>OZ020486.1:46524061-48924061 GCA_963971405.1 Psococerastis gibbosa | reverse complement strand
TGGTCGACTGATTGTAGATCTAAGCATTTAATATGAATATACTTTCGAATTTTTTAATGTCTTCGTTTTTTAAATCAAATCAAATCAAATTTATTAAATTAAAACAACATTTACTAACTTATATAACAGCATATTACAAATGGAATTTCCTCGAAAATCCTGGAGGGGGGACAAGTAGGCTGTCTGGGAGTGGCTAAGCCCCCAGCAGTCTCTCCCTAATTACGCCAATGGACTTAATTAATGGATGCTGTATTAGTATGGTTTAATTTTAATATACGATTAAAATTTGAATTCGATTCATATTTATTAGGAACAATATTGGAACAATATTAGAGTGTGTAATTAGGGGGAATGCATATTTTCTCAAATAAGGGAACTTCAGTTTTACGAAAAAACGTATGATTTCAAATTAGAATTCCATAAAATTCAATCATACAATATGGTTACATTCATAAAGTATAGATGTATTAAATTTTTATGGTCTTAGTATTGGCTGTACAATTTATAAAAAATAAAAATAATCAGATTTTGGGCGTGACTCCCATAAAATGTAAACTCTATTTATGTGATTTCGACGATTTCGTATTTCGTATGTTCAAAATCTGAGGTCAGATGAAAAATCTATTATTTTTGCCTGAGGTTAAGTGTCAATTCTGGCTTCCTCAAGCTACCTCTTCTTGGTGTCTCTGTTCCATCTAAGAAATCATTGACTGCCATGACATCACTGTTGTGCCTTGCAAAGAATTCTTGGCTCGACATGCAACGATGCAAGTGAAAACTTTTTAAAACTGCTAGTCGTCTAACTTCCGTCTACTTTAAAAGGCATTATAAAAGATGTAAACAATCTATATTTATGACACGATTACCATACCAGCTCCAAGGATGAGCTAATGCGTTCAATATGCAATACCTGATTAATATTTTATTGGACCAGATGGCGGCAGAACCCAATCAAGGAGCCGTGCGGTGTTTACATTTTTACAACCTTGTTATGATTTTACGTGCTGTCGTGTAAATTGACTTAAGGATTAAGTTCAAGGCATGAACGCCACATCGCCGGGCATCCGATACCAATGGCCTGCCGCGGGTGGCAGCGCCGGATTTACCCGGGAAGGAGCCCCTAAGCAATTCCCTGGAAATAAAAATAATAATTATAACGACGTGGAACGGCACATCCTGAAGACTGATAGAGTCTCTCTTGACCACGGCTTTATTTGGGTAGTTGTGGTCAGCAACATACCGAGTATCCTCGAAAACACTATGGAAGGATGAGTTAGAAACCTTCGCGAGTTGGGAGTCCGCAGATAGTGCAGCGTTTTTCAAAACCGAGATGACTGGGGGGGGGGGTGTTGTCGAGCAGGCCAAAGCTCATCAAGGGCTGTAGAGCCAATAGAAGAAGAAGAAGAAGAAGAACATACCCAGTAGTCGCGTTTTTTCACTATCAATAATGGTAAATTCCAAGCACATAGGAAACAGGGGGTTACGGCGTTCAACCCCCCCCCCCCCTGTCGCAGTTAAATGCATATTGGCACACATGACAATAGGTCAGGTGTTTTAAAATAATTCGTTGAGTAAGCCAAGCCCCCCAAAAAAGGCTGTACCTGCGTGCCTGGTGACAATTATTTTTTTGTTCATTTGCCTACCTACCACTTTTGAATGATTTTTGGGGTCAGCTGCTGATGAAGGTAAGGTACCCCTGAGGGTTGGGTGCACAGGAAAAGTGGAATAATGCAACGGTTTCTTGTTGCCTTCTGCATCCTTATGCCACTTGACTCTTTATGATGTTCCTCCGCATTCGGGGCCAGTTTCCCAACCCCAGGACGAAACAGTGCCCTCCCTGCACAGGAACTACTGTGTTTTCCGCTCAAACTCGGTTCCCTATGTGTTCAGTCCCCAGTCTCATCTTCACCACGAGGAGGTACAGAATAGGCATTTTCGCGTCTTCACCTCTGAGCCCATGAAGCATTACTCAGAAGTTCAGCTACTTTGAAGACATTCTTAAACTAACACAATCTTAACTGAATTCCACTCGATGACAGCAACCATTCTCTTAAGTTTTTGACTGTCGTGATGGACAAATAGCTTAGTGGACACTTTGTAGTACACTGACTTCAAACCCCCTATAGCAGTAATACAAAACTTGTCCTATCAAGCAGAACCAGAAGTGTCCAATAGCACTATATAGCAGTGCAGTTAAGTAGTAGATTGCATGTCAGAGAGTTATATGGCAGTTAGCGCAACATTGCGGGGGCCTGCATTGAACAGCATGGGGGGCAGATAGGGGGCACGGTCAATAGCTAACAGTTGCATCTTTTCAACTACGTCATAAACAAAGTAGCCTATCTAGTATGATTGTATCCTACGGGCAGTACTGCACGGTGGTGAATTTGCTACCGGCTGTGTGTAACTGGTTGGGGGGTCCCTGTGTCCAATAGGTGCAAGAGATTGGAGGCATTAAGTACAATCGGGTATAAGCCGATAAGGAAAGTCAAAAGTGGATCTTCGGAAAGGCAATCTAAGTCTTTCTATACAGCTATAGCTATAGGTTCCAAGTCCTGTGGTGGGATAGGAGCAATGGCGGATCCACGGGGGGACCCCCCCCCCTAAATGCGTAAATTCATATGATACCTAGACGAAAAAACAATTGGATAAAACTCAAATTTTCAACAAACAAATTACTTTTTAAACTTACAAAAAACTTGTGACACCCCCCCCCCCCCTAAATTTTCCGCTGGATCCGTCGGGTAGGAGAGGGGTTTAGTAAGAAAGAGCGGGTCAGACTACCTGTACGCTTTGCGTCCTAGCAGATCGGCCAAACAGCAGCAGAGGAAATCAAATGGCGCAAGATGCCTAGTTGCAGATTCACCGATTCTCGACTTTTAAGGAAGAAAGGAAAGGTAAGCAAAAAAAAAAAACACCGGCAGTGAGAGATAAGATAAAGAGATAAATTGTATATTACACATACCTGTGGCATCTTACATGTGTGGACTAGCTAGGGTTCTACATAGGAGAGATGGGCTATTTCTTCCCGCCACAAATATATTTTCGAACTTCAGGGGCCTCTCGCAACGTCTCCAATGACCAGCTATTGAAAAAACGTAGTAGGTGGCCCCAGGATTCAAAAAATAATTGTCCCATAAAAAGAATGTCCCATCTCTTCATCCATCATAGAAATCGAGCCTAATAGTATAGACATATACGTAAATTACTGCTTCTTTTCTGTCTAATACGTCTTTATTCCTGTTACGACTTATGCGATCACTATTTAATAATTGTAGAGAGTTCATTTAAAATTTTTCCTTTTGTGTTTATTTTAGCCAAAGCATATAAGACATGCAATCGACATGAAATTCATTTATCTCCGAACAGCTACATTTCAGGTGTAAAATGTGTTACAATCTTTCCGTAACCATCACGTACTTTAGCTTTTCGTGTCCAAGGTAGCAGGGGCGTAAAGTTGGGGGGGGGGGGCACGGTCCAACTTGCCCCCCCAGCCTTGAGCATTGTAAGACGTGGTTCATACTTCATGGTCCCCTTTGCAGCAATATGAATATAAGCATTCCTTTTTTAGCTTTGTAAAATCTACAGCTATACTTTACAACTATTAAAATGCGTAAAACCCTACTATTTTGCTCTTATGTTTTCAATTTTTCCTTATCCTGCCTGATGACGTCATAATGTCTTCTTAGTTTTGCCTCCGCCATCATTCTAAAACTTAACGCCTCTGCAAGGTAGAGACTCCTAGTTTCTGGGCCCAGGTCGTTGAAGTCTTTGGTTTCTTCTCGGTGGTGAAAGGATTAGCCGCTAGATGTTTCCACTTAGCGTTGCCCGGGGTACACCCGATCTGGTTTTTATCCACGTGTGTAGAAAGCTCTTCGGGGAGGCTCCTTTCGTGTACCCTTTACGTGCCACCTGACCACGATAGGATAGCACTTGGATCACGTATTAAAATTGAATAAACTCAGTGTTCCGTGTATGCAAGTTTTCGAATAAACAATGTGTTCCAAGTGCCATCCTATTGTGGTCGGGTAGTACGTATCATGCACCGCACCCAGGATCAGGTTGCCAACAAACAAGCTCGTCTATTATTGAGTTACCGAGAGCAAGCCCTAAGGGGGGTATTCCATATACGTACAACGTCAATGAAAATTATGAAATTGAAGGTGGTAGCAGAATTTTTAGTATGTCTTTAATGTCTGCTGCCACCTTCAATTTCATCAATTTCATAATTTTCATTGACGTTGTACGTATGTGGAATGGGCACCTTAACGTTCATAAAAAGCTCGAATGTCTACAATTATAAAAATAACCAAAGGCCTAACAATAGAAGTCATTATTATATCCCTAATGAATTAAAGATCCCAAGCTTTCCTCACCTCTGCACTTCCTCATTACGAAATCAAAATCACTCCCATCTTTTCTCTCAGACAATAAAACATAAACAAACAGGCTATAAAATGATCAACACCGTACCCATACTCAATCCAGCCTTGTCTCAACACCATCTACGCCAAAATCCGTCAAAAGTTCACCATATTGTTTCACCTCTACAACGTTTAATTTATGTAAATCCACAAGTTATAGAGCCTCTCGGACAATAAGTCCCTGTCTGGCGGGTGAATGACACATTCTCCAGGTGCCGTCTTCTTTGCAAAGTGGGTGGTACCAACTGTTGCGCACTAAAACCCCAATGTCGTGTTTATTTATGAGAGAAATTCATTGTGATTAAAAACCTTTGGGACTTCCTTTGACAGGAGGTTCTCGCGACTGACGGCAGATGAGATGTATCCTTTGTCGCTTTTTCTTTTTGCGATGTTGTTCTGTCATTGTTATGTACCCGGGGCTTTGTTATGTGGGTTTATTTGTTGTAAATCATATTGTACGGGTAATGATGCAGTTTAATTGATGGGCAAGTCTGTATAGTGGGAGAATTGATCTCTGATTAGGCACTATTGTATTATAGTGCATTATTAATATTGTATGCTGTTAATGATTTTATCGTAGAAATTAAAAGGGATGCAATTACCGTTATGGAGGGGGACAAGACAACCACGGCTATTCCAATGTCTTTTAAATTTGTAAAGTACATCAGTTCAAAAAGATACTAGACTTCTCCAGCAGGTAATTTTCAAGCAATCCTTTTATGCAGGTGTTTGAATTTGGCATGGACTGTTGGTGAGGCCTATTGGTGTGGAACGCACGGCATTATAAAAATATTTGTTGCATTATTATTTGTTGTATATTGTTCGGAGACGTCTTGCTGTTGTGTGGGTTCCCATGGTGCAAAATAGTTGTAGTTGTACGTGCCACTCCTATAGGCCACTCCAACAGTCCACACACTGAGTGAACCCGTACATGCCTCGCATTTTATCAATAAGTACCGCAGCGAGATGGCTTATATAGTGCCATGGTAATTTATCGACTTCGATGGCCAGGTGGTAACGTGCTTGCACTTGTGCGAGTCTTTACAAGCCATGCAAGACGTGTCATACTCATCATGGGTAATAACCTAGCGAGACGACTGAAAAGGTCAATCGGATACATTCATTAAATTGTTTGTATGCGATTAATCTTAAAAAAAATAATAATAATAATAATAAAATTATTAAAAATGGTTAACTTTCGGCTCTTGAGTTTCCCTGTCCCAAAGAACTGAACTCATCTATATATGGGACGATTGCACAGTACAGGCAAACAAATATAATTGCAACACATAATTATTAATGGCATGGTGTCCAACGTATTGTGCTATCCATAATTTCATTTAAAAAAAATATTTTTCAATAAAAACCAAACCTTTGGGTTTGTTACTGCATTTAACACCTCAAAGATACCTGAAGAGATTTGATTGTTGTGAACCTTCATGCCTAATTTCATCAAAATCCACCAAACAATTTGCCCACTAATCAACAAACAGACAGGCAGACAAACCGAAAGACAGGCAGACACATCCCAAAAACCACTTTTGGGTTCCTGGAACCTAAAACGTGATAATCCGTTGAAATCACGAAATTACAAAGCTTTCCTTATACTGACGTATGAATAGGATAGTAATAATGCGTAACCTGGTGTTGCCTGCTGGAGTGGCCTTTTGGGGTGGTTTGTTGGACTACACTACTCACCTAAGGTTCCGTGGGAACCAGAGCACCCCCGCACCAGTGAAACAAGCCCAGGCATACAAGTAGGATGTCTTCTTCGAGCTCCGCAAGTGTTTGAGCGCGATAATGGATAGGCCCAGTAGTCTGCATAAATAAGATGTGTCCTGCTGCGTCTATGAAAGGTACATTACCGTGTAACGTAACGTGCGGAGCGCAAGACAGGCTGTGAGTGATGAGGTGCCGGGTGATTGGGGGAGGTTCAGGTACCGCAAACACGTCTACAGTTCAGACCTGGCTACTACAATATACGGCGCTGAATAGTGTTTAGTAAAACATTAAAGGTTTCAGAAGATGCCGGATGATTGCTGAAAAGAATTGCGGAATAGATTCAGGTACCACAATCAGGTCTGCCGTTTTTAAGCTAGGCTGAAATTAATTTAATGAAATTATGAGGAATACAGGAGCGAGACAACGAGAAGCGAGACGTTTTTAGGATCTTGTAAGACAGAAGAACACGGAAAATTCTGAAGGGGCGCATTTACACACAAGTAAGAACGTGGGGATGACCTACGGCTGGCTACTGAAGATGCATGAAGAATAATTTCTGACGGTGTTGGGCTATTCCTCTGGGTATAAGCTCGAATACCAGGAGCTGAAGAGGAAGGCGCAGGACCGAGAGAGCTGGAAGATGATGTCCAGTTAGTTGCTGCCAACCAATCATTGAGATTGTGCCTAAGGACGGATACAGGGGGTAGGGGGGTAGTTGCCCCACCCCCCAAAATTTGGTAAATCTATTGTAAATTAATTTATTACGCTCTGATTTAATTGATCCTACATATGTTTTTCCTATTTTGACCCACAACTACCCCCCCCCCCAAACAATGGGCTAGATCCGTCCCTGATTGTGCCGCTAGAAAAAGAAAAGTAAGCTGACAGACAGGGAGAGGAACGAAGATACTCGAGCGGAGGTGTAGGACTACAGAGTGCAGGTAGCCCCTATCACCGAGAAAATCAGAACGGAGGTGGGGCTGTAGTTCTATATACACAAAATATAAATATACATATATGTAATAAATCAGTAAATTATAAAATTATAAATTATAAATTATTATCATATTTATAATTATTCATTATACTTAGTTTATTCTATTATTCCGTTATTATTATTATGATTTACAAAATGGTGTTATGCCTAAAGAGGTGTTAAAAATGACTGTTATTCAATTTGTAATAAATCAGTACGACGTTATACGATTCAATCTATAAAAGATATATTATATTGTTACATAATCACAATTACAATACATTACAGACAAATAAATGATAAAAGAAGAAAGATGTTTTACATACCTATAAAAGAATAAATGAAAAATGAATAACAGTCATTTTCAACACCTCTTTAGGCATAACACCATTTTGTAAATCATAATAATAATAATAGAATAATAGAATAAACTAAGTATAATGAATAATTATAAATATGATAATAATTTATAATTTACATATATATATAATTTTTTTTTAATTTCTAGGCCCACCCGCCACGTCTCGTATGACCAGCCATTGGAAAGAAGTAACAATTTCTTTTTTACGGGCTCGAATGTCCTGTCTCTCCCATGTATTTAAAAATTAATTGCATACAAATAATGTAACTAATGTATCCGAATAACCTCTTCAGTTGTCTCAGTAAAATATGCAGCCTACTTGTGTTGAGTTACGACACGCCTCCGATCGACAGAGACTTGCACTACTACAAGCGCGCTGCCACCATGTCACCGAAGCCAAAATAGGACTCCTTGTAGAACCACACGACGAGGAGAGAAGTCCGGCTGGTCGCTAGAAAACGAAGGTTTGTCACCAGAAGATGCCCATGAAATGCATGAGATGCACTAGAAATGGCAGAACTGTACCGCCAACGACATGGGAGGGATAAAGTGCCGCTGAAGTGTGAAAGTAACCTTGTAAGTTACAAGGTATAAGAACTTCGTTTCTGTTGGACCATTTCTCCCGTAAATTAATTAATTTGTTAATATTAGGCATTTAACATGCGTCAGACAGAAATTGCCGTGGCACCAGCAACTTGACTTAATTGTCCCTTTACTTACTTTAAATTTGTTTCACATTCAAGCGTACCAAAAGTTTAGCGACCAATATTTGGCCAATATCTTGCCAGAGATCGTCCGTTCACCACCAAGCGATCAACCATCAAAAGACTCTTCCATCTAAGAGCAGAAAAGGGTACTTCTCAGAATCGTTGTTGAAAACGATTTCAATTAATATTGAATTGACCACTGCTCTATATCAGATCTTGTTGTCAGCAATATTCCAGGCCCCAGCATATTCCTCCTGCCCCATTGTGGTGGATTTTTTTCTTTTCTGTCTTGAGGTTCCAGCTCAGAGTTCAGCTAGGGATTTTTCCGTTTAACTAAACGCACACTCATTATAACTTAAAAGTTTCTCCTACGAGACAGCACTTGCGCTTACATATTAGAAAATAGCGTATAGTTACATGTGACATGGACCTGATGGGAGGTCAGAGCGAGGTCAATCGGTTATGGGCTCAGGTATACTCGTAGGCCTACATGTGAGCGCACACACATAATTTCGCGTGATGGATTAGAACGTATCTGTCTGACAATCGCTGGAACAGAGGTCGCTATCAATCACTATACTTGTCACAATAAACCAGCAGATAGGCTACTCTCTCACAGCGACAATCACAGTTCACAGGCTCGGGGTATGGGGTAATTTGTTAGTACATCGTTTAAAAAAAGTTCGCGTAAGAAAACAAGACAATTAGAAAATTAAAGGTTATTGCTCTATATTTTTATGGTCATTAACTTAACTTTGGTAATAAGGCAACTTATCTCTAGATACTGACTTAACCTGACTTGAGGTAGCGTCTCAGCCCGGAGAGACTTTTGGCCGCTCGTATAACAAATTGATCCTCAGCAACTGCTCCCCATCCCAGGGGGTCCAAGGGGTCCGGACCCCCTCCGAAATAAAAGAAATAAAAGGGCTTTACACTGGATAGAATGGACTTTCAACAATAAAATGTTTAAAAAATTAATTTTTTTTTTTTTTTTTTTGGCACAGCAGAAGTTATTTACGCCACTGCCCCGGCAGGGGAACATTTACTACTACTACTACAATATATTATGGTATATAAACACTTCATAAAGGTTTTGTAAATTAATATAATAATGAATGTGAAAGAATTTAAATATACTGCGAAAGCTTGCATATCTATGAATTATGTATCTAAACATGTTCATAACTTTGCGGCTGCAGAACGAGGAATAAATAAAATATTGTCAATTATTGTGTGCATTTTTTTAATTTTTTAATTTTTGTTGTTACATTTTTTGAAATTTTGAAATTAATGGTTTAACTTCATCGCCTATTGTGTAGGATAGGTTACTTATGAAACCAATTTGCTATCAATCGCTATTCTAGCGCCATAATACAGTGAGTAGGTAGACTCTAGAGTAGGCGTGTCTTGCAGAAGACATCAGGTATGTCACTGACAAGTAATAGAGCACACTTTCTATGCATCACCCTGTAAATCGGCTGTGTTCTAATCTGAATAATGTGTCAATTAAGGCGCTAGCCTCGTAAACTACCAGATAAATCATATTCACTAGATTGTTATTGCACATTTATTAATAGGGTGCTGCTGGTGGTGGGTGTACGTGCATACTTACAAAAAAAAAAGTACATACTTGTACATCGTATTTGAGGGGGGGGGGGGGGGCTGAGGGTAGACAAGACCCTCAAAACCCAACATTTTGGAAAATATGAGTTTTGTGGTCAATTCCAGTGTTGCGTAAAGTTAAGTCTAAGAAATTGGCCATCATTAGATGGTAAAATATTCACTAATAAGGATATTAATGATAGAAAAAGCGCAAAGCATTGAAGCCCCAATATTATAACTCACAAGTCTAAGTCTAAGTAATACCACTGAGGATGTCCACCGCAGGTGCTAATGAAACGGTTGGAAGTACGCATTCAGATCGACTAAGATCCACGAACCCTAATTCTACAACGTCAGCCGACTCCGGCCTTGAAAGGCATTGTAATAAAATTAAATTGGTGACAGTGATGGCTGACAGCTATAAATTATACATCAAAATGTTGAAGAACATTTCTTCTACGGTTTGGCATCCCATTTTATAGCGGCCATACCAAGTTGAATCCAACAGAACAGAGCCTGTTAAAAACTGCAGCAAACTCGGCAGTGTGTGTGTGCACAGCGTTGGCAGAGGACATGGTGGGACATTACCAAATTGTGCCTTTAGATAGTCAATAGCGGATCCACGCGGGGGGCCAGATGACCCCCCCCCCCCCAAATAAGTCAATTCATAAGATAGTAAAATAAAAAAGAATTAAACTCAACTTTTCAACAAAAAAAATTACTTTAAAACGTACATAAAACCGTGCATACCCCCCCCCCCACCCTAATTTTTCCGCTGGATTCGCTCTTGTAGATAGTAGGTGACCTACATACAGGCACTCTAATAGTCAGACCTAAATTGCCACTTTCCAGCAACATATGACAGGTTAGATACGCTAAAACGACACCCAAATGCTTTAATTTAAGCTGCACCGTGTAGATGACAGGGTTGCCAAAATTAATACTTCCTACTTTTTTTTTTCAGCTGTCTAAAAGCAAAAGGGGAATTTTAAACTACACTTGATTGTTCAGGAGCTACAAAATAAGAACATTGGCTGGACTGTCTGTGGTTAACGACTGGGAAACCACATCAAATATATTTTGGGAGACCATATTTGACACTGATACTAAAACAGTTATTCTGAATCATTCCACTATAGTAAAGTAAAGTAAGTAAAGTTAAGTAAAGTAAGTCAAGTCAATAAGAGCATGTAAGTAGAGGATTTCGAGGAGACAGTGCATGTCGGGCGGGTAAGACGACACCCCTGCAAAAATTGCGAAAACGTACCAAACTGCCAATTGTGCAAAACCTAACTGTTAAGGAATAAGTCTTCCTGACACTAACGAATAAAAAGGAGAGCAAAAATAAAAGAGCCTATAGACCTATAATAGCATTTTTAAATAAGTACCGTATCTTACTAGCTATCGTGTCTACAGCAGTATGCAGGCGTAGCATCTACGAGAAAAAAAATACTTACTTATTGAAACCATTTAAATAACCCGCACCAAAGCAGACGATATTCAATTGTTTTGTCATGTTGCCTCAAAAGAGTTCTCACAAAAAATGTTTCCCCTACGCCTAGCATATGTAACAATGAACGCCAATCAATCTCTGTTGACCAATACCTAATCCTTCACCCTGCGGAATAATCAGCGCAACGTTGGGACAATCATTGTGAGGGTTCCTCTTTAGAAGAAAATACAATAGTATTGAAAATAAAATCGGCTTTGATTCTTTCGAATACAATACGCGTCCAAATAACATTGGACTATAACATACAGTATATACCTAAAATGTAAAATTAAACGACGTTTTTAGTGACTTCTTGGCAGCGATACATAATAAAATGTAATTTAAAGCATTAGGCCCATTATAAATTTGGTAACCCTGCGAATCAGAACCCACATACACGCTGTCTTGGGCACTATAACTCTACGACATTATACTGGCCACCTTATCGAAAAGTATAATAAAAACATGGCGGCTCGTCGTAGCAATTTTCGGCGAGGATGAGTCCACTTTGTGTGCGATAAAAATACCGGTTGGTCCATCTCATTCAGGCTGCCGTGATGTCCCATGGCGTTACGTCCGTGCCATAGACATATAATACTTAGACTGCTGTATATGATGCAGAAGGTAGGTAGCTTTATTCTCCGAATGCCGGTTTTTCTAATTCATACAGCCTGCCGTGTAGTCCCATAATCTACTGGTAAAGGTTAATGGCAATGGTGTAATACTTTTTAACACCAGGTTAGGTGGACTTACATTGGCTATTAACACCACAGGCAATGTAAGTCCGACTAACCCTTTGTTAAATAGTGTAGTCCCATGGCGGGATAGGCGTTACGTTCGTGCCATAGCCATATAATACTTAGACTGCTGTATGATGCAGAGACCCAGGTATATGCTAATTGTAGGTAGTTTTATTGTCCGAATGCCGATTTTTCTAATTCATACAGTTTGCCGAGAAGTCCCATGGCGGGACAGGTGACACATTGTGACATTGAATGCTAAGACTGCAGCAGTCTAAGCAGTCTGACTGCTGTAAGGTGTATAGAGATCTAGCTATGGTAACATATATATTGTATGTTCAATGTCCCATCCTGTTCAGCCTACTCGCCATTTTCATTTCCATAATTTTGTGGCCAATTGAATTTACTAACTGTCAGATATGCTTATCCAAAGGTAGCGGTATGATGTGAAATTGGGTTTAATTCAAGATAATGAGGTGTGGACCGTATTGCCCGATTGTCTCATAGTGCTATAACTTAGTCTAGAGACTGCAATCCTTTGACAGTAACACCCTACCAGGTACATGTTGGTCACGAATTACTTTTAACGCGCTCTCTTAAGTACCAACATCTCCATTATGAAATTTTAACATGGTAGCCTAATTGGTAGAATGTGTTATTAAGCAAAAAAGGAACCACGCACAATGCTTAGCTTATACCCTCTGTTTCATTTCTACGTAACATAATTGGTAGAGTGAGTTATGCATCTTGTTTGTAAACAGTGCATCAGACAGAGTATGGCAAATATTTTTAATGAAGTATTATCTAAAAATGCTAATTTGCCTCTAATTCATTTTTAGTGACAGTCTGCAAGGGTCACACGACTTAATGCTGCTTAGGATATTTATTGCTGTAATTTTCTACAATAAAGATATCTTGCTTTAACGCGCGCCAATCATGTTTTATATAAAATCTTGGTGTTGTTTTTTTTATATATATTTATAATAAATGAATGAATGAGAATGCAATGGGGTACTTGATTTTTAGACCGACAAAACATAAGTATGAAATTATGTCCTCCATGGTCAAATAGACTATGGAGGACATAGTCAATAAATGAGCTAAACTACAGTAAAATACATAGCTTGCCCTAAATCAGAACTGCTCTCTTTTGCATGCGTAACCATGCATGTCTGAGAAACGTCCGAGAATTCCTCTAAATCGCTGTCACATGTCTTTTATCCCTTCAGGAGTAGCCTACCTATTAGCCAGCTAAAAGACCTATGTAACTATTATTGGACAATATTGACGCATATTGTACAGCACACACATGTCTTACCTTTAGACCCAGCTGTCATGGGTGAATAGTTATATACAACGCAATTGTGGTCAATTGTCAGCACATCACCCTAAATTAAAAAAAAAAAAACTTAACTTCGGCAAACGCAGGGCGGATCAGCAAGAACATTTTTAATTATAATTTTTGAAGGACTTTTTATGAACCCAGGTCCCTTGTCCAATGCCAACGACCCCATGGATTTCGGGCATTCTTTGCATTGTTTCCGAATTTTTGCCCTTGGCAAACTGGTATACTTTCTAAATGTCAACCTACACCGGCTTCAAGCGATAATGGACAAGCTGAGACAAGCTTACCATTGACGCAATGAAACAGCAGAAAGCATGACTTAACCAAGTGCAGATCCGAATCATCAACAAGGACACAAAGAAGTGTACTTCTTTAAAACTGCTGCATTTTGCAATATCGAAGCTTTAAACGGAAAATACAGCACCGGCATACAGTACAATACATTTCTCGGTTTATTGAATCAGCAGGCGAATGGCAATCGGCAATTTTCCTGGTATTTGTCGAAGTAGTGTCAACAGGTAGTGGCAACCAATTTTCACGCGTATTAAATACCTATTAACTCTTATAGTGCCCGCGTCACAGAAACGCCGATGTTTATTTTCAAACAAGGGAGTTGCTAGCCACGCCCCTGCACCAGAGCCTTGATTTGCCTAGAAGATACTCTATTATTGGGGAATAAAAATGTTACGTACAATACAGGTACACTTTTGCAAGTGCTGCGATAGGAACTGGTTAAAAGCCTGTAATACTGTATTTATTGTAGTTCGTAGATGGGGTATGTACCGCAATTTGAATTGTCAGGCGAATAATATAGCAATAAAAGACGAATAAAATGGGTTGTGTTAATATTATCAAAAATCCCTTTTGCCTCTGGCCGATCAGGCGTAGGATGATTTCATGCCAGCGCAGACCCCGCTTCGCCGGTGGTTTCTTCCCTTGTAAATGATATCAAATTTCAGAACACATTTCACACCAGCGCCGACCCCGCTTTTCCTCTATGCTACGAGTTCTAAAGAAAAGTTTCACTCTCTACTATTGACTAATTTCGAACCACAGTCCACAATGACGACTAATTTATGAATTTTTGCTTAAGTATCACATCATTTGCACTTTGACTGGAAATTATCTAGAAATCGATCATTTGTCGTAAAAAGTGTTAGTTTCCATTATATTATAATAATCCGGGCTTTAAGGCACAATTCAACCCATACCTCTGCGACATATATATATTAACTGAGATATAGATTTTTAAAGTCTTGAATGGCCGCCACCTTGAAATAAAATGACGGATCTGACTGGTCAACAAACTCGATCAAGACATCTGTATTATTTGAAATTGTTGCCCTAAGTTTAAGCAAAATCTGATAATATCTCCGGAAGTTACAGGGTTTCCTAAATCGATGTACACACATACTGTATAGGTACATACAAACATATTGTAGATAATTATATAACATTTGGAACGGGGGTGAGTTTAGGCTCCGGGAGTCATGAAATGAAAAATTATGAATACATTTTCCGGAATTCCAACATTGCTCGCCTTCTTATATTATTAGGTAGATGGAATCTACCTAAAATATGCGTACCTACAGTAGCTACTGTGCATAATCAAATGTCCAAAGTAGGCTCTTTCAAAAACCTAATGAAATTAAATTTCTCTAGTACTGTACAGGCGTTGAATATTATTTGAACATTATTGTTGTCCACAATATTCAATGGCTGGTTTAGTTTTGCTTAGTCCTACTGTCATGTCGAAATTAGTTGATTCCTCTTTCCACGCAAACGCAAAGACATGGGTGTAGCTATGATTGGGTCCAGAGGAGGGACAGGAGCAAAAGTTCGATTAAATCTGCAGTATTGATTTTCGCGGGTTTATTTGAAATTATTTGGAATATAAATATTAAAACCGTATTACTTATATCTACTGTAGTTTAAGTTCTCCACTATTTTTTATGTTGTGTGTGGTCATCAAAGAAAGCCCAATTCTATCTAGTGTTAACAAGTCAAATCTTTAGGGGGGGGGGGGGAGGGCACGTCCCCCCTGCCCGTCTCTGACCACGCCAATGCGCAAAGATGTGAAATTTTTCAGATCAAAAACCTGAGAAATTATACCGGTTTGGTCGTAGCCACCCCATGGCCATCTTCCCACTGATGAGGCCACATCTGCGCAAATTTCTCCGCATTTCTCTCCCATGACAGCACGCATTAAAAACAAATAATGTGCAATTGTTACAGCATGTTACCATGGAAATGGGCGGATGGTAAATCGATAGTTGTACGGTAATAACCGTTAATCTCCACGCTGTATTCAATACCAATAATGTCTTTATTCTTGTTTGACTAACAATAGCCAGCAAAAGTCCATTCAACAAAGCAGTTACAATGTGATGTTATCCACTGCGCCAACTGCAATAAATGAAAATTATTGGTAAGTTAGTACATCTTCGCTTGGGGCCCCTTTGGCACTCAATAGTGGACGATAACGGAGATACAAATCTTGAGTGTAGGATTAAACCGTGTTCGTCTTTTAAATAGAAAATGAATGGTGTAGGTAGAGTGAATGTGATCAAGGTTGGAAGACTTAAGAGGTTGGGGCATCAAGAAGGGATGAATAATGGGATCTAGACTGTAGTACGTCCAATGCCCATGAAAACCTTCAGAAGAAGACCTGAGGACACACGTCTCTTGCAGGATATTATGTACCTGTACATGGTGCCCCAGACCACGTTTGTGCCAGAGACTTAACATATGGGCACATGCGTATTTAGCTATAGTATACCCAAGGTCGTAGCTATAGATTTGCGACGGGGGGGGGGGGTAGGTTAGGTAGCCTAATCCCAAGGCTACCATAGTAGTGTATACCGAGCTTAAGAAAGCAATAAAGCAATTAAACTGAATTTGGGTAAAAACAACAAGTGGAAATATAGAAAGAACAGAGCCAATTTATTTTTTATTAATTAAAAAACTTGAAGGGACTGACAAAGAATGAAATTATACGAAAATACTTTGTGGATGATGGAATTTTTCACGACCGGAGGTCCGGACCCCTGGTTCCCCCCCCCCCCCTCCATAAATACGGTCTTGAGTACACCTAGTTAAAGGACTTCAATAAAGGTTTCATTTAGTGTGCAACATGATACTTATTTTTATTTGATAATCCCGAGACATCATCTATGCCCCCCCTCCCCCCCCCCCAGCCAGCCCCTGTTTCGGTGTCCCGAGTCTGCTATAGAACCCTACGACCATGCCCCTTAATTTGAAAGCTGCGTACATGAGAATGGCTTTCACCTGTTCTAAATTCTAATGGAAATTAGGAGGGGGGGGGGTGCCAAATTATACAGCCCCCCCTTGAAAACCTATCGTTACGCTACTATGTGCATAAGAATGTATACTAACAGCATATTACAATAAAAGAACAACAACTGAAATGCAACACATTGTACTACTATTGCTCTCAATATGAAGATAATAAAAAAATATTCGGACCGTCTAACAAATGCAAAGATGGCTATTTCTTGCCTTATAGCCTTGTGGTAAAAAAGAATACGTGAACGATTAACAAAAAGTAGGTACAAAACCGTTAAAGATCATTTGTGAAAAGAATGATGGCAGACTGGGCCAACTAGCCCGCCTATCGTAAATACAGGTTAATGCTTGTAAAATATACAATTAGCAAATTACTAATGGGATACCTGGCTTAAGTGCCCCTTTAAATCAACTTGTTATGGTCCTTTAACTGAAGATGCGACAAAAAGCTAGCTTTCCCGCCAAATTTTAAATTTTATTAAAATGAAGCTGACTGTAAATAATGGCCAGCATACCCCAAAATCTCCTGGTGTATATTTTTAATATAATAATTAATTAATTAAAATGATAAAGATTTGGTCGAAAAAATAGTAGAGGACTATACAATAGTTGTATATGGTGTTATATGGTTTTGATGCAGTAATCTTACCGTCAAACTGATAGCAAAGTCGCCACAAATATTTTATCGAGTTATGAAATTCATAGAAACACTATAATATCAAAAATTAAAAGTAATTTATAATATGGTGAATGAAATACTTAGTAGTTCTCTACTACGTGAATAAAAGAAATCTTTATAACAGGCGTATTAAATAAAATAAAATATAAAAAAGTAAGAGATTTTACAGGTCCAGAACTGAGCAATATAGTCTATCGTAGTTTAACCGATTAAAACGCGCGAAAGACAAGTCCTTCCTTCAGTAAATTTATTTCGGTGTAAATTAGACCCAAATAAATCAAGTTGTTGTCTTGTAACTGAAGATGCAACAAAAAGTGTTCCGGCCAAATTTTAAAATTTGTTGAAACGCATGATGACTACTTGCTCCTCGAACCATCGAGTCAATTTGCTATGATCTTGCATTCGAAGATATACTATACGAGAATGCGACACAAAAGTCAATTTTTAAATTTGGTTGAACCGTGCGAAAGACAATTTACACGCAGCCACCTTTTTTGCTTTCCAATTTATACGTAGTATAAGGAAAGCTTTGTGACGGTCGAAATTTTCGATTCCGAGATTTCAACGGATTTACACATTTTATATTAGATTGGCTTAGGGTCCCGTGCACGATTTTGTCACCAGCGACTCGCTGAGAAATCCGTCATTAGACCGAATGGGTCGGTGAGAAGATATGGTTTATTACTAAACACACTTGAGATAGCTGAGCTACAGCTTGCACAGTTTTCGGAAAACACTCGACTGAGTGGTGGCTCAGCGAGAGAAATCTTCTGAAGTAAACTCTGTGGACTGTGGATTGTATATAGCATCAACCTATTTGCTGCAACGGGACGGTCAACATCATCAACAGGCTTAAAAGCAGACCCATTTACAGCTAGTTAAAGTTAAGTCAAACTGAAGATGCGGCAAAATGTAGGCCTAAGTTCTAAGTATATATTATACCGGATATTTACATTTCGTTCAACCGCGCCAAGAGCCTCAGCCGCGCGCGTTATTTTCACTTACATCCTCATAAATTAGAATTAGAATATAACATTATTTATGTATATTATATTTATAAATATATATTTATCAACTCAAAAGAAACAGGTAGTTTTATTCTTGACTTCTTTTACATGACCGGTGTGGCACGACTCTAGTTTGCAGGACTTTTCGAGATGAACACTAATGCGTATCCTCCCTGGTGTGTCAACTGCTTGCGTATGCAGAGTCCACCCTTAAGATGGCCTCCAGCCAGCAGAAGATGCAATCTGTGGTCACGAGAAGAGGAGTGCTTCTTTCTCACCCACACATGCAGTCAGTACTTCCGCCCAGCCCCGTACATTGTCACGCTCTTCACTTTCCCAGTCATCCAGCAATTATGCAGCTTTTATGAGTGTTAATACAGCAGTAAAGAAGGTCAGATTTAGTGCAGTGACCAGCATACTCACTTCAGGGAGCCTACCCATCAGAATAGCCTAAATGAGATGTAACTTGCGCTCTGATTGGCTAATAATTACGTACAATAAAATTAAGGCAGTCTGCCATGGGTGCACTGGTACCTCACATGTGTATTATTTGAGACCTAGCTGTCAAAAGTGAATCATTGTTATGCAATTGAGCGCAAATTAATTGTCAGCACAACAAATGGTACAGGCAACGGTGCATGCTTTGGTATACAGGCAATTGTACAGGCAATGCTTCTCTTAGACCCAGTCCCACCATCGCCTGAAAAGTATCTTTAAGGAATATGGACCAATGACTAATGCATATACATAATACATATTATTGTCAACCCTAACCCCTTGTGAGCATACGACATACTGTAGGTACATGGGCTGATCCATAATAATGTCACGATTTTCACTTTCCCATTGCAAATATGATGATGTAACAAGGGAAATTGGCGATGCACCGTGATCCACCTCTATAATATACTAACTAATGGCCGTAAATGACAATAGTTGGTATTAGTTAATAACTCGAATTAATTTTAATTGTTTATTGTACTGTTGTGCAACATCTTCACGTGTTCGTTGCCAGCGTGATTCCTGTATTCATGACTAAGAGGATGTTCATCTCAGATTAATTATCCCTTTTTCTGGTTTCTGAAGTAAAAACTTCTTTATCCGTGTTTTGGGTCTATGGCAATATAAAGAAAGAAATCTATAACCTTATATCCAAGGCCCAGTTTATGGATATCGTTTGTCCGTCTGTGCCAGATTAACCCATGGCCACTTATGGCACAGGCCCACGGCCCCCACAAATGAGATTTTTTTTTAATAAAAAAAAAAAGTTAAAAGATGAAAATTTAACAGTTTTTTTTGCTGCAGTGTTGGTAGACAGAGTTTGAACCCACGGCCCCTACATCTTGTGCCCAAGCCTTGGGCTCCAAGGCTCCCACATCTTGTGCCCACGGCCCCTATATCTTGTGCCCAAGGCTCCCACATCTTGTACCCACGGCCCCCACATCTTGTGCCCACGGCCCCCACATCTTGTGCCCACGGCCCCCACATCTTGTGCCCACGGCCCCCACAGGGGTTAATCCGGCACTGAGTCTGTTCGTCGATTTCTGTGCTTGGTGCATTTTGATTTAATCCTGAATATATAGGTTCACAAAAGTCACAATTTTTTATAATTTGGGCTGGCTCAATTTTTGAGGGTTTTGCCCCCACAAAAAACTACAAAAAACATTTTTTTCCCAAAACCGCTTCCAACGATTTGTTTTCTAAATTCTTTTGTATTGTACTTACTTCTTACTTCTTACTTCAGCCAACGCCCGTCCTTGGCTGCTCAGCCATTTGACGCATCTTTTGTATTGTAAAGGGTATACATTACTAATGTAAACAAAACCCTTGCCCCTTAATAATTTGTTCTGGTGGCAAAAACATAATTAAGGAACAATTTTAATGAAAGATAACTGCGTTATAGTTTTTCTGTGGAACCTTTCTATCGATGCTTTCCACTTCAAGTAAGTTTTAGGTGTGAGTTTTGAATGAAAAATATTTTTTTTTAGGAAATTATTGATGCCCATGATATGATATGGCCATTATTATTGTGTTGTATTATATTGGTCTGTCCATTTTAGACTTCCGTATAAATTTAACCCTAGGACAATCATTTACCATTATTAATCTCGGTACCTCCACTAATTGTTAAATAGAAAAGCATGAACGGGTTCACTCGTACCGGTTCTTTTCTTGAGAATTGGCAGCCCGATTTGCGTGGGAAATATCTTGGGAGGTATAAGAGATAGGCTTACCTGCAGGTGGCATCAGTAGGCCGAGGTGGCAACGCCTAGTGTTTACATGGGCAATCGATAGATAGCTCCACTGCATGTCCACATCATTCAGCATCCTGTGGACGTGGGACGGTACACACACCAAATACATGTGGACGTGATTTCTTTTAAATGAGATTCACGAGAATCAGAGAAACACGTGGTCTGCTCAATATATAGCGTACAGAATCAATTTTTTACAGATAATGTCGCCCGTCGAGATCCCATTTAAGTCACATATACCATGTACTGTATGGATGTACAGGACATTTCTTTTAATGAAGTAACCGAATTATGTCAATTTCGTGTTAAAATTGAAAAAAAAATCGTGGTACTGTAAGCAGTTCTTCTTCTTGAGTTGCAATCTAAGAATTGGTTTGCAGCGAATGTTCTATTTTTCTCCTCCACTCTTGTCTGTTTTGTGCGGTCCTTTTCAGTTCTTTGTAGGTGGCGCACCCTAGGTCCTTCATGACATCTTCTAGGTACTCCTTCCTCTGTCGTCCTCTTGAGTTGGTGCCTTCAACCATACCCTCAATTATGTTCTTGAGGAGCCCTTCGTGTCTCAGAATACGCCCCATCCATTTGCCTCTTCTTGTTGAAATGGTGGCCATAATAGCTCTTTTTTCGTTTATTCTATGGAGCACTTCGTCGTTGGTTATGTGGTCTCTCCATGGGATTTTCATGATTCTTCTGTAGCACCACAACTCATAGGCTTCCAGCTTTTTTTTGCCATGTTCGTAAATGCACCATGTCTCACTTCCGTACAAGAGCACACTCCACACTAGAGTTTTGAGAAGTCTTTTCCTTATTTCCAAGTCGATGTTGTTAGATTCGAATATCTTTGACTTTATGTTAAAAAAATTCGTTAGTAAAATTAGTTTTCATCTGTCCCATAATCAACTAACAAATCTTCCAGCAATAGCGCGCTAGCATAACAACCCCGGATTCAACAGAGTGATAAACATTTATATTATTTCATCTTAGTATATGATCTTACTTATTTACTTACTTAGTGATGTTACTTAGAGTCTACATAAAATTAATTATTATCGATAAAGTTTTAGTATTAGTTTAGTTTAGTTTAGTTTTAGCTTAGTTATTAGTATTAAGGGGGCCCCAGCACGGGAGAAATCCTTTGGACCACCCCTACTTCATTATATCACTGTATATGTAATATTGAAGAAACGAAACACATTTATTATATTTATTATTATATATAGTTTGGCTAAGTGTATAATTGTTATTTATATCGAATAGTCATACTAAGTAATTTTCACTGAATTTCATTCAGAAATTGAGTAATAAAATAGACAGACGTGGTATTAGAAAATAGTGGCAGCATAAAATCGTGGCAGGACTCGGACCACGGACTGTTAGAAACACGACGTCACTCACTCCCCGTCTGTCCGACTGTCTGCAAACTTGTACAATTATTTAATTACATCAACACTAACTCTATAGTATATTCATTATAATTATATACCAATTAATTATGTAGGCATTCGCTAATATTCTGTTCATCGTGAGGTGTCAGACGTCTGGTTAGACAACGAGCGGTAAAAGTACCTTAATAGGGTACCGAGAATTATATTATGATATTGCGATGGCGCTATATGTGGAATGATTGCCAACGGTTTTAGCAACATGCCTCCCGCAGGCGAGCCGTGTTCGATTCCGGGTCGAGTAGAATTTTTTTGCTGCTATAAAACAGCGATGCATCAAGCTGCTAGCGAGACGCGAAGCACCCAGCCTCATGCCCTCCACAGGGATAGGGGTGGATGCCGGCTTGTTAAGGCGCCCATTCCATTGACCGGCTAGGGCTATTTCCAACAACGGAGACGTGGTAGCAGACATTCAAGACTTAGGTGGCGTTTCCACTGATCTCGCGTTGCAGAATGCAAATGACATTGACGGAAATTAGAATTTTTCTTTTTACAGAAATCTATTAAAATGTTTGTACTTAACATATCCCATGACGCCATTTTTTAATTTTAGTTTTTTTGTTTGTGATTTTACTGTATGATCATTGATCAATTTTAACTATTGCATAGAGGAAAATAAACATTTCCGTCAATTCTGCAATGCGAGGTCGGTGGAAACGCCACCTAAGTCTTGAATATCTGCTACCACGTCACCGTTGTTGGAAATAGCCCTAGCCGGTCAATGGAATGGGCACCTACGTACGATGTCTTCTTCTTCCTCGTCTTCTAAAGTCTCATCTATCGAAGATTGGCGATCAGCATGCAGGAACGGTTTCAGAAAAAGATTTCGGGGCCTGAAAAATATCGCGATTCTTTTGCTTGATGAGTAATAATTTTTTTTTAATTTCCTTCAAAAGTCCATTCTATCTAGTGTAAACCTATTTCTCTCGGGGGGGGGGGGGGGGGGGGGGGGGGGGGTGGGGCGACCGCGGACCTTGGGGGGGGGGGCGACCGCCGATCCGATCATCATCATAAACTTTTCGTGGGGCCCGTAGCATTTGCTACTCTTGCTTCGTGGCTAATCTGGCACTGAGCCCAAGCACGCTCTACCACCATGCCACCGACACCTACCGTATTTTCCGTAGTGGTATTGTTATTACTTTTATTATTAAGAGCAATAATTAAGGAAATCAACGATTAAAATATGCCATCTATAGATTCAAGAAGTTATCCTCGAGCAAAATCTAAGCCACGATCACAAGCCTCGCCAATCTCTTCTCAGATTGGTCCAATTATACCTATAAAACGGCGCTACCTGTACCTACACTTTCAGCAATACCTGTAAACCTAAGAAAACATGCACCATTACTTAAGAATGCCAGAATAATCTCTCAACTTATACAAAAACCACTTTATAAAAAAAATATTACAAAGTGCCCGCGAACCATTATCGCATTAACCTGGAAGCAATAATATTAGCGGGGGAAAAATGGTATCTTAATTGCTTGGTTGCACTAATCAACGGAATGCAATCGATTAAACGTCGGATTCTGTCCGTCGGTCCGTCTGTCCTTGAGGTTGTGTCAATATGGCGTAGATGACTCGGATAATGGTTGACGATTTGCATTCCTAGCGGTGGCGAGCAGCCTTGGAGAGCGACTGGTATATGACTTATATATATGCGGCAAAGAACAGCATTAGCCTAATATGTTTATAGATGGGATTATTACTAAGTCCTTGCTGGCGAGTGGTGACTTTGTTGCAAAAGCTTTCAGGGACGGCATCAGACTTATATATGTCAATATAGGCCACTATTTTCAAGTAGGCCTAAGTTAATAAAAACGTCCTTATTTATTATTATTTAATTAAGATCGTATTATATTAGCATATAAAGATTATCATAAAGGAACTGGCTATTATTGCCGTAAAGACGTGAAATGGTAACATTATGAACGGCTACAGTAGGGGGGGGGGGGGGGGGCTAGCTGCCACCCAAATTTAGTACATCTATTGTAAGTAAAATTATGAATGAATGAATGTATTAAATATAGAACAATTTAAATACAATAATTGTAAAGCCCCACATGAAGACCTATAACAATTTACCCTACTCTAAAACTAAAGAAAAAAGAAAAAAATCAATTAGACTTAATTTAACTTATTAAACTACACTTACATATTAATAACAGATCTCTCGTAAACACATAACAGTCTAGTCCACTATTTCAAATAAAGATTCCACCTCTTCCCGTCTCATCAGCCATTCCCGGACGAATTTGGAAAATTTATTTATTGACAGCGACCCAGGACAAATATTAAGTAAGTTAAATAATTTTGGTGCTATATATTGGTAGGATTTGGTAAAATTTGCTATGTATGCCCTTGGTACTACAAGGTGCTCAATTCTTCTAGTATTTGCTGGTCTGGGTCTCTGTACCATGTCCCCACTGATAGAGTAAAAAATTCGCAATGTCTTGTATAAGAACAAGTGCCGCAGCGGGAATAAACCGAGAGACGCAAAGAGAGGGAATGATGGCCAAGTTCTAGGTTTTTTGACTATTGTTCTAATAAGGTATTTTTGGGTAACTACAAGTGAATTTAAATTTGTAACAAAGGTCCCACCCCACACTTGGATACCATACGCTAACCGAGATTATTAAGCTCAGATTTAATCGATACTATTGTATATACATTATGTTTCTTTGAACCATAACTACCCCCCCCCCCCCAAATGGGTGGGATCCATCCCTGGGTAACATTACGCTAAAACAGATTCCTGGAAAAAATTTAAATAAACCCAAATACTGTATAGATAATATAGTAAAACATTTTCGTGCTTATTTACTGGCATTTTCTATTCTTCTCTATTTGTATTCTGTATTGCATAGTGTAGTAGTAGCAGTATGATTACTGTAGTATACTCCTCAAGGTCCATAAAGTCTGGACCCCCCCCCCCCCCCCCCAAATATTTGCTGCGTACACTAGTTAGAATGGAGTTTTAAATATATTGAGGTTACCTACCTTACCTCCGGTGACGTCAGGTAGACCCCCCCCCCCAAAAACATTTCTGGCTGCGGCCCTGATCCTCCTTATAACCGGTTTATTAACAGAGCTGGATCCCGCTCGACAGTACATTGCTAGCGTTCATTACTGATACCAATGATGCCATGATATAAGTTGCAGTGGTAATGATTGATACAGCTGAGTCAGACACTGATACCATCAGTATTTGAATGGCTGGCCAGTAATGAGTGATCCCAATCACTGTCACTGTCACTGACTGATGGAACTCTGTCACTTCCGTTCCAAACTGCATTAGTATCAAACTTATTGCATACTACTTGTTACCTGCTACATTGAAGCTACTTACTTCTACTATATCCATTAGCCGGGGTCGTACCCGGGGGCTGCCAAAAGTGCCAAGACCTCCCCACAATTTTAGATAAAAAGTATAAAACTCATAGCCAGCGGGAAAATAAATATCCAACCCAAAACACTCCGTGTAAAAAATACCAAGTTCCTTTGGCCCATCAAAGTTGTGATATCCAAATGGGCCAAGTTCCTTTTTTCTGCCTATGTATGTTGTGATATCAGGATGGGCCAAGTTCTTGTAATTTTTCTCTTTGAATATTTTCTCTAAAAAATTAATTTAATTTTTTTTTTTCTGAACTTGGTGCTTCTTCATGCTTATGTACCTTGACACTGACACGTAATTGGCCAATGATGACGCATAAGAAATGGCTAAATGGCAAATTTGCAACTGAGGCCACAGTGTCGTTACGTAGGTATACCTCTAATAAACGATAGGAAACTACGAAGAGTTTTGCAATGGAAGCACCCAAGTTCTGAAAAAAATAAAAATTAATTTTTTAGAGAAAATATTCAAAGAGAAAAATTACAAGAACTTGGCCCATCCTGATATCACAACATACATAGGCAGAAAAAAGGAGCTTGGCCCATTTGGATATCACAACTTTGATGGGCCAAAGGAACTTGGTATTTTTTACACGGAGTGTTTTGGGTTGGATATCATATCTTTTTGTACAAATAACAAATAACTTGACATGTATGCATGGAGTGTTAAAAAAATCGAAAGACCATACGTGGCTGTACTATGTATGGTGAAAAATGCTGGAACCGGAACAGCCATGATGGAAGATCGAGAATAAATTTGAAAAGTGAAGATTCGAAAATTTTCGGGAAGAGTCTAGCTAGCACCAGAGTAACTAGAAGACTGACAAGTTAAAGAAAGCCCATATGAAAGAAAGAACAATATACAACATGCGAACCACTATATAGATATCCCTACGTAGGAATTAAGCACATCTAGAAGCTAGCTATCGTTAAGTGACTATGTTAAGTTACGTAATCAATTTTCCGACTAAAGTGGAAAAAATGGGAAATGGCAAGAATGAGCCCAATCCCAAATTTCAGTTGTCCAACACACGTGGATGGGATGAATTCATTACGTGATTGCAAAGTTATCATAAAACTTTTTCGGATTTTTTGATTTATTCTGGGGGTTTGATGGTAAGAAGAGACTAATTCCTGAGTTTCACATCTCCAGCACATCTGAAAGTGGGCTATTTCGTTAAGTGACTACGTTAAGTTACGTAATCAATTTTCTGAATAAAGTGGAAAAAATGGGAAATGGCAAGAATGAACCCAATCCAAAATTTCAGTTGTCCTGCACACGTGGATGGGATGAGCGTGCCATAGGTATGCTCGGCCGTAAGCTAAGTACGTAAAATTCATTAAGTGGTTGCTAAGTTATCATAAAAATTTTTCTGGTCTTTTGATTTATTCTGGGAGTTTGATGGTAAGAAGAGACTAATTCCTGAGTTTCACATCTCCAGCACATCTGGAAGTGGGCTATAATTTGTGTCAGTCAGTGAGTGAGTCAGTGAGTCCACACGAAAAGCGTGGTTTTGGGGTGCTTGGATTTCAGCAACCAATCATGTTAGAGTGCTGAATTTTTAAATTTGGGTTCTGTGCTGTATTTAAAGCCTGATTGCAAAATTAGAGGTCAATCGGACAACTGGGTGAGCTACAGTGATGGTTGGAAAGTGGCTAAAATGCCGTAAACTCGCCGTGGAGATATACTTGCTGGGCAGCTCATCGGGGGTGTATATGGAACTTGGTCGCGGGCTGCCGCGCGCGTTGATCCAATATATTATATAGTACATTGTGTGCTGCAAGTTGACGTTATCAATTATTATTATTATTTTTGTTCTGAGTGAGTGGGTTTGTCCACAATTCATGAACCCCTTCCTCAGGAACACCACACTCGTGGTTTGTACAAATCAAATTCTTA
This sequence comes from Psococerastis gibbosa, assembly GCA_963971405.1. NCBI lineage: Eukaryota > Metazoa > Arthropoda > Insecta > Psocodea > Psocidae > Psococerastis > Psococerastis gibbosa. The sequence goes on along the minus strand of OZ020486.1, from coordinate 48,896,713 downwards.
ATTGTGGGCAATCTGTGTCAGAAATTAATAGGTTACATAATATGATACATCAAAATGTTCAGAACATTTCTTCTGTCTTACTTGATATTTTTTACAGCGACTAATATTTCATGAGATATTCCATTGTAACATTGTAGACGGTCCCAAGCCCGTTTGAGAAAGGAGGAGGGGGCGTAGTGGCGAGGGGTCCCGTAATAAATACCGCAAAACACTGTCAAAGCTTCCAAAACAAGGCGATTACCACCGCCTTTAAATACTAAGTGGGAGCCCAATGCCAATGGCTCCAATGCCGGAAGATGGTGCCTAGAAATACCACAATGGCGGAGGAGGCAGATGAGCAAGGGAGCTATCTGCCTTGAGGGAAGGGTATTGACCCAAAGGCTAAGGGAGGGCCTAATAGAAACCTCCAGTGTATGCAGAACGCTTAGAGGGAAACCATCTCCCCACTGTCGCTAGGTCAAAGGAAATGCGATTGAATTTGTAGGGTTCCATGTAAAGGGTAAGATGGGCATCGGTGGCGTAAGCAATAAAGCGGCAACAGTTGTGACTGAGATTTAGCTTGGAGGTCCTCACCATAAGCTAAATACAGTCAAAATGTAGATTTAACAAAGCCAGGTCAACGGCGTAAAAACTTACTGGGTCAGTTCTGTTGTCAGCCCCGCCTGCTGGATTGTACATTTATTCTTCACTTCCCTTTTTTGTCAACCTTTGTCATTTCCTTTGATATTTCCCCGTATTTCCCTTTACGTTTGACCGCTATCGGTCTTACTTAGCTTATGGTTATGTGCCATTTATTCTATTTTAGATCTTTGATTCAAACTTATAATAATGGCAATTGGCAATACATCCTGCAAAACCTGACCCTCTACCTTACAAAATTCTTAATTGTTGTTGTACACCTCCAATTCATATTGGTCGCATTGTGTCTGTCTGTCCTATAGGTTCAGCGGGTATTGCAACCTCATTCATGAGTATTCATTTATTCTAATGTATTGTACAATATCATTGACTGCGGTTAGGATTCCATTCATTAACAAATTAAACAATTGCACTGCGGTTTGAATTGGTCATAAGAATGTATGGCGAGATACGCCCATGGTCCCATACAAGCTGCATCATTGACGTACTTTAGTACAATATATTGCATCTATTTGTTTGGTATAAGGTAATAATTACTATGAATGTCTATTGTTGAAAACTAATCTTCGATAATGTACAGTATAATGACCATGGGATAGGGGACGTCGAGGGAACCCAAATTTAGCCACAGGAAACTTATTTACTATGGAATCACTCATATTATATATCTCTGAATAGCTCCACGAAATAACGTTGTATGCGACACTTTCCTAATTTTACTGGAGACGCTTTATTTCATTAAAAAATGTACAGCGCTCTTACGCGCCACGCAGATTTCAAGTCGCTGTCTAACAGCTATATGTAACAGAATTTTTAGAAACTTGTTTTTGGGGACGAATGACGATGCAGGATGTGGTTTACAATAAAAAATAATCATAATAATCTAACTCAATTTTGCCAAATGTGTCGCATACAACGTTATTCCGAGGAGCTATTATCAATTGATAAATAGGAAAGCATGTGCGAGTAAACTCGGTACGGTTCTTTTATTTCAGTGCTGGGGAAATTGTTATAGGTCTAGCGACCGTCGACCTTTCCTTGTACGAACTACAGACTAACAGTAAGCCAAAGACTGCAGTAAGGGCTACCCAAAACCCAACCAATTCCGACTTATGTATAAAAAGAGGCATTGAGGGGGAAGAAGAAGAAGAAGAAGAATAAAAAGAGTGAATTCACTGTATGTGCAATAAGATTTTTATCTGCTCACTTGAGAATGACAATCTGTCGAAACCGGTCGTGACATTATTCTTATGTACCGGTAATATTGTATTTTTATCAAGTCAACTCTTACTTATTATAATGTGTACGAAATATTACAAAAGGACTATTTTATATAAATATGATTTTAAAATTTCATGACGGGACAATTTGTGGGATTCGAACTAAGACAGCCCCTCTCATCGAAATTTGGGGTTAATTTGTACAGGTTTAACTTGGTCGTCGGGCATATTAATTAATTTGGACAATTATTTGTCGCAGATAATCGGATCTCTTTTACTATAGCTGTCAATCACGTACCTTGGTCTAGTATTGTTTAAGTGGAATGTAGTTTGAGCTGGGCCGGCTCAGTGATGATAATCATCGGGTTGTACCTGCCGTACCTGCATTGTCCGATCGTTATCGTAAACACTTGTGCGTAGGCTAGGCCTGGTAATTAATACAGGACGAGGAAACCACCCATCGTCAGGTTAGTGTTGATGTCACTCGAGGTGAAGCACTGGTTTATGGGTTTGTGTACCTGAAGAAGTAAGGTGAGAGGGCAGAGAAAGCTCTAGACAGCAGCAGGATACACCGATACAGGGCAGATGGTGGTACATGGATGGAAGAAACCAGCTACCGCGTCAGGTTCATGGTACCTATTCGAGGTGAAAAACGCTGTGTTATGGGCCTGTGTGTCTGGAGAAGGATGCTTCGGAGAGTAGTATAATAGAAGTTTAAAGAGGAGGTGGCAGAGGAATGAGTCAATGAGGAGAACCGCCCATCGTCAGGTTGAAGTGTTGCTGACACATGCGGTGGGAAAGACTGGTTTGTAGGGCTGTGTGCCTGGAGAAGAAAGGTGAGAGGGTGATGAATGCTCCGGATAGTAGTAGAATAGAGGGAAGAGGTTGGAAGAGGAATGAGTCAATGAGGAGAACCGCCCATCGTCATGTTGAAGTTTTGCTGACACATGAGGTGGGAAAGACTGGTTTGTAGGGCTGTGTGCCTGGAGAAGAAAGGTGAGAGGGAGATGAATGCTCCGGATAGTAGTAGAATAGAGGGAAGAGGTTGGAAGAGGAATGAGTCAATGAGGAGAACCGTCCATCGTCATGTTGAAGTGTTGCTGACACATGAGGTGGGAAAGACTGGTTTGTAGGGCTGTGTACCTGGAGAAGAAAGGTGAGAGGGAGATGAATGCTCCGGATAGTAGTAGAATAGAGGGAAGAGGTTGGAAGAGGAATGAGTCAATGAGGAGAACCGCCCATCGTCGGATTGAGAGTTGATGGCATTCTGCATGTAATAATCCAAGGGAAGATAGAAGGACTAAGGGCTCCCGATGAACAACATCCTGGTTGAAGAAGCTGGGGGCACCCCTTTTCTGAACCGCAGTCTCATGGTTACAAATATAAGATATAGAAAACGCATGTAAAGAAGAAGAAATACATGCGGAGAAGTAAGTTGGGAGGGTGAAGAAAGCTCCTGATATTAGTATAGCGAAGAGGCAAATGGGTGGACAAACAGGTAGGGGAAGACGAGGTGGCAAAGTGAAACGGGGCAAAGTAAAAAACCGGTCTGTGTACCTGGAGTAGAGGAGTAGAAATCTCCCACCATAGACCCGCAGGAAAAGACGAAAACTCTGCCCCTTCCTCTCGAGCTTTAGATTACCTGTTCTATTATATTATGGTGCATTTCTATATTACATTGCAGATTCTATATAAAGCCATTATTATTACACCACTGTATGGTGTTGTAGCCTAACCAGTGCCGGGTTTGGCAGGGCCCCCATAAAAAGCCTCAAAATACAACATCACAATAGATTTAAAAACTAAAACAACAAACTGAAGCAAATAAATAAACTAATCGAAATATTTGGCGGGAAATTGGAACGCTTCGTGGCACTAATGATTAAACGCTTTCCTCTATTCTTTTATATATTTTTTTTGCAGCCTGTGTCTCTATTTTATGAATGATTCGTGTAAGGTTTTAAGACTTTTCTGCCTGAGAAATTCCGACCCATGCAGGGGCCCCCACAAGCCCAAACCCGGCACTGAGCCTAACACAGTAAAAAAATTGATTTAGGTTGAGAAGACAACCTTTACTGCTCTGGAAATTTCATCCAGAAAAGTTAATCGACAGAATCTGGACATAGCGCGATAGGTATAAATCGTGTGTTAGAGTCCTGCTCTATTCAGGTTTTTCGTGATTCCCTTTTCCAAAATAATATACCATACCAAAAGACCTGAAATGCTGATGCTTCGTCATGCCTTGGTAATTTTTTTAATACTGTATATACCCCAGCAGCTTGTTACCCAATCTTTTCATAATCGGAACAGCAAACACCTTAAGGCATCTCTCACGGCGCATCCATACAGAGACAATAACACATACTTGCAGGAGGCGTGGGAACATTCGATTCAGACAACGATTCAATGGGAGCATCAGAGAAAGGGAATCACAAAATGGTTTCGACATGTCCCGAACAATCGCGCGAAACCGTTCTAGCACGTATATACCTGTAGAGAGTATATGGGATGGTTACGAAACGGCGCGATGCTTAGCACAGGTCCCGACCCCATGGCTTACCTTTTGAACTCATCCGCTTGCAGAGCGGTGCATTTACAGAATAATTGCAGACACATCAGCTGCTCCAGTCCAGGGCTTCATTCGGTGACCTCACATCCCTATTTTGCTGGAAGTTGCGTCAGTCTACACTTGATTATATCCAGGAATTGGGTTATCTTCTTCATTCTTGAAATGCTGAAAACAACGTGTGAGGCAGTGCACGAGCCAAATCAAAGCGCTACGTCAAAGAATGAGGCATGAGGCACAGAATAAGAAAGTTTTTAGGCCCCGCCTCGCCCACGAAATGGTGAGGGTCAATCTTACACAAGGCCGCAGCCAAGGGGGGGGGGGGTTCATGGAGGTTGAACCCCCCCCCCCCCCCAAACGAAATGGCTTGATACTAGATAGAATCGGATTTTGACAAGAAAAATAAAAACCACTTTGTAATATCCAATGAATTTTCTACTCCCCCCCCCCCGAAAAAAACCCTGGCTACGGCGTTGACCTTGCAAGGTGACTCAGGTCGCCCTTAGCTACCCTACCCGAGCCTGGCTCAAGGTAACCCCTCCCGAAATGTATAAGCAAAACAAGCCCGTAACCAGGATTTTTTTTCGGGGGTGGCTGCGGCAACTGTGATCCTGTCCAGTGTAAAAAAAAATTCTTGAGAATTCAATTGTATCTAGTGTATTCTTTTGAAGTAATGGTGTTACTGAGTACATATATGATAGCATAGCCACACCAAACGTCAATTTATAGGCGGAATTAGCTTTGGTGCGAACATTGGCGTATAATATTTTGCGGATATGCGGACTAAATCGTAATGTTATCATAACGACGGTTTAAATTGCATAGAAATGATATTGCATTCTAACCCAAAGAGGGGGTCCGGGGGTCTCCCCCGGGGGAAAAAATCCACCTATAAGTGCTAAACAGTGGGGTTTTACAGCAGCAAAGCTTACAAAGGAATGCATATTTATGTTGCTACAGGGGGGCCCGGGGGTTGCCCCCGGAGGAAAGAATTTTTTTTTAAAAAATTTCGGGGGGGGGGGGGCTGCAGCCCAATAAGCCCCCCCCCCTTGCCTACGGCCTTGAAGCAAAAGGACATAGGGCATGAGACCCCCATCAGGCAAATAACCCAAAACCTAACTTCCTATATAAATGGGCTACCCATGCAATAGGTACACAAACCCGGAAGCTTTACCTCAGATGCGGACCTTCCTATATAGCCTACTAAAGCATAGATACCTATTTAAATATCGTCCTTGACAAAGACCGAAAAAAAAATTCTCACAATCAATATTAAATGAAACGTCCCCATAAATTTAGAACAGAATTTTGACTCCGACAAAACTTGAAACCAAATTTGACATTGACAGATGGGGTCGCCATTTATTACCGGCGGTGGCGCTTTCTCTCGGACAATACTAATACCAGTTTTGGAAATTATTCCAGTGTACTGAAATTTCTCAAATTGAAAGCCCCCTTTCGGCGCGATGTCGCAACACACCGCCCACCGCTTGATCTATGTCTCCAAGTCAACAAATTCGATTGTGAATTCGAGAATGTCCTCCATCTTGATAAACATTGACTGAGTTATGGCCGCGCATGCGCAGGCTATCAGTTTTCAACTCTTTTGTTTTGGCAGGCACATAGTTTAATGCGAACCTGTCATTGGTCATGCGTGCTGCTAATTTTTCATAAAATTTCCATTATTTTGCGTATTCAATCGTAAACCTAGGCATATTTTTGATACCATTCCATAGTCTAGGGTAGGCTACTGTATTCTATCTGTAGTAGCTATACATAGTGCCTGTGCTAGTACAATTTTTGCAGTATAATACTATTAGTAGTATTATGTAAATAACCTACATAGGGGGGCGGGGGCATTGACAAGAGATCAGACCCGACTATGGGGGTTTCCAAACACTTTTCACTTAATTTTTTCAAAAGGAGTATACGGAAATGCTCCTGTGAACTGTCAAAGGGGGCAAGCCTGTAGCCAGGATTTTTTTTCGGGGGTGGCTGTGATCCTATCTAGTGTAAATTTATTTCTTGAGAATTCAATTGTAACTAGTGTATTCTTTAGATGTTATGGTGTTACTCGAATACCAATATGATAGCATAGGCACATCAAACGTCAATTTATTGGAGGATTTAGCTTCGGTGCGAACACAAGCTTATATACAATATTTTGCAGATATGCGGTCTAAATCGTAATGCTATCACTACGACGGTTTAGATAAGTAGATAACAGAAAAAATATTGAATATAACCCGAAGAGGTGGGCCCGGGGGTCTCCCCCGGAGAAAAAGTTGCAAATATAAGTGCAAAATAGTGGGGCTTTACGCATTTTACAAAGCTTACAAAATCATGCTTATTCATAAAATAATATTGCATTTAACCCAAAGAGGGGGGCCCGGGGGTCTCTCCCGGGGGTAAAATTTGAAAATGTAAGAGCAAAACAGTGGGGTTTTACATGGACCCCCCACCCGGGTCCATGCCCCCCCCCCCCGAGAAAAATTAACGTACACTATATAAAATGGGACATTCTAAACAAAAACCTTATATAACATGAATATGTCTTCCATGTTTAAATTATAAATTTTACTGCTGTAAAAAGCGTAAAACCCCACTATTTTCAACTTATATTTTCATATTTCCCCCCCGGGTCATGACCCCCCTCAATGAGTAAATTCATAGTAAATTCATAAGATACCTGGTAAAAAAATTTTTTGTGGATAAAACTCAACTTTTCAACAAAAAAATAAATTAACTTTTAAACTTACAAGAAACTTGTGAGCCCCCCTAAATTTTCCGCTGGATCCGCCCTTGTGTGTCCAGCGATATGAATAAGCATTTAAGCATTCCTTTGTAAGCTTTAAAAAATCAATACTTTACTGCTATTAAATTGCGTAAAACCCCACTATTTTGCCCTTATATTTTCAAATTTTTCGCCTGCAACAGCGTGATCAGGCGCGTGGGTTTTTCAAGTAATGCACTGTAAATTAATGTTCCTTGTTTCGATAACAAACACACCAATTGCACAATCGCTAAAAATTAATTTGCTTTGGTAACCTCACTCACTTTTCCCGGAATTTATTGTCCCCTCCAAAAATCTGCGTGGACCCGCCCTTGACCCGCCCTGGGGTACGCCGTACGCGCCCAAACTTACTTTGGATGGTGGCATTACAATACAATAATTGAATTGAATCGAATTGAATTGAAAAAGACTTTATTGAATAAAAACAAATGAAAGGCGAACAATAAGACTATAAAGTCTTCTTTTCATGCTAACCTTAAAAACAAACATATTGTATTAATAGATAGACGCTTAAAATTAAATAGAGGAGAAACAAGAGGAGAAAAGGGGGAAGAAGGTCGAGGGGGGGGGGAGGGGATCCATTGTCGTCACCATTATGAGACCGGAGAGAGTCTCAAGCGTTATCTAAGATATGTTGTTTAATAATTTTCTTAAAGCTATACTGAGTGAAGTAGCTGCCCTAGCCTCCAATGGTAGGCATAATGCAATAACTTTATTATTTCCACTAAAAATCCACTTACAATGATTATAACAGGATATAAGGTATTAATTTGATAATTGTCAGAATTTTTCACCTCCATGAACTCTATAATACAATACAATATAGAATTTTTGTTAATAGGCATTTAATTTTGAGCCCAGAGTGAATGAAGCACATTAGTATTGTATATTGTAACAATGAAAAGCCTAACATGCCCTATAGTAAACAAGACGCACATGCGAGATAAGGCGGTGAGATGTACCGACGAAGAACAATGAAACAAGTTTCGGCTTCTGGTGAAAAGCTCCAGAAAAAAAAGAACCAATAAAGTCGGCATAAATTTTGGGATAATAGGGCTTCCGTGTTTAGGGATGAGGTCAAGTCGTGATAACCGCCGGTGGGGGGCCAAATTATGAAAACAATGGCCGATTATAATGCCGATGAAGACGTAATGCAACCTGTTGGAACCGACACCTAAAACTGTTTCGCACGTCAATCAGTCATCTTCTATAACGGCATAATTATCTGCATATATTGCTTCACTTAATGTCTGTCTGTCTCTCTAAATGGCTGTAGCTAAATGATTAAATCAGCATGCGGATTACTATTGAAAACGTAAGGCAAACTGTTCGATCAGACACGGCCTAAAGCTGCTCCGAACGTCAATCAGTCATCTTCTATAACGGCATAATCATATGTATACGTTGCTTTACTTAAATCTTATAATACGTCTATCTGTCTGTCTGTCTGCCTCCCGGAATGGCTGTAGCTAAATGATGAAACCAGCAATGGCGGATTATTATTGAAAACGTAAGGCAACCTGTTGGTTTCGGTGCCTTAAGCACGAAAAATATAATAGATGATAATCGCTAGTAGATCAAGAGCCGTAACTAAATCAGCAATGAATGATGCCGTTCTGTACGACGCCCCACCTTATCACTTATTTCCAGCCATCATTCCATAGCATTTACTTCGGCTGTGACCTAATCTTAATTCTTATTAGAAATGTAAATATTTATTCACAATATCGGACAAAGCTTCCGAGCACATTCAATATCAATGTCTCATTTTCGCCAATTTTGGATTTAGGTGGTTTGCGAATGAATGTCTGTTCCTTTAACAACCTAATAATAATATTATTTATTAATATAACGAACCGTTGGTGGACAATACGTACGTATGTACCGTATTCGTGTGGATAGGGCAAGTAATAATTCCTGCTCCAAGGGTTTCAGCTAATTTTATGCATATTTAGATGAAGATGTAAAAGGTACAGCTATCTCTACTGTTAGGCATGACACCTTAAGTACTTTCGCATGCCAATCAATGTGTCTAGCCTCTAACAGTATATTTAAAATTTAATTGAGTTATATTATTATAATTGCAAAGAGTTTGGAGCCCGTTGTTGTGCCATCATGCATTCATGGCAAATACATTGGATTCTCTTGTTTTGGCCAAAACAAAGCCATGCACGAAACCCAATGAATGAGGTTTTAGGCGTGTAGACCTCTTTATTACTGCAATCAAGTAGTTTTCATTTCGATATTTTATTCGTCTCCAACTGCTAAAAAGAAAACAGATTTATAAGTATCAGTTGTATCTTAGGGCTGAAGCATGTGTGGGGACCACTTAGTCCCACATGTGTAATAACCAGTCTGCTTCCAGCTTCACCTTTTTCCCGTTAGATGGCGCTGTTCACATTCAGATAATTCAATATTCCTCAATCTTCCTTTTACGTATTTATTTCTCTTATTCAATAATATCTTTAATCTACCCTCTGTGTCTCATCAGCTCCTTTAGCTGTGGACATAGAGTTGGTTTTTCTATATGGAAGCAGGCTGGATCAAATTCAATATTAATTGTAAGCATGTATCGTTCTCGTCTCACAGCTCATATTGTAACCACTGTGTGTTAAAGTACTCTAACTTGAGTCGAAGCACTGCAATACAAACCAATTCAAGTCTACACTGCCTATTCAATTGCATCGTCCTTCGACTAGCTACATTGGTGACCCTCGACAACGGAACAAGCAGCCTTCCAGATTCCAGTTCCAGCTCCAGTTCCAGCTCCAGTTCCAGCTCCAGTTCCAGCCAGTTCCAGTTCCAGCCAATTCCAGTTCCAGCCAATTCCAGTTCCAGCCAATTCCAGCCAATTCCAGCCAATTCCAGCCAGTTCCAGCCAGTTCCAGTTCCAGCCAGCTCCAGTTCCAGCCAGCTCCAGTTCCAGCCAGTTCCAGTTCCAGCCAGTTCCAGTTCCAGCCAGTTCCAGTTCCAGCCAATTCCAGCCAGTTCCAGCCAGTTCCAGTTCCAGCCAGTTCCAGTTCCAGCCAGTTCCAGCTTCCAGCTTCCAGCCAGTTCCAGTTCCAGCCAGATCCAGTTCCAGCTTCCAGCCAGTTCCAGCCCGTTCCAGTTCCAGTTCCAGCCTCCAGAACGTCTCATCCGGCCATAGGCGGTGGAAACCACCCCGGAGCAGCTACATTCACCGCAGCAGCACAGCCACAACCTGCAAGATGCCGCAGACTACAGCCACAACCGCTACAGCTACGACCGCTACAGCTACAACCGCTACAGCTACGACCGCTACAGCTACAACCGCTACAGCTACAACTGCTACAGCCACAACACCGACACCCACGGCTACAACCAAGATGACAGGCCCTGCTAGTACGATGGCAGTCTCGGTCAAGCTTCCACCCTTCTGGACACAGTCGGCCAACCTGTCACCGGCACTGTGGTTCACTCAAGCGGAGGCTCAGTTCGCACTTGCTGGGGTCACAATGGAAACGACGAAATATTACCACGTCCTTTCAGCGCTCGACCAAAGTACCCTCAGCGAGATCTCAGATTTGTTAGCTGCCCCAGTACCAGTAAACCCATACACTGAGCTAAAAACGCAGTTAATCCAACGAATGAGTCTTCCAGCAAGCAGTCGCATTCAGCTACTAATGTCGGAAGACATAGGGGACAAAACTCCCAGCTCTTTTCTCCGGAGACTGCGGGCCCTCGCAGAGAAAGCCATATCAGACTCGGTTTTACGCACCATTTGGACGTCTCGCCTCCCGCACGCTATACAATTGGCAATCATCGGTCATGATCACCTGTCACTAGGTGACGTCGCGAACCTCGCCGACAAGATGGCCACCATCAATTCAGCAACACGTGACCGGATTCTTGAGTGCACAATGGCCCCTGTGGACCTATTGAAGACGTTAACAGAGAACGTCGCGGCTCTACAGGCACAGTTCGCCGACAGATACGGACAACGTGCCACACAGCCACGGTTCCAGCGCCAGTTCCGTTCACCAGCGCCTAAACAAGACCCAACTTGGTGTTTTTACCACCAAACCTATGGGAGGAAGGCCAGAAAGTGCCAGCAGCCATGCAGATTTCCGAAAAACGACGATCGCAGCCAGTAAAGGCAGGGCCTGCCTGCGCCACTACACACCTGCTTAAAACCTCACATCGCCTTCTTATCACGGACCCTTGCACCAAGATACGTTATCTCATTGACACAGGGTCCGACATCTGCGTTTTTCCACGTGCCCGTCTCAACCTACCGCTCCGTCGTACTCAACTCGAGCTGACTGCCGCCAATGGCACAATCATCAATACGTACGGAACAACAGCTCAACAACTGGACCTGGGATTACGACGCAGTTTCCGTTGGAATTTCATCATTGCCGATGTCACGCAACCCATCATCGGTGCAGACTTTCTCGCAGCCTCTAATTTGCTGGTGGATCTCCAGAACTCAAAGCTGATCGACGGGACAACGCATCGCAAGGCGAACCTGTGTCAAAGCCCCTCCAAGCAACCTAGCGTTTCTACCTTAACAATACCGCACAGTACCCCGGCCAGTCTAAAAGTAATAATTGAGGAGTTTAGCGACCTCACGCGGCCGAGACAACCCACAGACCAGGTCAAACACTCCACGGTCCACTACATTAGAACGACAGACGGACCTCCCGTCTCCGCTCGCCCACGCCGGTTGGCCCCGGACAAGTTTATTATCGCCAAAAAGGAGTTCAACGACATGATCCAGACCGGCGTATGTCGTCCGTCCGACAGCCCATGGGCCTCACCATTACACCTAGTACCTAAAAGCGACCATTCATGGCGCCCATGCGGGGACTACAGACGGCTCAATGCTCGAACAATTCCTGACGCGTACCCAGTCCGCCACATCGCAGATTTCAGTGCAGAATTGCGAGGAAAAACCGTATTCAGCAAAATAGACCTGGTCAAAGCATTCACCCAGATACCAGTTTCCAATGGTGACATTCCAAAGACAGCAATAAATACTCCGTTCGGCCTTTTCGAATTCCCATTCATGACATTCGGTCTTCGCAATGCTGCTCAAACCTTCCAACGCTTCATGGATAACATCCTACGCGACCTCCCGTGGGCATATTCATACATCGACGACGTACTGGTTGCATCAAGTGATAAGCAGGAGCACGAATCACACCTACGTCAACTCTTCCAACGATTCCGAGAATATGGCCTAGTCATTAATCCTAGCAAGTGTACCCTCGGCGTTGGGTCAATCAGCTTTCTTGGTTACCTCGTGTCAGCAGAAGGCACACAAGCCCTACCAGACAGGGTAAAGGCACTCACTGAATACCCTCTTCCAAAGACATTCAAAGATCTACGCCGTTTCCTTGGCATGATTAACTACTACCGCCGGTTCCTACCAAATGCAGCCAACGAACAAGCACCACTCAACACGTTGTTATCTGGAGACAAGGTAAAAGGGAACGCTACGATACCATGGACAACAAAGCTTACCGAAGCTTTCAGCTCATGCAAACACAGTCTGGCACGCATCACCCTACTCGCGCATCCAGATCATACGGCTCCGATTGCACTAGTCACAGATGCATCAGACACCAGTATCGGAGCTACAGTCCAACAACGGATCAACGATCATTGGCAGCCATTAGCATTCTTCTCGCAGAAACTTAAAGAAAACCAACGAACATGGTCCGCCTACGATCGCGAATTGCTTGCGGTACACGACGCCATTCGTCATTTCCGTTACCTGCTAGAAGCGCGCGCTTTTGTCGTGTATACCGATCACAAACCGTTGACGCACGCTTTTCAGAATCCAAAAACAAGTTTCTCACCTCGCCAAATGCGGCAAATGGAATTCGTCTCTCAATTCACCACGGACATCCAATACATCGCTGGGCAGGACAACATGGCCGCTGATGCATTCTCAAGAATCGAAGCAATCTCTACTCCCGTATCTCCTGAGCAACTTTCTTCTGCTCAGAAAGACGACAGAGAACTCAAAGAGCTTCGGTCCAGTAGAAAGACGTCCCTCATCCTCGTTGATGTTCCCATTCCGGGCTCTGATTCAGTCCTTACGTGCGATTCTAGTCAAGACATACAACGCCCATTTGTGCCCAAACCATTACGTCGACAACTTTTCGAGCACCTACACAGCCTACATCACCCAGGAATAGCAGCGTCTGCTAACCTGGTTGCCCAACGCTACATATGGCCTTCTATCCGTAAGGATTGCCGCGCTTGGGCTCGTCTGTGTGTCAACTGTCAATTGTCCAAGATACATCGACACACCCTCACTGCGATTGGAACCTTTACTCAGCCTGACCGACGGTTTCAGCACATACACCTCGACATTGTAGGCCCATTACCACCGTCGGAAGGCTACACGTATTTGTTAACACTCGTTGACCGTTTCACGCGATGGCCGGAAGCCGTTCCTATGGTGAACATCACCGCCGAAAACGTCGCCAGAACCCTCATTTCCTGCTGGATCAGCCGGTTTGGGTGCCCGGAGACAATTACTACAGATCGCGGCCGACAGTTTGAGAGCCATTTGTTTGCTGACCTGGCCCGATTATGCGGATTTCACCATGCACGGACTACCAGTTACCACCCTGCATCCAACGGCATGGTAGAGCGTATGCACCGCTCACTCAAAGCCTCCATTATGTGTCATGCCAATGACAAATGGACGGAAGCCCTTCCGCTAGTTTTACTGGGCATGCGCGCCACTCTTAAGAAAGATCTTCAAGCTTCTCCAGCAGATCTGGTCTATGGTGAACCATTAAGACTACCAGGACAGATGCTGACAACTCCTCCTTCAAATCAGAGTCCGGCGGACACTCTCATCTCACTTCGAAGGAAATTCGACTCACTACGCCCCACTCGCGTCAAGAGACACGGGGCTCATCAAACATTCATCCCACAAGACCTTGCCAAGGCCACGCACGTTTTCGTGAGACAAGACCACGTCCGTGCTTCCCTCGAACGTCCTTATGCGGGACCATTCCCTGTGTTAAGTCGCACCGACAAAACAGTTACGATTTCAAGCCGCGGTCGTGCGGTTACTGTGTCAATGGACAGGGTCAAGCCGGCCTACATTAATGCCAGTACAGACGAACCGTCTCACCAGTCTACGATCAACCCCCCGCATCAGCATCCTGCTCAAGATAAACCTCAGGAGAAGGTCTCCTCACCACTTCCTGCCACTGACGTCGTGCCGACACCACCGACTCGCACCACTCGCTCAGGTCGTCACATCCACGTTCCACGACATTTCTCCGACTTCCAGTCTTAGGAGGGGGGTAATGTGGGGACCACTTAGTCCCACATGTGTAATAACCAGTCTGCTTCCAGCTTCACCTTTTTCCCGTTAGATGGCGCTGTTCACATTCAGATAATTCAATATTCCTCAATCTTCCTTTTACGTATTTATTTCTCTCATTCAATAATATCTTTAATCTACCCTCTGTGTCTCATCAGCTCCTTTAGCTGTGGACACAGAGTTGGTTTTTCTATATGGAAGCAGGCTGGATCAAATTCAATATTAATTGTAAGCATGTATCGTTCTCGTCTCACAGCTCATATTGTAACCACTGTGTGTTAAAGTACTCTAACTTGAGTCGAAGCACTGCAATACAAACCAATTCAAGTCTACACTGCCTATTCAATTGCATCGTCCTTCGACTAGCTACACATGTATCCATGTCTGTCACTGTAAGCATCTGTCTTTCTGCCTGTCTGTCTGTCGTCAGTTAGTAAGCGTCATTTCAATTGTTTTATTTTACTTAACAACCATTTGTGAACGATTGTGTGGTGAGCACATTGCCCAGCAGCTGCATTTTTCCCTACTTATGAAGGTTGGGGTTGGGTGGACCCAGGTTGGGCGGATAATTTTTCC
Organism: Psococerastis gibbosa; assembly: GCA_963971405.1. Taxonomy (NCBI): domain Eukaryota; kingdom Metazoa; phylum Arthropoda; class Insecta; order Psocodea; family Psocidae; genus Psococerastis; species Psococerastis gibbosa. The sequence goes on along the minus strand of OZ020486.1, from coordinate 48,881,603 downwards.
TTTTATGTAAAATTTTGTACATAGTCTAATTTTCAACCAACAGGGCTATTCATGATCCGTATAGCCTACCCTAAGCCCCTGGACCTGGGGTTGAAAGTCCCCAAAAATTATTTATAAAAAATGCAAATATTTATGGAGGCGGTATACCCTAACACCCATAAAAATTATTTCCATTTTTTATAAAAAAGTTTGGGGTTCGTCAACTGCCCCTTCCAATGACCTCAAATGACGCCCCTGCGTGTCTTCAAACCCCCATAGAGTATGAGAGGGGGGAGGGGGGGGGTTAGTCAACCCACCAACCCACCCGAGGAAAGTGAAATGATGCAGCCTAATTATAAATGTTAATTACAACTTTCCATCTCTGTGAACTTTAGCTAAGTGGAAAAGTGTGGGGAAACCATCATAAGTGTAGTAATGATCCATCAAGTCATTACACGTACTATAAGTAGCTGCAATAATCAATGGGTTTTTAATAAGTCACGTACTTCAATTAACACTGTGACCTGTGCTATGTACGTGTTAGCGGGTCTCTATGATATGAGCTAGGCCCTAGGGAAACAGAAGTTCCTTTGCAACTGAAATTTCATATTTTACTATTATAGGCTTACTGATATCATCTTCGTCGGAAACTCGGGATCTGATTGGCACACGAGAATCGTGAAAATAATTACAGGTAAGTAAGTTCTATGGACCTCGTAAGGTAATGGACCACGTAAGGTGTCTTCTACGGTTTTTTGGTAGAATTTTGAGATACTGCAAGCATGGACACTAATTTTTTGGCACACATTTTGACAAGGGTGGACCCAGGTGTTTATTTTGAACGGGGTGCAAATTAGGTAGCATAATACAGAATCAATAAAACGTTACATACTGTCTATACAAACCTGGGACACCATTGGCAGCTGCAACCTCATGGTTCCGCCACTCGCATCTTGATTCTTCTTCGGTTAAGATTCAAGAGGTCTCCAGCAATGTCGTAATGCCATCCATCCTACTCTACCTTGGTCTCTCCATGCTTTATGAGCTCTTGTTCAACACCTTCCTAAAGGCACTCTAAGTCTATCGATTCTTTCAACGTGACCCAGCCATCTGAGTCTCCTTGCTTCAATAACGGATGGCTTCTGGTATAGTGCATCGTGCATCTTGCTAGGCTTTACTTCCATTTTCCATGCATTGGCGTCTCTATTTCAGTTATATCATCCACATTCAATTTGGAATACCTACTTCGTCATAGTAAATAAAATAAAATATCTTTGTCGTGTAACTAGTACAAAAGTTTTTTTTAGTAATTCTTTACAAAGTTATTTTATTTTATTTAACATCGGCGTCTCGGACAGCTCGGCTCTAAAGATACATATAGGATTCAGGAACTTCCGAAAACGTTTTCCCATACAGGTTACCACTGGTGTTAAATGATGTCTCAATACTCCTTTTAATTATTATTATTATTATTCCATTGTTCAATCAGTAGCTCAATACAGTATTCTGGCATGGGGCGGTACATATGAGATCCACTTGTACCCGTTAGAAATAGCAATGAGAACAGCCATTCGGGTTGCTCTTCGCAAACCCTACCGTTACCATGCTGCGTCACTTTACAGAGAGTTCAATGTTTACCCCTTAACGCTTCTCTACGCTCAACAACTCCTTCTGTATAGATTGAAACGCCTTGGAACTATAGATGGGCGTTTAGAATTGGTACAACATGGTGTTAATACCAGACTTGGTGCCGGTTGCAACCTCAAAGCCATTAAACCCAACTTAGAACATTATAAGCATTCCCATATCTATATTTCTATTGCCCTTTACAACTTTCTTCCTGAACATATAAAATCAATAACCGTACTCAACCAATTCAAGTCAGCCATTACTAAATTTCTGAAGGAAAATTATAGCACAATATTAACAATAATAAAAACCTAATAATATACCTACCGTAAAACTTTCTTTTTAAGTTAAACATATTCCCTTAAATTCATAAAATACTTTCCTTAATTATTACATTGCCATCAATCATCGTTTATAATAAATTAGTTTAACATAAGCATACTTAGTTAATTATATTTAATTTTACTATAAGGTCAGTTTAGTTTAGTTTAGTTAGAAGTAGTTAGTAGATCACGTAGTGTTAGTTTTTATTCTTAATTCAATAATTTCTATTTTAAATTTCAATAAATTAAGGGTTCAGCGCGGGTTTATCCCTTAGAGCCCTTACCATGAAAAAATGTAATAATTGTAAAAATGTATTGTATTGAAGGAAATAAATAAATATTGTATTGTATTGTATTGTAATAAGCCTAAAATAAAGAAATAAATAAGAACTTTTTTTGTTCTATTCCTGAGCCAACCTCGCGGTGTTAGGGTTATAAAGCCCTCTCTTACACTCAACTAGGAAGGCCCGGGACCGCCTGCTTTACATGCCCTCCGAAGCATGGCCAGAAAATGTAGGAAGTGTAGGACTCGAATCAACAACCTTTCGGGTGAAAGTCAGAGTCTGTACCACTACTCTACATGACCTGACTAAAAGTGATGAGAAAGTGTGGAAGGGGGCAATACTTTTTCCACTCCTATCACCTATACTACTAATTTTATTGGAAATTGACTCGACATGTTAACCTGGCTGGACCACCCCCTCTATGGCCATGACAGCCCTCCCCCCCACGGAATTTCGAAACCGGGTGCCCATCATGACACAGATGTTAAATCGTTTTAAAACGAGAACAGCAGCCAGTCACAAATATTAACAGACACTTAAATGCAACACATCAACTAGCCATACCACGCGCCACTTATGGCCACACACACACAGTTGGCCAGGTTCAGGTACAGCCAATACGAAGATGGCAGTCATTAAGCCTGCAGGCTCATTACTCGATAATTAATGTCGCGCGCTGTCCGCCCAGCCCGAGCCTATGTACCAGGGGACAAAAAATAAATCAGCCGGTGTCGGTAGCGTACGGGGTGTGCGCTGCATGGCTAATGCGTGCCTGAGCCTTTGTGGTGTCAGGCACATTAGCGCGGCTCATTAGGACTCGTCACTGACCTAATATATCCCATTCTGGGCGCATGGGCTGCCCCCAGAGGTTACCGCGGCGAGCGAGACGGCTGCGAGAGTTGACAGGGTGGAATTCCTCGACGTGTTATGTCTTGATTAAGAGGAGTTGTTACTATACGCGGGTTGGAAGGTTTTTGCGGAGTCTGTAGTGGGAGGTCCGGTGTAGATATATTGGTAGAGCTGAAGTAACCTAATAGGTAGGTACTTGGGTCGAGTTACGGCCCGTCTTCGATCGCAAGGTGAGTTGAGACTCGTACAGTACAAACACGCTACCACCTTACCACGGAAGTCGCTTCATATGTTTCATATGTTGGTAAGAGTGACCTATAATCCTACATTAATAAATACTGTATACATTATGTTATATAGTACATTAGTACAATATGATATGGGAATTTAAGAACCTGTCTCGACGCATCTCATAAGACATAACAAGTGACGCTGTCACTAGAAAATAACTCATGCCACATGACCTATCCCACTGTTTTGACCTTATTTAGATCTCTTGAAGTAAACTTGCAGAACTGTTTATTTATAAAAAGATAAAACATGATAATATACGATACATTATGAATAAAATGTAGCTGTTTTAAATGTTATGGCCGTCATATACATTCTATACAGTAGGTGAATCCAATGCACTAGATGTAGGTTGTACCGTAAGTGGTTATGACACATGTCAAAGTCTTTGGACAGCAGCCAACCGGTACTTGTGCAAAAACAAATGCAATAAATTGTGCTGGGGTATTCCTGTGTTCATGTGCTAAACTCAGTTAAAATACTAAATATTTATAAATATAAGTTAGTAAATAAACAAGCTGACTTTACCTGCACTGCTCAGGTAGGAAAGAAAACGATTGCTCGACATGTTGCTGACCACATAACTACAAACAGAAATAGGCTTATCTAACAATTCTGGAGCCTGAAACCTCAATAGTTTGTCTGACCTCCCACTTAGGGGCGGATTTGGCTTCGTGCGGATATAGGCACTGCCCTTATCGCAGACATTAACAATTAGGTATTATGTATTATGGATTAAAAAGAATTTTTTCTGTGGACCTGTTATTAGCATGTAAGTTAATGTTAGTCGTTTTTTTCAAGGGTTTAAAATTTGGTTGTTAATTTATTTATTTTTTAGTCCATTAAGGGCCTTCTGGCTCTACAGTATTCTGTATTTGTATTTTCCTAATACACCTTTTGATTGATTTGATTGATTGGCTGAGGTATTGTATGTATGGGGGGGGGGGGGGTGGGGGGAGCGTTCACTAATAAAACCAGTATTTTTTATTTTTTTTTAATGTTTATAATCAAAATAACCTACTTTCTTATCCTTAAGTGAAATTATATCAATATTTTCTTTTTCTTTTACATAATAAAAAACAAAATATATACATACATATATATATATATAAGCATTGCATCAGTTGCCTATTGGTACATCCGCCACGGCTCCCGCTACTTGGAGGGGTTTACGACGGCACGGTCTTTCTCGGGAATTCGTTAGAAGGTGACAGTGTGGTTATAAACCCCTCCAAGTAGTGAGAGGTCAACGAAGAAATTGTTTTTTTAGATCTTGCAGTAAGGAGGATCGTAAAATAGATAAATAAATTAGTAATGACTTTTGTTCCTTTACTAAGCCAACCTAGCAGCGTCAGGGCTATACAGCTCTCGCTTCCACTTAAAGAGGTAGGCCCGGGACGCCTGCTTTACATACCCTCCGAAGCAGGGTCAGGAAATGTGCCACGTGTATGACTCAAAGCCATAACAATAAAAGAATGGACGATATACAGATATCGAGACTATATTGATCAATCATCATAGCAACAGCAGATGATTCTGTATCTGTATCCTGTATTCTACAATACTATTGGCTGTATGTTGGTTATGCGTTGGATAGGTTTCAAGAATTTTAATACATATAGGGTAAGTAAGGAAAAGTCACGGTAACAAGTACTGGGCGGCATCCCAAAACAGAATTCCTTACCGAGGAGTTTCAAGCGTTTGCGGCAGCTAATAGAGTTCTCTATAGGAAAAAAAGGACATTTGCTTCCCGCCAATAATATATTTTTTAACTTCTGGACCCGTTCGCCACGTCTCTCCCTCTCCTATGAGCAGCCATTGAGAAGCCGTACCAGGTTACGCCAAGATTCAAAAATTGTTTTTGGCACCTCTAGGTGCCATCCTGAGCCATGTTATTGCTTAATGTATGGGTAAAAACAAAAATAACAAAAATAAACAAACGCCATGGCGCCTGGGCCAGGAAACTGTCAGTGGAACTTATCTCTTGACCACTGCTCTATTTGGGACGTTGTGGTCAGCAATATGCCTTGTCAAGACATGTAGTGTAGTGGTACGGACTCTGACTTTCACCCGAAAGGTTGTTGGTTTGAGTCCCACACTGGCTGCATTTTCTGGCCATGCTTCGGAGGGCATGTAAAGCAGGCGGTCCCGGGCCTTCCTATTTGAGTGTAAGAGACGGCTTTATAGCCCTAACTCCGCTAGGTTGGCTTAGTAATAGAAACAATAAAAAGTCTTTATTTATTTATTTATTAATTTTATGCCTAGAAGCCGTGGTTTTCGGGGGAAGGTATGTTAAAGTTGAAGTGAAGTCACACGAAAAACCCTTATAAGACCAGTTGCAACACACGGATCGGAAACCTGGAATCTCACTGTAAACGATGCCAACAAACTACGTGTACTCGAAAGAAAGATAATAAGGAGGATATATGGACCCCTTTACGAGTACGGAGAATGGCGTATAAGACACAACGCTGAAATCGACGCCGCTCTCAACGGAGAAGACATAGTAAGGTTCATTAAAGCACAACGATTAAGGTGGCTGGGACACGTTGTAAGGATGTCTGAAGAACGCATGCCACGAAAAATGTACAAAGCAAGCATGACGGGAAGACGACTGCCAGGACGGCCAAGAAACCGCTGGAAGGACGAGTTAGAGAATGACCTTCGCGAGTTGGGAGTCTCCAGATGGTGGAGCGTTGTGCAAAACCGAGAAGAATGGAGGAGTGTTGTCGAGCAGGCCAAAGCCCACCAAGGGCTGTAGAGCCGGAAGAAGAAGGAAGAAAGAAGTCACACGATTAGTTCGGAGGTGACCAGGACAAGTCCTACCATGTTTCCCTACCGGCACTGTGCATACTACCAAGTTATCTGCATCTTTGAACCTGCTCTGGTCCGCTGGATTCAACTTGGTAAGGCGGCCGGCTTACGCTGGACCCTTACAAAGCATTGATTATCTATTAGAAATTAATATCCGTAACATTTATTTTGTGGTGCATGGTCGGCGCCTCTCTTTCAGAGTCCTTGACTTTGAACTGCTTAATATTTCTTTTAGATTTATCTCATGTTCACATGCAAGAGGCGAGAAGTCATTTGAGCACGGATCAGCTGGTGACTTGTATCCTATTTGATAACCTTTTGTTCATTCCATTAAATAATTATTATGATAGATAACCCTTTTGTTATTGAGAATTGCATGGGCTGCCGAAGTAACTGCGTTAGCCGCAGTTATGACGTAATAAAAGAATTTGATGACGTCGTATTCGGTTCTAAGCATGGGGTAATGATAGCTCGACCCGAGCTGGGTTCACCCAATCCCATTATTGTTATTATATTATTTTGAAGTACTTATGGACGTACAACATATCTGCTTTAGTGTCTTATTAAACTTTGATTGACCTGTGTCATGGTTATCATGCTTCTACCTGTTACACTGCGCCAATGGTAAGCTTGTCACAGCTTGTCCATTATCGCTTGTAGGCGGTGTAGCTTGACATCGAGGACGTATACCAGTTTTCTAAAGGCCCAAAATTCTTACGGAAACAATATTAATAATGTCCGAAATCCGTGGGGTCGTTGGCATTGGACAAGGGACCAATGGGCCACTGTAAGTAGGCCTAGGTTTATAAAAACGTGTGACATAATTATAGATCGACCTGTCATAGATAGAATTTTTCAAAAAACATTGGTACATGATCCACCTAAATAGTGCTTGCTGACTCTACAAGTATTTGCTCGCCAATTTGTTGTCTCAATGTTGCATAACTTCAATAGCACTGGAGCTAAGAAACCAATTGAACTGTCAGTACGGAGAAGGATCTAGAACACTCTTAGGCGATCAAGTGTAGTGTTACTCACAACACCAGAAATAATATAATTAAATTTATGTAGGAGGCATAAGAGTTCAAGTCTAATCCACTATTTCAAATGTGGATTCCACCTCTTCCCCATCAGGCATTTCAATTTTGAAAATATATTTATTGAAATGAAAAGAAAGAAAGATGAAAAGAAAAACGTCTTTATATAAGGCGAGCTTTAGCCCCGAAGGGATACTCTACCTTTATTGATTAAGACCCAAGAGAAATGTATAAATGTTAAAAATTAATTAAAGACCTAATAAATGTTCGAGTCAACAGTGAGCGGTAAGCGGTCTGGTTGTTAGAAGACGTCTTGGGCCTCTGCCCGCGGTAAGAATATGAACAAATATTTTACACCATTGTAATACAGTATATACTGTACGCCACTGATAGGAGGGATTACATCCAAACGGTCACATCATTTTAACAAAATTTGAATCCGGCATAAATAATGAAGGTAAGTGAATTGAGCGGACAGTTACAAATTTGTTTACAACATAATGGCTGTTGTTATACACGTCGCGCCGTTTACCCGCTCATTAATAAACAAACAGCGGCTTGAACAAAGTATCATGTTTCCATGGGACCCGTATGTTTATAACAAATTCAGCCGGTGTCATTTCGGTAATGTCGCATAGCGCATGGTCCCGTACGTCTTATTGAATGAACACTGTTATTATTGCATTTCTATTGTAATAATTATTTGTGGAAATTTTTTGCGACAATACATAAGACGACCATACGTCAATACCTGCAGTCGCCCGCAATTTAAAACAGAGTTTTACTCTAAATTTGGACCTGAGTTTTTCAGTTTCGTGTAGCATTAAATTGTATAATCGTGTTTTGTCTTGTTCCCAATACTTATTCCCCATGATATCAGAAAGCATTTAGGCCTAGGAGTGTTTGGCTCTAAAGTTGTATTAAAAAATCCTTTTGTAAGTAAATGTAAAAATGACATTCGTGTGGAAAATAATTATTTTGGATGTGGCAATTTTTTTGAAAAACCTTTCAGTAATTATTAATTTAATAATTATATAATTATAATATTGTAACATTATCGCCAGAATTAGAATTGTATTAAAATCGGGTGGTTATGCGTGCGGTCGCCATTTTTGTGTTAAATTTCTGAGATATTTCTGGAGACAGTCATGACCTGCTGTCAGCTGACATTGTGCCACTGCGCGGTATATATATTTTGTAGGCCTGTCTTTCTTCTGGACAAGTTATTCCCATGTTTTCCCAGTATAGCGTGGGTCCTGTGGGCTGTCACGCTCTTGGTTTGAAACAAGTCTTCAGTATTTAGAGTCATAGGTTTGAAACAATTCTTTGGTATTTTGAGTCATAGGTTTGGCAGCTTGTTGCATTCTAGCTAGAGGTGGGGCGTTACTTCTGTCACTGTGATATATCACCGTGACTACGATGGTCAAGAGCAAGAGCAAGGGCAAGAGCAAGTAACTCATACCAAGATGCACCATGATTACTTAGATAGCAGGAACAAAAGCAGTCACTCCCGTGATAGAAATCACCGGTATTTGTATAAGTGACTGTCGAGTCACGGTCACCGGTCACTGTTGCTCCTGGAAATATCTGTCACGCCCCACCTCTAATTCTAGCGAGCTTATCTAGCACCTATTGTTGGGACAATGCAATAAAACCCTCAAAAAATCAATAGAGCCTCCGTCTTATTTCAGTTCCCTTGACAGCTCAATAACTTATATTTAGGTTTAGTGCGTAAGGGGCATTTAGGGGGCCAGCTGGTAGTCGGGGGCCCGCCCTCTCGAAACTAATACCAACAGACCGTTTATTATACCTGAGGAATTATTTCCTAACAGACCCCTACAATTAAATTTGTTGTGTGTTCTATTTTTTGTCCATTGACTAATTAATAGTGGCTTCTGGTCATTTGAGCACGACCACTATCATTATATTTTGTTGGTTTTGTACAAGTTTTATCATTGATTTATTTTTATTTTTAAATATTGGCGGTGAAAATTTATTCAGACTCGCCTTTAGGGGGCAACGGGGGTTTAACACCCCCAGAAATCCTGGAAACATGTTGCGAATGTGAGTTTTTTCTAAATTATTATCAGCACAATATTGACATTTTTATGACATTTTCATGAGAAATATCTCTTTGTGGAAAAACTGGTAGAGATGGGACTCTACTTGAGTGCGGGGTACTTGGTCTTAAGTCAGCGGTGAATTGACCGTACACAGAGCGAGAACGGAGGACAGAAGGTAGCAAGGCAGGCCCCGGAACCGATGTGGAGACGAGGTGGAAAGTGACCTGGATATGTTGTTAGTGGCGGCTTGGCAGAAGAAGACCAAGGACCGCGAGAAAGTAGAAGGTAAGCGAGAAGGTAACCCCGAGCTGTAGCGCTGAAAGTATATGTACTGAATACTAGACTACCGATGCGTAACTGTGCCATACAGTATTCTTTACCGAGACTTTTCAAGCAACGGTAGGAACCGCCCTGTAATAGTGAGGCACCACTACCGCATACTACCCACGAACCTCCAAGCCCTTATTTAATTACCAACAACAGCCTTTGTTATTATTTTCATAAACAGGATGTAAACAAGGACATAGCCCCATATATACCGTACCTGGCCTTATAAATTACACGTGTCTTTATTAAGGCAAATAAATGGCGCAGTCGACAGTATAAATGAGTTATGTATTTAAAGCAGTGCACTTGTGTCAGGCCTCTAATGGATTAACAGCTACTAATATACGCCTTTTAATTCTTATGGGCTGCGCTCTAAACTGGGCTAACGTGTGTCTCATGATGGCATGAGTTATTGCTATGGAGATTCCTATTAATCACTGTGTCGGTAAAGAAATGCAGAATCAGAAGCCAGCATTATTTTCCAATTTATGGTACACATTACCGATATGTGATTAGCTTTTCACGAAGTGAATTGAACTAGCTAGTACATGACGAAAAATGCGAAACATATTATAATTAGCCAAAAGAACCTACCCAGTTACCAATCAGTGGTGGAATTTAGGTTAAAAACGGGACTATCCTCAAAAACACCTTCACTGTTAATAGGTGTAACAGCGGAACCTTTCCTCCCCTGTGCGACACCCGGGAAGAATAACGGACTGAAAACACACTAGACGTGCCCAGTTCTAATAGCTGAGGTTCACCAGGTTATGCATACAATATACAATACCATATACAATATATATTTCCTTTAAATTATACAATACAGGTAAAGTATAAGATAAAATCGTCAGTGTCGTCAAAATCAGGTAGTTCTGTCATGGTTATTGTGCAAGTGCCTCAGTGACAGTGTAGAAAGCTTTCTCTAAGAGATGGTTTCTAAGCATTTTAGGGAAGTTAGAAGCATTGTATTGGGCTGCAAGAAAACGGTTAAAGCCTAATGCTATGGCGTAGTTAAAAATAAATAGCCAAAATGCTGTCGCATGGAGGCATATAATATAATTTGAGGGGTCCACAAGAGTTGAAAAATTGAAGTAGGTACTTGGGAAGTACACCAGAGCATTGAATAAATAACACAGTCTTTCATATTCAATGACCAGAGTAAGCGAAAGAAAAACTCTGGTTGCATCGATAAGTAAACGAAGAGCTCACTGGATTGCAAATTTGCGTCGACACGAAAACTTCGTAAGCTGCATCATAGAGGGAACAATAGAAGGCGTTAACCAACCTGGGCGCCCGAGTAAAGAGTATCTGCAGCAAGTGATGGAGGATGTAGGGGAGCTGAAGAGGGCTTGTCAGGATAACTACCCCCCCCCCCTATCTAATCTATTTTAAGTTAATTTATTACGCTCAGATTTAATCGATACTGCACACATTTGTCCAATTTTGACCCAAAATTATACCCACCCCCAAATGGGCTAGATCCGCCCCGGGTCTGGTTGTATATTAAACAATTTAGACGGTTATGGGCAGCAGCCCCAATAACAACACTTTAAGCTGATTGGTCCCCCACTCCAGTGCAAACCCAATCACTCCTTCAGTCGAGAAGGCAGTGTCGGATTGTATTTACTCATTAAATCATATATTATAAAACCAACCTGTATAATACTGTATGCGTATGTAAATATGTTTGTATGTTAGTATGGAGTATAAGAACTAAAGCCGAAATATACCACAAGCCATCCGTTATCAACGACATAAAAGTGGGGAGACTCAAATGGCTGGGTCAAGACGGAAGAATTGGTGGAACTAGAGTGCCTATAGGTATATAAGAAGGTGTTGAATAATGACCCAGAAGGTATAAGATCCATGGGGAGACCGAGAAAGAGGTGAATGGATGTCGCCAGTGAAGACCTTCGGAAGCTACGTTGGAACGACGTTGTTGCAGCGGCAAAGACAGACAGACAGACAGACAGACATTTCCGCAAAACGTGTAAATTCACGAAATTGTCAAATCAACATTTCGAGCATTACAGAGGTTTCCTTATAATGCGTGTACATAAATAACTATATTAAGATGAATGACCGCATACTGTAGCAACCGTTAAGGCTAACATAAGATAAGGCGAGGAACAAGCTATACGCTACCTTGTGAAAATGTTATTGCCATCTTGTATCTCTTAAAAGCAACTAGCGAAAATTTCATTGCATGAATTGCATTACAACTTGAAGTATTATAGATGGATTTTCGAGATAGAGCGATTACAATGATTATAGGAGTAGTAGGTGTATGGCGACTCGACAATAATGCTATTCCTTTAATAGTTCTTTGTGTTACGACCGTTATTTATGACAGTTTTTCTGACACACAACCAGCAGTGTTTTGCATCTTGTCGTTTTTTTTTTTTTCTAAATGAAACAAGGTTGAATAATCAATTTTTCTTGTCTTTAATCGATCTGAACTTGAATGAAAACACAGTAGTTTCGATAAATATTGTACTTTAGATGTCCGGCTAGCTAAGATAATTTTCTTGAAGACCTCCAAGCGCGGCTATTGCTGACAAAAATATCTCATATAGGCAATTTGGCGAAACTGTTAGTGCTTTCCAATTTATTATCATTATTATTATTATTATTATTATTATTATTATTATTATTATTATTGATCCAATTTCGATGCATTCACAATTCACTGCTTACAATAAAATTATATACCGCAAGGCTTCAGTCAGCCCGTGTGCGGTATAAGGAAAGCTTTGTTCTTGGTTATGCTACTAAGTCTAATAAGATTAAGTTACCGAGCTTAAAGGAGATGGTGCAGAAATGTTATATTCTGCTGTTATTTTAGCCTATTAAAATGCCCGTCTTGCATGCACATGGGAAATAGAGGGAAATGTCTACCCTGGCTCTTAAGAGTGTACAGCCTGTAGGCAACCCGAAATTTATTACTTTTTATTTTTTATTTAATTAACTAAGTATGTTATTAAAGATTTGGCTCATCAAAGTTGTAGAAGACTACTTCATGCATCATATAATAAGGTATTTTTAGTTTTCAAAATTGTAGTTTTTTTATAAAATCGCTTTTATGTGAAAAGTTATTGTTTATAAAATATCTGCATGTTTAGAGAAAACTACAATTTCGAAAATTAAAAATATCTTATAATATGATGCATGAAGTAGTCTTCTACAACTTTGATGAGCCAAATCATTAATAACATGCTTAGTTAATTAAATAAAAAATTAAAAGGAATCAATTTCGGGTTGCCAATTTCCTACGGGCTGTAGGCCTACACTCTTAAGGGCTCAGCATGGGCCTAATTAGGATTGGATCCAGAGGGGGACAGGTGGAAAAGTTTTCACGGGTTTATTTGAATTTCTTTTAATATAAACATTACTCTCTGATTTATTGTATCTCGTTTAAATTCCCCTACTTTTTTTGGATTGTTCAATTCATTAAAGAAAACCCAATTCTTTCTAGTGTTACATCGTCAAATATTTAGGGGGAGGGGGACCGTCTTCCTGTATTCCAAAACAAACTGAGAAAGACAGTGAACATTGAAGCCTCTCCTAGTAGTCAACTTAACAATGAACTCTTCTATTAAAAAAAAATATATATGTATATATATTTTACTATGCTTACTAGCCAAATGTGTCTTTTTACCCACAAACAAGCATATACTGTCCACTTTTTATTTTACGTAGTAAAAAAATTGTACCATGAAGGAATTTAAACTGTACTCAAATTTTTTGTACCGGTATAAGATTTGCATTTTATTGGAATTTTAGGTCAGTTTGCAAAAAAATAAAAAATAGCTCTTGTCCCTTATGAGCTTTATTTGAAATGCACGAAAGACCGACAAGACATTACGACACGACATTATTTCAAGAAGGGTCTTTCTGACATTATAAAATTTCAAGACCTTTGCATTGTCTTGCCAGGAGCAAAGTGACTTAAGATGAGGGAAAATATTATATACATAGGTGATTTCACTGTAAGTTAACCCCTACTTCAGGCGGCTCCAGCAAGGGTGCACGGTCTTTCGCAGTTGCTCCATGAAGAAATGCATGGACCCTTTGGAGTCAGGAAGGATCTTCTTACAATATATCATTAAGTAGGGGAAAAGCGTATTCCCCTTTGTTTTCCATAGACCATAGGCATGTAACAACTAACAACCCAAACCGACTATCTATGCTGACAAATCGCTTATGATAATTTTGCTTGCAGGTGCTTTCGGGTAAACGACCTACTCTATAGGCTGAAAGCTAAAAACAAAAACAAAATAGACCTATAAGACACGTAGGTCTGCAGCTAATATAGTCAACAAAGTGCTAACGGTAACTATGCAGTTCGTTGAGTGACGCAGCAAGTAATTTATTTAATGCTGGCGACCTTCTCACACTATAGTCTATACAGATAGGCTATAAACGCAGCTGAAGCAGACGAAAATAAATAGTGGGCTGTGATTGGCTCCTGATGGGTGTCCGTCAACCGACGCACGCAGGCCAGCCAACGTGACACGCGTGGAGAATCCGGGCACGACTGGAGAGCGCGCTGCGGCGGCAACGGGACCTAATTTAGCAATGGTCAGAAGGAATCAGGGTCATAATGATACAGAATGGATTAAATATTGTAATGCTTAGCTTATGAGGATACCTGAGAGTACCACGTGAGTTATAATTGAAGCTCATCGTTGTAAACAATAATTACTTTTACTAATGCAATTGCAACCACCAAAGTTGCAATCGGGTGAGCGAAATAGTCCAACAAACGAAGAAAATGAATGCTAAGTCGACGAATGAATGGACTTTTGGTGTCATACACTCTAACGACACTTAAACGTGAACAAGTGTCACAAGTTTTGCAAAAGACGCAAAATCGTGTTCCACTTGTACACGGGTAGGTAAGACAACAATCGGACGTCAGATCAACCGATCGATCAGTGCCTAGCATAGTCTTTCATTTACGCTGTAGCCCTGAAACCCTTAAAGGCTTCGGGCTTGATTCACAATAGAAGCCACGCCACTCGTCTCTCGACGCCGCCCTTCTAATCCAATTGCTGAGGTCTTCACTAACGTGATCAAGTCCTCTCCATGGATCTACTACTACCTCAAGGCGTTAGCGCCCGACCGGGGTGAGTTGAGGAAATGGGTTCGCCCCCCCCCCACGCTGCAAACGCGGGACTAAGGGGGGGGGGGGGAAGAGGAAGAAGAAGGATCTACTAAGTTCTGGATATTTGTTCAACACTTTCTTAGTCATTCTAGTTTTACAAATTCTTTCGGCATGACCCAGCCTTAATTTCCGTTCGTAATGGATGGGCTCAGTCCTGGTATAGTGCTTCCACTTCGTCGTTATTGCTTATTTTTATCTGATCTCTGACCAATGATCTATCACTGGACCCTTCGGCCTCGAACTGTTAGGGCCGTTCTTACAACCTAGGGCATATAGGGCATGTAAAGCCGGCGGTCCCAGGTCTTCTTGTGGTTGAGTGTAAGAGAAGACTTTATAGCCGTAACTCCGCTAGTTTGGCTTAGTAACAGAACAAAAAAGTCAAAATTTATTGATTTATTTATATTATAGTATTGCAAACAAATAATAAATGGAAACCTACAATCACAAATAGGCTACAATCTTCCACATGACACTTCCATGAATTCTTTATCCATCGACATAGAACAAACCTTCAGGACAAAGTAAATAAATATGGTATACTGTAGCATACTGTTTAAGGTCGAAACGAATAACACTGCAAATAAAAAACCAAATAGGCTAATTAAAGCAACAACCTGTTCTCAAATGAATACCAGCACGTCGGCCAAACAAGGCAAAATCAGTGGTCGCCCGCGAGGAAAATATTAAAGAATGTCTAAAGATATTTTATAAACAAAGGCACATTTAATCTGTTAATAGGCCAGAATTGAACATAAAATGTATTTCTCTATTAAATAATAACTGGATCCATTACTATTATTATTGTGGCAAAGATGTATAAAAAATTGTATTGAATGGAAGTAAACTAGTGCCATATTTCATATTGCGAGCTATGGAATTTAGTTCACAATAATGCCGCTGCATGTCTCTACCTGTTTTTTACCTGGATTTCTACTGTAATTTTGCAATTTTCTACTTATTTAATTTCGTAATAGATGGTTAATTTGCTTGAATAACTTGTAGAGTGTTTTAGGAATGATGATTGAAAGAGATAGGGACAGTATTTAGCTATTAAATGGGAAGAATATTACTATATAGCACAATGAATTTCCATGAACGGTAGTGCTTTTAAAGTTGCAGTGTTTCTCGACATTGGCAAGAGGTTGCAGGGTCAAAGATACTTTAAAAGGTTCAGTTTGAGCATAGGCCTACAGGAAAGGGGAACTTCGGGGTAGTCATGGGCGGTTTCTCGGAATTTACAAATGTAAGCATGGGTCTTATGAAGCCCGTAACCAGGGGGGGGGGGTAGGGGGCTGCAGCATGGTTTCGGCCCTGGCTCTTCTTCTTCAAGTTACTGGCTGACTGGTTGGCAGCAACAAGTGGCATCGATGCCTCCACTACCCTCGATCCTGGCAAGCCCTCTTCAGCCCCACGTATGTATTGGCCCCTACATCCTCCATTACTTGCTGCAGATATTCTTTTCTCGGGTACCTCGGTAGGTTGACGCCTTCTATAGTTCCTAATATGATGCAGCTGACGAAGTTCACGTGTAGTAACAAATTTCCGATCGATCGATCTTCTTGTACACACCTGTATTGATGCAACCAGAGCTTATTCACTTATTCTGGTAAGAACCTCCTCATTGGTAACATGGACTTATTGGTCTTTTATACATAATTGAAAAGCTCATTTAAAAACCATTCATTTGACGTTTCAATCAAATATAAGTTTGAAACACAAAGCATTGTATAGTATATACCAAATGGGTTTCACTACGCACAGTACGTTTCATCGTGCTATCCACCTACTTACAGTATGTCCAGGAATATTCGTTGTGCGTTTGCAAGGACGCCTGGTCCAACAGTGTAACAATCCAGGACGTAACTACATATAATGCATTTAAAAGCTACATGTGGTATATCTATCATACGAACCGCATATTTCACCTACAATAATTACCCATTCTAAAACACTAAAAGTTATCAGTTAGCGCAAACCCAGATTTAATGCGTATTCAATAAATTTCACGACTGCAGCCGGTAGGTACGAACCTGGTAATTTCAGGCTGCAGATACATATTTCGTGAACCATATAATTATGTGTGCAGGTAGCGACCTTGGGTAGATGGCCTACATTAGACAGACACCTACACCACCCACTCGTCCACGGCTCTAATGGTCATTTTTGTATAAATTAACAAAACCTTCCGTGGATGTGTGCTAGACCCAATTAGGTACAGTCCGCGTACCCTGAGGCTAAATTTTATGGCTAACAATTATTGTCCTTGCTCTTTTTGTTCTTTCTGAAATTGCCATTTCTTTTGAGGAAATATCGTGGATAATAGCCAGGTTTGGGCGGTTTGGTATACCTAGATTTTAAAAAATTTACATTTTTTCGGAAATTCCGGATTTTTTGGGGAAGAGTCTTAGACTTTCTTCGGTCTCTCGCCCATAAAAGTATCAGTATCAACATAGGAATTTAGAATTGGGAAAGGCAGAAAAGGATTACTTACTTTTACCGCGCCTTATCCTCATGGAGGGTCGGCGGCACGACAGCAGCGTTTCCACACACTCCTGTTTTGTCCGTCTTCGGTGGAGAGCCCCAAACTTGTCACATCTCCGGTGATCTTTCTTCTCGGTGTAACTTTCGGCCTCCCTGGTGGTCATCTTCCTTGTATCTCCCGGTTTGTTACTCTTTTGACTGGGTGGTTTTCGTCTGTACGTAGTATGTGTCCCCACCAGTTCAGCCTTTTTTCTCTAAGTTTCTCTCGTACGTCACGGGTTCTCATGTCTTGCCTTATATCATGGTTTCTACGTTGGTCTCTCAGTGTTACACCGCAGGGTCTTGTTAGCATTCTCAGTTCTGCTGCGTGAATCATATTTTCTTCTTTCGTACAGCCCAGCAGACCCATATAGCATGCACGGGCAAACAACTTGCTTATAGATGCGTCCTTTCGGCTTTTTGGGCATTTTTCGGTTTATACTATTATTATTGTCACATTATTTTATACTCGTAGGCTATACGTCTTAAACCTAGGAAAATCATTTTGGTGAAAATAATTTATGATAGAGAACTGAAATTGGTCAAGTCGAAAGATTCCACATGCAAATATAATTACAAAGGGCTTTCACAGCCGGAGTTACGTGATGATTCCAGGATGATAGACCGTGGTCGATTTGAAAGCGTGCTTCAAACGTTTCTTCAGCATCTGCGGTCGACATCTACAGTGCAACTGCGTTGAACTGTGTTTGAAAAACAGTTGCTGTTGAGCCTCCGAGATACAATATTAAAATTCTACGCAGTTCCACTGATGATGTCGACCGCAGATGTTGACGAAACGTTTGGAAGTACGCTTTCAGAATGACCACGGCCTATCATTCCGGATTTTACCCCCTCATCCCATTCCATAGGCCATGCATTGCATATGATGAGTTTCTATTACTACCCGACCACAATAAGATGGTACTTGGAACACTTATAAATATCTAATAAACTCTGTGTTCCGCTTATGCAAGTTTTCGAATAAACAAAGTGTTCCAATCACCATCCTATCGTGGTCGGGTGTACTTGGTATACTATGTACTTCTTCAAGGCTAGTTGTATAGTTGTATATTTTTCCTCCACGATGTTTCATGGAAGATACCCCTTCATCATTACCTTCATTTTACTGTATGAGTTACTACCCACTCTCCTTGCCATCATTAGTCAACCTTGTAGATACAAATCAAAATACCATGTCATACGCCATACCGTCCCACATTGTTTACCAACACTTTAAAAAATATTTGCAGCAGCTCAAGGCAATAACAAGCTATTGCAATTTGATAATAACAGTCAAGTATGTTGCTATTGTCATTGAATAACAATAACTCGCGGTCGTCGTGACAACCATTGGAAATGGAAACAATGATTGCAGTAATGAGAGAGGCTTCTGCGCATGCGCTCGTGAACCCACTAGCGCCCCCGGCGGCTTTCACCCGTCACATCTCTATTTCGGCGCATCTTGCTCTATTATGTTGGCATCAGTGGATATTATCTACAGACTACTATCCACTTATTGATGTTTCAGCTCGGTTACTTCCGTATTACATTACAATTACAGGCCTATAGGCTATATACAAGAGTGATGGGTCATTCGCTCATTCACTCACAAAAGGGAAATTTTTTTGAAATGCCTTGGGCTGTTGGGCACCTCTAAACAATAAAAAATCCCGTCGTGGCTGCAAAGCGCGCTCAGTGATCTAAGGAAGATGTTTCTTTATTCGATTAACGCGATACGCGAAGAGGAGCAAGAGCCCCTTTCTCCTCTTCCCTTGCTAACAATGGTGGATCCACGGGGGAGTTCACGGGGGGTCATGACCCCCCCCCCCTAAATGAGTAAACTCATAAGTTAGTAAAAATATTTTATACAAAACGATTTCTCGGGAGGGTGAGGTATAGGCTGCACACCTATACACACACAACTTGTAACACCCCCCCCCCAAAAAAAAAAAAAAAAAAAAAAAAATCCCGCAGGATCTGCCCTTGCTTGTTAGAGGGAAAACTCTAGGCTTTAACTCTTCGATAAGGGTCAGTATGCCCTTATGAGGGCAGAACTAAAGGCACCGTCCATTCCAGATATTCAGGAGGGGGCAGTTTGGACTTGACCAAACAAGGGTCTGGGTTTAGGATCAGCGGTCCTGTTTTCCCTCTTTTTTCTGTCTTTCTTTCTTAGGAAGATGTTTCAATTGTCTTTGGTGTACCTTACCATCCGCCTTGAAGTGAAAAAAGATTCTTCAACAAATTTGGACAAATTCCGATCGGTTCTCAAGTAGATCAGCATCTTAATAGCTATGCAGGGATACTGGACTTAAGGCGTGTTCACGATGCGTCTGACTGTGTTATCTGGAAGATAGACGTACCTTATTTAATAGGTAGGCGGCAACTTATACGTCTGACAAGACTGAATTTTGAGGCATCAGGTTATTACCCATACCTGTATTGTACGTGTACACAGTTGCATTGTCCTGCATGTGTTGCTATGATTAACTATAAGATTATGTGCAGTGCCGGAGGCTGTGTTTTTCGCAGATTCATATGTATGGTTTAACAGGCAGCAGGTCGTTTCACCGGTTGTGCATCTGTTTTTCGTTAATCAGGAACTAGCTATGGCTGTGTGGAACTAATTGCTTGTCTGAAGATTTCTATGGGAACTTGACATACAGTACGGTACACTGATAAGTTAGTAGGTAATGGCCCAGAGACTACGATGTAAGTGTAAGAATCAAACAGACTACTGCGTATCATATTCATATATATTATACTACCCGACCACAATAAGAAGACACTTGGGGAAGTTTATTTTTTAATGCAAAAAAGGCATATTCGGGATAAGAATCATTTCATTAGCAGTGTATTTCCACACTTGATGAAAGCAACTTACAATGTAAAAGATAACAAGGTGCATTAAAAAAAATAAGCCTCACCAGGTGTCTTCGTATTGTAGTCGAGTAGTACCGGTTGTCTCTCCCCCTTTCTTGTAATCTATATTTTCTCTACATCATATTTTAGGGCATGTAGAGACGCAGAGTAGTGGTACGCACTCTGACTTTCACCCTAGAAGTTGTTGGTTCGAGTCCTACACTTGCTACATTTTCTGGCCATGCTTAGGAGGGCATGTAAAACAGGCGGCCCCGGGCCTTCCTATTTGAGTGTAAGAAAGGGCTTTACAGCCCTAACTCGGCAAGGTTGACTTTAGTTATACAGAAGAACATAAAGTCACTATTTATTTAGGCTATTTATTTTTTAAGAGTCGGACCTTCCAATCTTTGGAATTGAATCGGCAAGGGCTTCTGCATGGCACCGCAATGCATTGGAACATGGGGGTGCCGTTCAGTATTCTTTACCGAGAAATTTCCAAAGGTAGTTGCATTAGATTGTCAGTCAGTCTGTCCCCGGCACCTGAACAATGCGTTGTAGTAATACGATAGTAAACAGCCGTGAGCTCCATTATTTGTTTTCATAGCAGTGCAGTGGTAGACTGATGGTGTGCCACCAGTCGAGGGATTCATTGCTAACTTAGATGGCGGGGTCATGTCGAGAGAATGGTTGAAATTAAAGCGCGCCTATCTTCAAAGTAGCCGAGCTTCTGAGTAATGGTTTCTGACGCGAAGACGCGACAATCCCTATCTGTACCTCCATGAAAGCGCGCAATAGCGACTGAACAGATAAAGGATCTACAATAGTTTGACTGTGTTTTACAGCTTTCTCCTCGAAACACCAGCGAAGCACCAGCAGAGTAATCTTCTGAAGCGTGTTCAGAAATAGAATTTTTTTTGCACCAAACAATCCCCCAACCCATTATTGTTCCCATGACCAATTTCTCAGAGTCTAACTTCAAACGTCCGTGTTTATCTTAACGGATTGCAGCGCCATCTTAACTAATAACTAAACTGAATTCTGCGTGAATGATTCCCTCATTTTGAATCTAGTTAAGGATGTGAACCTAGAATTCCGGATTCCACGGAAACTCGAAACAATATCACACCTCTATTCGAAAACGGTCCCAAAATGGTGTGGTCTAGGTCATTAGCAATATTGCAATTGGAAAGTTGGACGTAAATTGCCCTAATACCGTTGTCTGACATCGGACCATGTATGGAATACGTGTGACAGGTATTCCAACTCAAATATTCAACTAGATGGGGACATGGGGTCATATACACATAGGCACTGAAGAAGAGTTGTCATCATTTGTAGCAGTGGCCGTAGATGTCATGAATCGAACACCCCAACATTGTATCAACGAAGAAAAACACCTTAGTACGACAACCCAATGGAGGTCTAGGCCTGACGACAGCTAGGGGATCCCTTCTCTTGACCTCAGCTCTATTTGGGATGTTGTGGTCACCGACGTGCCCAGTAGCCGCGTTTTCCCTTCTTCTTTTTCAAATCCCTCTACTATCGAAGCTGGCGATCATGGCAATTGTAGCCATGATGACTATGCACCAAGATGCACCCAGACGCCAAAAGTACCACTGGTGCCCTCCTCCTAAGAGAAACTGAGAAGGACCGTGCGGTTGGAAGCTCCTTCCAGTTGTGGGAGGTCGACTTAGAGTGTGCCTTTTTCACCAATGTAATATATACCCTTTAGTACTATGAATTCAAGTCGAATGGGTACTTTTTATCCTAAACGTATTGTAGCTTTTATAGGGCATACACAATACATTCATTACTTGAAGAAGGATCTTTCCCTCATTACGAGTATATACACTCATATTATTGGATTCATGCACCCACTGGGCTCAACAGCGAAATGAAGAAGTGAAGTGAAGACGATTTCTTGTGACTTCCGAAGGTTTTGTGATGTTGAGGCGGGTTCGGGGGAAACCGTGCAGTTTTGTGCTGTCGGCTTCACGCAAGCTGGCGAAATCGTCGATAAAACAACAAGAAATCTTCTGCAAGTCCTATGGCTTGAATGGAAAAGACGTCGGCAAATTGCGACCGGGCAGAATCATCCGTGTGTACCGGGCTTACTAGTTGGATCAGGGTGGATCTTCCATTATTACATTAAAGACGGGGAAATGCTTATTTTCCTCTATTCTCCATTTTCATGCAACACGGGAATTTCATAACTTGAAATAACCGCAGAATATACGTAAACCAACTATATGAGGCCTTTATACTCTAAATCTCTTGCCAAGGTAATTTTTTTTTTTTGGCACATCTGACAGACTGACCATGTATGTAAAACTGGTCTAGGCATACAAATGCTCAACTAGCTGATGGGCTCTGCAGAAGTTGTCATATAAAGTAGCGGGTAGATGTCAGAATGAAATAGGTCTATGTACACGATCTGACATTGTAAATAGGCAATCAACCGTGAAACCTAGTCCAGATAGGCTGTTTAGTCGGTACTATTGGTACAATTGCATCATAATTAGGTTGTGGTCCAATAATTCGCATGGGACTCAGTTAGCACCGTCGTAACCCTGCTGGTAGACAGCAGCCATGTGTTGTACAACGAAAAATATCACCTTTTGCATGTTATAACCCAAAGGAAGGTAGAAGGACTGAGCTGAAGACTCTCGGCAGAAGAACAACATCCCGGTTGAAAAGTACTTTGGCAAGAGCATAAAATCACAGCTGCAGCTTCAAAGGTCCAAATTGCCATGTCACCAATATTTGCTATAAGAGGCATATTACGAAAAAAAAGAAGAAACAGTTGAAGCGATTGGATAATACAATGGAAAAAACATAATAAATTCCCGCTTGAGTTGAACGGAAACGGAACATGCAAAAGGAATTACATAAAGCAATGGACTAGAGACATGGAGACTCGATAGGACGATAGATTCGTAATGTGGCCAGGTTCTAACTCAAAAAGTCAGGTTCAGGCACGTTAAATCTCCGTGAGATAGCATCTGGGCCGAGGTTTCGATCCTCCTTGACGTATGGCCCTTTTTGGCCAATGTTTCATCCAGTTTCGGCCGGTCGATTAGAGAAATCGTGCGCGCTTCTTTAGAACTTGTCTTGTCCTGGCAAATTATTGGCCAGTACCACTGAAAGAGTTTCACACAATTTTTGGGATATCTTCAGTTTTCCCTGGAGATTAGGCTGAATTTTGAGTGTAGTGAATGACTTATTAATCAGCAGTAATAGCACACATTTTAATATCGTATGATATCATAATAGAGGAACCATTAGAGGTTCTGAGTAACTATTTAGTATTGTTGAAATCCTTTGCAGGTAGGTGAACAAGGGCGGGTCCAAGATAGATTTTCGGAGGGGGCCATTCCGGGAAAACTGCTTGGGTGTAGCCTACCAAGCCAAATTAATTTTTTAGCGATTGTGCAATTGGTGTGTTTGTTAGCGAATCGGGGCACATTAATTTACAGTGCATTGTTTGAAAAACATGTGCATGTGCCTGATATAGAGAGGTACCGATGGGGGACCGGGGGACTCCCCCGGGGGAAAAATTTGAGATATAAGTGCAAAATAGTGGGGTTATACGCATTTTAACAGCAGTAAAGTACGGTATAGATTATTTAAGGCTAACAAAGGAATGCTTATTCATATTGGTTGAAAAAGGGGGCCCGGGGGTCTCCCCCGGGGGAATAATTTGAAAATATAAGTTCAATATAGTGGGGTTTAACGATTTTAACAACAGTAAAATTTATAATTTAAAGATGGAAGACATATTCATGTTACCATATAACTTAATATAAAACTAAGGTTCGGTTTTAGAATGTCCTATTTTATTATATAACTTAGTGTATGCTAATTTTTCTCGGGGGGGGGGGGGCATGGCCCCATGGACCCCCCTCTGGACCCGCCACTGCAGGTGAATTAGGAGAGGTAGAAAGATATGGAAAATGGGACAAAAACAGGCTAAGAACTCGAGTCCCCACCTGCAGCCCGATCACGACGGTTTGGGATTATTATAATACCGGGATTTATTTTTTAATGCCGCAGTATTAATGTGCCACGTGACGATGTTAAATTATGCGCGGGA
The DNA here is from genome assembly GCA_963971405.1 of Psococerastis gibbosa. Lineage (NCBI taxonomy): Eukaryota > Metazoa > Arthropoda > Insecta > Psocodea > Psocidae > Psococerastis > Psococerastis gibbosa. Next base: position 48,857,365 of record OZ020486.1, on the reverse strand, counting down.
AATTCAAATTCATAAATTATTTGAGTATGTGGGGACCACTTAGTCCCACATGTGTAATAGCCAGTCTGCTTCCAGCTTCACCTTTTTCCCGTTAGATGGCGCTGTTCACATTCAGATAATTCAATATTCCTCAATCTTCCTTTTACGTATTTATTTCTCTTATTCAATAATATCTTTAATCTACCCTCTGTGTCTCATCAGCTCCTTTAGCTGTGGACACAGAGTTGGTTTTTCTATATGGAAGCAGGCTGGATCAAATTCAATATTAATTGTAAGCATGTATCGTTCTCGTCTCACAGCTCATATTGTAACCACTGTGTGTTAAATTACTCTAACTTGAGTCGAAGCACTGCAATACAAACCAATTCAAGTCTACACTGCCTATTCAATTGCATCGTCCTTCGACAAGCTACATTGGTGACCCTCGACAACGGAACAAGCAGCCTTCCAGATTCCAGTTCCAGCTCCAGTTCCAGCTCCAGTTCCAGCCAGTTCCAGCCAGCTCCAGTTCCAGCCAATTCCAGTTCCAGCCAATTCCAGCCAGCTCCAGTTCCAGCCAGCTCCAGTTCCAGCCAGCTCCAGTTCCAGCCAGCTCCAGTTCCAGCCAGCTCCAGTTCCAGCCAGCTCCAGTTCCAGCCAGCTCCAGTTCCAGCCAGCTCCAGTTCCAGCCAGCTCCAGTTCCAGCCAGTTCCAGCTTCCAGCTTCCAGCTTCCAGCCAGTTCCAGTTCCAGCTTCCAGCTTCCAGCCAGTTCCAGTTCCAGTTCCAGTTCCAGCTTCCAGCCAGTTCCAGCCCGTTCCAGTTCCAGTTCCAGCCTCCAGAACGTCTCATCCGGCCATAGGCGGTGGAAACCACCCCGGAGCAGCTACATTCACCGCAGCAGCACAGCCACAACCTGCAAGATGCCGCAGACCACAACCGCTACAGCTACGACCGCTACAGCTACGACCGCTACAGCTACAACTGCTACAGCCACAACACCGACACCCACGGCTACAACCAAGATGACAGGCCCTGCTAGTACGATGGCAGTCTCGGTCAAGCTTCCACCCTTCTGGACACAGTCGGCCAACCTGTCACCGGCACTGTGGTTCACTCAAGCGGAGGCTCAGTTCGCACTTGCTGGGGTCACAATGGAAACGACGAAATATTACCACGTCCTTTCAGCGCTCGACCAAAGTACCCTCAGCGAGATCTCAGATTTGTTAGCTGCCCCAGTACCAGTAAACCCATACACTGAGCTAAAAACGCAGTTAATCCAACGAATGAGTCTTCCAGCAAGCAGTCGCATTCAGCTACTAATGTCGGAAGACATAGGGGACAAAACTCCCAGCTCTTTTCTCCGGAGACTGCGGGCCCTCGCAGAGAAAGCCATATCAGACTCGGTTTTACGCACCATTTGGACGTCTCGCCTCCCGCACGCTATACAATTGGCAATCATCGGTCATGATCACCTGTCACTAGGTGACGTCGCGAACCTCGCCGACAAGATGGCCACCATCAATTCAGCAACACGTGACCGGATTCTTGAGTGCACAATGGCCCCTGTGGACCTATTGAAGACGTTAACAGAGAACGTCGCGGCTCTACAGGCACAGTTCGCCGACAGATACGGACAACGTGCCACACAGCCACGGTTCCAGCGCCAGTTCCGTTCACCAGCGCCTAAACAAGACCCAACTTGGTGTTTTTACCACCAAACCTATGGGAGGAAGGCCAGAAAGTGCCAGCAGCCATGCAGATTTCCGAAAAACGACGATCGCAGCCAGTAAAGGCAGGGCCTGCCTGCGCCACTACACACCTGCTTAAAACCTCACATCGCCTTCTTATCACGGACCCTTGCACCAAGATACGTTATCTCATTGACACAGGGTCCGACATCTGCGTTTTTCCACGTGCCCGTCTCAACCTACCGCTCCGTCGTACTCAACTCGAGCTGACTGCCGCCAATGGCACAATCATCAATACGTACGGAACAACAGCTCAACAACTGGACCTGGGATTACGACGCAGTTTCCGTTGGAATTTCATCATTGCCGATGTCACGCAACCCATCATCGGTGCAGACTTTCTCGCAGCCTCTAATTTGCTGGTGGATCTCCAGAACTCAAAGCTGATCGACGGGACAACGCATCGCAAGGCGAACCTGTGTCAAAGCCCCTCCAAGCAACCTAGCGTTTCTACCTTAACAATACCGCACAGTACCCCGGCCAGTCTAAAAGTAATAATTGAGGAGTTTAGCGACCTCACGCGGCCGAGACAACCCACAGACCAGGTCAAACACTCCACGGTCCACTACATTAGAACGACAGACGGACCTCCCGTCTCCGCTCGCCCACGCCGGTTGGCCCCGGACAAGTTTATTATCGCCAAAAAGGAGTTCAACGACATGATCCAGACCGGCGTATGTCGTCCGTCCGACAGCCCATGGGCCTCACCATTACACCTAGTACCTAAAAGCGACCATTCATGGCGCCCATGCGGGGACTACAGACGGCTCAATGCTCGAACAATTCCTGACGCTTACCCAGTCCGCCACATCGCAGATTTCAGTGCAGAATTGCGAGGAAAAACCGTATTCAGCAAAATAGACCTGGTCAAAGCATTCACCCAGATACCAGTTTCCAATGGTGACATTCCAAAGACAGCAATAAATACTCCGTTCGGCCTTTTCGAATTCCCATTCATGACATTCGGTCTTCGCAATGCTGCTCAAACCTTCCAACGCTTCCTACGCGACCTCCCGTGGGCATATTCATACATCGACGACGTACTGGTTGCATCGAGTGATAAGCAGGAGCACGAATCACACCTACGTCAACTCTTCCAACGATTCCGAGAATATGGCCTAGTCATTAATCCTAGCAAGTGTACCCTCGGCGTTGGGTCAATCAGCTTTCTTGGTTACCTCGTGTCAGCAGAAGGCACACAAGCCCTACCAGACAGGGTAAAGGCACTCACTGAATACCCTCTTCCAAAGACATTCAAAGATCTACGCCGTTTCCTTGGCATGATTAACTACTACCGCCGGTTCCTACCAAATGCAGCCAACGAACAAGCACCACTCAACACGTTGTTATCTGGAGACAAGGTAAAAGGGAACGCTACGATACCATGGACAACAAAGCTTACCGAAGCTTTCAGCTCATGCAAACACAGTCTGGCACGCATCACCCTACTCGCGCATCCAGATCATACGGCTCCGATTGCACTAGTCACAGATGCATCAGACACCAGTATCGGAGCTACAGTCCAACAACGGATCAACGATCATTGGCAGCCATTGGCATTCTTCTCGCAGAAACTTAAAGAAAACCAACGAACATGGTCCGCCTACGATCGCGAATTGCTTGCGGTACACGACGCCATTCGTCATTTCCGTTACCTGCTAGAAGCGCGCGCTTTTGTCGTGTATACCGATCACAAACCGTTGACGCACGCTTTTCAGAATCCAAAAACAAGTTGCTCACCTCGCCAAATGCGGCAAATGGAATTCGTCTCTCAATTCACCACGGACATCCAATACATCGCTGGGCAGGACAACTTGGCCGCTGATGCATTCTCAAGAATCGAAGCAATCTCTACTCCCGTATCTCCTGAGCAACTTTCTTCTGCTCAGAAAGACGACAGAGAACTCAAAGAGCTTCGGTCCAGTAGAAAGACGTCCCTCATCCTCGTTGATGTTCCCATTCCGGGCTCTGATTCAGTCCTTACGTGCGATTCTAGTCAAGACATACAACGCCCATTTGTGCCCAAACCATTACGTCGACAACTTTTCGAGCACCTACACAGCCTACATCACCCAGGAATAGCAGCGTCTGCTAACCTGGTTGCCCAACGCTACATATGGCCTTCTATCCGTAAGGATTGCCGCGCTTGGGCTCGTCTGTGTGTCAACTGTCAATTGTCCAAGATACATCGACACACCCTCACTGCGATTGGAACCTTTACTCAGCCTGACCGACGGTTTCAGCACATACACCTCGACATTGTAGGCCCATTACCACCGTCGGAAGGCTACACGTATTTGTTAACACTCGTTGACCGTTTCACGCGATGGCCGGAAGCCGCTCCTATGGTGAACATCACCGCCGAAAACGTCGCCAGAACCCTCATTTCCTGCTGGATCAGCCGGTTTGGGTGCCCGGAGACAATTACTACAGATCGCGGCCGACAGTTTGAGAGCCATTTGTTTGCTGACCTGGCCCGATTATGCGGATTTCACCATGCACGGACTACCAGTTACCACCCTGCATCCAACGGCATGGTAGAGCGTATGCACCGCTCACTCAAAGCCTCCATTATGTGTCATGCCAATGACAAATGGACGGAAGCCCTTCCGCTAGTTTTACTGGGCATGCGCGCCACTCTTAAGAAAGATCTTCAAGCTTCTCCAGCAGATCTGGTCTATGGTGAACCATTAAGACTACCAGGACAGATGCTGACAACTCCTCCTTCAAATCAGAGTCCGGCGGACACTCTCATCTCACTTCGAAGGAAATTCGACTCACTACGCCCCACTCGCGTCAAGAGACACGGGGCTCATCAAACATTCATCCCACAAGACCTTGCCAAGGCCACGCACGTTTTCGTGAGACAAGACCACGTCCGTGCTTCCCTCGAACGTCCTTATGCGGGACCATTCCCTGTGTTAAGTCGCACCGACAAAACAGTTACGATTTCAAGCCGCGGTCGTGCGGTTACTGTGTCAATGGACAGGGTCAAGCCGGCCTACATTAATGCCAGTACAGACGAACCGTCTCACCAGTCTACGATCAACCCCCCGCATCAGCATCCTGCTCAAGATAAACCTCAGGAGAAGGTCTCCTCACCACTTCCTGCCACTGACGTCGTGCCGACATCACCGACTCGCACCACTCGCTCAGGTCGTCACGTCCACGTTCCACGACATTTCTCCGACTTCCAGTCTTAGGAGGGGGGTAATGTGGGGACCACTTAGTCCCACATGTGTAATAGCCAGTCTGCTTCCAGCTTCACCTTTTTCCCGTTAGATGGCGCTGTTCACATTCAGATAATTCAATATTCCTCAATCTTCCTTTTACGTATTTATTTCTCTTATTCAATAATATCTTTAATCTACCCTCTGTGTCTCATCAGCTCCTTTAGCTGTGGACACAGAGTTGGTTTTTCTATATGGAAGCAGGCTGGATCAAATTCAATATTAATTGTAAGCATGTATCGTTCTCGTCTCACAGCTCATATTGTAACCACTGTGTGTTAAATTACTCTAACTTGAGTCGAAGCACTGCAATACAAACCAATTCAAGTCTACACTGCCTATTCAATTGCATCGTCCTTCGACAAGCTACAAGTACAAGGGAATGGTCAATGGTTGCGTTGTTTAAGAATTGAAGGAAATACCAATGAACATTAAAATGTACAGGTAGAATATTGAAATACAATATAATAAGAATTTTTATTAATGTGTCTACATCTAAGGGAGAAAAAATTGAAAACTCACCAAAAATATTAATTTATCAATTTGAATTTCCCGCGCATTTTGCACTAGTTTGTTTAAAACAATTGAATAAACCCCGAAAATATAATAATACCAAAATACATGATCGGACTGCTGGTCTCTGCATCTTCCCTTACTTAGATGAATGACATAAGCATGACAATAATTATATCTCTGACTAAATATCTTTTTCTCCATTGATCTCTGTCCTGGGCCGTTCTATTGAGTTCCAAGTATGTTCCGGATCTCATACCCTGCTTCCTTTGACACTAACCCTAACAGTAACCGTAACAGTAACCGTAATAGTAACCGTAACAGTAACCGTAACTGTAGTTTATCGCACAAGCGTCGAACGCACTCTTACAGAATCAGCCGTTTACGTAGGTATATTCCAATTTATCACGTATTTATGGAGGCATAGCCGGGCGAGCAGAATCCATAAAGAACATACAGTAACCGGAGAAATCCTAATTACTTGGCACATGAGTAATGAGGTTTCGTGCAAGGCCGCTAGGGGCGCGCGCAAATCTGAAATTACTACTTATGCCATACAATTGCCCCTACTTTATGTATTTTTGTGTATACTGGCTTCTTTATGAGGGTGATTAAACCTGTAATAACCCAGCCTACTTTATATCTGCGGAGGAGTGGCGGTGCGTTAACTGTTATTTGATTGCTTGTGCCTTGTTCCAGCTAATTTTTGTCACTGGCCCTACCACCACTAAGTGTACCTTATCATATGGAAGTAGTTTTCCTCTAAGTGAAATCCGAAAGATTGAGCAATCTTTCATGAATTCTAACACTAAATTTACTATTGGTTGAAGAGACAACCTTTGTACGGTATACTAAAATATACCCAATAATAGAATAAATTATGAAGAATGGAACCTTTTAACGTCAAAGTTCTAAGTTTAAGTTAAAAACTAAGCCGGAAAAATATTACATATTTTTTTTTGCAAGCTGCAGCAGATTAACTGTAAGCTCTTGGCAGATTCTCTGGCACCCGCTCATTGAGACTACCTACTGAAAACAAAGATAATAAAATAGAATAGATGGCGCCTACCCATAAGCTAAGCATGGCCGATAGCGGGCGAAACGTAGGCGGAAATGGCAAAGGTGGTCAAAGGGAATGTGACCCTAGTTGCAGGGTTGCAATTCATAAAAACAAATATAAAATATTTGAAAATGCAAAAGAAAAAAAAATAGAACAAATCAACGGGCAGGGCCGACCACAGTAAATCTGCTCGCTTGATTTTCGGTCCCTTTCAATTTTACTAGCTTAATTTGGACTATGTTTGCCTTATGGCGAGAACCTCTCTCTGTCGGTCACAATAACTGTCGAATCGTTGCGCGCTGTTTGGCTCATCTTACTCACCTGACTGAAAGGTGCCAGCATTAATTCTAAACCTCCCCCCCCCCCAGACTAAATCTATTGTCCACACGAGAAAGAAGCTATGCGTAGACCAAGGCCGTAGCCAGGGGGGGGGGGTTAATGGACGTTCAACCCCCCCTCTCGAAAGAAAATCCTAGCCGTAAGTAATAACCTCAAACAAACAGGTATGATTTACCTCTAGTGCCGCATTGTGAGACACACTACTCGACAAGCACTTATTCCACATAGAATAGTAACTCAATATCTATAAACCACCGTATAGTGACCTGGCTATCGTACAATACTGTGTAGCGACAAATGGCAATAAAAAGTACGACACACGATAAGTACAAATTCTTCAGTCAACGTTATTTACCCAGGCAGGTGGACATTGAATTTATGTAATAGAGCCGGCAGGGGCCTAATGAAATCTCATGCGCGTGCGCACTGACCTGCCAATTAATTCATCGCGCCGTCCGCGCAGCCCCATTCTGCTGTCAGTTTGTCTAGTTTGTTGAGGTCTTTGGTCTGGTGAGCATGGACGTGTATAGTTTTTGATACCTCACTACCACCTCATACCTGTAGGTTGTAGCGTCTGTGTACAATATTATGAAGGTGATTGGTGCAAACAGCAAACACCCACATTTCACCATAACAGACCGATGGTTCATTCAAAATAGCCTCGTGTGTCCTTCCATTTGTCAATTTGTCTAGTTTGTTGAGGGTTTTGGTGTGTTAAGCGTGCAGTTCTTGATACCTCACTACCAAGGCCGTGCCCAGGGGGGTGGTGACTGGTGCAAACACCCACATCTCACCAAAACAAACCGAAAGTTTGTTCGAAATCGCCTCTTGGGGCTATTTTTCTGTCCATTCTAGTTTGTGGAAGTTTTCGGTGTGGTAAGCGTGTAGGTTTTGATACCTCATCAATACAACCTGATGGCTGTGGCGCGTGGCTTACATGTACAATCATGAAGGTGAATTATTGTGCATGTATAGGCTTCACGGAATCTAACCAAAATAGACCCAGGGTGTCTGAAATAGCCTTTAACGTCCATTCTGTTGTCAGCTTGTCTAGTCTGTTGAGGTCTTTGATCAGGTGAGCATTGATATGTATAGTTTTTTATACAATACAACTTCATGATTGTAGCAACAAACGTATGTAAATTGTACAATCATGAAGGTGACTGGTATGAACACCTACATATATATCTCGCCAAAATAGACTTAAGATCTTACTAGAAACCTGACCGATTGGTCCTTCTTAAAAACCTCTTTTGCGCTTCAAAATTGAAAATTTCGACTATTCCTACTTTCTATTTAATCTTGACACGTAAAATACGTACTTACTTACTTTTTCGTGTCAGAGGTTGAGACTTATTAAAGTTTTTGGGCCCAGTGTTTTGCCACGTTGACGCCATTGTCAGTGCACTCCCAAAGATCGTCTGAAGTACAGGCAGTGGAATAAGGTGAAAGAAATACGCATCGACCAAAATTCATGGGGCAGTTAACCACTATAACAAACGAGATAGTCAAACTCGAGGTAAGAGAAATGCATGCCTAAGGAGCAATCCACAATTCCACACACAGTAATAGGTTTAAATATTGAAGGCGGATACACTGTTTCATTAATCAGCAACTTATGGGAAATAATTCAAAAAAGCGCGCGCATAATCTTAAGATATGGCAACCTTGCTCCATTTACCACGGTTCCTAACAATGGCGTCGTAATTTGTAACTAACGCTTGCGCCAGGCTGCCAATATAGACTCTTTATGATGATGTTTCTCAAAGAGAATGATGACTAATGGGTGAGTCGCCGCGACCGTCGCCAGCTCTTCTAAATAGTCTGTTGTGAGTTGTAATAAATAAATACATAATAAGGTCAGGTTTTCCAGCACGATGCCATAAGTTGTAGGTAGATTTCACTGTAAAAGTGCCTGCATGAGGCAATCATTTGTTGGAAATATCAAAAATGTATAAATAAATAATGACTATTGCTTTGTATAATAGAAAATGGCGGCTGGAGGAGGAATTCACAGGTCAACTAAAGGAAGACGCAGGAGCTCGAACGTATACCGAGAGCCGAAGAGGAAGGCGGAGAGATGGAGGATGATATGCAGGGAGTTGCTGCCAACCAATTGTTTAGATTGTGGCCTCAGAAGAAGATGACTGTTACTAAGCAAAATCAGTGGAGTTAGGGTTATGAAGCCCTCTCTTAAACTCTTACACTTAACTAGGAAAACCCGGAACCACCTGCTTTACTTGACTGCCGAAAGATTATTACCCCGAAAATTTACCAAGCGTGGGACTCGAATCAACAACCTTTCAGGTGTGCGACTACTCCTCGATGTCCAGAATATGGGATCCACATAGCGTCCAGGTTTAGGTTTTGGTTACCATTGTATATCTGCAAATTGAGTATTATCATCGGGCACTCGACTTTTATTGCGACTGTACAAGATCGGGTAGCCCGTATATGTACAATTGAACGGTAATTTGATTAAAATGCCGTTTTATCTGCAAGGCATATGGCTAAGAATGGCGGTATGCAAATGGGTTTAATTACAGTACGCGGCGCGCGGCCTTAACTCTGCTGCCCCATCTACTCCATATTTCGGTCTGTCAGGTGTAGTCTAGCTAGGGGCGCCTCTCAACCGCTCGTTAGTACCCCTTAGTAGTGTAATAAACAGGGAATAATCTGATTACAGCGCGCCTAGTCAATTGACATCCATCCCAAGCTACCGTTTGGTTTTGTCTGCTCCATATTTCGGTCTGTCATGTCTAGTCTAGCTAGGGGTGCCTGTAAACCGTGCGTTAGTACCCCTTAGTACAGTAGTAAGCAAGGAATGATTAAATTATACAGCGCCCAGCCAATTGACATGAAGCTACCGTTTGGTCTTGTCTACTTCATTCTTGTGGTTTATTGGTGAATCCTTTAGTACTGGGCTCTGTCTACTCCATATTTCGGTCAATCAGGCCTAGCATGGCTCGTTAGTACCCCTTAGCAATATACAATAATAAAATTAGAATAATCCATTCAGAGCTAATAATGGTCAATTGACATCAAGCTACTGTTCAGTTGTGTTCACTCCTTCGTTCTTCTGGCTCTTGTTTTTTTTTTTCTAGCCTATATTTCGGTCTGTCATGTATATTCCAACCAGGCTTTGGCCCATGTGCCCGGCAAATTTTAAAATGCCACCCCTCAAACAGGAAAGCTAAAATTCATAAAATCGGTATTTTTGAGAGGTTACAAAATTCTACATTGTAGTTCAATAATAAGTGCAATACATAAGAAATGTAATGTACAATATAGGTAGGGTAGGGTAAATATATAATTATGTACCGTATATAAAATATATATACATATATGGGTAGGGACGTAGGGTACAAGAAAACCACAAGCTTAGCTCATATTTAACTAAATAAGCAATGGACATTAGCAATAAGCTAAGTATGGTTACCATTCAAGCGGATACGTCAGAAATCAGAAGTAAGCATTTTGCCGCATTGTTGCGAGAATCGCCATTTTGGAGTTTTGTATGAAAGTTGTACACTGGTGTGAACGGAAATAGTAAACCTTCCGGTGCCATCTGTTTGTAGTGCTCAGCAGATACCTGGCGAGCTCCAGCAATTCAATCTGATGCAGACGTCTAACCAAAACTCAATGCGAATCAGAACATTATAGGTTGATTGCCTTCAATAGCGGCAACCAGTCTTGTGTGAGTGATAGCCGGGACAATTTACAGCCACCACTACCGACGACCTGGCCTATTATTGTACTCCTACACTGGAGGCAGTCGTGCCGTCGTGGTAAACAGATGTTTCTATGGTTGTTACCATTTCAGTGTCTAGAAAATGGTCGTAAGGAGCTCAACAGCAACATACTGCAAAGACGACCTAGCGTATTAATGTACATCTAGGCCTATTCTGATGACAGTCGTGTTGTCGTGAGATATAGATGTTTCTACAGTTATTACCATGCCAGTGGAAAAATGGTCGTAGACGCGTACGACAGTGACCTACGGCAGCGACCACCTGATCTATTAGTCTCGTATTCCTACACTGGAGGCAGTCAGTGCACAAGTTTCTACGGATGTCACCAGGGCATTGTCTGGAAGGTGATGGTCAAGGTTGACATCGAGGACGTATACCAGTTTGCCAATGGCCAAAAATGCATGCGGAAACAATACAAATAATGTCCGAAAGGGACCAATGGGCCACTGTAAGCTGGCCTGGGTCCATAATAAGTCCTTCAAAAAAATTATAAATTGCAATTGCAAAAAGGGGCCGGGGCACACAACAATCTACTAAACATTAAATAATTGTTCATTCCTATCCTCTCTAACTCTACAAATCCTGTCAGTTCGAGTTAATTTTTCCTTCGACCAGGAATAATAATACCTAATGACAACCCATATATACTATGACAACCTAAATTCATTTACATGTGTTGATTCATGAATCTACTGCAAAACGGTCTCGTCTCGCTGATGGCAATGTCTCGCTCCGCAGAAAAAGGTACGTATTGCGCATCACTACAACAATCTACTACTGTACCTGCATTAAAATCTTCATTCTTCTCCATAACTCGTCAAGCTCTGCACATGCAATTTAACAGTAGTCTTCCAACCAGGTAATAGCTAATGACAAGCTACCACGTAAAATATCGTTTAGTTGACTTTGACGGGACACCTAATTAAGTCGCCAGATGAATTTATCTGTTTAAGTAAGATGTCGCGGATGTTGTATGGCAAAAGTTATGTTCTAACGGCATACCGGATCGATGGACTTATATGGAAGGCTCACTTCCACTGGTGACTGACTGCGTCCGGGCACGAGAAGGTGCAAAACTAGCGACAGGGTCATGGGGTACGGATGGTTTACATGGTGGAAGACTGAACTATGATGTGGAAGGTCAGAGGTTCTACAAGTCTACAACCGGCAGGGCGGCAGGAAGAGAATTGGCTAGGACTTTTTTCCACGAAGAAGGGTGATGGCGTGCAGATTGGTTAAATACAGCGTATACTTAAAGAAGCCATAGTATATGAAAGATTGAGGTAAACTGCTGTGATCCCAATAATTACGCTGTTCAAAGGGTTCCAAGACCTACGTCAGCTTCAACTCTTTAAATAATAGTAAGCAAGCGTCCCGTCTCTTTAGAAGTTCGAATTTTAAGACCACGTCGTGTGCTTTGTTGTCAAGACTACTTTCAGCGTAACGCCTACCACCAAACAACGCTCATCCAGGAGCCCACAGTCACCTCGGAAAACAATGTTAAGCATTATTGAGGAAGCCCCCTGTAGATGGTTGAGAAAGGAGGTGTGTCACACTGCTGAATCCGGCTCTGCTCCAGGCTCGACGCAGCGGCTCGTGCATATACAATCTGCCCATATATATCAGTCATCAAAAGCCATAACGGGAAACCAACATGCAAAAAAAGCAACAAAACGAACCCGCATCAAAGTAGTTAGGCTATCAAATAATCCCTGTCAAATCTGTCAACGGTCGTCATGGGCAACGAATAAAAATTAATATCATTAATAATTCGACGAATAACGCCCACACCCCGCGAATAAAAACCGCGCGCGACCTCACAAAAATGACTTTCTCCAAGCGCATCTCCAACCTAAGATGATATTGCCAACTCACTTAAACTCTTTGTAGGTAAACTTCTTTCCATTGTCAGTTATGAACCTAACTTCTAGCGCATCCGTAAGCAAAGAAGACTCACGTGAGGTATTGAACTGCAGAGGATGTATCATTTTTTTAATTGTGATGTGTAATGTTGACCCCGGGCGTACGTTAATCCTGTACTCGAAATGTGGGCGTGAGAGTTCAATTATTTAAATGAATAATTTCAGCCGTTTCCTTGTCTATGGTGATAGCATCGTATGGGACATTATGATTTTGGTGTTTTGTCTGCTGCTCGAGGGTTTTTACGGTGTTTTGTTACTTTTGTTTATGTTGGTATGTGTGGATTGTTTTATTACTGGTTGGTTAGTGATTTATAGCGGGTGAGGAGTCAGCAAGGAACTTAGGAGGAGTTGGGTTGCATTTTTTTTGTTGACTTTTGTGTACGGTACCCTACTTTTTTTCCTGCGCAGAAGTTCCATAGTTTTGTTGTGAAATTTTGATCAAAATGTAAAAAAACCTATGTACAATGCAATGCATCTTCTGTTTCTAAAGCAGATAAGTATTTATTTTTCAGTTTCAGTCCAGTTTACCGTCGTCACATGGGACTACTTTTTGATGCAGGTGGTGTGATGCATATACCATCCAATGGTATGAACGACAAGAAAGTTGGCTGACTCAGAAGTCAGGTGACTGGGCCTTGTTGAGGGTCGCAAGACCAAGCAGGAATGTCAAAAGGGATCGCAGTCAAAAAAACTTGAGAAACACTGGTTTAGATGGGTAGATAGTTTTCCTACAATGTACTCATCTATTTGACCATATTATTTTCTGCTCAACATCTTCATAGACTATGCAGTATAGTCCCCAGTTAATATAGGAACCACGTTACCTTTGAGAATCAAGAGCCACCCGAAACTCGAAGATACAACCTTTCAACAAAGAACAACAAGACCACCTATTATTCGTACAGTTTCCTCACCTCCTCTTCACAACCAAACTCTCTGACAGGCAGCTTTCGGGGTGCTCCGGTTTCGCAACCGTGATGGTCCCTTCTCCACGCTATCTGGGAGAACCATCCGAATCTGTGAGGATGCAACCTTTCGCCGGCATCACGACCGCTCCAGACCTGGCCCCCAAGGTCACGAGGGGCATGATCCCGCTGTCAGAACTAAACAAACAAAAGTGACCGCAAGGTCTTCGCTAATTTAAATTAGAACATGTCATTCGGGGTGTCATCGGGCCGCCACGACTGCTGGCTTCAATACCGAGAATTCGGCCGCTTGGTTTGTTATGTACGACCAAATTGGAATTGGACTGCTAGCCGGAAGGTCTATGGTTATATTCTTGTTTGTCTTAATAATTAGAATTGCAATATGAAGGCGTAGCACGACAGTCCATTGAAGGTTCAGGCCTTCTGAGGATATGATGACCCAGCTTTGTGGTGAGCAAAATGATCGGTGGCCCAGTGGCGGAGTGTGAATGCAGTCCGAGAGACGTCGATTTCGTCAAACAAAAAGGACAGAAAACTAAATTCCAAGACCCTCCCATATGAAGTTAAACTTCAAAAAATAATCGGAAAGCCTAGTGAAAAAATTGGGAAAGAACCTTTAGCTTAGCTAAAGACCGAGGCGCAGGTACGTCCACGAAACCGCTGAAAGTACGAACTAGAAACCACCCTCCGGGTGTTGAGAGTCCGTTAATGGTGGAGCGTTGTACAAAACCGAGATAATTGTAGGAGTGTTGTTGAGCATAGGTCATAGCCCATCTTGGGCTGTAGAGTCAGAAGAAGAAGTAGAAGAAGAAGAGGAAGAGAAGGAGAACAGGGAGAGAAGAATAAGAAGTAGAAGAAGAAAGACCGAGTTACTACCTAACTTGCCAATCAATCAAATTAACAAACAAATCATTAGTTAGGACCCTTCCATGGTAAGGCATTGAAATATTTCTGTTATAAATCAGTGTGAACAAACACTCGATGAAAGGCCCGACATGCATACTTCACGGCGCTTCATTACATAACGACTTCTTGAAACACCCCCGAACTCAGTCCAATCAATCAATCAACATAACCATTGATTTAACACTCTGTTTCCACTATAAGTTCATATTTTTGAATGGATAAGTACAGCAATTTATCTATCAATTTTGGGGTTGAGGTGAGCTAGATATTGCACGTTATGAGCAAAAAATGGAGTACCTATCCGCACTAGACTTGTATCTGAACTGCGCCAGTAGTAAGCTTGTCACAGCTTGTCTATTATCGCTTGTAGTCGGTGTAGGTTGACATCGAGGAAGTATACCAGTTTGCCAATGGCCCATAATTCTTACGGAAGTAAGAAAATAATGTAAGAAATAATGAAAGAAATTCATGGGGTCGTTGGCATTGGACAAGGACCAATGGGCCACTAAAAGAAAGCCTCGGTTCATAAAAACGCCCGCACTGCATGTTTTTTGTAGAGTCGATTTCTACAGGAAATATATACACACATCGTAATTCCATTAATGCTTCTCTACATTTCGATATGTATGGTATGTAGTCTCATTTGGCCGTTCTTAAACTCCTTCCACCAGACTACCACACCAATTGTTTATTGTACAAATCAAATTCAATATTTGTGGCCAATGTGTGTTAGAAAGAGGTGCATAAATTATGTATCTATCACGTATGTTCAGAAAAATACCTTCTGTTTTTCCTGAAAATTTGGTAACTCTTCGATTATGATATTTCATGAGATCTTTGATTTTTACAGTTGTACAGGCTTTTCCCCTTTGATTATCTCTTATAATCTGAGATTATAATGTTTTGTAGGGATGAATTTAAAATAATTGAGTTAGTTAGAAATCCTAAGCGACCAATTTTCAGCATAAATTACAAGTTGTGGCTGATTAACTGCTTAGTGACTAAGTTATACATAGTCCTCTTAACTTCATTTCACTGCTATAATCCTAGTTGTTAACAAAGTATGCCTTGAATGAACTTGTCTTTAAAGCGTTGTTAATAAATTAAGAATTACTGTGGTGCCTTTGGTGCTGGGGTCAAAATCCGTTATACCGCAATGACAAATCGAAATTTAATTAGCAGAAAATTACTTTTTTAGGCGAAAAAGATTAAAAACAACGTCAAAGATGGCACAGCGGGTATACCATCGCAACTAATTAACGCAATTAGTGGATGGGCCACATTACCAGAATATATACAAATGTCAGTGAGACCCATCCATGCTCATTTAACTGTCCCGTTACGATTTCACCGCCTCTTTTAGGAACCGCTCGGTCAAATCCGCGAAATATTTTGTTGAAAAGCCATTATAATTTTCTAAAATGCTCTTTTTTGTTGTTGCAAAAATTGTTGCTAATTGCAATAAAATCTAGGTTTGTACAATAGATGAGGGTAGACGTATACACAAGTAGCTGCACTCCGCGATTTCCTTTTTTCAAAGTCATAATATGGTCAATCGGATCTGTCATATATTTGAAACGCACGCATATCTAATTAGAATTTAGATAAACAAACATAGGCTATATATACTGTATATATATAGTCCTGGGTTGGCAGAGAAATAGAACAAATAGTCAATATTTATTTATATTGTATTAATTTATACATATTAAATTGCATCCATTAAGAACATTGAAGTCCATAAATATTTTATATATTTAGGAGCTGAAAGGGCGTCGAATCTGTGTCATGTGTACTGAATGCAGGCGGTGAGGTCACAGAATCTGGTTTTGGACTTGCAACTTCAACCACCCTACCTAGACAACCCCGTAGACCAAGGCTCAGATGTATGGACGAACTGCTAGAAGATGTGCACGCAACCGGCACGCGAGATGGAAGCTAACTGCTAACGGCGGAAGATAGTCCGAAATGGCGTGGTATAGTGGCAGCGGCCAAAAGTCCTCCCGGGCTGGATGCGCCTACCAAAGTCATTTAAGTCAAGTAAGTAAGTAAGTAAGTCCATATGTCCATCATATAAACTGACGCCCAACCATAACAATGCTCTGCTCACCGGCAAAGTTCTCGGAACGGCCCACAAAACGGGTAGCGCGTCGAGTACTTTAGCAAAAAAACTTCGATAATCGAAAGGTAATTAATCGATTCAGATCGTGACGTTACGATATGATTCTCGAAATAGCCTCGCATTATAGTATGTACCGTACGTGTTTATTAACGGCGTTGAGCTGTCAGCTAGCTTCATTTTGTTGTTTTGTTGCCCTTATGTGCACTGTTTTGGTGCAAGGTCACCTGATGATTAAAAAAAAAAAAAAAAAAAAATAGAATACGCAACAAGCAATTGGCTAAGTATACAGAGAAGGAGCGTGCATGTACATACTTTGTAGAGGTCCGGCGTAAGCGTAAGTATTTTGACAAAAGCTTACCTAAAACTGCATGCGCGCTATACATTTTATAGGGTTAAGTGGTGTTTCTTTCAGGCACCTCTCCAGGGGGGGGGGGGAGCGGGTAAAACTCCTCCGAAGCTCAAAAGTTACCCCCCAGGGAAAAAAACCTTCAATAGCCAATGGCCTCACAGTACAACACGCACTATTTATCAAAATGAAGGGGAACATTTCTTCTACTATATGACATCTCATTTATTACTCTACTCTTTATTTTTTCTTTCTTTCTACGATTGAAAGTTCATGGGTAATATATGACTTTATGCCAAAAAAAACAACGGAAAATGCAGGGCTCCATTTATCCTTAAAAGCGATAGGGTCGTCACTAATGTTGGAACAGTTGGAACAGTATTGGGATATTGAGTGCTTAAACCTTTTGGGCATAGGCTCGAACCTGGGCTAACCAACGTTGGCAAAGTTGACCTCAGATGTTCGTACGTATGACGGGGGCATGTCACATATAGTGGGAGCCTTGACTTGGCTCGCATTGTCCACAAATGGTGTCAGACAGCTTTTAAGGTACAGGGGTCAAAATTAGGTCAGGTATTGATCTGACGTTTAGCCAATGCGCAATCATACACTACAATCTTATTTATTGATCTGGCTGCTCCATATTCATATTATATTTTTTTGGTTTATGAAAGAGTTGTACTGCTGTTTACATGTTGCATCACTAGTGGAGAGGATAGCGAGAAGGAGACTTCAATGGTTCGTATAAGTAAAGCGAAGGGATAAGAGGAGCGCGAAGAAATGGAGGAGGAAAAAGTAGAGGGGACTCCAAGAAGAGGAGAATCAAGGAAGAGATGCAGTTTGAACATGATCTCAGAGGAGTGGGACTGGTTCCAGAGGAAGTGTTGAGCAACCATCAGAAGTAGAAAGGCAGGTGATAATTGGATGAGGCACAAAAATATTTACTAGTCCAGTGTGCTTGCTGTTTCACCTGCGTTAGTTGTCGCCATGGAAGGAGTAAGGGCTGATTTTGTATATACGATACCATCACATTATACTGCTGTATAAAGCATCTTCAAAAGGAAACTTCATCATCATCATCATCATCATCATCATCATCATCATCATCATCATCATCATCATCATCATCATCATCATCATCATCATCATCATCATCATCATCATCATCATCATCATCATCATCATCATCATCATCATCATCATCATCATCATCATCATTATCATCATCATCATCATCATCATCATCGCCATCATCATCATCATCATCATCATCATCATCATCCTTATCATCATCATCTTCTTCTTCTTCTTCTTCTTCTTCATCTTCATTGTCATCTTCTTTTTTCTTCTCCTTCTTGTTCAGACCTCCATTGTCACTCTGCAAGCGGAGCTTGGAACTCGGTAAGGAGTCATTTGCTCCACGTACGCAATCCACCGCATTCGTTGTGCTTTTGCAAAGCAAACGATGTGTTCCCTGTCAGGATTGCAAATGCAGGGAGAAACTGCAAACTGTCATTTAATAATCAGGAAATCACCGTAATTAACCCTGCAGTATAGAAGGGCCAAGCTCTTTAGCAATTTTGATCCGAATACAACAGCAGCTAGCCTATCCACTATTATTGAAGGAACTTCACTAAAATAATACCGTTTTCAAAGAACCCCTCCTTCTACAGACACCGTGGTAAAAAAACCTGATTGCGGTCCTGATTTCGTGTCTAGATATAGTAGCGGAGCGGGCCCGAACAAAATAGAGCTGTAAGGTATTTACACGAAATGATCCTAATTTGCTGGAGCACAAAAAAGTTCCTGGAACCCGAGTTTAATTCCAAGAATATTCTAGTAAAATTCATAAAATAAAAATTTCGACAGATTGTTATGCACCGACCGTATACATTTTTAGATGATAATGCTATTTTTTACGTGTTCTTTTACGGGAAGTTTTATGTTTTATTATGGAAAGATGTTTTTTTTATGGAAAGAAAACATTAGTTTGCTTTCGTGGGTCTTTCTGTGTTGAACTTTATTGCATCAAATATAGGGGGAAATTACTTCATCTTTAGTCTATGACAATACTTGTACGCTACATAGGTGGCCAGGCCAGGGCCGTCGACGGCCATTACAGCTCCCAGGATAACTGATTTCCTAGCCAATGACTTTCTACCAACAGTAGTTAGATGGGGTTCCGAAGCCGGCTTTGGCTATGGGGCCGGGAAAATACAAAATTACAAGAGGTTACACAACCAAAAAAAAAAAAACTAAAGCAAAATAAACTTTTCAAATATTTGGCGGCAAATTGGAACGTGCCGTGGCATTAAATATCGTCTTACTCCATTCTACTGTACCCTAAGGTACTGTATTTTGCATCCTGAGTCTCCAATTTGTAATTGTTAGTGGAATATTCGTCTGAGGGTATATCAGAAGAAGGGGCCCCCAAACAATTCCGGCCCATGAGCCCCTGATCGACTGTGTTTGTACCATACAATAAATTGTAGGTACCGTACCCAATGTTACAAATAGTGTTTAGTGAATAGTCCGACATCAATTTAAAGCTTTTAAACTTTCTAATTAAGTAAGTGTTCTCATACTCGTTTACAGTTTCGTTTTAAAACAGGGACACTAATGAGCTGGGAGACGGTTATGAGAAGGGACCGGGAGCATTTCTCGGAGAAATTTTTGTGAATATATAGGCTTTAAATAGTTGGAAAATAGGCTAGCATTTCCATGTATTCTTTTTCAGAAAAGCTAGTTCAATTTTTTTTCCCGGCGGGCCGCACTTGTTTTCCCTCCCTGCCTCCTCTGCCGGCAGTTTTCATTTCCGATGGTACAATTTTGTCTGCTACAATTGAAGTAAGTTATCGGAACCATTACAAGACCTGCTGCAATTAGTGTCGTAGTTTCGGAAATAGGTAAATTGGACCAAACTTTCCTCTCGGCACGATCCACCAATCAAATAGCTACCATCTGCAACGCGGCTGCATTTTAGTTACAAATGGGAATCTTTTAAAGCCGGATGAATTCCTATTTGCGGAGGAGACTTCATAAAAAGTTCAATAAGGGAGGCCGGGATCTTCTAGAAGAAACATGCTCGATGGTTTCCAAGAGACTTAATTCTACGTCTAGGTCTACGTTGCCAGGAGGAGGAGATAGTCATCACAGTCTAAATAGAAGAGATGGGACAAACACTTCTCGCCAATAACTTTTTTTTTGGATTTGTGATGCCACCTGCGACGTCTCCTACGAGACGGCAGTTACGTGGCAGGAGGCACTTGAAGTTAAAAAAGATATTGGCAGAAGCCAATGTCCCATCTCTCCTATACTGGCAAATTATGTGGTCGACCGTGAAAGAGGACCCTCTCTGCTCAGTCCTCACCAGGGCCGTAGCCAGAATTTTTTATTTTTAAAACTCCATTCTATTAAGCGTACGCTGCAAATATTTCGGGGGGGGGGGGCCTGGCTACGGCCTTGACTGCTCACAGACATTTTCAATAAAATTTAACTATGTACTCCCAGTTACAGGTACCTATATTGTGTAGAGCTGCACCTACAAATAAATCCAGGCGACAAATCACGGAATTTACGATGCGAGATTGCATAAGTTTTAGGTTCGTGTTTGTATATCTTCAACCTGAGGCTTTTTATAGCACCAGTTTTGGCCAATCTGGTTAGGTACCTATTTTTTTTTTTTTTCGCCCAAATCGTGTCATCTTCCTTTTCAAGGCTTCGTCTCCGATTATAAAACCGTATTTAACGGCTTTTTTTTATGCTTATGCTATGCACGCACGTTTATGATATTTTTTGATTTATTTCTTGTATAGTAAATTAGTAATATTATGTTTTATTTTTCTTGTGGATTAACTCTGTCAGTTACGGGATTAAGGACTAGATTTTCTTTTTTATACTACTACCTACTGTGTGTTTGAAAGTTTCTTTCCATTCATAGAGCCGTGCGGGGTCACTTAACTGTTTCCGGACCTATTGACTATTGATGTGCCGTTGTGTTGCCATATTGTGGCTATAGTCTTGTTAAAGGGTAACTCTGTTTTGAACTAGTGGATCTTGGCGCCAATTTTACAATACGACCAGCATCTCGAAATTTTGTTTTTACTTGTTAACTTAGTTGGTGTTGTTGGTGTGTCGGTAGCCAGAATATCGCCTAGTGCCAAAACCAGTCACTTTAATATATATGTTTTAGTAATAATTGATAAAGTTATATGGTTCATTTTATTTGTACTTTGTAGTGAGTACCGTTCTGGGTTCAGAAATGATCCACATATTATCAATTTGACACAATTCTAATTGAAATTTCATCTAAATCCACCAAGTAGTTTGCCGGCAAATCGATGTCAGACAGTCAAACAGACATTTTCGAAAAACCACTTTTTTAGTTTCTGTGACCCCAAAACGTGTAAATCCGTTGAAATGTCGGAATCGAAAATTTTGACAATGACAACGATTTCCATATACTATGTACAGTATGATTGTGTTTTGTATGCATTGAAAGACGTGGACACCCAAGGGGGTATTAACGTAACACAGGAAGAAGAAATCAATTTATCACACATTCATTTGGGTAATTGGGTTCATTTAAGATAATTTTTTTCACTTATTCCCGGGTAATTTATTCCTAACCGCTGCTGCAGCCCTATTATGGCGATTTGGGATTAGTGTAACACCGGGGCTTATAATATAATACTGGGGTTATTTTTTAATACCACATTAGTTAGGTGTCACGTGATGGTGTTAACATATGCCCGGGAAATTCAAATTAATAGATCATTGGAGTACAAGAGAATGCTTGCATTGTTGTGGAATTGAAGAAAATACTAATAAATATTAAAATGTACAGATAGAAATATTATAAAAATTTTAATTAATGTGCCTGCATATAAGCGAGAAAAAAATTGAAAACTCTCTAAAAATATAGCCGAGGATTATTTTATCAATTTCAGTTTCCCGCGCATTTTACACTCATTTGTTTAAAACAATTGAATAAACATTAATCCCAAATCGCCATAATAGGGCTGCTGCTGGAAACTTCCTTACATAAGACATGTAGCATAGTGGTACGGACTCTGACTTTCACCCGGAAGGTTGTTGGGTCGAGTCCCACACTGGCTAAATTTTCTGGCCATGCTTCGGAGGGCATGTAAAGCAGGCGGTCCCGGGCCTTCCTAGTTGAGTGTAAGAGAGAGCTTTATATAGCCCTAACTCCGCTAGATTGGCTTAGTAATAGAAACAACAAAAAGTCCTTTTTTATTTATTTATTTATAAAAAGCAAAATCTAGATCTACTCATTGACAGGTTATATAACAATGTAACGTCGGCTAGTACATTGCCCTCAGAATATTAACCCTATATTAACGAAATTATTAATGATAATGACTGGAAACTACACATCTTACAACTCAATTTCTACGGCGGTATCTTCTCCTAGGATAGCCTCAAAATTGCAAGGCCCGGGCGTATTCTCACGGATCTTTAAAATTTTAGACTGCAAGCACGCATAGCCCGGGGTAAAGAGGGGCCGATTATTGTAATTGCCGATAAGCTAAACGTGCAGGTCGCCAGGGAAACATTGAAATTAATAATTAAGTAGGGAACTAATTGATTTATAAGTAATGTCTATGATTATTTGGGGTACTAATGTCTATAGTTAGCTGGCTGGTTAACTAACAGGAGGTTGCAGGGTACATATAGGTGCCTTACCTTGTATTTTCTGATCGTTATTGGTTGTGGCGTAACAGCGGGGCTCAATTTCGTCGAATACGAATACGATTGAAATCGGCGGCTAAGATCAGAACTACTCAGGGCCGTGCGGTCTTATAGTATAAGGCGGTTAGGTGAGCACCTCAGCGCCAAAGCCAAAACCGGAAGGCAGCACCGCGGTAACTACTTTCTAAAGTTGTACACCAATAATTATTTGTGGCACTAAAATCGAAAAATATCGTTGCTGAGCCGCGATAGTACAGTAAATTCTTCCCTATCCTTAAGATCTAATGTATCTAATTTTACTTGATTGATATGATAAACTTTTTTTTATTTATAATTTGCTTAAAACTTTATTTACTATTATTAAGCCGGCCGCCTTACCAAGTTGAATCCAGCGGACCAGAGCAGGTTCAAAGATGCAGATAACTTGGTAGTGTGCACAGTGCCGGTAGGGAAGCATGGTAGGACTTGTCCTGGTCACCTCCGAACTAATCGTGTGACTTCACTGTGTTTCCCAAGTGGTTCGGAATCCACTATAATCAGGAGGTCCACTGTCCTATGGGCCCACACCGTGGCCTGGGACTGTGTCCAACCATACTACTACTATTATTAAACAGCATGGAAACGCCAAGTCCAAATTCAGGGCAAGTAAAGTAGGGTGCCCACACCAAGACCATCAAAATTCACAGGTTGGTTCATTAACAGATTAAAAAACCATTTATTTATTTATTTAATTTAAATATAGCTCCCGCTCTTCTTCTCCTTCGAATGCGTCTTCTATTAAAGATTGGCGATCATTATAGCAATTGTAAACATGTACATCCGGACTCCCCAAAAGGCAGTCAAGTATGTAGAGTATTTGTGCTTATTATATTGTAATTCTAATGCAGTGATTTCCCTTTGCCTTCTACATCCTTATGCTGTTGTATTTTAAATGAGTTTGTCCACCTTCGGGGCCCAACCACAGCACAAAAGAGTGCCCTAGTAGTGGTTGCTTATTTAGTGGCACCAACTATTGTATTCGCCTCGTCACAGAGTCATTCTTAGGCTACTGTGGGTTTTTCTAGACAAGCCTCCACCACAGAGGCGGTCCCAGGCCTCATAAAAGGGGGAGGCACATGTCAGTAGCGTAACGATAGGGTTTCGAAGGGGGCGGTGTATAATTTGGCGGCCCTCTACCCAATTTTTTTATTTTTATTTTTCATAAAAAGATAAATCGCTTACAAACAATATAATGAATGTATCCGATTGACCTTTTCAGTCGCCTCTGTAGGTTATTACCCGTGATGAGTACGACACGTCTCCGATTGCATGGCGTGTAAAGACTCGCACAAGTAAGTGCAAGCACGTTACCACCTGGCCATCGAAGCCGATTTTCATGTAAGTGTATACAATGGGGAAAGCCGTTCTCATGGACGTACGCAGCTTTTAAATTAATGACCTTAGTGTCCTTTGCGCATGAGCCAGAGCGTTCGGAGGATATGATGGGGGGGGGGGGCATAAGAGAGCAATTATAAATATTATAGGAAATTAATAAAACTTTGGACAAGGGGGCCCGGGTCCCCCCCCCCCCCCGGGAGATATTCTTATTTTTTTTAATAGGGCTGAAATAGTGGGGTTTTACGCATTTCCAGAGCAATATGGTTTCTATATTACAGGGAATTAATAAAATTGTGCACAAGGGGGGACTGGAGGACTCCCCCGGGAGAAATTTTTTAAAAAATAGTGCTTAAATAGTGGGGTTTTATGCATTTTGAGTGCAGTTAACACTTGGATTTTAGAGGTAAAGAATATAACTGCCTTCCAAAGGGGGGGGGGGGGGCAATTGCCCGCAGTGCCGGTCGCTGCGTCCGCCTCTGCTCCACCGCCAGACTTGCCACTACACCCTCCGATTGTGCCACTGCTTGGTCGGGTACCATAGGATAAGGATCGGGGACTGCTTATTCGTTCTCTCACTCAGTATTTCGTCTTTAATTCCCACATTTCTCTACAAAACTTGGCAGATATCTCCTACGACGTAACTTATTATATATTTCCACATATTGTACCGTAGATTGCCCAACTCAGACTAGGAACTATAATCACCGTATTTATTAGCCTATTAACTTATAACAACGTATAGGATCATCTGTGTAGCATAAAGAAACAATTAAAAAGCAATTTACTTTGAAAATGGAACAAAGTTTGGCGTAATGAACAAGTGTAATAATTGCAGTTACTGCATCCCGAGTCACGACTTAGGGGATGGTCGGCGATGCAATTAACTAATAAAATTAATTGCTATACCGTACCTACTAGCTTCTTAGTTAGTTAGTTATTATTTTTTTCCAATTCAAGTATTTCCTCGATAATATTCTAGAACATTCTAAAGAATTTTGGGTTTTTCAAGAGATTCAATAGCATGGGCAAGGTGGAGAAAACGTCAAAAAATATTGTGAAGCCTTCTTGTAAATTTTAGTTCGCTTACCGTGCAACTTGTTCCATTGATGGGCAAATATTCTGGATACGATATTACATGCGGAGCAAAATAGAGGGCACGCTTCAATACTTGGTCTTTGAATGCACACTTATAGTCCGTTCATCTATTTTTTGGCCACAGGATGCGCCCTTAATACACGTTCTAACCATTGTTTGAACTATCACTACTGGGAAAGGATTAAAACAGCACGGTTGTCTTCTAACGTTCCCATAGAAAGATCGTGCGGTTATAAGCCCCTCCAGGTAGTGACACGTCAACTAATAATGCGGTTGCTAAGAGAGTGCTTTTTTTATTTTAATTTATTTTTATTTTTATTTAATTTTATTTTAATTGGCTTTAAGGACGACTGCAAGTTAGGGCTTGATTCTGCCCACCGAGCCAATTGGTGTTTCGATTGATTGTATTAATATATTAATATAAAAGCGGTTCCCGGCGCAGCCTTCGGCTGCTGCCTCCACCACTTGCGCCTGCCGTGGGCGGCAGCTCGGCCATTGGCCTCCCGGTCACTGCTCATGTAAATTAATTGTGCAGCACCACCTGTCGGGATAAACGAAAATTAATGGTAGCACAGTCTGCCGGTAGATGTCGGTTGATGTCGGCTGGCGATGGTAGCGCCAACTGTCGGGATAAACGAAAATTAATGGTAACGCAGTCTGCCGCTAGATGTCGGTTGATGTCGGTAGTACCAGCAGCCATGTACACGCACCAATGTAAAATATTCCAAAATCAAATTATAAAAACATTCTCCAGTGGACGAAAGTGTTAATGTAAACCATCCTCGAATCTCCTTGAACACACACAACAATATTCATCATAATCGGACCAGTCGTTTGAGAGGAGGCCCGGAACATACACACGGACAGTCGAAATATATAAATTAAGATCAATATCAATATAATATATAATATATATATAATAATATAATATAATCAAAATCAATATTGTAAGATCTTTAGTTCCTCTAAATTTGCTAAGCCGTTTAAGTTCCACTGAATGAAAGAAGCCATCAATACCTGTATTCTTCGTCACCTCCCCCCCCCCCAGCAAGGGCAATTGCCATTTCGATTTCAGTATCTGTTGTGCTTTGACTGGAATTTCCCCCCGTGTTTTTTCTGATCTTTTGCCTTTTGTTTAAAATTTGACTTACGTTTTTCCTCGGACTTACCAGCTTGGTGGCTAACACCTTTCGCGGTTTAGTTTCTTTTGAGGAGGGCGTTACTATTCTTAGAACAGCGCCTAATATAGTATAATATATCATATAGCTTGTCTAATTTTCATTAATCCGTTTTAGTACCGAATCCAATTCCGTGCATGATGCACAGCTGGGAGTTATTCTGGTGAGAGTGCTGCAAGGGTGCATTCAGTGACAGTTCCTCCGGGTTGAGACGTCATAATATGGTCGTAGACCTGCAGAAAGGGGGTGTTTCCACCAAAGATGGTTTGTACAGCTTGTTCCTGTTGACCGACCTATCTCATACTTTGTTGGTTCCTAGAGAATGGAAGGTTAGAGCAATATGTTCGGCGAACAACCCTGGTACTGGCTGTCACAAAAGACCAATATGAAATAAATTAAATTAGCAATTTCGATGGCAAACAGGGTGGACCTATTCCCCCCTTTGTTAAGGGTGGCTGTCTTCAAAAAAACACTAGTTAAGTCATGCTTTCGCCTGTAACATTGCGTCAATGGTAAGCTTGTCTCAGCATGTCCACTATTGGCTATCGCTTATAGCCGATGTGTGTTGACATCGTGGACGTATACCAGTTTGAATATGACCAACCATTCGTATGGAAACAAAATAAATAATGTCCGAAATCCATGGCCAATGGGCCACTATAAGCGACTTCAATGGTAAGGTGGTAAAGTGCTTGTACTTTTAAAAGTCTGTACACACCTTGCGGTCGGAGACGTGTACTAACTCGAAACAAGTACCTATTAGGTTACTTAGAGAGGCGATTGAAGAGGTTAATCGGATGCATTCGTAAAATTGTTTGTACGCGATTAACCTTTTATAAAAATAAAAATAAAATATATAAAAATAAAGTAGGCCTAGGTTTATAAAAAGTCGTAAAGGACATTATATTTATTATGGTTGGCTTAAAAATTGGTGTATAAGTTTAACAAACATTAGTGTCAATAATGATCCGCCCACGTCTATAAGAGAAAGGAAAAATATAAGCGAAACAGTTTAGTTTTGGTGACATCATCACATTACGACAATGATCATCATCATTGCAATGACATACATACAGTATATAGCAATCTTAAATGCCCGTAAATAGCTTTCTCATTGTCTTCAATGAAGACATTCCTGGAAAATTATGCAGTACTCAAAATTATTATGTAACCTAACCAAAATGGTCGTACACAAGACCAGGGGTTTAGCACAGATGCGAAAAACGCTGTGGCAAGACAACCGGTGTAGGGTCTAGGCCTGAGGACTGATGAAGGATCTTCTTGAACACTGCTCTATTTGATATGTTGTGGTCAGCAATAAAATGTCGGGCAGCGTTTTCCCCACCTTTGAAGGTAAGGTACCCATTATGTTCGGGTGGATCTGTGATTGTGGAATTAGAATTAGAAGAAATGCACCTCTTTTATACTTGCATATTAATTATGAAATGTGTAGTCAACGCTATATCATTGATTAGTCCCACCGCAGTTTAAGAACTTGACTTGAAATAAATAAAAAATAAAAGGAAAACTGGTGGCATGTGATATGCTAATGCTACCTCATATAAGTTCCGTCGCGTCGTTTTGATTTGAATTGAATTGGTTAATGTACCTATGCAAAAATGTATTTTAATTGTACTATTGTATGTTAGAAAACTCCAGTACATTAAAAAGTAAAGGAACATTTCTTCTAATATATGTAATCTCACTGATACCAACAACAACCGAACTATTATCAAGATTAAACCATAAAATATGACAGTGAATTTCAACCGGGATCATGGCCGTAGCTAGGATTTTCTTTTGGGGGGGGAGTGGCGGCGCTAGATATTTTAAGACGGGGGCCATGGGGGGCATGACTTCTATCTGGGGGGGGGGCAATGAAAAAACAAAACATTTTTCATTGGGTATACCGTAATGGAAATAAGCAACTTGTTACCTGTTGTGTCGGACGTTTTTGAATTACGATAATTTAACATCTTGTAAAATATCTCAAAAGTGGGGCGGCCCCATTGGGGGGGGGGGGGGCAGGCCCCCTCGGGCACCCCGGTTGCGCCGCCACTGGGGGGGGGGGGTTTCAGAAATTTTATTGGATATTATACATAGTAATTTGTATTTTTCCTCAAAAAATCCGATTCTATCTAGTGCCAAGCCATTTCATTTCGGGGGGGGGGGGGGGTTGAACCCCATGAACCCCCCCCCCCCCTGGCCAGGACAGAATGCCGTCGGAGGACACACAATATATATTTCTGTTGCTTATAAATGTGCTGTAGCAACACATTTGTCTAATTTATTTATTCTGAGAATGTGTAGTTAAGCAAGTCTGCCTTAATTGCAAAAGATATCACCTGCAACTTCCACTTGGATTGAGTGGATACAAAGAGTGCCAAATTATTAAAATCTCTTCAGTGGAGAGCGCGCGCGAGGTCGCGGCAGTGACAAAATACTCTCATTTGACGGCTTTATTACAATGAATGAGTAGTTGCAGTTTCATATCAGACAGAACTGACACTTTTCCCGCCAAATTTAAATTTTCAGACAAGAAATGTAGTCCACATTTTAAACCACCAACATTATTTTCAATATTTACTTATTTTGTTTAAAGCAAAAGGCATAATATTGTATTATTATTGTTATCATATAAGCTACCTTATATCTCGCATATTCGATATTTAATTGTTACAATGGTCAAGTAGCCTATTGACAGCAGGTATAGACAATAGACAATATTTATATTATATACAATGTATCGCTCATGCACGAGAAAAGTGACACATTTCTAAATATTGACTTTTGAGATAATTCAAATTTTAGTTCTGACCATTTTTTAGTTTTTACTTGTAGTACTATCGAGGCACTTAATACTTTTGAGATGTGACAGCTTACTTGAAAGAGAAGTGTAATTACCACGTCAACGCCTGGAGCACATTCCGAATTATGTCAGTATTGCCAAACCCGAAGTAGTCAAACTTGACAATGGATCAGTGATAAAACGCAATCTTATGGAAAAAAATTGAACTAGATATGTGACACTACATTCATAAAATTTTCTTCGACATTTTTGTATAAATAACTCAATTTTGCAATTTTTGAAATGTGTCACTTTTCTCGTGCATGAGCGATATGTCAGGACATGTAGAGTAGTGGTACAGACTCCAACTTTCAGCCGAAAGGTTGTTGGTTCGAGCCCCACACTTGCTTCATTGTCGGGCCATGCTTCGGAAGGCATGTAATGCAGGCGGTCCGGGTCTTCCTAGTTTAGTGTTTTATAGCCCTAACTCCGCTAGATTGACTCAGTAATAGAACAAAAAAGTAATTATTTATTTATTTATAAAATATAAATATATATTTCTTCATAATTTGGTAAGCAGAAGAGAAGGGAGTGCAAGATGGCTCCCTGCCCTTATAGAAAGCTATGTCTGTGTAATGTTTGAAAATCAACTGGTACTGTAGTATTTTGCAAAACTTTCCCCGGCAGGGCGAAACATCCGCCAGAGTTTCCTTCGTTTCTAATCAATAGTGACTCGTATCTGTACTGGGTTAAGTCTTGTTTCCACCTGTTACATGCACTACGCCAATGCCAAACTTGTCACAGCTTGTCTATTATCGCTTGTAGCCGGTGTAGGTTGACGTATACCAGTTTGCAAATGGCCCAAAATTCAGATGGAAGCAATATAAAGAACCGGTCCGAGTTTACTCGAACATGCTTTCCAATTTATCAATAATTATTAGTAGATAGAGAAAAGAAATAATTTCATGGTAAATAATTTTCCTATGGTTAAATTTCGGATATCTCGGGGGAAGGGGGGGGGGGTTGTCCACCTGACATCACTGGAGGTGAGGTAAATTCTAGATATATTACCACACAGTAATAATGGCAGGGCACGCAATGCATTAAAAAAAATTTTTTTTTGCACAAACCAAATAGTTTTTTGGGTTTCGTTACTCAATTTAACACCTAAAACATGCGCAAAGGTAGAAATCATCGATAGAAAAGTCTCGCAGAAAAATTATTTTTTAGTCATTTTTCATTAAAATTTAGTTATTATTATTTTTTCACCCCCAGAAACAAACTATCAAGGGGCAAGCGACCCCCACATTTTATTAAAATTAATAACGACTACAGTATGTGTGAATTTAAAAGAAATCGAGAAATACCGAGAAATAATATTTATAGACTTTTTTTGAGTTTTTTGAGAATAAAACCCCCCCAAATTGAGTAATAATAAAAAAATTTAATCTGGAGGTATGATTTTTGTGAACCTACATGCCAAATTTCATCCAAATCCACGGCGTAATTTGCCCGGAAATCGACGAACAGACAGAGAGAGCGACAGAGCTACAGACAGACAATTCGTAAAAACCACTGTTTTGGGTTCCTGGGACCTCAAAACGTGTAAATCCGTTGATATCTCGGAATCAAAAATTCCGACCATGACAAAGCTTTCCTTATACTACGTATAAATTGGAGAGCAATAATGTCCGGAATCCATGGGGTCGTTGGCATTGGACAAGGGACCAAAACGTCCTTCAGGACATTATTATTAATCAGTAGTGAAATACGTTAGATGTGTTTGGTATTTTGGTATGGGACCCGTGACCCCCCCCCCCCCATTATAGACGAAAATCCTGTATTCGCCCCCGCCTGACGGCATTGCATACGATTTCCAGCATGTCGGCAGATGCAGCACGTATAAACGAGAGGTAGTAGCCAATGTTTCACCCAATTTCTTGTAGAAAAATAGGAGCGCATTATCTGCTAAATTACCCGAACCTGACCACAATGGCCAATTACCTGCAATACCTTAGCGTCCATTTTATTCCGTCGGAAAGTCATGAAAACTCCTAATGTCCTAATAATGTTAGAAGGTATCAACTAGTTTACAGTTAATACGCAATATTGTACTGTACACTTTAAGTAATGAAGTAGTATAATGCAGGTTGATGGGCCGTGGTCGATTTGAATGCCACAAGCTTCCCTCCTCCTGACTCCTAGTATAAATATTACTTAATTAAGAAATAACATAAGATAATAAGATATCAAATAAATTAATAATTACTTTTGTTTTGTTATACTGAACCAGCCCAGACGAGATAGGGCAATAAAGCCCCTTTTTTACACTCAACTAGACAGGCCCTAGACCGCCTTCTTGGCATACCCGCCGAAGTAGGGGCTACAGGGCCCGAAAATGCAGCGTGGGACTCGAACGAACAACCTATAGGGTGAAAGTCTGAATGCACACCACTACGTCCTGATTAAAATTATACACATCCCCTTGATGACGCCTCCGAGAACTTAGAAGTCAGAAGATGTCACCCGCAGATTGTGACGAAACTATTGGAAGTATAAGTTTTCAGCTAGATGGACCACATAATATAGTTCACAACTTGTTTAGTTCTCGTACTCCAAGCCCTTTAGTAACAGTACTGGAGCGCGTGCGCTGGGCTTTCTTGTGGCCAATCAGAACTCGGCTATCATCATCAAGCTGATACAGACTGTATCGCACTTACTTCGAACACCTCCTTAATTAAGCAAGCACGCCCCATCTTGATCTGGTGCCGTCGAGCAGTAAAAGTGCCGAGGAGCGTGCAGAGGGTTTCGCTGTGACCAATCAGAGCTCGGCGATCGTCACACCAGAAGACACGACGGCCTGCCAGAGCCTGACACCACTTTCCAACAAGGTCCATAACACTTTCCCCCCCGTCCTTCAACTTGAAAAAACAGCAAAAATACTCCGAAATAGGCCTCAAAAGTGAAGCTTTCCCTACTCTAGCGCATAAATAGGATAGGAAAAAAGTTGTTTATTGAAACAACCAAGAAGGAATAGCTTGCTCACCATGGCACAATAAAAGGTGCAAGCCAATTTTCACCCAGCTATCAAAATCGCGACCTATCCCTTCATCAGCTCTATTAATCCCGTTCCTATAGCTATCTCATCGTATAAGGTCTGTATAAAATCGCAACGCGGCGGAAGATGCCTGTAAATGAGGTGCCCCCAGGTACTGGACCTGTTTGGCAGGGCGCAAGCAATTGTTAGATCATGTTGAAAGAGAAGGCCGCTATTGTTGGATAGTCATCGAGCGATCTTAAAGAAACTGGCGAGAATTTTAAATTATGTAAAATTATGACTAGATTAATCGTGTTGTTGCCTGGAATAACAATTATTAGAAATAACGGAGAAGCTATTAAGTTTTTGGCGACTGACATGGGTAACGTTGTAATCTCCCTTAATTGTTGACATGAACCGGAGGGCATGTAAAACAGACGGTCCTGTGCTTTTTTTTAGTTGAGTGTTGGAGAGAGCATTGTAGCCTTAACTCTGCAAGGCCGTGGCCACAAATGTTTTTCGGGAGGGGCAGTGGCGGAGCATCGGATAATTGCGAGTGCAATGCTTGCAAACATTTATTTAAGTTAACAAAAAGAAACCACGCATCATTTTATATAGCATGTTCTATCTTATTAAAAAGTAAACATTTGAAAACAAAAAAGAAAACATTTGAATTCCGGCGTAACGAGATTCTTAATATTCTTATTATTAGACTGCGTTGATAACATCATGCTCATACAATCGTATTTGTTTGCGGCTACCGATAGATTTCAACAAAGCCCATAATACATTCTAAAGATTGTAGGTTGTTTCTAGATCCTTCTCGAGCAAGCTCGTCCGCCTTTTCATTCACTGAGAAAACAGAACCCTATGATTTATGATGCTATGTTGTGCTGTGCCTAATCTTCGAGGATCATGATGGGGTTAACCCTTGCACATGTAACATGGTGTCACTGTTTTCCCCTAAAACCGAGCATTTCCAGTTGTGACTAGATGAATACATGTAATTCATGAAGATTGAGCATTATAATCTAGGTGACAGTACATGTAACGCATTACACTGCGCCAACATAGCCGACTCAGGTATTGAAGGTGTGTCGAGGGACCCACTTGAGGCACACAGTATTTCTGATCATGGCTTTAGTTGAGGTTCCCATAATATATTTAAAACTCCATTCTATCTAGTGTACACTGCAAATATTTCGGGAGGGGTCCAGA
The DNA here is from genome assembly GCA_963971405.1 of Psococerastis gibbosa. NCBI lineage: Eukaryota > Metazoa > Arthropoda > Insecta > Psocodea > Psocidae > Psococerastis > Psococerastis gibbosa. The sequence goes on along the minus strand of OZ020486.1, from coordinate 48,824,116 downwards.
GACCCCCTCCGGCTACGGCCTTGTAAATCTGCAAGGTTAGCTTAGTAATAGAACAAAAGTAATTCTTTATTTATTTATCATGTGGGTAAAGAGATTCTTCCAACAGTAGTGTTTCACTGTCAACATCTTGTACATAGACTGATAGACTAAATGCTCAAGGGAAAATACAGTGTCCGTTTTCTAAAAGCGCAGCATCAAAGAATGTCAGGCGCTCAGACGACCACTTGGATGTCATGATGGGATAAAGCAGGACGGGGAGACAACTACAGGTACGTCCACAAAAACGCTGGAATGAATTACTGTTGAGATTTCGTAAATGAATGGTGAAGAAGGAGGAGAATTAGAAGACGGCGTAAATACAGAAATCTGCTCAATTATTTCGAAAAAAAGTTCCCGTTCTATAATGCTTGGGAAATTTAAATAGTAAAATTACAAAACGTTAGAAGGGACATAATTCTCTATTTAGGTAATACTGTAAGTTAATCTTACACTTAAATTTGCTTACTGTTACTTTTCCGCGCATTATCCCCTATGGGGGGGGGGGGGGTCGATGGTGCAATTACAAAGCCAAAGTCTTTGTCTTGGTGTCAAATGTCAAATTATGAGTTCTGCCAGCCATATATATACTGTATGTATCTGCCTAGATTTTTCCCGGCAGTGCCATTTTCTGTCATCCACGTCTTCGGATTTATGAGACCACAATCTCCACAACCCCTTCCAATCTCGCCTGACATGCTCATGCCACAACAGTCATTTTTCCCTTAGCTTGTGAGTATGTGAGTAATGTCGGCTATTTTCAACTAACATATTTACATTTTAAAAATATAGTCAGGTGTCAGATAGAAAGAAAAAAAAGAAAGAAAATTGCTTTTAATTTCATTCGTTCCACTAAAATACAATTTAGTCCAGTCTTATATTTTAAAATAAGCTATAGTTTGCGATAAGAAAAAAAATCAAGAAAATATCCCATGTAGGCCCATAACCTGACAACTACCTACTTGTTCCTCAAGCTGGAAAACCTTGCAGGTTTGCTATACAAAACAAGGTAATTCAAACTCACACACCTAATTATGTAACTCCAATAGGCTTTAACCTAGCTGCACACATAGAGAAAATAAATTCTGTATACAAATACATTAGGCTTAACGACTAATAATCTCATAAAGTTAATTGCACGATCTTGGAGGTCTCTCCCTATATACCAGATAAGGTAATTAAACAATTTTAAAAATTGCTTTTAATTAGACTGGCTATCTCAACCGGAAAAATTCTACTTCTGATTAGTTTCGATCCAAAGGAAGGCGCATTTATCCACATGTTTGTGTGGTTAGGACGATAAAGAGTCCATCAGGAGAAATATGTTGTCCTGGAAAACTCGTTCATAGGCTTTTGGCCCAACCTTGCGATTGCCATTCGCGTAGCTTGTGGAACTATTGTACATACATTGGTTCTTGTTGGAAATATATTGACTTAGTAGCAACCTGCAGTCTGCTCATAATCCCGTGAAACTTATAATAAACAAAATTGCACAGAATTATCAATTTCATGATTTTTTTTTTTTAAATACCAACCTTATAAAATAGCGCACGAAATATTCCTCTAGAACAATTTCGTAGACTAAAAATATGAATGTGAGAAATTTATAAAATTTTCTTCTTACTGTTCTCTATTATGGGATGGGAACCGCTCCTAGCAAAAACCATCCCCATCAGCAACATGCGCCGCGCATAGCTCCTATTGGCCACAAGACATAACTACCTCCAGAGCCACCTGCACAGAATAGAGATCGCTGAGTCATCCGAATGCCCCCTCAGCTTCCAAGGGAAGGGGAATGCCGATCACCTATTCAGCTGCACTGGCATTGAGGTAGAAAACCGAACTGAGACACAGGAGGAATTGCCCCAGCTCTATTACGCGGCACGGCGTCAAATGGCCTACCAGCCAAGGACGGGTGTTGGCTGAAGAAGAAGAAGACGAAGTATTATAAAAAGGATCAACTTGAAAGTAGATAGTTAACATTGAAGTTAAGACCACTGAAAAGAGTGGTATGTCTTACCGCAAGAAGTAGGCCCAGTAGGACCACAGAGACTGAATTAAGCAAGAGATAACAGATATTAAGAGATATTTTAGTGTCTGGTGCCTACTACTCTTCTCATACTAGCCATTGAAAAAGCCTTCACATGCCACCTGAAATTCAAAAAAATATTTCGCTGGTACAGAATATCCCATGATTCCAATATAGAACTCTACTGTGACCATCCAAGTTTGGCCAATTTCTGCTTGCTTGCTCTTAAGCTTTATTGCCTTAGTAAAGCTGGTTCCCAAGATATGTACCTTGGAATTCGCGGCCAGGCATTCCTGCCCCAAACTTTCTAATATAGATCTTTCGCACCTTGTTGGTATCTGGGGCTGATATCCATCTAAATAGGCTGGCGGCATTAGAACACCACACAACTAACATCAATAAATTGTGGTTGGTCAACTATAATATCACCAGGAATATCAATTGGACCCAAAAAAATACAGTTATGCCCGAATTTCAACATTTATTTGACAAGTCTTGTAAATTCTATGGTATCCAGATGTTATCACGGCAATCATGTGTCCTTTTTGTCACGAATTCCGCGCTGATGCGATTGGTATACTTTTTATCAGGCAGAGTCTCCATTACTAAGCCTATACTATAAGAAATATAGGGGAACCTTTCTTTTAGCTCAAACGTCCTCTAGGCAAGTTCTTTTAAGAAGGGCCCTCAGCGGGCAAGGCAATGGCATAGTCAGGGGGGGGGGGGTCCGGTGGTTCTGGACCCCCTCTTTAGCAAAATAGTAAATCTTGCAGATATTTACTTTTAAAAAATTCCTCCTCGGAGACCCCCGGTCCCCGCTGTATCCACTTTGTTAATAAATTTCTCGTCTACAAAATCATAAATTTTCACCGACAAAATGAGTAGCACCTCCGGTGCACCCCCGGGGGGGGGGGGGGGGGGAGACCCCGAGCCCCTCATGTTGGCTGTAATGTTCTTCACTTCTTCACCCGTAAGATTTAAACGTAACTGCTTTCAAATGTCAAAGTTCGCGTAAATTCCACTATTTCGGGCCTATTCTCTTAAAAGCGATTCCCCCCGGGCGGCCAGGCCCCCCTTTTTTGCAGTAAAATTAATCGGATGTAAAATCTAAGCGTTATTGCTATCAAAATGCGTGAAACTCCACAATTTCACGCCTATTTTTTTCAAAACCACCGGGACCCCCTTGGGCCTATATCATATACAAACCCCCAATCCACAACTAAATCCAAATAATTACAGTATATTCTGTTATACTTATTTTTAAATGCTTAATTAGTTTTATGTTTTAATTTTTTTCCTACAAAGAATTAATGTTGATTTTTTTTTTGTCCAATCTGGCGCCCAGGGTGGACCGTCCCCGCCCCCTTCTTGTTTCGCTACTGGTCACTTCTCTATGACTTTGTTTGGAGGAAAAACACATTACATTTCTATGCGTTCCAAGTGTTGGTTGCGCGGTGCCATCTCTGCCCACACACTGCATACCTGCCTATTGTTGTTTGATAATTAACGGGGAAGCATTACCGAATAGTTGACACCCAAGCCGCTTATTAATTCAATTGTACTACTCGGCAATTGTTAACAGCGCTTGCCCGCCTCTCTGCTCACTCACACATTCTTTGGTGGACCGTATAACTTGATGCTGAATCTTTATTATTTTCTCATGAAAACACAATATGGGCGTTGTAGCATGTCAGCTAGGCTCATGGATTTATGGTTCTTAATCCCTAACCACTATAATAATTATGTATTTTTCTGCAACTCATGATTTATTTATTTATTATTTATTTATTTATTTATTTATTTATTTTTTAAGGACTTTTTATGGACCTAGCCCTATTTATAGTGGCCAATAGGTCTGTTGTCCAATGCCAACTACCCCATGGATTACGGACATTACTTGTATATTTTCCGTATACATTTTTGGTATACGGTATACTGGCATACGTTCAAGTCAACCTGTCAACCAAGATGTCAACCTACACCGACTACAAGCGACAGTGGACAAGCTCAGACAAGCTTACCACTGATGCAATGAAACAGGCGAAGGCATGACTTAACCAAGTGAAGATACGAGTATAAGCAGGGAATAGGCTACACATGGAAATATTTCCAAGGGTTTTCCTACGAACTTGTGTGGCGCAGTCGCCAGTGAAAATGTTTAACAATGGTAATGATTAACTATCCTGTGTTTATTTTCTCCTTCGAATTGTCCTTGAACCGCTTTTCAGCATTACTTAAAGATAGCCGCGTCTTTTGTTGCTGCTGTAACTCGTGCAGGTTCTTTTTCTTGTTTCGTCTGGCGGTTCAGGTTGAGCCATGTGCCAATTCCTCCACAACACACTAAGCCACCTGAAGCCTGAAAGTTGAAACATTTTCCGCACTATGCTAAGTTCTTTTACAGTCGCTAAGGAAAGCACGAAAACTGTCGTTTCCAGTGTGGAACTGTGTTAAGTAGAAATTGAGCTGTCCCTGCTTTCTACTTGTTCATGGCCGGTGGCCCCAAGTCTTTAGTTTGGTTCCAGACTTCCAGGTCCAACGACACCAACGATTTCTTTTAAGTTCACATATATTGTAGTCATCATTAATGTTAACAAAATGCGGGGAGTCGCTTGCCCCTTGATAGTTTGCTTCTGGGGGTGAAAAAATAATAATAACTAGATTCTAATGAAAAATGACTAAAAATTATTTTTCTGAGAAACCTGCCATTATTGCTGTGTGGTAATGTAATGTCTGACCTATTCAGATTACCTCACCTCCAGTGACGCCAGGTGGCAACCCCCCCCCCCCCCCTCCCGAGATGTCCGAAATTTAACTGTAGGAAAATTATTTACCATGAAAAAGTATTCATTTTCTATATCTACTAATTGATAAATTGGAAAGCATGTTCGAGTAAACTCGGACCGGTTCTTTAGTTAGTTAGCCTACTTGACCAACAGTGACGTTTTCTACTACTGGGTTGGGAAGATCCTGTCACAGCCGAAATTATCCTATTGAGCTTCGAACCTCGGCCTTCCGATACAGATTTGAGCCCACTTGGTGCCTGCAGGTACGTAAAGTGATTAATTCCGGAAAGGACCACCTGGAACACGGTATAATGAGCCGAGTGCGGTGGGAGGGTCCGAAGAGGTGCGCCTATGCGTCATCCACTAATATGACGTTCCGCGCGCGCGCACACCGATTACTATCATTCCAAACAGCCAATTACAGACGGCTTCTGTTGTTTTCACACGGCCATTGGCCAACGGAAGCGCTCAAAATTGGTGATGAGTGTTACTTAATGAAGTTTGGCGTTAAGAGCTAATTGGGCACCCCCGCGACTCCTTTTTTGTACAAAGTCGAATTTCTCATTAAATGCAATGTAATGTAATTTAAAAGTTGTACAAGAAGACAGTGAGTTACAATTTTACTGTATATCCAGCGTTACCGTTTTACACTAAGTACCTTGTAGGACTCAATAGCGGATCCACAGGGGGGTCATGACCTCCCCTTAAATAAATAAATTCATAAGATAAAAAAAAAATCAAAAAATCCGGCAAAAATAACAACAAAAGACACAGTATATCAGGCACTCATTCATTTACTCGAACACATCAAGCTCCCCAGAAATTTTTGGCAGGCTGTCCTTAATCTTTTCTAACTATTCTGGGTCCTAGTTTCTTCTGATTAGGAATTCCAAAACCTATAGTGGTGTTCACTGCGATTCTGCGAAGGAGAGATCCAAAACCATTTCGTTTTCACCTTAATTTTAAAAACCATTTCTCGGGTGATGGGGGGGGGGGAATACATATACAAATGCAACTTACGACCCCCTCCTAAACTTTCCGCTGGATCCGCCCTTGGTAGGACTTGTATCGTGAGCCCTTTCTGTCCTCAGCAAATCAGTTGATAAATATTGTTGATCTGTAAATAAATAAAATAAAATAAATAAAATATCGATAAATCGGTCTCGCCATAAAATATACAAAATACATATAATACATATAAATCCGTAAAGGAGAGTAGAAGTAGAAGAAATGCTCCTCAACATTGTGACACATACGTATATGTAGCCGGCACGAACATTGCATGGCCACAGTTTTTGAAGGTGTGCATAATTTTTTTGGGTAGTACGTTTTCTGCCCACGTAGAATATGCACTACGCAACTCGTAAGCTAATCTCTCTACCCTATGGCCAACGTAAAAGCTTTATTGTTTCATTAAAGTGGGACAATAGTAATTGTTTTAGCTGTGGTTAGTGTTTAAACTAAAACACAAAATTCTTCTTTTAATGCCTCTTCTATCAAAGATTATCATGGCAATTTAGACCTTGGAGACTGCTACTCTGAAAAGGTGCTCTTGCCAAACCACTGATGCCTCAGGTCTTTCAACCAGCAGGAAGTTGTTCTTCTGCCGGGAGCCCTCTGTCCATCTATCTTCCCTTGGAAGAACATGCAGAAGGTGATACTTTCGTTCCTAATTACATGGCCGAAGTATGTAAGTTTCCGTTTCTTAACCGTTGGAAGCGACTCGGCTTCTGTGTCCATTCGCCTCTGGTCTTCGGTATTAGGGACATGATTTCTCCAGGATATGCACAGCATTGGTTTGGGTACGCACATTTCAAATGCCTACGTAATGCACTGTACAGCAGAAAATACTTCAGAATCAACGGCCAAGTTCCATATACACCCCCGATGAGCTGCCCAGCAAGTATATCTCCACGACGAGATTACGGCATTTTAGCCACTTTCCAACCATCACTGTAGCTCACCCAGTTGTCCAATTGACCTCTAATTTTGCATTCAGGCTTTAAATACAGCACAGATTTAAAAATTCTTGATTCATGAATTCATGATTGGTTGCTGAAATCCAAGCACCCCAAAACCACACTTTTCGTGTGGACTCACTCACTCACTGACTGACACAAATTATAGCCCACTTCCAGATGTGCTGGAGATGTGAAACTCAGGAATTAGTCTCTTCTTACCATCAAACCTCGAGAATAAATCAAAAAATCCGAAAAAGTTTTATGATAACTTAGCAATCACGTAATGAGTTTTACCTACTTAGCTTACGGCCGAGCATACCTATGGCACGTTCATCCCATCCACGTGTGCAGGACAACTGAAATTTGGGATTGGGTTCATTCTTGCCATTTCCTATTTTTTTCACTTTATTGAGAAAATTGATTACGTAACTTAACGTAGTCACTCAACGAAAGCTAGCTTCTGGATGTGCTTAATTCCTACGTAGGTAGGTAGGTATATCTATATAGTGGTTCGCATGTTGTATATTGTTCTTTCTTTCATACGGGCTTTCTATAACTTGTCAGTCTTCTAGTTACTCTGGTACTAGCTAGACTCTTCCCGAAAATTCTCGAATCTTCACTTTTCAAATTTATTCTCGATCTTCCATCATGACTGTTCCGGTCTTTCAATTTTTTTAACACTCTATGCATACATGTCAAGTTATTTGTTATTTGTACAAAAGGATATGATATCCAATCAAAAACACTCCGTGTAAAAAATAACAAGTTCCTTTGGCCCAGCAAAGGAACTGATATCCAAATGGGCTAAGTTCCTTTTTTCTGCCTATGTATGTTGTGATATCAGGATGGGCCAAGTTGTTGTAATTTTTCTCTTTGAATATTTTCTCTAAAAAATTAATGAAATTTTTTTCAGAACTTAGTGCTTCTTCCTGCTTATGTACCTTGACACTGACACTTGCTGTAATTGGCCAATGATGACGCATAAGATATGGCTAAAAATTTGCAACTGAGGCCATAGTGTCGTTACGTAGGTATACCTCTAATAAACGATGGGAAACTACGAAGAGTTTTGCAAGGGAAGCACCCAAGTTCAGAAAAACAAAATTTAAATTAATTTTTTAGAGAAAATATTCAAAGAGAAAAATTACAAGAACTTGGCCCATCCTGATATCAAAACATACATATGCAGAAAAAAGGAACTTGGCCCATCTGGATATCACTACTTTGAACGGAAACTTTGAAAGGAACTTTGTATTTTTTACACGAAGTGTTTTGGGTTGGATTTAGTTTAATTTTATTAGGAGTACTCATTTTACCCATTATAAAGTTGGAAAAGAAAATCCCCTCATGGAACATCATGACCCTGAGTACGGTACTGCTACTTGACAGTTTTCACCCGTTTTCGGGCAACCAATTTCTGTTTTTTTTTTTGGTCCGTAAACGGTTTAGATAATTGGAGTTCTCCTGGTCTTTACTCGAATACATACAGTATTCGCTCCATTTTGATCGTCTCGTCGTAATTCCACTAACGTAGAAAATCTTGCTTCAGCAGAAATGGGAGAAAAACTTGGATATATCGTTTAAAATTTATAAATAAAACATTGGTTTTCAACTTCAATCAATGTCCTCTTAATGAAAGCATTATATTTGAGTCTACACAAGCGTTTACACGACATCTTTTATTCATTTTTATAAAAATAATAGCCCGATTGATGTTAACAATCTTATAAATTGTTGTACTCGTTTCCTACGTCTTGTTTTTACATTATCATTACACCATATAAATCAACTGATAGAGATCTGTTTGCATTAGCTACTAATCCTACATCATTTTTAAGGGTACATTTATTATTCTGATTCTTTTTTTAATGTTGAAATCACTGTACTATAGGTATACTATAGCGGGTCTCCACTAGGGCTTACGTAACCAGGCCTAACGGGGCGTTTGTTTTAGTAGTGCATAGGTACAGCTGTTCTTCTAAGAAATAGGCTATCTGTTTGAATATGATAAGCATTGAAGCCCCCCCCCCCTACCAAATCCTGAAACACCCCTTTCCAATGCTTAAACTGGGCCTACCACAGAATTAGTATTTTGTAGAGTAACTCATACGCATTTACAATTCACATTCAGTTACGAGACACTGCCAATAAATGTTGGAATGGCGAGTCTCGAGGGGGGGGGGGGGGCTCGAAACTAATGTTAATAAACCATAACAATGCGACCCTGACAAAAGCTACTTCACAAAGCTCAATATAACCTGTAATGAATGTAATACTGTGTACACTGTAAGTAACAGTTAACGAGCACAGCTGCTGTACAGTGACTGTCTGTACGCAATCACGACGGCCACATGGAGCCTGTAGGTCCAAATAATCAATTGATTCAAGGTTAAGTTCAATGATAAGCCCAGCCACTACAACGTAGTAATCTGCGACAGGTCCACTACAGCTCTACAGACGTCATTTTCAGGTACAGCACAGTGATTGGCCACAGGTCCAGGTGTAGACGGCACTTGCACCCTCCCGTGTCGGAACTTGCATTTAAGCACGGGTCCCGCACACGTGGTTCCTCATTTTGTCTGTTTCCGCTTCCTTGACGTCTTGTTTGAACGTGTTTTCAACGTGTTTTGAACGGAAGTCCCGAGTTTCAGTAATGATTTTCTTCCGGCATATTCACCATAAGCGACGCAGAGGTAAGATTTTTTTTGTGACGTTTTGTGACGTGATGTGATATCATTGTATGTTTTATGTATAAGTAATGACACTATAGGTACCTGGTAGGAGTTATGACGATTGGCAAGGTACGATGCGTCAGACGCTGTCAGAACAATGCACTTTTTAGTTTTAGTATAATATTATGTATTATATATTATACATTAAGGTTAGCATGAAAACAAGACTTTATAGTCTTATTGTTCGCCTTTTGTTAGCAATAAAGTCGTTTTTTCATTTCATTTCATTTCATTTTCATACTTCGTCCAACCCTGGCTTACCAAAAAATCTGTTAGAGTTTCCTTTTTATTGTACGCAGTATATATGTATACGTTAGTATATACTGTATAAGCGTCGGGATAAGGAAAGCCTTGTGATGCTGTAGTCGACAACTTCGAATTCGATATTTCAACTGATTTACACGTTTTGAGGTTTCAGAAACAAAATATATTTTTTCACGAAATGTCTGTCCCCCAAAACGATTAAAAACATCCCCCCAATTACATACTTGAATATTGTTTCTACATTCAATCCATTAAGAAAAATCTAAGCCTATAAGAAACATTTGAATTGGAAGATTAAAAATAACGGTATACTTCAACATATAAACACAGCAAATATTTCCGAAATTAGAGGATCTAAAATATTGCCTTGGCGGAACTGGAACCCTCGATTTGTGTTCTGCGGAACCTTTCTATCCACGGTTTCTTACTTCAGGTATGTTTTAGTTGTTAACTTGAATAACTAAACCAAACAGGTTGCTTTCTTAAACAAAGATTTCGTTTTGAACAGAAAATTTATTTTTGAAGAAATCATTGTATAAGATATAGGTTATTCACGCCCGCAAAACAGAGTGTAGGCAGTGTAGCATACCATGCCACTAAATTACGGTTTTGGATCGAATTGCAATAGTTGTATTAGTCTGCCCATTCTTGACTATGTAACCGATCAATGCAGTCAGGAAACTCGAAATGTGCACCCAAACCGAAATCTAACCCTAGAGCAATATTATTATCCACAAAACTATTACAGTACTTATCCTAATTGATAAATAGGAAGGTATGTACGGGTTCACTCGCACCTGTTCTTGTTTTTGGAAGGAAAAAAACATTATAACATTATTATAATTATCTTATAATGGGAGAGGAAAACCATTCCAGGTGTACAACACCCGATGTTAGATGTACAGTACATACAAATGCCACTCATCGGTTACAGATCTACTACATATTGTGTTAAGTATGAGGAGTGCTTCCTCAACTCAAAAAGGAAAGTACTGCAAAAAGAACCGTTCCGAGTTTACTCGAACCTGCTTTCCAATTTATCAAAATTAGCAGATAGAGCAAATGAGTAATACATGGTAAATGATTTTCCTATGGTTAAATTTCCGATATTTCGGGGGGGGGGGGGCTTGTCCATCTAACGTCACTGGAGGATTCTAGATAGGTCAGATCAATACATTAGCACACAGCCATAATGGCAGAGCACGCAATGCATTTCAGCGTGAATTTTCTATAATTTTTTCAAAACATTTTTTTGCACAAAACCAAATGGATTTTTGGGAAAGTAAACTGTCCGGTTTCGTTACTCAATTTAACACCTAAAACTTGCCTGAAGGTAGAAATCATCGATAGAAAGGTTTCGCAGAAAAATTATTTTTTTAGTCATTTTTCATTAAAATTAAGTTATTTTTATTTTTTTACCCCCAGAAGCAAACTATCAAGGGGTAAGCGACCCCCCGCATTTTATCAACAAAAAGAACGAATAGAATATATGTGATTTTAAAAGAAATCGTTGAAGCCGTTTTTGAGAAATCATTTTTTTAGACGTTTTTTTTTGGAGTTTTTTGAGAATAAACCCCCCCCCCCCCCAAATTGATTTAGCCCAAAATAGAAATAAAATGATCCTGAGGAATGTTTTTTGTGAACCTACATACCGAATTTTATCAAAATCGGCCGAGTAGTTTGTCCGGAAATCGATGAACAGACAGACAGAGCGACAGACAGACAGACACACAGACAGACATTTCGTAAAAACCACTTTTTTGGGTTCCTGGGACTTCAGAACGTGTAATTCCGTTGAAATCTCGGAATCGAAAATTTGGACAGTCACAAAGCTTTCCTTATGCTACGTATAAATTGGAAAGCAATAAGCCTATCCATAGTCTGTCTCGCAAGGGGAATTACCGTTATGGGGAAGAGAGCCGGTCCCCCAAGATCCGGGGGACTGGTAGACCACGTTGTTCCGGCGGCGACTTGGCGGAAAACGCAAAACACAATTATACCGAACAATGTTCATCTGGAAGAAAAGAAATACGTAAAAAAAGAAAAAAGAAGACTTCTTATCTATCTATCTTTCTAAAATAAAACTTTCGTCAACGTTTGATGTAATTCTAACCATACGGTGCCTCGGAAATAAAATTTGATTGGAAATGGGAATTATTCCGGGGAAATTACCCGAAAATAATTAGTACCCGAACTTGGTGAAGTCTTGATTTACACTGTGTCATGGATGAGCTTGTCCATTATCGCTTGTAGCCAGTGTAGGTTGACATCACTTTGCCAATGGTGTAAATTCATATGGAGAGTCGGAAACAATATAAATACTTGATGGGGTCGTTGACATTTGGCAAGGGCATATGGGTTTCAGTAATCAGGTCTACGTCCCAAAAACCCCTTCAGCCATCAGGTCATTTTAAACAATTAAATATAAAATATACGCTTGCTAGGTAAGACAGTGTATAGGTTAAAAATAATAAAACAACATGCTTCATGGGGGAGGGGTAAATAACTTCTGCTGCCCCCCCCCCCTCCGCAAGACCTTTGGTGTGCCCTCCCTTGGCTCATTATTTCATCAATGCTGCGCCGATGCGGGGGTTGCGGGGAGTTTTTTGACGCCACTGGGAGGGGAGACAATCCTGAAAAGTATACTTTAAAAGAAAAAGTATTTTTTTTGCCAAATACTGTATGTATTCTGTGGCACTAATTTAATTTTAAAAAATTGGTTTTTAATTTTTATTCACAATTAGTTCTCTTCCTAAAGGTAAAAGATTGCATAGTTTGGGTTGGTGGTGTGAACGCAACATTTCAATTTTCTGTGTCAAAAATCCCCCTGAACAAAATTTGTATCTTTACTGAAACCAAAAGCTAGCGGCTAACTTTAGTCTTTATGTAATTATGTAAGTTATTCCGGTGTTATGGTTGGTTGAATAAGAACATAGAGCCTACTTCCAAGCAATACAAGAATTTTTTTTTTTTTTTTTAAATCATAACGCAACGCCCTTTGGGGCTTACGCGTTGTATGTTTAAGTGTTGCAATGCTTTAGTTTTTAATGGGGTTGGTGTAGTGTGCACTATTGTCTTTTTTTTTCGGCAAACTGCTATAAGCGCGCTGGGCAACGAGTTGCCCAGGTACCGTCTACAACAGTAGTACAACAATACAAGAATATACCTTATAAACCATTTTCACGTCAAAAATACGAATCGTCACTTAATTCTTGGGAAAGTTATGTGAAAAACTGAGAATTTTGGCTACCTGCCGATTTAACACATCTGCGGAAATGACTGCATTAGTAGATTGTCCGCACTGACTTTGATTTACAGCGTCAGCTACAAAGCTGTATTTGATGGAATATCGCAACGCTCGCAGACTGGCAGCCGCCAAATCTTTTGTAGCCACGTCTTTATTTGTCTCCTGCCACGGTCACTTAACCCCTTTATTTGTTGTTCGCTACCCACGCACTCTGTCAGCTAACCCACAGTTTAAGGGGATTCGTTTCCCAATTTTTTTTTTTTTTAAACAACACGATATGGTAGATAATTAAGAGCCTTTACATAGACAAAAATGTTTTTTAAACACATATTTAAAAAAAAAAAATACTTAGAAAATAAGCAAGATTATCGTCTATAGCTAAGCAAAACTCCGAACCTGGTGTAAACATATAGTGCATAGGCCATTGATAGAGGTCATTCATTCGTTAGCAGGGACGTCATTATGCGAGTGACAACTGAGTTCTTGCACAGAATGTATCACTGTTACAGATTCTTCAAACCCAATCCGAGACTATTTCGAGACGAGTCCGAGACTAGTAGGTCTCGGTCTCGGTCTCGTTCGTGTTTTATTATTGGTTGGTCTCTAGTCTACACGATATGGTAGTTAATTAAGAGCCTTTACATAGACAAAAAGGTTTTTTAAACACATATTAAAAAAAGAAATATACTTAGAAAATATGCAATATAGCTAAGCAAAACTCCGAACCTGGTGTAAACAAATAGCGCACAATAGATTTTGTCTTGTAAACATGAAGAGTGCACGTCCCGTAGTAAATTGGCAGCCCCAAATTTAATACTTCTTATTTTTTATTCAATTATCTAAGTATGATATTAAATTAATATTGAATCATTAAAGTTGTAGAAGACTTCAGGTCAGGACATGTAGAGTAGTGGAACGGACTCCAAATTTCACCCGAAAGGTTGTTGGTTCGAGCCCCACACTTGCTATATGTTCTGGTCATGCTTCGGAGGGCATGTAAAGCAGGCGGTCCCGAGCTTTCCTAGTTGAGTGTAAGAGAGGGCTTATAGCCCTAACTCCGCTAGGTTGGCTTAGTAATAGAACAAAAAGTCTATATTTATTTATTTATTTATGCATCAAATAATACGGTAGGGTACTATTAATTTTTGGTTTTGTAGTTATTATATTATTATTATAACGGATTATTATTATTATATTATTATTATATATTATTATATTATATCGGAGTGAAGCTAAAGGAATATTATCGTCACTGGATAAGTCAGAAAAGTGATTCGCTAACTTATTTGCTATATCAGCGTGATTTTTGTATGTGACGCCTTCAATATTGAGTGGTGAAATACGGTGACTGGTCCTACCTCTTATGGTTCTTATTCTCCTCCAGATTTCCGTCGAGGGAGTACTTATTGTCAATGAAGAAACATATTTTCGCCAGTAATCCGCACGGGAATTTTTAAGTATGTTTCTAGTTACCGCTTGCTGTTTTTTTAGTTCTAGCAGGTTGTTTGCTGTGGGGTTGCGATTAAATTTATTATAGAGGATACACCGTTTCTTTACTTCGATGTTACATTGTTCCGTCCACCAAGGTAGGGGAGTCTTTTTGTTACCAGGTATTCTATTCATCTTTATTGAGCTTAAAGCTGCAGTAATGATGTTTTGTTCAAAAAGGTGTGCTATGTGGTCTATATCTAGGCCAGTGGCATTATTTGGGATTAGGGGTGGTGGGGGGCCTAACGCAAGTTGGTATGCGCTCCAGTTTGCATTTTTTAATTTCCAGGACAGGTGAAAATGAAGCGGTGGCATGTTTGTTGGGGTAGTGTATGTTAATATGATAGGATGATGGTCACTTCCACATTGATCATCAAATACCTGCCATTGGAAGTCACTGGTAATAGTTGGGTCTGTGAAGGTAAGGTCGATGGCAGATCGTGTACCCCTTGTAGACAGGTGCGTTGGGGCGCCATTATTTAGGAAATGTAGTGTGTTTGCATGTATTATAGCCTCGATTTCTTTTCCTAAAGTATCCGCAGTTAGCGTGGGGCTTGACCACAGAGGTGAGTGCGCGTTAAAGTCCCCGGCGAGGCAGAAGGGATGCCCCAGTTGCTGAATAAGCTGGTTTAGTTCCGCTCTGGTTACCCGGAGACCTGGTTTTAAATAAACGGAACATAGGGTAACAGGGTAATTGAGGGTTGTTCGGATGGCAACAGCTTGAAACCCGCATGTGAGGGGGATGCGTACTGCTGATAGGTGACTTTGTATGTATATTGCTGAGCCTCCTTTACTCCTACCCTGGGACAAATCATTGTCTGCAAATACTTTATAGCCCTGTAGCATTGAAATGCTCTGAGTTTTGGAAAAATGAGTTTCCTGTAATAAGAGTGCAGTGGGATTGAATTTATGTACTAGCTTTTCAATTTCCTCGAGTTTTCCTTTTAATCCGTTGACGTTCCACTGTATGAAGGTATGCGTCATATCTGTAGGAAGGGGTCATTTTCTTCGGTAGTTGTGGACATTGGAGCATGTACTGGAGAGTTATTTGGCAGTGGTGAAGAATTTAGTTCCGTGACACACTCTGACTGGGGCATATGCAAGGTGAGATTATTTTTATTAGCTTTCAGTCTACCAAGAGGGGTTGTTTTTGGTAAACTGGATTTAGATACATTGGTTTTGGGGGATCTTTTTCCTGTTTGTGCCATTTTCTTGGTTGGGCTGCTTAAAGCTAATGGGTGTATAATTTTAGCAAAAGCGCTTTGGGCTAATGTTTCCACCATCTTTGTAAGGGCACTTATCTGTTGTGTTAGTGCCTGAATCGCAGGTAGGACTGCTGTGCAATTCGTGCACATTGGGTTTGGAGGTGGGGGGTGTGAGGTCGGTGGGGGTGCAAAGGATGTGTGCTTTTCTTTAGAATGAGTATGGGGAGGGTTAGGGGGAGTGACTTTTCTGGAATGTTGTTGTGATGAGGGTGCAATAAAAGGATTCGGTGCAGCGGAGGTGGGTTTCTGCTTCGACATCCTGTTAAGGATGGTTGAATAAGCCAGACCTTTTGTGTTTGGTAATTTCGGAAAATTTTCCCCTAGGTTCAGTGTATTGGGGTCGAATCCACTTGGCTGCTGCTGAGCTTTTTGCAGTTCCGCATTTCGAGCGGTCTTACACTGCCTCTTATAGATAAGGCACTCACTTGACTTTACGTCATGATCTGTGCTGCCACATGCTGCGCACTTCACAGGGTTGGAACAGTTAACTTCCTCTTCCGGAGAAAGGTGTACCTGGGCACATTTTGTGCAGACCTTAGCCTTAGAGCAAATGGAGTGGCCGTATACCAAGCATACTTTGCATCGAATAGGTGGGAGATAATACTTTGTGACACGATAGTTGCGGTAGAAAATTTTTATGCTGTCAGGGTGTTGTTTGCATTTGAAGGTTAGCACATAAGCCGGGGGTCGACCATTGAGTATAGTTTTGGTAAGTCTGCGGATAGCTGATACTCCTTGTGGCTCGAGTGCTTTTAGGATTTCTTCCTCGGTACACTCGGCTAGATCAAAGCTTCTAACCACGCCCCTGCTGCAGTTATATGTGGGATGTATAATTACGGTAACTGGGATACTGCCTAGGTTAGTTACTTTCATCAGCTCTTCAGCAATGTCATAGGTGGGGGCTTCTACTAATATCGATCCCGACTTCAGCTTTTTGGCAAAGTTTAGTGTGCCAGTAATTGCCGAGTTCAACTCTCTTTCAATTATAAACGGTGACACACCAGACAAAGATTGCTGCGAGTCACATGGACTCACGAGCAGTATTAGGTTGGGTTCTGAAAGAAATGGCTCATCAGAATTGGGGGAATTTAATTTTTTCCTTTTAAAGGTACTGCCCATTGCAGCACCTTTAGGAATTTAATTTAATGTGTAATTTATAATAAATAAAGTACTATAACTAAATACTATAACTAAAATACTTATAGAAGAGAAAGCTATCCTGTAGATACAGCACTGTCACTAGTTGTAACTGGTAACCAATACGACTGTGTTCATCAGCGTCTACACGAGAACTGTGCGACAAACTTATAGACAATCTTCTGCAGTCAGCATCTATTGTCTATCGTCACCATCAGAAATGAAATAGCGTTTAGCCAGTTTAAAATGGTAAAAAGCGATCTAAGAAGGACAATGACAGATTCACGCTTGGGAAATCATATGCTTATGAAATGTGAAAAAGAACTTGTTTCTGAACTAAATTTGGACAACACAGTTAAGTTGTAGGCTGATTTCAATGAACGGCGTGTACAATCCTCACTATTTTCCACTTAAATTTCCAAATTTTTCCCCCCGGGGGAGACCCCCCCCCCTCAGTTTCCCGCAATATGAATGAGTATTTAAGCTTATATAAGCTTAAAAAAATCTATACTTTACCGCTGTTAAAAAACCCCACTATTTTGAACTTATAGTTTCCAATTTTTCCCCCGGGGGAGACCCACGGGCCCCTCTTCGGTACCAATCTGTATCCAATCAGGCGCATGGGCTTTTCAGACAATCCACTGAAAATTAATGTGCCTAGTTTCGCTAACAAACACACCAATTGCACAATCGCTAAGAATTAATTTGGCTTGGTAGGCTACACCTTCTTTTCCCGGAGTGGCCCCCTCCGAAAATCTGTCCTGGACCCGCCCTAGGTACAAACATGAATTTGCCCACCTATGTAATAATGTAATTGTAATACAACGTTTACAGTTATTATTTTGGTAGGTCTATTTTATGTTTTTTGAGTTGGCACAATAGACACTCCACCCCCCCCCCCCCAAAAAAAAACATGCCTTAGCTACTCCCCAGCATGTACCTAAGTAGAGTAGTGGTACGAACTCCGACTTTCACCCGAATGGTGGCTGGTTCAAGTCCCGCACTTGAATGCTAAATTGTCTGACCATGCTTCAGGGGCATGTAAAGCCCGAGCCTTCATAGTTGAGTGTAAGAGAGGGCTTTAGAGCCTAAACTCCGCTAGGTTGGCTTTGTAATAGAACAACATGTCTTTATTTATTTATTTGTATTTACTTAATCTTCGACTACTTTCAATTTATTAGGTGCTCCCAAGCACTAGGGGTATAATCAGGCGCGGATCTAGAATGAGACCAAGGAGGGGGCTAAGATGAAATACGAAAAAAAATTTGAACAATAGGGCTGAAATATTGGGGTGTTATATACTGCTATATGCTATAGCCCCCATAGCCCCCCCCCCCCCGTAGATCCGCGCCTGGATATAATGCACTACAGTAGTCCACTTCCCCATGTCATACACATCAGTATTATATTATGGAACATCCATTTTTGGAAATGAACATCTCCGCGATAGGTTTCACTTTTAACCATTTCCATGGCACTTCTAATCGGCAAAGCGGACCCAAAACTAATTTAATTTAACGCAGTACAAAAGAAAGAAAGTACTTATATACTATTACTGTATATATATACAGTATAAACCCATCTCGGATGCCGCGCAACCTATTAGCACCTTCAACTGATGGTTTTTACAAAACTCTATAACCGAAGGTAAATATAGACTTAAGATGGTGAAGCAACAATTCGTAAAAATACTTATACTGTAATTATTCCATCACACCCATATTATTCCACTTAAGCGATTTTACACCTGTAATGAAGTCCTGCATGCACCAAACAACCCATATTGAGTATCTAAACTTTCTTCGGAACCCCTACAAAAAGCACACCATTTGTAAATAAACTCTATTGCTGATTTGGTGAAGCAATAGTTGTTTTCTTTTCCAACGCCTGCTTTCAGCATTTCTGCTTTAAACAACCCCATCAGCTGGGCGGGGAGAGTGAGTCTGTGTATTAACATGACGAACCCTAAGGGCAGGCTCCTTTAGAAGGGGAATTGATTGACAGGGTGGACCTCCTGATTATAGTGGAATCCAAACCACTTACGGAACATAGTGCAGTCACACGATTAATTCGGAGGTGACCAGGACTCGACACGCACTTAGACTGACTGGTATAGCTTCAGCGCGTTATCATGTCCCACCATGTTCTTTTGCCAACGCTGTGCACACTACCAAGTTTGCTCCAGTTTTGAACAGGGTCTGTTCTGGTGGATCCAACTTGGTTTGGCCGTTGGCGGTGAAGCAATAGTACCAATGACAACAGCTACTTAAAATGAAACATGAAATTACATGAAATACATGGCAGAGGCGCTGCAAAATTCTGCAAATGTTCGCTCGGGTCCACTAGTAATATGTAAGTATAAGTATACGACATGTGTATTTTGTTGTGCCTGTCAAATGTCAAGTCCAGGAATTATGAAGATTTCCACACAGTGACAAAAAAATAGAGCAGATGACACTTAAGAAAATATAGCGGCAAATGAAAAGAAAAGAAACGGTCCGAGTATACTCAATTTTAAAAATGAGTAATTCCATGGTAAACAATTTTCCTATGGTTACATTTCGGATATCTCGGGGGGGGGGGGGGGTCAGATAGGTCAGACCAACACATTACCACACTGTAATAATGGCAGGGCACGCAATGCATTTGAACGTGAATTTTTTATACGTTTTTTTTTTGAGTTTTTTGAGAATAAAACCCCCCAAAATTAAGTTACTCCCCCCCCCCCCAAAAAAAAAAATAATGACTCAAATTTTTGCAAATCTACATGTCAAATTTCATCAAAATCGACCGAGTAGTTTTCCTGGAAATCGATGAACAGACAGAGCGACAGACAGCCAGACAGAGCGACAGACTGGCATTTCGTAAAAACCACTTTTTTTGGTTCCTGGGTCCTCAAAACGTGTAAATCCGTTGAAATCTCGGAATTGAACATTTCGACCATCACAAATCTTTCCTTATACGATACTCCGCATAAATTGGAAAGCAATGAACAATTCAACAGACAGGGCTGACAACAGTGTCACAGGCGCAGAAGTTCTGCGCAACGGGCGTTGAGCCCTGCCAATCTTAACAGCTTAATCTAGACTGTATTTGACTTATGGTGTGAACCACCCGCTCATGTCTGGTCACAACTTTTTGCTGCCTCATTGCATGCGCAGTGGACTGGCCACGTTACCCGCCTGGTTACACATCACTAATCCAAACCTGCTGCCACTTTTCATATGCCCAGGGCAGCTATCGCCCTAATTAACACCTAAAAATGTTAATGAAACCTTATGATCGAAGACAAACACAGTGGGGGTGCGGCTAGACAATGCAGGTACTCTGCAGGTCCAGAAAGTGGGTGTTGGAGTGCGTACCTACTACCCACGCGCATGCGTCGGAACTTGCACTGTTAGCTACGCTTAAGTGTTTAATTAACACGAGTGGTTTCACTTCTAGGCATTGTTTGAGCAGTGGGCTCACAGGCGGGGGTCACCAAAGGGGCGAATATATTTTTTGGTCATGAATCATGATATACTAGATTGGTCTTGGTTATTCATGTAGAAAACAAATAAATAGAAATAAATAAAACGCCGTAACACACCCCATTGATTTATTCGACTTCGGTGGCAAGGTGGTAGCGTGCTTGCACTTGTACGAGCCTCATCAGCACACCTTCCGATCGGAGACATGTGGTAACTCGACACAAGTACCTATTAGGTTACTTAGCGAGGCGATTGAAGAGGTTAAACGTATTCATTCATTAAATTGTTTGAACGCGTTTAACCTTTTGTAATATTATTTATGGAATTGTAAAGGGTTAATGACAATGGTTTATTACTATTTAACAAATGGTTAGTTGGACTTACATTGCCTACTGCCTTTACAAATAGATTACTAACCTAGTATGAACCTAGTTATTGCATTAACTTCTGCAAGCAATGTAAGTCCAAGTAGTCCAACTTACTCTTTGTGGAATAGTACAACCGACTGAGGCCAAAAGACTAGGTAGAGGATCCCCTCTTCCTGTCAACTGCTCTATTTTTGGTTTTGTGGTCAGCAAAATTGCCAGCAGCCGCTATATTCTTGAGGCCTTGAAAGTAAAATACCCATTGGGGATAGGATAAACCCAGGTCCAGCTAGGTCTTCTTCTTCTTCTTATTTTACTTCTTCTTTTACTTCTTCAACAACTGACTCAAGGCCAAAACCGGTTTTACAACTCCTGTTCCTGTAGTAATCTCGGTTATGTACGACGCTCCACCATCTGTGGACTCTACTCGCGGAGGTCATTCTCTGCTGCGTCCTTCCAACGGTACCGTGAATGTCTTTTCCACTATGCAATTGCATTTTTTAAATTCTGAAATTGTAGGAAGCTTTTGTATAATGATACAATAGTACCTACACCCAAAGTCCAGATACCGTTAACCTAAAAATGTACAAAGGTGCCACAGTGAGATGAGGCCCTGAATGAATCAGTGAAATTAAAAAAGAATCGATTGAGCATTGAGTTGGAGGTAATGGTATATTGTGATGGGGCTGAACAACACTGCTGACTGCCAACTAACTGTCAACCGGCCCATCTCGCACAGCCATCACTCAAATGGGCCCAGCACCCGTCAGCTATCTCAGCACTTGTACACTTCTGTATCTAACTCTTAATCAGCTGTGTAATGTGTATTCTAAATGATGGACCAGTCGTCACTTCAACTGGTTCACAATTGTTATGGAGTCATCGCTCAAATGATGGACCCAGGACTATCTTAGCACTTCTACACTTCCGGATCTTACTATCAATCAGTTGTACGTATCTTTCTTTTGTTAGTGTGTCAGTGTTGAACTAACTACAGGTTTATATATAGCTTCTTTGGACTTAAATGAACCCAGCTCTCGTCAACTATCTCAGCACTTCCACACCTGTGCATTTTACTCTTAATCAGCTGTGTAATGTGTATTTTAAATTTTGGAGCAGTAGTCACACTGATCAATGATTGTTAAGGAGTCATCGCTCAAGCACCCGTCAGATAACTCAGCACTTCTAGACCTCCGAATCGTACTCTTAATCAGCATTACATTGAATGGTGTGTCGGTGGATACATTGACTGATCAATTCACATTATAGTGGACTGTTGATAATAGAAGACTTCACTGAAATACGTCCGACATACGTCAGCAATATCAGCACTTTCACGGCTCTGTTCTTATCTCAATAATAAAATACAAATCAAAACCAATTTTCTTTAATTTCTTATGGCTATGCGCATCCTCGTCAGCAATTATATTTTATCTCATTAGGTCAGGCCTGTTAACTACTCCTCCTGATCGTCACCGTCACCGAGACACCATACCATCGTTTGATGCTGTAGGATCACTCTATCACACATTCACACATGTACATGATGACAATATCTTTAGCCATTATTTTGATTCACTGACCAAGTCTGTAAACGACCTGCTTCTGTCATGACATTCCATGTCATGAACCTAAGTGGTTCCGGACAGGTTGGTTTGTGACTATATCGGACCTACCGCGGTTCTTTACGACGTGGCATAAAAACAGGCATGACCTGCGAACCCCAGGCATCAGGTAGACCTGCAACACCATCAGGGGGGCTGGGGGACCCCTGTCGCGGTCACTGCTACTGCCTTATAAGGGGGGCCTGTGGCCGACGGGACATTAATTGTATAAGACTGGTTAATTGGGGGGAACGCAGTTTGATGACGAGGTTCTGTTGCAGTCTAGTTGTTGGTTGATGTTCGAAATTTGACACAAAAAATATTATTCTGTTCTGGGATCCACCAACCCCCACGTGTGCCTTTCATCAGTGGGTTATTCACCAAAACTGACCAAATGATGGCATATCTTAATCCATTATTATTACATTGTTGTTGACTCAAGCCAGTGCTTGGCTAAATCAAGGTTACGCCTGTTACACTGTGTCAGAGGTGAACTTGTCTCAGCTTGTCCATTATCGCTTGTAACCGATGTAGGCTGACATCGAGAAGGCATTCAGATTAAATTTGTCAGCGGCCTAAAATTATTTTGCCCTAACAATACCAATAATGTCCGAAAGATCATGGGGCCATTGTCATTGGGCAAGGTTCAGTGGACCTTATAAAAGTAGGCCTACGTCCAAAAAAGTCCTTCAAGTGCCTATAATTATATTGCATTGACTTAAAATACAATCTGTTTTGCATTGTGAAGTACAACTGTATTTCGCGGAGTACTCACTTCTGTTCTTTTGATACCTAGCTAGCCTTCTTCTTGGGATATTAAGAATCACGGTACTGGACACTTATAAAGGATTATAATTCAGTAAATCAAATACACATACACAACACTGGACTTTTAAAGGTCAGAGAAACACAGAAATACTACTGGTTAAAAATATGGACGATACTGAGGTTTGAATATACGGACAACACTAGCAACACTCTGGCAACACACTAGTAATAACTAGCAATAACGAACTATAACTGACTTAGGCAAATTTGGCTCTCTGGTTTTATATCATAACTATTCAATGGATTAGTCATAGGACACAGTATAAGTAAATACAAATACAGATTAATAGTTAAGTATGTAGAACAATGAGTAAAGAATAATAATCCAGAGTCCTAATAATAACCAAATTCAAGTTCCAGAGTACCCAGTACAAAGTAACAAAATAGGCCTAGAATAGTGCTGGTACATTACAGCATGAAGCATTTTTAAATATTAAAAAATAAATAAATAAATTTGAGTGTTTTTAGCTGTGGATTATTTAAGTGTCAAGACGCCAACAGACATGGGTAACATGAAAATTACGTCACAGCCCAATCGTCATCATGAGGTGGTGGTCACCCGCGCGGCATCATAAATGACTTCAAACTCCGTTCCCACGTCACTGACTCATTATCCATCAAACTTATTGCTTTGAAAAAATATTTTTCCCCCAAACTAAATAGCGTCTTTTTAGAAAATAATAATAATTTTAAGGTTAAAATAAATATAGGCTATTAATGCATTAAAACCGGTTTCCAAAAATTGACAAGTAGCATGATTAGGCTAATATGAGCCCTCCTAAGGTATCACTATCACCTGTAGACTTTAGTTATAAAAGGTGTGATGGAAACGTTGAATATGCCCACTTTCCACACCTTTCAAAAGTGGACAATCTGTGACGCCTAGAAATGCTAATCCGTCTATTGAGTATTAACTGCTACGCTACCAATATTTCCTTTGATATGTGATTTTGTACCTAAATTGATTGATTCTCTGAGACAGCCGGAGAAGATCGGAGTTGGAAAACACATGTCATTTATTGAAATTTAGAGGAGCATTTCTGCTAATTTAAAGGAAATTGTTGACTGCAGCTTTGTACAAAGAACGCGTGGTGGGGGCAAGGGTGACGCCAGGAAGGAGCAGGGGAGCCACTGCCCCCCCCCCTACACCATCCGCTGCCTCCACCCCCCCCCCCCACGTAGAGCTTGCTACTGCTACTATTACATGCTAAGCCATATTCATTCTTTTATGAAATGACTTTATAAGGGCGTGGGGACCTACTTCCTACCCCCTTACCACCTTACCCCCCCCCCTACCCTACCTCAGGGAAATCCTGGCGTCACCTCCCTTGAGTGGGGGTACTCTGATTTGATCTTAATGAAGTGTGATGATTGTTGAAATGAGATTTCTCTCTCAGGCCTACTATTTCTAATACTACACCTGCATTCTGTATACCACAAAACAAAAATAGATTGACCCAACAGAAAACTGCAACTCATCTCCCCTAACATTGGTACCTACGCCTGCAACGCCTCTCCAATGCAAGTAATAGACAGCAGAATCAAATTGCATAGAATCAGACTCATGTTCAAACTGTGAAGAAAAACAAACTATTAAGCTTGCTACGCTTTCTCCGGAAATGACCGTATAGGGTTAATAAAAACAAGGAATAGTGTAGAGAATCCAGAGTCCGGGGAGCTGTCATTATAATTCGTTATTTACCTAGACATAAATCATCATTATGGTCTGTATATTGCAGTATAGGTACTACTACTTTACCATACACCTCATAAGAATTATTATTGTTAGGTACGTGTTTTTACAGAAGGCATTGCTTTTCATAGTAACTTCTTCTTCTTCTTCTGGCTGTACAGCCCTTGATGAGCCAGTAGTCTTCCTGTCAAGCTTCCTTTGTAGATCTTTTTTGGCATGCGGTCGTCATTATGACATTCTTACGACGTTTCCCAGCCATCTTATGCGTTTGCGCTTTTATAAACTGGAATGTATCTTCTCCGGTAAGCTATGCCGGGTTCGCTCTCGTGGGGGCCCCTAGGCCGGAATTGTGTGGGGGCCCTTTCTCGGGCAGAAATGTCAGAAATGTCTGTAACCCTTACACGAATATGCCACTATCATTTATAAAATAGAGGCACAGGGTGCAAAATAGAATAGTATGAAGTAAGGCGATCTACTATCATAATTTCACGGAACGTTCCGATTTCCCGCCAAATATTTCGACAAGTTTATTGAAGTGAAAACTTCTATAGGCGCACCACACACAGATTTTAGCAGAGTAGTAAGTTGAGCTGGATCGTGACGCGCCACAGGGTGCCGTCACGCTAGGTACTTTTCCATGGAGTGAATTGAACACCCCATTTAAATTGTATGGGCGGGTGTAAAACAACTTTTCGGGCAGATGTAGAGGGCCTACCTCAATTTAAATTATACCCATGTCTTTGTCAATTCTTCCTCTTTCAGGCCATGCTATACTTGATGTGATAGAACAAGGGGTTCGACTTAGGGTGGTGGAAACGTGAGGAGGTGCGCCCAAATTTTAATCGAAAATAGGACTTTTTTGGACGCATTTTCGGGGGTATTAATATCAATTTGAAACTTCAAACTACTTTAGTTCTTTTTTACCTTTCTTACTCCTTCCAGAAATATATTCAGTTTTACTATCCGTCTCTTCGTTCAGGCTCAGATGAGTGTATAAGCCATACGTGTTTCGGCGGAAAACAGGTTCAAAGGGTACTTTTCAATTTACATGCATAGAGTAAAAAATTCCTCAGCCTGCAATTTTCACTCGAAATTAATTTTTAATATCTCATTGAAAGCAGTATGAATTAAGGTTTCAAACGAGTATAAATACATAGTTTCAAATTTACCCCTTCACCCACACGAGTGGTACACAAAACTTGTAAAAACCGAGTGTGTGCTTCAGACCGCCCGGCAGAAGTGAAAACTTCAATTTATATGTACAGTATGCCTGTACATAGTAAATAATATTATGTATTATGTAGTAGGTATTAACGTATTATTAGGGATTTCATCGTCGATTTTCCAATCTAAAAAAAAAAGACAGTATATAGACAGTAGTCCTTCATATCTCATATTATTATAACTCATGAAAATAAAAATAATTGTTAAAATAGTAATCATCAATTGTAACTGCAGGTTTATATTAAAATAGAGACAATTAAGAGGTAAGAATTGAATATACGAAAAAAATAATTTGATTTATATAGAATTTAATAAATATTAACTTTAATTTCTGCTTGTTAGCTTTAGTTTGTTGTTTTAATCTATTGCAATTTTGTATTTTGCGGCTTTTTGTGGGCCCCCTTTTTTGTGGGCCCCCTTTTTTGTGGGCCACCTTTTTTGTGGGGGTCATGGCCCTCCTGGCCCCATAGCCAAACCCGGCACTACCGTTAAGTATTGCGTCTATTTCTGCGATGTTTCTTACTCCGTCTTCGCATAGGGGTCCATAGATCTTCCTTATTATCTTTCTTTCCAATACTTGCAGTTTGTTTGCGTCATTGACAGTAAGATTCCAGATATATAGCCGCATATTACAATAGATCTGCTAAAAGTTGTATATATTTATATTTAACTTAATGGCTTTGAATATAAGTAAGAGTTATCTCAGGTTCGCGAAGTATGCTCATAGTGACTAGATTAGGCTAAAAGAGCAGATACAGCCTCACGCTGAGATTCTGTGTTAGATAGAACTCATTTTATTATAAACACAAGGAACGGCTTGACTTCAATCCTGATGATTACTAATTTTATGATGATTTAATAGGCCAGCAGGCCTACCATGGCGCCTAGAGAATAACTTTCCCAATATATTGCAGAAGGCTGCATCAGCCATTAATATCCGCTTGATTTCAGTTACCGTACTGTAATTAGGGTACCACCATTGTCAGGAAAGTATGGAAGGCACCGCCATTTACAAATGCATGGCGGTGCCATCTCTCCCACTTTAAAATTAATTATTACTTCACGCACAATTCATTGTCATTATGTTTGCAATTATTAGACTATAATTGTAATGATTCTTATCATTAATATTACGAATATGCCCTTTCTACATAACAATAAGCAAGGCTAATGAATACGGGACGTCCTCGAAAACGCTGGAAGGATGAGTTGGAAACTGGACTTGCGAGTTGGGAGTCCGTAGATGGTGAGCATTGCACGAAACCGAGGTGACTGGAGGAGTGTTGTCGAACAGGTCAAAGCCCATCAAGGGCTGTAGAGCCAGAAGAAGAAGAAGGCTAACGAATATCTTCATAACGTGGTGGGGTAAAGTAATATAAACAGAAAAGAATCAAGTTCAGTGCAATTCATGAGTTAAACTCTGTAGCAAAGACTCGATAAACACGTCCTCGGTGCTTTCTAAGCTATGAGAGCTCCCACCTGCCGACACATAGTAAAAATATCTGACAATGGCACATTGTGTGCATCATATGGGTTTGACAGGCCCCGCCGATCTCTATGAATCGAAAACTCTCTCTAAATAACCCCGACAACCCTGTCCTTCCTTGGAATTCCTCGAAATCCCCGAACTGTATGACTTTGCAGATCAGTTTTGCACCGTAAAAGGAAGTTAGAGGAGAACTGCCGATTTGAAGAGCGTCTGAGACTATATTTAAGTCTATGAATCATTCTATTGGCTATTCCATGTTGAGATTACTGGCTAGTGGTAAAATGACAGGCACAGAAGTGAAATGGAAATAGAATAGAATAGAATATCTCTGTATTTGAGTCACAACATGAAACAATAGGCGTTCTAAAACCTAAGATACAATAACAATAAATAATGAAACACTTAAAAATAACCTAAAGCAATATACCAGTTGTTGGTAGTAGTTTTAGTAATAACTGCAATGAGATTCATGAGAAGAACACAGGTTATCTAGTTCCACATCATGTCCTCCACATACAAGCATTGGTCTATGAGGTGCCTCTTTAGTTTACTTCTAAAAGCTCTCATTTCCTCCACCTCTCTAATATTCCTAGGCAGCCCTTGTAAGTATCTACTAGCACCTGCATAGGCTGGTTGGAAAAGGTTTTTAGTAAATTTATGCGCCACATTGATGTGAATAAAGCCCCTATTGCATACACATCGTTGAAAGCTCAAAGTGGACAATTTGCAATTATCTTTGACAATGTACCGCCGATGCAATATTGTACTTACCAGTTACTTTATCCCTAGGATATGGCACGTTCCCTTCCACTCCTTGCAATTCTGTATTTCGGCTGCGTTTGCTTCTACAATCCTGAGGTTTTGGTTGACATTTTTTTTAGTTTATTTTTTTACGATTAGGTTAGGTATTTTCATTTAAAAACTTGAGTTTCTGGGGAGGGGGATTTTCCTAAAAGGGGGGGGGGTGCTACTACCACCCTTGCAACCTTAAATGAAGCCCCTGCCTAGTGGCTACCTACTGGACATATTCCTGACTTAAATAAGTAAATGTACAACCTGTAAGCATATCATTGAGCTAAGAAATGAGTACTTATTACTTACTCTATTTCTTTTCTCTTTTCTAGCTGTCATACCAGCGTTTTAATTTATTTATTGAGGAAGCATTTTTGGGCTCTTTTTCTTGTTTGGCTGAAACAATGGGAGGTAGGGTCGACAGGTAGGTAGGTACGGTGGTGACATCAGCTGGTGAGATCACACTGCCCCGATTTGCATCTCATACCTCATACCTTATGTCCTCCAGGTATGTGACACGGGATTTTAGGTACACACGTGTGTCAAATACGTCAAGGTCAATAAATAGATCATGCAGCAGGTATGGGTAGGTGTGGCTGTGGTGTCTTAGATGGTGGAATGGGGTAAACTGAGGGTGTACACTGTACAGCACCCCTAACTCTTACCTTAAGAGGACATGCTATGTAGAAAATGAGCACCCCAAAATTTAGTTGTTTCTATTGACAATTTAATTTTTTTATTTAATTAACAAAGCAAGTCTTTAAAGATTTGGCTCATGGAAGTTGTAGGAGACTACCTACTACATGCATATTATAATAGGGAATATTAAATTTTTGGTACCTTAGTTCTTCCATAAATACCAGAACAGATAGGACAGGACTAAAATTTCGCGTATTCTGGGATTTTTGGAAAAACTACAAAACCAAAAAGTAAAAATACCCGATTATATGATGCACGAAGTAGTCTTCTACAACTTACATGAGCCAAATTTTTAATAACTCGCTGAGTTCATTAAATAAAAAATGAAAAGTATTTAATTTTGGGGTGCCAATTTTCTGCGTGACATATATATCCTCCTAAGATCGCCAGTGTGACAATTGATTTCATCAGGTACACATGTGTGTCGAATATAACATGGTCCATAAATAAATAACGCAGCAGGTATGCTCAGTGATGGCTATATGGTGTATTAGGTGAAAGCGTACTTCCAAACGTTTCGTCTACATCTGCTGTCGACATATTCAGTTATATTAAGTAGATTTTTAATATTGTATCTACGAGGCTTGTAGCAAAGTTTGGGAGTTTGGAAAAATTGCTAAGGCTCTGATAATGTGGCTTTACTTATTTCTCTTTGTCACAGTCATGGCACTTCGTGGTGTGACTCAGGATAGCATCCAGATAGTGTGAGGGTTTCCAAGAGCCTTCCATCGCTTCTATCCAAACTGTTTGGGAAAGAGGCTGTGCACTTATCTAAGAGGGGTGGGATTGGTTCGCTACTAATCCAAATTTATTTGCGGCGGAAGTAAGCTTTTCGACAACGACCCATCAGCCCAGATTCTATGTTGCTTCATCATCTGATTCTGGCCCCGTGGACGATTCTTAGGGCATTTTTTTTTAAGCTGGACATGGTGGGATTCGAACCCTATCCGGGATGTCGTCAACCACTGGACCACAAGCCCGACAAGTCCAGTCTCCTCTAAATCCTCTACTTGTGTACTTTATGGACAGGTTATCACAGTTACACAACTATCGAACCGAACAAGTCTGTGAGCTTACTTTATTGCATAAAGGCAATGCTTTATTCACTATATTGCAGTATTATAATATGGTATATAACACAGACTTTATTTAACCACCCCCCCCCCTCCCCACTACTTACACAAAAGAACGGATAACTCTCTACCACTAAATAATTGGTAAACATTCCCAATTTCCTAGCGCAAATTCCCAACAGGGACCCGCGCTTTAAAAAAAAAAAAAAAAAAAAAAAAAAAAAAAAAAAAAACAGACTTTAAACTAAATTTCGTAGAAGAGGTAACCTCCTCGTTATTACCGAATTAGATGGTATAGACCCGAATATGCTCAAACCGACAGCTAGACCGACAGACACACTTACAGACAGACCAATAAATAAACATTTCGTAAAAATACATTTTTGGGATCCTGCAAATTTTGTAAATCCATTGAAATCTGGAAATCGAAAATGTCGATCTTGACAAATCTTTTGTTATACTAAGGCGCCCATTCCATTGACCGGCTAGGGCTATTTCCAACAACGGTGACGTGGTAGCAGACATCCAAGACTTAGGTTGCGTTTCCACCGATCTCGCATTGCAGAATGCAAATGACATTGACGGAAATTAGAATTTTTCTTTTTATAGAAGTCTATTAAAATGTTTGTACTTAACATATCCCATGACGCCATTTTTTAATTTCAGTTTGTTTGTTTGTGATTTTACTGTATGATCATTGATCAATTTTAACTATGGCATAGAGGAAAATAAACATTTCCGTCAATTCTGCAATGCGAGGTCTGTGGAAACGCCACCTAAGTCTTGAATGTCTGCTACCACGTCACCGTTTTTGGAAATAGCCCTAGCCGGTCAATGGAATGGGCACCTAACGTATAAATAGAAAGAAATAAACCTACGATGATAGTTATCGGGAGTAGAACATTCTCGTAAACTAACAAGGTAGGAGTACATACACGGTTTTGTTTCAGTTTCATTGTAACGCCTACTCATGCAATGGTACCAACACTATCACACGATATTTATTTGTTTGTTGACAATTTCAATTGTTCCAACTTGCTCGCGATGTTGCCAACATGCTGTGTTGTTGGTGATTGAAGGTTGACTTGGTTTGTGACATATTTCTACTGAGACGATGTGTCATGTTAAACGCTATTTATTTGTATTGCATTGTCACTTGTCGTGCTATGAAGTGTTTTCTCACACTACCTATCGGTAACAGGATAGGGCTACGTTACAGTAGGTATATACTGAAATGAATATAAATAAATAAATAAACAGTACGAGTGAACCCGCACATGCTTTCCAATCTACCAATTAGTGTTAGGTAGGTACCGAGATAAGTAACACAATAGTATGTACCGTACCGTACATTATGTAGTACAATAGTTCCACGGTAAATAATTGTTCTAGGATTAAATTTCGGTTGCTTCGACTTTATAAGATATTTGTGAGCCTACATGCCAAATTTCATTAAAATTCGCCGAGTAGTTTGCCCACAAATCGACGGTAGATAGACCGATAGACAAAAAACCAACAGACTAATGACCGACAGACAGATGGACATTTCGAAAAACACTTTTTGGGTTCCTGCTGGGGCGTCCGTAAATCCGTTGAAATCTCGGATTAAAACGTTTCGATTATCAAAAAAGTTTTCGTTATACTAACGTACAATATAAATAGGAAAGCAACGACAATTAATATTGATATTTTTTGATAGTGGCAAAAACTTGAGCAGAAGAAAGGGAAACCTCTAAAAAACTTACCCAGATACCGTTCAGAATTTCGGTTAACGACGGGTCATAACTATCTCCAAAAACTTCTTCACCGTATAGGTAGCTTCGGAGTCTTTCGGTCCAATGTGTGAAATTGGCAGAAAGCTGAAAGTCAGTCAGTAGTCAGTCAGTAGTTAGTCAATAGTCAGTCAGTAGTCAGTCAGTAGTCAGTCAGTAGTCAGTCAGTAAGTAGTCAGTAAGTAGTCAGTAGCATGAGGTTCATAGGAGCGTGTGTTGCCACAAGAAAGCGGATGGAGGAAGACTTATGTTGTTGCGTTATTTCAAAATATACAACTAATACTATTGATGATAAAGTTCTAAACTCGTACAGTGAAGAACTGCAGCTCGGTGGTAAAATAACTTTTATTAATACGGATTTTAGAGAGGATACCTTTGTCTCTCTTGATTTTGACAAGGTACCGGTAGCGATTGAATATAATTCAGTTAAGAACCTCGATTACTTGAGAACTTTTTGATAGCAAAGTCTGACTCTATGTGTATGAGGGGGAGTGTTTTCTTTACTAGTGGCGTGTATAGAGAAAACACTAAGTAACCATCAATAAAAAATTGGTTGCAGGTAACAACCATTACCCATTACAATGGAACACTAAGGTATCATCATACTGGGTAATGGCTCATTGCTTCCATCATAGAATGACATAATATGTGTTAATTTTATCGCTTATTTTATCCCCGTGTTGATACCATATTAAAGAAGGTGTCATAAGATAATGCTACAGGAGGATAAAGCTTGGGCGATACTACATATATCTCACTTTCATGATTAATATGGGCGAAAATGGGCTAAATCGATTAGGGCAATTAAAATTAAATCTACGGCGTTTAAGGTAAGAGTTTTCAAAATATTTTGTTGGCAAGGAATTGCCGTGTTTTTTTTGACGAAATTAAAATATGAAAGTGGTGAAAAGATGAAAAAGATTCATTGAAGATATTAAGCTTTCTCAAAAAGAAGTCTGTTTCCCAAACTATTTTATATAAAATATGTACCTGTAATACTCTTAATCTGTGATTTTTAGAAGTAATAATATTTCAAATGAGAAAATCTAATTTTCCTTCAAGAGCTTGCATTTTATGTGAATTATTCATATGATACCGCTTTCATAACTTTGCAGCTTTGGAGCGAGAAATTTATTAATTTTGTCAAAATTCCAGTCATTTTTGTTACAAAATATTTTGAAATCTTTCTCTTAAAGAGTTGAACAACCTAAATTTTAAATAACTTCCAGCAATAAAACACATGAAATTTGTGTTTAGTCAAATAGTTAACAATATGGCTAAATTTCTCGTTGCAACACCTGCTTAACTTACCTAATCCACGCACATAAATTGCGGCCAATTATTGGTCCATGTAGGCTGTAATTTTCACCAGTGAATATCTAAAAATCGTGCGGACATCACTCTTTTCTTCACGAAAAAGGGATGGTTGAGAAAGGCGCACTCAGCCTGTCAGGTATCTGGGAGCAGTACCTTGCTATTAGACACACGAGCGTCCAGGTTTCGCGGGGACCAAGCTAAATTTTTGGCGTGGGATCTAGGCCTGTATCGCAAGGCCCTGTTACCCAATTGACTGATGAGACTTCAGCCTAGGGTAATAGATTCTGAGCGGCAGCAAAATTGTCTTTATGTACATTGTTTACGATTTCATGCCTATTGTTCGAAAATTTTAACCCGATCACCTACTTTACAAAAGCATGTGTTTCTACAAAATAAAATTTTAGATGGCTTAGATTGGGGGTTCGAATCCCGCCAAGGCCAGGTTTTCTTTATTCTCTCATTTCGATTATAACGAGGAGGTTACTTCTTCAATCAAAGTTAGTTTAAAAGTCAGTGTTATAAAGCCTACCTACCTTATATTACTGCAGTACATAGCATAATCTATGTATGACTTCGTATATCTACTGTGTATATTTACAAAATCATCCCCAGAAGGAGACCTTCCCTTTGCAAAAATACATGAATTAACAACATTATTCAAGATAGAACCACAGCCTTGGGGTGGAAAATTTTTTACTCAGGTTCTGCGGCTCTATGACACTGGGAATTTTTAAATAGACACTGTCGTGACACTGACCATATAGCGCCAATCCAATTTTATATAGAAGAGATGGCACATTTTTGGCCACGTCTTTTTCACTAACTGGTCGATGAAGACGCGGCAGGTCCCACCAAAAATTGAAAATATATCTTTGGCCAAATTTTGGACGAATGTCCTATCTCTTATTTGTAGTACTCTACTACTCTAGGCCTACCAAATAATAACCTTCTCGACATTAACGACGGAAGAAGCTTCAACGGTGTAATAAAACTTATTAAAAAAGAAAAGAAAAAAGGCACTGACTTCGATAGAAACGTTT
Organism: Psococerastis gibbosa; assembly: GCA_963971405.1. Classification (NCBI taxonomy): domain Eukaryota; kingdom Metazoa; phylum Arthropoda; class Insecta; order Psocodea; family Psocidae; genus Psococerastis; species Psococerastis gibbosa. The sequence goes on along the minus strand of OZ020486.1, from coordinate 48,789,808 downwards.
TCAATTTGACATCAGTTATGACGTCATAGCTGTGACGTAGACAACACCAGCTTGTAGTCCCATAGCATTATTAGTAAAGTTATTCCCAATTATCTGTAAACCATGTTACAATAACATACTCGCTTCTTCCAGAGTTCCCCTTTGACGCGTAAAATAACAGCTTACGGCTATGCGATCCCACTCATTGGATATTAATTTGCTGTTGAAATACGTCACAATTGTGACGTGTGCACGTTCTAGGGAAGCCGTATTTTTATTATACAATACTGCTAAACAATATTAGTGGAAATTGAACAACCTCACTAAGCCATTTTTGTACAAAGTCTCGGAAATACCGTTCGCATAGTGCAGGGTTTCTTAAAATTGTTGCAGCCACAGACTACAATTTCCATAATTTAATCATCCTTAAAGGATCCCTGTCGAACTATAGGTATATTTTTGGAAAGAAAAAGAATGATATTAATGAAAATACTTTTATTGGTGTAACTGCAAAGGCTTTCCCGGCCGGAGTCATATGAAGAACCAGTAGAATCCGGGCTGATTGATGAGCCGTGGTCGATATGAAAGTGAACTTGCAAACGTTTCGTTGACCGCAACTGTTGACGAAACGTTGGCAAGTTCACTTTCATATCGACCACGGCCCCTCAGCCCGGATTCTATTTGATCTTCACTTTTATTGGTACTTTCATTGATAAATATGTTTACAGACTGGCTTAATGCGGACCCCTGATGCACATGCTGAGGATCCACTTAAAAAAACCCTGGTAAGGAGGCAAATGAAAGTAGAAAAAATGTTCTTCTACATTTTGTTAGTGGCGCTAACGCAATTAGGCCACAGCTTATGTAGCCGTGCACCAAACCTAACCTTGCATTTTCTCACGCGTTCTAAAACAATGACCAAATGGTGCTGTTAGTGCTGGATACGCACAATACAATATACATGCATGTATTAAAATGTAGAGGCGCGTTTTTTCTTTTTTTAATCTCATTTGCGGGCCAATGATTGATTTTTCAGGCGAAATTGACTTTCTACCCCGAAATACATGGTGGTGGTGGCTTTGCTTTTAAACTTATTCCAAACACTATTCATGTTATAAGCTTATCTATCTTAGCCATATTAATGTAACAGACTCACTTCTTCCCGCCATGTTTGATTATTGAAAATAATTATAGTTGAATGCAATGCGATATCCCAGCACTCACTTGCAATATATATTTGCTGTCAAAGTATACGTCATAGCTATGACGTCACAATTTTGATTACCTGCCTGACCCACATGGGCTCATTTATAATGGTGAGGGGTGGGGCACCAGGGGGGGGGGGGGTGACGCTTAGAAGCAGATATATTGTATAGATCATGGAGTCAAAGGGAAATGTTTCAATTACTTAGCGGAGAATAAAGACTGTATGCAGCTCTGTTACTGATATATGATGGAAATATTCCGTAGGGTCCGTATGTCCATATTTGTATCTGAGTACCTCCCATTTTTTGTACAAAGTTGATTTTCACAAGTAATATCGATCGTAGAGAGCGTTAAAAATATAAATTATATCAGAAATGCATCTCTTTCTGAACTCAACGAATGTTGTTTCACGAGATATTGTATGTTCACACTTATAGAACTTTTTCCCCTCCTATTTATCCTTTTCCGTTGCATAGTGGATAACTAAATGTATATCCGATAGTTTCCACCCTTTTACTTACACTTTGGTGGATGTTGCTCCAAATATAGGACAATTCACGAAAAAACACAACAAGAAAAAATTGGTTGGAGTGGAATCTTCAATCTATGCCTTTCCAATGCAGTGTGCTAACTTTAAACGTTTAATATTACCATACACCGGCCGCTCTTCCAAATTCGTTCAGTTGGTGGATTAGAAGCGGAAAATGTAAGCTATGACAGATTAATTGCTATGTCTTGAGTGGGTAATAATTGTAATTTTTAATTTGCGAGTAACCGTGTATAGGAAGTTAATAAAGAGTAATTCAGGTAGTTTTATAGGTTTCATGTTTTAATATCGTGTCGGTTGCCGTTTCAATGGCCACTCCCACTACACAAACGACCTCTTATATCATTAATTAATTAGGTATTTAAAACGTCAAGGCTTGGAAAACTGCAATAGTACAAGAACAACGGATCTGTCCTAAAAAACTGCTAAAAAAATGGATGCTTGAGAGCCAATTGGACACTATATGTTTTTTGTACAAAGTGTAGTTTCTTATGAAATATCGGTAGAGCCATAAACGACTTGCCGCAAAGTCTCTGCTTTTTTATTCATAGTTTGTAGCCTTTTTTTAATAACGCCGTAGCATTAGGCTTCTGCCATTTTTGCAGCCAAATATAACTCATAATCTCTGCTATTGACGAGTGCTGGGCACGTCTTAAGGTGTTTCCTGTCGCTATTTATTTGTTCCCTGGTGTCGCAGAAAGGGCAGAAAAGCTCCGCTGCTACTAAGATGTTTTTAAAGCTAGTCATGACCCGTAGTTAACCTAAATTCCGCCACTGACTGGATTCTGGGTAAGTTCTTTGACGGCCTATCTTTCTTCTGCACTAGTTTTTCCCAGCGGCGCCGGTCCCGTGAGCTGTCACGCACTTAACCTGAAAGAATTCTTTGTAGCCTGCACTAACTTACTATGTTTAGAATAAATAATAAGTAACCAGCCTGCACTAAGATCTTTTGTCCACATTTTTCGGAAACATTCAAAATTGTTTAATTGCTATATTAGGTCCTTCAAACACTGTGTGCAAACAGTGTTGTAGCCGGGCTACTGCCTACATTCTATGTGATAAAATGTAGAAGAGCAGTTCTTCTCCTTGGTCGATATTTTGTCAGAAATTTGTACGAGAAACGTCAAGTGAGCTGTCCCCTGCATGTTAAGTGACTCCGACTGCATTTCATCCTCGGAGTGAGATTAGCTTCTGATACCACCTCACTCCGGTCCTTGGTCTTCCTCTGCCAAGCCGACACAGACGCGAGTCACTTTCCACTTCGTCACTCCACCGGTTCCCTAGCCTGCCCTCCATTCTCCCTCTTTATCCAGAGTTTGGAGTTCGGTGTTACATATACACATCAGAACAGCATAAAAATTCAATAGAAAAATTTTCTTTTCATAATTTTCATTCATTTGCAGATCCCATCACCTGAAAACCGGGCTGACTACGCCCCTGATTGAGAGGTATAGGCCTAACTGACCTTGCAGACGTGACGTCACCGTAGTGAGGTCATGTAGGACGTATAGAGGGGGGGGGGGAGGGTTGTTTGCCCACGCAGTCGCAGTCCCATCGACCCCGCTATGTCTTCATGGTGCGGGTTACTGTGCAGAAACACGTCAAGCCAGGCTTGTGTACTGGTATACGACGTGGAGCCACAAGCTAAATGTTCAGAGTTGGAGTCCTGGACAGGACAAAACTTTAGTGGGTTATTGCAGTAAACAAAATTATTAGAGACAATTAGCCTAACTTCTATAATATTATTTCTATTCCTCTCTGGCAGAACAACTCGCTGGAGCAAGAGGGAAAAGTTTTCCCTGAAAACAATGGCTTAAGGCGTTAGCGTCCGACCGGGTCAAATTCAGGATATGGTTTGGGCGCCCCCCCCCCCCCCCCGTGCCATTAAGGGGGAAGAAGAATAAGCTCTCTGGCAGAGAAACATCTAAGTTACCATTAGATTCCAAATCACATTTATTCAGAGGTGGTACATAGAGAGGTATATTTAGGTACAGTAAATACAATTCTAGTAGGTACATACCTAGAGGCTGTAAGAAGGACTCACTCGCCTGTGATGTGCATGGTAGCTAAGATATGCCACTAGTAAGTCAAGGTCTATCAAACATCAATATAGAAATACGCGGCGTAGAGGAAGCTGGCCACCCCTGAATCTCCCGAAAATCTGGTATATTTTAGTTAATTTAAGTTATAACTTAAGTAGGTAACATGCAACAATTTGAGTTATTATGATTTGGTGTATTCAACTACTCGTAGGGGACTATTGCATTCGACATATTGCTTTTTAATTTACAATTTTTCCTTAAATTTGAAAATTTGTTAAATATCTATAGGTACCCTACCATTTATCGGAAATTTAATTTCAACAAAACTAAAAAATTCCTTATAAAATATAAACTAACAGATTTCAGGGTGATTGGCAGGGGTGGCCAACATCTGCGGTTAATTTCCTCTTAATGGCGTGCCAAACGCATTTGCAAAAACAACATCTTTAATTCGTGTATTTTAATATAAGAAGTATATAATATATGTTAATGATAAGGTACCAAATTATATTTTAAACTTAAAATACAAGAACCGTATAAAATATTCTAAACCTGTTTTACGATAGTACTGAAAAAAAAACCAGCACATCAAAAAAATTGGACAAGTCACGGGGCAGCTCACAATTTTCATGCTGACAATAATTTCTTACAATTATATATAATACAATTACAATTTTCAAGAAATAATAATAAAAATAGAAACGTGGGGAAACCCTATAATTAATCAAATGAGTTAAAATAAAAGACTAAAAGTAAAAAGAGAAACTTGCAGAGGCGTTTGAATAGCAAACCGCCCACTCCAGAAATTCCATACAACTGGAGGGGGGTTTCCGAAAAATTCAGCACTATCCACTGAAAATCAATATAATGACGTCACACATCGCTGACGTCACCGGGAGAGTAAAATCCTTATTTTATAATAGGAACACGGAGGGCGGGACCACAGTCTCGCGTGGACCGTTGGAAAGAAACAAGGTAGTGGGGCCGAGCGGTCCCCCACAAACCTAACGTCAGTACCTGCTAGTTAGTCCCACTGTTTACAACAAACAGCTTTGTTATTAACTTAAAAAATTTTATACACAAAAAATTGTTAACTATTTTTCGGTGGAAATTGTTTATGTGATAGTGCGCGCGTATGACGTTTGCGTGGACGGGACGATTGTTTATACTGGAGGAAGGACTCTGTTTGGAAATTTTCTCGGAAAACCCGGAAAATTCGGTTCACTCACCGAAAACGCCTGAGATCGAATCACCAGGTGGGTGTATTTTTTTGTGACGCATGCGTGTTGCACACCGTCTCAACAGGCTGTTGTCGCACTCGTGGGCTGCTGACTTTTTGTTCAGTCAAAGTGTTGCTGCATTATGTGACATAGTGAACGAATTTTTTTTCTGTTGGACGTTTTTTTTGTGTTGTGTTATTTTTTTTATATTTTATAGTTTTCTCGTGGTTTATTGTATTATGAGATGGGGGTTGTCCCTGTTGAGAAGCCATGCGGACTAAGGTCACTTCTGGTCGTAGAAATATTGAGTTAAGTGTTTCGTACCCCGTTGGTTCGGACGGGAACAATAATAATTTGTACAATCATAGTGTTTACGGGTTATACAGAGGTACTGCAGGACTCTACAGTAAGTCGAAATTTTAAATAATGCAAATTAACCCACTAACAAATTATACCGTAATTAATTATAAATTAACAATTAATTAACAATAATAAATAGACACTAATCATATTTAAATAGGTAAATAATTATACACCCTGATCCATATTTCACAAACTAAATAAGAGCAATATCGCCAATATCATACATAAAATAATGTGTACATTATTTTTACACTCATTATAATATAAAAAATATGTAAAACAAATCGTGAAATCTGTCTGGCAGTTGTGTTGTGTTAGGGTGTCACTGACGGTTCAAAAAGGTTTCTGTTAGCCTAGAGACTTAGCTCGGAGTATGGGCACAGTAACATTATTACATAGGGCAGGCTCTATTTTCAAAGTGTTCTAGTCTTCGTTTTGGTAGCAAACTTTAAATCCCGTACATAAATCCGCCCAAAAATGATCGTTTATGAAATTTTCCTGGAAAATGGAAAGCCCCCTCTAAGAAGATTAAAATAATCTCCCTTCTCGTGGCTTACAGTGGCTCATTAACCCTATTAAAAAGAGTAAAGTATTCGTAAATGAAAATCTATGTCCATAGTAAATTTAATACGGTGTCAACTGAAAACATTAATACATAAATAATATATAATTAATACCGACAATTGTTTCTGAATATACATATGAAATATAAAATAGTGTATTTCCCAAAACATTTCTATGTTTATGTATGTATATAATATTTTTATTTATATAACAGTATATTGTACATTATGGGCATCCAGATGCTGGAATTGTTAGCTAACTAGACAATGCATTGAGAGAAACTAATAAAAAGTAATCTGGTAGATGGCATATTTAAAACAAATTCGTCTGCTTATTTTTATTTCTATCAATTCTCTAAATTTCTCTCACTCCTATCTCAATTTTCCCTATATAGAAAGGAAGAGAGACAGAAAGAAAATTGTTCTAACTTTCTCATTAAAAATATAAAAGTTTACATTTCAATCCATTCATTTTAAATGAGTCAGCTGGGGGTTAGTGGGTCAGTAAAGTATTAAAAATTAGCTATTAACAATAATATAATGGAAAATTCCTTTTTAATTTCTCAATTTTGGGTTGATTGTAAAAGGGACTGACAAAATAAAATAAAAATTTATAACTATATTGAACTCGATTTAGACATTATGATTTTTATACATATGTATATATATTCTTTGATGACATTGCGATAGAATTAGCAGTGGTAACTGCTAAAATTAAGCGACTCCGAACAGGTATTTCTGTTTTTTGCCATTCGAAACAACTTTAGGCCTATACTAGCTTACATTAGGCTATGTTTTAAAAATTACAAGTTCTTGTAATTTTATGTATTTGTTTATTTTATTATAGATAAGTTTTGCCTTTTTTTTCTTAGTGTTCAAATTTATTTATTGAACTTTTGTATTAACATTTCGTCTTTTATTTTCAATTTCTTTAGGGAAACAAAAACAACTAACTATTTTTAGGACGAAATGTTAAAAAAAATCTCTTTGTTGTCACTATGGTTTCTTGGCAAACAAATATATTTTTTGTTTGATTTGATAAAATTACCACAAAAAAAAATTCTAACCCAAATTTGATGAGAACGCTTTGTCTGTACCTATGTACAGCATGTTACATGTAGACCTGGAGACCATTCTAGTTAAGCTGTATTATAATTATTGAACGGCTTTTACGGACGTAGGCCTACATACGTTGCCCTGCCAACGACCCCATCAGTTTTCGGACAATATTGGTATTGATTCAGATGAATTTCTAGCCATTGGCAAATTGGTTCAATCCTCGATGTCAACCCACATCGACTACAAGTGCCAATGGGCAAGCTCAGACATACTTACCTTTGACATTGTAACAGGCGTTAGCTCTATTTAACTGAGTTGAGGATAGAGCTTTATAACTTCAACTCTGATAGAGGAATAAATAATATATAATAAAAAATAATAAATAAAATAAATAAGTAAATGTTCAATATACCATAGCCGCGCAGTCGAATATATATATATATATATATATATATATATATATATATACATTTACTGATGCTACATAATATATACATTTAACTGATATACATCAATACCATGTATTACATCGTATTAGCTGGAGAATCGACATATTTGAGCACACGCGTAATTGTCCTGAATCAAATGTTTCAAATTTTTGTGATATAATTTAATAACCGATTAGAGGTCTAATTACGGGATAAAAAGGTCGGAATCAAGAATACAACGGACGTGAGTCGAATACTGCTGCATAGGAATTCACTTCTTTATAAACGTTTAAAATTGCTCGTGTTTTACTTTCGCATTTTTACTGATGGTTTTATTTTAACTCTTTCTAACGTTTGTTCTTACTATTTTACTTCCACATGATTTTGAGATGGATTAGTAGTTATGTATTGCCGTAGACTGATGTAGATTTGTGGTAGCTTAGTAGTGATTTTGGCTGAGATACGGTAGTCCATGCATTTCTTTCAATTTTCTCTTTAATGCTTCTGTAGATTTATAAATTAAATTTTATCACCTAAAACAATGTATTAAATTGTATCTGTATATTTTATAAATATGCCCGTAAATACACATAAGCCCTACGATATACTTAATAGGAAATACTGTGCGTCTGACATTTTGTTCATTAATTTTCATTTAACTTATACCATAGTAAATAACCCCTCCATTTTACATTTATAATTAATATTATTATATTTTACGCGTATCTAAACAGTTCAATGTGAATAAGATACTGGTCCAATAATTGAAAAACCCACGATAAACAACATTCGCTATGTATTTCTTAATGTACTGTCTGTGAACTGTTCACTTCCACTCGACAGACTCCTACTAATAAATAAATTATGCACAAAGTACTACCATATAGTATGATAAACTCTCCTTGAATAAAAGTCAATGCCAAATGTAATATAGATGAACAATATAAATGGGATAACTATCATCAAGAGAAGTTCAATTAAAAGATGTGAAATACCAATAAATAAATAAATATTGACTTTTATTCTATTACTAAGCCTATACTTTTAATCCCAGGTTTAGATTAAAAATAATCGCCATAGGAAACCCGCAGTAGTACAGTATTGCAATTGTTTCAGATATGTTGACTAGTAATATTGTAACAAATAATAAATAAATAAATAAATATTGTATTTTTTGTTATATTACTAAGCCAACATAGCGGAGTTAGGGCTATAAAGTCCTCTCTTACACTCAACTAGGAAAGCCCGGGACGGACTGCTTTACATGCCCTCCGAAGCATAACCAGAAAATGTAGCAAGTGACGGACTTGAACTAACAACCTATCGGGTGAAAGTCGGAGTCTGTACCACTACTCTACATGTCCAAAGTAATCAAAGAGAATAGCGAATAATTAATAACATTCTCCGTTTGTTTCTGAAGAAATTTTTTTAAATTTAAAAATCACTTTCACTTCTCTCTTTTTTCATTGTTTAGTAACCCCGGACAAGGTACAATACAATAAAACGTAATAATAATAATAATAATAATACAACCCCTAGTTTAGTATCAATATCACCTTTTGTAAGTCACACACGGTGACTTGTATAGAAACCAATAATTTATCTTCATACACCGTTTTATCATTATTAGCAGGACATTATCTATCATTCGTCCACATGATATAAATTACTAGCCGATGAAAATAAAATATTACCCACATCCGAATGATTTAGCCATGAGGTGCGCGAAATCATTAGCTAGATAGAAAACCGTATGCCATGCATTAACCCGAGTGTTGTACTTTTAGCCATATTTTATATGTTGTCACTGAAAATGAACCGATAAGTTGTGAGAAAGCGGCTCTGTACCTTGACCTGCGACGTCTGTCTTTACGTTATTCAAATCAATTGGTTATACAGCAGGACAGCTGGTCTAGTGATATAGGAGCTTCGCATTTCAATCGGAAGGTATTGAGTTCGAATCCCACAGTTCACTTTTTTTCTGAAAACGAACTGATAAGATGTAAGAATGTGGCTTTATGATGTGCGACTTCTGTCTTTACGTTGAGATCAATGGGTTATAAAGGAGGACAGCTGCAGGCTGATCATGGCGATTAGTATTTATTTAATACTGGGATTAGAACTGTAAACAAACAAATTTTGAATAGCACTTTCCATTATAAAATTATCTTGTTTACATTTTTAATACCAGGGTATTCAATAAACCCCGGTATTATAATCGCCATGATCAGCCTGCTGGCCTAGTGATGCCAGGTATTTTTCGTAATTCCATCAGTAGGCCTACCATGCCGTATAGTACCTACGAACTTAATCTGGGGGTTAAAAAATGTAAACAAAACAAATGTGAATACCGCTTTCCATTCTGAAATATCGTGTTTATATTTTTAATCCCATGTTAAGTTCACACTAGGGCTCTTTATTAGACAGGTATTGTCATCCGCCATTTTGTATCCATTTTAAGTCTGGTCTGTAAGCAAAGCAATGGGTGTTTACCGATTTATTTTCAGAAATTTATCGTTATTTATTTATTATTATTTTAAAAAACGTTCTACCAATTAGGGAAGTGTTCAATAAAAAAAAAATACTAAATGTGTTTTAGTTCTTTTCAATCTTTTACTTTCTTTCAATTCTTACCATAGCCATATAGGAATTATAGGATACAAAATGGCGGATGACAATACCCGGGTTAGTTCACACTTAACGGCTTAGTAGACTCACTGGAAGGTTTTGTGCTTAAGCACACCACAATTCAACTTTTTTTTTCTTTCATTAATTACCTAAAAAGATGTGGGAAAGCGGCCTTTTACCTCTGTCTTTTCCGTTGAAATTTTATATAGAAAAATCTGTGTTCATGAGTAAACACTGAACAGCAAAGACTTGATTCTGCCCTATACAGAATCAATGATTCATTTATATTTATTTATTGTATTAGAGACAGCTGGAATAAAGACGTGACGCGATTTAAGCTAGATAGGTCACGATTTCTGGGAATTAGGCCAATATGAAGTTCACTTGGGGTTTTATAGAATGGACATTGATATGGGGTTTAGGTTCATATTGCTTGCGAAAGATTAGCGATAAAGATATCTGATGCATTTATGAAGTTAGTCCAGTGGGCTAAGAACTAGACTATGGAGAGGAGGGTGGTCGGTTCGAGCCCCCCCCCCCTTCTCATGAAGTAATGTACCAGTAGACAATACACACACGAATTACAATAACTTACCCCGGGGAACTGTTGAAAAAACAAAAGAACCGGTCCCAGTTTACTCGAACATGCTTTCCAATTTATAAATTAGTACATAGTGTAACTTCATAGTAAATATTTTCCCTACAGTTAAATATCGGATCCCTGGGGGGGGGGGGCGTCCACCTCAATATATTTAAATCCCCTTAAAACTCAATTGCATATTCTGGAACGAACAGACCGATGCTTTGTAACAGGAGTAACAATGACAGGGCACGTAATGTATTGGAGCGTGAATTTTCCATAATGATCAATAAAAAATGCAAATTTCCGTCAATACTACATTTACGAATAATCATCAAAATGGTCCCAAGGTTTGATTTTTGTCAACCTACTCGTACATGCCAAATTTCATAAAAATCGATTGAGTAGTTTCCCCAGAAATCGATGAACAGACAGAGCGACAGACAGACAGAGCGACAGAGCGAAAGAGAGAGCGACAGACTGGCATTTCGTAAAAACCACTTTTTTGGGTTCCTGGGACCTCAAAACGTGTAAATCCGTTGAAATTTCGGAATCGAAAATTTCGACCATCACAAAGCTTTCCTTATACTACGTATAAATTGGAAAGCAATAATAAACACATAAACATCAAGAGGGAGAAGAAGAAGACAACGACTTGGTCGGATGACAGTGCAATCTTCTCAGCCTGCATCCGACTCTGGCACACGGATGCGCCGTACATAATTATATGCGGTTGTCATGCAGCAGAATGTGCAGCTACAGAAGGCGCATTCTTAAATTAAAATGCCGATAAATCTCCGGGGAAACAATATGGGATAATGGGCCCCTTGGACCGCGCAGTAAAAGAGACGAGTTAAAATCGGCAAAGTTAAGCCATCAAAACCCAACATTAATTGCCCCATCAACATAAAATTTGCAAGAAAATAGACACAATGTCCTGCCGACTGCATAGTAAAACAAAAACAGCTCCGGGATTATCCTCGTGTGCATCACGGATAATTTAGGGACTGGAATGTCGAGTATTATGATACTTACGGACCCCCCCCCCCCATCTAATTGTGTGCTGCGTACAAAATAAGGTTTCAAGCGAAATATTGACTGAATAGGGTAGCTAATTTCTTTACGTTCTGATGCAAAGGCATAACAGATACTGAATATTGTATAATGTTTGAGACTAAAGCTATCGCGGCAATAAATATATACATATAAGAAAGAAAGAAAATGGTTTTTATTTTCCATATGGGCGAATATAGGAACGTAAATATAACAACTGTTTTGGGATACATGCGGGGTTATTCATATCGTTGAAATCGGTACCCCGCCTGCTATCCAAATGTGGAGAAATGAAAGAGCAGAAAATTTGTATATAGGCTAGGAGCTTCCAATTTTCCATTGTTACCAACTCTATAGTGTTTATTATTTGATCCCAACGCGCCCTTTTGGCTTTGTGGCACCGGTTCAGTATAATTTGTTATGTTTTTTTTGATAAATACACGCATTATTATTATTATTATTATTATTATTATTTATATTTTGGCTAAAAAATTAATTAAGGAGCCGTTAAAACCATTGAAACCGTCATTAAATTAATTAAATTTCTAGACTCCAGAGCCAAAACATCAACCCCACTTTTCTCGAAACCATGACAATGTTGGTGGCGTCTTTCTACACTATCACAGCAGAACAACGCCCTAAACCAAATTTCAGGGGATGATTGTACATTATGAGTCATCAAAGAAGCAAATTCATCAATATTAGTTAAAACTTCAGAAATTTGAAATAATGCTTCAGAAGCGAAACGTTCAGAAATTTGGTGACAATGCTTCAGGAGCGAAAGGGTCAGAATCTTGGAGCCATTGCATCAGGAGCGAACGGTTTAGCTTCAATTGTTTAGGTTCGATGGCATAGTGGTAGCTTGTTCTACACACTTGTTCTAACTCAACACAGGTATTACTTACAGAGACAACTGAAGAGGTTATTCGGATACACTCATTGAACTGTTTGTATGCGAATAACCTTTTATAGAAATAAAAGAGTAATTAAGGAGGTAAAGGAGTAAATAGTAAAGTACTTCGGTAACGAAGCCAAAATATATTAGGGGTGGTCAGAAATTTGGAGACAACGCTTTAGGAGCGAAAGGTTCAGCAATTCGGAGAAAATACTTCAGGAGCGAAAGGCTTTGCTTCGAGGAGTAAAAGGTGGCCCAATCCTTCAGTAATGAAGTCAAAACTCGTTAGAGGCGACCATAAACTACACATCGAAACGCTGAACAACTTTTCTTCTGGGGTATTTCACCTCATTGATAACTCCTACAATTTCCTGTAATACCAGCTTCCTTCGAGTCTATATAGGTGGCAAACTCATCTATGTCTATTGTAAAAAATCGAATAAAAATGCATGTGCATCGTTTGCTGCAGACATCTGATGGCTTGGACAGCATCGGTGGACGACAGCGGCGAATAGTTGGATCGAGGCCTGGCTCGTATCGGCTGCCAAACTCCTATTGATCTCCGAAACTGACCTCTCCTAACTGTAACCGCACTACAAAAATGCCGCCAGCCTCATATAGCTGAACATTGCTCACGCTAGTCCCGCTGCCATGATCGGCCAATGAACTTGCAGTTGCATCCAAATTTATAAAATGATTTTTTTCTGCGTAAAATAATTATACAGTGGATGTGCCCGTTGCATTAGACCAAGCTATATTATGCAGTAAACGCAATAAGGTCTTTTCTTAAAAAAAAGTACCTAATATGTTGTATAGGGGTGGGAGCTCGACTCTTATCTGTACTTGGTTAAGTCATGCTTTGACCAGTTACATTCTATGGTAAGCTTGTCTCAGCTTGTCTATTACCGCTTGCAGCCGGCGTAGGTTGACATCATGGATGTGTACTAGTTTGCCAATGGCCGAAATTTCATACGGATATCAATAATGAGTATTAAGTGAGTACATCAGCACGATTGGGTGGAACTTTGAAGCAGAATTTATAAAACAGCCTTAATCCCGACCATGAGTTTAACTAATTGACCAAAATTCTAACGGAAACCGCAGACACAACAAAGCGGGGCAGGTGACTCAAATTTTGGAACGCTTCCCGCGGACATTGACAGAAATTAAATGTGTATAATAACGAGCTGAGAAGCGTTCGCGAACGTACGGACCGTTAATTATTTACGATATATGTCTGTGTGTGTTCAATTATATACGACAAAACCGTGCATTGTTGGACTGTGAAGTCATCTTAGATTACGTTGTGACAGATTGCATTTAATGATTCAAGTCTAATTAACGATTATTCTAATTTATAGTGCTTCTGATGCGCACGGCTTAAGAGTGTAGACCTCGTAGCGAACAATTACACCAAAATCAGTTGATTATACAGAATTCTTATTTTTTATTTAATTAAAAAAGCAAGATAGTATTTTAAAAAAATTGCTCATTTAAGTTAAAAAGCTTAAATAATTACTACTCGAACAACCTGGCAACCCCTTCTATCTACCTTGAGATTTGGTTGTCCTTACTACAGCCTTTTGGGTTATTGTAACCAGTGGCGTAACTGAGGTGGGGCAAGTAGGGCATGTGCCCTGGGCGCCGATCTGCCAGGGGCGCCAAACTGGCAGGCTGTTATCATAAAAAGTGTATTCTAAAATATATTCTAATCTAAAATATCATTCAAATTTAATTATTATAATTCTAAAAGTAAAAAACCCGAGAAATTCCAAAAGAAATGTGTTTTTACCAGAGATTTTGGACATTCGAATCATCGAATGCTTTTGTCAGCAAGAAAGGACGTGTCTATTAAGATGCCTGAATACGTACTCAAATTCATTGTCCAATACGGCGATGAGGGTGTCTTTCCCAATCTCCGCGTGTCCATCCAGATTTAGCTCACTATAGCTAAATCTATTGGAAGTTGTGAGAGGTCCTTCAGCAGTCTTTCCTATTTGAGGGTGACAATGAGCCAAGGGCGGCTGGAGCATTGAGCAAGAAGAAACTAAGCAGTGCGATTTCGGTGAAGTAATCGATATCTTTGCCTCCCAGAAGACGCGGAAAATTATTCTTTAAATTAAAAAAATATATTTACCCCATAGAAATAACTAAGCTATGGGTAAAAATGGTTCCATCCATGTTGTGTAGGCAAATGTGCATCATAGACCTAAATTTTAGTTTTTTTGTTAGACTTTTTGTGCATTAAATATCCAACTATAATGGTATACTAATTAATGCCCCTAGTCTACCATGGTACCTACTCAAAATAAAATAAGCTTAATAGGTCTGAGTAAATAAACGATATGAAAAACATGTTGGCAAAATTTTATCGGACGGGGGAGGGGCGCAAATTTAAAGCTAGCCCTAGGTGCATTCCCCCCCCCCCCAGATACGCCACTGATTGTAACCAGGTTCGCACTTTGCCTTCATTTGTACTCTACTTTTTCGTGTCCTATACTTTCTGGACCCAGTATTCTGCCAACCTGACACCATGGTCGGTGCACACCCAAAGGTAGTGGAAGTCGGTTATCGGTGTTAGTATAAAACCCTGAGCGCTTTCGGCAAGAACTACTGTCTATATACAGAGGGAAACCGACTAGCAGAGTTACCTCTTATTTGCGATTTGAGACTTTCTCAACTCGAGAAGAAGATGCAAAATCAGATGTGACAGTAGGGAGAGGAAACCTTGGTTTGGCGGAAGGAGGGGGTTATTTATAACAAGTTATGCTAGAACACTAAGTTTTTGATTGTTTTTTGAAATGAAATACGACGAAGTCACGAGTAATTTTTTTTTTCTACTCAATAAGCATTATCATTATAAGATTTCATAGTTATATTCTATGAATACCCCAATACAATCGTCAAACAGCACGACAGCGGAAGTAGTCCTTTGTTTAAATAAATCTATTACACAACGCATTGTGTTTGTTTAAAGCTTGCCAAAAATTCAATGCTATGGAACACCTGCTCCCCACAGAATTCACTCAAATAGCTACACCTACGCCAACACAAAGTGGTCAATATCTCATACAAATAGCTCATATAAAACATTACACTCGACTTAAGAGCTCGAATAATGATAATGTATATTGCCACGTCGAGAAAAGCACGTGCTTGGTATGCATCATCCAAGTGAGGAAAATTTTGGCGCGAGATTCAAACCCGTGACTTGCTTGGACCTGATTCAATGGCGCTAACTCATAATAGCTCAAATAAAACGTTAGGCACTAATTACAAGTCTAACGTAATTATAATGCCTATATTGTCACGTTGGAAAAAAAACACGTGTCCCCTATGAATCATCGAAGTGACGGAAAATTTGGCGCGAGATTCAAACCCGTGACTTACTTGGACTTATCTCAATGGTGCTAACCAACAGTCACACGCTTAACTAAACTTAGGTCCCCAAGGTTCGTTTCTGTATTAACTATTATAACTATTAACTAATTAGGACTATTAATTTTTGTATGCAAAATTGCAAGTGGTCGAAATTATAACTACATGTACAGTCGAGTTTGGATACCTTCAATTGAATTCTTCATGTACCTACAAGCAACCTCTAAAATGAAACTAACACCGACCTAAAAGTTATTTTCAGACATAGTAATAACTCAATAAAATAAAATTTAATAGCATTAGACCTAGTAGCCATTTTTTTGGTGAGTTTCAGGTCTAGTCAAGAAACCATACGAATATTCCTGAGCACAACATCCCAAATAGAGTAGTGGTCATGAGATGTAATCCTCTACTATCGGTTTGTAATGGATGCCATTGCGTTTTTGTCATATGTAAACACTGTGAAACTGTTTCTACGGTTAATACATACAATCTTTACAGCTTTAGTTAAGTTAAGTCATATTATGGCATTCGATGGCAATGTGACAACTTGTTCGTACTTGTGCGAGTCTATACACATCATGCGATCGGTGATCTGTCGTAACTCAATACAGGTATTACCTACAGAGGCGGCTGAAGAGTTTATCCGGATACAATCATTGAATTGTTTGTATGCGAATAATCTTTTTAAAAAGTTAATTTCTATAAAAAAAAATATTGTTGGGTGCATTCTTAAAGTAACCTCAGAATAACACATACATTGGCGTAAATTTCCAAAATTTCTGGGGGGGCGGCTTTAGGACCCCAAGACTTGGATTCATTATTCATTCACTTCTGAAGTGAGAAAGAAGAAGAAAGGGGGGGCGGGGGTCTCCCCCGGAGAGAAAAATTGATAAAAAGCCCAAATTAGTGAGGTTTAACGCATTTTATACCCAGAAGAAAGGGGGGCCCAGGGGTCTCCCACGGAGAAAAAAATTGTTAAATAGGCCCAAATTAGTGAGGTATTGCGCATGCTATACCCTAGAAGTAGGGGGCCTGGGGGTCTCCCCCGGAGAAAATAATCGATAAATAGGCCCAAATTAGTGAGTTTTTACCTTTTTACCGACTAATGAACCTGCCATGGAGGGGGGCCCGGGGGTCTCCCCCGTAGAAAAATTTTAAGAAAATAAGTCTGAAATATTGGGGGTTTAAGCATTTTGAGTAACATGTTTTTTGTGAAAGTATTTGGTCAATATGTGGATTTTTTTTATGATGTCACTCATGTAAAATAAGCATACCATGAATTAATTTCCCATTCGTTATTGTGGATGCTATCCCATTCACCTCCATAATGTCTTTGTCACCAGAAATCCTGGGGTGGGGGGGGGGGGCTACAGGATCCCCCTATTTTCGCCAATGGAATAACATAAAAGATCTGTAACTAATTTACACATCCATGGGCTCCTTGCAAATGTGTGGTTGTGGCCAGTGGGTCCAGTTTTGACATCGAGCCCAAGCTGATTCAGAAGAGACCCGCATCATCAGTAGAGTGGACCGCTCGTGGATGACCAGCTGTTGTTTTCGAATTGAAATTAGTCATCCTACTGCGCGACCTTCAACCTTCCGATAGTTTCACGTGACCTTGATCAATATCAGTCAATATTTCTAAAAGAAAATATATGAACTTTCATTTTTTAATTATAATTGGAGGGCAAGGTTGTAAGGGAAAAGAACTATGGTGATAATCAAGTAAAACAGACTGAATCAGCAAATAAACAACAATAATAATTTATATCTGCATAAAAATTTGCTAGAAATAGTGCTCAGTACATTATTAGCCATCTCCCATGTTCCAACACTGTGTAATCTTACGTAAGGTGAGTGTTTTATAATATTTTCTCGTGATAGCGACCGTAATAGGATGATATATTATGGCTGTCATAACATTTTTATGACAATTATTTATTACAATTAATTTTGTCGGTCAGTTTCAAACTTGCGTTAATAATTATGGTAGATTTAAACCAATGGCGATGGGGGGTTTTCATTAGGTTAAGGAAGTTTTATGATTTTTTTTCGTAATAGTTCACGTATTGAAGTTTTTTTTATTATCTACTTGAGCAACTGCGTATGATGGTAAGGTTTTATTTATTGGCTGAGAAATTTTATGGCGCTATTTATTAAAAACATGCAATTTCTCCAAAGTAGTCAATCATAAGTACCTATACAATATAAGAAATGCCGCTATAGAGTGCCTTGTTCATAATTATAGGGTTCAAACTGAAAGTTCTTTAAAGTTATCTACATAATTATATACATCTTAGTGTTAGATTAACTGTAAGGTTGAACCCTATGAACTACATACAAACTCTAATACTCTCTCATTTCAGTTGTATAGCATTCAATCTAATTAAAATATCATTACAATACATTACTATATTGAAGTACATGAAATTTGACCCTAGCCCAATGCCATTGACATTGCTTCCGCTTGAATTTTTGGCCATTGGCAAACTGGTATAAGTCGTCAATGTCAACCTACATCGGCTACAAGCGATAATGGACATACTTGGGCAAGCTTACCATTAAGGATGACTGCAGTTACAGTTCAGTTACAGGCCAAACAGGACAACGTTAGTATGTACTGTAGTTGGGTCGGAGCAAACAATTGCAGAGCGTTTTGTTTGTTCTTGTTTGGAATGTTATAAATTAATTATTTAATTAATTCTGGAGCATTTAAATATAACATAAGGGGCGCTTCTTGGCTTCAATTGAAAGTATAGACACCACATGCGTGTCGTTTTGTTTTTGACAAAACCACCTAGCCTAGATTCTTAAACTGTAAGCCAATTTAAGGGACAGGATTCGAAATATTTGGTTGACAGAAAATAGAAATTAATTAATTAATTTCTCATTGCACAGCCGCAAACATGTTGTTGTTTGTTGTTTCTAACGCCTGCTTTCAGCATTTCTGCTTTAAGCAACCCTGTCAGCCTGGCGGGGGGAGTGAGTCTGTTTGTTAACTTGAGGCACCCTAAGGGCAGACTCTTTCACCTCGGGGAAAGGGGAGTTGACTAACAGGGTGGACCTCCTGATTATAGTGGATTCCGAACCACTTGGGGAACATGGTAAAGTCACACGATTAAATCGGAGGTGACCAGGACTCGACTTATACTGCCTGAGCGAGTTATCATGTCCCACCAGGTTCCCCTGCCAACGCTGTGCACACTACCAAGTTGCCGCAGTTTGAAACATGCTCTGCTCTAATGGAATCAACATGGTAAGGCCGTTGGCGACAGCAGCCGCAAACATAGGAAAGTGGTCAGATAAAAAATTAATGAGAAATTCAAGCTTTCTCAAAGAACAGTCTATTTCCCCGATTGATTTACAAATATTCTATAAAACTTTGCACTTTATCAGGGTTTCCAGAAGTAGGCCTAGCATAATATTTTGATTTAAAAATTTACATTTTATGCGAAAACTTACATTTTTTATGAATTTTTCTTTCATAACTTTGTGGAACGAGAAATTAATTAATCTCGTCAAAAACCCACGGCCATTCGGGCCATTTCTTGTGTACAAAATATTTTGATATCTCACCCTTAGTGTATAAAATGTCCACAATATCCTATATAATACAACAAAAAAACTGAGCCCACCAAGACCTGGGTGAAATCCCAGCACTTTCCCACCGACATCTCAATCAACCTCTCATCCGACAAAGAACTACGACCCTACACTATGGCAAACAGCTCCTACTCGCATGTTTCGTATCTTATCTCTATCTTTCAAGGGCTTCCAGACGCTGAATGGATCATTTGCGGCGAGTATTTAACAAATTCTTTGTATTTAGTTTGGATGGCCCTTGAGTGGTACCGCGAGCTGGTTCGCCTTACAATATCGTATTTGTTCATCTTTGCGCCGTTTGTTGCAAATCCCCGTGAATAGGGATATAGCTTTCTCCCATGTTCCTGAGTGCTTTGTGTTTGTGTATTGTATTATGGCGGTTTTATTAGTTTTTTTTCGGGGGTTCTTAAAGGAAATGGGTCAGCGGGGAATGACCGCTCACGGGTCAGTAGAAAGAGGGTTAAAGAGGATGAGTAGAACGTAGAGATTGATCTGGATTAATCAGTTGTTATTTTCTATTTAGTTTACTACGTGGGTGTGGGGGAAATTTAAACAAAATGGGGACACCCACACCTGCAATACGAGGCAAAGACCATCACCACGCACAGCCAAATGTAAGCGACTGGATCCTATACTACAAGGTTTCGCCTACCTTAGAAAACTCCCGGGTGAACTGAGAGCGGCGAGAAATGCTACTACATAACTTCCCTAAATTGCCTACAGACCATCTATTAGAGAAAGCTTTCTACACTGTCACTGAGGCACTAGCACCATGACAATGACAGAACTACCTATCGACTTCGATTGCTAGGTGGTAACGTGCTTGCACTTCTGCGAGTCTTTACACGCCGTGCGATCGGAGACGTGTCGTTACTCAACACGGGTACTAACCTACAGAGGCGACTGAAGAGGTCAATCGGATACATTCATTAAATTGTTTGTATGCGATTAATTTCTTATTATTAAAAAAAAATGATTTTGATGATATTTTGGCAATTTTACTTTATACTTTCCTGTTGATTACTTGATTGTAGGCTATATAATTTAACGAAAATACGGTATATATTTATTTATTGATTATTAGTTTACGTAAGCTGTAAAATTTGTTCTATGGAAGTTGTAGAGGACTACTTCATACATAATATCTTATAAGACATTTTTAATTTTTACTGCTGCAATTATTTAATGAACTTAACGAATAACGAAGGACTAAATTTTTACGCATTGTAACGTTTATGGAGAATCGACAATACCAAATTGTAAAAATACCCTGTGGCATTGGATAAGAAATAGTCCCATAATAGTTGCATAGGCAAAATCGTTGAAGCTAGCGTAGTAAATTGAAAAAAAAATTGAAACGGACTGATTTTTATGTGATCCAGGAGAGACCAAAATTACGTTCCTTATCCTTATGTCTTAAACAAACTAGATGACTGACCAGTCACCGTTGTGTGTTCCATAGGGCATTTCCATTTCAAACTGTGTAACCAATGGGACACAACGCGAAACTTCAGGTTGCAGTTGGAATGTAAGGAAAAACTGACCTTAATGAAAGAACCGGTCGGAGTTTACTCGAACATGCTTTCCAATTTATCAATTAGTAGATAGAGAAAATGAGTAATTTCATGATAAATATATTATAATAATAATTATTATTATATATTATATATTTATTATTTTCTATGAGATTTCATTAAATGAGATTTATTTAATTCATTACCGGCAAGCGAAATTTGATTTTGTGTCATCCGTAAGGTTTTCCCACCACGCTTACCTCTTTATTTTAATACTATTTTTTTTAAAAATTAATTTGTGTATTCGCAATTAGGTGCGGAAACACGGTATCTTCCGATTTCCTTTTATTACATCCAGGTCATGCTATTTCTAAATTTTGAGAAGATTGCATTAACTGCTTGCTTAGCGTGCTTGAATTTTTCTCTTATCTCTGTAACTGTTGGCAATGTGCAATCACTAATGTATATAACTATTACCAATAACTACAAAGAAGAAAATAAATTAGTAACAGCCTAGATTTAAACGACATTATATACTATAGTTACCGTTCTTTTTTGCCATATAGTCCCTTAATC
The DNA here is from genome assembly GCA_963971405.1 of Psococerastis gibbosa. Taxonomy (NCBI): domain Eukaryota; kingdom Metazoa; phylum Arthropoda; class Insecta; order Psocodea; family Psocidae; genus Psococerastis; species Psococerastis gibbosa. The sequence goes on along the minus strand of OZ020486.1, from coordinate 48,768,171 downwards.
TGTTATTGCTTAGCGTGCAGAGAATACTCTCGAATTTCTTATCGCTTACAGAATGGACCTTGTGACGTCAGTAGTAATGACCATTCTATACTATCAGTAATGAAATTTTGTTTAAATCAGAAATACTGGTGACGTAAATGTATTGGTGCATACGCTGGTACACTTGGTACCTAGACTGCCCTATCTGAATTACGCACGTAATATTTAGTAGCTGGTAAAGTAATTGAAATGATAATAGTGACGTGCTAAAAGCTGTACACAGGCAGTATCTAGTCAGGCGCCCATTCCATTGACCGGCTAGGGCTATTTCCAAAACGGTGACGTGGTAGCAGACACTCAAGACTTAGGTAGTGTCTCCACCGACCTCGCATTGCAGATTGCAAGTGACATTGACGGAAATGTTTGTTTTTCTTTTTATTGAAATCTATAAAAATGTTTGTAATTAACATATCCCATGAAGACATTTTTTAATTTTGGTTTGTTTGTTTGTGATTTCATTGTATGATCATTGATCAATTTTAACTATGGCATAGAGGAAAATAAATATTTCCGTCAATTCTGCAATGTGAGTTCGATGGAAACGCCACCTAAGTCTTGAGTGTCTGCTACCACGTCACCGTTTTGGAAATAGCCCTAGCCGGTCAATGGAATGGGCACCTAACTATATAACCATACCACATGAGGAGAATTACTCTATCATATACTGCATAGGTAGAGAACCCCAGTGTAAAAACAACCAGTACGAGTAGACCCGTACACTCTTTATTATCACTTGGTATAATATGAGTAGTTCCATGGTAAATGGACTTCAATGGCAAAGCGGTAGCCTGTCCGTACTTGTGCAAGTCTCTAAACACCATGCGATCGGTGACCTGTCGTAACTCAACACAGGTATTACCTACAGAGGCGGCGGAAGAGGCTATTAGGATACATTCATTGAATTGTTTGCATGCGAATAATCTTTTTAAGAAAATATAATAATAATAGTTAAATTTTTGTTGCCTCAATTTCCCCTATCCCAAAGCACTGAATTGAATGATGGGATGATTGTATAGTCTAGAACGAGCATACCAATTTAATACAACACACTATTAATGACATGGTATGTAATGTATTGTTGGATGTAGTATCAATTAATTTATTCGTAAAATATATTTTTTTTTTCAAAACCAACACTTTGATTGGGAAAGCAACCTGTTGGGTTTTGTTACTCTATTCAACACGTAAAATATACCTGAAGTTAGCAAGCATTAATAGAAATTTTTAGTCATTTTTCATAAAAATTTAGACTTTTTTATTTTTTTGTGAATTGCAAAGCTGTGCCCCCTCTAGCAGTAAATATCTTACAATTTTGAATTCTTCATTATTTAGCTGCTTTACTTTCTTTTATTGCACTACAGTACTTGGCTCCACACACCCTGCCAAACTTAATAGGGGACAAGCATGGGCCGGTCACAGCAACCTTAAGCTTTCTAAGCAAGACCGGAGTCATGCCCCACCTGTAGACAAACTCAGGAAAACCATTCTAAACCACCCATGACTTCCGCACACACACACCGACCGGCGCAAATACTCAAAAGAGTCCCGCGCCAAAAAAAAGTACTTGGCGTTTGAATGCGACATAGAAAAGGCGATAAGGGAAAGCGATAAGCACCTGTAAAACAACAAAATTAGGCTTGGAAAGCAAAAACTTCCTGTACTTGTAAATACGTAGACTGTACCTGTAGCATCAGAATGAAGGGCTAGATAGTGTCTGCTGTCCAATAGCCTAAAAATGGCGATAAGGAAAAGTCAGACGTACCTATAAAACTGCAGAATTAGATATTAGTAGCAATAACTCTCCAGTACTATACTGGGAAATGACGTAAGCTGGTACTGTACCTACAGCATCAGATTATTACTTCTGTAGTAGTAGTAGTAACCAATGACGTAAGACGGAATAATGAAGGTACAGAACCTGCAGCATCAGGGTTAGGGCTAGATAGCAAACTGCCCATTAAAATCCATACGTCTAACATATCTGAAATGGGAATTGTGACGCTTTTCACTTACTAGCGTAATTCTTAGGTGGCGTCATAATATTTGTGTCGATTTCTGCCGGCTGTCGATCTCTTTCAGTTTGTGAATGGTTGTTGTGGATATCAGTTGTTGATCGCTCAGCATCATGACTAATTTCGCGTTAGGCTTTGAAGATTTTTCAGCCTTTCGATATACTTCACCAGGTAAGCTTCCTAGAACCAAACAATACACAACTTGAATCTTCCATACCTTATGCTTGCTGCATTGTACTGGATATTTTAACGTGTTCTCCGGCCATTTGTAAGAGGGGACCTGCGGGCCTGCGATGTCGCTTAGTATGCAAACAAAACAGTTTTGAACATCACTTAACATTGTAAAATTAACTTGTTTTTAATCCCGGGTTTGGATTAAAAATAACGGCCATAGTAGCATTAGTAGGCCCACTGGTCTGTACACTTTCGACTTTCGTTGTTGCATCTCAAATGAACCTGTATAAACCTTCCTAAAGATCTTGAGCCCCTTTGTGAACCTACTCCCAGCAGACTCATCTCTCTTTCCTCACACCATATCTGAATCAGTTGCATAGTCAGGGGAATTGGCATCAATTTTCGGTCCATCCACTTTCTTTGTCACATCCAAAAAAGCAGCTACCAACCCTTTTACATGTCTTCCATTCACTTTCTCTTTCTTTCTGAATTAACTACAATACCTGCTGTCTCTTGTGTATGGATATCAGGTGCGTGCGTTAGCATATACATTGTTTTTCACCATTCAATCCTGACCCAACCAACCCTCCGAGATATTTGCTTACCTTGAACACTTTATGCACTTTATACTTTAAATACACTCCTTGCTGTCACTCCTGCCCATCGTCACACATTTGCAGCGACAGGATGGTGCATTTGCATACATTGTCGGTCCATTCACTTTGTTGCATCCCAACCAAGAGAGCCTACCTTACCCTCCGTCATATACCGAACCCTTCCTACATCCTGCTCTTCGTGCTCCCACCCTGCTGTCACTGCGGCCCATCTTCACACCATCTTTGCCCCCGTTGCATCGACATTTGCATACATTCACTTTCTTTGTTGCATCCTCCGCCTCCTCGTGTCCGCCCTTCTCCGTCTGTCACGCTCTGTCCCTGATTTCCGTATAGGTTTTATGCGATCCCAAACAAAGATACCCCGCGCTCATGCTAAACGCTGCGAGCGCTCATATTACTCGTGCAATGAATTATTACCCAGAGCTATTACGGTATATACCGTACTTGTATTATTATCTTCTGTTGTGTCCGCGTTATAAAATGCTCCATATTTACTCCAAGGACAATAGAGACTATAATAGATCTATGTAATTAAGCTTAAGGCTATCCCTCCTCCTGCGCTTCAAAGCCTCTCATTCAATGAATGGCAAATTCAACCTACATGCCGAATTTCATCAAAATCGACTGAGTAGTTTGCCCGGAAATCGACGAACAGACAGACAGATAGAGCGACAGAGCTACAGACAGACAGTCATTTCGTAAAAACCACTTTTTTTGGTTCCTGGGACCTCAAAACATGTAAATCCGTTGAAATCTCGGAATCGAAAATTTCGACCATCACAAAGCTTTCCTTATACTACGTATAAATTGGAAAGCAAAAGTGTGATTGAAGTACGATATTTAGCTCTGCAATAGCAAAATACCCATACTACTGAAACCAAGGAAAGGTAGGCCTTATAGCAGCCATCCCCAAACTCTGACGATTTTATCTTATACTTTACTTGTAGACCTATTGTATAATTTAACTGAAATATATATTATATTGTATTGTATTGTAAACGGTGCCTTTATGGCCCTCGGCGTACTTGACAAAAAATTAAAAATTCTGCGAATAACCTGCCGCGAAGAAATCCTAATATTGGAGCAATTGTTGAAGAGAATATAAAACAGTTTCATAGTTCTCATTAAATTAAAGTAGGTCACTTTTCATGATTTTTCATTTGTACACCTGCGGCCCACGGTAAAGTGCCTGGCCCTCGGAGTATCCCTCGAGGATAAAAGTTTGGGGACCACTGCTCTATAGTGTATTAAAGTAGATGTGAATTGCAGAATATATACCTACTATCCCAGTTCTGGGCCGACTCACCAATTTTAGTATTTTTCAATGTATTTTCGGACGGTCGTCAATTTCTTTCGGTCTATTTCTCGTCGCATCATTACTGCTACTAATACAATAGAAGGCATTTCGATTAGGCTAACAGAGTATGTAGATGATTAATTGATTGGTAGTCTAAAAGGAACACCTGTCGTATTGGAACCTGTAACTTTAAGGATTATAGTTACAAAGGTGACCCCAGAGTGTACTATATGGCAGGTGAATACCGTATTTGACTGACGGTAGCTTCTAGCCTCTGCCATTGGGTTACAAGTGAGGCCCGTAACGCTAACCTACCAGACTCGTTTTAAAAATGTGATTGAAAGAATTATGGAAAAGTGTTTAAAGTGTTCAGCTCCTTCGACCGAAAGTGGTTTGTTGATGTCTTGCAAACAGACTTGTGACATGGCTACCATTCATATAAGCCGCCATCTTGGATAAGAAAGTCTCGAAAAAGTCACATAAATATGGTTAATACTTCCAGTCTTTTGGCCTTGGTTTCATGTAGTCAGATGATGTCCAGTGAAGGAATAAGGATTGACATGACTGGCAGTCACGGATCTAGTCGCTAAAAAACACAATGGAAAGTGCTTTCAAGAAAATTAAAACATACGGTACCACAATCCGTTTTTTTCCACAGAATTTGTAGACACCCCATAATGTGTAGTGTATAGTAGCAGAGCCTTATTTTAGGTACCGTACTAAGCCACACAGTAAAGTTAGGAGAATAATATGGCTAGGATTCCTGTCTCAACTATAGAGTTCAGTATAGGAGAGATGGGACACTCGCAACCCGCTAAGGCATTTGCTTTTATAATTTTGGGTACTGGCTCCACCTCCTATAAACAGTCATTAGTGATAACGGAAATTCAAAAACATATTTTGACGGGAGGGATTGTCCCATCTCTCTTATTTGAGACTCTAAGCTGAGCCATAAAAACAATAGAATAATAGTAATTATAACTTAATAGAAACCACCCATACGCACCCGCAACATTTGCACATTCAACCGTATAAGGCGTCGAAGGTAAAGTACCTATACCATATGACAGTGAAAAAACCCATGTTCTTAAAACTCGAATTGCCATTTAAGTAGACTGGTTGATGGCTGGCAAGCCAATGCTCAGACGACAAATTTTTCTTATGCGTAGGTATTATGGTTTAATAGGAGGTGCATTCATCAAGCGATCAACGATATTTCTTGTGCGTGGCAGAGTGTTTTGTTGCCACTTAGGGCTACAAATCTTTGGCTGATGGTCGAGTGGTCTTAATCTACAGATTTGCCTATGTTAATATCGTATGTTGTCTGCCAGCACGCGTACAGGCAGGTCAGTACTCAGAAAAGTTGGGAAATTTTAGACACAAGTACCTGTTAGTGTATGCGACTGATACATTCATAAAATTGTTTGAATGCAATTAATCTTTTTAAAAATTAAGTAAATATAATAATAATAAACATAATGAATAATGAGTATTGTCTTTATTGCATGCTAGCGCTTTCTTGCATTTAACATACCCCAAAGAGCGCAAGATAATAAAAACTGACCCCCAAAGAACTTGCGCGTACCTATCTTCTTACACTTCCTATACAACTGCGAACACTAGCGTGAAATGTAATTAACTTTCCCTGAAATATGACAAAACAATACCTTGGAGACAAAATACATTGGTTGACCTGACCGTAGAAATGATTAATTGACTTGAGGATGTGACTTCAGTCTTAATACTTAGCGACGGTTTTTGCGCCCCCCTCCCAAAAAAGGGGCTCCTACTTAACCCCCTAATTTAAGCTAAAATTAAAATTGCGGGCAGTGCAACGGTGACGGGACTACTTACCGCCACTTATACCAACCATTGACGTCTAAACACTTATAATGACGTCATCTGTGACGTCAATAGAACCCGCACCCCCATGACGTCACACCTCCTAATCCATACCCTCTGACGTCACATAGCTTCCTCACTCTCCCCCTTATCCAATTCACGTTCAACTCCATCTCTCTCCCACACATGAAACTCAATCTCTCTCACACTATATCTAAATCAGTTAATACTCTATCTCTCTTCGTTAGGGGCTTAACGGGTTAACTACAGTTCTATAGGCTTAACAATGACTTTCTGACGTCACGTGGTTCCTTCTCTTTTTCACACATCACAAATTAGCACCTACTTTATCTCCCTCCCCCACACTGCATTCAGACAACGTTCTGTCTCTCTCCCACTCATCCAGTTAAGGCACTACTCTGTCTCACTCCGTCAGGGGTTTGTTGAACGACCTTCTGACGTCACATCGCATCTCTCTCTCTTACATAATAAATTTCCATATTCCTCCATCCCCCTGGGGCCTGCCATCGGCCTTCTTGACGTCATATAGGGTTGTCTTTCTCCTTTATTATGCGACTGCGGCGCTCTGTCATGGGCAGAGTCAGCACTGCTCGACCTTGACCTAGGGGTGGCGGAAGGACAAGGTGGGGGGAAAGTTGCGGGAAATGAATGGCAGCCGGTGAAAGGTGGGGGGGTTATTTTGTTCACGGATGACATTACTGTATAGGGGGAGGGGGGGGGGGGGTGTCTTTGTACCCTGATAGCCATAATGAATGTTTAATAGTGAAATGCTGGCTGCGAATTATTATTATACGATACTGCTGCTGTTGAGTTTAGGAATGGTTCATAAGCCATGGTGAATTTATGATGGTATTACATTTTACTTATTAATTCACTACTAGTCGGGCCCTTCCTACGTAGAGTTTTATATTGTTTTGTTTTGAATGTTATTATTTATGAATGAATGAATTAATTAAACCTGCAGTAAGTTATTTAAATAGGACATGAGCATTGTTTGGCGTATTCCTGTGACTCTAATGAAAGTGTAGATAGATAAATAAATAAATGTATATAATACCTTTTTGTTCTATTACTAAGCCAACCGAGCGCAGTGAGGGCTATAAAGCCCTCTCTTACACTAAACTAGGATGACCCGGGACCACCTGCTTTACATGCCCTCCGAAGAATGACCAGAAAAAGTTATACCAGTGTGAGACTCGACGTCCTGTACGGTCTAATCAGCAAATAAATAAATTACAACAGAAGACAAAATTCTACAAGAGCATATCAATAACAGTCGCATCACAACAATAAAAATGCACTCGGAATTGGCACTGACCCAAAATGGCCGCCGCCACGTCACAGACGCTATCAAATAAGAATAGACACCGAATTATATCAGAACGTATGTCAAATTAGCCGCAAAAAATGTCATTATTGCACAACTGGTTTTATTAGACTAATATAATAATAATGGAAACCTGCACTCGTTAGCCCCCAAACCACGTCCAATTCAGACGAGATAACTCGCGGGTTTTTTTCGAGAGTTGTGAATAATCGAAAGAGATAATTGCAGAGTTGATGTAAATTGGGCAAAGAGCCAGCATCACGCATGTTTATCGTTTGCATCGTTTCGAGAAACTGACCTACCGTACGTGTCAGATGCTAGCGTGAATAATTACATTTGTCTAGTCTATTACGTGTAATATTGTTGAATTTTTAGATTTTTCACTAACGATTTTCTTGACAATTGGCCTACTCTTTGTTATAAGGCGATGATTTCCAATTTTTGTAACTTTTTCTGACTATAATAATTAATTCCACGTTTCACAGTCGCAAAAGAACGGAAAACGATCTTATGAAAAATGCATAAAGCAATATAAGCTTTCTGCTTTCGTCGCGTGTTTTGCACCGGCCTGTGAGCCTACCATGCCGTACGTTAAGGAATAATCTATGTTGGGGTTAAATATGTAAACAAATGATTTTAGACTAGCTTGTTAAGTTTAGTTTTAAATGGCATGGTAAGCGGACCGTAAGCCCACTGAATTTTTAATACTGTACAAGAACACGGGCCTACTGCCTACTGGCGATTATTTTTAATCTTAATTTTTTATTCAAAATAGAAATAAGATAATTTTACAATGGAAAGTGCTATTAAAAAATTTTTATTTACATTTTTAACCCCAGGAATAAGTTGATACTAAACGGCATAATAAAGTAGGCCCGCGGTTCAATTTCTAGTTTTTGCGAATGGCAACCCTGGAGCAGTTACTTGCATATTTGGTAAAAATACAATTTAGCTGTTTCTCCCTCCATAAGATAAGTATGGGGATGTACCGCGCCAATCAAGAGCAAAGCCTACACCCTTCACATTGGATTTTCTATAGGGAAGATCTCCAACTCCAATGTCTTTTGCATGCACACTATGTATCTACGAACTGTATGTAACTATTGTATCGTATCCATAATCTATACCCATAACATAATGAAGAACAAGTAGAATCCGGGCTGATGGGCCGTGATCGATATGACTGGTTCTTCATATGACTCCGGCCATTAAAGCCTTTGCAGTTACGTCATTATACCCATATCATAATGTTTTTAATTTATACAGTAAGAGCCTTACGTACCTATAGATTTGGCCTACTATATGGGAAAAAAAGTATGGGAAGGTCAGTGTTGTAGAACATCATCATTTAAGAAACATCAATAATAATAATAATTTATAGGCATAATTAGACAGATCTAATGACATAAGTGAGTAGGCGGTTGACATATGAGGTTAAGCCTCATCACCCTCATACTGAGAACATAAGCATAATAACATTTTACTATTATTTACACACATTAGCCATAAATAAATTGTATGATCAATCATAAAAAATAGAGAAAAATTATTTTATGTACATTTTTATCACCATCGAATATTTGTTTCTGTGTGGGAAAGTTTAGGGTAGTATTCAAACGTTATAGCGGTTCATTAGTATGGAGTAGCTACTGTTAGTGTGTGCGGGAAGTAACCTGGGGGCAAGTTGAAGTGATCTGGGAACATCACGATCATTTCTAGTGGTGATTATGGCGTAAATGATATCACGAAGTTTTGCATTCAGGCTGAGAAAATTTCTGCACATGGACATTATATAGTCAGGTCAGTCGCAGAAGAATGTCCCGTCGAGACTAGAGGTCCAAGTTCGAATGTGACCTACAACTAGTAAATTGAAGCGTCCATTAGGCCAACTTTCAACTTCCACATCATTATGTTGCTGCTGCAATGCTGCTGTGTTCGCGAGGTGCATGGGTTCGCAAAGGAAGTCAAACTGATGGGCCTTTTCTAAAACTTCATAAACTTTTCAGTGTTCTATGGTGCTCTAGTGGACTCTATTGTCTTGGGTTACCTACTTCCCGAAATAATAATAATAATAATAATTTCAACAGACAGAAATGTATTTCCTGGAGAGATCGTGTCCCTAACGATGAGGTTCTGAGGCAAATGGATTCAGAAGCCGGGTTGCTGCTGACGGTAAAGTAACAAAAAATAATATACTTTGGCCATGCGATGAGGAACGAAAAGTATTGCCATCTGCATGTAATAGTCCAAGGGATGTTAGAAGGACAGAGGGCTCTTGACAGAAGAAGAAAATTCTGGTTGAAAAATCTGAAGGCATCCAGTGGTTTATCAAGAACACGACTACCCTTTTCAGGTCAGTAGTCTCAAGGTCCGAATCGCCATGATAATCGCCAGCCAAGGCCGTAGCTAGGATTTTCTTTCGGGGGGGGGGGGGGTCAGAAATTTCATTGGATAGTACACAGGAGTTTTTATTTTTCCTCCCAAAATCCGATTCTTCTGTCAAGACATTTCATTTCGGAGGTTTGAAGCCCCATCACCCCCTCCCCCCCCCGCCTCCCTGGCTACGGCCTTGATGATCGCTAATCTTAGATCTTAGAAGAGGCATTAAAAGAAGAAGAAATGTATTTCCACAAACTTTGCCTAATTTTGCTTCTAGCAACATATATTCCATAAAGTTGGAGCCCGAAAAGAAGATTAGTTGGTGCGGAACCGTGTAAATGTTGAAGGCCTATTAGCCCCCGAGGACTCCGAGACGTGCGAGTTAGCCTTACCCGAATATAATCTCGAAATCATATCGGGCCTGTAATAATTCAGGTGTTGCCATTTGCGCCCAGGCCCGGCCCGTCCTATGGGCAAGTGGAGCGGCCGCACCAGGCGCCGAGTCGAAGGGGGCGCCGCGAGACGCCCCCTTGGACTCGGCTTTGTGTTTTCAAGCGGGATAATTTAAAAAAAATAAAAATAAAATAATTTTTATAGAAGACTTGTTTTAAATCTGGCGCCAACCGGTTTAACGTGGTGGAACGTTAACTCCTTCCACGACAACTCCGAGTGGTTATGTTGGCCACCCTAACTAAAATGGCAGATCATAGCATTGTTATTGGTTACTAATTTCAGCTTCACTCGTATCTCTTGTGAGATTTTTATAAATAATTGCAATTGGCAACAAAAAAATTTTAAGGTAAGCAGACGCAGATGCTTTATAGCGGTATTTGTATTAAGTTGTTGTTATAATAAATAAGAGAGTTACAAAGCAGATTAAGAAGTGGCTCGGCTTGCAATTCTGCGAATGGTTTGTGTTTGTTATTAATATCAAATAAGAGAATTTATGTCTACTGTATGTCCAACTTATTGTATATTTATTTATTTTGGACTTTATTTAGACTTAAGGTAATTTATGTGTCTTTTATTTTAGCAACTTTGCAAAGGCAATGTGGAAAAAATTGTCAGGCGCCGGAAATGAGAGGAAAAGAAGAGCTAGGGAAGCTGAGAATGAAAAGCAAGCGGCGCAAATGGCCAAATTTCTAAAACGGCCAGGTCCACATCCAGACCCAACCCAGCCCCCTAGTACAAGCAAGGAAAGTACGGTTGAGAGTGAGGCCCAGGCGGTTGCGCTGGACGAGGCCATTTTTGAGAACTTGCCTTGCAGTGAAGAAGAAAGAAGTTTTTCTATGGACATAGCCAAGTGGCCCTCTTACTTGTCTTCACAAGTTATTGACATGATCGTTGAAGAGGGGCCGCAAAACGGGAAACTCGATGATGATAAATACCCAAAAAATGAGAAAGGCCGGCATTTTTCCAACAGCCATTTCAAAAAAAGCATGCCCAACGGAGAAGTATATGAGCGGCAGTGGCTTGTTTATTCCAATTCAACAAAGAAAGTATACTGCTTTTGTTGTCACATCTTCAAGCGCACAAGTCGTTGCCATCTTTCCAATGTTGGCTCTGACAACTGGCATCATTTGTCTCGTTTACTAACGAGCCATGAGTTTTCTGACGACCACCAGCAAGCCTTATTAACGTGGCTTGAAACGGCTAAAAGGTTAAAAAAATGTTGTGGCATAGATAAAGGGCTTCAGAAGCAATTGGAGGATGAAAAAGCAAGGTGGTCTTCTGTTATGGAACGAATGATCGCCATCACGCTGTTTTTGGCTGAACACAATTTGCCTTTTCGTGGTAGCAAGGACACTTTATACACTCCAAGAAATGGGAATTTCTTAGGCCTTGTACAATTACTTGGCCAATTCGACCCCGTCATGATGGAGCACTTGCGAAGAGTGATGCAGAAGGAATCCAAGCATTTTTATTTTAGCAAAAATATTCAAAACGAAGTAATTAAATTATTAGCTGACGAAGTAAGAGGCCAAATATTATCTAAAATAAGAAGTGCCAAGTATTTTTCTATAATTTTAGACTGTACTCCTGACATCAGCCACACTGAGCAAATGAGTGTCACCTTCAGATTTTTCGACGTCGATGAAGCGCGTGTGCGTGAGTGTTTTTTGACATATAAGCCAGTGGCTGACTCAACTGGAGCCGGCCTGACGGGCTTATTTTTGGACGAAATAATTGATAAATATGGTATTGACATGAATGACTGCAGGGGCCAAGGATATGATAATGGTGCTAATATGGTTGGACACATTAAAGGAGTTCAGAGTCGCATTGCTAAAACCTATCCACGAGCCTTTTTTAACCCTTGCGGCTGTCATAGTCTCAACCTTGTGGTTGCCGATGCAGCAAAAACTTCTATCAAATCAGTGTCTCTTTTTGGTGTGCTGCAACGGCTGTTTGTGTATTTCTCAAATTCAACAAAGCGGTGGAAGGTGGTCTCAGAGCATCTGCAAAATTTAAGCCTGAAAAAGGTTTGTGACACACGCTGGGAAAGCAGGATCAACAGCTTGAAAGCAGTGCGGTATCAGTATGCTGAAGTTAAAAGGGCTCTGGAGGATGAATATGAACAATCAACGGACCCTGTTGCAAGCTCAGAGGCTGAATCGCTTCTTGTAAATTTGGAAAAGTTCGAGTTCTTAATGGCGTTAGTCATATGGTACGATGTTTTATTCCAGGTTAATCTAGTAAGCAAAACAATGCAATCTGAAACCATGGATTTGTCCGAAGCTACAAAAATTATGAATAAATGCTTGAAATTTTTAAAAGAATACAGAAGTACAGGTTTCACTTCTGCACTCATCACTGCCAAAGAAATCGCTGAAGAAGCACAAATCACTCAGGAGTTTGAAACTGTCCGTCTGCGAAGGAAAAAGAAGATGTTTTCTTATGAAAATCAAGACGAATCTCCTACTGACCCAGAAACAGCGTTTCGCACCTCTGTCTTCTATCCAATGATTGACACAGCCATTAATTCATTGCAGTTGCGCTTTTCCCAATTAAGTGACATTAATAGTACATGGCAATTTATGTACGATTTGAAAAAGATCGACCATAATGGTTTGAATGCGGCCTGCTCAGATTTAGAATCTGTCTTAACCCATGGCGCTCTCAGTGATATTTCGGGTACCGAGCTAGCCCAAGAAATAAGGAGCCTTAGTGCGTTCTTAGGCGGCGACGATGGGCATCCAAAGGGGGTTCTTGAGTTTTTGGCAAAGCATTGTTGGAAAGATATGTTTCCAAACGTTTGGACAGCTCTCCGCATTTTCATTACTATACCGGTCACTGTTGCTAAGGGAGAAAGGAGCTTCAGCAAGCTAAAATTGATAAAGACCTACCTAAGGTCTGTTTTAGCTGATGAGAAATTGTCGGACTTAGCCATATTATCCATAGAAAATGAGATCGCCAACAATCTCTCCTATGATCATTTGATTAAAAAATTTGCTAGCATCAAAGCTAGGAAGGAGAAATTTCAATAATTTTACATTTAGTTATTAGTTACAGTTGCCTAATACAATCCCTTTATAAGAAGCATGCACAATTTTTTAATGTCTCCCATACTCAAGCGTTCATGAATAATTTACGGTCTCTGGGAGGGGGGGGGGGGGGGCGCTAAAATGTAAACTCGCACCACTCAAGAAAATACCTCGGGCCGGGCCTGTTTGCGCCACAATGCATTCTGGAACATTAATCTGACATAATTGGGGACTAAAAAATCTTATAGCCTATTTTATATAGTTTCAAGTTCTTTCCAGTTCAAATCTTTTAATATTCTTTCTTTCTATAAATTCCAACTGGGTCAATATATTTTTTATTTCTGCCCCAAATTTAATTCCTCTTGTACACAGGGAACATTTCTTCTAATTTACTTCATCTCATTGATGACTGGACATTTTTATATAGTGCAATAAACCTGTTGAGGGGTGTCCAATTTGCCCTGAACATAATTGTACAGTTTTACAGATTTATATTTTGCAATATCCGACGTACATCAGCTTTAATATAATAATGGGACGAACATCATAATATTGCTACGGTATATGGTCGGCGACTCATTGAAGTATTATTCAATTAAGGGGAAATAATTCAAAATTATGTTATAACAGATAATGGAGGGCTAGTTAGTGTGGAATCCAAGCCAGTTTTGAAGTAATTGGACTTGTCAGGTGTCTGCAATATCGCAGATATGCATTGGCCATGCAGTGTCAGATGGAATGTCTGCTCCACTTCTGATATTGTTGACAAGTCCACCTTGATTACAACATGGAAAAGGAATGTAAGATGTGCAGTGGCAAGGTGGAGGGGGATGTGGAGGGGGATGTCTAAACAAAATATTGACCTCATAGAATGGGATGGCCCATTGGATCGTGCCTCATGGAATTTTTGGGCAATACTGATATTGTTTCTGCGTGAATCTATTAGCAAAGGTTAATGACAATGACATTGGCAAGTGCCATGGATGAACAATTGGAGAGTATGCATTTCGATAGGGAGAACGGTCATTTGAATACTCAAGTGGATTAGATTTAAAAAGAAGAAGAATACAAGAGCAATGAGTCAATCGTCCAGAGACCATCAGTTCTTAACAGGACTAAGGCTAATGATGGGAGTAGCACCCACTCCCAAAACATCCCCCCTTCCCCCTAATTGTTCGATGACTGTGATGCCTCTGCCTCTAATGACTACTAACATAACAGGCAGTATATGAATGTATTAATGTTTGGCCACTGGCAAACTGGTCCACGTCCTCGATGTCAGCCCACACCGTCTACTAGCAACAATGGACATGCTGGGGCAAGCTTACCATTGACACAATATAACAGGGGTAAGCATGACATAATCAAGTTCGGGTACTAGTCAGAGGGAAAAATTTACCTGGGGAGGAACAGCTAGTTATTGACAAAATTGATGGGAAGGTTAAGAGAACGCCCCGGATTGGCGTAGATCGTGGGTTCAAATCCCGCCAAGTCCAGTTTTTCTATATCCTCTGATTTCGGTTCTGTACTCCTTCCTGTCCTTAGAATTCTGACCATTCAGAACTCCCTCCGTTTCGAGACCCACTCTCCTGTTTGTCTGCGATTTGAGTTTCTTTACCTCTTCCTTGGTCATATCCTCCCAGAAGACACCTACTACCAATCTCCCTTTCCAGCCACTTCGCCACGTATGTTCAAAACTCGTTTCAAAATCTTTAGGAATAGAGGCCCATAGCCCCTCCTCCCAAGGACGCCAAAACGCCCCTGCAAGGAACCCATTCAATAGACTACTTGATGCCTGATAATAAGTGTGTGGCGCTACCACACGCAGTAGGTGGCGTACCTGAGCCTGGTGGTTACCTCCACGGTGTCCCTCCACGGTCACGTCCATATACCTATTTATTAAACCTATAATTTTTAAACCTGATAAGGCACCAACCACGTTCCGACAACCTTTTACGCCCCCTCTGTTATGTTTCCATCTTCTTCCGTACTCTGTGGATTTTTAACAATTGTAATTAAAAACAACTTAGATTAATCTTTAATCGGTGCTGGGTTGGCTGCGCTTTAATTTTAACATGCTTCTGTGAGCAAGTTGCTAGTACGACTAATTGATAGTCTACATACTATTTAGGTATGTATATATTTTTGCTTTAAAAAGTTTATTCCCATACAAACAATTCAATGAAAGCATCCGAATAACCTCTTCAGTCGCCTCTATAGGTAATAACTGTGTTGCGTTACGACAGATCACCGATCGCATGATGTGTAGAGACTCGCACAAGTACGAACAGGCTACCACTAGCTATGCCATTGAAATGAGCTATAATGTTTTCGTCAGTCAATAGGACCCCAGACAATTAAAAATAGGAGATAGGTGACTCATCTTACCAAGGGATATGTGAGTGCCCCTAGTGGAGCTAAAATTGGGTTTGAGCAACTAGAGTATACGGAAATTACTGTAACTCCGACACCTCGACGATTGAAGAGCCAATTCCAATTCCAGGTGGAAGAAGCCCGGGGCTGAAATGTCGTGAGTCATCGCATTGCCCAATAATGTCGGTTCATAATGCACATCCGTTGTCCAGTCGGTAAAGCACTGGGCTATCAACCATAAGGTCGGCGCTCGAAACTCGACGTAAAACAAAAAATTTTCCGCCTAGCCAGACGCCTACCGTAGGGAAATAATAATGTCCTATTCCTGAAGGGTTTTTTATAAACCTTGCCCTACTTACTGGGGTAACTTAAAGCCAACGACTCCACGAATTTTCGGACATTATTGACAATTTTTGTCCATTGGCAAACTGCTAGACGTCCTCGATCTCAACCTACCCCGGTAATCAGCAGTGATCATGGACAAGCAGAGAGAAGCTTACCATTGACACAATGCAACAGGCGTAAGCATGACTTCACCAACTACGAGTAACTCGTAGGGAGAAAACGCGACTTTCTGACATGTTGCAGACTACAGCATTGTAAATAAAGCAGCCATCAATAGCTGGTTATTGGAGACGTCGAAATTAAAAAATAAATTTTTGGCGGGAAGAGTCTCTCCAATATAAAACTGTACTCTGAACCAGTCCTAAGGCCCAAGCTTGGGTTGTCGTGTCACGGCGTTTTTTCTGACATCTGACGACTGGAGAGCCAATTCCAAAGTTTCTCCAGCTGGAAGAAGCCCGGGGCCGAAATGTTGTGAGTCATCGCGTTGCCCAATAATGTCGGTTCATAATGTATTTCCGACCGTCATTCTCACCTCCTGCCATTCTTTCCCATGTTATTCAACATAGCCAGAGAGTCCTGAACCCACAGGGAAATTAGTACATCTGCGAAACATTTATTTCCTCACCTAACATTAATTTTGAAAAATGGTCGAATACTTCTACCTACAGACTGTAGGCTACAGTACATTTGTATGCATAGTATAGGAATATGCTGATACAGATTGAAGTCTTGACAATTCTTGTATTGTCTTGTGCATTGATCGCTTTGATGGGAGTTGTTTGCAATAATATATATAGGCTATTACCAAAATATGCATATCAAAAAGCGTATTAAAAATAGTAGGTCTTGTACACAAGTCAGAGATCCCAAAGATGTGGCAGAATTTATCGTAAGCTCTATTGTACAGATTGCCCCAGATACTGTAGATGTACAGAATTGTTGTTATTCGTTCTTTTTCAATAATTGTTGTTTTATGTTATGTTTTTTTATGCTGTATTATTAATTTGTTTGAGCAATACTTGTACATTGTTATTCTGATTCTGACAGCTATTGGGATTAATTGTGGCATAAGTTCTGCTATATGCCCAATTGTTGAGTTCTACCTACATGCCAAGACAATCCAGGGATATCATTTGTGGTCCCAGGGAGGTCAATTGCACCCCCCCCCCCCATAATTACTTCTATATAATATTAATATATAACAAAATACGAATAAGGCATGTAATTTGGCATGCGCTATAGCTATGTCAAGGGATGAAAGTTGTGAAAACAGAGTTGGGCTCCCTCTCCTTTGTGAAAATGGAACTTTGCTGACTAAGCGCTCATCCGCGAGAAATCGCCGCTGTCGCGTTTATTGGAAGCTCACAGTATTCCTGATTTTTCTAGTTTTTAATTTTTAACATGGTGGTTTAACTGCAGTTCCTGCATACTAATAATAATATAGTTGATCTACCCACTGGCAGATCAGTATCTTCAGCAGGACATGTAGAGTGGTGGTGCAGACTCTGGCTTTCTCCCGAAATGTTGTTGGTTCGAGTCCCACACTTGCTACATTTTCTGACCATGCATCGGAGGGCACGTAAAGTAGGCAGGTCTTCCTAGTTGAGTTTAAGAGAGGGCTTTAAAGCCCTAACTCCGCTAAGGCGGCTAAGTTATAGAACAAAAAGTCAATATTTTTTATATTTTATTTCCTTATCTTTCCATTTTGACCCAATCTATCATAACCGTACTAGGGAAAATATTTCGTGTAATGGAGGGGCTTAAGTTAATAAGTTTCCTACCTATAGTAGGCCCTACAGCTGATAACTGGGAATTATTGCACAATACAGAATATAGGAAAAAACACGAATATATCCGTAGAAACAAAATTTCATCTGCTCGCCGATACTGTAGGTCTATGACACAGCTTCTATTGCCTATTTATGAATAGTCTACCTATTTCAGTCCACAATCTATAACTATCAACTGGGTCTGTCATTGGGCAGCGACAGGCAATGATTACGTTGTCAGGGTTGCCTTCAGCGACAAAAAAGTCGACACCAGTGGACAGGGCGACAAAAAAAAAGTGGGCGCGCGTCGTCCAATAGGAGAACAGCGTCCGACAAAAAACGCTCTACCGGCAATCGCAGCTGCATATCAGCCGCATTAAGGCTCCCTAATGTTTCTGCTCTGTGATAAATGAGATCTGCGCGCATTGATATCGGTATTATATTTAATTTTTTGTCATGTTAGCTCCTTGTTGAGCCAATGGCTGCCTCCAGGCTAGGCTGTTGCATCAGAGGTCATGCGCATTACTAGTTTTTTCGTTGTTATGTTATACTAATTATTGTTGCATTGGACTGCATATGTCATTAATCAATTTTCGAGGAGGATGTATCTGATAAGAAGTTCTATGCCACTCAATAAAAAAATAAACTTGGGGGCTTGATTTGTTGGAAGTATGTCACTGGATACAAAATGGAAGGAAGGATGGAAGGTAGAAGGATTTCCGAAACTGTGGTCAATCGGTGTAAGTGAATGTAAGGCTACACGAAATACATGAATACATATTTCCCAACACTTTACTGAAGATTGAAAGAACCACGAACCCATAGAAATGCAAAACCAGGTACTTGAATATGATAATCTGCCCACTTGTTGCCCCCGCAACTTGCCCAGCGATGCCTAATTCCGAAATAAATTATACCTGGTAGCTGTCTTATCAGCAAAGTCTCAACACTTACCAAAAAATTATCTTCAAACCTTAGCGCCAAAAATACCGCCGTTCCAAACTAGTTGCCCAATCTTCAATCTATCAAACACATACTCGCGTATGTAGCAAATTATTTTTTATAGCCCATATAACGTCTAATATAGTCTAAAAAATCTTAATTGGGAATCTAAGAGCCTTTTAATATTTGAATTGGACCTGCGCAGAACGAGTTTTGTGGTTTACTTTCCTGAATCAAATCTATTTAATCATTATTATTTGCAAGTCTTCTTCTTCTTCTATCGAAAATGGGCGATCATCATGGCAATTTGGACCTTGGAGACTGCTGCTCTGAAAAGGGAAGTCATGCTTTTGCCAAACCACTACCTCAGGTTTTTCAACCAGGCTGTTCTTCTGCCGGGAGCCTTCTGTCTTTCTATCTTCCCTTGCATGATTACATGCAATAGGCGATACTTTTCGTTCCTCATCACATCGCCAAATTATAGTTTCCGTTTCTTAACCGTCAGGAAAATGCTTGCTTATTTTTATATTTCATCACTTCCCAAAGCATAACGAAAGAGTACAGTGTATCTATTGGATTCCCTCAGTCTTAACTAAACCTACAGTTGATCGTAACGGCCCTGAGGCATTGAAGATAAATTTAATCAGCGGTTGTCAGCAATTAATCGTTTTGTTATTGCAATTGGACTGAATACTACTATTAATCTAGATGTAATATTTAATGCTACTTGTTAGGTAGCTACATTATTTGAAGTCACCTTATAAATATTAATGAAGAGCAATGAAAAATAATGAATTCCAATGTTCAAGCATATTATGAGATTAATCATACTATTAATTTTCAATATTTCAGTAGTTAGAAGTTAGGTAAAGAATAATTCTCTTACTGGTGATGGACGACCAAGTTCCAGGTGCTAAGGGCTGAGAACCGAATGGCCCCGTCCGTTGTATCGTATTTTCGGTCGAGTCGGGTCTAGTATGTTCGCCTGGTCCCACCGAATTTTAGTATTTTCAGCGTATTTTCGGTCCGGTTCTCGGCTCGGTCCTTCTTTCTTCGGTCTTTGCTTCAGTTCCACCTGAAACCCTGGCTGGACTTGACCAAATCTATCACTAAATCCTTTATTCTTACTTATATTGTATTGGGTTAATTGTAAGAGTGGGCCGAAAGGCCCAAAACTCGCCCATATGGAAAATAAAGAATTGTCTTTCTTTCTTCCTTTCTTAAATTCAGTAAGTTTGCCGTTAACAATTTTCTGTTATCCCCACTATATGTGATTCCAACACTCGAACATACTACCCACTTCCACACTATACTTGCTAAACAACCCAAACTAACAGACTCACCTCATTGCAAACGGTCAAAGGCAAACCGTTTTAGACGGTCCCTAAACTTCAACTGCCGCTTCTTTCAGATTCCACTCCCTTTACTTTACAACGATGGTCG
Source organism: Psococerastis gibbosa (assembly GCA_963971405.1). Classification (NCBI taxonomy): domain Eukaryota; kingdom Metazoa; phylum Arthropoda; class Insecta; order Psocodea; family Psocidae; genus Psococerastis; species Psococerastis gibbosa. The sequence goes on along the minus strand of OZ020486.1, from coordinate 48,748,106 downwards.
GTCTCACCCAAAAAGGCTAACTGTCTAACAAGGAAACTAACACAGGCCTAACTCGATTCCAAAGACATATACGCCCTTTTATTGTGACTGTGAATGTACGAGGTCGAACAGTTAGTGTGGGTGCAATAACTGTTAACATTACCAGAATAAAACTAAAACATACGATAATTTTATTCAAATATGCATGCCAATATAATAGTAGCCCTGGGTATTCATACTATATATAACTGCATTTAAGTGCATACTGCATTCTATGAAACTAAGCTCGTTTACTGCCCTAACGATCGGTAGTTCCGTTAATTTTGAGTTTTCCTCTCCGGGGTTCCCTTACGTTCCCAACCTCCTGCAGACAACTTTCTGGGTGTAAACATTTCAAAAGGCAAGGCAACCAATTGCTATTAGTAGGATTGAAATGAACTCAGTAAAAAATTTTCAAGAGGGTAAAATTGAGTATACTATGTCGAAAGCGCCAAGCTATCTGCGGGGGTCACATTTACTCGAAGTGGGGCAGAAGCAGATCCGTATCCAGAAATTTATTACGGGGGGGGGGGGCCTGCAGCTTTAACTAAGTCTCTATTTTTGAACCAACCTTTATTTTTTTTATTTTCCCCTGAATTCACGCTTACCTCCGGGTTGAAACGTGTTTTGGTGGTAGAATAGGAAAGGGAGGATGGCTTCACCAATCATTTTGGTTTGGGGGGGGGGGGACAAAAAAATTTTTTTACGCTTTCTACCGTGAATAAAAGATGTAAAAATTTTACGATAACAATTAATGTCTATAAATAAATGGGTGATCATACCGTTTCCAAACAATTTTCCCTGGGCATTCGGTTCAGCACGTCGTCAGGATTTGGAGAATAGAGAATCTGACAATTTTGGGGGGGGGCTTGTCCCCTGACCCCTGTATCTCACCCCTTGGATACGTGCTTGTCACCAATGATGGTTGATGGTTCGGACAAGCTGCTTACAGAGACCGATCTATCCGATACTTGAATGGTTCCATGGAGGATGCAGGGCTAGAACTATGATCGGCTGACAACATAACCCCCGACACTGGGTGTCACAAAAAGCCATAAAAAGAAATACTGGAAGAGAAGTTTTCTGGAAGTTGGAAGGAACGGCCCTTAATAGGCGCCAAAATCAGCTCATTGTGTCGAACTCTTGAATTGTTGATTTGTTGGCTCTGTCAACAAAGTATCTATTCATGGGCTGAGAGTGGAAAGCGCCTTAAGTAGTTGGACACGCGGGAGGTGTCGCAATTTGTAAGAGATTTGCAATCTGTCCACTGCGAGCATAATGGACGGTGGCCACATTCGGGAGCTCGCATGTCACGACCGAAACAGCCGTTGACTCAGGTCTTTTAGTTACAAGTACGATTTTAGTTCATGGTCATTTGTAACATGGGGGAGGGGGTGGTCCCACTGATACAACTATAGAGTTCTATATATAAGAGAGATGAGACATTCCCTCCCACGAGGGATATATTATTCATTTCTGTTGTACGATTTCAGTAGGCCTACATGGTTATTTGCAATAGGGGTTTGCAGTGGTCTAAATGATAAAATTAGAGTTCTTTACAGAACATTCCCACCTGCGATGGATTTAAGCATTTCTGGTGTACGATTTTAGTTTAAAGTTATTATTATACAATATATCTCGTATATTGTAGAACTACACTTTTTGGTGCGTGCTGATTGTGTAGTCACTAAAAAAAGTCTCTACAAAACAGGAAATTTACGCTTTCCGATGCTTTAAAGTTTGCGAAAGTCTAGTTTGTGTAAATGATTGTCAAATGACTTCGCTGGATTTCAAAATACATGCATGGCTTCTCACCTATCAAGGCAGAACCCGTTGTATAAGCATTTAGCCAGAAGAAAACAGCCGACTAATTCCACCAAAAAATCCAACAATTCCTTCCAGTATTCCGTGCCAGATATACATGGAATCGATGGGCAATCCTTTAATTGGAGCTAAATGCGATTCCGAGATCGATCTAACATGTTGAAAACCGTTTTTTCACCCGTCTATATCACGTTTGATCGGGCCTTTGGCGACTGTTCAACACTTTGAGACCAAATCGGTACCTTTGGCGAGTACTTAACACTTTTAAACTCAGCCGGTACCTTTTAATACCCAGTTAGCCTGCCTACCGCAGGCAGTACCATATGGATGCCTTGCTTCACGTCAAACAACGTATTTTGCATTCCTAAAAACCTGTAAGAATTTAAATATCTTAGCCTCCAGTATATAGCCTACCTTTACTTTCTTTACAATAGTTGCCAATCTCATTACCTCATTTCTAAAATAAAAAGTGATGCGATATACCTCTATGCATAAGAAAAGGATGGGAGCCAATCAGAGGGGGACATTTTCCGCATTGTTTTCCGTTGAATTTCATCCGAAAGTTATCCTTTGTGCAATTAGGACTATAATTGGGCACAAGGCTAGTGCCGCAAGCGGATCAAATGAAGAGAAACATTTTTTTCCAATGGATGCGACATTTTTAATAGCTCTATGATTTATATTTCAATGGACGACAGTCTTGACCAATCGACACTTAACGCTTACTGCACTTGATCATTATGAAATAAGAACGGAAGCAGGGAGCTAGAAGGTAGATGCCACCCCCCCCCCCCCAGTTTGCGGAAAAATATTGAATATACTTAAAATTGGAGCTATTGGCATAACAAAACTATTCTTTTCCCTATCGGCGCCAACGGCCTTTCTCCCCTGAAACAAACTCCTGGATACGCACCTGATATAAAACAATGCAGCAATGTCTAGTTTGCGAATCATTGTCTTGATCTGCAGACAATGTAGGTGAGGGCGGACCAGCTGATACCTATACAGGTACAATCCTGGTGTCCCCACAGGGTGCCAGGCCAATATTAATAGGCTGCATAAGGAAATGTTTGAAACAAAAGCTGTACTCATTAATACGCCGTGTCTTTAAAGATGAATGAATTACTCCGGTAATTAGAAATTGTAAATGGAAAATAAAATAGTTTGACCGCAAACAAATGACTGCTTACGGCTATTCGGTTTAAAATAGAATCGATAAATTGGTGTAGTGATTAGCTTATGAGCACTGGAGTGGAGAAAGAGCCTACGAGCCGGCCCGTAACAGGATTTTATTTCGGAGAGGGATGCGGTCATATTCTATTCGATCACGATAAGATGGCACTTGGAACACTTTGCTTAAGTTATTTAAAAACTTGCATAAGCGGAACACCTTTTTGCTTTCCAATTTATGCGTAGTATAAGGAAAGTTTTGTGATGGTCGAAATTTTCGATTCCGAGATTTCAACGGATTTACACGTTTTGAGGTCCCAGGAACCCAAAAAAGTGGTTTTTACGAAATGTCTGTCTGTCGCTCTGTCGCTCTGTCTGCCTGTCTGTCTGTTCATCGATTTCCGGGCAAACTATTCGGTCAATTTTGATGAAATTTGGCATGTAGGTTCACAAATATTATACCTCGAGATATTTTTTTTATTTTGGGCTAACTATATTTTGGGAGGTTTTATTCTCGAAAAACTCCAAAAAAATGTCTAAAAAAATAATTTATTCAAAACGGCTCCAACGATTTCTTTTAAATTCACATATATTGCAGTTGTTATTAATGTTAACAAAATGCGGGGGGTCGCTAGCACCTTAATAGTTTTCTTCTGGGGGTAAAAGAAAATAAAAATAACTAAATTTTAATGAAAAATGACAAAAAAATAATTTTTCTGTGAAACCTTTCCATTTCTACCTTCAGGCATGTTTTAGGTGTTAAATTGAGTAACGAAACCGGACAGATTGCTTTCTCAAAAAACTATTTGGTTTTGTGCAAGAAAAATGTTTTTCAAAAAATGATAGAAAATTCACGGTCAAATGCATTGCGTGCCCTGCCATTATTGCTGTGTGGTAATTTGTTGGTCTGACCAATCTAGAATTTACCTCACCTCCAGTGACAGGTGGACAACCTCTCTCCCCCCCCCCCCCCCAGAGATATCGGAAATCGGAAATGCGAAACCTTTCTATCGATTATTTCTACCTTCAGGCATGTTTTAGGTGTTAAATTGAGAAACGAAACCGGACAGGTTGCTTTCCCAAAAAACTATTTGGTTTTGCGCAAAAAAATGTTTTTGAAAAAATGAAAATTCACGCTCAAATGCATTGCGTGCCCTACCATTATTGCTGTGTGGTAATGTAATATAATGTCTGTAATGTCTGACCTATCAAGAATTTACCTCACCTCCAGTGACGTCAGGTGGACGACCCCCCCCCCCTCCCCCCGAGATGTCCGAAACTTAAATATAGGAAAATTATTTACCATGAAATTACTCATTTTCTCTATCTACTAATAATTAATATATAATAATATTAATTATTCAATTATTGATAAATTGGAAAGCATGTTCGAGTAAACTCGGACCGGTTCTTTCTAATTAAATTCATAGTCACCGATCGTTTTTAGTGACGGCGCATTATGTTCTCCAAAATGCAGAGGTACATTTCTTCTACTTTATTATGCCTCATTTTCTATATTTCCTGGGAAATTTGATATTTCACACCAGTATAGCTTTTTCTCTCCTGTTGTCTCGTAACATATGGACAATATAGTGCTATTAAAAAACAAAAACGTGTATGAGAAACCTGTTGGGTTTTGTTTCTCTCTTTCACACCTTAAATATGCCTGGTGTTAGGTAGCATCCTACCATCAAGTTTTCCACGGCACAATAAGGCGCTCAGGAATCCTAACGGCCATGAACACCCGACGTAAATAATTTGTGTCGCAGATCTGAACAGGACCGACAAGTGTCGCAGGAAAAACAACTTTTTTGGAAGAAGCTCAAAACCAGTATACATATCTTACCGGGCCTATTGATACATCGTAAATATACGCCTACCTGTCAGCTAGCCTGCACAACCGTTGTGAGAACACTAACATTTTTAATCACTACACATTTTATCTAGTTATTCGATGTCTGTGACACAGTATTAATTATAAACGTAATAATATTTTAATTCTGGTTTTATTTTTGTTTCTCCATGGCTGTAGATACGACAGATAGCTCTGTTATAATAAAAATTATTCTTATAAAAATTTTCGTACTGTATAATATACAGTAGGTCGTTGTAGGTTTTTTATTATCTAACATGATTTTACTTTCATTGATGAGTTGTCAGACGAGTGAGTTGTTAAATCAGTATAATTTGATAGGTCCCCAAAATTTATTGGTTTTGGGTTTTTTTGTTTAATTATCTTAGTTACTGACCTCCAAGTCGGATTATTAGCTACTGTGATTGGTCGAAATATTGTTGTTAGAGATTGGGGAAGAGCTTGATTAAGTGCTTAATCCTTTTAGGTTGAAATCCTTGAGAACTTACGGCCTTTTGTTACCGTAATCTTTTATTACTGTTAAGGATTCCGAAAACCCATTGGTACAGCCTCTGGAAACACATTGTTTCTTATTGAAATCTGATTTGCTGCAAATTGTCATAGCGAACAATCTGTATACTGATTACTGAATGCATATTACTGCTGCTATATGCTAGATTGCTTCAATGACCGTGTGCATGATAGATTGCCAAAAAAAAACTGTCAGAAGGTGCAAACGCTAGCACCAGGTGATGGCAAGTTTGTGGGACTTGACGGTTGTATACGCTGCGGGGGCAAATGATAATTATGTAGCGAAGCAAAAAAAGACATAGACCAGAGGCTGCCACAACTGCTAAATGAACTAAGAGACGATGTAACCAGAGGGACACAATGTGAAACCTCAGGTTACAAAAAGGAGGCGATTCGGGTTGCAAAAAGCCAAAGGTTGCCGTAAGGGCTAAGTCAGCCAACCGATTTCGACCTGTGTGGGAACCCAGCAATCAAATAGAATGTCAAGCAGATAAAAAAAACGATGGCATTACAAGGCTAGAGTATACATTCGCAAAAACGCAAAAACAAGTGTTTTGCTTTATTAACTCCCTAATAAACCCTCACTTGACGGTATTTTACCATAAAAAGGCAAGGCAACTGCATTTAAATGAAAACCCATGCGGTTTTATTTTAGATACAATTAATAAGTAATTAATAAAGTCGTGGTACAGACTCCGACTTTCACCCGAAAGGTTGTTGGTTCGAGTCCCACACTGGCTACATTTTCTAGCCATGCTTCGGAAGGCATGTAAAACAGGCGGTCCCGGGTCTTCCTAGTTGATTGTAAGAGAGGGCTTTATAGCCCTAACTCCGCTAGGTTGGCTTAGTAATAGAACAAAAAAAGTCAATATTTAATACAACACTGAAATTTGGCACTAATCTCATATTTACAAAATATTTCCCAACATTTTGCGAGGGATGGAACCTCCCCCTCCCCATAATAAGAGCTTAATAAGAGATGAAGACATATAATCAGCATTATTCAGGCATGAATAATTTACCATAAAATCTGATTGGGACCACTGTCAAGTGGTGAATGAGAATTATATTGTAGTTATGAACCGTCATACAGTATATTACTGCAATAACAATATCGTTAAACGAATACATCTATTGACAGATATTGTACTATGAAAATGATTTTCACAAAGGACGATGACTCTGCAGGTGCCACCGCCGATGGGAATGCGTATTGTTGATGTTTTGATGTCAATAGACTTGTGCGAAAAAATAACAATAGTTGCAAGCAATGTTTCAAAACAATGGACTACAAAATAATATAGTAACTTATTATACGGCATTTTTATCCGGGGTCTTGTCCCGTGTCCGAAATTTGCTATGGGTCAATTTTAGTAGTAACTTCTAGAAACTAATATTACTTAGTTACGTGACTAATCCGTAGAATTTGGGATGATAGGCCATGGTCGTTCTGAAAGAGTACTTACAACGTTTTGGACTTTCCATTCTAAAATTGCATTGTTTACATTTTTAATCCCCAATCCCCGGTGAAGTTATTACCAAATTGTAGGCTCGCAGGTCCAACAGTAGACTCAGCTATTCGTGTGGAACACCTCATTATGCTTTTTTGGCTGGACATGGAGGCTCAAAAAATCCTAACTAACCAAATCACAATCGCTCTTCCTTACTACTATATGGTATTACTGTACTGTAGTTACTATTTTAACCTACTGTATGTTTAATAGGGTACTTTGTTCCATCAATACAATACTTAAAAAAACAATTCTCTGGCACCTTTCCAACAACAAGAAAAAAACTTTTCCTACAGCTTGATTATGATTGTAATTGAATATGGATACAATAATAACAGTGCAGAAAAACCCTATAACACTCATAATAATGGACTGTTTTGAGCTTATGAAACGGCCACCTTGAGACAATTAACTACCCAGTTTGCCCAATGCAGAAAAAAACCTCTTAAATGGGAAGCAGTATTGCAAGGTCGTAATTATAAAACGGTTTACAAGTTCTGTCGTTGTCTCGCCATCGACACCATGCGGAGTTACATTGTGTGCGAGGCGCGGCTTCTATTGTAGCCAATGGTAATAGATAGTGTTATATGAAAACTAGCTGCCAGTCTTGACAGGTTTGCCTCCTCTTTTCTTAATGAGTACAACTCCTACTTGACTCTCTTATAGGGCTGCAGAGCGGCTTGCGCAACGACTATATACATATCTGCAATAGAGATACACAAAGACGTGCCATACAGGAGAGATGGGAGTATGGAATATTCGATTTCAATCGATTTTTTTGTTGTTGTAAATTTCGATTGCCTGCTTTGACCGTTTACTAAAAGGGCTTGTCTGGTGGTACCTTAAGTTCAAAAAATATTTTGGCGACAGCGAATGTCCCAACTCTTCTATGCAGTAGAACTATATACACATACCGATGGTAACTTACTTTTTTATTTTTAAAATCACTGAAATTGTAATCTGAGTCAAAGTCAATGAGCATTTATTTATAATTAGCAATTAGTTTTTTAGCTTTTGTTTTATTTATTCAGTTCCTTATACCCCTTTCCATTTTCTCGGACTATATCACAGTTACCTATGGGTTACGTGTGAGTAGGCTACATATAATCTATTGCATTTATAATAGGTGGGTATGGATTATACATCAGGGGAGTGTAGAAGAGAGATAGAAAAAAAGAAGCGAAAGATATAGGAAGAAGGCTGATTGGACGCCCCTAGACCACACTAGAGGAAATAATAACCGAAATGGAAAAAAGCGCGCGAAGAGCCGTAGCCATTTCAAAGGAATGATGATAGCCGACCGAGATCTGTATAAGAAATGGATAAGAGAAGAAGTAGAAGAGGTAGAGAAAGAAGAAGAAGAAGAAGAAGAAGAAAAAGAACTAGTAGAAGAAGAAGAAGAAGAAGAAAAAGAACTAGTAGAAGAAGAAGAAGAAGAAAAAGAACTAGTAGAAGAAGAAGAAGAAGGCAAAGAATACGAAGAACCGGTCCGAGTTTACTCGAACATGCTTTCCAATTTATCAAAATTAGTAGATAGAGAAAATTAGTAATTTCATGGTAAATAATTTTCCTATGGTTAAATTTCCGTTATCTCGGGGGGGGGGCGGGTAGTATGTCAGACCAACACATTACCACACAGCAATAATGGCAGGGCACGTAATGCATTTGAGCGTGAATTTTCTATCATTTTTTCAAAAAAACATTTTTTTGCACAAAACCAAATAGTTTTTTGGGCAAGTAACCTGTCCGGTTTCACAAGTCATCACAAGAAGAGGACGAAGACGAAGAAGCAGAAGAAGACGTAGAAGAAGAAGAAAAGGAAGATTTTCCCACCAAAACCACTTGTACTACAGTATAACCATATAACAACTTTCTTAATACAAGACCATGGTGTTCTGTGGACGAGTGGTAAGATACAGTACACACAGATTCCACTCGCACGTGGGGTCAGTCAATCAAGTAATCAACGTATCGCAATAAAATTTGCAACCATATGGCAGTATAGCAAGAGCAACATATGTATAATATCGCGGCATCCTCCCACCTTAATAATATTCAAATTATGTACATTTAATGCACATTCAACAGTCGTGTAGAACGCATCGAGCACATTATGCGGGGTAACTCCCAGATGGGTCAGAGGGGAGGCCCCCGGGAAGGGGTTACGCCCCTGGTGAAAGTATACCTGAGCGGCCCCTGGAGTCTGGAATCAATCGCAGGCCTACTGCACCCATAATGCATTGACTATTGATATATCCCTCTAGGTTACAGTTCCAAAGAAATGTAATGTCTAGACCACATCATGGGGTAACTACTCCCAGTTGGGTCAGAGGGGGGGAGTCCCCCGGGAAGGGGTTACGCCCTTGGAGAAAGTAAATCTGAAGTCTGGGCTCAATCTCAGGCCTACGCGCCCAGAATGATGCCTCCAGGTTGGGGCACCAAGGAGATAATGTAACACGCCTCATGAAAAAAAAAAAATTGTATTTATTTTCCACGTGAGCGAATTTTGGGCCTTTCGGCTTACAATTATTAACCCATGCCATCTATCGAAATATTTCTGTTTCTAGTAATTTAAAGGATGTTCTTGACGGATCTACCATCAATATTTCGTGTTAAAATTGAATTTGTACAAAGAGAGTAGTGGGGGTAGGCCTACTCCGATTTTCTCGTAATGAACACCTGGAACCGGCAGATATACAATATAATATATTTTTGAAACGTATTCTAGCCAATCTACTTCCTTGCTTTCAATACTCATTACACATCATTTATTCGTTATTCACCCATGATCCATGCCTATTATCCAGAATTACTTCTCAAAATTTCAAATGAAATTGAGGAAGTCTGCTGCTGTCATTTAAGGTAATTATATTGCAATTTAAAATGGTTACCGGTATTGGAGAATTTTTTTTACCGAGTTCTTATGAATAAATCAATAAATCATCTTAGTTTAGAGGAATTGAATTTTTTATGCTACTGCTATATTGACAGCCAATTTTGGGGAACTGTGTTCGGATCCCGGTCGGGGAGTTTTTTATACACCTTTATAATATATTAAGTCTGCCTGCCCCTGAGTGTCCCACTTTATCGGTCTATCCTTAAACAGTTAACAGTACACAGCCTGATTACCCTTTAATTGGGCTAAGTGGGCTGCAGCTCTGACTTTCTTGCAGCTTTAAAAATTTGGTACCTAAATTCGGTAGTGGGTATAGGAGCAGACAATATAATATTTTATTATAGGGCCTTCAGGTACAATTTAGCCCATATATTTACATATATTTATTTATAGTATATTTAACCCCATATTTAATCCGGCACTGTACACAGTACACACTAATATAAAAGTAGTTGATCGACAACGGTCCCTGGTGAACTAAGTTGAAGACCCAACCGGAGAAGAAAACTTTCGGTCACAATTGCGAGCCGTGAAGCAGCGATCTGCATTATATTAGTATTTCCCCTCGAAAGTATCGGGGCTAGGTGACGCTCCAAGGAGCGAGGCGAACTTTGACACTGTATGATTCGTAAAAAAAAAACGGTTTTACTTTAGGTCTATGCACTTACTTGTTTCTTTTTTTTCTAGGTAAGTTTCCAAATCCTCACCTCAAAGAAGACGATTTGAATCTGTAATGCATTCTGCCGTCAGCAAAAATCACGTAAGAATGAAATGATTTTCAATCATTTCTGAAATATTTAGCTTATGTGGAAAAGCGTTTTTTTAAGGTGCAATACTTCTTCATTTTGTCTTTGCTTAAACTTTCTGCTTAGATTGTACATACTGTATAGGCCTACTCATAGTTGTTTTATTTGTGGGTGGCAAATTTTATTGTTATTAATGACATGCAACTACAATACATCTTCTTCTTCTTCTTCTTCAGCCAACGCCCGTCCTTGGCTGGTAGGCCACTTGACGCCGTGCCGCACAATAGAGCTGGGGCAATTCCTCCTGTGTCTCAGTTCGGTTTTCTACCTCAATGCCATAGCAGCTCAATCAGGGTCGAAGCCAGAAATTTATTTGGGGGGGGGGGTCCTGACGTCACCGGAGGTGAGGTAACCTCAATATATTTAAAACTCCGTTCTATCTAGTGTACACTGCAAATATTTCATTATAATTCATATTTTTTATTTTTTATATCGCCGAGGAGCCATTCAGCCACAAATGTGTGACGTTAGTCCGGTAAATTTCACCTTATTTCGATTTATTTATAGAAAATAAAAAATTGACTTTAACCGCAAATTTTCCCCAACATATACAAATCTTGCACGCTCCATTTACAAACTGGCTCGCTGGAGTGGCGTGACTCACTCCGCTAAGCCTTTCGGTATTTCGTATGACTTATTGGCCAGAAACCCGGTGACACAGTGAGTCATGTAAAACACTGGGTACACCAATGGGCCCCCGCACTACTTAGCGCACGGCTAAATCGCGTGTTGCCAACATGATAGCTAGGCTATTTATCATATATTTTGTCGCCTACAGGCCTCCATAAAAAACCTGTGCTATTTCCCAGGCATCAGGTACACCCTCAGATTTAGGAGCCACCTCTTTCTCTTTGTCTTCTGCTATTATTGAATTGAATGGTGTGTATTTTTGGAGGCGTGGTAAGAGGCAATTTGTATAATTTTTGGGTTATTTATGATGCGCCTCTGGTTTGATTTTTGTTATGATTTTAATCATGCGGGTGTCCATAGCAGAATGTTTTTGTGGCCTTGGTTCTTTTAGAACCACTGAATAGTGAGAATAATGCCACAAAGATATTTGTTAGATGTAGTAGTAGCCTAATGACTACGAGCTGATGCGTATATGTATCGTAAGCACTTAAGGCAGAGATTCAAGATTCAAAATAATGTCTAAGCAAATGACAGTCTTTTTGGCGAAATTTATCAATTCACAACCCTGCAGATGCAAAAATATGAAAATAGTTAGAGATAAATAATTCATAAAAATGCAGACTACGGTATTTATAATGTATCCCCTGACTAAATTATAAATTATCTTTATTTCTCATTTCGAAATCGGAAATCCTCTATAATGTTCGCTCGGGCCTACTAGTGCCTACTTAAAAAAAAAAATGCCTGCCTTAGGTAGGTACCTACATTAGCATATTGCGCATTACAATTAAACACTTGAAAACCACATAACTGGTGACGCAACAAAATATAATCTTATCCACACATTTGCAGAAATGGACAATACAACCATAAAAATTAATTTTTGTCTTCACAATACATTGACAAATGCGCAGTGAGTTAAGAGGAGGCGGTATATGATAAGTAGCCCTAACTGACATGATATATTCGATAGGTTAGGAGTGTTTATATACCCGCCATTAGTTTTCTTGCGGTCAAGATTATTTTCTGCCCACAAACACCTGCTCCCGTGCGCATAATGGGTAAATTATGGTTGCATCACACAGTAATAATGGTGTTTAGGTCATTTTGTGGTGTCTTAAGAACATGGTACATTAGTATGGTGGTGTGTCAGGATGCGTCATGCTACTGTATCTTCTTGTGGTGACCGTAGGTGTTTATTTTGGGCCAACTTAGCTCATTTGGCACAGAACTGGGCTATGAAACTTTTTTCAAAGCTCACTAAAATGCATATTTATTGCATTTATATTCTGTATTGAATCAGTAGAATCCGGGTCGTGGTCGTTCTGAAAGTGAACTTCCAAACATTTTGGCAACATCTGCAGTCGACATCTTCAGTGGAACTGCGTAGACATCTAAGATACATTCTCAGTTGCTGGTGAGCATGCGAGATACAATTCTTAAAGTCTACGCAGTTCTACTGAAGGTAGTCAGTGTCAGGCAACTCCCCTTTCCCTCGAGGTGAAAGAGTCTGCCCTTAGGGTGCCTCAAGTTAACAAACAGACTCACTCCCCCGCCAGGCTGACAGGGTTGCTTAAAGGAGAAATGTTGAAAGCAGGCGTTAGAAACAACAACAACAGTTCTAGTTCTACTAAAGGTGTCAACCGCAGATGTTGACGAAACGTTTGGTAGTACGCTTTCAGAACGACCACGGTCTGATTCTACTGCTTCATGACGTAATTACAGCCATGAAAGTATTTGCAATTATATATTACTTTTTTTTTAGTTTTCTTGCCCCCAGAACCAACAATTATTTAAATTAAAAATATCTATTATCTAATTATATACATTATCATTCATATTCTGCCTCAAAACGGGGCTCATTTGAAAGCGGCCACGGTAAAGAATATATACACGGTCCAACTTGCTCCCAGCTCCTTTGGGGGGGGGGGGGGCTTAGCCCCCCAGCCTCGAGCATTGTAAGACGTGGTTCATACTTCATGGTCCCCTTTGCAGCAATATGAATGTAAGCATTCCTTTTTAAGCTTTGTAAAATCTACAGCTATACTTTACAGCTATTAAAATGCGTACAACCCTACCATTTTGCTCTTATATTTTCAATTTTTCCTTATCCTGCCTGATGACGTCATAAGGTCTACTTAGTTTTGCCCCCGCCATCATTCTAAAGCTTTACGCCTCTGTATGGCAGTGCCGTCCATAATTTCTTGCAGATACTTTGCAAGCGATTGTGGGTGGGCCCGGGTCTAATGCCGTATTGTAACCCTACAAATGAAACAGTGAGTGAGTGACCTCAATTAGTAATGGACGCCACTGGTAGATTCAGTAGCATCTCTTGTATCATTAATCATAACGCATTGTCCCTTGAACAAGACACTTGAAACTCTGACAATACAGATCCTTTCTTTGCCCTTGATTGCATGCCCAATAGTTTGGAAAATAATCTCGGAACGCTTGACCAAGTATTTTCTAGACTAATTAAATTTTAATTAAAAACTTGACCTCACATCACACATCAGTTTTTTGAACAGGAATATTGATAGTATACAACTGGCACTGAGGACGCTTGATATGAAAGAAATTTTCGTATACATTTTGATTCATGTTATAGAAACTAACAAACACATGGGTTACCGTCAATTTCTGGGAGACACGGAGGAGCAAGTCAACGATGTGTTACTGTTCCTGTACACTTCAGGAATTATAGCCCTAATCTAACTCAGCCGTCAGGTAGCATTCAGACACTCACAAACATATATAAATATATACATAGAACTGTTTCTGACGGTCCCTGGGCAACCTCACTGTCCAGTCCACTCCTGATTACAGTTCACAATAAAATTACTCTGTAACGACAATTATAAACTCGGTGGACGTATAAGCAAGCCCTAGCTTGCAGTCGCCCCTATAAAAACAAGTTAAAAAAAAACACATGGTTTACCAAATTTTATTCTTTTATACTTTACTACATTTTAAATTTATTATGCTATTGTAATCGACCTCCGCAGTAACGTATTTCCAAATACGCGGACTCGGCGCGCGCCTAGAGCGGCAAATGTTAGGAAAGGCAAAATTATGGAGATAAATACTCGTAATCTATTTTTGGTGTACGAAGTATTTGTGCGTTTGTTATTCCATCAATTGAATTGTCTACGTATTGCTCTGTTTTATATTAATTTTATTTTACTTTTAATTATCAAAAGTTTTTTTCGTGGAATGACAAACTTCATCAGCCTTGAAAATGCACTTCGATAAGATACGCAAGGTTTTTCTGGTACCTAATGATACACCATGTACAGGAAAAAACATAAAATCCTTGTCAAAAAATAGCAGTACAATACAATATCCTCAACATTATTTTAAGAGCACCAAACCTTGATTGACACTCTCATGTTATTCCCAAGTCAAAATTCCATTAATTTAATCCTGAACTGTCACTTATAAGAAAGGTTAGCCGCGCAAAACTGACTGATAGCGGGCAAAAACGCCGGGCTACCTGTCAGGTAGTCATCAACGTCTCCATCATAAGGTGATGCCCTCCCCCTATCATTAAACATCAATACCATCGTATAATTACAGTTAAAAAATCTAACCTCAATAAAAATTGAATAGAAAAAAAATTAAGTACAGGTTGCCCTACCTGTAGATATACATTCTGCGCGGCTCTACATATATAGTGGGCGTTAATATTTTAATTTCGCGGATAATCAAAGTTATATGTAATACGGAAAATTGCGCTGGAATAAGTGTGTAATAAATTAATCAAGATGGATGGACAAAATGGCGGGCATGATAATAATTATAAGGTCACGCGCGTCGGGGACACCTCTCTCGCTTTTCAGGAGCCGTATATACATATATATTAATGAAGTAATTATTTTTATAGCCACGTCTTTCGTCATGTCGAACGAGCCCGTGTATTAGGCCCACCGCGGTTATTGACTATATTGAGTAGTGTCATTATGGAGTCTTTAATGTGCCAAAACTCACAGAATTAATTTTCTAGACACTTATATATAATATGCGTCAAGGTTCTCAAGAATTTGGCTATTGCAAAACTATAAATTACAATTTATAGGTCCCTTTGAACCATATATTAGTTATTAGCCTGCTACTACGATCATAGATATAAAATTGAACATCCTAGTGATCCTGGTATATCGAAATCTAATCATAAGATTGTACAGCCCGTAGGAAATTGGCAGCCCGAAATTTAATATGTTTTGTTTCATTAACTAAGCATGTTATTAAAGATTTGGCTCATCAAAGTTGTAGGAGACTACTTCATGCATCATATAAAAAGGTATTTTTAGTTTTCGAAATTGTAGTTTTTTTATAAAATCGATAATACGTGAAAAGTTATTGTTTATAAAATATTTGCATGTTTCTGAAAAAACTACAATTTCGAAAATTAAAAATGCCTTTTTATATTATGCATGAAGTAGTCTTCTACAACTTTTAAAAGCCAAATCTTTAATAACACGCTTCGTTAATTAAATAAAAAATAAAAAGTATTAAATTTCGGACTGCCAATTTCCTACGGGCTGTACACTCTTAAGCATTTATATTGAACCACTATGTTTCAATTCATATGGTTACGACGAGCTGAAATGTATACCATTCCGCGTCTTTTTAAAAAATTGCCAGATGAACTGCAAGGTATCTCTTTAATTGGGGTATTGACGAAACGGCTTAGACTTTATATCTAAAACTTATAGACTTAACATTCTCAAAAAAATCTCTTCCTTAATCTATATTGTAGAATGTAACTTTTATAATAATTTTATATTTATCTTGCAATAAGTAATATTAATAATAATAAATTTTTATTACTTTAAGCCTCTTCTTTTGAAAAATATTTTTTTTCATGATTGTACAATACTTATTTATGAGCGATGGATGTCTGTCAGATAAACTTCAAGGGGAGACAATTGAACACCCGTACCTACACTTCGTTTTAAGAAATTAAATACAATTTCACAGGATATGTATATATACGAGTATATGGTGAAATATGTCCCATGGCTTGCAAAAAATGTTCCTGTGCTAGTAAATTTCGATGCATACCCATGGACGGATTCAGGGGGGGGGGGAGCTGCTATTGTAAATTAATTTATTACGCTCTGATTTAATCGATCCTACATTTGTTTTTCCTATTTTGACCCACAACTACCACCGCCCCCCCCCCCCAAATGGGCTGGATCCGTCCCTGTGCATACCCATAACATAACCTTGGCCACAGTTCACACAATTTGTTACTTATGTTTTTGAGTTTATGACTTTTTGTTATCATAATTAATTAATTATATACTTTACCTAACAATAATTTTTAATAGAGGTGCAGAGTATCCATCTATTTAAATTTGTAACAAGCTCCTTCAGGCTGGGGAATTCGAGAAAAAAAGATAGGAACACGGGATTTGAGCCCTTGTCTCCAAGTTGCTGGGTTGGTATGCTGGCTACTGTACCAAATCCGTTGCTGGTGTTGGTCTGTACTCATACGTTTTCTACAATAGACCCTGCCGACCTGATGTTGTGGACAAGAAAGATTTGGCTTTAATGACGATATAAATTGTCGACTATACAATTGACTGCGGACAGTTAATGTAACTTGTATGAGAGGTTTTGGACAGTGCGAAAAGTTAATGCATTTAGATAGCGACTGGCTGGTAACATGATGTTTATTGTTATTAGGCAATTTCGACAATTACTTGCTAAAACCTTAGTCCTTCTTTTTATAATCAACCCGCGAATCCCTGTGTTTTATTCCATATTATTGTATTATGCAATACTGCAGTTATTTTACATAAGGTGTCCCTTTAATTGACTATAATGCACTTTTTAACCTGTTATGTCATACAGTACCTACCTAGCCTATACGAAATCAATCTTTTTTTCACGAAGATTAGTGCTGGTTTAAAAATAAAACACAGGAATAAACTCTGATCGCGTTTGTGTCAAATTGTCTGCCAAAAGCGTTTTGATACTTTTTTCTGGTAGTCACAATGTCTGAGGTAACGCGATTCTAAAAGTAGAAGTTTCATTCTAGTCGTATATATAGCATAAACGTACACATAAGCCAGTTAAAAAATACCTACACGCAAACCTAAGTACCGCCCGGTAGTAATCTAGGTAGGTACCTAATTGAATCATTGGGAGTATTATGCACTCTGCAGTATTATACGAGTATATACCATGCAAAATTTATAATTTAAACCTATACCCATGCACAGTAGTCCCATAACTACCGACCTTAAACCTACTCACTAAACCTTTTGTACCTAGGTATAATTTATAGTAGGTATTTTACCCCGGCAGTGTCAATAAAATATAAAACGATTTGTTAATAATAACCTACGTGTGCAGTAAACCTCTAATTGATCATCATTAGGTAATTAGAAGTAACACGTAAAACCTTTAGTCGTCAGTCCTCCGCAAATTCCAGATTCGTAGGCGGGTAGTATAGGAACCTACAGTACGCGTCTGGAGATTTCAGGGCCGATTAGACGTTTATGACTCTGCCCGGCACTTCTGAGTATCTGGAGTTTTATACAGGGTGCTCAGCAAAGTCTGTTTTTTAGTATTTATCCTGAAAGGTAACTTGTATTAATGTAGGTGTTATCGAGTTATTACTATTCTTTCTTTGTTTTCTAACGTCTGCTTTCTGCATTTCTGCTTTTTAAGCAACCCTGTCAGCCTGGTGGGGAAGTGAGTCGATTTATTAACTTGAGGCACCCTAAGGGCAGACTCCTTCACCTCAGGGAGAAGGGGAGTTGACTGACAGGGTGGCCCTACTGATTATAGTGGATTCCTAACCACTTGGGGAATATAGTAAAGTCACACGATTAATTCGGAGGTGACTAGGACTCGACACGCACTCAGACTGCTGACTGGTATAGTTTCAGCGATCAGCGCGTTATTATGTCCCACCATGTTCCTCTGCCAACGCTATGCACACTACCAAGTATGCCGCAGTTTGAAACACGCTCTGTTGTCGTGAATTCTACTTGGTAAGGCCGGTGGCTATTACTAGTTAAGTGTGTTATGTCAAGTTTAGTTAACACTCATGGAACTTGATAACAAAGCTAACCAGCGTGTTATCGAAACGCACTTCAGAATTGTTTAACCCGTGTTATTCAGGTAGCACTGCGATCGACTGTTGTATGGCCTCTGCCGTATTTGTTTACGTCGGTTGTTTTTAAATACGCGTACAGTATTTTTTAATATTTAAATGTATTTGTACTATGTATTATGTCGGAAATACATAAAACTACCACGTTACCATTTAATACCTCATCCTGAGGACTGAGGTCCACTCTCGACTGTGTGTTAACTTGGTTAACACTTCTAACTAGATAACTCATAACGCCGACATTGTGAATACCCTTATTGTGTCGTATAGGAGGATAATACCGTTACCTATTAATAGGTCTAGATGACTCGTATCTGTACTTGGTTAAGTCATGCTTTCGCCTGTTTCATTACGTCAATGGTAAGCTTGCATCAGCTTGTCCATTATCGCTTGTAGCCGGTGTAGGTTGACATCGAGACCGTATACCAGTTTGCCAATGGCCAAAAATTCATACGGAAACAATACAAATAATGTCCGAAATCCATGGGGTCGTTGGCAATGGGCAAGGAACCTATGGGCCACCCACTATAAGTAGGCCTGGGTCCATAAAAAGTCCTTAAATAACTAACTAACTAACTAACTATAGGTCTAGATATTTCCATTAAAGTGTTTAGGTATGACTGCACTACTGAATATATAGGCATTTTATATAGGGTGTTGCGCAATTTCTGCTTTAATGCTTTTAAGTAGGCTATTTATTTGTAATCATTTAGTTATTTGAGATTTTGAGTTCTCAAAACGCAGAACACTATTTTTTATTTTTAAATTTTGGAACAGCAGTTTCTTCATGGAAATTACTGCTGCTAAAATTTCAGCCCATGTAAAATTCATGAAAAAACTTCAACATCAGAAAATGTTTTTAAAAAAATACCCTGTGTGATGTACGAACAATTAGTCTTCTTCAACTTGAATATACCAAATCTGTAATACCTTGCTTCATAAATTATGTAAAAAATAATAATTATGTTGTATTTTGGGTTGCCAATTTCCTACGTTCCTCGTAATTTTCGCTGAAAGACAACCTGTTACACTAGAAGAAGTACTTATTCCAATACTATAAAAATTCTAGTTCCTCAATGAACCTGTATAGTAAACGCATAACAACTCGTTTTCATAGATATTTTGGACAGATTTACTGAAGTTGATCTGGAAATATGACTAGAGATGGTATCTGGTACCTATAGTATGTATATTTTCACTGGATATTTGAATGCCTATTTGGGGAAGTTGCAGTACGGGTTTCGTGCAGATTTGTTGATGCATCTTTCAGGCGATATTGAAAATTTCACAATTGCAGGAACTTTCCTGTGACGTACTCAGAACTCTGGCGGCTCCTAATAAATAAATAAATAAATAAATAAATAAGGACTTTTTGTTCTATAGCTAACCCAATAGAGCGGAGTTAGGGCTGTAAAGCCCTCTCTTACACTCATCTAGGATGGCCCGACCGCCTGTTTTACATGCCCTCCGAAGCATGACCAGAAAATGTAGGACGTGTAGGACTCGAACCAAAAACCTTTTGGGTGAAAGTCAGAATCCGTACCGCTACTCTAAATGTTCTATAAAAGATTTATAAAGAATGTAAGGAGTCTGATGATGAAATAATATCCTGCGCCTTCAAGATACATTCTTATAGTAGTCTTGGTCGTGCCACTGAAGATGATGACCGCAGATGTTGACGAAACGTTTTAAAGTACTCATTCAGATCAATCACGGTTCAATAGTTAAAAAAGCTCTTTCTTTTCTCCGTAAATTATTGCTATATCCCTGTTTACACTCTCTAATATTTATTCGATTGAAGAAATATTTGGAATGATCATGTTGAAGTATAAGATTTGAATCAAAATTTAGGTATTACACTTTCGAATTTTCCTTGGGCCATATCTTCCAATATTCGAGTGTGTAACTGCGGGTTTTCGTATTTATACATTAGTGTAAGGTCGTAAGGAAAGCTTTGTGGAGCTTGAAATTTTTTGATTTGGAGATTTCTACAAATTAACATGTTATGAGCCTATGAGGTCCCAAGAAACAAGAATGGGTTTTTTACGAAACGTCTGTCTCTCTGTCTGTCGGGGTCTGTCGGTCTATAACTCGTTTTGAGGCTATAATCTCCTTGGAAGAATTTGATTAAATTTGACAAAAATATTGCCTAGGGTAATTTTTTTTCATTGTTTTAAACTTCATTTTAGGTGGTTTTATCCATTCGTTTCCAAATTTATTAGAAAAAGCGATTCATTCAGGAAGAACAGTAGCAAATTGTTGGGGGGGGGGGGGTAGCTGCTTCATGATGTAATGATGGTTAGACCCCCTAAATAATGTGTCTCAAGTGTGGGGCTCGAACCTACAACGTTTTGGGTGAATGTCTGTATCACTGTAGGCTACCTGTATTTCCATTTTCTTCCGTGCTTACTCCATATTTATAGCTCATTCTGGCCCTAATTCCGCCTAGTATTGCATCAGGGTCTGTGCTAATAACATAACGTTTTTACATGGTTATATAAAACAACTATGACTAATACGATTCCAAAAGATGACGCTGTGGCCATAATGAGAAAATAATGGACAAACTTTCCAGGTGCATAAACAAACCCAATTGTTTTTCCAGTGGTCATTGTTTATGTTTTTATACCGCACCAAAGTGATACTTTGGTCGTGATAGAAGAGCCTCTTCAATTTTTTTTTTTTGCTCTAATGATTTGTGAGCCAGCTACCGGAGGGCACATTCCGCGACAATTTCGGACTCTTCTTCCTTTTTGTTTATAATTTATTAAATTAGCTCACCGTATTACTCGACATATATTTGATAGGTGTTGCTTGGTGAGTTACCTTAAAAATACCGCAACAAAATTCAAATTACGTCAGAATGAACAACGTTTGTATAGAAATCCAAAATGTCTGCTAAAAACGCAATTATTCTGAGATAATGGTAACAACGCTATTGGTTTACATTTTTCCCATTGGACAGATCAAAAACAAGAGAAGAAATGTTCTGTAAGATTTTATATATTATAATAATTCCGTTGGGCGTCTATTTAAAAGGAATTGACATAATTTTGACCCCAGGATAAGATTAATATAAGATTAAGATTACGAAAGGATCGGTTAATACAGACTTAAAAATATTTTGAAGTTAAAACTAACCCGACTGCCCTTAAACATGTACGTAAACTTTCAATCGTTTCTTCAAATAAATGGCCAAATATGTTCCGCCTATGTATAACTCATTATCTGCAAAATGCAACAATGATCAACGTTGATAATTTATCACCTTAAACCGTGTTTAAATTTATCCTAATATTTAGATTTATTTAGATGTATCACTAAATCCAGGGATATTCGGGATAACTCACCCTATTATGTTCGTGCTACGGTTACAGAAAGGGACAGTTCGGTTTTTCACATAGAATAATATTTACTATAGAATGCTAGTCGGTATAGGACCGTCTGTGATTCCAACTAGGGAAATCACATGAGCCGAGTCACAAAATATTTGCGTCCCAGTTTTAACCAATCAAATTAATTTATAAAGAAACAATTGTGAGTGTATTCGAACGTTCTATAAGACTTGGCCTACAATTGGCTGCCTGTTTTGAAGTCAACATTCATATTCAAAACAAAAACAACGCAGCAGTAATGAGTGGGTTTTTGATAAACACAAATGAAAAAAAATTTATTTATTATTTCTATCTCTACAGCAATACCTACTTTACTAATAAAATAAGTTCAGTTGTTGGATTGAAAACTTCACACTATACTACACATTATGTTAAGTACAGTAGGCCTACAATAATACTTCTAAAAGGTAAGTTAGTAATTTATATTCAACCCACAATAGCTTTAATTCTTCTTAAAATGTTGTAGCCTATGTGTTGCATTGTTGCCGTCTTGTAGCCAAATTAAGTCACTTAACACACCCCCAAACACACCTGAGTACAAAAAGTTACTGTACAGCCTACGAGAAACATTTTTAAGCCTTTTCATGCATGGGGCTTGCGAAGTAATAATTTGTGACAGTGACTTCCCTCTATGGGCCCACTGCAGTATACATTAACTAAAACAAAATAGGTTGTCTTATTTTAATTGGTATGTATCGGTAGGCTAATTTTATTGACATTTTCAGGGCAACAGATTTCGAGGAACAGGAGCAGAGGAGGCGTCTCGTCCCGCCAGAGAAAATGTTGAAGCAAGGAAATTCGAGTGGAAACTTTAAGTCCATGCAAGACAATTCCTTCCAGAAGGAAAAAGTCAAAAATATTAGTTGTGTTCCTTCGATCTTCTTTACTGTAAATTACTGTATATTTGTTATTACATTAATGTTATTGCATTATGCTGTATTTTAAAAGCCTTTTTCATGGAACTCACCTTGGGTTTTCACTTGTCACCCATGGCTTACAGAGTCAAAAGGAAGGGAACATGGTGGGTATCACCGTATTGCGTTAGTGAGGAACTACCTGTCTGAATAAATATGGGTTGTGAAAATGTCCAATACATGGTATACTGTGACAATATGCTTAATGAACACGACGCAAAGACGTTTGTTGCCACTTTCCTCATTCAGGGTTTTGGTTTAAAATGTTAAACCCCCAGTGACCTGTACGAAAAGGCCCTAATGAATACTTGCCATAACGTAAATACAGTACTCTTTCTAAACTCATGTTGGAACATAATTTGAAGTATTGTATGTGATACTTCCATACATTAATACATACTGCGTAGGATACCACGAGCATTTTTTTTTTTAAATACTCATTGACCATTGTACTGTAGATAGGCCTAGGTGTGCGAATGATACAAAAAACTAGTTTGTTTCATTAAATTTGGGTCATTATGGATTAATTAATATGAAACGACACATTAAATTGATATTGACTACTACATTTCAATTTTTAAATTTGTGCGGGAGACACCCAAGCGCTACCAAGTGGCCAAAATCCGAAAGTGGGACGCAAATATTTTGTAACTTCGATCCTGTGATTTCACGAAAAAAATCACAAAGCCCTGAAATACTGCATCCTATATATAAGCATAGGGATGCCAGTCTGCTTATTTCGATTGGCAGGCTATGGTTTTTCACTAATGTTTTGCACTTACTTCCCATTTAGCGCTACAGCTTCTTTCACATGAGTGTACCCATAAGCTCGTCGCTTTTTCGGAAGCGTTTCTCGGTTTCGCTCCGCATTGAAAAAGGAATGTCACTAGCAACTAAAACTCATCTGCTAAATTTTTGTACCTGTACACATTAACATGTATATCTGCACACCTGACCATAACCAGACGACCAACCTGTCTCATACAGCCGTCCCATTACCCCGCGCAGACTTGTTTCATCGCAAGAACTCATCTTCCAATTTGTTATTTAAATTCATGCTAATGATATATAAATTATTTATTTATACTTGCC
The DNA here is from genome assembly GCA_963971405.1 of Psococerastis gibbosa. NCBI lineage: Eukaryota > Metazoa > Arthropoda > Insecta > Psocodea > Psocidae > Psococerastis > Psococerastis gibbosa. Next base: position 48,724,338 of record OZ020486.1, on the reverse strand, counting down.
TCTTTTCAGTCATTCTTTTTACACGTGCCAGCTGAGGTTTTAATACGGCCATCCACGGTAGCCATTAAGTCTGTGAAAAATGTGACATGCCCGTGAAGATGTAAAGTGATTGATAAAGCGTGATTGACTAACTTGTGTGGCGATATGTTTGCAAGTTTCTCCCAAAGTATCCTGCTGCGTGTGAAGTTCTGGGAATTATATTAGAAATCGACGGATTTGCATTTAGTTTTGTGTTCGTTCCTATATAAATACCGCTTTTAGCATTATCTGATTGAAATTGTATATTGAATTGAGTATTCTCAGTTACGCTGATATAACTTACTGACAGGTCTGCCAAATTAATTAACTTAGGATTCTTCATCATCCATTATTTGTTCCAAAACCATTGGGAAAGCAGTTGTTTTCAATTGTGAATTATATTAACTATGTATCATGTTCAAAACATTTGGTAAACAAATGTAGCTGTATTGAAAAACAAATGACAATACATTAATAATGGGAGAGATGTAGCACATGGTTTCCTTCTCTGTGCGAAAAGTTGTGGGAAATTTATAGAAAGCAAAGGATTTGCATTTCGCTTTGTATTCATTCAATGCAATAAACAAAACTATCGCCTGTAGTAGGCTATCTGATTGAAAGTTCGTGTTAACTCCTTCATTCAGTAGGTACTCACCGTTTGTTTCGTTAAGCTTGGTTACTACTAACAGGTGTTTCAGTTTTAGTTTGGGGAATGGCTTGTTTTGCCTGTTGGCACCTTCAATATGAAGAAGAACTTATCTGTCCCGTTGCTGAATCCACTCAGCAACCTAAACAGTGCTGTAAAGATGGGGCCGCCTCATTTACGACTATAAAGGGTTGATGTGGCCTATGAGGTGCCTATGAGGTGGTGAGGCAATAGGCCGGGAGATTACTTTCCAATATTTGTTTCTTTTCCTTCTTTTGACACTAAAATGAAACGATATTCGCGATATAGTAGATAAGAGACTTACTGCCCGCATTATGGTATCTAATTTTCAACAAATGACATAATGAGTACCTACCTAGAGAAGCCGAGTTGCTGCATGTTAAAAAATAAATAAATAAAAAAAAATACATACTTCGGCCATGTGATGAGGAACGATAGGTATCGCCTTCTGCATGTAATAATCCAATGGAAAACAGAGGACTCCCGGCAGAAGAAGAACATACTGGCTGAAAAGCATGAGGCAGTGGTTTGGCAAGAGCACGACTTTTCAGAGCAGCAGTCTCCAATGTCCAAATTACTAGATGATTGCCAATTTGCGATAGACGAGGCATTTAAAGAAGAAGAAGGTACAAACAGAAAGTTATTAGTTGTAGCTATATCATGATGATCGCCAATGTTCAATAAAACAGGCATTTAAAGAAGACCTGCAGCTACAGTGTTCCTCACAGTGAATTTACAGATTCTGCACTGAAAAAACGACTGAAATTGTTTTTCTTTCGTGGCACCGATCAAAAATATGGTTCAAGGCTATCCAAGCCCAGGATGATAGTATGCTGCAATCGTTTAAGGATGAATTGAAAGAAAAAGAAAGAGGGAGATACTATGAAGAACGAAGAAAGGAAGAAGCATTATGAGACGAAGGTCAGAAAGGAGAGACGATGAAGAAAAAACGAAGAAGTGAGCTGCAAAGCAATGTAACTCGTACAATTGCAGGACAGTACCAAAAAATGCTTCCAAGCCCTCCGATGCTATCGTGGCTTTTAAAATATCTGACTTATCATCTTGGAGAGTACCCAATACATGTTTCATGATTGGCTCTCCAGGCACCGCATGGAACTAGGCTACAATGGTTTAATCTCCAAAGCTAGCGGAGCATGTTCGGCAGAGTCATCTATCATGTGGGAGACATTCGGACGCGGTATGCAAATCCAGGTACACCCGTTCCCCCTGACTCCTTCTGTATACTGTCACAGCCAGTTTGCAATTATCTCGAGACGCGGTGAGATGCAGTAGGTGATTGCTGATGCCAATTAGGTCAGTAATTACCTATGCTGCATAGGCTATGCATCTAAAGTTACTTAAGGTCTAGACGTGTTTGTATCGCTTATTGGAACTGTGGGAGGTTAGCGAATATTATTAACTCAGTTCCGTCTGTTATCTGTACTATTTGAATCGATAGACATATTTGCAACAATTATGGGGTCAACTTCGAGGTGTGGGTGCCGATGTCATTGACGAATAGCTTGTACAAACATAATGCTTCTTGTCACCAATCTTGACTGCAGCAACTTGCAGTCCGACCATCATGTGCATGCACCCAATATATTGCCTATCCTGCTATGTTCGATGGTTTCAGTGTTCGTGTACACTATATATGTATATAAATGTCAGTAACCTGTCAGAAGTGTCACACTTGCGAGTGTGATAGGACTTGGTATTTGTTGTGAGGTAATTGTTGAGTTGATGATCAGGAATAGTCGAATTGGTTGAGAACTGGGCTGTAAAACGGTAGGTCACGGTTCCAGACTCGGTATAATTGAAAATCATAGTCCACCCAATTGTAATGGGTACCTTACCTTCGATGATAGGGTGCAGGGCATTTTGCTGACCTCAGCATGCCAAATGGAGTGGTGGTCAAGAGGGAAGATCCTCTACCAGACCCTCATTAGAACTTCATGGCTTGACTTTATTTCCTCCACGAAAAATAGCACAAATCGTACACCCCAGAGCACCCACACTACTCGTTTTGTGTCCATAGCTGAATTTCACAAGAAATATTCATTTTGAGTTAAAAATGTTTTATACATGTACGCCTATTAGAAGAAATATTTCTCTACATTTTGATGCATGATATGTGGCCGTCACTAACACCGATTGGCCATAACATTCAAAATTGATTTGTACAAAAGTAAAAAAAAACTAATAGTAAGTCGGGACATGGAAGGAATTTGAAAACTGTGGCCAATCGGTGTTAGTGTTAGTCATGTATCAAAACATAGAGAAATATTAATTGTTCTAGTGCCTATGATATTTTATATGTCTACAGCTCAACAATGACTAGGGCCTATTTCTTGTGAAATTCGACTATAGCCTATGTACCAAAAGGTGTGTAGGTTGAAATCGAGAACGTACACCAGTTTGCCAATGGCCAAAAATTTATACGGAAACAATACAAATAATGTCTGAAATATCCATGGAGTCGTTGGCATTGGACAAGGAACCCATGGGCCACTCACTATAAGTAGGCCTGGGTCCTTCATGTACCAAAAGCGAGGGTCTCCGCTTTTGTTCATAAGAAAGTTTTCCCTTCAAACCGACAATGGCCAAAGAAGCGAAGGACAATAACCGGGTCGCTGAGATAAAAAGAACAAGACTGCAGTCCATTAAACTTTCACTCTCTCGAGCAACATCGGTGAAGAAGACCCGTTCAAAGTGATGGGGTTGGCCAAACTTCCGATTAAAAACCGCGCATCTATCAATTCATAAAGTCGCAAAGCGAGATTTACAATGTGGTCCAGCGAGTCTCATCCTAAAAGGAATCGCTCAATTTATGGGCCTGCTTTTCGATAAATCTTATGGGCTGGTTGGGTAACAACGACATGCTGCGTTCAATGTGGCCTAGCTCCGGGAAATTTGCGTGGTTTTGCCACGAAATTTTCTTTACACTACATCATATATAACCAATTACTTGGGTTAAAATTACGGAGTATTTCAGGGTAGGTGATGAAGAAAAAAGAGAATCCGGGTTAATGGGGCGAGGACTATCTAAAAGTGGACTTTTGACTCTTTCTGGAAAGCCTTCTTCATCCTCTTAATATGCCTCTTCTAACGAAGAATGGTGTTCATCATGGCAATTTTGACCTTGCATGTTGCTGCTTTGAAAATGGAAGCCACACCACTGCCTCAGATTTTACAACCAGGGTCTGGGATGTTCTTCTACGTTTGCCGGCAGCCCTCCTCCCTTCTATCTTCCCTCGGATTATGGCACGCAGAAAGCCTAGACTTCAAATGTTGTACTTCGGAGGCTCAGAAGCAACACAGATTTGCATTTTATTGGACTGCTACCTACATCTGTTTGCCATTAAATGATTATTTATTTTTTGTTTTTTATTTATATTATTAAACGCAACTGCTAAGATGAGCCACTGCGTTTTCTTCAAAGTCAACCTGCATTATACGTCGACTGGAGTTGTTGACGAAACGATTGGAAGTTTACTTTCAAACGGATTCTCCTGTTTCATCATGGCATGGCAACTTGCTTGACAAAACCTTTGACGGGGAAAGTTTTGCTGCTAAGAGCAGGCAGCTATCGTTCATTTTTCCGTAAGGTCGAAGGCATTGAACCTATTTCGGTTGAGTAGATGAGGGAAATTTTTCCTATAGAGAGTCTCGAATTCTAAAACATCCAGCCCATGTGTTACAAGGTTCTTGTGAGGTCACAATCTCAACGATTGGTTGGCAGCAGCTCCCTGCATATCATCCTCCAGCTCTCTCAATTCTGCGCCTTCCTCTTCAGCTCTTGGTACATTCGAGCTCCTGCTCCCTCCTTTAGTTGATCCATCAACTCATTCTTCGGTTTCTTCCACTGTACCCTCAATGATGGTGTGTACCAGATTTTCGTGTCTTACAAGCAGTATCCCTTAATTAAAGAAAAATCAAATAAATCAAAGAGGATCTACTTAAAGTAATGGGTACAAACAAGGAAGTACCTACCTAAATGCCCAGGTTCATGTCGGCCACCCAGTTCTCACACACAGCCCATTTAAATAAATACCGTAAAATAATAAAACATCTTTATTAAAAATTAAAAGCTAGGTCTATAAAACCCGTCAATATTAATCCAAACGAATTGCACCTATTAAAACACTCAATCTCTAAATCTTTAAAACTCTAACACCGTCTAATTCCTCCAAAAGTTCGACTCCTAAGGTAATAACTCACAAAACCGTATGGCGCAGGGTGCAATCATAGGTCCTTTCCTGTTCCTAATGACTTTTAACGACGCTAATCTCCCACAAGCTATTGATCTATTAGTCACTAGTTTGTTCAGTTTAAGGCCCCGGCTGGTAGCCCAAGAAGAAATTCCGAGGTTGAAAATTGAAAAGAATGTTATTTAATTGGGTAATTTCGACGTCATCGAAAACGCAGTAGTCGTGATTAATTGTTCAAGGTTTGGGAGGCAGGCTTGGACTCTCACTGATGTTTGTATGCACAACGCCATTTATTCCTGTCCTTAAATTGGGCAATTCTATCAAGGGATATGCTTCACGGTTGTCAGATCAGCTGATTTTGTTTCTGATATTTACAGTTATAACAGGGTGGCAGCTTACTTAATGGCTGCTTGAGGAGCTTGACGAGAAGAAATTAATTTTAAGCTAAATACAACAGAAGGCGCCAAGTTGGTACCGAATATGTGCAGTGGGTCTACTATGACTATTATTTTAATCTGGGATCAAAAATTTAAAAAATGTAATTTTACATTGCAAAGTGCTATTCTAATTGTTTTGTTAACTTGTATAGGAATAAGTTAATCCGGAGGTTAATAATTTAAACAAAGCAATTTTGAATAGCACTTTCAATTCTAAAATTGTCTTGTTTACATTTTTAATCCCAGGTTAAGATTAAAAATAATCGCTATAATAGCACCCTACTGTACCGGTCAGGTCTTCAGTCTTCTCTCGCATTTGTCGCGGATATTCTATTGGGACTTTAGGGTTAAAGTAACAATGAACGGAATATCTAACACTAATACGCTTAAAATTTCGGCTTCGCTCGAGACCTGTAAGCTCTTGTGTCGAATTAACGCATCTGGACCCTTCGCCTTGCGCTTAGTGGAAACTAAAGAGACAGGCTAAGGATATAGCAATTGGGATTTGGGATATCGAGCCCCAACATGAGTCGGCCCATGGCAGAATGGCCAGTGTTGGACACTTCAGACCAAAGACTGAATGACCTGGTCGGCTGATTTTTCTTTATAGTCCCACCAATTTTTAGGTTTTATTTCCGGTTCGGTTCGGTCCATCTCTCTTCCTTTCTCGATTCAGTTCCACCAAAAATCCACACCGCGTCAATAAACACGTTCCACAGTCTACAGCCTCACACGGAACTCTGCTCACCTATGCATTGTAACAGGTCGGCCTGCAGCCTCAAACACAGATGAACCCGGTCTTGCATTAAAATTTAAAAGGATATCCTAGCAAAGGGAGCATAGGGCACCATCATGCCTCATGAGTCAGTCCGCATTGAATACCATGATAACCATAAATATAACCTCCGGTCCAGACAATCTATTTTATCATTGCACGGTATTCATTTATGTAAAAAAACTTATAAATAGCCGTCGTATATACATATATAAAATTACCCGTCGTCACAGCGACTGGGAGCTTTCAAGCACGACATCGCCCGAGGGAGACTTGACGATGACGGCTCCGGATACCTGTAATTTGTCTGAACGAGCCTGCGGAATACCTGAACGATGAGGTATCAGTCATTAGTCGGCTAGTGGGTCAGGAGCGCGAGAAAATTCCCTGAACTGTTCCAATCCAAACAGACGTGCCGAAAATGGATTTTCTTCTAAATGCGTTCCAGGATTTTACCTCTGACAAACGTACCATCTTTCATGATAATCCCCTTTATATAAAAATGGAAACAAGCATAGTCCGGGATGGTCCAAAATGAAAAATGGTAGAAAACTGAACCATAAAACCCAGGGTTCGAGACACAACAAAAAAGGAAAAATTCCGCTGGCCCGGGTCCACCCAACCCTGATACCTTACCTTCATTGGCAGGGGAAAACTCGATTACTATGAATAAAAAGTGGTCAGCAGATAGGAACCTTTAGCAGTCTTCAGGACCTCACTTGGAGAACGGTAATATGAAACATATATAACCAAGGCCGTAGTTAAGCTTACTGGGTTGCTGCTGCTCCCACCCCCCTAAAATAAAAATTGGAAAGCAAAAATTGAGAATGAAATAAATCTAGTACCTACCGGATGCATGAATATGTCTTCTGTAAATTCTAAACATTACTGCAGTTAAAATAAGCTAATATGCGTCAAGCCCCACTATTTTGCATTTTGGGCCGATATCAAGACATGTAGCGTAGTGGTACGTGCTCTGACAATCACCCGGAAGGTTGTTGGTTCGAGTCCCACACTGGCTACATTTTCTGGACATGCTTCGGAGGGCATGTAAAGCAGGCGGTCCCGGGCCTTCCTAGTTGAGTGTCAGAGAGGGCTTTATAGCCCTAACTCCGCTAGGTTGGCTTGGTAATAGAAACAATAAAAAGTCCTTATTTATATATTTAAAATTTCACCCGGGGGAGTCCAGTCCCTATGTGGAACAGTGGCTACTTGACAATGTCTTTGCCATCTAAACCATTTGTAACACTATGATTTAGGCCGCACTATAATTAACTCTTGATGTGCCTATGCTCTCATATACTAGTAACATCTTAACTTCTAAAGAATACATTATGCTATAGGCTTTTGATGCCGCTGATGATTTTTTTACACTAGTGGATCACTGCCATCACAAGCTGGCTACGGCCCTGATAATTATAATGAACGACCTTAATAACGGCCGGAGTCAATTGATAGGCCGTGGTTAGTCTAAAAGCTTACTTTCCAACGTTTCGGCAACAACTGCGGTCGATATCGTCACTGGCATTGCGTAGACTTCGAAGATTACCTGTCCCGGAGGCTAAGTACTGCCTATAGCAATTCCCTACAATATATGTTACTGATCCTCCCAAATACCATTATATATGTTTCTACGAGTTTTCTTATAGTTAAACAGTTATGAACTGTAAAAAGAGGAAGGACTCGCGGAATTTGTAACGCGTTATGGAATGATAAGTAAATTACGAGAGTGTTCTTGCTAAGCCAGCTGTCAATGGGTCTGTTAAACACTATCTATGAGTCAATTCCCAAATTATTTGGCTAACAAAAAGGGTCACAACTACCATGTGCGGTAAATTATAGCTTTGCATTTAAAATATGTCCCTGTATTATAAACAACCTTTAGTTAACGCAATTACAGTCTAAAACCATTACAGTTAATAGTAGCCTTAATTTGCTACTGTACCACGGTTGCACCGATGCCAAGTCGTGTAACAAAATTTGCATGCCATGAGTAGGCTATACCCGCATACGACATCATAATTAACTTATATTCACTGCTGAGGTACCCGAGCCCACACACAGTGTTTCGCCTTGATGGACAACCTGGAAATACTTTATTTCCTACTTATCTGTCAGGTTAATAATATGCTAGTCTCGAAAGTAGTCGTATTTTAAACACAATTTGTGCATGATTTCTCTTTTTACAACAATATTTACGGTGTTGTTGATTATTCATTAACATTATTTATTGTACAATTGAATTTTACTGCTGTTCGTACACTACAATTATATAGTAGTATAGGGTACAGGTAGCAATTTTTTTACACTGGGTATATAGCCTAAGTTGTGCGTGGTTATAGAGTGGACGCAAAATAAGAAAAGTATGGGCTTGGATCAATCTGTACTTGTACGATAAGGTATAGCAATTAATTGCATCACCCTGTTGTGCCTTACTGGCCCACTGCATTTTCCCTATGCAAGTATATAAGAACGCATTTAGGGCTGTTTCGTTCGAATCTTCTTCTTCTGGCATTACAGCCCTTGATGAGTTTTGGTCTGCTTGACAACACTCCTCCAGTCAACTCAGTTTTGTACGACGCTCCACCATCTACGGACTCCCAGCTCGCGAAGGTCAGTTTCCAACTGATTCTTCCAGCGTTTCACTCGAATGTTGTATACAAAACTGCTAGGTTGGTACTATACTGGTTTGTCTAATTTGGATTACACCAATACTATCATGATGTCAATATTCAGTGTTTTCAGGTGGCCGAGCTACTGTGTATATATATGTATATATAGGAATAAAAGATTTGTCCGGATTAAACTATAATTATGCGCAAATCTGTGTACCCCCCCCCCTCCACTACGCGTTTTTCGTACATCCAATGTCCATTTTCACGGGATCAAGCCGTCAAGAGGAACCATAGCAGAAATGTCCTTCTATATACCTTATATCTTTAGCTTATTAGACGATGCTGGCTTTAAAATTTAGCAAATCAATGTATAACCTCGATTTCGAAGATCCTGTCACCTTTGCATAGTCAGCGACGTTATCCATTTTACATCGAGCCTCGACCTCGACCATCGTCCAATTGCTTACCAGCTGGATTGCGCTTGTTCGGGTACAGTGTTGGTCAGTAATACGATACGCATCCTACTTAACACAAATCCATCCTGTACCTGTATACTGTATCAAAGTCCTGGTGACAACTTTTTTTATTGCCAGCCGTAAATTCGATACAATCTTCCCTGAATAATAATGAGCAGCAGGCAAAGTTTTATCGTGTAATTCATCCAGGTGGTTTCGATGGCACTGGGTTCGATTCGCCGACGGGGTTTATTTTATGGCTGTGAATAGCAAATATTGATTTTTATTGACTGACGGTATCGGAGTAACTCGTACGATATTAGTTGCAATAACATATTTTGCCGCAGGGGAATATCGTGGTACTGTAGATTGCTACTTGTTCTAGATCTGATTGGGACTTTTTTCAATGACGGGAAAAGAGATTAGAGAAATAGCAATTCATTGTATTGTATTGTGTGGAAATAAGAGCTGGCAGGTCTTGGTTTGAACCCCAACTATAGTACAATAGACTGTTTGACAATTTTTGATACAATAGTATAGTAGATTTTTTTATCCCCCTTAAAATTAATTTTTTTTTCCTAAAATGCGTTATTTAGAGTAAACGTGCGGACCACTCGCTCTCGAGAGTTATTTATATTTAATGGTCACTATGAGAATCCTTTGCAGAGGATTTACAAATTATTTCTTGGATATGATATTGACCCGTTCTCAATGGGACGTTACCTATTTAAAAATGAGCAATTACATAAGGTATGACAGATCGGGTGACTTTACATTTGACTTTGTATTTTTGTAAATTGATCGTTTTGGTTTGTATGGACAACTATGATTCACATTATATGTATTCATTTATTTATTATTTATTTATTTAGTGGGGGGAAAAATCTATTTAAGTTTTTATGGTTAAAAACAGAGTCACATGATTGCAAAATGTGACGGTAATTGTAGTAGGCCTACAGTAGCCGCCAGTTAGGGAATTACTAGAGGTTGTATTGGTAGTGACGTCAATGTGGCGTCATTTCAAGGTCACCCATGTGTGCCAGCGTTTTGGCATGTGTCAAAATGTAGAGGAGCTTTACTGCTACCTTAACCTTAATTTCTGACGGCTTTATAATCTATGTTTCCAGTGAAAATTAGAACTAACCAACGCATTAATTGTATCCGATGGATCCGATCAGTCGCCTCTGTAAGTTAGTACTTGTGTTGAGTTACGACACGTCCCCGATCGCATGGTGTGCAGAGAGAGACTCGCAAAAGTGCAAGCACGCTACCACCTTGGCACCGAAGTCAACAATTTTATAAGAATTCAGTGCTTATTCATTAATTTTCTCAACGTTTTTTTTGGGGGGGGAGGGGGTAGTATGATCTCCGTAGCACCTCCCTTGTAGGGTCAGATCAAGCAATAAATTATATTGCAAGTTACAAAAAGTCTTATATTGTAGCTCAGTACAATAGTATGAAAATGTGTCAGATTTTTTCTATTTATCATAATTTCACAGGAAATGGTAATTACGAAAAATGAAAGTAGAAATAAAAACAATTTGCCCTCGGTTTCTTGCCATTGGTACTAGATGGAGCGTTGATTAAACGAAAAAACAAACCTACGTTTAAAGTAATGCACATTCGCACTCAGATAGTCAATGCTCTATTATTAATGTTAAAGCAGTTTATTATACAAGTAAAACTACGCTGTACTGAGCCGTACGTCACAGCAGAAAAATCACGGGAAGTTCACTACGGCATACTGATTACTGTGGAAGTCTCACGCGAACAATAGTCTTCTTAAAAATGATTGTTTATTATTCAGCAGGGAGAACGGGAAGTTGACTGACAGGGTGGGCCTCCTGATTATAGTGGATTCTGAACCACTTGGGGATAGTGTTCGCCCGGTACAGGGACTCAGTACCGGTACCACATATTTCAGGGCCGGGACCGGTATCGGGAACAATCAAGTCCCGGTACCGGTCCCGAAAGTCCCAGTCCCGAATAATAACTCTTAAATTTTTAATCATAAGGGTCGATGCACTGATTGCAAGCTTAACATATCTTGTCTTGGTGCTCAGGGCTTAGAAACGTCTTCCTGTAGTCTTATGATTCCTGATTCTCTCTATGATGTAACGGTCTCGGGCCTCGGTCTCAGTCCCGCAACGAGACTTTTTCCGAGACCGAGGCTACTTAAAAGTCTCGGTTTCTTGACCGAGATTCGAGACCAATAAAACACGAGCGAAACCGAGACCTACTAGTCTCGGACTCGTCTCGAAACAGTCTCGGATTGGGTTTGAAGAATCTGTAACATTAATACATTCTGTGCAAGAACTCAGTTGTCAGTTTGTAATTCGTATAATGACGCCCCTGCTAACGAATGAATGATCTCTATCTATGGCCAATGCACTATGTGTTTACACCAGGTTCGGAGTTTTGCTTAGCTATTGGCGAGCAATGGACCGCAATGGACCGCATTCTGTAAATAGTTTTCAATCCAGAAAAGCATGCAGATTATGATTCTCGACGTTGCCAGGGGTATTGTTGGTCCAATTTTTTTTTTTCACCCCAAGTAAAAGGAATAAATAAATATTTTGGACCCATTTTAATGATTTTTTTTTTGTTAATTGTAAGAATTGTTGCGTTTTCTCCCCGGCTTAGGGTTCTTTAGGAGGCTGTAGGATCGAGGAATGAATGTTGTGAAATAATTACAACAAGAATTAATTAACAGAAATTATATTCTTGATAGAATTATGAAACCCTAAGATATAGAAAAATAGAGCACCTGTAGTAGCGTGGCCAATAAGCGTCTCCAATAAATAAAAAGTAAGCGATCACCTCATGGCTCAATCCTAAATCGTCACATTGTCTGGGCTGAGGAGGGAGCGGAGTCCGAACACCCCCTTCCGGGTGGGGTTTAGCCCATCATCGTCGAAATCAAATCCATGCCACCACAACTCCTGCCAGCCATCATCCTTATGACTTCTTCCTTCTTTAAAATCTCATTTCTTTTTTTTCTTTTTTTAAAATCCAAATCGGGTTATAAGAAATTCTCGGCCATCCTTTTTCGTAACTTTTTCTAACAAGCCACCGCAAATTCAACCGGCCGCCAACCTCTCGTCAAAAACTTTTTTAAAGTAATAATAATAATAATAAAAGTATTTTTATTAATAAATAGAAATAAATAATAATAGATACTTTATGATTTTGTGATTTTAAAAGATCTGGCGATAATTAAATTGTGAATAATAATAAAAGATAGAAAAAATTAATTTATTTTAAACCGAATGTGATATTTGGAGGTTGGTTAATTGAACAAAACAAATATGGCGGATTTACAAATAAATAAATAAATTGAAAAAATTTAATAAATAATAATAAGAAGATATGTAATCGTAATATTAAGATTTAGTATATCCAGTAAACTGGATACACATATAAAAAGGTAGGGTTGCACGCTACAGAATGGGCCGAAAGGCCCAAAATTCGCCCACATGGAAAATAAAGACAATTTTCTATCTTTCTTTCTTTCAACATCCAATTGTCTCTTATGATTAATGATACTTATAGCTTTTTAAAAATAAAAACAACAAATTATTGTTGATTTATATTTAATAGCATACGAAAAATCAAATTATGACATAATTCATTGAAGAAACATAATTTTTTATATTTTAATAGTCATTATTATAATTACATTTGCATCACAGCATCAGCATTTATCCATAATCAGTATATATTTGTGCCAGTGAGGACATGAAGGGTGAAGACTAGATGAACTTGCCACGTAAAACAATTCAAAAAGTTACTATAGCATGAAACCGCCCCCCCCCCCCCTCTCGAGAAATATTACTGGGTCCCCCTTGGCGTGTGCTGAAGGCTGAAGCTCTGTCACAATAATTGTAAATGTAGAGCATCCGATGTGTCATTAGCGCCATTTGGGGGGAGGGGGGGGGGGGGGGCGGTCGCCATATGAAAAATATGCACTGTGTAACTATTTTAACCCTTCTTGTCCCCCAAAGCCACCCTTAAGGAAAATCAGCAATGGCGCCACTGTTTGAGGTCCACCTACTTGTAAGTAGAAGGGATGGGACAGCAGGCTTGTAGAGGCTGTTCCTCGAAATGTTAACAAATGTTAGCTGACGTCATGACAACCCCCCCCCCCCCCCGTATTAATTAGTACATACATTTTGCAATTAATTGTAAGAAGTATAATAAAATTTGCTCTTTTTTATTTATTTTTACGGAAAATAACAGGTACCTACAGTATTTTATTCCACGCGAAAAGTTTTCTGTTTTCCAGTATTTCCTTGCAGTTTTCAGTAGAATACAGTACTTAAAAAAAATTGATAATGATTCGTTAACAATATTTTTCGGGACTTTCGGGACTTTCGGGACCGGGACCGGGATAGAGACCGGGACCGAGGCATTTTTTCGGGACCGGTTACAAAGTTGCTCGGGACCGGTACCGGGACTGGTACCACCCCAGCACCGTACCGGTCCCGGTCCCGGGCGAACACTACTTGGGGAACATAGTGAATTCATAAGATTTATTGGGAGGTGACCAGGACTCGACACTTAGACTGACTGGTATAGTCTCAGCCCGTTATCGTGTCCCACCATGTTCCCCTGCCAACGCTGTGCACACTACCAAGTTTCTGTTTTCTGTTCTCATCTTAAAAACGATGTATACGACAGAGCTGGCTTTCGCATGTGTCATTTGTAAATAAATACGATAAATAAATCATGACTTTTTGTTGTTATATTACTAAGCTCTCTCTTACACTAAACTAGGATGACCCGGGACCGCCTGATTTATATGCCCTCCGAAGCATGGCCAGATAATGTAGTCAGTGTGGGACTCGAAGCAACAACCTTTGGGGTGAAAGTCGGAGCCTGTACCACTGCTCTACAGGTCCTGACTGTGTATATTATAATATGCCTCATTGTCTGATTTTTCTGCTGTGACGTTCAACTCAGCGTAATTTTACAATATAGTGAAGTGGTTGCAGGCTTGCCTATGCCACTTTTATGCTCTTTAATCCTATCCTGAAAATACCTCCCGTTCTGGCCCACATAAAAGCTAACGCAGTTGCGGCAGCCTATGTCTATCGTCGTTTCCTTTTAAATTATCTAATGCTTCATAGATTAACAATAGTTGTTAATATAAACAAATACATTGAGTATTATGAAAGTTTATATATTGTCGAAGGTGTTCAAAGAACGATTTTGCCAACACAGCCACAGTGGAACGTGAATTTAAATTATTCCTTCTTATGCCATGTTGTTTTTCTAAAATTTTAAAATTCCTCTTAGCGGTAGTCTCAACTTAGATTTCTCTTTAGATTACAACTTTTTTCGTGTTAAGTGAGTTTACAAACAAAACCTGCATCAGATAAAGTGGCGTCCTTGTACATATTGCGTAGACGGCCGCAGGGAGACAATTTAATTGAAGTAAGTCACAAATTAAAAATCGATTTACAAAGTCGGTACCGGTACGGGCGTGAGGTACCATTCATGATAAATGAGTTGCAAACTTGCGAAACCAGTAGGTACCTACATTAAATAAAAGTACCGAGGTACCAACCTACATTAAAGAAAAGTACCTACTTCGGCAGTGAGTCTAGACACCGCACCAAGACGTGGTTTACATCGAAATTTAAGTGGGAGCCGCTTTTTTTGGGCGCGAAAATTGGCCATCATGCTTCATGTAGCCTAGTAATGTATAAGGTACGGTTTGTAAGGTTTGGGTCTTTGGGAGCACAATGTACCATAATTACCCAGGTAAATCATCAATGCAATGTAATACCAAGATCAAAACGGACTTCAGCTATTGTACAATAAATCAAATTTGATGCACAAGAAAAAAATTGATGGTTGAATCATCACATCAATGAAGAAAATTAAATTATAAGAAAGAATTCTCCACATTTTGTAGCATTAGGTATGAGTTGGCCATTTGTCCTTCTCATCCGTACTCGACTTACAGCAACCTTTAGTTCGATCATCCCCAAGCTATGGCCCGCGGGCCATTGGCCCGTGGCTCTTTTTGACGTGGCCCTACTTGACAAAAAATAAAAAATTCTGCGAGTAGCTTGCTGCGAGGAGAAGCCTACTATTGGGGCAATTGTTGAAGAAAATATTATACCGTTTGATGGTTCTTATTAAATTACATACGTACCTAGGGAATATATTCATGTTTTTCTTCATTTTTTGCACATGCGACCCGCGGCAAAGTACCTGGTCCTCGGAGTAGCCCTCGAGGAAAATGGTTTGGGGACCACTGCTTTAGTCCAACCTATCTGATAACATTGTGCATTCAATATACCGCAATGATCGATTATATCAATGACCGTGTACATGACAGTCAGACTTGTCACACTTGCTGATGGGATTTGGTAGTTGTGTGAGGCGGTTATTGGGTTGCTGGTGAAAGCCGTAGTGTAGTGGATAATGATCTGGACTTTTGTAAAGGAAGTCACAGGACCCGCTCAGCCACCTATTCACCACTATATTGCAGTCTTATGAATAAAGCATTGCCTTTATGCAATAAAGTAAGCTCATAAACCTGTTCGTGTAGATATTTGTGTAGCTGTGCTAACCTGTCTAGCAATACGAATCTTGTCAATAAGAGCATATAAGTAGAAGATTTAGATGAACTGCACTTGTCGGAGCTTGTGGTCGAGCGGTTAAGACGACGCGACGCCCAGGTTAGGCGTAGATGGTGGGTTTGAATCCCGTCAAGTCCATTTTTTTCTAAACCCTCTAATTTCGCCTATTCACCACTGTCCAATTAGAAATAATAATTCATGTGAGACGCTGAAGCCAAGTGGTTCGGAATCCACCATATTTAAGAGGTCCCTTCATTCATATCATAGCAAGTTCAAACATGAAGGCAGGGTGCTATGTATGTTATATACATATTTAAACGTATGCCCATCAGCAAGAAATTGTGGGAACGACAGAGAATCAATATGGGGGGATACATTCATTAAATTGTTTGTATGCAATTAATCTTTAAAAAAAAAAAAAAAAAAATGGTGGAATTAAAAGTGGGCCCAAATTTGATCCATAGCGTTTAGAGAGTAGGATAAATCGTCAACCTTAGAAACAACGGGTTTTTCGGGGCCAATTTTATGCATAGCATATCCTTTTACAGGCCGTCCACTTAACTCATCTAATAGCTATATCTTTCTGTTGCCGGTATGACCAAGTCATAACACGATGTCTACGTACTTGGCAGATTTACAAGTCACCCATCGCATTGTCGAGAAAGGGCCCATGGCGTACCTGTATGTACCTACACACTCTAAGACCCATTTCAAGTGCTAAGAGCCGTTTAATTCCCGTATAAAACGGCGCGCAGTTAGTTTGGTTTATTGCACCCTCTCTATTAAACGCGCGTTTACACTATTTTAACAACTTTTAATTAACATATTTAGGTGGTCGGTTTCTATCGTAGGCCCACTGTGTCTATATGGTATGGAGTTATTTTCTTGAGAAATCCGACATGTCTGCTAACTATGCAATCAGAGATAGCGGCATTTGTTTATATTTTTCTGCCCCTAGACACGCCAGACAGATCACAGAAATCTTGTGAATTACACTCTGTGGTTTTGCACTGACCTTTCCCCAAGCCCTATTCCTACAGTGAAAAAGGCGTCGACTGGGAAAGCGTTGATTCGTCTTCTGCTATCTGAAACCGAGTTTGTACTCAGCACACTTATAACAGCAGGCCTCCCTCTATTTTTCATAAATGTAGCATTGGCAATGATAAAAAAGTTGCTGGAGCTAGCAGCTTAAGCCTTGGAGAGACCTCTAGTAAGATAGCTAGCGATTTTATACCAGTGGCAAAACATTATCAAGCCATATTGTCAGGGTATTACAATACAAAGCGGCACAGCTACAGAAACGTATATGTAGCTGGAGTTAACAACTTTATAGAACTCTAGCAACTTAATCAAGATTCTTTGAACAGAGACAAAATAAAAAATTAAAATTAAAAACAGTATGTTACATATAGTATACAATATGGTGGCCCGATTATGGAAAATATACACTGTATGTATATCTTTCCCAGAGGTCTGGAATGGGTACAGGTGGTACCCCCGGAAAAAAATTGACAATTGAAAACTCACGCGCTATATTATACTATATTATATATTGACTTTTTGTTCTATTACTAGGCCAACCTAGCGGAGTAAGGGGTATAAAGCCCTCTCTTACACTCAACAAGGAAGGCGATCCCTAAAAGTTGTATGTCGATCGCTTCTGGTAGACTCGGCAAACTCGTCGCAAAACCTATTTACCGCCAAAAAGTCTTAAATTATTATTATTTATTTTCTTAATTAACTATAGTAATTAATTATAACGTTGTAAAAAGGGTATATTTGCTGTAATATAAAAAATAGAGAGTATACCTAGAGGATTTCAAGCGCTAAAGAGTGCAATAATCTTCACCCTACTTACCACAACCGATAGAAAACTATAGCTGGAGCTAATACTAGTAGCTTTTAGACCTCCAGTAACTTAATCAAGATTGTTCGCGCAGAGGCAAAATAAAAAAAATTAATAAAAAAACACTTGCTATATCTTAGCACAGCCCATAGAGAAGTATAGTTGGAGCCTACAGACCTCCAGTAAGATAGTTAGTTCACGAATTAAGGCAGCGGCAGGTTACCAAGTAAGTCTCGGCCAATGTATGGAGAATCAATCACACTAAATTGGCAGACATTATCAATGATGGACTGCCCGAGACAACGGCATCTTATGGCCAGACCTTCATAACCCGTCTACACACACATGTTTATAAACAAACCTAACATCTAGTCAATGACACTCAAAGTATTGAAATATTCAAATATATGATATGGACAAATATTCTACATTTTGACCACGACTTCATAATATATAGCAGGCATCTCCAATGGCGTTATTTATCGTATATAAAAAAAAACTGGTGTGTACCACAGACTTTTATGCTGTCATATATATCTTACCTCCGTTCTTCATCGATAAGGGAATATATATATTCTAGAAATATAATATCACAAATAGCCCCCCTTCCAAAACAACTGGCTGGATCCGTTCCTGCCAAAGTACATAACTGCGGCCAAACTAATTTTGAGATGAACGCACCTGAAGTTACGAAGTTTGTACTATTTTTATTGCTGTACTGATTATACAATGTACATTGTACAATGTATTTTATTCAGGAACTGAGCGTGGTACCGTTATACTGATTGACCTCTAAAATACATCAGTTTCATGATTGCCATGGTGCTGATATTTCAAAACCAAAAACAAAATTACAGTTATGCACTTTGGCTCGATGTAGGACAGTAGCCAAGAAGCAGGGTCCTCTACTTGAAGATGGCTTAAAATCGAGACCAGTAGTTTCTGTTGTTGATGTTATCGTTGTTTTTAATTATTGTAGTATATTGACATAATACAATATTTTTATTTAGTGTTATTTGTATGTTTTTAATCAAGACGACCTAAAGAAAACAAAGTTGCCCAAGAGACAATTTCATATACCAGTTCTCGATCAATTCTCAAGCCAAGGCGCGTGTCGTGTCGTGTCGTGTCGTGTCCAAGCGATCCAAATTTTAGCAACCAATATTTTTTGACTAAAGACAGCCACGTCGACGGGGACTGTTGCCGGGCAGAGTGGGCAGTTTCAGCCAATTAATGGCGGAAAATCAAGAAACAAAACAAAAATAAGTCAATTTTTTTATTATTTAGCTCGAAATGAAGATTTGAAATCAAGTCCTAAAACACATGATTGACCTATGTGGAACCGTAAGCGAGTTTATCAGTAATCTGCGCTGCGCTGAACTACCTTGACCAAGCATTAACATTAACTTGTTGCACACCGCCCGCATAAAAACAAGAGAAAACAGAGCTAATGACGCGGCAACCTCGCAAACGAGCGCATCTTACGGGCGTGAGAAGATGGTTTTTTCTCCCCTGCACATAAACAATCATGCTCCAGCTAGCCTAATTAAGATGTACTGCCGATCAGGCGTGATAAGTCCCCGTATTTATTGTCAGTATGTGGCTTGCATCGTGAGTGCCGTTCGGCATTGTAACATCTTTATTTGAGAACAAGCTCCTATATCAGATGTCTATTGACGCTTGCTCTGTTATACAGTCCACATCAGGTAGCATTCGCGATGCTATCGATTCCCTTGTTAATCCAGTTCTGGCAGTTTTGTAATCTAGGATTAAAAGTCTAAGGTTCAAAGCTCTATAGGGTGCCGTTGTTTCTCCGCCATCAGTGTGTGCTTTGCATTGACAGTACTGTGTAAGATCTGTGCTCGAGAACATAGAACAGGCTCTCCTATCAGATGTCTATTGACGCCTGCTCTCTTATATACAGTCCCCATCAGGTAGCATTCGCGATGCTTTCGATTCTCTTGCTACTCCAGTTCTGGCAGTTTTGGTATCTAGGATTAAAAGTCTAAGGTTCAAAGCTCTATAAGATGCCGCTGTTTCTCTGCCATCAGTGTGTGCTTTGCATTGACAGTATCAAGTAAGATCTTTATTTGAGAACATAGAACAGGCTCCTCTATCAGATGCTGTCTATTGACGTCTGTTATACAGTCCACATCAGGTAGCATTCGCGATGCTATCGATTCCCTTGTTAATCCAGTTCTGGCAGTTTTGTGATCTAGGATTAACAGTCTAAGGTACAAAGCTCTATAGGGTGCCGTTGTTTCTCCCCCATCAGTGTGTGCTTTGCATTGAGAGTATCGTGTAAGATCTTTATTTGAGAACATAGAACAGGCTCCTCTATCAGATGCTGTCTATTGACGTCTGTTATACAGTCCACATCAGGTAGCATTCGCGATGCTATCGATTCCCTTGTTAATCCAGTTCTGGCCGTTTTGTGATCTAGGATTAAAAGTCTAAGGTTCAAAGCTCTATAGGGTGGCGTTGTTTCTCCCCCATCAGTATGTGCTTTGCTTTGAGAGTACTGTGTAAGATCTGTATTCGAGAACATAGTAGAACAGGCTCCTCTATCCGATATCTATTGACGTCTGCTCTGTTATACAGTCCACATCAGGTAGCATTCGCGATGCTTTCGATTCTCTTGTTTCTCCAGTTCTGGCAGCTTGTTTCTCTGACCCAAGAATATAAGCCTAAGGGTCAAAGTTCAAAGCTTCACACACATACGTAAATGCCCCTTCCGTGAGCCTCGACAAGCAGCCAATCTACCTGTGACCTCTTTAGTCTTTACATAGTACCTATTCAACCTCGTTGGTACCCACATAAAACTAGAAAACGCACCAAAACATTGCAGCTAAGATCTCCGGAATAATTTATGCGTCAAATAATTATTAGCAACAAGATTTATTCGGTCAGTTAATCAATACAGAGCGGACGACGATGGTTTTATAATGCACCTGAATTAGCCAATGGCTGCATATACAGTATATCATTATACACAATTAATTCAAGGTCGAATTATTAAAAAACTGGTTCATCAATTGCAACCATTAGAATTTGGTCAAGTCCACTGCCTACAACTTTAATGTTTTAATGCACGGTTTCGTGAATGGGGAAATTCGCAAATCTGTAATTATTTGAACTTTGATGATTGTGCATGGCCAATATTTGCATTTTGGTTTATTTGCTATTCCACTCACTGTGTAGACTGTAGTTATAGTGGGCTAATGGATATTTAGTTAGGCTACCTGTTTTGGTATGTGCTTGATTGCTTTCGTTCGCATAATGAATGATTGGCGCTACCTTACTGATATAGGCTACAACTCATATTCAGACCCGTAGCCAGGGGGGGGGGGGATCTTTTGGGTTTATACCAGATATAATTGAACTTTCCAGAAGTGCGACATTCCACTACATGATATAGAATAGTAGCCCTCCTCGAAATGAAATCCTGGTTACGGGCCTGCTCATGTTGTACGCAAAAAAATATACAAATATAGGTAGACCCCTTCAGCTTAGAGAAGCTAAAATAGTTTAATATCCGAGCAACCCAAAAAAATTTCAAAAACTACAGATCTACACAAATTTATGGACTAAGTGCTTGTGACCTGTGATTAAACATACCTTATTAGACTGGGGTAGGTGTTAGCAAGAGCGGATTTTAGGGGGGTTCAGAGGGTCCGGACCCCTAAAAAAAAATTAACTTACACTAGATAACAATGGGTTTACAGTGGGAATTAAAAATAATCACGTTTCTTAATGTTATAAGCCGCACTGAACCTGACCCCCCCCCCCTAAATTGGAGGCAAAATCCGCCCTTGGGTATTAGTGTCCTGGGCCTAAAGTTAACTTACTTCATTTACAGTGTAAGGGCTTAAATGTTTACCTGTTATTTGAATAATTGATGGAAGTCCGTTCTCCATACACTTTTTTAGTGCAAAACCCGTAAACAATTTAATTGTGTAACGCGATGGCCTCGACAGTAAAGCACATTGCTACCTATAGGATAGTGTCATAATTGTTTACTTCTGTTTACAAAACATGCGCAGAGACATTCTATTTCTATTTCATTATTTCTACGCTAATTTTTTTTAAATCGCGCCATAGCATTAGGCTTCCGCCATCAGCTTCCTTGTAACCCAATAGAACAGGTCATAATGTACACTATACTCGTAATTATTGATAGCGTGCAGTTCTTTAAATTATGGCGTCATTCAAGTTGCTGTGCTGACAAATATTGTCCTCGAATGCATAACAATGATTGACTCTCCACTGATGGTCAAATAAACCATAATAAAGTTACATCATAAAAAATCATAAAAAAATCATAAAAAAAAGTTTAGGGGTATCTGTTGAATTGACTTCCATAAATTATCCAAGCAACATGTATTAAATTGTGAGGTAAGTTAGTAAGGACAGGTCACGTCAGGACATGTAGAGTAGTGGTACGGACTCTGATTTTCACCTGAAAGATTGTTGGTTCTAGTCCCAAACGGGCTACATTTTCTCGCCATTCTTCGGAGGGCATGTAAAGCAGGTCACCATAATCCGAAATTCATAATGGCAATTTGGTTGGTACCATTGTTTGGTAACCACTGAGAAATGTTCGGCCTGTACAAAATGAAACAAAGTTTGACAGTCACACAGTTTACTCTAATAGAGAATGGTGGGAATATAGACAGAAACGGGATTCGAACTTGAGCCTTCACCTTGCCAGTGCGCTGTATGCTGAGGCTGGCCACTGCACCAAATTTGTCTTACTCTATTAGCCAACTATAAGAAACTGTCAGCAAAAAAAATCCCTGCTCGGTTGCATTCATTTCTGGCGGATGAAAATCTAAATACCACGGCGTCTCCCAGGGGAGCCATTTATGGGCAGCCCTCCCTCGCCTATTGTTGCCTTCCCACCCCCTGCCAGCCTCTTCAGCGTGTATATATTAGTCAGCAATATGCAGGAATCATCAGTCAAGTTCGGTAACTTGCGGCAGCTTACAGGCATAAAGTATTGCGTAATATGTAGGCTACTGCTGATATAAATGCTGGAGCATGATAAAAAGTAAGTTGATGCTGCATAATATAGTACAATATTTGAGTAAATTAATATTTTGGTTTGTACCTGTATAAATTATATCAATAAGAAGTACTATATGTTCTGTATTTGATTTTACATATTTTGTAAATACAAATACAAACCAAGACGTTAGGCCTGGTCAGACGGCTGGAAAAGTCCGATATAAGCAAATATATATAGCAAATTCAAAGAACCTGCCGTATCGCTGATACAAAAATATTTAGTGCAATTTAATTTCCAAGGCATAGTTGGTAGCTTACTCGTATGTCCCTCACTCTCTACACACCTTGCGATCGGAGATATGTCGTAACTCTACCCAGATATTACGGTAGTAAGTACGTACAGAGGCGTCTGAAGAGGTTATTCGGATGCATTCATTGACTTGTGTGTATGAAGTTAATATAAGAGAGAGGAACACATAGGAAAATGGACAGAAACGGGATTTGAACCCTATTCCCCACATTGTCCGGGGGGGGGGGGGTAAACACTCAACTTTGCAGAGTAGCCCTACACCCAAGCACCAAAAATAGTTTGATTTGAAATAAAACTAAAACCTCCACTATAAATGCGGGTGCCTACATTGGCAAGTAATTAAATTAATTTAACGAGTTTCTGTATTTAACGAGTGACCTGCGGGCGTACTATGCCGTTTTAGCATTAACTTATTCTTGGGGTTAAAGATGTAAACCAAACAATTTTGAATAGCACTTTCCATTAAAAATAACCTTGTTTACATTTGTAAACATAAGTGAGGACTAAAAATAATCGCCATAGTATATAGGCCTGCTAACAGCAGGCTGCTGTAGTGTGTTGCCCCCGCAGTAAGCCAAATGCTGTAGGTTTGAATTTGAATCCCGCATTGCCGCCAACACTTTGTTCCCTCCAGTAGGGTAGTAGGCCTATCAGGGTAGCCCTGCATCCAAGTACCAAAAATCATTTAACAAGATATAAAACCGCAAAAAAAAAAACTCTAAATTGGTTCCGATTAGCAAGCAATTAATTTAACGAGTTCCTCTATAAACGGCTATAGCTGTGTTGATAGCCGAGTATAATAATATTAATTCGAGATTCGTAATAAAATTATCAAAGCATATGATTTTATGGGGTCTTTTAACAAGCCTGAATAAAATTTATGCCCACTTGTTTTTACGAGGTTAATAGTCACATTCATGGCTGAATCGGAAATTAGTATGTGTAACGCATTAAACAAGGCCTATTACGATTATCTATTATGAATAGGTGATATGTTTTCGCTTTATTATGTCAATTTTATTATACGCAGGCGTGTTTCATATTTTTATGTATCGTATCTATATTGTAGTGGGCAATTTTCTACATATAAATTCCTACCTTCAGCCGTAACACCAAAGGAAAAAAATAATGTTACCCGTCGGAACCTAGTAAACCATTTTAACATTTTACCATTTCACCGTATTATATACCGTATAACTAAAACAAAGCCGAAGACATAATGTAATTATGTAAGTGCTATTATTTTATTTTATATGGATATAACTTTAAACTTACGACATGCATATGAGTGATATGACTTTACTTTGATGTAAGTGCTAACAATTTTGGGACGCAAATAATAAATAAATAAATAAATATTGACTTTTTGTTCCATTAGTAAGCCAACCTAGCGGAGTTAGGGCTATAAAGCCCTCTCTTACACTCAAATAGGAAAGCCCGCGGGTCCGCCTGCTTTACATGCCCTCCGAAGCATGGTCAGAAAATGAAGTAAGTGTGGGATTCGAACCAACAACAACCTTTCGGGGGAAAGTTGGAGTCTACCACTACTCTACACGTCCTGGTACAGATATAATCTATTTATTATTTATATTTGTTATTCTACTGCTGGATAGTTTTTTTTTTACAACTTCGTCTTAAATTTTCCATTTCGGGGGGGGGGGGGTAGCCTACAACCTAGTATTTATTCTGGTATCGTGTCTGGATTGTAATGTGAGGGTTTAACATTATCTGGTGCAAGACATAGGCTTCATGAAAACCGAATATAGTGCCTCTAGCGGGAGCATGACGCATCACAATACGCTGGAGAAAATGTGATCGAACTCCCTGACTAGCCTTGTAATACACTTCCTCTATGACAATAAATTGCACTTGCTGACACCTTCACACAAGGTTTTGTCATCGTAAAGAAGTGCACTGACTCGTTTGCATAGGGATACATCATTTTGTAGGCTGATTACTTCTACTATACTATAGGTATAATCTCTCAGAATCTCTATATAGGTATTATATTTATAAAATGCCGCCAGCTCTCCGTCCACCCAACCTAACCCAACCTATCTTAACCTAACCTAAGCATTAATTAATTAATAATGTTTGTACCCTCCCAGAGGGGGCTCCTCCTCTCTGCCAACAGCTGGCGACGCCCATGCTCCTATATATCCGCAATTCACACTCCTCACAATTGCAATGTAATTCTATTTTTATTATATTTTTAACATAATAAAATAAATTACCCCACAAGAAATAAAGACAATGAAAAGTTGCCACCTTCAGCGTTTAGCCACACCCTGCCGCAAGCTTATTAAGACTTTAACAAAACTAGACAATGATTGAACGAACCGTGCTGAAACTATAACTAGTTATCGGTACCTGTACGGTGTATTGGATGGCTTTAGGCCAAATCATTAATATCTGCATGCAACGGTAGCAAAAGGAGTTCGCAATATATTGTAAAATGAGTGCATTTTAACATGAACATGTTGCATGTGATGAAGTTAAATGGGTGTTGTGTCTAGGGCAAAATAGATTCATACACATGAAGACATGATGAATTGAGACATCAGAAGCAATAATTAAGAATTTAATCTACATTGAAAGTAAATATTCCAGATTAAATTTTAATTATTTGTTTTAAGTAGCTTAACGCTGATATTCTTTTCTTGCAGGAGAACTACCCGAAATCAAGGAGGCTACCTCGATGGTAACCTATCTTATAGCCATCTCGACCGATGTAGCTTAACCTCGGTATTCCATCTTTTTGCAGGAGAACCACCCGAAAGCAATGAGCAACATCCAGCTCCTGAGTGACGTCTCTGTGTTTAGCATCCTTGATGAATTTATTACTGCTTGCAATTTCGACTTGTAAATGAATACGTAACTTCGTTCATGGCTGAATGTTTTCATGCAAAAAAAAAAAAAAAAAAAAAAACAATGAGGCTAACAGTGCCAGTTGGCTTGCCCATGAGGCAACCCACTCAATGAAGATCTCACCCAATGTAACTTAACTGCTCTAACTGCTCAAACTTGGTGTTCTTTTCTTTCAGGAGAACGACTCGAGCAAGGAAACTAGCTGCTCCACGCCTTCAAGAGTCTTTCCCAGAAGGTAACCCATTTTAAAACAATCTCTCCCTATGTTACTTAACTTTGGTATTCTTTCTGTGCAGGAGAACCACCGGAAAGCAAGGAGGCTAGCTGCCCCACGCCTTCAGGTGACCTGCAGGGCCGACACCCATCAGCAGCGTATCCTGCCAATTCAAGTATGCTGCTCTTGCAACAGGTAAGTTGTGGAAACATTGAGTTTGATGCTTTACTCCCCGAGTCCGACCCCCGTACAATCTGCCACCTGAGCCTGATCGAGGCGATTATGATACCGGTATTTGTTTAATCCCGTGGTATTAAAAATGTAAACAAGATAATTTTATAATCGAAAGTGCTATTCAAAATTTGTTTGTTTACAGTTATAATCCTAGGGTATTTATTTAACCCCGGTATTATAATCGCCTCGATCAGGCTGCAGGAGTTCTAATGATTGGTCTGCTTAATTTATGGTGGGATTTTTGAAATATTTTACTTACTTCTCATTTACTCCTTGGCACTACGTTGGCCTGCTCTGCCACATCACGCCCTTCTTCGCCAGGCATTGCCCCATAGGGTCGCCAGATCCACATCGATGTCGTCCAGCCATTGCATCCCACTCGTCTTCTCCCTTGTGCCAACTTGCTGTGTAAGGCTGCCATTGTCTGGTATTCGTTCTTTGTGCCCTAGCCACCTGATGCGGGCTCTCTTGATTTTGGCTACTATCACAGGTTCTTAGTATATCGCGTATAGCCTATCATTTCTATGGATAGGGCAAATTGAAATAAACTAGCCTCCTCTCTTATTTGTGGTTGCTACGGCAACTATATCGTAGCTTGTTATTTTTCTTTTCTAACGTTTGAGATATTAAAACTTTATTAAATGATTTTTTAGTTATTTTTAGTTGGTTCACTCTCTCTTTTTAATATTTTGGGGTAGATTTTTTGCTTACCCACCTTGTGCTCTATTGTGCCCCCCCCTCCCTCTGTTATGAATTACTAGTACTTTTTACACGCAGGAATTCGAACCTTTTCCGGTTAAACTTTTCACAGCTCATCATGAGCTGTTCCTCACACAATCGCCAACCTCCATGAGACTAGGAAAGTTTGCTTTCTGACAGGTTTAGGCAATCACTAACTTGTCCAAGTTCATTGAGACCATATCATAAACCGGGTGCTGAGGGCTGAAATTGCCCAGATTGTAGTTTCCTGCAACTTGCAAGTCAATGTTTCCAACAAGCACTGTGCTATGCAAATGCTAATCCTATTGCGTATGCCATTTTTGTTTCTTTTATATCGAATCGCGAACCTGAACCGTCAGATTCATACTAACTCGCCCAGGCCCGTAACCAGGGGACCCCCCCCCCCTACCTCCGAAAGTTTTTGGCTTTTCACTAGATTGGATTATACACAGACATTTAGAGACAGACATTTCACTACATACTGTAAGCCTGAACTGGCCCCTCTAGTCTGTAGACTATGTTACATGAAAGCCCCATTTTTCTTGCATAATTGTACAGCCGTTTCACTAAATCAAATTATATCCTAAATTTTCTCCCATACACCTGACAAGCCGAACCTGGCCGTACCAGTTTACATGTAATGGACTCCCACGAAGAAGACATGTCCTCCTTAAACTGGCCCATCTCTCTGTCGATGTCCTGAACGGACCTACCTCATACAAGCTAATGTTGTACCTGCCAACTTATTGTCCAGACCTTGTATAGTGCAGGTACAGGTGTGTTTTTACTGTCAGACACCCATCTTTCGAAATCGCTACCTACAGTATATTACTTCATTATATTTCACATGTTCAAAGGTCATTCTTGTATGTTGGACAGTGCACACTGCACATTTTATGCGGCTGACAAGAAGCTAGCACTAGCTGTATTATTGGTAAATTAGCCTAGCTTGCTTTAATTGGTAACTATAATATGCTAAATAGAGTAGTGGTCCAGAAAGAGGACACTCCACTCCACTCCACTCCACCACAGATGGGTTGCCACTTTGTACATCCATATACTGTAAAGTGAAAGTATTGTGTTGGCCAAATTCTCGATTTCGAGATTTTGTGTTTACCATGCATGACCTCTGAGGACCCCGCCCGAAAAGGCGGTTGTTTTAAGGATGACGTACTAGTATACAGTATGCATACAGTATACAGTACATAGGCCTACAGTAGGTATGCATGTACAATGTGCGTGTTTATGTTAAATAATTTTTTCAACAATGGCTAGAACTTCAACTATTTTATAAAAAATAAAAATAAAAATCTTTAAACTTTCCTCTATCGTATTATACACCTCAACTGCACAGCCGGTAAATCTGGGAAAACTCGCAGTTTTGGCAACTTATGTGTTTTTCCATGTTATTCTTATGAGAGCTAAATAGGCCAATATAATGTTTAAAAAAACCATGCGAAAAACGCGTTGTTGAATTATCATAAGAAGGCCTAATTTCTAACTGGGCCACAATTTTACCACCTGCCTTTACGGTTCTCAGGGGATCCGTCTTAAACATACGTACATCATGTCAGGACATGTAGAGTAGTGGTACTGACTCCGACTTTCACCCTAAAGATTATTGGTTCGAGTCCCAAATAACTTGCTACATTTTCTGGCCATGCTTCGGAGGGCAGCAGGCGGTCCCGGGCCCTAGTTGAGTGTTAGAGAGGACTTTATGAGTGAAACTTTTCCCGGCTGACGACTGACGGGGCATTCGAAATTAGTGCGAAAAAGCGTACACTAGAACGATAACATACACGTACCTAGGGAATATAGATATGACATTACTTATTTGCTGAACTGCTAATCGGTCAGTTAGTGCAGAGGTTAACACGAGGCCCCAGTTAAGGCATAGATCGCGGGTTCGGGTCTACTCTGACATGTTTTTTTCCCTACGTTTCCTGATAAGATATCTGCGAAGTGATGGATGTGAATAACGAAATACAAACCATGACCCCTATTGCAACACGATTAATCAATCATTAACAAATCCAGTTAAAATAGACAAACTTGAATGACTAAAAAAACCTTGTTTATTGCTAACAGATAAAAGAACCACTCCTCTTCAATTGAAAACAGCAAGGGGCTGATTATGAAATATTGCAATTTGAAAGGCTTGGTGATGGGCACCTCCCGGGAAATCACTGGTCTCGTAATTCGATATCAAAACATAAGGGTGGTTGATATAAAAACATTCGGGGGTTGACATAAGGGTGCATGATTATAATCTCTGGGGTTAATATTGTCCTCTTTATCAAACCCTCTTATCGTCAGTTTAACTTTACAATCGGACGATAAAAAAAACAAAACGTTTTTGTTCTATTACAACTAAGCCAACCTGATTTCCTAGTTGAGTGTAAGAGAGGGCTTTAACTCCGCTAGGTTGGCTTAGTAATAGAACAAAAAAGTCCTTATTTATTTATTTTTATTTAGGGCTATGTAACATTTAACTAGAAAGACCGCGACCACCTGCTTTACATGCCCTCAAAAAAATGACCAAAAAACGTAACATGAATAAGATTCATTTCTCAAAGTCAAGCCAACAACTTTTCGGTATAAGTCGAAGTCCATACCACTATTTCACTATCTGACAATCTGTTTAAGCGTAGTACAGTCAGGGACGGATCCAGCCCATTTGGGGGGTAGGGGGTAGTTGTGGGTAAAAATAGGAAAATCATCTGTGTCAATTATGAGTATATAGTAGAACTTGCTGAGTGAAGTCTCGGATAAGAAAAGACTCCGGATAAAAATGACGATTTTCAAATCTTTTAGCCAAGTCGAAGCATTATTAGATACCATTGAAATGTTGCATACTTGCTGAGTCAAGAACGTCAGTAGGCAGCAGGGCCGTCATTTGCGAGGGGGGGGGGGAGGAACATAAATAAGACACTGGCACTGACTAATGAGGAAATCGTTACAACCATGTTTTCATATGTATGTAATATTGTCATTTGAAAAATATTGAAATGACTATAGACCCCCGTGGAACGCAGGACTGTCGACATTCGACAGCCACTGCGGAGTAAGAGATTCTACGGTCCTACCCCTATAGATAGAGGGCTTAGGGCTCCCGGGTCCCGGAAAAAGAATAACATCCTGGTTGGAAAACTTGAGGCAGTTGTTGGTTTAGATGCCATTCATGGCAGACGCGGTCCCGGGCGTTCTCAGATGAGAGTAAGAGAGCGCTTCAGAGGGCTTCTAGGTTAAGTAATAGTTAGTAATAGAACAGAAGTAGGTATTTATTTATTTATTGTAGTAAAATAGTTGTATTTCAAGCTGTCCCTAAGGGATGGTCTCTAAGAAATTTCGCCAAGTTAGTAGCATTTCTCGCCGCTCTCAGTTAATTTGGGAGTTTTCTATAAGGTACCTAAGCGAATCCTTGTAGTATAAGATCCAAGCTTGGGGAGACCCTTTGCCTCGTGCTGTAGGTGTGGGTGCCCCCATTTTGTTTAAATTACTTCCACGGCTGAACCTAAAATTAAAAACCCCTTAAAATATGACGTACGAAATAGTCTTCTACAACTTGAATAGACTCAATCTGTAATAACTTGCTTATTAAATTTAATAAATAAAAATGAAAATTCAATAAAAACATCAAATTTTTCGTTGCACATCCTCTTAACATGGAAGCCCAAGCATAAAAAATGAGAAACTTTTCAAGAAAACCCAGCGATGGCCGAGCTCCGATGAAGATAACAATGTGGATTCATTTAGGACGGGCAGTCACGGTTGAGGGGATGTTTGCGCCCCCGGGGGCCCATCTGCGAAATGTCAGCTCTCGGCGCCACCCAACCATAACTACCCCCCCCCCCCTCTTTCCTGCCGCCCGCACTGCATTCTTTGATTCTTTATGAAATTAAAAAGTTTGAAATTAGGGGTTTCTGCTTTATTTTCTGCACTATTGTTGTTTGGAATTAGAATGGAAAACTTTCGTGTAGAAGCTCATGGGCATAGAAAAGAAAGGTTGCGCACAACCAATCAGATCACTGGACCAATCATAGCTGCGGCCTGCCCAATCAAAAAATTGGGATTTGATGTCATTTCTTTATGAATTCCCATATGAAAGATGCCCATTGCTTAGTTAGACCAAAGCCAAGGGTGCTGAAGGGTGCTGTGAAAACATTATGAATAAAATTGACATTAATAAATTCGTATAAAGTTGTATTGATGTTCAAAATTTCAGAGACGGGTTGGTAGGCCTGGCCTACATCATAATTCGAGTAATTTGTAAAACGTCAAAACGAGACCATTTCGTTCATCCTTATCGACTGTGGGTGGATAGGTAAATTAACTTTTTCAGTCTGAGAAAATTATATTTAATTTACTACGGTATTCGGAGAGTGATTCCTTTCTATGTATGGATTTATGGTATGGATTAGGAGGTTCCCGCATTCACATCATAGCAAGTTTGAACATCACGAAGGCTAAGCGCTATGCAAGTTCCAAAGTTGTACCCATACGGCCATACCTAAGCAAAAAACGTGCGAACGACTGTGATTGTGTTATGTATGAATTGAGAGTCCCTCAAAACCCTGAAGCCTGAAGGGGGGGGGGGGCGTTAACAAGGCCTATAGAGAAGAAGAAGAAGATAATCAGTTGGCTTAGCCGCCCGGCTATGACACTTTGGCAGAAGTGAATTAATATGCACTCACGGAGTGAGGTAAAATCAAACCAAATAAATAAATAATAAAGAGGTAGCCGGGGGTGGTTTATACTTTTATATGGTTATATATGTACGGTACCTTAAGATTTATGAATGCGGTGTGGATTAGCACTAAGCTGAAGAAGGGATTATGTCGCTGCCTACAACAACCAATAGCGATGCAGTAGGCTCCACCCCTACTGCACTGCCACGCCCCCGTCACCATCCCTTTATACAATGGGTTTATTTATTCGAAAGATAACGTCGTGAAACATGTTTACTTGGGGGATTTCTACGGTGTTTCATTAGTTTGTTACACTGTACACCTAGGATGGGTACGTCATAATAATCCGTTAATTCGTCTATTGGCTGTGGATTGATAAATAATGAACTTTTTTGGTGTGAGAAAATTATATTATTTACTACAAAGAATGATTCATTTCTAGGTACCTAGTGTATGGTAGGCTTACATGCAAGGTAGGTACGAACAAGCCGTTCCAATGTACATACCGATTACCGATAGATAGATAGCGTTATACTTTGGTACTAGCTTAGTGCCAGAGCAAGATGTCGATTATTCTGATAGCTAGAGGCGATCAGCCCCCCCCCCTCCCCCCAACCAGCAATACTGTAAATGCAAGGTAAATGGGAAATGGTAGCAAAGCTGATGATAACGCCATTCCCTGCCAGAACCTGATTATGCAACCAGGCGAACAGTGAAAATGTTGCCGTCTACATTATGATTGCCCCTTTCACTTCTTTTCGCACAATATTCAACCTAAGAGCTGTTCATTAATTATTTACTGTCTTTATCCACCGTCTAGCACTAGTATTTAGTATTTTTATTTTGAAGGACATTTTATGGACCCAGGCCTACTTATGGTTATAGTGGCACATAAGGCCCTTGTCTAATGCCAACAACCCAGTGGATTTTGAACATAATTTGTATTGTTTCCGTATGGATTTTCGGCCATTAGCAAACTGGTACCATCAAATAACAATTATAACACAAGTGTATTAGATATTCAATGCTGATACAAACGTTTTAATGTCAGCCTACACCGTCTACAAGCGATAATGGACAAACTGTGACAGGCTTACCATTCACACAATGAAACAGGCGAAAGCATGACTTAACCAAGTACAGAAACGAGCCACCGTCTAGCACAGTTGGACTAACTTTTAAATTTTCTCGGGATAAAAAATACAGACTAAGTCATTATTTTAGTCTATAATTCGCACCTTTCTAATAATCCGTTGAAGGTAAATTGGGAGTCTATACTACGCGTTTTTTTTATACAAAGTCAAATTTATCAGGAAATATCAACCATAGAGCCATAAATGAGATAATAAGTAGAAAAATGCTCCTATACATTTTGATACTCAGTGTGTAGCCGATTTCTATAAACATTTCGCCAAAGTTTTTGAAGGTGTGAAAAAATTCGATGTGAGCTTATGTCCAACTTTTCAAAAACTGTGGCCAAACGTTTTTAGTGCCAGTAACGTACTATTTATCAAAATGTAGAGGAACATTTCTTCTACTTCTTCTGCTCTTACTTATGGCACTGTGAGCGATATTTCATAGAAAATGTACAAAAAACGCGTAGTGGGGGAGTTAGGGTGTCCTATTTTCTCTTAAGCATATTAATTTTGAGAAAAGGCAAATTTCTTTTAGTTATAATTTCTTTAAGTAATTAAGTTCCTTATTTGCATTTCACCAGCCGAGCTATCTATGCTGCATTATGCTCTTATGCAGTAAATTAATATGCTAGTTTGTGGAACGGGAGTTTGGAAGGTGCAAACAATGATGACACATCGATTTCGATAGCCAGGTCACAGGTGGTAGCATGCTTGTACTTGTGCGAATCTCTACACACCATGCGATCGGAGACGTGTCGTAACTCAACACGGGGACTAACTTACAGAGGCGACTGAAGAGGTCAATCGGATACATTCATTAACTTGTTTTTATTTGTATGCCTTTTATAAAAAATAAAAAAATTAGTAACTTTTAAAGGAATAACTTATTGCTTTCCAATTTATTACTTCGTCGTAGAACATAAAATAGGCCAATACCTAACATATACAAATTAATACAAACATCTGCCTTAATTAAGTGCACAACTCATATTTGCACTGTTCCAGTCTATTAATGACTTATCTAGGTACCAGTAGTAGCTCGTAGTATAGGTACTGCACTTAGTACCTATCAATAAAACATTGCAGCGACGTCCGCCTTTTTGCATTTACCGTCAACTACCGCACTTGGCCCCCAACAAACTCGCAGTAAATAATCGGACCACCTCTCATAAATACGGCCACCAACATTAATAACTAGACAAGCCTTGTCATCGAGATACACCCAGAGACATAAGCTAAATGTAGGTGACACACAACGATAGCCATCCGCAGGGTGGGACAAACAAATTGACAAAATAATTAGATGAGCATGTTGATATTGTGTCGGCAGTCCAGTTGCTATAGAGAAATGAACTGTGAAATGCAAAGTCAAAGAACCGGTCCGAGTTTACTCGAACATGCTTTCCAATTTATCAAAATTATTCGATAGAGAAAATTAGTAATTTTATGGCAAATATTTTTCCTATGGTTAAATTTCCGATATCTCGGGGGGGGGGGGGGGGTTGTCCACCTGACGTCACTGGAAGTGAGGTAAATTCTCGATAGGTCAAACAAACACATTAATTACCACACAGCAATAATGGCAGGGCATGCAATGCATTTGAGCGCGAATTATTTTTTTCAAAAAATAATTTTTTGGGCAAAACCAAATATTTTTTTTGGGAAAGCAACCTATCCGGTTTCGTTACTCAATTTAACACCTAAAACATGCTTGAAGGTAGAAATCATCGATAGAAAGGTTTCGCATTTTTTAGTCATTTTTTCATTAAAATTTAGTTATTTTTATTTTTTTACCCCCAGAAGCAAACTATCAAGGGGCAAGCGACTCCCCGCATTTTGTCAACATTAATAACGACTACAATCTACGAGAATTTAAAAGAAATCGTTGGAGCCGTTTTTGAGAAATAATTTTTTTAGACGTTTTTTTGGAGTTTTTTGAAAATAAAACCCCCCCAAATTGAGTTAGCCCAAAAAAAAAAAAATGGTCCCGAGGTATGATTTTTGTGAACCTACATGCTAAATTTCACTCAAATCCACTGAGTAGTTTGCCCGGAAATCGACGAACAGACAGACAGACCGACATTTTGTAAAAACCACTTTTTTGGGTTCCTGGGACCTCAAAACGTGTAAATCCGTTGAAATCTCGGAATCGAAAATTTCGACCATCACAAAGCTTTCCTTATACTACGTATAAATTGGAAAGCAATAAGGGTCGACAGAAAAGGAAAGAACATCTTCAAATTATAAGCAAAATTATTCAGTTACCCCGCTACAACAACCTACTTTGTTTAAAATTGTAATTTAGCCTCCCCCCACTTAAAAATATTAAAATTACGCCCCTGCCTCGATGGGTTGTCGGCTTGTCGCGCCAGGGTGTTTTTATTGCAGCATTGCATAGTCAATTTGCGTAGTCATTTGACTCATGTGAGTCATTTCGTCACATCGCATTGCCCGTGGTGCAAGCACATGGAGAATAGAAACAAGTGCCAATCCGTCCAAGGCCGTAGCCAGAATTTTTTCCGAGAGGGGTCCATCTGACGTCATAGGAAGTGATGTAACCTCAATATATTTAAAACTACATTATATCTAGTGTACACTGCAAATATTTCAGGAGGGGTCCGGACCCCCCTGGACCCCCTCTAGTTACGACCTTGAATCCGTCGTGCTTTCTTCGTTGCAGGACGTTGGACGCCATCTATCCCACCTTGGTGGGTCATGGACAAAGGTTGATTGATTGAATGATTGATTGATTGCAGGCACATTTGTTATAGTTTTAAGTTATTTGTACGCCTATTTTATTCAGAGTGAATCAATACAGATGTTTTCTAGTCTCTTAAAAGGTGCCTTTTCCCATACCTAATGAAATGTGAGAAGATCCACCCTGACTCCATCAAGTCCGTATCGTACCTGTTTTCTAAGAGAAACTGAGAAAAGAACCGGTCCGAGTTTACTCGAACATGCTTTCCAATTTATCAAAATTAGTAGATGGAGAAAATGAGTAATTTCATGGTAAATAATTTTCCTATGGTTAAATTTCCGATATCTCGGGGGGGGGGGGGGGGTTGTCCACCTGACGTCACTCGTCACTGGTGGTGAGGTAAATTCTAGCTAGGTCAGACCAACCAACACATTACCACACAGCAATACTGGCAGGGCACGCAATGCATTTGGGCGTGAATTTTCTATCATTTAAAAAACAAAAAACATTTTTTTGTAGAAAACCACATACTTTTTTGGGAAAGCAACCTGTCCGGTTTCGTTACTCAATTTAACACCTAAAACATACCTGAAGGTAGAAATCATCGATAGAAAGGTGTCGCAGAAAAATTATTTTTTAGTCATTTTTCGTTAAAATTTAGTCATTTTTATTTTTTTACCCCCAGAAGCAAACTATCAAGGGGCAAGCGACCCCCCGCATTTTATCAACATTAACAACAACTACAATATATGGGAATTTAAAAGAAATCGATGGAGCCGTTTTGGGGAAATAATTTTTTTAGACGTTTTTTTGAAGTTTTTTGAAAATAAAACCCCCCAAATTGAGTTAGCCCAAAATAAAAAACATCGTCCCGAGGTATGATTTTTGTGTACCTACATGCCGAATTTCATCAAAATCGACCGAGTAGTTTGCCGGGAAATCGACGAACAGACAGACAGACAGACAGACATTTCGTAAAAACCACTTTTTTGGGTTCCTGGGACCTTAAAACGTGTAAATCCGTTGAAATCTCGGAATCGAAAATTTCGACCGTCACAAAGCTTTCCTTATACTACGTATAAATTGGAAAGCAATAAAGTGCGTTGGATTCAGCATTTTATAAACTAATCCGAGGTCAACTTATAATTTGTCGCTTGTATCTCTCAGAAGACAGGGATGCGTGGGCCCTTCGTGGTCAGAGTGGATCTTCTTACGATATTATTGTATATTAAATATGGCGAAAAGAATATTCCCTTACATTCTCCATGTGCATGCGTGGCTTGAAATTACCACAGTAAACATATATAAACAAAAAGGAATATAATACCCAACCACATCATGTCGTGATTAAAGCCTGACCACAACATCAATTATTCCTATACGTGATTGGCTTCAACATTGCGTGCTAGTGTACCGTACTGTCACACATTTGAATAGACAGCTGATTTATTATTAACAATTAGGGGTTGTGCCGCGTCCGCTCACCGCTGTAGCTACAATAACCACCCCCCTTTTGTTTGCAGGCTCATGTCGGCTCTAATTCATTCGCGGAATTCCTCTCCGTTCAACAGTACTCGGAAGACACTATAGGAGACTCGTACGACCCATTCCCAGAAGTTGTCTGTCCCTCGCAACCGCACAGTCCAACGATCCTGCCCAGCTTCCGAGAGACGTACTCCCCGCGGTTCCCAACGCGGCAGAGCAACTCACCCGACCTGAGCAGCCTAGGACTCAAAATGGACGAAGACTACGTGGCGTATCACCATCACCAGCCACCCCCGCTGCATAGCCCCTACGACTACCCCTCCCAACAATTCTCCCCGTTCTTTCCCCAGGCACCCCCCACCCCTGGACCTACTTATGGCACGTCCTCTTCCCAGGACTCGTACTCCCTACCACACTTCCCCAGTGACTTGCACAGCACTTCGTCGATGAACGCAAGGACCCGACGACAGTCTCTGCCCCTGCAACGCTCCGAGTCCACAAGTAGCAGTGAATCCGCCAAAATTCGCGTCAGCATCATGTCCAGTATGCCGCCCAGTGCTAGCTCCTCCGCTTCCTCCTCGCCCGGATGTCACGAACAAAACGGCCAAACAGTTCTTCCACGGCACGCGCCGCAGTCACCGTCGCAGTTGTGCGCAGTCTGCGGCGACACCGCGGCTTGTCAACACTATGGCGTACGTACGTGCGAGGGGTGCAAGGGATTTTTTAAGCGTACCGTGCAAAAGGGTTCAAAGTATGTGTGTTTAGCCGATAAAGCGTGCCCGGTAGACAAGCGACGGCGGAATCGGTGTCAATTTTGCCGCTTTCAAAAGTGTCTTACCGTTGGTATGGTGAAGGAAGTGGTGCGCACGGACAGTTTGAAGGGGCGACGTGGTAGACTGCCGTCCAAGCCGAAATCGCCGCAAGAATCCCCGCCGAGTCCACCGGTGTCGCTTATCACTGCGTTGGTGCGAGCCCATGTGGATACGACGCCAGATTTGGCTAATTTGGACTTTTCGCAGTACCGCGAGCCTTCGCCACATGAGCCACTGGCGAGCGAGGCGGACAAAATTCAGCAGTTTTATACATTGCTGACAACGTCGGTGGATGTGATACGGCACTTTGCTGACAAGATTCCTGGGTTTTCTGATCTTCCGAAGGATGACCAGGAGCTACTCTTCCAGTCAGCGTCTCTCGAGCTTTTTGTCTTGCGACTGGCTTACAGGTAGGTTAATAAAGTCAAATATTCTTTATGACAAAATAGAAACTGCTACCGCCTACCAAATTACATGCACTATCACTGAATTGTCTGCAAGCGCCTAAAATATGGAAAAATGCATTACAGTTTGGATTAAGTTAATATGCGTAGGATGAAATAGTAGGTACAGTATTTATATTCAGGGACGTATTTAAGAATCTGCCACCTCTAGGCAGCGAAGTTTGTCGCCCTCCTCGATGTCACTAAGATTACTCAATACATGTCCAGTCAGCTGATAATGTAGATTATATAGCTAGCGCTGCCGCTGGTTAGTGGCCGTTTTAAGAACTCAAAATGAATTTAATTTTTGTAGGCCCTACACCAAAAATTGGTTATGCATCCCCAAATTTCGCTGTTCCTGAAATTTGCGCGCAGTCCGCATATTCGGAAATGCATCACCGTTTATAATTCCGTAAAATTCCGCATATGATTCTATGTGTAAAGCGAAATATATTGCAAATTTTACGAACAAAAACAATAATTGTGTGCTACTACGTTTTACCCTATCTGCCAAAGTATATGAGAAGTGAAATTATCTTCTATCTTTTATCTTTTATCAGTTTCCCGTAATGCTAATTTATTAATGTTAAAGTGGATCGTCAAAATAATTGATTTCATCATAATGACGCAGGCACCCATTGTTTACATAAAAATTAGAAATGTCTGCCTAAAGTTAAGAAATTGTTGTCCTCTTTCTCATGAATCAGCACTTCCTCTTGTTCCAGCCCCAACCTCCCATATATAAGATCGTCCTCAATCTAGTTTGTGTATTTCATAGTTAGTAAGTATTCCTCTTCTCGATAAACATTTACATGCATTTCTCAAACTTTCCTTTCCTCCTAGGACAAAACCCGACGACACCAAGCTGACCTTCTGCAACGGCGTTGTGCTTGACAAGCACCAGTGTCAGCGCAGCTTCGGCGACTGGTTGTACGCCATCCTGGACTTTTGCCAGTCTCTCCACGCCATGGAAGTTGACATCTCCGCGTTCGCCTGTCTGTGCGCACTCGCCCTTGTTACAGGTACGTGCCACGAGCTTGGTATACAGGCTGTCAAACCTGGAAAAGCTACATTGTAAACCTGTAGACGGGTTATCAAGTATGACTTGACTTATTGTAGGTGTGCAGTTGTAGGTATACCTACTGTATATTAATTATTGCCCAATGTAGAGGAAGTACAATATATAAATTATATATGGACCTAGACCTGTATTGTAGTATTAAATAAATCAAATCAAATGTAGCCTATTTATAATTCTATCTCAAAAGTACAGGATAAAAATGAACAATTCCCAACCCCAAATGTTCCTTGGGGAGGGATACATACTAACTAGGCCTATATACTTCAATATATTGGCCCATTACGGTGCCTTGCCCAATGCCAAAGACCTCTTAGACATTTCGGATAGGATTTTAATTTGGTTACAAATGATAATTGGCAAGATGAGTCAAGCTAAGGCGCCCATTCCACATACGTCAATCGTCAATGAAAAATTAAAAAAATGACATAAATTGACGTGGTAGCAGAATTTTTAGTATGTCTTTAATGTCTGCTAAAACGTCAATCGTCAATGAAAAATTGAAAAATGACGTAACAATGACGTAAATTAACGTGGTAGCAGAATTTTTAGTATGTCTTTAATGTCTGTTAAAACGTCATTTTTCAATTTTTCATTGACGATTGACGTATGTGGAATACCCTCCTTACTATTGACACAATGCAACTGTCTAACAGACGCACACGTATGCATGCCTCGATCAGCATTAGGGTATTATGGTAGACTCGTATCTATACTTGGTTAAGTCATGCTTTCGCCTGTTTCATTGTGTCAATGGTAAGGTTGTCTCAGCTTGTCCATTATCGCTTGTAGTTGTAGTCGGTGTAGGTTGACATCGAGAACGTATACCAGTTTGCCAATGGCCAAAAATGCATGCGGAAACAATACAAATAATGTCCGAAATCCATGGGGTCGTTGGCATTGGACAAGGGACCTATGGGCCCATAAAAAGTCCTTCAAAAAATTGCAATGCGGGTATGATAGCAAAGCTACTAAATATATCTACTTGACTGCCTGTGGAGTTTTTACGCCTACAAAGGCACGATGAGGCTTGATCGATCGATTTATTGTGGTAGGCCTAAGGGTGGATTCGGGAGTTGTGTAAGCCGGGCGGGGGGAGTCTACAGGATCCCAAGACAAAGAAAAACAAACTGCTCCCCTAACTAATGTTGTACTTAGACCTACAATATATTCTATACACCCTGTAGACAAAATTTATAGCCTATGCCACGCAACATTTTACAGGGAATGAGTAATAATATATATGCTGTATATCTAAGGGCCATAGAAATGACCCAATGTTTTGATTTTTCCTATTTATAAGATAGAGGTCCATTTAAACATTCAGTGATGGTCTAATCATAGTATATTTATTTTTACTTTAGCTAGGTAGCAGGCATGTTCATTTGCTAATCCCAACGGACGGGCAGTATTGCGATTTACATCTGCAAAAATCTGCTTATGCAATAGTGTTATATAATATCATCTTGCTACTTAGCTAAAACTGGATGACACCACTGCAATAGTAGGGTCTGGACTAAACCTTCCACATAATTTATCTCCAACGCCATTCAGTATAAGTTTTCACATACTAAGCATTCTCTGTACAAACGAACAGCAGTGATTCTTACAGCTCAAAGAAATGCCGATGCCATAACAATATAAGTAGATAGGTAACCAGTTACGTTCACTGTATAGAAGCATATTAAGACGTATCGTAGCAGAAATAATGACAAGTATCGGTACCATGCACGTTGAAGGTTAAGGGCAAGTTTAGAGTCATCATCCCTTAGTAGAAGATTCCCTTTCTTGATAGCTTTGGCTTTGGCTCCGCAGGAAGACTTCCATCTGACGATCCTTGGTATTTTCCGATTGATTTGCTAGAAGGAAAATTATTATTGAAGATTGGCCGTTGAGTAGGTACATGGCAATGACAATATTTCCATTTTCAGGTAATCATGCTACTTACCCATTTGCGGTGATATACATACCTTTTTCGATCACGCGCTAAGCTCTCAGACCTCGTCACTTTCTTTCCTTTCGTCGTTAAGCGGCGAGGGCTTGCTGAACCCGTCTCTTCAACATAATCAGACTCACTTTGATTTTCAACTACTACATTAATGTACTGCCGGCCAACATCATCATCATCATCATCTGAATCTTCGTCACTTCTTCCTCTCCACTTTCCCAACGAGCTAAGATTGAAAATATGTAATCCAAAATGAGGGGAACATTTTCTCCAGCATAAGAAAAAACATATTATTGCAAGAACAAATATCGCCAAGGTTGTGAAGATGTATTTGTGGAGAATTATATAGCCTTCAAATTTTGCTAATGTGGAGTGGGAATTGCTTACAGAATGATGATGGGGTTTTGAGGCTTGAAATTCAATATCTTGCTCTGCAGCCACAAGATTTTCTATCGAGGACATATCTGCCGCTTCTTCATACTTGTCTGACTCCGATTGGGGCATTGTAAATTTTTCTAAAAAATTGTAGTATTTTTTGTCGTCTTCATCGGTTGCTCTCTCCTTCTCCCGAGCACGTTCGTATTTGTAATACTTTCCTTCATTTCCGGTAGATCCATCATTTTCTCTCGCTTCCCTTTCGCTCATTAATGCCCTCCTTGGTTTCTCATACGACCTCTTACGTGTTTTCTTAAAGCCCCCAATCAATTCAACCAACTCGTCAAGATCATTTGGCGTATCTACATCAGTAGAAGGAACATTTTCAACGAAACTTAGTACTCTATTTACTTCACATCCTTCACCAATGCAAGGTTGCTCTGAATTTCGTTTACGCTTACGCAAATAATGCCTCGACTTTGATATCTCATTGAAACTAGGGCGTTTTTTTAGTATTTCAATTTCCTTTTCAAACTTTTCAATTTTTTTACGGTCATTTTTTGAGAATTCCTTAAAATGATTTGCCACTCCTCCCCAAATTTCTTCTCGTATAGCTTCATCCATTTCTTTACTTTTGCTGGTGGCCAGATCTTCAGGTGGAATTTCATGTAATAATTCATCAAGTTTTTGTTCCTCTTCATGTGCTAACGTTTCGTGAACTTCTTCACCTTTTCGTTCCTCTTCCTTTGCCAATCCTTCGTCAACTTCATCTACCTCCTTATGGTGAGTTATTTCTTCTTGAAACCCTCTATTGGGAAGTTCCTCTTTATCATGATATTTATCTTCCGATTCATCCTGAGCTACTTCTTCTAAATCTTCACGAATATTCTCATTTATCTGTTCGCGGAGATTTTCATCCAAATCCTTTATATACTTCTCTTCCTCCATAAGCTTCGCTTCCAATCTTTCTGTATTAGTTGGT
Organism: Psococerastis gibbosa; assembly: GCA_963971405.1. Taxonomy (NCBI): domain Eukaryota; kingdom Metazoa; phylum Arthropoda; class Insecta; order Psocodea; family Psocidae; genus Psococerastis; species Psococerastis gibbosa. The sequence continues at coordinate 48,681,723 of OZ020486.1, read as the reverse complement.
CCAAAAGCACCGGTATCTAAATTTTCTTCCAAATTTATGTGATGATTTTCGTTTGAATCTTCGTTCAGAACTTTTGGATTTAATCCCAAGCTTTCCAAGCTTTCCTCATGTGCTTCTAATTCTATTTTGTCATGAATGGCTTTGTGAACGCTCAATTCAGCACTGGGAGAAAGAATCAAGTTGACAACCTTTGGTTGGATCAACATTACCTCTTCCTTTTCATAATTTAATGTAGGTGGTTCGGTCGTTGTCACATGAACCACCTCTTTTTTTTCTGCACTAAAACCAAGCTTCCTACTCAACCAGTTAAATAATCTTCCAAAAACTGTTTTTGGTTTATTTTCTTCTTTATTTTCACCTGCTTCCCTTTGATCGTCCTCTTCAATTTTTCTCGTGCAATACTCCATAATTGATGAATGGATAGGTTTACTGCCAATGTTTAAGAAGTACATAAGAATTGATTCAACTCCTTTCTCGTGATGTTTATATAGTCTACAAAGTGCTGGGATTTTTTTAACAAAAAAATTTTTTATCGGATGCCAAAATCTGGTAACTACTTCGTGGTCTTTTGACTCAGGCCCTACTTCAGCATATTTATAATGTGGATGAGGTCTATGGTTATGCTGGCGATGGAGATGACGGGGGTATGCGGGTTCAATATCCTCCTCCTCTTGCTCTGGGTCTTCGTGACGTTCAGGATCTAAATCCTCTCTGGCAGAGTTTGCTACAGGGTCCAAATCATCATTTCCATTTTCTTTTTCCCTATGATCTCTGCCTGGTCGGATATCGACTTCATGATCGGAAATCATCTCCCAGTTGGAACTCCTGTCCCGTCTGCTATTGGCCAGGTGATTTTTATGCTCATTCAAATTTGGTAGTAATCTGTTATCATCTTCTAAATAATCTGCTGTATCTTCATTATGTAAAGTGAAACTATTATCATCACTTTGTGTAATAAGCCTACTTCTTCTTTTCGATTTATTTTCTAGGTTTTGGTATCCATTTATTGCGGGGCTATCGTTTCCAAATTTGATTGCGGTTGTTTTGGCATCACTTATAGTTTTCTCATCTCGACCATTTTCTTCGCCATAGCTTAATAGTCTCTTTTGTCTGGCTTTATTTGCCATTGCTGACTGTCTTATTTCGCGAAATAAATCTTTACTTCCAGACTGAATTACATTTAGATTATTTCTTCTTCTTCTTTGTTTATTACTAATGCGATTGTCTGCTCGAGAATTTTTATCACCTTCAATTATCTATAAGAAACAGGTCGTTATTATAAGTAGGCTACCGGTATGACAATTCATAAATAAATAAATAAATAAGGACTTTTTATTGTTTCTATTACTAAGCCTACCTAGCGGAGTTAGGGCTATAAAGCCCTCTCTTACACTCAACTAGGAAGGCCCGGGACCGCCTGCTTTACATGCCCTCCGAAGCATGGCCAGAAAATGTAGCCAGTGTGGGACTCGAACCAACAACCTTTCGGGTGAAAGTGTTCAGTGTTGTATACTGCGGCACTAAGTAGGTAGGCTTGTATACAAACCAATTAAGTGCTCATTTATTTGCCCATTCATATTAATACCTACTGATTTTAATATTTTTTTACCGTAGTCTATATTATATTCTAATTTCAATGCTCACGAGCATAGGCTTAAATAGGCTACAAGTAAGCTAGGCGCACCGTTTGTAACAGGTTTTGTACCGTGAAAAACTGATTGTCGTACAGTTCCAAGCCTATCTGAAAATATCTGAAATCAAATGATTTATATAGGCTATAGGCATTAGAGGAAATTCAAAATAAGTTACTATTTTTCTATTATAGGCCTATCACATCTTATACTCGCACTGATTAACAAAGTATAACCGGTTAACAGGAAAATGCAGGTTATTATACTTCGTTATCCGTACATCGCGTATGGCTTAAATGCGAGCTATATTAGTCTATTTAGCACCTGCTTCTTTTATTATAACAATTTAGGTTTTTAGTGTAGGCTATGATTATTGTATGAGGCCAGCATATAGGTATAGCTTATAGTAAACTTACCACCATAAATGCAAAGAGGACAATAATAACAATTTTTCGCATCATCAATAAGGTCAAGATAAATATCTCGATTAAAATATGCCTAGTAAATAAAATAAATAATAATATGATTTCATCAAAACACCGTAAAATACATAAACTCGAAACTAAAATAAATACAGGATATGGCACTATACAAATTTATGGGATCGTAAATGGAACGTATAAAAACGCACAGTAGCTGCCTACCTATATGTAGCCAATAACAGAATTTTATAAACTTGCATAATGTATGTATACTAGGCCTAGTACTAAAAAAACAAAAAAGTATACCATGTTATATTATAAAATAATTACGGTATTGTATACTGATTTGATGGTATAGTAATTGGATAAGACACAACTGTTAGCCAACCAAGAGAATTATGAATTATGATAATATATGAGTATAGTTGCATGCTAAATAATTGTTCTAGGGTTAAATGTCGGCTGTTTTGACATTCCCTATCCCAAAGCAATGAACTCATGGATGGGATGATTGCGTTGCCTAGAACGGGCACATCAATAATTTAATTACAAGTTACTTAGGTACTGAATGTTCCAATTATTGTAAGCAGCACACGGGCTGAGCTCTGCAGCATGTTATAGGCCTAATAAAATTATTGTAGCCTAACTGGATTTTTATTATAATGACAATTATATTATATTACATTGTATTATATTAGAAAACAGTAACAATGGCAGGGTATACAATGCATTGGGACATGAATTAATGAATTATCCATAATTTCTTCAAAAAAACAATATTTTGTACAAAACCAAATCTTTATTTGGAAAAGCTACGGATCCAATCCAAGCTAAGCCCATGGTACTGCGCATCTACTGACCTTAAATTTTTAATTTCAGATCGACACGGATTAAAAGACCCATACCGCGTCGAGCAGCTCCAAACGAAAATCGTGGCTTCGCTACGGGATCACGTGACCTACAACGCCGAAGCGCAAAAGAAGCCAAACTACTTCTCCAAACTTCTCGGCAAGCTGCCCGAGTTGCGGTCCCTCAGTGTGCAAGGCCTTCAACGCGTCTTCTACCTGAAACTCGAAGACTTGGTGCCTGCGCCACCCCTCATCGAAAACATGTTTGCGGCCAGCCTGCCCTTTTGAGTTTCACAGCCCGCAACAGAATTCACAACTGTGAGTCGCACCTGAATGTTTTTTACGCCCAGTCGGGCAAAATTTGGATAATGATTGTCGGGAAATCTATTTCTTATTATGTTCCATTATTTGGAATTCATCCATTTCTGCAAAACTTTGATTATGCAAACAAGTAAAATTTTCTCATAACAAATTTCTAATCCCCAGTGCACAAAGGCATATACGGAGCAGATCTATCTATATCGAGAATGGAACAAATGGGCTGCTGGAAAAAGAGGCATATTAATACTATTTCAGTAGATTTAGCTAGGACGTTCGTCCGTACCATCTCCCATGCAGATCTCCAAATCACTTGCGTAGCTTGTGTCCGCTTAGCGCTTCAAATGAGGAGAAAGTTGTCATTCGCCTTCCAGTTCTTTAATAATCAGGAACAGCACAATTTAAACATTATGGTGGGCAGCAAAAAAAAAAAAAAAAAGACCTGTTCTGAGTTTAGACTTGATTGCATAGCTGTATTTTTGCAGACTTGATAATTGCACTGTAAACCCATTATTTTCTCACTGACGGGATTTTTAGGTTCGGATTTGGTGTTAATTGATTGATTGATGGAACCTTAGACCATATTATACTCTAGACACGGCATTCTAGATGCATTGCATGAGAAAGTTGGGGCACCAACATTATGTTTATCTTTTGCCAGCGGATGACGTCATAGCCAGATTACCTAGCAACCGAGACTTTGTTGCTAGGTAACCTGGGCAACCGAGTGACTAGTTTCTTTTTTTAGAAAATTAACGGACTGATCGTTAAAAGTTCCTTTTTGAATATTTGATTATTAAATAAGTTAAAAAATGTTCTCTCACTCCAATTAATTACCGGCAATTAACTAAACAAACCTTGAAAATAATAGGTTCGCGCCTCTAAAAGCAGCTGTTTTTGCGCTTTCGCCAGTGTGTGACGTCATTTTATGTTTTATTTTATAGCATGGCCTGTGTAGAGTATTATATGGTCTAAGGATGGAACGGACCACCCGTTATATTGTCCCGATTGATACCCATTCCAAAAAGTTTACCCATTGATCTGTGACCTTTTCTACTTTTAAGAGATGCCAGCCTAGAATCCTAGCATGAGGCTTGCGTTAGAAGCGTTAGGGCTTTCTGGACCATGCGACGGAAATTTGCGGGAACGTTGAACCCGACCTATGATCCACAGTTTTTTTGGTGCAGAGTAAAATAGTGGCAGCAGGAAAAATTTGATGCGCCCGCCAATATACCGATGGCAGATTTTCGAAATAAAAAATACGGTACATGGTCCTCAGCTAGCCTGAGAGTGGTCATTCTAGAGCTGCTGTTTCTTGCAACCTTTATTGTTATAAACACTTAGAGAACCAAATGTGGGACAAATAATAATAAGAAATTACTACCGGCATTATGCTAATTTCTCAATAAATTTTTCTGCTTTCTAAGTCAATCCAACACCTCACTGCCCCGATCCGAGTCATTTGTAATATATATATTTAATAATTAGTTCCTCTTCTAGCCACTATACTGCATGAGCAGTCGATGGGTAAATGACCCGTCCTTCCAGCCGCCCCCCCCCCCTCCCCCCCAAGTTTTCTTATTGAAGAAGAAAGAACAGGAAGAATACGTGAAAAACGCGTTAGATATGAGTGATAATGTATATTTTTATGGAAACATGAGTAGGTACGTAATTTGCCGACGCACTGTACTACCAAGAATTAAAAGGAATAAAATACATGCAGCGTTGCCGTTCAGGTCCATGCTTATAATGTGTTTAATAATAGGCTATGTGCTATGATGCACATTGCAAGAATGAGAAACACAGTGTTCAATTTCTTTCAACTCATGGTAGCACTGTATGGTTGTTTAAAATATTGATTACAAAACCGTATCCAAGGCGACAGTCAGAAAAGGTATTTTTGGCGTTATTTGTCTGATCCTAACTTGGTTGCATACCCAAGGTTTTGAAGGGATAATGTAATGCATTTAAAGCCAAGCAATTTTTTTGTTATAATGTGGTCACTACGCATTCCAGCAATTTCTTAAGGGTGAGAGGCAAAACCTGAGAACAGACAAATTTGTATTTGTTGGATTTAATTGACTGGCAGTTTTTGAATATTAAATTCGGTTTCTATCATCCCTCAAAAAGTTCTAGTAAGGCATATTGGACGAGACCGCTATCTACCAATGCATGGCGGTGTGGTGATGTATTTCTTACCGGGACTTTTCAAGCGGTAGTGGGAGCCAACCAGAAAATCTGTAATGGCCATAAAGTAAAACTTATACGGTCACGCCGTCAATAAAGGCAATATAGCCGATAGCCATTATCTACTGTGGTCCCTGGATACGGTCTTGATTGAAGATGGCAAATTTAAACTCGCCCTTCCATCCCCAACCTATTCCCTACACGAAAAAAATTATCATCAAGAAGCCCAGCTACATTTTTGCGCACAATTTCTTGTAATGATTACAACTTTGGGAAGGCAGGGCTTAAAAAATTTAATAAATTTGTAAAATTTGTTACTTTGTAATCTTGTAAACGCTAGTCACTGTTTCCCATTTTCAGAGTTTATGTAATTTTTAATAATAATTAAAAGTGAGCTCCTGTTTCAATCGTTTACGATAAATAGGCTACAAATCCGTAGGTAATCGTCGTTCTTACACATTTGCATAGCTACGTTTTTACAGGAGTGAGGGAAGACTATTTAACCAACTATAAATGAAGGACCCGGTTGGAAGGTATTCCAACTTGCAAATTTTTTTTTTTTTAAATTATAATTTTTCATTAAATTGGGTGTTATTATAACCCACCTTTTCACATTTTATTTCAAGGGATCGAATGCAGTATGAATAATACTATATTATGAATATATTAATATTATACATAAATAACAGCGTGGAGCATAATATCACCTTCTTCTAGATAACGAAATCTGGTTATTTTTAAAGCTATTTAAGGCCTTCTTCCAGCGGACCCTTCAATTATTTCACCCGGGTCAGTGCACTTAGACCTACAGTTTCAATTCGTGAGCTCAACTGACCGATTAGTTCCGTTTTAGTTCGTATAATCGCCGCACACCCGGATAGAGGGTTCGAGTCCCGGTCGGGCCAAATATTCTTATCGTCCAAACTAGCGAGACGCTTAGCGGATGGACACCTTCTAAACACATATAAGTAATAATATAGTCCGAATGACAAAATGCTGCATCGCAACAAAAAAAAATTACATCCCTTAACCTACTTACTTAGCCGGCCGCCATGCCAAGTTGAATCCAGCGGACCAGAGCAGGTTCAAAGATGCAGATAACTTGGCCGTGTGCACAGTGCCGGTAGGGAAACATGGTAGGACTTGTCCTGGTTGCCTCCGAACTAATCGTATGACTTCACTGTTTCCCAAGAGGTTCGGAATCCACTATAATCAGGAGGTCCACTGTCCTATGGACCCACACCGTGGCCTGCGACTGTGCCAATCATACTACTACTAACCTACCTACTATTGATACTAAGCTTAAAAAAATTTATTATTGGCGTTTATTTTGCATGATTGAGACAGGATACCACTCTCTTAAACTGTTTCAGTCGAAAGATTTGGGGAGCTGTTTCCAAATAGTTGTTCATGACGTTATCATGCTGTTGTATATACATATATCACTAGCCAAAGTATGTTTCAAGTTTAACAATATTTACCATTCTAGAAGCAAGCTTTTAGATTTGGCCTTAGCCCTACAATTGGGCACAAAATGAAACTCTGTCAGCATCGTATCAAAGTTTCTGGATCCACATACAAGAGGAAGAGGACAATTCTTGCCAAATAAAAATCGACATTTTATAAGCCTGCATAAAAAACTTGAAGTATGCTTTCGCTAATTTGAAATATGCGACCAAATGCTATACTTAGGCCTATAGAAAAAACTGTAAAAATCCTGTTATTCAACTGATTTTCTGATGGAAGATTTTGATCCTGTGCGACACTATAAAAATATTCCTTGCACCATTTTGTGTTACCTTGTTGCATTGGATGCAAGGCGATAGGCATAACAAAAATTGTGCAAAGAATATTTTTACAGCGTTGCACAGGATCAAAACATTCCATGTCCATACTTTTCTCATTTTGCGTGGACTATACTTTGTAGGTTCTACAATAGATCAAAGGCCTAACATTTTTTAATTCAAATTGCATAGATAAATTGAGGTAGCCTAAATCGCCAATAGGCTAAAATTCACTAAAATTATCCCGTAGCAAAATATAGCCAACGTATGGTCTACTTTAGTTTTAAACACTCTAATCAGCACAGGCAAAAATATAAACGGCTGTTACTAGCTAAATTTTAAAATTTAGAATTTTTTTTAGCTTTGATACGAACCGTGCTTAATGCTGGAATTTTGATTAAGACAATTTGACTCTCATTCTTTAAGGATGCGGAAAAATGAACTTGTTCAGGAAACTCTCTGACTGCCCGTCACATTTAATTTATGTAATTTCTTCACCAGCGGTCAGCCATACTATACATTATCAATTTCGTATTTTTGAGAAATATTATTAAAGAAAATAACAGCCAAAATTGCCTTTATTCAATATCATTAAATTTCTCGAATAGTTAGCCTATTGTTAGAGTAGATTCATAACTTTCGCAAGTTATATAGACTATTCTCTGAATTTAAACAAAAGAACCGTTATAGCAAACTTTTAAACAGCCTATGTAGCGTATGAATCCACTTTTATTAGGATAAAACTTTTGCCTAGATGTTATTTTTGATAAAGAATGATAAGGGATTTTCATACATTTTTAAAACAAAGAATAGGTGACCTATTGGATTGTAGGAAGAGAGTTTTGTATTGGATATTTTATATTGTAAAGAGGACGTCTTTAGAAAAATGGAGAAGGATGGGTAAATTCGAAGAAAACTAAATTATGTATCAGAATTTCCGTCTTTTAAATTTGGAGCATAATCTTTTTAGATTGCTTTGAAACTTAACATATCAAAGATTTGTTTTGTTATCATTTATCAACGTATTTTTAACATGAACTATTGTTTAGTTAACAAAGCACATCGAAATTTCAATGCGAAACAAGCCACGCATATCATTAAAATAGTTTTTTTTAAATTATTTGGTAATGTTTCATAATAGCCCTTCTTAGGCCGAAACCAGTTGAGTTTGGTAGCCCTTACAACAGCTTTTTGTAATCCGGTTCGCCTCTTTTTTGTAGCCTGAGGCTTCACATTGCGTACCTCATAGTTCAGATATAACTGCTGTGTCACCCTCTGAAACTGTTTTGACTTCGCTAAAATTAACAAGCACTCTATCACAATATAAAGTCATACACAGTACAGTTTCTAGTTCCTGGTCATTTTCTTCTAATAAGACAACGCATGGCCGTATTAATCTGGATATATACTATACTACACTATTCGCATCCAAAGACCGGGGAAAAAACTGATAGCTTATGTTTCTGCAGTTGAAAATAAGTTTTCAGCTTCCGCCCTGTTCACAATAAAGCAAGGTTCCGTTCTATTAAATAGCCTGAATAAGCCTACAGTTTACCGGAATAAATAAAATAAAATACCTTTGTGAAGTATTACTAAAATATATGGAATTATATGCGAATTGCATATATATATTTTAGTAATACTTGTCAAAGTTATTTTATTTTATTTATTTACGAAGTATTACAAAGTGAACGTGGAAAATATTACTGAAATAGTTCACCTGAGGCTAGTCCCACCCATAGAAATGACTCAGTACTCAACACGGAGACAAGTCTACTAACATTGGTGACCACGGTCCTTACAATATAATTTTTCCAGAGATTTCCTCGCTATTTAAACGGTGTGTGGTGGTTTCAGCACAAATAAAGCAACAAAAAAAAGAAAAAACAGATTTGTCTTACCAATTTTCATTTAAATAATACTTTAAGAACTCTGTGTATTTCAATTTGTTGTATTGTATTTTCAACTAAGCATGTTTGCACATACATGAAATTAAGAAAATGAATCGAAATCGTGATTGATTGAAGCCATAAATATTTTTTTTTTTTTTTTAGTTAAAACTGTTTAAAACTATTTACTGATTTCTTGCAAGCACGACATTTAAGTTACCATATTTATTTTATATGCTCATGTTTCATCGAGATATTTGTGTACATTTGACTTTTTTGAAATATAAATGTGAATTAAACGTTAAAACTGTCCTATTCATTAAAGATAGTAGGTGCTAGGAAACCAAGCATCGCATTTGTATCTTTGATTGCAGAAGCGATGAATGTAAAATTACTTTGATATCCCTAAGCATTGCATAAAAAACTATTTACAATGATATTTGTGCATTATCATTCGATTGTGTACCACTATACAATATAATGTCTACGGTCATCTTGCGTTTGTCTAATTAGTGCAATAAGTAATGTAAAAATTTTCAGAACTTAGGATAAATAATACAGTTTATTGAAACATACCACGTGTCACAAATAAATACAATTTTAAAACACAATTAAATAAATAAGTGATAGGCCTACATACAAATAAAGACGAGTCGTTTCTTAATAATATATTAAATGCCAATTTTACGTAATATATTAATTTCTCGCTTCACAGGCTACGATTTTAGGCAAGCAGTTGGTATTTGGAAATGCACAGAGTCAACTTCTGAGACTGGCGTGAAAGCGACCGCAAACCGGTGCATGGTTTTCCCCTCAACACGCACAGATCATGCATCAGCGTCAGAAATCTTCGGAAGTTGGCTCTGTGGTCTTCGAACTACACATTTGCAGCAATGACGAACATCGTCCGTAACTTGCGCGTGTGGTGTCGGTGTCTACCGGCCTATGTATTAAATAAAAATATACACCAGGGGATCTAAGGGTGGCCAATACCTTATGTACTTTTAATTGTTAAATATTTTGTTTTTTGTTTGTTTGTAAATCATCACTTTAGTAGTAGTGTAAGCCCCAACTTCACTAGGTTGGTTCAGTGGTTCAGTATAGAACAATAAGTTTTATATGTTTACTATGTTCTCATATTTGTAGGACGAGCGATTTATTTCGTAAAATTGACTTTTCTGTCATATTCTAACTTTTTTTCTTCCAAAAATTGTTAGTTTGGCATTACCCTAACATGTACACTGCTGAGCAGGCCATCAGTATAATGTCTGTAAATTCCGTAAATATCTTTATCAAAATGATTGAAGGTTTCAGGCCCTTCAGCATGCAAAGTAATGGATAACTTTTTAACTACGGTACAAGGCTTTCAGAACCACTGTCAGAGGATGAAACAGATTTTGGGCCGTGGTCGATCTGAAAGCGTACTTCCAAACATTATATCCGAAATAGGGTATCAAGAAAAAAGAAATCCAGTGGGGCTCGAACCAACGCCTTACCGGGACATCGTGTTAACCACTACACTACGAATTCTACCACACTCAGCTTAGATTCATTACCCTTTATGATGAATCAATACAGAATGCCCTAAGAAGGTTGCCTCTACAACCAAGTCAATTTAGTGTTAAAATTGAAATTAAATATTGCTTTTATTTAAAAAAAGGTAGGTCGCAGACTTGTTGACTTGGGTAGTTCTGTACCTGTGCTAACCTGTCTATCAATCTTGTCATTGAGCAACCAGTAGGGTATGGTTTAAGCTGAGTGCGGTGGAATCCGTATAGTGAAGTGGTTGACACGATGCCCCGGTAAGGCGTAGATGGAGGGTTCGAGTCCCAACGGATTCAGCTTTTTCTAGATAGGTACCCTATTTCGGATATAATGCCCTAATGAGGTTGCATCTTCGACGATAAGTCGATTTAGTGTTAAAATTGAACAGTAACGTTCTGCCAACATCTGCGGTCAACATCTTAAGTGATGCTACGTAGTCTTCTAATATAGTAGTTGCTACTAAGCCTCTCAGATACCAATTTAGAAATCTACGGAAATGTTTGAAAGTACGCTTTCAGATCGACTACGACCCACCAGCCCGGATTCTAACGATTCATCATCAATGGAAAACCTCATTATTAACAAAGTAATTTAAACCTAGAGCTTACTCCAACCCCTATGTTAAATAAACACAGCAGTCGAGCTAGGCCTACCGGTAAATATAATAAACAACATAACAATTTACTCGCACACAACATCAGACAAATATTTTGTCCTTGTGCTCTTTAAAGACATCAGGACAGGTTAAAGTTGGGACAATTTAAATACTGACTAGTAATAATATTAAGAGTGTACGTCCCGTGGGAAACTGGCAGCCGGAAATTTAATACTTTTCATTTTTTATTTAATTACCTAAGCTAAGTTATTAAAGACTTGGCACATTTAAGTTGTAGATGACTACCTCATGCATCATATAATAAGGTAGCCAATTTTTAATTTTCGAAATTGTAGTTTTTTCATAGTATCTATTCTACGTAGAAAGTTATTGTTTATTAAATTATTATCATGTAACAGCAAAGGCTTTCACGGCCGGAGTCGATTGAAGAACCAGTAGAATCCGGGCTGATGGGCCGTGGTCGGAATGAAAGCGAACTTACAAACGTTTCGTCAACATGTGCGGTCGACATCTTCAGTGGAACTGCGTAGACTCCTAAGATCGACCACGGCCCATGAGCCCGGATTCTACTGGCTCTTCAATTATTATCATGTTTATGAAAAAACTACAATTTTGAAATTTAAAAATACCTTATTATATGATGTATGAAGTAGTGTTCTACAACTAAAATGAGCCAAATCTTTAATAACTTGCTTAGTTAATGAAATAAAAAATAAAAATTATTAAATTTCGGGCTACCGATTTCCAACGGGATGTACACTCTTGATCACCAAGAGAAGAAAAGGTTGAGGAACCATTGCTGGAGGGAATAGGTATACTAGCAAGTGCGCGAAGAAGCGGCTGGAGGGCAAGATACACTAAGGTACACGATGGAGAGGAAGGCCAAGGAAGCGCTACAGGAACAAGATTATGGACGAATTCAGCAGTCAGTCAGTCCAGGACCGTTCACAGAATCAGTGGACAGCGCACTCACACTAGGATTTCATTTTGGGGAGTTGGAAAAAAGACATGGAAAAACAAATGGCACGAGATTCAAACCTGAGTCTTCCACCTGACCACCAACAAATCCATCCAGCTCCAATCCATTTTTTCATGCCTCCTTTCTCTGATTCCGCTGCCTGCAGAGGCTTTCTACAAACTTAAATAGGTACCTCTAATAAATGACAAAACACAATATTTTGGGGAAAAATTGAGAACTGACTGCAAGTTCACAATGAGAGGTACAAAATATTATAGTCATTAGATAAAATATTTCTCTGCATACTTGATATGTGGCCGTCACTACCACCGATTGGCCACAATACTCCAAATTTATTTGTACAAAGCAAAGGCGTCCGTATACGGAAGGAATTTGAAAACTGTGGCCAAGTGACGGCCCCATATCATGTATTAAAATGTATAGAAATATTTTTTATAATGGCTATATTCATTTTAGCTCTACAATGAATATATCTGGTGAAATTCGACTTTGTACAAAAAAATGAGTAGTGAGGGTGGCCGATTCGCTCTTGACAGGTATCTAAACTAGTAGAGTCTTAATCCTTAGCTGCTCAATGAAGAACTTTCTTATTTGAATAATCCAACAAGGCGAGCTATCTCATCGCTGTGATTAGCGGGGTGCACCCACACTCTTATCTTATAGAGAGAGGTGCATCCACTGCATTTTCCACACAAACGACTACATTGCACTTTGCTGTATCATATTGGTGGGGCGTAATTGCTAAAACCATGAGTAAAGTATGGGGGTTAGCAGCGCCAATCAGAGGAGGGAATTTTGTCATGTTTGATACCTATAGGAAAGTTCCTCATTTGATGGCAATCTTGCAGAGATTCTCCATATTATACATTAAACAGATATTTGACTTTGGATGGCCTCCTCTAGCGATATCTGACAAGTAGGCAGTTAGATTACTCGTATCTGACATTTAGAGCTCGTCCTGAAAGGCGTGGATTTTGTGCAGATGGTCACCGTAGTCTGTAGCCTCACTTCCTACTAAGATATCGTGATTTTGGATGGCTTCCTCAAGCGATATGAATCCGTCCCCATCGAAGTCGCATTCCGTGAATAAATGGTCCACTTCTTCGTCTGCGATATCCCTGGATGCAAACAATAATAAATAGTAAGGTCCAATAGTTAGTCATACAACACTATATATACAATCAATCAAATCAAAATATATTTCCAAAATACAAGTTACAGTTTTTGTTCACTTTGCCCTATGGGCTAGGCCCGTTTTAGGGTGGAAATTTTTACAATATAATAGTCTCCTTATTAACTTTTTAAATTGACTATCACTCATGGTAAAAATTAAAACTCTCAGTAGTTTTACGTTATAACGTTATAATATTATATATATATATTATATATATATATATATTACGTTATAACGTAAAACTATACTAAGAATTTTTATTTTCACCATGCGAGTAGAACATCGTCTTTATAATATGGAATGCTATAATAAAACAACAATTAGAGGCACAAAGTATCTGTTTAACCTTAAAGATATCTAAAGGCAGAAGAATTAGAAAATGGATGCAAACGGGATTCAAGCCAGAGTCTCCACCTTGCCGGGGTCGTATGCTGGCTAAGCACCAAATTCTTCGACACCTACATAAGTCTCCACATGCAGAACATTCATCTAACAACGGGAAGACGTGGAGACTTGGACGAAGACGGATTTGGCGGGGTGGCCAGCATATACTAACTACCCCGGTAAAGCCGAAAGAAGAAACTGAAGGTAGGCTAATTCAAAAGACGATTTCAGTTTTCCTTCAATTATTATTCCGAACATTTAACATGTGAGTACCTTGCAGAGGCGGCCTCGTCAATGGGGTGACCACTTCAGGACTCATTCAAGAAACCCACTATTCAAAAATTGTCTCGAGGGGGAACAGTATTATGAACGAGCCTTCGACTGTAAAATGTAACGCTCTTGCTACTAAAATGCGTAAGACCTCACTTTTTTGCACTATCCTTTTAGGGCACACGAACGTACTTGGCTAATTTGTAATCTAAAATTTAGAGGCCCAGGTTTTCAATCCTTGCACCTTGCGTAGTTTTTAGTCTCACCACCGGCTGCTTTCCATTTTCTTTACTACATGCCCGAACCATTGCAGTGCTGCCTTTGGTATCCCCCGCCCCCCCTCTGGTTCCTCATCCCTAAACTCTCTTTTTACCACATCCATCCTGATCTTATCTATTCTTGACATCTGATCGGCCGATCTTATAACTAGTTTGATTGTTTATTCATGATTGTTTTCCACAGCTTATGATACATACTCGTTACTGGGTACCATCCAATCTAATATCTCTGCGCGACTCAGCCGTCCGTCACCATCTTTATCGTAATCCCCATCAAATTTCGCCTTTTCATCCAACAGCCACTGCTTGTCGTGGGCGAGCCCTGTAAGAAATCAAATAGAAAATTATAATGCCCCCTTACATTACATTATAATTATAAATACATGAGTTGTTATTAACGTAGTAGATACTGATACCAATTGAACAGAGAAAATGATTCAAACGAACCCGTTCATGTTTTCCTATTTATCAATTAGTATAGGTACCGAGATAGAAAATATGAGTAGTTCCATGGTAAATAGTTGCTCTAGGATAAATTTCAGTTGCCTCGACTTTCCCTATTCCAAAGTACTGAATTGATAGATGTAACGATTGCATGGTCTAGAACGGGCAGACCAATGTAATACAATACAGTAATAATGGCAGGGCATACAATGTATTGGGGGCATGAACTAACAATAATTTCTTCCAAAAATAATTTTTATAAAAAAAAAACTTTGCTTGCAGCCTGTTCAGCTTTGTTACTCTTTTTGACACCTAAAACATACCTGAAAGCATCAATAGAAAGGTTCCGTAGAAAAATTATTTTTTAGTAATTTTTCATGAAAATTGAGTCTTTAATTATTATTTTTTAATGCTTTAATGTTTTGAAGGTGAAAGCCCACAAAATAGAGTTGGCCCAAAATAAAAATTAAACGGTCTCCCGAGGTATGATATTTGTGATTTCAAAAAAATCAGTGCGCCCAACATTCATTTCCCCCCTTTTTTTAGTTTTTAGAGGGTAAAACCCTCCAAAATTGAGTTCGCCCAAAATAATTTTTTTTTCAGAACATATGGTTTTTGTCAACCCACATGCAAAGTTTCAATAAAAAACCATCGAGTAGTTTGCCCACAAATCGACAGGCATTTCGTAAAAAACACTTTTTTGGGTTCCTGGGACCTCAATACGTATAAATGCGTTGAAATCTCGGCATCGAAAATCTGAAAGCTCCCCTTATACTAATAACGTATTAACGTATTTAAATAGGAAGGCAAATAACAAATTGATTATTTACATTGGCGTAAAAAGGGGTCCTGGGGGGCTTAGTCACCCCCCCCAGGGCCACCCGTAGCCCCACCCCCAGGTTTTCTGGTGACAAAGATGTTATGGAGGCTAAAGGCATAGTATCCACAATAATTAAAGGGAAATTAATTCTTAGTATGCTTATTTTACATGAAAAAAATCAACATATTGACCAAGTACTTTCACAAAAAATATATTACTCAAAATGCTTAAAACCCAATACCTCAGAGCTATTTTTTCCAAATTTTTCCCCGGGCCCCCCTCAATGGTAGGTTTATTCGTCGTTATAATATCTCAAAGCTTGCAAACATTGGCGTAAATAGGGGGTCCTGAGCTAAGCCCCCCCCCCCAGGATTTCTGGAGACAATGACGTTATGGAGGCGGAAGGCCAATACAATCCGCAATAACGAAAGGGAAATTAATTCCTGGTATGCTTATTACACATGAGAAAGACATAATGAAAAAATCAACATAGTGACCAAGTACTTTCACAAAAATATATTACTCAAAATGCTTAAAACCACAATATTGCAGACCTATTTTTTCAAAAATTTCTTCGGGGGAGACCCCCCCGGCCCCCCACAGTGGTAAGTACTGCTTGCAAATTTGGGCCTATTCATCAATTTTTTTCTCCGGGGGAGACTCCCCGGCCCCCCTTTCTCCAGGGTAGCATATTCGTAAACCCTCACTAATTTGGGCCCATTTATCAATTTTTTTTCTCCGGGGATCAAAGTCTTGGGGTCCTAAAGCCCCCCCCCCCCCAGAAATTTTGGGAATTTACGCCAATGATTATTGATGATGATAATTTAATTTTCAGTTCAAATCCATCATTAATGCGAACCCATGTCTTCGCCTCAATGCCTCATTCAGGCATTGAGTCAGAGCATTCAGCAACCGGAAGATATGGGAGGTGGAAGGAGAAAGGGGTTTACGTAAAGATCCACTGGTTCGAATATCGTTCAAATGTGCTTCCTTGCGAGAAAACTGACCGTAAGTAGGCTCGATCACCAAAAATTCTATTGGTTTTTGTTTTGCATCTAATAAATAACCCGTCGTGTAAGTTGTAATAATCCATCCAAGTTGTAATGCCAGACGCTGTTAACCACTGCCACCTCAGCACTAAGTTTAACGTGTAACGCATATTTATGGAAAATCAGGCGGTGAATTTATGAATGGCTCTCTGGTGTGCGGCCCAAAAGTGCTGATACTTTCCATGAATGGCGGATGGGGGGGATAAGATAGCCCATACGCCGCTGACTGAGGTATTAAGTAAAAGGGGTTTTGGCAGACAAACGAATACACAGAATACCAGGAGTCGAGTAATAAATAAGGGATTAAGGTTTAAGTAGTCGTCGTATTAAGGTTGTGTCGCGAACCACATTTAATTGTAATTGGTGTTAGCTCAAATTAACGAATCCAAATCGTCTAACTAAATTGTATGTTACAAATAGGTACCGAAGTGAGATATGCGCCAGTTAAAGGTTACAGGAAGGCGCTATCGCATGTTGTCCAGGTTATTAGTGACGTCATTTGCCCAAACAACCTGCTCTATTTCCACAATATCCTTCTCATAATCAGTTAAATTAAATAATAATCAATTAAATTGGCCGTAGCTCAAGCAATAATAAGCCGTGCTAGTTAATTACTTACTTAATTTACCAGTACTAATTAGCTGCTCGAAGTCTGTAGCAGTCTGTATTATTTCCAAGGCAAAACATTGAACAAAGAAACACAACATACGACATACGCTCAGCATAGGTACACTGAAACAAAGCCACTTCAAGTATGCCACATACATATTTCCTTCCAGATTAGCTTTGTACAACAATCAGAACTATGAACAAATATATACAGTAAAACTAACTAAATATTATATATAATGCTTCAAGTCCACAAACCCAACCTTGTTGGCGCCTGCTGCGCCCAGGGTCTAGTTAACAATTCCGGGATGCATCTCAGGATGCTCCTCGGGGTGCATGAACAACACGAACTCCTACCTGTACCAGAAGTCCAGAACTAAGAACCAATGAACAAAACTAACCTTTTTTGCCTATATACTCCTGCAAGTCAAGAAACCCATCCTTGTTGGTGTCCTTTTCGTCCAGGGTCTGATTTACAATGAGGGGATGCATCTCAGGGTGCTCCTCGGGATGCGTGAACAACACAAACTCCTTCTTGTCGAGGGCGCCGTTTTTGTTAAGGTCGGCTACATCAAACATGATCCTGTCGGTCACTAAAAGCTGCAACGTGAAAGTGCCTATTTTCAGAGTGTCTCCTCTCATCATTGGTAAAGATACGGACAGAGGAAACCAAACTTTAACATTTAAAAATGATGACTAATTACCTTATTGTCATCATCAGTCATTTCATTAGTTTCCACTCCAAATGTGTCGGCCAAATATTCGCTCCACTCCACCTTCCCGTCGTGGTCTTGGTCGGTATCCTCGAATCTTTCAGCTGATTCCTCTTCGGACAACATTCTGAAAAAGTAGAAGGACATGTATAGCACTCAGAATAGTAGTGCGGACTCTGACATTCATCCAAAGGGTTCTTGGTTTGAGTCCCACACTTGCTACATTTTCTAGCCAATTCCCATAGTAGGGGAATTCACTCTGTTTCGATTTCCCTAAGGGAAAGTAGGAATAGAACTAGATTTTTTCTACGGTAAAAATAATTGCCATGGAAACGTATGTATCCCTAAGTTTTCGACTTTACCCGACCTAACCTAACCTTCCAAACTTCCAAAGTTTCTTTGCCTTCGCTTAACTTATGAACATCTGCTGTAGCCCACCTCTTGCCATATGTTTCCTTTTTTTTTTATTAATTTCTGTCGCAGTGCTCATTCTTTTGAAATTAAATAAAAATAAAAACCAAAATTCAAATGCAAAACAACAACAAATAATTATGGCCGTTTGGCATTGTCGATTTCCCAACCTCAGTTTACCCAACCAAAGTAGTTAGGGAAAGTGGGGAATGATTTGAAATACATTTCCTTATTTCTACCGTAGAAAAACTGGAGTTCTATTCCTACCTTCCCTTAGGGAATATATAATAAAAAATAATGCCACATTCCCCAACTACTTTGGTTGGGTAAACTGAGCTTGGGAAATAGAAAACTCCAAACGGCCATATTTGTTTGTTGTTGTTTTGCATTTTTAAGTTTGGTTTTTATTTTTGTTTAATTTAAAAAAAAATAGCTCTGCGACAGAAATTAATAAAAAAACAACAAAAGGAAGCACATGGCAAGAGGTGGGCTACAGCAGATGTTCATAAGTTAAGCGAAGGCAAAGAAACTTTGGAAGTAGGTTAGGTTAGGTTGGGTAAAGTCGGAAACTTAGAGATATACAGTACGTTTCCATGGCAAATATTTTTATACCGTAGAAAAACTGGAGTTCTATTCCTACTTTCCCTTGGGGAAATCGAAACAGAGTGAATACCCCTATTAAGGAACTTGTTTGCATGCAGATATCTGATTTGGAAAAAAATGAACCTTACAATATCCTCATTGAGATGAAACATGTACTAAAAGTTCGAAACCAAATTGTACAAGCCTTTTCAGGGTTTACATTTAATGTAATGTTTATCGGCTTCGGTGGCAAGTGGTTGTACTTGTGCTTGTACTTGTACTTGTGCGAGTCTCATACCATGCGATTAATTAGTTAGACAGCAGGAAGGGCAATAGGATACATTCATGAAATACTATGAGATTAACATTTAAAAAAACCTCTTAAACCGTCAAGTAAAGCAAGCTGGGTTCGACAACGGGAAATTCAAGTACCTGAAAGATCGAAGAATCCACGATTTCAACTCTGGTCGACTAATAGTTCCATCTTTATTCAGATCCATTTTCGTGAGCAATAAGCCAAGCCTATGCTTTGATTCCTCGGGAGAAAGGTGGTCAAACTCATCGGCGGTTTTCTGGCTGCCTGAAAAGAAAAACAAAGCATGTGTACCACTAATCACTAAGGGCTCGAATGAACGGAGACATGTGATGCACCTGGGTTCAACCAATCCCAATGGGAACCTTTGACTCATACCCTAACTTAGATAAGTCATTTCCTCGGTTTCGGGTCGTGAGGATCGAAGCGATCAGCTACCACGTCCTCGAATAGCAGCGGAGTCGAACACATCTCCGGCTAAAACACACAGAAGAACAGATTTGCGACTTCGGTGGCAAGGTGGTGGCGTGCTTGTACTTTTGCGAGTCTCTACACACCTTGCAATCAGAGACGTGTCGTAACTCGACACAAGCACCTATTAGGTTACTTAGTGAGGCGATTGAAGAGGTGAATCGGATACATTCATGAAATTGTTAGTGTGCGATTAACCTTTTATAAAAAAAGAAAAAAGGTGATTTGCAATTTTGCATTTATAACTAAAACAATTCAATAACATCGTATCCGCATTTGATGACGTAAACTGTTGCTGTTTTTAACCAAAAAACAATTATTAACGAACTTTTTTATATGCTTTTTACGTATATTAGGAAAATTGTGTCGACGCCCAGAAGCTTAAGAAATGGCTTGAGATGAACTGAGCTGAACTAACGAGTACAGGATACGATCAAATAATAGTGAACACAACGTTAAAACAGTACTCTAATGAGATCTCTTAGAAATAACAACTTATAGAAAAAATAAATGTCTTAATCTTAAATAGGTATATAAGAAACAGCAAGAGTTCAATAAAATTTACACTTGCAGCTAAAAATACTGACTCCCTGTTGGATAGTGGCTTGTGTATATATCGCTACTTCGGAAGAAAAAGGACAATTAAAAAAAAATGGTCAATTTCGACATAATATCGGTAACTATTTTAATATATATTGCGTTAATGTAGTGTGTGTATTTTCCACACGAGGGCAGTTGTGTTGTCTTCTATTTGGCGCGAAACGACAGGTAGCCAAATGCATTATAAAAAAACATTAACTTCAATTTCTGTAAATTGATACATTTAGAGTTGTGTCCTATTTCTTCCGAAGTAGCGACAACAAATAAGAAGTGTCCGCAAATGTTGGAGATCCATCCTTCATGTTTACAGTGATCATACAATACAATAAAATCTTAGAGGAAATTTAATGATGTTACTGTAGTATCATATGGGTTGATTTAGCAAACTAAATGACAATGTATAGTATTTGACTTTACAAAGTTGTATAATAATATTTTAGGCGGAAGTTATATCTTATCTTAACACACACAGAACGTTCAAAACGTTTCAAACAATACCTAGGTAAAACGGATAATTCGTTTTTCTGTTACTTAGTCAGCAAATGATGACGTCACAGAAATAAATGGACATTATTTACAAGACTATATCACTAAAGGGGACGAGCCTAAAAAACAATAATTATGCATAAACTCGTTATACATTATTGTTTGCAAAAATACAAGCTAACTCAACCACATGTTTAGCTCTGACAATTTAACTGTTGGCAACAAAGGCATAAGTAGTTAAAGCTCTAGTATATCTACAGCCATCACAACTGAGTGCTTCAAAGTTGCATAGCAAGCATGACCGAAGCAAGATATTAATTACGAAAGTAGAAAACAAGGTATATTTTATGCTTACCACATAATCGGAATCGCGGTCGAATGCGAAGTTGGACGTAGCATGTAGGAAGCAACACACCACGTCAGCTCTTGAAAAACACTGCTGAATCTAGTAGATACCGAAGTAGCCCCTATGCATTATCAAGGGGCGGTATCCATCCACTTCCTATTTTTTTTTTTGTATTTTATTATCTAGTTAGCTAAATGTATTAATTAATTAGTTTCACAATTTGACTGTAATTAAGTAAATACCTAGGTATGTATTCTACGAATTAAGATCTAACAGAAATCATATGGACAAGTAAAATAATAATAAAGGAAATTTACACTAGTGAATCCCGGCATCCCGGATCTAGAGCAATCAGTGAACTAACCTATTTCTGTTACTATTTTTATTATTTAGTAAGCTAAATGTATTAATTAGTTATAATAATTTGATTATATAATGAAGTATTTACCTAGGTACTTATTCTATGAATTAAGAGTGTACAGCCCGTAGGAAATTGGCAACCCGAAATTTATTACTTTCTATTTTTTATTTAATTAACTAAGCATGTTATTAAAGATTTGGCTCATCAAAGTTGTAGAAGACTACTTCATGCATCATATAATAAGGTATTTTTAGTTTTCGAAATTGTAGTTTTTTATAAAATCGCTTTTACGTGAAAAGTTATTGTTTATAAAATATCTGCATGTTTATGAAAAAACTACAATTTCGAAAATTAAAAATATCTTATAATATGATGCATGAAGTAGTATTCTACAACTTTGATGAGCCAAATCTTTAATGACATCCTTAGTTAATTAAATAAAAAATAAAAAGGAATAAATTTCGGGTTGCCCATTTCCTACGGGCTGTACACTCTTAACGTCTAACAGAAATTGTCTGGACAAGTATAAGAACCGGTCCGAGCTTACTCGAACATGCTTTCCAATTTATAAATTAGTAGATAGGCATAATGTGTAACATCATAATTTCCCTATGGTTAAATTCCGGGTCCCTGGGGGGGGGGGGCGTCCACCTCAACATATTAAAAACCCCTTAAAACTCGATTGCACATTCTGGAACGAACAGACCAATACATTCTAAAAGTAGTAGCAATGACAGGGTACGCAATGTATTGGAGCGTGAATTTTCCTAAATTTATTTATTTTTTTAATTTTTTGCCCAAAACAAAATACTTTTTTGGGAAATTAACCTACTTCGTTTTGTTACTCTATTGAACACCTAAAACACACCTGAAGGTAGAAATCATCGAAAGGTTGCGCAGAAAAATTATTTTCTATTCAATTTTATTGAAAATAGAGTTATTTTTATTTTTTTACCCCCAGAAGCAAACTATCAAGGGGCAAGCGACCCACCGTATTTTGTTGACATCAATAACGACTACAACATATGTGAATTTAAAAGAAATCGTGGAGCCATTATTGAGAAATAATTTTTTTAGACTTTTTTTTGGAGTTTTTTGAGAATAAAACCCCCCTAACTGAGTTACCCCAAAATTAAAAAAATGGTCTCGAGGTATGATTTTTGTGAACCTACACGCCTAATTTCATCAAAATCGACCGAGTAGTTTGTCCGCAAATCTACTCATGGACAGACAGATAGAAATTTCGTAAAAACCACTTTTTTGGGTTCCTGGGACCTCAAAACGCGTAAATCCGTTGAAATTTCGGAATCGAAAATTTCGACCATCACAAAGCTTTCCTTATCTTATATATAAAAATGAATCGCAAAATGTGTTGGTAAGCGCATAACTCAACAACGCCTGGACCAATGCTTTCCAATTTATAAATTAGTCGATGGACATAATGTGTCATTTAATTGTAAATAATTTCCCTATGGTTAAATTTCAGATCTTTCGAGGGGGGGGGGGGTCCACCTCAATGTATTAAAAACCCCTTAAACTCAATTGAATTAGTGAGCCTCAGGCCACGGTGGGCCCACCTACAAACACACACACTACGATTTTATTTTAGGGAGAAGTGGAGAAAATTTTGAAACATGACAGGGGGGAGGGCGACGCAAACAAACTGCAAGGGGCCTAATAAATTATTAAGGTCTTTTGGTTGCCTTCAAAGGGATAGGGGGGGGGGGGGGGCTCCGGGTTGAAGTCTGGGCATTCCCAGGGCTGAAAATTTGCAAAAAGAAATGAGCAAATTATCATTAGTCACACAAGGATCACGGAGTACAACCTTCTTTATGGTATACTCATAACAACTTATTCACGCGGCTATATTTCTCTTCTTTTCGTCAAGTCACAGTCACAAGTGGCTCTCCTGTGGGCCCTCATGATTGGCTGGTCTGCGTTTGCTCAAAAACTAACCAATCTAACTAAGCATGTAGCGTGAGTGAGTCCTGACTCCAATAAGTCGAGGTGCAGCCCACGAGTGATTAGTTATTGTTTCCAACGCTTGCTTTCAGCATTTCTGCTTTACGCAACCCTGCCAGCCTGGCGGGGGGAGTGAGTCTGTTTGTTAACATGAGGCACCCTAAAACAGAATCTTTCACCACGGGGGAAGGGGAGTTGACTGAAGGGTGGACCTCTGGATTATAGTGCTTTCCGAAGCATTTGGGGAACATGGTAAAGTCACACGATTTAATCGGAGGTGACCAGGACTCGACACTCACGTAGACTGACCGGTATTCACCCATATGGAAAATAAAGACAATTTTCTTTCTTCTTTCCTTCTTACAGTCTCAGCGCGTTATCATGTCCCACCATGTTCCCCTGCAAACGCTGTGTTATTTGTTTAGGGCTGTGCGCACGTCAAAGTTTGCAGAAGTTGGAAAGATGCTCTGCTCTCATGCATTCAACATGGCAAGGCCGTTGGCAAAGCGATTACTAAAATGCGTGAACTATTGAAAGCCTATAGGATTAATCCTAAAAGTTAGATTAGTTAATGGTAACCAGTCTATTTCGTACTTACCTAAAATGGCTCCATGGTCAAATTCGGCGTTATGCACTCCATCAATATTGTGATGTTTATCTCTTGGGCTGTAAGCACCATCGTCTTCCCTTTCTACTTCCCCACGGACAGCTTGAAATTGGGCAACAGCAGGGGTTGTTGGTGTAATTACCAAAATTAGGGAAACTACACAAATCAGGGCAGTAAACACAAGCATATTCTTCATTTCGAAATGGTTGCCTCCTCTCTTCACTCAGAAATTTCACACCGAGTTAATGAATGGCCAAAGTATTAATGATTGATTACTATGAAGCCGCTGCAAGGGTGCTGCAAGGCTGTTTCACACTTTCACAGTTTCAGTTTCAGTGGCCATGTTTTTACAACGACAATAAACAAAACATTAATCACAGACTTTTCTGCGTAAATGGCTTTCTTATTCCCCTAAAATTTAAAAAATCAGCTCAAAACGCAACCAATATCATTTAAAAAAAAAAATTTTATAATCACGTTGAGAACTTTCAGAAAGCCTGACTAGTAAACATTAATTTTTATGTACTTTTCCCACCTAATCGGTATGAGGTTCATTTGGCAGATGGCAGCACCTGCAACAATGATATCTAAAACATTGTCTTCTGCTTCAAAGCATTGATTTTTCCATATGTCTTAATAATATTTTTCAAATCTTTTATTTATATATTATTTTGAAGTGATATTTTGATATAAATCATGGAGAAATATAGAGTTAACTGTTGCGGATTTGAGAAACGAGTTAAAGAAGGTTAATGCCAAATTAACAGGTAGAAAAGAAGAGTTGATAGAAAGGTTGTTCTACTACCATTCGAACAAGAACTTCGGGCATTGCTCTGATGACCGTCATCCAGCAATGGAATTGCAAGGGCTTCCACCCAAAATAAATTATAGTGATGTACATTCTGGCACGGTGTTACCTTCAGTGACAGTGATGAAAGTGTTGGGCTACCTTAGAGTCAACGGGAAGAATGTCATCGACTCCAAGGCGCAAGACTTGACGGCCACTTAAACTTCTTGCAACACTGTGGAAACTATGTAAAAAGCAATGTATCGGCGCAAATGAAGAAATATGTTTCTTACGAGGTGAGCTAAGCTACCAGACCCATAATCAAGGCCAAGTCAGGAGTGTATACTTCTTTAATTGCGACTAAGAATTGAAAGAAATTTGACACTGTTCACAAATTCATTCCTGGTCGGGCAGTATATTTAGTTATTACGAAACACTTTCCTATTATTAATAAACTAGGTGTAGCCGTTTTGTCATTTGTGGTATCCTCAGGTTACTTCATTGAATGCACCGTACAATATGATCTGTAAATTAAAAACTGAAACATATTTATCAGAAGCAGAGACCTTTTTTACATGGTTGGTATTTTATGTTACATCCAAAGATAGGGTCCTTACAAAATGTACATGAAAACGAAAGTTTGCGCATTGTAGGTACTGTAGGAAGAATTGTAAATGAAATCCTATGCGCTGTTGCCAGCAGTCCGCATTTCAATCAAAGACATATTCAATATTATAATAGCCATGCGTATAAGATATGTGTTAGAATTACATATAAGGAATCTACAAATTTATTTTAATTCTAGGTTAATATAGTCTTGCAAGACTGCGGGGAAGTCGCAATCTGCCAATGCGAATGCCCAGTAGGAAGTGCTCCAGCAGCCCACTGCAAACACGTAACAGCGACTCTAGTGGGTTTGTGTGATGCTGTTAATGGTTTACCTGTCATCACAAAGCAGACATGTACAAGCCAGATCCAATCATTTCACCGCCCAAGAAAAGCCCATTCTTCTTCGCCAGTGAAAGCTGAAAACCTTGGGATCCGAAATCCAAACGATGTTGGCAACGATGTCACTGAGCCCGGCTTCTCGTCTAGATTTTACAGCAGGTTGAACAATTATGCGGCGCTCTCCCCGAGAAATGGCAAAATGGGACTAAGCGCGATGGTGGAACCTGCCAACATGCGTGCAGTTGATGAGGACCACGACTATTTCGCCCTAAAATGGTCCGAGAAATTTCTTGATGAACTGCACCTTTTTAAGGTAAAGTGATATATATATATATATATATTCTTACAATATATGCACAATATGGACTCAATAGCCTTATATATATAAAGGAAAATCTAGTTAACTTCAGCAACAGATGTGATGTTCACAATTACCCCACTAGAACAGCTCATCACCTACAAATCCCTAAGTGCAGATTAACAAAAACAAAGAGTAGTTTCCCAAATTTGGCCATTAAGTTATACAACTCCCTACCGAGGTCAATCCAGACAGAAAATCTGCCCCAATTTGGAAAAACTGTTGAGTACATATTAAAAACACATCCCATATATTCCATAAATGAATTTTATGAACTAGTTTGGAGTTAGGTATAGGCCTATGCACTGATAACGAAACCCTCGTGGTAAATGTAATATTTATTATTAATGTAATATTAATGTAATATTTATTATTAATGTAATATTATTGTGATAGTAGTGTAGGCTAATATTATTGTGATAGTAATGTAGGCTAATATTATTGTGATAGTCATTTTTTTTTGTACTTCAATTTTTGACGATGTGAATCCAGCTATGTCCTGGCACTTAAACGGATTATACTGATTCTGATTCTGATTCTGATTCTGATATTTCGTATGTATAGTAATTAATACAATATAATAATTCGCACACTGCTTAACAGTGGTTTGGTGAAATAAAACGTATCGCTATGGAGCCACCGAGGTACAGCCTTCGAAGTCTACGCAGCGCCACTGAAGATGTCGACCGCAGATGTTGACGAAACGCTTGGAAGTTCGCTTTCATTTCATCAGCCCGGATTCTACTGGTTCTTCATGTCACCAATTGAATATGCCTTTGGCTCATCATGAAGAAGGCATTAACCAAAAAGAGCCCGAAGACATAGAAAGAACTGATGAAGGCCCTCCCAGATGTGTGGAGTGGTATTGCACCAGCGATGTACTGTAATCTTGTTTCTTCAATGCCCAAAAAAATTGCCGCTGTTATAAAAAACAATGGAAGGGTACTGATATACAATTCACTTTGACTGTGCGAACTATTACGCCTCGCCAGTAAAGTTGATGGAACAAATATTAATTCTGAATTGTTAATGTGTATTATGTTTGAAGGTTATGTTGCTAGATGTACTTTATCATGTCCTCTATCGATCGATAGCAAGTATTGTTTATAATATTATCTATTAAGATGATTATTAAAAATATCCCGTACAATGCACAAGTTAGCGAGCTATGGGGCGGATCAAACTGTAAATAATAATGTCTTGTTTCTTTTAGATTACTAAGGAGCAAATCAGTGATTTTGAGAAGAAAACCAGGCAACAAAGTGAGTCAAATCTGTGGCGGTGCCTAAGAGAGGTCCGTATTACAGCCTCAAAAGCAGGACCGGTGTTCAAGTCAACTGATAAAAATACATGGATTGCTAAGTCCATTGTATCACCCTCCTACTTTACATCAAAGTACACCGTCCATGGCCAAATATATGAGAAAGAGGCAATCCGTTGCTATGAGGTGGCAACTGGTACTACAGTAACGAAGTGTGGATTCTTCATCCATCCAACTATGCCATTTGTGGGCGCATCGCCTGATGGCTTAATTGGGGGCTCTGGAATCCTTGAGGTGAAATGCCCGTTTACATCAAAAGGAAAGAGAATTACCCCGGTCACCGTGCCTTATTTAATGTATGATGCTGATGGCTCTCTGACTCTAGATAGCAGTCACGACTACTACTTCCAAATTATGTGTCAGATGGATGTGACTGGCCGAGATTTTTGCCATTTCTTTGTTTATACGTTAGTGGACCATGTTCTGATATCAGTGCCAAAGTGTGATGTTGTTGTGAAAAGAATGCGGGACAGATTCCTCACATTTTTCCAAAATAAATTGCGGCCTGAAATATTACAGCAAAAATTTTACAGACAATGATTCAAAAACATATTGTAATCATCAGCTGCATTGTCTTGGAATAAATTAATATAATTGCGTTATATAGAAACATGGGCAGGACCACCAATGCATGTCAGTTCAGTAGGTAACGCCATCTCTACTTGCCTAGCTATACGTAAGCAGAAAACGACCGTCAGATGTGCCAATGGCGTCTTCAAAGTAGCTGAGCTTCTGAGGAATGCCTTATGGTCTCAGAGGCGAAGACGCGAAAATCCCTATTCTGTACCTCCTCGTGGTGAAGATGGAAGCGCGTAATGGCGACTAAACAGATAGGGGACCGAGTTTGAGCCGGGATAAGCGAAAAACACAGTCTTTTCTGTGCTGGACTCTCTTTGTCCGGGGGTTGGGAAACTGGCCCCGAATGCTGTGGAATTCAATGACTGTCAACGGCATGAGGATGAAGAAAGTAGCGGAAATCCACTGCAGTATAATTCCCTAGTATAACCATCATGGCTACAACTGCATTGATGATCGCCAATCTTCTATAGAAGAGGCATAAGAAGAATAGGTGTTGACAGTGTTAGTATAAATATGTGGTGCTTACATGAATGTACCCTCATTCCTTGTTGAAAGCTCCTCTTAATCATTACCATGTGTAGAAGTCCCATTCGTCCATGATCCTAGTCTACTTGGAAGATTTCTCTCTGAGTTGACGCTAAATAAGCCATAATATGAGCAATGTTCCAATAATGAAGAACCAGTAGAATACGGGCTGATGGGCCGTGGTCGAAATGAAACGAACTTCCAAACGTTTCGTCAACACCTGCGGTCGACATCTTCAGTGGAACTGCGTAGACTTCTAAGATTGTATCTCGGAGGCTCAGCAGCGACTGTGAGGGCAGGGGGATGTGCTCTGAAAGTTATACTAAGCTGCGGGGTGGTGGGGGGTGATCCTCGCTCCTGATTGGCTCCCTACTTCGACCACGGCCCATCAGCCCGGATTCTACTGGTTCTTCTATGAACAATTGGATGGAGTCGCGATGGGTAGTCCAATCAGTCCAGTATTCGCTAGCTTCTACAAGGGGGTTCTTTGAAAATACGGCTTTAAACTCAGCCCCTCTACAACCGAAATGTTGGTTCCGGTATGTTGATGACACCTTCGTGGTATGGAGTCATGGCCAAAAGAACCTGGAGAATTTCCTGAATCATATAAACTCGGTTCATGCGAACATCCAATTCACGATGGAACAGGAGAACAATGGCCGGTTGGCTTTTCTTGATGTGTTGGTAACGAGGAAAGAAGACTGAACTCAGGGCCACGTAGTGTATCGAAAACCGACCCACACGGATAGATACTTGAACAAGAACTCTAACCATCATCCGAGCCAAAAACGAGCCATGATAAAGACACTCATCCACCGTGCCAATAGGATCTGCGAACCAACATTCCTGCAACAAGAACTGAAGCACTTAGGCACGACACTGCAATTGAATGGATAAAGCGCACGAGAAATAGCCCGCGCCATCCGACCCCGCATGAATAAGTCCGCTCGGCAAGACGCACCCCCAAGTACTACTGGCCTACTCTGCCTTCCGTTCATCAAAGGAGTCTCAGATCGTATAGGTAAACTCTTCTTACCGCACAATGTGAAGACTATTTACAAGCCTACGCGAAAATTAAATAGTTTGTACAGATCAGCCAAGGATAGGTGGGACCCGAGGTGCTTACAGGATTCCGTGTTCGTGTGGAGAAGTTTATATTGGTACTACAAAACGAAGCTTAAAAACCAGGATTGATGAACATAAACGAAACTGCCATCTTCTACAGTCGGAGAAGTCTGCAATCGCTGAGCCTGTTCCAACACAAACCGGTCACATAATACAGTTCCAAGATGCTACAGTACTTTCTACAACTTCTTCATACCACCCCCGGTTACACAGAGAGGCTATAGAGATCTAAAAGCAACCGCATAACTTCAATAGAAAGGAAGAAGGACTAAAGGCCAATAGAATTTGGTATCCAGCCTTAAAGAAGACTATAGCAAAGAAACTGGTGTCATCATCCGGAAATCAGGTTGAGGTAGTAAGGGGTAGTATTAGAGTAGTAAGGAGCCAAACAGGGGTGAGTATGACTCCCCCACCACCCCGTAGCTTAGTATAAAAATCAGAGCACATCCCCCTGCCCTCACAGTCGCTGCTGAGCCTCCGAGATACAATCTTAGAAGTCTACGCAGTTCCACTGAAGATGTCGACCGCAGATGTTGGCGAAACGTTTGGAAGTTCGTTTCATTTCGATTTCGTGAAAGCCTTTGCTGTTACAATGTTCCAACAAGTGTACGTCCATGTCATGTGTTTAATTCTTGTAAACTCTTTGAAAAAGCTTATTATTGTTATTCTTATCATCATTGTCACACCAACACCACTTCACCAACTCTGTGGCTCGCCAGACGTCATACAAAAGAAGGCTCGAGTGGATGGGGCACGTCGTCCGTATGCCAGCAGAAAAAACAGGACATGCAGTATGGGTGGCATGTCCCAACCTTTGGGCCGAGACGACGGTATGGCGACCAGCTAAAGGAAGATGTGCAGGAATTTGCGTGGTGTTGTAAATGCGGCCAAAAGTCCCCCCCCCCCCCCTGACAGCGCCAACTTAAGCAAGTTATTAATTACTGATATACTATGCATCAATAAAATAATATGCAAATCCTAAGGATTATCTTTCAACCTTATCAATAGAATCACCTATATACAGCTACAATTCTAATGAATATATATTGTATGTTTCCGTGCTCGGTGCCTGTAAGTGCGAAGGCTCTTGTATAGACTCTAATCTGGACTCTGAGATAGGGGTATTTCCAAGCCATATACTATAGTTTATTATTAAAGCATTTATGGCCTTGCATGTATATGTATAATACCACACATTCATTAATGCACCTTAGTAGACAGTAGTAGCAGTATTCGTCGGGTTAATAGTGAGTTAGGCCTAAAATTTGGACCCATAGAGCGACTTGACTGTCCTATGCCAGCCCACAGGGCTGTGGACCTCCTGCTTATAGTGGGTTCCGAACCACTTGGGAAACACAGTGAAGTCACACGATTAGTTCGGAGGTGACTAGGACAAGTCATGTTTTCCTACCGGCACTGTGCACGCGACCAAGTTATCTGCAGCTTTGAACCTGCTCTTGTCTGCTGGATTCAACTGGTGGCCGGCTATTAATTCACCTTACCACCTAGCACAGATTGGAGCACCAGCCTGGGTGATCTCGTCCTCACGACCTGCTTGCTAACGCGTACAACCCCGAGGGAGTTTATAGTAGCATCCAGCATCAACTGGATGGTGGGATTTCCATCCGGCTTCAGCCCCGCTACAAGTAACTGGCGCTGTATTGGAACCGTATGGGGGTCTCTAACAGTGGGAAGTTGGATGCTAACACTCCCCCCTCCCGAGGTAGCAGGCGCCTTCTGGAGCTGGGTGAAACATCCCTATTTGGATTGGTTTGGACCATCAAACTCGTCACTACCTCTACGTCGTCAGCATGTGTGAAGAGGGTGCTGAGGGTAAGGACGAGGTGGGCATGGCTATTCCAGCATAGGTTTACATTGCCAACCTCTGAAAAAGTAACCAAGTAGCCTACGTGAGGACTACCACGGATAGGCACTTAGTAAGAACAGGTACCTACCGACTACCTGGGAACCCTAGTAAGGGCAGATAACCTAGTACAGGAGGTGCCAACTACCTAGTAGAGGTACCTAGGATGAGCAGCTTACCTAGTTGAGTAAGTACTGACTACCTATAAGAGCTTACCAAGCAAACTAGGTGGGAACTACCTAGTTCAGATACCTAGTGGTAACATTGAACCTAATAGGCTAGATTTTACACATCCTAACTCGGTGATGGCCACTATTTAACTATTTTTTTAAATAAGGTTAATTGCATACAAATTCAATGAATGTATCCGATTAACCTCTTCAGTCGCCTCACTAAGTTACCTAATAGGTACTTGTGTCGAGTTACGACACGTCTCCGACCGCATGGCATGTACAGACAGTACAAGTACGCTACCACCTGGCAATCGAAGTCGTTTTAAAGGTAATTAGGTGCGTATAACTAAAGAAGAAAAATAAAAGTGTACTTGGTTGTAGGTATATAGTTTAATTGGTGAATATGTGATAACATTGGTTGATGTAACTAGGTTTGAAATTGGTTGTTATTTGTTGTGTTATTGTATTGTTAAACCAAAAGCTTCGTGTCCCATTTACATAGATTAACATCACCTTTTGTACTTGGTGACCCTTCACTTGGTCATTTTTGAGCCATTTCAACCAATGTGATGAATCAGTAGAATCTGGGATGATAGGCCGTGGTCCTTCTGAAAGTGTACTTTCAAACGTTTCGTCAACATCTTCAGTAGAACTGCGTAGACTTCTAAGATTGTATCTCGGAGGCTCAGCAGCAAGTACGCTGGAAGTACACTTTCAGAACGACCACGGCCTATCATCCCGGATTCTACTGATTCATCACGCCTTTGTAATTATGTTGTATTTACATTTCAACCAAGTTCAAACTTGGTCAAGCACAATAGTTACTGTCACTAAGTCACTCATCAAGCTCTGCATGCTTCACCAAGTAGGCCTAGACGCAAATGTTGCAGTTACCTAATTTTACTTGGTTGCTAAAAAATGACCAATTTTTTTAGGTTATCAGGACCATTACCTATATCTATCATTATCACTGACCATAACTCATAATCCAATGGGTGTTAAGGTCTGAGCTACTAGAGGGCCATTCTTTTGATAAACTTCTTGATAAACTGAGGCACATTGAGCTGCAGCCACTTGTGGGTGTTTTTGGCTTTGTGACAAAGGGCAGAGCTGGAATACCCACTTCTGGCCATTGAACATGGTCTGGGTGAAAGGCTTCCCATAAGGCTTAAGAATCTGTCTCATGGTGCACATTACCACCCTTCTTATGGTTAAAGGTTAATGGTGTAATACTATTATTAATAAAATACAATAGATAGACAATGTAAGAATGAGTAGCATAAGAGAAAGATTTACCTTTCAAATACAGAGGAGTAAACTTTTGTAACAGAACATATAGCCAGAATAAGTAAGCACCTGTTAACACCTCTTAACATCAAGCAAATGAGCTGACAATGTTACTTCTGAAGTTGCAAAGCATACAAGAAATGTAAATAATTTCATGACCAATTTCTGTCTCAAATCTATTTAGTGGACCTCTCAGAATTTTATATGTTTTTACGAGGCCAATTACTCTTTCAATATGCACCCTCTTGGATGCAATTTTTCGGTCGCGTTTCACTGTCAGCCCACTCAATTGGTTTTTTCCTGTCATAAAAGTTGGTATGTTTACGGTAACGCCATAAGGGGCAAAGACGTCTTGTACATCAAAGCCCTTATCAGCCATCACGGAGTCACCCGGCTCGCATTTCGACATTAAGTCGCTCCTTTCTATAATTTGGCGATCACTGGCGCTTCCGCCATATGTGTTGGAAATATATGTTATCATGCCAGAAGGGCTACAACCTAAAATAGTTTTCAAAGTGTTCCTATTCTTATAAGTTGAAAATGAAGCACTTTGCTTATTGCAATTGGAGGCCCTTTGAATTGGAATTTCCATTCCATCTAAAATCACTCGCGTATCAGGAAACTTTCTTTTAAAGTCTTTGGGGATATGGTACTTTATTAGACTCTTACTTGGCCACAAGTTTACCTGTGACCAAACCCTATACATAAAATTTATCCAAACCCTCAGTAACTTACTAACCAAGGACTCAGATATATTAAAATAAAATGCTAGTATAGTATTGGTCTGGTACAACCGAAATTTTATCAGCACCATGAGGAATTGGTCGTGTATACTTAACTTACAATTCTTAAAGGAGTCTACTTCAGGGCAGAAGTCTATTTCCAACGAATTGTACACTAAAAAAAATTTTTCAGCTGTTTCCAAACCGGTGAAGACATGCAGATATTTCTGATTGTGCAACAGGTGGTCAATAGTTATTCGAAAATGCGCAATAGGCCCTTTGTGCATGGTTTGACAACCACTGTCACGAGTACCCCCAAAATCAATATTCTGGGAAGCATCGACAGCTGGAGGTGATAGGGCAATCTCCACTTCCATACGTTCCACACTTTTTATGGCCTCATCTCTTTCTTCGTCCCTTTTCCTTAGTATTTCTTCTTCTGCTACTTTTCGTTTTGATGCAAGATATTGCCGGTTCTTAGTAGCTTGCGTTTTGTGCTCTTTGTCGACATTTAACTAAAACAAAACACCAATAAAAAATCCTTTCAAATAGAAATAAATTGTCATCTGTACTCGATTATAGGTTTCTGATGTTCTTGACCCGTGTCACTTTGTGGAGAAATCCATCGAGATTACGCGTAGTCAAGATATTACTACATAATAATATTTTTATAATGCGGGTTACTTACCTTATACTATGTAATAATAATAATAATAATAATAATAATAATGCGTGTATTTCTCAACATTATTGACACAACATAATAATGTAGACCCCCTTAACATATAATGGTGTGCGGGGTACCTAGGTGTCACCATGATGTGGATTAGAAAGAATCAAATATCAAAAAATAAAAAATACAGGTTACACTTTAAAAATTAATTGCTAGTCTTGTCAGAAGTGTGAATGCCAACTGCCAAGCACAAACCTAACAATGTGTAGGGGCTAATATAAGTTGAGCTGCATTACAGCTACAATACACTATGCTATGTATCGTCTTGTAGGTGCAAGCTTTCACCATGAGTCTTCAGCTAATATTAATTCTAAAATTAGGATTAGACTTATTGGAAGGATTATAATTAAAGCCTGATAGTAAAATTTTATACAGCAGGAGACTGACCAAATCAAATTGCGAATGCAGTGCATTAAATGTAAACATTCGTGCTAAAAGTATGGTATTACCTTAAATACAGATGGCACAGACCCAGGCTTCAACCTGTGTATTAACAGAGGAATTCCGTATGCGTTCTCTTTAATAAAATCGCTTGGCATAAAATGGTCTTTGCATACCATGGAATACATGGACGGCGTAAAGTTTTTCCTGCGTATTGCCGTTATCCACTTCTTCTTTATCTTTTCGTTTTTTGGAAATCGAAATCCACCCCTATTGCTACAATTATATGCAACGCAATAAGCTCCAGGCATAGTAAAAGTATTATAAAAAATATTAAAAGAATTAAACAGATCCTAAGAGCTTAGTTTTACATACAAACGGCGGCCATTTTGAATAATATGGATATCGGTTTGTCGTCAGCGAACCTAGTGACCAAAACTGTCCCTAAAGAACCTCATTAACTTAACGAATCGTTATTTTGCTTAGGTTCCTCACCTTTCGGATTTTGTGTCTGCGCATGAGCGTAATATCCCAAGGCCAAACAAACATTTTGCATTGTCGACGTCGACTGCTCCATAGCGTTGTTTATCGTCTATTATTTAAGAGTTTTAGTTTTTAATAAATTATTGAGAAGTATAGAGAATTAAATATTGTGAATTTGAGAAACGAGCTTAAGAAGGTGAATGCCAAATTAATGGTTGGAGAAGGCGAAATAATAGCAAGGTTATTTTAATACGACTCAAATAGTAACTTCGGCCATCATGCCTGTATTATGACAATTCTCCAGCAATGGAAATCCAAGGGCTTCCAAGGAAAATGAAAAATATACACATTTATTCTTGTACGGTGCTGCCTTCAGTGACAGCTATTACTTATTAAAGTGTTGGGCTATCTTATGGTGAATGGAAAGAATGCCATCGCATCTAACGATGCCGAAACTTTGAAAAGCAACGTCAATGAAAGAATAATGGTCTTACGAGGTAAGTTAAGTTACCGGTCCCGCTACCTGGGGTGGATGCTCCGTAAAGTGCGACTAAGAATTGAAAGAAATTCGACACTGTTCACAAATTCATTTATTGAATGTTGCCTTTCAGGTTAACTTTAATTGAAAGCACCGTACAATATGATCAGTAAATCGAAACTGAATATATTTATCAAAAGTAGAAACGTTTTACATTTTTTGTATGGTTAGTTGTTTACATTATATAGGCCTATCCTGACGAAAATGAATAAGTAAACCAAAATTTTGTGAATTGTAGGTAGCCAGGTAGGCCTACACTTGTAAATAAAATCCTATGTGCTGTTGCCTGCAGTCTGAATTTTATCCAAATACTTATTAAATATTAGAAAAGCTATGTACAATATATAACCTATACTCTTAGGTATACAGTATCTATAAATTCATTTCAATTCTAGGCAAAATAGAATGCAGAGAAGTTTTAAGCTGCCAATGTGAATGCGCAGTAGGAAGTTCTCCAGTAGCCCACTGCCAACATGTGACAGCGATTCTACTGGGTTTGTGCGACTTCGGTGGTAGCTTGCTTATTGACTTCGGTGGTAGTGCGCTTGTATAGTCCACGCAAAACGAGAAAAGTATGGACATGGAATGTTTTGATCCTGCGCAATACTGTAATACAATTCTGTGTAACCTTGTTGCATTGGATGCACGGACAAACAAAAATTGTGCAAAGAATATTTTTACAGTGTTGCACAGGATCAAAACATTCCATGACCATACTTTTCTCATTTTGCGTGGACTATACTTGTGCGAGCATCTACGTCGGACACGTGTTGAGTTGCGTGTTACTATCAGTTGACTTAGTGAGGCCATTGAATAGGTTAATCGGATACATTCTTTAATGTTTGTAAGCGATTTAACCTTTTACAAAAGTGAGTAAGTGTGACGCTGTTATTAGCTTGTAACCTGTCATCATAACTATCACAAGCCAGATCCACGCATTTCACCGCCCATTCTTCTTCGAGGAGAAAGCAGAAACCTTGGGATCCGAAATGAAAACAATGTCGGTAACGATGTTACTGAGCCCGGCTTCGCGCCTAGTTCCA
Source organism: Psococerastis gibbosa (assembly GCA_963971405.1). NCBI lineage: Eukaryota > Metazoa > Arthropoda > Insecta > Psocodea > Psocidae > Psococerastis > Psococerastis gibbosa. The sequence goes on along the minus strand of OZ020486.1, from coordinate 48,644,757 downwards.
AGACATAGTGAAAAAATTATACGGCGCTCACCCAAAGGAATCGCAAAATGGGATTAGGAACTAATCACGATAATGGCACCCGCCAGCATGCGTTCAGTTGATGGGGACCATGATTATTTCGTTTTTATGGAAGAGTGACATTAAAAAATCTCGTAGTAATACAATATTGCTTGCTTGTTACTTCATGACTATACAAAAAAAAAAGACACAGATTAATAGTCAGCTTTATTGTTTCAATGTAAATTATAGCAGATGGAAAAGGACTAACTATACCATTGTGTAATTTTTTGATATATATGTATACAAGTGTTTCAGGAGATCGGCTGCCTACAAACTTCTTGGACATATTGCCCGTTCAATTTGAAACAAAAATATCCCGCACAATGCACAACTCGGAATGCACCGTTAGCGATCTTGGGGTGGATCAAACGGTAAAATATAATTGAAGACGTCAGGGGAAAAAAGGAAAGGTGCACTTTTGGTCGAAATTGAGATAATGGTGGCATTCTGTTCAGTTTTTAATGTAGTTTTAGATGACCTGACAAACCCGAAGAAAACCAAGTAAGGTTCTGCACAAATTGGGGGGGGGGGGGGGGGGGGGACAGAATACATGGAAAGAAACGGCTACTTTCAACTTTAAATTCGATTTCAGAAAAATCAACTTCTTTTGATCACCTTACCGGTTTTTCCCCTGTCGTCTTTATTGCATTGAATGGAATTTTTTTTATTAAAATACCTAAATGCGAAGAATAAGAATATATAAAGTCTTGGTTTCATGCTAACTCTAAAACAGATTATATTATTAAGAGTGTACATCCCGTAGAAAATTGGCAGCTCGAAATTTAATACTTCTTTTTTTCTATTTAATTAACTAGGCAAGTCATTAAAAATTTGGCCCATTTAAGTTGTAGAAGACTACGTCATCCATCATACGGTATAACAGGCCCGTACCCAGGATTTTTTTTTTTTTTTTTTTTTTTGGGGGGGGGGGCAAGAACAATTTTTTTTAAATACATGATGCATCCGTAGTAATTCACCTGTGAGGTTGTAAATATAATGACCATCCGATCATTTTTTTTTGGGGGGGGGGGAGGGGTGGCCCCCTCGCCCCCACCCCTCTGGGGTACGAGCCTGCGGTATAATTGGGTATGTTTAATTTTTGATACCATACCTTTCTCCTATAGATATAAATATTTACAAACAATATTATTTCACGTATAAATGTATAATACAAGATACCCGGTGCCATGAAAAAATACAAAAACAAAAATTTAAAATACCCTAGTATAAGATGCATGAAGTAGTCTTCTACAACTTAAATGAGCCAAATCTTAAATGACTTGCTTGGTTAATGAAATAAAACATGAAGTATTAAATTTCGGGTTGCCAATTTCGGTACAGACGCACTTTAAATTAATCCTAGAAGAAAAAGAAAAAAAACGGGAGAGAAAGAGAGGAAAACAAGGATAAAGCATATGCAGAGGGGGGGGGGGGATCCATTGTTATCACTATTACCAAACCGGAGCAAGTTACCTAAGATATAATTATTTTTTAAATATTTTCTTAAAACTACTGAGTGAATTAGCTGCCCCAACCTCCAACTAATTATGTCTTGTTTTTTATGCATCCTTGGCACAGCTGGTCTATACCCCGATAAAACTACCTTGAGGCGTAGGACATACTGTATATATAATTATATATAGTATTATGGTGTTCTGTGTACGTAGCATATTTTTATTTATTTATAAGCCTATAAGTTGCAAAGTAGGCCTTCGGGTTATGTGTAGTTTTTATTATAGACTAATAAATAGTATGCAGGCCTATGTATTCTATGAAACTTATAAAAGCAATAAGGATTCCTTTTACTACCCGACCACGATAGGATGACTTTTGGAACACGTATAAAAGTCGAATTAACTCGGTGTCTCGCTTATCCCTATGCAAGTTTATAATAAGTAAAATGTTCCAAATGTTATCCTATCTTGGTCGGGTAGTAGAGGGCTACCGGTATTCATTTTGTTTTATTTGCCAATTACCAGAATGTAGGCCTATGTACCTAAAGAATTTGTACATATTATGTAGATTGGCTACCCTATTAAACCCATTTGCCGTTATCAGACTGCCTAACTTGGTTCCTATTATATTATTTTATTTATACCCTATCACTGAATTTATTTAAATTTTTAGTAAAGGCTTACCGCTTAATCACAGCGCGGTATCACGTCGGAAATTCCCGCCTTTTTGCTTGGGGACCGAAGTATACCAATGACAATTGCTATGGGCTAGGAATAGGCTAAAATGTGACAACTAATTCTGTAAATTTGAGCGATTAATGCCTAGCAAATAGCCTAATAGGGAGTTTTGGTCTAGGCCTGCCGGCTATTCCCAATTCATGATTGGCTTGATATGGATGCACATACCACACTGTTATTAAATTGACGAACTAAATATTGTGTCTTTAAATAAATTATCATAATAGCAGAGGCAGGCCCTGTACATACTGTAATTGCATACAATATAAAAATAATTTATTTACCGAATATAGGTTATTAGAATGGAATAGATCATACTAAACAACATTTATGTGAATCATTATTTATATGAAAAGGTTCCATACTGCATACGATGTAGGTAACACAAGCATAAATAATAGTATTAAGGATAATTTTTCAGTATGCACATTCGTATTTGTAAAGAATAGAGCTGTGACAGTGAGCATTTCAACCATTATACACGCTAATCTATTCATAAGGAAGCGGTTGAGTTAATGTTCCATGAAGTCACTCGCAGGCTGCATGCTGCAGCACAGCAGATTCCGAGTTGGCTAGAAGAACCCAGGGCAAATATCGGGTAATCACAACTAATGGAGATATTTGAGACTATCATCGCACTCCTGATGGCGGCATAATAGAAACACAGCTATTGCAATAGCAATAGTCCAGTATTCCCATATACGGTACCTGAATTTTCACAGTGATATTTTTTCAAAAAGTTCTGATTTAATTAGAAAGAACCGGTCCGAGTTTACTCGAACATGTTTTCCAATTTATAAATTAGTAGATAGGCATTATGTGTAATTTCAAAGTAAATAATTTCATTGTGGTTAAATTCCGGATCCCTACGGGGGGGGGGGGGGGTCCACCTCAGTATATTAAAAACCCCTTAAAACTCGATTGCATATTCTGGAACTATACAGACCAATACATTGTAACAGTAGTAACAATATAAATATTTATTCTATGACAGGGCACGCAATGTATTGGAGCAGATGTTGACGAAACGTTTGGAAGTTCGCTTTCACTTCGACCACGGCCCATCAGCCCGGATTCTACTGGTTCCTCATTCGACTCCGGCCGTGAAAGCCTTTGCAGTTATATGGAGCGTGAATTTTCCATAATTTATTTAAATTTTTTTTTAATAGACCCAAATATTTTTTTGGGAAATCAACCTGTCAGGTTTTGTTACTCTATATTGAACACCTAAAACATACCTGAATGTAGAAATCATCGAGAGAAAGATTCAGCAGAAAATTTATTTTTTAGTCATTTTTCATGAAAATTGAGTTAATTTTATTTTTGTTACCCCCAGAAACAAACCATCAAGGGGACAGCGACCCACCGTATTTTGTTGACATTAATAACAACTACAATATATGTGAATTTAAAAGAAATCGTTGGAGCCGTTTTAGAAAAATAATTTTTATATACGTTTTTTGGAGTTTTTTGAGAATAACCCCCCCCCCCCAACTGACTTACCCCAAAATAAAAAATCCCTTTCGGCTATGGCCGATCAGGTGTAGGGAGATTCCGCAGACCCTGCTTTTCCTCTACGCTACCCAAAGGCGTAAAGTTTAGAATGATGGCGGGGGCAAAACTAAGTAGACCTTATGACGTCATCAGGCAGGATTGAAGAAAAAAATTGATAATATAAAAGAAAAATGGTAGAGTTTTACGCATTTCTTAATAGTAAAGTATAGCTGTAGATTTTACAAAGCTAAAAAAGAATGCTTATATTCATATTGCTGCAAAGGGGACTATGAAGTAAGAACCACGTCTTACAATGCTCGAAGCTGGGGGGGGGGGATGCCAAAAGGAGCGTATCGTAGATAATAATACGATCTTTCAGTCAGATTTTAATTCATTCCTCTGCGACCAATATTGACTGAGATATGAATTATCTAAGTTTTCAATCGACCGCCATCTTATAACTAGCTGGTTAACGAACTCGATCAAGGCATTTGTATGATCAATTTTTGTGCCAAGTTTCATCCAAATCGGATAATATTTACGGAAGTTAGAGTGTTTCCTAAAATCGATATACATACATGTATAACATATTGAACGGATGGTGGTTTTAGGCTCAGGGGGTCATGAAATGAAAAGTTGTGAAGAAAGTTTCCGAAAGTCGAACATTGGTCGCCATCTCAATAGGTAGATGAATCTCCCTAAAAAACTTATACGAGGTATGATTTTTGTGAACCTACATGCCAAATTTCATCAACATCGACTGAGTAGATTGTCCGCAAATCTACTCACAGACAGACATTTCGTATAAACTACTTTTTTAGGTTCCTGGGACCTCAAAACGTGTAAATCCGTTGAAATCTCGGAATCTAAAATTTCGACCATGACAAAGATTTCCTTATACTACGTATAAATAGGAAAGCAAAAATCTGAATAGATGGGTGATAGAGGCATCATTCCTTTATACAATTTCAGAAAAAAAAAAACTAAACTATGTGCCAAAATATCGCCTGGCGAATAAATAAATGAATACTGACTTTTTGTTCTATTACTAAGCCAACCTAGCGGAGTTATGGCTATAAAGCCCTTTCTTACACGCAACTAGGAAGGCCCGGGGCCGCCTGCTTTGTAACTAGTGTAGGACTCGAACCAACAACCTTTCGGGTGAAAGTCAGAGGCCGTTCCACTACTCTAGATATCCTGACTGATTGAATGATGCCTCTATTCACCCATCTACTTCATTTTTATCTAATTAAATAAGAACTTTATGAAAAAATTATGCTGTTAAAACTCAAGGTGGTCCAACTTCAATGTACCGGGGTTGCAGTTTACTATAATTCGCAATTCATTCACAAATAATTCTAAACTAAGTTATGAAGTCAAAAATTGTGTTCCAAACAATTCCCTCTATACCTTTCCGTTGCCTGTTCTAAGGCGTGTATTCCACTGGTCAATATTCCGTCATTTGTGATTAATAAAAGTTGAGATTTTTGTTTTAATGAGACCATTACAATAGATAAGTTAAGTATTTTCATAATGGTCTCCTTAAAACAAAAATCTCAACTTTTTTTAAACACAAATGACGGAATATTGACCAGTGAAATACACGCCTTAGAACAGGCAACGGAAAGGTATAGAGGGAATTGTTTGAAACACAATTTCTGACTTCATAACTTTGTTTAGATTAAATAGGAGGTGAACATATCAAAAGTCCTACGAGTAGCCCTTGAGCCGGGGGCTATGATGGTACCGTTTTTTTGTTTTTCGCTTATATCTCGGAAACTACGCTCTAGCGATATTTTTGCTGTATACCAAATTGACGCTGATAACATTTGCTACACGTTATATGAAGTGAAGTTTTTCGATATCTTGCAGTTTTGAGATATCCGCTCGGTAAGTCAGTAACTTTCCTTCTAAAGTTTAAAAAATTCTAGTGTTGAGAGGCGTCAAACGTATTGGCAGAAATATACACCATTATGTACACATAGGTAGTGAGTATTGTTGGAATTAAAGATTAAAGATTAAAGATCTATTCATTAAAGATTGAAATGAAATACAATGAAAATGAAATGAAATATCGTCTTTATTTTCAGGCGAGCTTTAGCCCCGAAGAGCTACTCCTCCAGCTAACCTGCACATTTTTTTTTGTTTACGTTAAACTTTTGAACAAAGATAGTTTTCCTGTAAAAAAAAGATACCCTAAACAACATAAGAAAGAAAAATTCATACACTCACTCATTTACTCACACACAACATTCCCAGAAATTGATGGCAGGCTGCCTTAAATCTCCCCAAACTGCGCTCTGTCCTTGTTTCGTCAGTCAGGGAATTCCAAAGTTTAAAGGTATTCACACTTAGGCCGACTGTGGGTGCCTTTGCTTTACAAAATTAGTTTCTTCCGGACGTTATTGAATTCACCTCCAATAAAAATTGTGGCCACAATAAGCAATTAACATTACGTTGGGATATGGAAATAATTTCGGTAATTAGTTGGTAGACACAATCCAATATGTGTCAAAGAGCAAAACAGGGCTGTCAGGAAGATGACAAAGTCGAATAAAAGCCATTGACAGCATTACCCGAACCCAGTAGAGTCGCATCACATGTTGGCAGGGTGCAACTTAAGAACTTCATACTGGGCGTTCACATTGACAGCTTACAACTTCTCCGCAGTCTTCCAAGACCATATTTACCTAGAATTTAAATGAATTTGTAGTTACCGTATATCTAACAGTATGGGTTATATTCATATATATATGGCTACTCTAATATTGAAATTTAAACTTTGACTGAAATGCGGACTGCTGGCAACAGCGCATAGTATTTATTTGCAAATCAGTGTAGGCCTACCTACAATACAGAAAATTTTGGGTTCCTTGTAAATTTTTCTCAGGATATGGCGGGGATTCCACCAACGTCAATAGTGATATTAAATGTTTTTTGACGTGGTAGCAAAAATGTTTAGACAGTCTAAAACTGTGCTCATTTAATCATTTATATCTAATTTAAAAGTGGTATCAAAGACCGGAACTATAAATTAATTTCTCTTGTAGAAATACAAGATATCAGAGTAAAGACTGAAAAGTCGTCGCTTGAAAACACCTCAAGACAACAACTACTATTGACGTAGGTGGAATCCCCGCCTAAACAATATTTCTTTGGTTATAGGGTACAATACAACATAAATTGTAAAACTTTTTTACTTTTGATAAATATGTTCAGTATAGATTTACTGATCATATTGTACGGTGCCTTCAATTAAAGTAATCTGAAATGAAAGGCAACAATCAATACATGAATTTGTGAACAATGTCGAATTCCTTTCAATTCTTAGTTGGACTTTACGGAGCATCCACCCCTGGTAGCGGGTCCGGTAACATAACTTACCTCGTAAGACCATTATTCTTTCATTTACGTTGCTTTTCACAAAGTTTCGGCATCGTTAGAAGTAGGCTAGTTTGAGTCGATGACATTCTTTCCATTCACCATAAGGTAGCCCAACACCTTAATAAGTAATAGCTGTCACTGAAGGCACCAACGTGCAAGAATGAATGTGTATATATATTTCATTTTCCTTGGAAGCCCTTGAATTTCCATTGCTGGAGAATTGTCATACGGACAATGGCCGAAGTTACTATTTGAGTGGTATTAAAATAACCTTGCTATTATTTCGCCTTCTCCAACCGTTAATTTGGCATTCACCTTCTTAAGCTCGTTTCTCAAATTCACAACATTTAGTTCTCTATACTTCTCCATAATTTTATTAAAAACTATGCTGCACTAAGCCCTTTCCTCTTCTTGATAGTAATGGATGCGGTGACGGAACAAATCCAGGGCGAAGCTCCGAAGAGTATCCTATTTGCAGATGATGTCGTCCTCACAGCAGACAGTCGCCAAGATGCTGAAGCTAACCTGAATACATGGGTAAAAACGCTGGAGAAGGAGGGACTGAAAGTGAACAAAGATAAGACGGAGTACATGGAGTGCGTTAGACAGGAGCCGGGATCCATCAGCATAGGCACTCACACAATAAACAAGACTAACAAATTTAAGTACCTGGGCAGTACTATTGAACAGAATGGCGGATGTGAAGATGATGTCAAATGTCGAATTAAGGCCGGGTGGATGAAATACAGGGATATGGCACCTATATTGACGGACCGCAAGATGCCGATGAAACTCAAAGGCCGAGTGTATAAACAAATGGTACGTCCGAGCATGCTATACGGGTCGGAATGCTGGCCACTCAAAAGGGACGAGGAGAATATGCTACATGTAGCCGAAATTCGTATGTTAAGAAGAGCATGTGGCTTTTCTCTGATTGACAGAGTGAGAAACACCGACATAAGATGCCAAATGAGAACAAGAGACATCCACGAAAAGCTGCGAGAAAGACGACTAAGCTGGTGGGGGCACGTCGAGAGGAGGGGGGACAACGAGTTGATAAAAAGAGTGCGATCAACACCCGTACCAGGAACCAGAGCACGTGGACGACCAAAAATCTCACTGGCGAGTAAAACACGGAAGGACCTACTAATTGCCAATCTCTCGAAGGAACAGGCCCAAGACCGGGTGACCTGGAAGCGTTGCTGTCGTGCCGCCGACCCCCGTGAAGGGAAATGGCGCTGAAAAAGTAAAGTAAAGTAACACTTAAATAGTAGATGATAAGCAACGCTTGTATGGAGCAGACGACTATGTAAAATGCCCGAGCGATGGCGAGAAAGCCCGAAATGTGAGGAGCCTAAGCAAAATAGCGTTTCGTTTAACTTAATGTCGTCTGCTAATGCAATGAAATATTGCGGCAAATTTAAATCGTTTACTACTGCTGAATTAACTGAATTCTGAATTCAGTGATAAGTACTGTAGGCTACGTACCTACCGCATATACGTCTTCTTCTGGAATTTCAATCTCTTGTCTATTTAGTGCGGTAATATATGACATAGCAGACACAGTACTCATCATTAAAAGATTATGGAGCCGTAGCAAAATTTGTATTTTCTTAACGGCGGCCATTTGTTTTAATATGAATTGAAAACAAAACAAGCAAAAAACGGTCACAGGCATATAAGCCAATAACACTTTTCCACATATAAAATGGCCAGACTGTCCGAAATACCCAATTAATTCAAATTCTATACCGTATTGGTTATATTATTTATAATCAAATTTAGTTTTCTGTGGGAAATATGTGTAAATTTTAATTTTTATGTACTTTTCCCTCCTAATCTGGATTAACCTAATGTCGTCTGCTGATGCAATGAAATATAGCGGCAAATTTAAATCGTTTATTACTGCTGAATTTGAGAATACGTTCTGTACATCAGCTACTCCTATTCATTAAAGATAGCCTATAAATTTATCAATGTCCATTTTTCGCAACGCCTTGCCTAATTTTGGGCCAGTTCCGTCAATGATGGTACTAAGATTAAATCGACACGTCTTGACAGCCCAAGTTGACGGAACTAAAATATTTACCTAGCTAATTCTCATGGCCGTTCCCGACATCGCTAGAATGTCTCCGCTAATAATATAGCCCACCATCGTCATACGCTATCCAATGACAACAATGACAATGGCGCAGCAGAAGAAGCTAGGGAAAAAGGGGGAAGTAATGAAAAACACTGGTTCATTCATGGTGGTGCATACATAAGCCATGCATCTGAATAAGTCAAGCGGTGGTATATATCAGATGTAACAGAGGCCGTTAAAACGGCACCGTGCAAACAATTATAGGAGAAATCGAGACTGGCACACAAGTGAGCAAAAACAGGTCCTGCTCACCTTGGAGCTCAGTCCCGAATGACGGCAACCAGGGAACCCAGCAACTATTTATTAAACAAGTTATTTTCGACGCGAGCCAATCAGATAGCAGAAAGAATTTTAAACCCGAATTTGCGTTTAAATAATTAATATTTTTATTTGATGCCCACGACCCTAAATTTTGACATAAAACGTGCATAAAATATTAATTTTTAGGTACCCGGCCCCTTCCAACCTTCCCCCTAACCCTCGACGTCGGCCCTTTTCAGGGCCATAAATTCGTAACCTCAACTACCTACCGAGAGATGGGCTTCAGCATTTCTACTGTTATATTAACGAACAGGCGATGTTGCAGTTGTGATGTAGTGAAGAATTTGTAACACCACAACCTGTATATAGGGTGCTAAGTGAGCAGAGCTGAATTTGTTCACGGATGTATACATTTTTACAAAAAATTGATGGTCCTTAAAAGGACCGTTTGTGATATGATACAGTATAGCAGTGCTATACTATATGATGGTAGACGGCCGCTTACTTCTTCTGCTCGGCCTTGGCCACCGCCGAGTAGACATCGTATTCGGAATCTTCCTGCAAACCGGTAATTTCGTCGTCACACGACTCGGCAAGGGAGACGTCAACTAGGTGGTCCGGGAATGTGGGTGCCTTATCACGTGGGGCAGCGATGACGACCTCCTCATAGGACAGAGCTGGCTGAACCGGAAGTAGGTACTCAGTGCGGCTCGTGAACTTCCAGGACTCGGTTGTCCGAAGATACTTCAGGGTGCTCTCTGACAGGAACGGGCAGACCAACTTTTCCCTCCATTCGCAGTATTTAGGGTCGTCAGGGTCGAAGCGATCAGCTGGCAAGTCGTTGACAGGCACCGGAGTCGAACATCTCTCCACGTACTCGGAATCGCAGTCCAAGGCAAAGTTGAGTGGAGCCAACATTTAGACAGAAAATGATACGTAGATATCCAAGGTTGTATCTCGGTGGCTCAGCCGTAAATGTTTGGGCACCGGCATGAGCGCTGATATTTATACCAGGAAGGGTGGTGGTAGGCGGGGCCTCACACATCGATTTCCAGGTCTCTGATTGGCCCGCTTCCAAATTCACCCCAAATTGAATTTGTTTTTCCCTACAACGAAAGATATCAAATATTTAACACGCCTAATCTAGGCTACTGATAACTATCTACACATGGACTTATTTCGATTCGATTGAACACCCACTCAGCAATTTCTAATTTTTCGGCTCCCAATGTCCAGACTATACACACTTGTCGTTTCATTCTTCTACCGTGGGGAAGTAACTACATTAGGCGTATTATTAACTGAATTCTGAATTCAGTGATAAGTACTGTAGGCTACGTACCTACCGCATATACGTCTTCTTCTGGAATTTCAATCTCTTGTCTATTTTGTGCGGTAATATATGACATGGCAGACACAGTACTCATCATTAAAAGATTATGGAGCCGTAGCAAAATTTGTATTTTCGTAACGGCGGCCATTTGTTTTAATATGAATTGAAAACAAAACAAGCAAAAAACGGTCACAGGCATATAAGCCGATAACACTTTTCCACATATGAAATGGCCAGACTGTCCGAAATACCCAATTAATTCAAATTCTATACCGTATTGGTTATATTATTTATAATCAAATATAGTTTTCTATGGGAAATATGTGTAAATTTTAATTTTTATGTACTTTTCCCTCCTAATGTGGATTAACCTAATGTCGTCTGCTGATGCAATGAAATATAGCGGCAAATTTAAATCGTTTATTACTGCTGAATTTGAGAATACGTTCTGTACATCAGCTACTCCTATTCATTGAAGATAGCCTATAAATTTATCAATGTCCATTTTTCGCAACGCCTTGCCTAATTTTGGGCCAGTTCCGTCGATGATGGTTCTAAGATTAAATCGACACGTCTTAACAGCCCAAGTTGACAGAACTAAAATATTTACCTAGCTAATTCTCATGGCCGTTCCCAACATCGCTAGAATGTCTCCGCTAATAATACAGCCCACCATCGTCATACGCTATCCAATGACAGCAATGACAATGGCGCAGCAGAAGAAGCTAGGGAAAAAGGGGGAAGTGTTGAAAAACACTGGTTCATTCATGGTGGTGCATATATAAGCTATGCATCTGAAGAAGCCAAGCGGTGGTATATATCAGATGTAACAGAGGCCGTTAAAACGGCACCGTGCAAACTATTATAGGGGAAATCGAGACTGGCACACAAGTGAGCAAGAACAGGTCCTGCTCACCTTGGAGCTCAGCCCCGAATGACGGTAACCAGGGAACTCAGCAACTATTTATTAAACAAGTTATTTTCGACGCGAGCCAATCAGATAGCAGCAGGAATTTTAAACCCGAATTTGCGTTTAAATAATTAATATTTTTATTTGATGCCCACGACCCTAAATTTTGACATAAAACGTGCATAAAATATTAATTTTTAGGTACCCGGCCCCTTCCAACCTTCCCCCCTAACCCTCGACATCGGCCCTTTTCAGGGCCATAAATTCGTAACCTCAACTACCTACCGAGAGATTGGCTTCAGTATTTCTACTGTTATATTAACGAACAGGCGATGTTGCAGTTGTGATGTAGTGAAGAATTTGTAACACCACAACCTGTACATTGGGTGCTAAGTGAGCAGAGCTGAATTTGTTCACGAATGTATACATTTTTACAAAAAATTGATGGTCCTTAAAAGGACCGTTTGTGATATGATACAGTATAGCAGTGCTATACTATATGATGGTAGACGGCCCCTTACTTCTTCTGCTCGGCCTTGGCCACCGCCGAGTAGACATCGTATTCGGAATCTTCCTGCAAACCGGTAATTTCGTCGTCACACGACTCGGCAAGGGCGACGTCAACTAGGTGGTCCGGGAATGTGGGTGCCTTATCACGTGGGGCAGCGATGACGACCTCCTCATAGGACAGAGCTGGCTGAACCGGAAGTAGGTACTCAGTGCGGCTCGTGAACTTCCAGGACTCGGTTGTCCGAAGATACTTCAGGGTGCTCTCTGACAGGAACGGGCAGACCAACTTTTCCCTCCATTCGCAGTATTTAGGGTCGTCAGGGTCGAAGCGATCAGCTGGCAAGTCGTTGACAGGCACCGGAGTCGAACATCTCTCCACGTACTCGGAATCGCAGTCCAAGGCAAAGTTGAGTGGAGCCAACATTTAGACAGAAAATGATACGTAGATATCCAAGGTTGTATCTCGGTGACTCAGCCGTAAATGTTTGGGAACCGGCATGAGCGCTGATATTTATACCAGGAAGGGTGGTGGTAGGCGGGGCCTCACACATCGATTTCCAGGTCTCTGATTGGCCCGCTTCCAAATTCACCCCAAATTGAATTTGTTTTTCCCTACAACGAAAGATATCAAATATTTAACACGCCTAATCTAGGCTACTGATAACTATCTACACATGGACTTATTTCGATTCGATTGAACACCCACTCAGCTATTTCTAATTTTTCGTCTCCCAATGTCCAGACTATACACACTTGTCGTTTCATTCTTCTACCGTGGGGAAGTAACTACATTAGGCGTATTATTAACTGAATTCTGAATTCAGTGATAAGTACTGTAGGCTACGTACCTACCGCATATACGTCTTCTTCTGGAATTTCAATCTCTTGTCTATTTTGTGCGGTAATATATGACATGGCAGACACAGTACTCATCATTAAAAGATTATGGAGCCGTAGCAAAATTTGTATTTTCTTAACGGCGGCCATTTGTTTTAATATGAAATGAAAACAAAACAAGCAAAAAACGGTCACAGGCATATAAGCCGATAACACTTTTCCACATATAAAATGGCCAGACTGTCCGAAATACCCAATTAATTCAAATTCTATACCGTATTGGTTATATTATTTATAATCAAATATAGTTTTCTATGGGAAATATGTGTAAATTTTAATTTTTATGTACTTTTCCCTCCTAATGTGGATTAACCTAATGTCGTCTGCTGATGCAATGAAATATAGCGGCAAATTTAAATCGTTTATTACTGCTGAATTTGAGAATACGTTCTGTACATCAGCTACTCCTATTCATTGAAGATAGCCTATAAATTTATCAATGTCCATTTTTCGCAACGCCTTGCCTAATTTTGGGCCAGTTCCGTCGATGATGGTTCTAAGATTAAATCGACACGTCTTAACAGCCCAAGTTGACAGAACTAAAATATTTACCTAGCTAATTCTCATGGCCGTTCCCAACATCGCTAGAATGTCTCCGCTAATAATACAGCCCACCATCGTCATACGCTATCCAATGACAGCAATGACAATGGCGCAGCAGAAGAAGCTAGGGAAAAAGGGGGAAGTGTTGAAAAACACTGGTTCATTCATGGTGGTGCATATATAAGCTATGCATCTGAAGAAGCCAAGCGGTGGTATATATCAGATGTAACAGAGGCCGTTAAAACGGCACCGTGCAAACTATTATAGGGGAAATCGAGACTGGCACACAAGTGAGCAAGAACAGGTCCTGCTCACCTTGGAGCTCAGCCCCGAATGACGGTAACCAGGGAACTCAGCAACTATTTATTAAACAAGTTATTTTCGACGCGAGCCAATCAGATAGCAGCAGGAATTTTAAACCCGAATTTGCGTTTAAATAATTAATATTTTTATTTGATGCCCACGACCCTAAATTTTGACATAAAACGTGCATAAAATATTAATTTTTAGGTACCCGGCCCCTTCCAACCTTCCCCCCTAACCCTCGACATCGGCCCTTTTCAGGGCCATAAATTCGTAACCTCAACTACCTACCGAGAGATTGGCTTCAGTATTTCTACTGTTATATTAACGAACAGGCGATGTTGCAGTTGTGATGTAGTGAAGAATTTGTAACACCACAACCTGTACATTGGGTGCTAAGTGAGCAGAGCTGAATTTGTTCACGAATGTATACATTTTTACAAAAAATTGATGGTCCTTAAAAGGACCGTTTGTGATATGATACAGTATAGCAGTGCTATACTATATGATGGTAGACGGCCCCTTACTTCTTCTGCTCGGCCTTGGCCACCGCCGAGTAGACATCGTATTCGGAATCTTCCTGCAAACCGGTAATTTCGTCGTCACACGACTCGGCAAGGGCGACGTCAACTAGGTGGTCCGGGAATGTGGGTGCCTTATCACGTGGGGCAGCGATGACGACCTCCTCATAGGACAGAGCTGGCTGAACCGGAAGTAGGTACTCAGTGCGGCTCGTGAACTTCCAGGACTCGGTTGTCCGAAGATACTTCAGGGTGCTCTCTGACAGGAACGGGCAGACCAACTTTTCCCTCCATTCGCAGTATTTAGGGTCGTCAGGGTCGAAGCGATCAGCTGGCAAGTCGTTGACAGGCACCGGAGTCGAACATCTCTCCACGTACTCGGAATCGCAGTCCAAGGCAAAGTTGAGTGGAGCCAACATTTAGACAGAAAATGATACGTAGATATCCAAGGTTGTATCTCGGTGACTCAGCCGTAAATGTTTGGGAACCGGCATGAGCGCTGATATTTATACCAGGAAGGGTGGTGGTAGGCGGGGCCTCACACATCGATTTCCAGGTCTCTGATTGGCCCGCTTCCAAATTCACCCCAAATTGAATTTGTTTTTCCCTACAACGAAAGATATCAAATATTTAACACGCCTAATCTAGGCTACTGATAACTATCTACACATGGACTTATTTCGATTCGATTGAACACCCACTCAGCTATTTCTAATTTTTCGTCTCCCAATGTCCAGACTATACACACTTGTCGTTTCATTCTTCTACCGTGGGGAAGTAACTACATTAGGCGTATTATTAACTGAATTCTGAATTCAGTGATAAGTACTGTAGGCTACGTACCTACCGCATATACGTCTTCTTCTGGAATTTCAATCTCTTGTCTATTTTGTGCGGTAATATATGACATGGCAGACACAGTACTCATCATTAAAAGATTATGGAGCCGTAGCAAAATTTGTATTTTCTTAACGGCGGCCATTTGTTTTAATATGAAATGAAAACAAAACAAGCAAAAAACGGTCACAGGCATATAAGCCGATAACACTTTTCCACATATAAAATGGCCAGACTGTCCGAAATACCCAATTAATTCAAATTCTATACCGTATTGGTTATATTCTTTATAATCAAATTTAGTTTTCTATGGGAAATATGTGTAAATTTTAATTTTTTTGTACTTTTCCCTCCTAATCTGGATTAACCTAATGTCGTCTGCTGATGCAATGAAATATAGCTGCAAATTTAAATCGTTTATTACTGCTGAATTTGAGAATACGTTCTGTACATCAGCTACTCCTATTCATTGAAGATAGCCTATAAATTTATCAATGTCCATTTTTCGCAACGCCTTGCCTAATTTTGGGCCAGTTCCGTCGATGATGGTTCTAAGATTAAATCGACACGTCTTGACAGCCCAATTTGACAGAACTAAAATATTTACCTAGCTAATTCTCATGGCCGTTCCCAACATCGCTAGAATGTCTCCGCTAATAATACAGCCCACCATCGTCATACGCTATCCAATGACAGCAATGACAATGGCGCAGCAGAAGAAGCTAGGGAAAAAGGGGGAAGTGTTGAAAAACACTGGTTCATTCATGGTGGTGCATATATAAGCTATGCATCTGAAGAAGCCAAGCGGTGGTATATATCAGATGTAACAGAGGCCTTTAAAACGGCACCGTGCAAACTATTATAGGGGAAATCGAGACTGGCACACAAGTGAGCAAGAACAGGTCCTGCTCACCTTGGAGCTCAGCCCCGAATGACGGTAACCAGGGAACCCAGCAACTATTTATTAAACAAGTTATTTTCGACGCGAGCCAATCAGATAGCAGCAGGAATTTTAAACCCGAATTTCCGTTTAAATAATTAATATTTTTATTTGATGCCCACGACCCTAAATTTTGACATAAAACGTGCATAAAATATTAATTTTTAGGTACCCGGCCCCTTCCAACCTTCCCCCCTAACCCTCGACATCGGCCCTTTTCAGGGCCATAAATTCGTAACCTCAACTACCTACCGAGAGATTGGCTTCAGTATTTCTACTGTTATATTAACGAACAGGCGATGTTGCAGTTGTGATGTAGTGAAGAATTTGTAACACCAAAACCTGTACATTGGGTGCTAAGTGAGCAGAGCTGAATTTGTTCACGGATGTATACATTTTTACAAAAAATTGATGGTCCTTAAAAGGACCGTTTGTGATATGATACAGTATAGCAGTGCTATACGATATGATGGTAGACGGCCGCTTATTCTTCTGCTCGGCCTTGGCCACCGCCGAGTAGACATCGTATTCGGAATCTTCCTGCAAACCGGTAATTTCGTCGTCACACGACTCGGCAAGGGCGACGTCAACTAGGTGGTCCGGGAATGTGGGTGCCTTATCACGTGGGGCAGCGATGACGACCTCCTCATAGGACCGAGCTGGCTGAACCGGACGTAGGTACTCAGTGCGGCTCGTGAACTTCCAGGACTCGGTTGTCCGAAGATACTTCAGGGTGCTCTCTGACAGGAACGGGCAGACCAACTTTTCCCTCCATTCGCAGTATTTAGGGTCGTCAGGGTCGAAGCGATCAGCTGGCAAGTCGTTGACAGGCACCGGAGTCGAACATCTCTCCACGTACTCGGAATCGCAGTCCAAGGCAAAGTTGAGTGGAGCCAACATTTTGACAGAAAATGATACGTAGATATCCAAGGTTGTATCTCGGTGGCTCAGCCGTAAATATTTGGGCACCGGCATGAGCGCTGATATTTATACCAGGAAGGGTGGTGGTAGGCGGGGCCTCACACATCGATTTCCAGGTCTCTGATTGGCCCGCTTCCAAATTCACCCCAAATTGAATTTGTTTTTCCTTACAACGAAAGATATCAAATATTTAACACGCCTAATCTAGGCTACTGGTAACTATCTACACATGGACTTATTTCGATTCGATTGAACACCCACTCAGCAATTTCTAATTTTTCGGCTCCCAATGTCCAGACTATACACACTTGTCGTTTCATTCTTCTACCGTGGGGAAGTAACTACATTACGCGTATTATTAACTGAATTCTGAATTCAGTGATAAGTACTCTAGGCTACGTACCTACCGCATATTCGTCTTCTTCTGGAATTTCAATCTCTTGTCTATTTTGTGCGGTAATATATGACATGGCAGACACAGTACTCATCATTAAAAGATTATGGAACCGTAGCAAAATTTGTATTTTCTTAACGGCGGCCATTTGTTTTAATATGAATTGAAAACAAAACAAGCAAAAAACGGTCACAGGCATATAAACCGATAACACTTTTCCACATATAAAATGGCCAGACTGTCCGAAATACCCAATTAATTCAAATTCTATACCGTATTGGTTATATTATTTATAATCAAATATAGTTTTCTATGGGAAATATGTGTAAATTTTAATTTTTATGTACTTTTCCCTCCTAATCTGTATTAACCTAATGTCGTCTGCTGTTGCAATGGAATATAGCGGCAAATTTAAATCGTTTATTACTGCTGAATTTGAGAATACGTTCTGTACATCAGCTACTCCTATTCATTGAAGATAGCCTATATATTTATCAATGTCCATTTTTCGCAATGCCTGGCCTAATTTTGGGCCAGTTCCGTCGATGATGGTACTAAGATTAAATCGACACGTCTTGACAGCCCAAGTTGACAGAACTAAAATATTTACCTAGCTAATTCTCATGGCCGTTCCCAACATCGCTAGAATGTCTCCGCTAATAATACAGCCCACCATCGTCATACGCTATCCAATGACAGCAATGACAATGGCGCAGCAGAAGAAGCTAGGGAAAAAGGGGGAAGTGTTGAAAAACACTGGTTCATTCATGGTGGTGCATATATAAGCTATGCATCTGAATAAGCCAAGCGGTGGTATATATCAGATGTAACAGAGGCCGTTAAAACGGCACCGTGCAAACAATTATAGGGGAAATCGAGACTGGCACACAAGTGAGCAAAAACAGGTCCTGCTCACCTTGGAGCTCAGCCCCGAATGACGGCAACCAGGGAACCCAGCAACTATTTATTAAACAAGTTATTTTCGACGCGAGCCAATCAGATAGCAGCAAGAATTTTATACCCGAATTTGCGTTTAAATAATTAATATTTTTATTTGATGCCCACGACCCTAAATTTTGACATAAAACGTGCATAAAATATTAATTTTTAGGTACCCGGCCCCTTCCAACCTTCCCCCCTAAACCTCGACATCGCCCCTTTTCAGGGCCATAAATTCGTAACCTCAACTACCTACCGAGAGATGGGCTTCAGTATTTCTACTGTTATATTAACGAACAGGCGATGTTGCAGTTGTGATGTAGTGAAGAATTTGTAACACCTCAACCTGTACATTGGGTGCTAAGTGAGCAGAGCTGAATTTGTTCACGGATGTATACATTTTTACAAAAAATTGATGGTCCTTAAAAGGACCGTTTGTGATATGATACAGTATAGCAGTGCTATACTATATGATGGTAGACGGCCGCTTACTTCTTCTGCTCGGCCTTGGCCACCGCCGAGTAGACATCGTATTCGGAATCTTCCTGCAAACCGGTAATTTCGTCGTCACACGACTCGGCAAGGGCGACGTCAACTAGGTGGTCCGGGAATGTGGGTGCCTTATCTCGTGGGGCAGCGATGACGACCTCCTCATAGGACAGAGCTGGCTGAACCGGAAGTAGGTACTCAGTGCGGCTCGTGAACTTCCAGGACTCGGTTGTCCGAAGATACTTCAGGGTGCTCTCTGACAGGAACGGGCAGACAAACTTTTCCCTCCATTCGCAGTATTTAGGGTCGTCAGGGTCGAAGCGATCAGCTGGCAAGTCGTTGACAGGCACCGGAGTCGAACATCTCTCCACGTACTCGGAATCGCAGTCCAAGGCAAAGTTGAGTGGAGCCAACATTTTGACAGAAAATGATACGTAGATATCCAAGGTTGTATCTCGGTGGCTCAGCCGTAAATGTTTGGGCACCGGCATGAGCGCTAATATTTATACCAGGAAGGGTGGTGGGAGGCGGGGCCTCACACATCGATTTCCAGGTCTCTGATTGGCCCGCTTCCAAATTCACCCCAAATTGAATTTGTTTTTCCCTACAACGAAAGATATCAAATATTTAACACGCCTAATCTAGGCTACTGATAACTATCTACACATGGACTTATTTCGATTCGATTGAACACCCACTCAGCAGTTTCTAATTTTTCGGCTCCCAATGTCCAGACTATACACACTTGTCGTTTCATTCTTCTACCGTGGGGAAGTAACTATACATTAGGCGTATTATTAACTGAATTCTGAATTCAGTGATAAGTACTGTAGGCTACGTACCTACCGCATATACGTCTTCTTCTGGAATTTCAATCTCTTGTCTATTTTGTGCGGTAATATATGACATGGCAGACACAGTACTCATCATTAAAAGATTATGGAGCCGTAGCAAAATTTGTATTTTCTTAACGGCGGCCATTTGTTTTAATATGAATTGAAAACAAAACAAGCAAAAAACGGTCACAGGCATATAAGCCGATAACACTTTTCCACATATAAAATGGCCAGACTGTCCGAAATACCCAATTAATTCAAATTCTTTACCGTATTGGTTATATTATTTATAATCAAATATAGTTTTCTATGGGAAATATGTGTAAATTTTAATTTCTATGTACTTTCCCCTCCTAATCTGGATTAACCTAATGTCGTCTGCTGATGCAATGAAATATAGCGGCAAATTTAAATCGTTTATTACTGCTGAATTTGAGAATACGTTCTGTACATCAGCTACTCCTATTCATTGAAGATAGCCTATAAATTTATCAATGTCCATTTTTCGCAACGCCTTGCCTAATTTTGGGCCAGTTCCGTCGATGATGGTACTAAGATTAAATCGACACGTCTTGACAGCCCAAGTTGACAGAATTAAAATATTTACCTAGCTAATTCTCATGGCCGTTCCCAACATCGCTAGAATGTCTCCGCTAATAATGCAGCCCACCATCGTCATACGCTATCCAATGACAGCAATGACAATGGCGCAGCAGAAGAAGCTAGGGAAAAAGGGGGAAGTGTTGAAAAACACTGGTTCATTCATGGTGGTGCATATATAAGCTATGCATCTGAATAAGCCAAGCGGTGGTATATATCAGATGTAACAGAGGCCGTTAAAACGGCACCGTGCAAACAATTATAGGGGAAATCGAGACTGGCACACAAGTGAGCAAAAACAGGTCCTGCTCACCTTGGAGCTCAGCCCCGAATGACGGCAACCAGGGAACCCAGCAACTATTTATTAAACAAGTTATTTTCGACGCGAGCCAATCAGATAGCAGCAAGAATTTTATACCCGAATTCGCGTTTAAATAATTAATATTTTTATTTGATGCCCACGACCCTAAATTTTGACATAAAACGTGCATAAAATATTAATTTTTAGGTACCCGGCCCCTTCCAACCTTCCCCCCTAAACCTCGACATCGCCCCTTTTCAGGGCCATAAATTCGTAACCTCAACTACCTACCGAGAGATGGGCTTCAGTATTTCTACTGTTATATTAACGAACAGGCGATGTTGCAGTTGTGATGTAGTGAAGAATTTGTAACACCACAACCTGTACATTGGGTGCTAAGTGAGCAGAGCTGAATTTGTTCACGGATGTATACATTTTTACAAAAAATTGATGGTCCTTAAAAGGACCGTTTGTGATATGATACAGTATAGCAGTGCTATACTATATGATGGTAGACGGCCGCTTACTTCTTCTGCTCGGCCTTGGCCACCGCCGAGTAGACATCGTATTCGGAATCTTCCTGCAAACCGGTAATTTCGTCGTCACACGACTCGGCAAGGGCGACGTCAACTAGGTGGTCCGGGAATGTGGGTGCCTTATCTCGTGGGGCAGCGATGACGACCTCCTCATAGGACAGAGCTGGCTGAACCGGAAGTAGGTACTCAGTGCGGCTCGTGAACTTCCAGGACTCGGTTGTCCGAAGATACTTCAGGGTGCTCTCTGACAGGAACGGGCAGACAAACTTTTCCCTCCATTCGCAGTATTTAGGGTCGTCAGGGTCGAAGCGATCAGCTGGCAAGTCGTTGACAGGCACCGGAGTCGAACATCTCTCCACGTACTCGGAATCGCAGTCCAAGGCAAAGTTGAGTGGAGCCAACATTTTGACAGAAAATGATACGTAGATATCCAAGGTTGTATCTCGGTGGCTCAGCCGTAAATGTTTGGGCACCGGCATGAGCGCTAATATTTATACCAGGAAGGGTGGTGGGAGGCGGGGCCTCACACATCGATTTCCAGGTCTCTGATTGGCCCGCTTCCAAATTCACCCCAAATTGAATTTGTTTTTCCCTACAACGAAAGATATCAAATATTTAACACGCCTAATCTAGGCTACTGATAACTATCTACACATGGACTTATTTCGATTCGATTGAACACCCACTCAGCAGTTTCTAATTTTTCGGCTCCCAATGTCCAGACTATACACACTTGTCGTTTCATTCTTCTACCGTGGGGAAGTAACTATACATTAGGCGTATTATTAACTGAATTCTGAATTCAGTGATAAGTACTGTAGGCTACGTACCTACCGCATATACGTCTTCTTCTGGAATTTCAATCTCTTGTCTATTTTGTGCGGTAATATATGACATGGCAGACACAGTACTCATCATTAAAAGATTATGGAGCCGTAGCAAAATTTGTATTTTCTTAACGGCGGCCATTTGTTTTAATATGAATTGAAAACAAAACAAGCAAAAAACGGTCACAGGCATATAAGCCGATAACACTTTTCCACATATAAAATGGCCAGACTGTCCGAAATACCCAATTAATTCTGGTATTCAGGTATTGGTTATATTATTTATAATCAAATATAGTTTTCTATGGGAAATATGTGTAAATTTTAATTTCTATGTACTTTTCCCTCCTAATCTGGATTAACCTAATGTCGTCTGCTGATGCAATGAAATATAGCGGCAAATTTAAATCGTTTATTACTGCTGAATTTGAGAATACGTTCTGTACATCAGCTACTCCTATTCATTGAAGATAGCCTATAAATTTATCAATGTCCATTTTTCGCAACGCCTTGCCTAATTTTGGGCCAGTTCCGTCGATGATGGTACTAAGATTAAATCGACACGTCTTGACAGCCCAAGTTGACAGAACTAAAATATTTACCTAGCTAATTCTCATGGCCGTTCCCAACATCGCTAGAATGTCTCCGCTAATAATACAGCCCACCATCGTCATACGCTATCCAATGACAGCAATGACAATGGCGCAGCAGAAGAAGCTAGGGAAAAAGGGGGAAGTGTTGAAAAACACTGGTTCATTCATGGTGGTGCATATATAAGCTATGCATCTGAATAAGCCAAGCGGTGGTATATATCAGATGTAACAGAGGCCGTTAAAACGGCACCGTGCAAACAATTATAGGGGAAATCGAGACTGGCACACAAGTGAGCAAAAACAGGTCCTGCTCACCTTGGAGCTCAGCCCCGAATGACGGCAACCAGGGAACCCAGCAACTATTTATTAAACAAGTTATTTTCGACGCGAGCCAATCAGATAGCAGCAAGAATTTTATACCCGAATTCGCGTTTAAATAATTAATATTTTTATTTGATGCCCACGACCCTAAATTTTGACATAAAACGTGCATAAAATATTAATTTTTAGGTACCCGGCCCCTTCCAACCTTCCCCCCTAAACCTCGACATCGCCCCTTTTCAGGGCCATAAATTCGTAACCTCAACTACCTACCGAGAGATGGGCTTCAGTATTTCTACTGTTATATTAACGAACAGGCGATGTTGCAGTTGTGATGTAGTGAAGAATTTGTAACACCACAACCTGTACATTGGGTGCTAAGTGAGCAGAGCTGAATTTGTTCACGGATGTATACATTTTTACAAAAAATTGATGGTCCTTAAAAGGACCGTTTGTGATATGATACAGTATAGCAGTGCTATACTATATGATGGTAGACGGCCGCTTACTTCTTCTGCTCGGCCTTGGCCACCGCCGAGTAGACATCGTATTCGGAATCTTCCTGCAAACCGGTAATTTCGTCGTCACACGACTCGGCAAGGGCGACGTCAACTAGGTGGTCCGGGAATGTGGGTGCCTTATCTCGTGGGGCAGCGATGACGACCTCCTCATAGGACAGAGCTGGCTGAACCGGAAGTAGGTACTCAGTGCGGCTCGTGAACTTCCAGGACTCGGTTGTCCGAAGATACTTCAGGGTGCTCTCTGACAGGAACGGGCAGACAAACTTTTCCCTCCATTCGCAGTATTTAGGGTCGTCAGGGTCGAAGCGATCAGCTGGCAAGTCGTTGACAGGCACCGGAGTCGAACATCTCTCCACGTACTCGGAATCGCAGTCCAAGGCAAAGTTGAGTGGAGCCAACATTTTGACAGAAAATGATACGTAGATATCCAAGGTTGTATCTCGGTGGCTCAGCCGTAAATGTTTGGGCACCGGCATGAGCGCTAATATTTATACCAGGAAGGGTGGTGGGAGGCGGGGCCTCACATATCGATTTCCAGGTCTCTGATTGGCCCGCTTCCAAATTCACCCCAAATTGAATTTGTTTTTCCCTACAACGAAAGATATCAAATATTTAACACGCCTAATCTAGGCTACTGATAACTATCTACACATGGACTTATTTCGATTCGATTGAACACCCACTCAGCAGTTTCTAATTTTTCGGCTCCCAATGTCCAGACTATACACACTTGTCGTTTCATTCTTCTACCGTGGGGAAGTAACTACATTAGGCGTATTATTAACTGAATTCTGAATTCAGTGATAAGTGCTGTAGGCTACGTACCTACCGCATATACGTCTTCTTCTGGAATTTCAATCTCTTGTCTATTTTGTGCGGTAATATATGACATGGCAGACACAGTACTCATCATTAAAAGATTATGGAGCCGTAGCAAAATTTGTATTTTCTTAACGGCGGCCATTTGTTTTAATATGAATTGAAAACAAAACAAGCAAAAAACGGTCACAGGCATATAAGCCGATAACACTTTTCCACATATAAAATGGCCAGACTGTCCGAAATACCCAATTAATTCAAATTCTATACCGTATTGGTTATATTATTTATAATCAAATATAGTTTTCTATGGGAAATATGTGTAAATTTTAATTTCTATGTACTTTTCCCTCCTAATCTGGATTAACCTAATGTCGTCTGCTGATGCAATGAAATATAGCGGCAAATTTAAATCGTTTATTACTGCTGAATTTGAGAATACGTTCTGTACATCAGCTACTCCTATTCATTGAAGATAGCCTATAAATTTATCAATGTCCATTTTTCGCAACGCCTTGCCTAATTTTGGGCCAGTTCCGTCGATGATGGTACTAAGATTAAATCGACACGTCTTGACAGCCCAAGTTGACAGAATTAAAATATTTACCTAGCTAATTCTCATGGCCGTTCCCAACATCGCTAGAATGTCTCCGCTAATAATACAGCCCACCATCGTCATACGCTATCCAATGACAGCAATGACAATGGCGCAGCAGAAGAAGCTAGGGAAAAAGGGGGAAGTGTTGAAAAACACTGGTTCATTCATGGTGGTGCATATATAAGCTATGCATCTGAATAAGCCAAGCGGTGGTATATATCAGATGTAACAGAGGCCGTTAAAACGGCACCGTGCAAACAATTATAGGGGAAATCGAGACTGGCACACAAGTGAGCAAAAACAGGTCCTGCTCACCTTGGAGCTCAGCCCCGAATGACGGCAACCAGGGAACCCAGCAACTATTTATTAAACAAGTTATTTTCGACGCGAGCCAATCAGATAGCAGCAAGAATTTTATACCCGAATTCGCGTTTAAATAATTAATATTTTTATTTGATGCCCACGACCCTAAATTTTGACATAAAACGTGCATAAAATATTAATTTTTAGGTACCCGGCCCCTTCCAACCTTCCCCCCTAAACCTCGACATCGCCCCTTTTCAGGGCCATAAATTCGTAACCTCAACTACCTACCGAGAGATGGGCTTCAGTATTTCTACTGTTATATTAACGAACAGGCGATGTTGCAGTTGTGATGTAGTGAAGAATTTGTAACACCACAACCTGTACATTGGGTGCTAAGTGAGCAGAGCTGAATTTGTTCACGGATGTATACATTTTTACAAAAAATTGATGGTCCTTAAAAGGACCGTTTGTGATATGATACAGTATAGCAGTGCTATACTATATGATGGTAGACGGCCGCTTACTTCTTCTGCTCGGCCTTGGCCACCGCCGAGTAGACATCGTATTCGGAATCTTCCTGCAAACCGGTAATTTCGTCGTCACACGACTCGGCAAGGGCGACGTCAACTAGGTGGTCCGGGAATGTGGGTGCCTTATCTCGTGGGGCAGCGATGACGACCTCCTCATAGGACAGAGCTGGCTGAACCGGAAGTAGGTACTCAGTGCGGCTCGTGAACTTCCAGGACTCGGTTGTCCGAAGATACTTCAGGGTGCTCTCTGACAGGAACGGGCAGACAAACTTTTCCCTCCATTCGCAGTATTTAGGGTCGTCAGGGTCGAAGCGATCAGCTGGCAAGTCGTTGACAGGCACCGGAGTCGAACATCTCTCCACGTACTCGGAATCGCAGTCCAAGGCAAAGTTGAGTGGAGCCAACATTTTGACAGAAAATGATACGTAGATATCCAAGGTTGTATCTCGGTGGCTCAGCCGTAAATGTTTGGGCACCGGCATGAGCGCTAATATTTATACCAGGAAGGGTGGTGGGAGGCGGGGCCTCACACATCGATTTCCAGGTCTCTGATTGGCCCGCTTCCAAATTCACCCCAAATTGAATTTGTTTTTCCCTACAACGAAAGATATCAAATATTTAACACGCCTAATCTAGGCTACTGATAACTATCTACACATGGACTTATTTCGATTCGATTGAACACCCACTCAGCAGTTTCTAATTTTTCGGCTCCCAATGTCCAGACTATACACACTTGTCGTTTCATTCTTCTACCGTGGGGAAGTAACTACATTAGGCGTATTATTAACTGAATTCTGAATTCAGTGATAAGTACTGTAGGCTACGTACCTACCGCATATACGTCTTCTTCTGGAATTTCAATCTCTTGTCTATTTTGTGCGGTAATATATGACATGGCAGACACAGTACTCATCATTAAAAGATTATGGAGCCGTAGCAAAATTTGTATTTTCTTAACGGCGGCCATTTGTTTTAATATGAATTGAAAACAAAACAAGCAAAAAACGGTCACAGGCATATAAGCCGATAACACTTTTCCACATATAAAATGGCCAGACTGTCCGAAATACCCAATTTATTCAAATTCTATACCGTATTGGTTATATTCTTTATAATCAAATTTAGTTTACTATGGGAAATATGTGTAAATTTTAATTTTTATGTACTTTTCCCTCCTAAATTGGATTAACCTAATGTCGTCTGCTGATGCAATGAAATATAGCGGCAAATTTAAATCGTTTATTACTGCTGAATTTGAGAATACGTTCTGTACATCAGCTACTCCTATTCATTGAAGATAGCCTATAAATTTATCAATGTCCATTTTTAGCAACGCCTTGCCTAATTTTGGGCCAGTTCCGTCGATGATGGTACTAAGATTAAATCGACACGTCTTGACAGCCCAAGTTGACAGAACTAAAATATTTACCTAGCTAATTCTCATGGCCGTTCCCAACATCGCTAGAATGTCTCCGCTAATAATACAGCCCACCATCGTCATACGCTATCCAATGACAGCAATGACAATGGCGCAGCAGAAGAAGCTAGGGAAAAAGGGGGAAGTGTTGAAAAACACTGGTTCATTCATGGTGGTGCATATATAAGCTATGCATCTGAATAAGCCAAGCGGTGGTATATATCAGATGTAACAGAGGCCGTTAAAACGGCACCGTGCAAACAATTATAGGGGAAATCGAGACTGGCACACAAGTGAGCAAAAACAGGTCCTGCTCACCTTGGAGCTCAGCCCCGAATGACGGCAACCAGGGAACCCAGCAACTATTTATTAAACAAGTTATTTTCGACGCGAGCCAATCAGATAGCAGCAAGAATTTTATACCCGAATTTGCGTTTAAATAATTAATATTTTTATTTGATGCCCACGACCCTAAATTTTGACATAAAACGTGCATAAAATATTAATTTTTAGGTACCCGGCCCCTTCCAACCTTCCCCCCTAAACCTCGACATCGCCCCTTTTCAGGGCCATAAATTCGTAACCTCAACTACCTACCGAGAGATGGGCTTCAGTATTTCTACTGTTATATTAACGAACAGGCGATGTTGCAGTTGTGATGTAGTGAAGAATTTGTAACACCTCAACCTGTACATTGGGTGCTAAGTGAGCAGAGCTGAATTTGTTCACGGATGTATACATTTTTACAAAAAATTGATGGTCCTTAAAAGGACCGTTTGTGATATGATACAGTATAGCAGTGCTATACTATATGATGGTAGACGGCCGCTTACTTCTTCTGCTCGGCCTTGGCCACCGCCGAGTAGACATCGTATTCGGAATCTTCCTGCAAACCGGTAATTTCGTCGTCACACGACTCGGCAAGGGCGACGTCAACTAGGTGGTCCGGGAATGTGGGTGCCTTATCTCGTGGGGCAGCGATGACGACCTCCTCATAGGACAGAGCTGGCTGAACCGGAAGTAGGTACTCAGTGCGGCTCGTGAACTTCCAGGACTCGGTTGTCCGAAGATACTTCAGGGTGCTCTCTGACAGGAACGGGCAGACAAACTTTTCCCTCCATTCGCAGTATTTAGGGTCGTCAGGGTCGAAGCGATCAGCTGGCAAGTCGTTGACAGGCACCGGAGTCGAACATCTCTCCACGTACTCGGAATCGCAGTCCAAGGCAAAGTTGAGTGGAGCCAACATTTTGACAGAAAATGATACGTAGATATCCAAGGTTGTATCTCGGTGGCTCAGCCGTAAATGTTTGGGCACCGGCATGGGCGCTAATATTTATACCAGGAAGGGTGGTGGGAGGCGGGGCCTCACACATCGATTTCCAGGTCTCTGATTGGCCCGCTTCCAAATTCACCCCAAATTGAATTTGTTTTTCCCTACAACGAAAGATATCAAATATTTAACACGCCTAATCTAGGCTACTGATAACTATCTACACATGGACTTATTTCGATTCGATTGAACACCCACTCAGCAGTTTCTAATTTTTCGTCTCCCAATGTCCAGACTATACACACTTGTCGTTTCATTCTTCTACCGTGGGGAAGTAACTACATTAGGCGTATTATTAACTGAATTCTGAATTCAGTGATAAGTACTGTAGGCTACCTACCTACCGCATATACGTCTTCTTCTGGAATTTCAATCTCTTGTCTATTTTGTGCGGTAATATATGACATGGCAGACACAGTACTCATCATTAAAAGATTATGGAGCCGTAGCAAAATTTGTATTTTCTTAACGGCGGCCATTTGTTTTAATATGAATTGAAAACAAAACAAGCAAAAAACGGTCACAGGCATATAAGCCGATAACACTTTTCCACATATAAAATGGCCAGACTGTCCGAAATACCCAATTAATTCAAATTCTTTACCGTATTGGTTATATTATTTATAATCAAATATAGTTTTCTATGGGAAATATGTGTAAATTTTAATTTCTATGTACTTTCCCCTCCTAATCTGGATTAACCTAATGTCGTCTGCTGATGCAATGAAATATAGCGGCAAATTTAAATCGTTTATTACTGCTGAATTTGAGAATACGTTCTGTACATCAGCTACTCCTATTCATTGAAGATAGCCTATAAATTTATCAATGTCCATTTTTCGCAACGCCTTGCCTAATTTTGGGCCAGTTCCGTCGATGATGGTACTAAGATTAAATCGACACGTCTTGACAGCCCAAGTTGACAGAATTAAAATATTTACCTAGCTAATTCTCATGGCCGTTCCCAACATCGCTAGAATGTCTCCGCTAATAATGCAGCCCACCATCGTCATACGCTATCCAATGACAGCAATGACAATGGCGCAGCAGAAGAAGCTAGGGAAAAAGGGGGAAGTGTTGAAAAACACTGGTTCATTCATGGTGGTGCATATATAAGCTATGCATCTGAATAAGCCAAGCGGTGGTATATATCAGATGTAACAGAGGCCGTTAAAACGGCACCGTGCAAACAATTATAGGGGAAATCGAGACTGGCACACAAGTGAGCAAAAACAGGTCCTGCTCACCTTGGAGCTCAGCCCCGAATGACGGCAACCAGGGAACCCAGCAACTATTTATTAAACAAGTTATTTTCGACGCGAGCCAATCAGATAGCAGCAAGAATTTTATACCCGAATTCGCGTTTAAATAATTAATATTTTTATTTGATGCCCACGACCCTAAATTTTGACATAAAACGTGCATAAAATATTAATTTTTAGGTACCCGGCCCCTTCCAACCTTCCCCCCTAAACCTCGACATCGCCCCTTTTCAGGGCCATAAATTCGTAACCTCAACTACCTACCGAGAGATGGGCTTCAGTATTTCTACTGTTATATTAACGAACAGGCGATGTTGCAGTTGTGATGTAGTGAAGAATTTGTAACACCACAACCTGTACATTGGGTGCTAAGTGAGCAGAGCTGAATTTGTTCACGGATGTATACATTTTTACAAAAAATTGATGGTCCTTAAAAGGACCGTTTGTGATATGATACAGTATAGCAGTGCTATACTATATGATGGTAGACGGCCGCTTACTTCTTCTGCTCGGCCTTGGCCACCGCCGAGTAGACATCGTATTCGGAATCTTCCTGCAAACCGGTAATTTCGTCGTCACACGACTCGGCAAGGGCGACGTCAACTAGGTGGTCCGGGAATGTGGGTGCCTTATCTCGTGGGGCAGCGATGACGACCTCCTCATAGGACAGAGCTGGCTGAACCGGAAGTAGGTACTCAGTGCGGCTCGTGAACTTCCAGGACTCGGTTGTCCGAAGAAACTTCAGGGTGCTCTCTGACAGGAACGGGCAGACAAACTTTTCCCTCCATTCGCAGTATTTAGGGTCGTCAGGGTCGAAGCGATCAGCTGGCAAGTCGTTGACAGGCACCGGAGTCGAACATCTCTCCACGTACTCGGAATCGCAGTCCAAGGCAAAGTTGAGTGGAGCCAACATTTTGACAGAAAATGATACGTAGATATCCAAGGTTGTATCTCGGTGGCTCAGCCGTAAATGTTTGGGCACCGGCATGAGCGCTAATATTTATACCAGGAAGGGTGGTGGGAGGCGGGGCCTCACACATCGATTTCCAGGTCTCTGATTGGCCCGCTTCCAAATTCACCCCAAATTGAATTTGTTTTTCCCTACAACGAAAGATATCAAATATTTAACACGCCTAATCTAGGCTACTGATAACTATCTACACATGGACTTATTTCGATTCGATTGAACACCCACTCAGCAATTTCTAATTTTTCGGCTCCCAATGTCCAGACTATACACACTTGTCGTTTCATTCTTCTACCGTGGGGAAGTAACTATACATTAGGCGTATTATTAACTGAATTCTGAATTCAGTGATAAGTACTGTAGGCTACGTACCTACCGCATATACGTCTTCTTCTGGAATTTCAATCTCTTGTCTATTTTGTGCGGTAATATATGACATGGCAGACACAGTACTCATCATTAAAAGATTATGGAGCCGTAGCAAAATTTGTATTTTCTTAACGGCGGCCATTTGTTTTAATATGAATTGAAAACAAAACAAGCATAAAACGGTCACAGGCATATAAGCCGATAACACTTTTCCACATATAAAATGGCCAGACTGTCCGAAATACCCAATTAATTCAAATTCTATACCGTATTGGTTATATTATTTATAATCAAATATAGTTTTCTATGGGAAATATGTGTAAATTTTAATTTC
This sequence comes from Psococerastis gibbosa, assembly GCA_963971405.1. Taxonomy (NCBI): domain Eukaryota; kingdom Metazoa; phylum Arthropoda; class Insecta; order Psocodea; family Psocidae; genus Psococerastis; species Psococerastis gibbosa. Next base: position 48,613,216 of record OZ020486.1, on the reverse strand, counting down.
TATGTACTTTTCCCTCCTAATCTGGATTAACCTAATGTCGTCTGCTGATGCAATGAAATATAGCGGCAAATTTAAATCGTTTATTACTGCTGAATTTGAGAATACGTTCTGTACATCAGCTACTCCTATTCATTGAAGATAGCCTATAAATTTATCAATGTCCATTTTTCGCAACGCCTTGCCTAATTTTGGGCCAGTTCCGTCGATGATGGTACTAAGATTAAATCGACACGTCTTGACAGCCCAAGTTGACAGAATTTAAATATTTACCTAGCTAATTCTCATGGCCGTTCCCAACATCGCTAGAATGTCTCCGCTAATAATACAGCCCACCATCGTCATACGCTATCCAATGACAGCAATGACAATGGCGCAGCAGAAGAAGCTAGGGAAAAAGGGGGAAGTGTTGAAAAACACTGGTTCATTCATGGTGGTGCATATATAAGCTATGCATCTGAATAAGCCAAGCGGTGGTATATATCAGATGTAACAGAGGCCGTTAAAACGGCACCGTGCAAACAATTATAGGGGAAATCGAGACTGGCACATAAGTGAGCAAAAACAGGTCCTGCTCACCTTGGAGCTCAGCCCCGAATGACGGCAACCAGGGAACCCAGCAACTATTTATTAAACAAGTTATTTTCGACGCGAGCCAATCAGATAGCAGCAAGAATTTTATACCCGAATTTGCGTTTAAATAATTAATATTTTTATTTGATGCCCACGACCCTAAATTTTGACATAAAACGTGCATAAAATATTAATTTTTAGGTACCCGGCCCCTTCCAACCTTCCCCCCTAAACCTCGACATCGCCCCTTTTCAGGGCCATAAATTCGTAACCTCAACTACCTACCGAGAGATGGGCTTCAGTATTTCTACTGTTATATTAACGAACAGGCGATGTTGCAGTTGTGATGTAGTGAAGAATTTGTAACACCACAACCTGTACATTGGGTGCTAAGTGAGCAGAGCTGAATTTGTTCACGGATGTATACATTTTTACAAAAAATTGATGGTCCTTAAAAGGACCGTTTGTGATATGATACAGTATAGCAGTGCTATACTATATGATGGTAGACGGCCGCTTACTTCTTCTGCTCGGCCTTGGCCACCGCCGAGTAGACATCGTATTCGGAATCTTCCTGCAAACCGGTAATTTCGTCGTCACACGACTCGGCAAGGGCGACGTCAACTAGGTGGTCCGGGAATGTGGGTGCCTTATCTCGTGGGGCAGCGATGACGACCTCCTCATAGGACAGAGCTGGCTGAACCGGAAGTAGGTACTCAGTGCGGCTCGTGAACTTCCAGGACTCGGTTGTCCGAAGATACTTCAGGGTGCTCTCTGACAGGAACGGGCAGACAAACTTTTCCCTCCATTCGCAGTATTTAGGGTCGTCAGGGTCGAAGCGATCAGCTGGCAAGTCGTTGACAGGCACCGGAGTCGAACATCTCTCCACGTACTCGGAATCGCAGTCCAAGGCAAAGTTGAGTGGAGCCAACATTTTGACAGAAAATGATACGTAGATATCCAAGGTTGTATCTCGGTGGCTCAGCCGTAAATGTTTGGGCACCGGCATGAGCGCTAATATTTATACCAGGAAGGGTGGTGGGAGGCGGGGCCTCACACATCGATTTCCAGGTCTCTGATTGGCCCGCTTCCAAATTCACCCCAAATTGAATTTGTTTTTCCCTACAACGAAAGATATCAAATATTTAACACGCCTAATCTAGGCTACTGATAACTATCTACACATGGACTTATTTCGATTCGATTGAACACCCACTCAGCAGTTTCTAATTTTTCGGCTCCCAATGTCCAGACTATACACACTTGTCGTTTCATTCTTCTACCGTGGGGAAGTAACTATACATTAGGCGTATTATTAACTGAATTCTGAATTCAGTGATAAGTACTGTAGGCTACGTACCTACCGCATATACGTCTTCTTCTGGAATTTCAATCTCTTGTCTATTTTGTGCGGTAATATATGACATGGCAGACACAGTACTCATCATTAAAAGATTATGGAGCCGTAGCAAAATTTGTATTTTCTTAACGGCGGCCATTTGTTTTAATATGAATTGAAAACAAAACAAGCAAAAAACGGTCACAGGCATATAAGCCGATAACACTTTTCCACATATAAAATGGCCAGACTGTCCGAAATACCCAATTAATTCAAATTCTATACCGTATTGGTTATATTATTTATAATCAAATATAGTTTTCTATGGGAAATATGTGTAAATTTTAATTTCTATGTACTTTTCCCTCCTAATCTGGATTAACCTAATGTCGTCTGCTGATGCAATGAAATATAGCGGCAAATTTAAATCGTTTATTACTGCTGAATTTGAGAATACGTTCTGTACATCAGCTACTCCTATTCATTGAAGATAGCCTATAAATTTATCAATGTCCATTTTTCGCAACGCCTTGCCTAATTTTGGGCCAGTTCCGTCGATGATGGTACTAAGATTAAATCGACACGTCTTGACAGCCCAAGTTGACAGAATTAAAATATTTACCTAGCTAATTCTCATGGCCGTTCCCAACATCGCTAGAATGTCTCCGCTAATAATACAGCCCACCATCGTCATACGCTATCCAATGACAGCAATGACAATGGCGCAGCAGAAGAAGCTAGGGAAAAAGGGGGAAGTGTTGAAAAACACTGGTTCATTCATGGTGGTGCATATATAAGCTATGCATCTGAATAAGCCAAGCGGTGGTATATATCAGATGTAACAGAGGCCGTTAAAACGGCACCGTGCAAACAATTATAGGGGAAATCGAGACTGGCACACAAGTGAGCAAAAACAGGTCCTGCTCACCTTGGAGCTCAGCCCCGAATGACGGCAACCAGGGAACCCAGCAACTATTTATTAAACAAGTTATTTTCGACGCGAGCCAATCAGATAGCAGCAAGAATTTTATACCCGAATTTGCGTTTAAATAATTAATATTTTTATTTGATGCCCACGACCCTAAATTTTGACATAAAACGTGCATAAAATATTAATTTTTAGGTACCCGGCCCCTTCCAACCTTCCCCCCTAAACCTCGACATCGCCCCTTTTCAGGGCCATAAATTCGTAACCTCAACTACCTACCGAGAGATGGGCTTCAGTATTTCTACTGTTATATTAACGAACAGGCGATGTTGCAGTTGTGATGTAGTGAAGAATTTGTAACACCACAACCTGTACATTGGGTGCTAAGTGAGCAGAGCTGAATTTGTTCACGGATGTATACATTTTTACAAAAAATTGATGGTCCTTAAAAGGACCGTTTGTGATATGATACAGTATAGCAGTGCTATACTATATGATGGTAGACGGCCGCTTACTTCTTCTGCTCGGCCTTGGCCACCGCCGAGTAGACATCGTATTCGGAATCTTCCTGCAAACCGGTAATTTCGTCGTCACACGACTCGGCAAGGGCGACGTCAACTAGGTGGTCCGGGAATGTGGGTGCCTTATCTCGTGGGGCAGCGATGACGACCTCCTCATAGGACAGAGCTGGCTGAACCGGAAGTAGGTACTCAGTGCGGCTCGTGAACTTCCAGGACTCGGTTGTCCGAAGATACTTCAGGGTGCTCTCTGACAGGAACGGGCAGACAAACTTTTCCCTCCATTCGCAGTATTTAGGGTCGTCAGGGTCGAAGCGATCAGCTGGCAAGTCGTTGACAGGCACCGGAGTCGAACATCTCTCCACGTACTCGGAATCGCAGTCCAAGGCAAAGTTGAGTGGAGCCAACATTTTGACAGAAAATGATACGTAGATATCCAAGGTTGTATCTCGGTGGCTCAGCCGTAAATGTTTGGGCACCGGCATGAGCGCTAATATTTATACCAGGAAGGGTGGTGGGAGGCGGGGCCTCACACATCGATTTCCAGGTCTCTGATTGGCCCGCTTCCAAATTCACCCCAAATTGAATTTGTTTTTCCCTACAACGAAAGATATCAAATATTTAACACGCCTAATCTAGGCTACTGATAACTATCTACACATGGACTTATTTCGATTCGATTGAACACCCACTCAGCAGTTTCTAATTTTTCGGCTCCCAATGTCCAGACTATACACACTTGTCGTTTCATTCTTCTACCGTGGGGAAGTAACTACATTAGGCGTATTATTAACTGAATTCTGAATTCAGTGATAAGTACTGTAGGCTACGTACCTACCGCATATACGTCTTCTTCTGGAATTTCAATCTCTTGTCTATTTTGTGCGGTAATATATGACATGGCAGACACAGTACTCATCATTAAAAGATTATGGAGCCGTAGCAAAATTTGTATTTTCTTAACGGCGGCCATTTGTTTTAATATGAATTGAAAACAAAACAAGCAAAAAACGGTCACAGGCATATAAGCCGATAACACTTTTCCACATATAAAATGGCCAGACTGTCCGAAATACCCAATTAATTCAAATTCTATACCGTATTGGTTATATTATTTATAATCAAATATAGTTTTCTATGGGAAATATGTGTAAATTTTAATTTCTATGTACTTTTCCCTCCTAATCTGGATTAACCTAATGTCGTCTGCTGATGCAATGAAATATAGCGGCAAATTTAAATCGTTTATTACTGCTGAATTTGAGAATACGTTCTGTACATCAGCTACTCCTATTCATTGAAGATAGCCTATAAATTTATCAATGTCCATTTTTCGCAACGCCTTGCCTAATTTTGGGCCAGTTCCGTCGATGATGGTACTAAGATTAAATCGACACGTCTTGACAGCCCAAGTTGACAGAACTAAAATATTTACCTAGCAATTCTCATGGCCGTTCCCAACATCGCTAGAATGTCTCCGCTAATAATACAGCCCACCATCGTCATACGCTATCCAATGACAGCAATGACAATGGCGCAGCAGAAGAAGCTAGGGAAAAAGGGGGAAGTGTTGAAAAACACTGGTTCATTCATGGTGGTGCATATATAAGCTATGCATCTGAATAAGCCAAGCGGTGGTATATATCAGATGTAACAGAGGCCGTTAAAACGGCACCGTGCAAACAATTATAGGGGAAATCGAGACTGGCACACAAGTGAGCAAAAACAGGTCCTGCTCACCTTGGAGCTCAGCCCCGAATGACGGCAACCAGGGAACCCAGCAACTATTTATTAAACAAGTTATTTTCGACGCGAGCCAATCAGATAGCAGCAAGAATTTTATACCCGAATTCGCGTTTAAATAATTAATATTTTTATTTGATGCCCACGACCCTAAATTTTGACATAAAACGTGCATAAAATATTAATTTTTAGGTACCCGGCCCCTTCCAACCTTCCCCCCTAAACCTCGACATCGCCCCTTTTCAGGGCCATAAATTCGTAACCTCAACTACCTACCGAGAGATGGGCTTCAGTATTTCTACTGTTATATTAACGAACAGGCGATGTTGCAGTTGTGATGTAGTGAAGAATTTGTAACACCACAACCTGTACATTGGGTGCTAAGTGAGCAGAGCTGAATTTGTTCACGGATGTATACATTTTTACAAAAAATTGATGGTCCTTAAAAGGACCGTTTGTGATATGATACAGTATAGCAGTGCTATACTATATGATGGTAGACGGCCGCTTACTTCTTCTGCTCGGCCTTGGCCACCGCCGAGTAGACATCGTATTCGGAATCTTCCTGCAAACCGGTAATTTCGTCGTCACACGACTCGGCAAGGGCGACGTCAACTAGGTGGTCCGGGAATGTGGGTGCCTTATCTCGTGGGGCAGCGATGACGACCTCCTCATAGGACAGAGCTGGCTGAACCGGAAGTAGGTACTCAGTGCGGCTCGTGAACTTCCAGGACTCGGTTGTCCGAAGATACTTCAGGGTGCTCTCTGACAGGAACGGGCAGACAAACTTTTCCCTCCATTCGCAGTATTTAGGGTCGTCAGGGTCGAAGCGATCAGCTGGCAAGTCGTTGACAGGCACCGGAGTCGAACATCTCTCCACGTACTCGGAATCGCAGTCCAAGGCAAAGTTGAGTGGAGCCAACATTTTGACAGAAAATGATACGTAGATATCCAAGGTTGTATCTCGGTGGCTCAGCCGTAAATGTTTGGGCACCGGCATGAGCGCTAATATTTATACCAGGAAGGGTGGTGGGAGGCGGGGCCTCACACATCGATTTCCAGGTCTCTGATTGGCCCGCTTCCAAATTCACCCCAAATTGAATTTGTTTTTCCCTACAACGAAAGATATCAAATATTTAACACGCCTAATCTAGGCTACTGATAACTATCTACACATGGACTTATTTCGATTCGATTGAACACCCACTCAGCAGTTTCTAATTTTTCGGCTCCCAATGTCCAGACTATACACACTTGTCGTTTCATTCTTCTACCGTGGGGAAGTAACTACATTAGGCGTATTATTAACTGAATTCTGAATTCAGTGATAAGTACTGTAGGCTACGTACCTACCGCATATACGTCTTCTTCTGGAATTTCAATCTCTTGTCTATTTTGTGCGGTAATATATGACATGGCAGACACAGTACTCATCATTAAAAGATTATGGAGCCGTAGCAAAATTTGTATTTTCTTAACGGCGGCCATTTGTTTTAATATGAATTGAAAACAAAACAAGCAAAAAACGGTCACAGGCATATAAGCCGATAACACTTTTCCACATATAAAATGGCCAGACTGTCCGAAATACCCAATTAATTCAAATTCTATACCGTATTGGTTATATTATTTATAATCAAATATAGTTTTCTATGGGAAATATGTGTAAATTTTAATTTCTATGTACTTTTCCCTCCTAATCTGGATTAACCTAATGTCGTCTGCTGATGCAATGAAATATAGCGGCAAATTTAAATCGTTTATTACTGCTGAATTTGAGAATACGTTCTGTACATCAGCTACTCCTATTCATTGAAGATAGCCTATAAATTTATCAATGTCCATTTTTCGCAACGCCTTGCCTAATTTTGGGCCAGTTCCGTCGATGATGGTACTAAGATTAAATCGACACGTCTTGACAGCCCAAGTTGACAGAATTAAAATATTTACCTAGCTAATTCTCATGGCCGTTCCCAACATCGCTAGAATGTCTCCGCTAATAATACAGCCCACCATCGTCATACGCTATCCAATGACAGCAATGACAATGGCGCAGCAGAAGAAGCTAGGGAAAAAGGGGGAAGTGTTGAAAAACACTGGTTCATTCATGGTGGTGCATATATAAGCTATGCATCTGAATAAGCCAAGCGGTGGTATATATCAGATGTAACAGAGGCCGTTAAAACGGCACCGTGCAAACAATTATAGGGGAAATCGAGACTGGCACACAAGTGAGCAAAAACAGGTCCTGCTCACCTTGGAGCTCAGCCCCGAATGACGGCAACCAGGGAACCCAGCAACTATTTATTAAACAAGTTATTTTCGACGCGAGCCAATCAGATAGCAGCAAGAATTTTATACCCGAATTCGCGTTTAAATAATTAATATTTTTATTTGATGCCCACGACCCTAAATTTTGACATAAAACGTGCATAAAATATTAATTTTTAGGTACCCGGCCCCTTCCAACCTTCCCCCCTAAACCTCGACATCGCCCCTTTTCAGGGCCATAAATTCGTAACCTCAACTACCTACCGAGAGATGGGCTTCAGTATTTCTACTGTTATATTAACGAACAGGCGATGTTGCAGTTGTGATGTAGTGAAGAATTTGTAACACCACAACCTGTACATTGGGTGCTAAGTGAGCAGAGCTGAATTTGTTCACGGATGTATACATTTTTACAAAAAATTGATGGTCCTTAAAAGGACCGTTTGTGATATGATACAGTATAGCAGTGCTATACTATATGATGGTAGACGGCCGCTTACTTCTTCTGCTCGGCCTTGGCCACCGCCGAGTAGACATCGTATTCGGAATCTTCCTGCAAACCGGTAATTTCGTCGTCACACGACTCGGCAAGGGCGACGTCAACTAGGTGGTCCGGGAATGTGGGTGCCTTATCTCGTGGGGCAGCGATGACGACCTCCTCATAGGACAGAGCTGGCTGAACCGGAAGTAGGTACTCAGTGCGGCTCGTGAACTTCCAGGACTCGGTTGTCCGAAGATACTTCAGGGTGCTCTCTGACAGGAACGGGCAGACAAACTTTTCCCTCCATTCGCAGTATTTAGGGTCGTCAGGGTCGAAGCGATCAGCTGGCAAGTCGTTGACAGGCACCGGAGTCGAACATCTCTCCACGTACTCGGAATCGCAGTCCAAGGCAAAGTTGAGTGGAGCCAACATTTTGACAGAAAATGATACGTAGATATCCAAGGTTGTATCTCGGTGGCTCAGCCGTAAATGTTTGGGCACCGGCATGAGCGCTAATATTTATACCAGGAAGGGTGGTGGGAGGCGGGGCCTCACACATCGATTTCCAGGTCTCTGATTGGCCCGCTTCCAAATTCACCCCAAATTGAATTTGTTTTTCCCTACAACGAAAGATATCAAATATTTAACACGCCTAATCTAGGCTACTGATAACTATCTACACATGGACTTATTTCGATTCGATTGAACACCCACTCAGCAGTTTCTAATTTTTCGGCTCCCAATGTCCAGACTATACACACTTGTCGTTTCATTCTTCTACCGTGGGGAAGTAACTACATTAGGCGTATTATTAACTGAATTCTGAATTCAGTGATAAGTACTGTAGGCTACGTACCTACCGCATATACGTCTTCTTCTGGAATTTCAATCTCTTGTCTATTTTGTGCGGTAATATATGACATGGCAGACACAGTACTCATCATTAAAAGATTATGGAGCCGTAGCAAAATTTGTATTTTCTTAACGGCGGCCATTTGTTTTAATATGAATTGAAAACAAAACAAGCAAAAAACGGTCACAGGCATATAAGCCGATAACACTTTTCCACATATAAAATGGCCAGACTGTCCGAAATACCCAATTAATTCAAATTCTATACCGTATTGGTTATATTATTTATAATCAAATATAGTTTTCTATGGGAAATATGTGTAAATTTTAATTTCTATGTACTTTTCCCTCCTAATCTGGATTAACCTAATGTCGTCTGCTGATGCAATGAAATATAGCGGCAAATTTAAATCGTTTATTACTGCTGAATTTGAGAATACGTTCTGTACATCAGCTACTCCTATTCATTGAAGATAGCCTATAAATTTATCAATGTCCATTTTTCGCAACGCCTTGCCTAATTTTGGGCCAGTTCCGTCGATGATGGTACTAAGATTAAATCGACACGTCTTGACAGCCCAAGTTGACAGAATTAAAATATTTACCTAGCTAATTCTCATGGCCGTTCCCAACATCGCTAGAATGTCTCCGCTAATAATACAGCCCACCATCGTCATACGCTATCCAATGACAGCAATGACAATGGCGCAGCAGAAGAAGCTAGGGAAAAAGGGGGAAGTGTTGAAAAACACTGGTTCATTCATGGTGGTGCATATATAAGCTATGCATCTGAATAAGCCAAGCGGTGGTATATATCAGATGTAACAGAGGCCGTTAAAACGGCACCGTGCAAACAATTATAGGGGAAATCGAGACTGGCACACAAGTGAGCAAAAACAGGTCCTGCTCACCTTGGAGCTCAGCCCCGAATGACGGCAACCAGGGAACCCAGCAACTATTTATTAAACAAGTTATTTTCGACGCGAGCCAATCAGATAGCAGCAAGAATTTTATACCCGAATTCGCGTTTAAATAATTAATATTTTTATTTGATGCCCACGACCCTAAATTTTGACATAAAACGTGCATAAAATATTAATTTTTAGGTACCCGGCCCCTTCCAACCTTCCCCCCTAAACCTCGACATCGCCCCTTTTCAGGGCCATAAATTCGTAACCTCAACTACCTACCGAGAGATGGGCTTCAGTATTTCTACTGTTATATTAACGAACAGGCGATGTTGCAGTTGTGATGTAGTGAAGAATTTGTAACACCACAACCTGTACATTGGGTGCTAAGTGAGCAGAGCTGAATTTGTTCACGGATGTATACATTTTTACAAAAAATTGATGGTCCTTAAAAGGACCGTTTGTGATATGATACAGTATAGCAGTGCTATACTATATGATGGTAGACGGCCGCTTACTTCTTCTGCTCGGCCTTGGCCACCGCCGAGTAGACATCGTATTCGGAATCTTCCTGCAAACCGGTAATTTCGTCGTCACACGACTCGGCAAGGGCGACGTCAACTAGGTGGTCCGGGAATGTGGGTGCCTTATCTCGTGGGGCAGCGATGACGACCTCCTCATAGGACAGAGCTGGCTGAACCGGAAGTAGGTACTCAGTGCGGCTCGTGAACTTCCAGGACTCGGTTGTCCGAAGATACTTCAGGGTGCTCTCTGACAGGAACGGGCAGACAAACTTTTCCCTCCATTCGCAGTATTTAGGGTCGTCAGGGTCGAAGCGATCAGCTGGCAAGTCGTTGACAGGCACCGGAGTCGAACATCTCTCCACGTACTCGGAATCGCAGTCCAAGGCAAAGTTGAGTGGAGCCAACATTTTGACAGAAAATGATACGTAGATATCCAAGGTTGTATCTCGGTGGCTCAGCCGTAAATGTTTGGGCACCGGCATGAGCGCTAATATTTATACCAGGAAGGGTGGTGGGAGGCGGGGCCTCACACATCGATTTCCAGGTCTCTGATTGGCCCGCTTCCAAATTCACCCCAAATTGAATTTGTTTTTCCCTACAACGAAAGATATCAAATATTTAACACGCCTAATCTAGGCTACTGATAACTATCTACACATGGACTTATTTCGATTCGATTGAACACCCACTCAGCAGTTTCTAATTTTTCGGCTCCCAATGTCCAGACTATACACACTTGTCGTTTCATTCTTCTACCGTGGGGAAGTAACTACATTAGGCGTATTATTAACTGAAATCTGAATTCAGTGATAAGTACTGTAGGCTACGTACCTACCGCATATACGTCTTCTTCTGGAATTTCAATCTCTTGTCTATTTTGTGCGGTAATATATGACATGGCAGACACAGTACTCATCATTAAAAGATTATGGAGCCGTAGCAAAATTTGTATTTTCTTAACGGCGGCCATTTGTTTTAATATGAATTGAAAACAAAACAAGCAAAAAACGGTCACAGGCATATAAGCCGATAACACTTTTCCACATATAAAATGGCCAGACTGTCCGAAATACCCAATTAATTCAAATTCTATACCGTATTGGTTATATTATTTATAATCAAATATAGTTTTCTATGGGAAATATGTGTAAATTTTAATTTCTATGTACTTTTCCCTCCTAATCTGGATTAACCTAATGTCGTCTGCTGATGCAATGAAATATAGCGGCAAATTTAAATCGTTTATTACTGCTGAATTTGAGAATACGTTCTGTACATCAGCTACTCCTATTCATTGAAGATAGCCTATAAATTTATCAATGTCCATTTTTCGCAACGCCTTGCCTAATTTTGGGCCAGTTCCGTCGATGATGGTACTAATTTTAAATCGACACGTCTTGACAGCCCAAGTTGACAGAACTAAAATATTTACCTAGCTAATTCTCATGGCCGTTCCCAACATCGCTAGAATGTCTCCGCTAATAATACAGCCCACCATCGTCATACGCTATCCAATGACAGCAATGACAATGGCGCAGCAGAAGAAGCTAGGGAAAAAGGGGGAAGTGTTGAAAAACACTGGTTCATTCATGGTGGTGCATATATAAGCTATGCATCTGAATAAGCCAAGCGGTGGTATATATCAGATGTAACAGAGGCCGTTAAAACGGCACCGTGCAAACAATTATAGGGGAAATCGAGACTGGCACACAAGTGAGCAAAAACAGGTCCTGCTCACCTTGGAGCTCAGCCCCGAATGACGGCAACCAGGGAACCCAGCAACTATTTATTAAACAAGTTATTTTCGACGCGAGCCAATCAGATAGCAGCAAGAATTTTATACCCGAATTTGCGTTTAAATAATTAATATTTTTATTTGATGCCCACGACCCTAAATTTTGACATAAAACGTGCATAAAATATTAATTTTTAGGTACCCGGCCCCTTCCAACCTTCCCCCCTAAACCTCGACATCGCCCCTTTTCAGGGCCATAAATTCGTAACCTCAACTACCTACCGAGAGATGGGCTTCAGTATTTCTACTGTTATATTAACGAACAGGCGATGTTGCAGTTGTGATGTAGTGAAGAATTTGTAACACCACAACCTGTACATTGGGTGCTAAGTGAGCAGAGCTGAATTTGTTCACGGATGTATACATTTTTACAAAAAATTGATGGTCCTTAAAAGGACCGTTTGTGATATGATACAGTATAGCAGTGCTATACTATATGATGGTAGACGGCCGCTTACTTCTTCTGCTCGGCCTTGGCCACCGCCGAGTAGACATCGTATTCGGAATCTTCCTGCAAACCGGTAATTTCGTCGTCACACGACTCGGCAAGGGCGACGTCAACTAGGTGGTCCGGGAATGTGGGTGCCTTATCTCGTGGGGCAGCGATGACGACCTCCTCATAGGACAGAGCTGGCTGAACCGGAAGTAGGTACTCAGTGCGGCTCGTGAACTTCCAGGACTCGGTTGTCCGAAGATACTTCAAGGTGCTCTCTGACAGGAACGGGCAGACAAACTTTTCCCTCCATTCGCAGTATTTAGGGTCGTCAGGGTCGAAGCGATCAGCTGGCAAGTCGTTGACAGGCACCGGAGTCGAACATCTCTCCACGTACTCGGAATCGCAGTCCAAGGCAAAGTTGAGTGGAGCCAACATTTTGACAGAAAATGATACGTAGATATCCAAGGTTGTATCTCGGTGGCTCAGCCGTAAATGTTTGGGCACCGTTATGAGCGCTAATATTTATACCAGGAAGGGTGGTGGGAGGCGGGGCCTCACACATCGATTTCCAGGTCTCTGATTGGCCCGCTTCCAAATTCACCCCAAATTGAATTTGTTTTTCCCTACAACGAAAGATATCATATATTTAACACGCCTAATCTAGGCTACTGATAACTATCTACACATGGACTTATTTCGATTCGATTGAACACCCACTCAGCAGTTTCTAATTTTTCGGCTCCCAATGTCCAGACTATACACACTTGTCGTTTCATTCTTCTACCGTGGGGAAGTAACTACATTAGGCGTATTATTAACTGAAATCTGAATTCAGTGATAAGTACTGTAGGCTACGTACCTACCGCATATACGTCTTCTTCTGGAATTTCAATCTCTTGTCTATTTTGTGCGGTAATATATGACATGGCAGACACAGTACTCATCATTAAAAGATTATGGAGCCGTAGCAAAATTTGTATTTTCTTAACGGCGGCCATTTGTTTTAATATGAATTGAAAACAAAACAAGCAAAAAACGGTCACAGGCATATAAGCCGATAACACTTTTCCACATATAAAATGGCCAGACTGTCCGAAATACCCAATTAATTCAAATTCTATACCGTATTGGTTATATTATTTATAATCAAATATAGTTTTCTATGGGAAATATGTGTAAATTTTAATTTCTATGTACTTTTCCCTCCTAATCTGGATTAACCTAATGTCGTCTGCTGATGCAATGAAATATAGCGGCAAATTTAAATCGTTTATTACTGCTGAATTTGAGAATACGTTCTGTACATCAGCTACTCCTATTCATTGAAGATAGCCTATAAATTTATCAATGTCCATTTTTCGCAACGCCTTGCCTAATTTTGGGCCAGTTCCGTCGATGATGGTACTAAGATTAAATCGACACGTCTTGACAGCCCAAGTTGACAGAACTAAAATATTTACCTAGCTAATTCTCATGGCCGTTCCCAACATCGCTAGAATGTCTCCGCTAATAATACAGCCCACCATCGTCATACGCTATCCAATGACAGCAATGACAATGGCGCAGCAGAAGAAGCTAGGGAAAAAGGGGGAAGTGTTGAAAAACACTGGTTCATTCATGGTGGTGCATATATAAGCTATGCATCTGAATAAGCCAAGCGGTGGTATATATCAGATGTAACAGAGGCCGTTAAAACGGCACCGTGCAAACAATTATAGGGGAAATCGAGACTGGCACACAAGTGAGCAAAAACAGGTCCTGCTCACCTTGGAGCTCAGCCCCGAATGACGGCAACCAGGGAACCCAGCAACTATTTATTAAACAAGTTATTTTCGACGCGAGCCAATCAGATAGCAGCAAGAATTTTATACCCGAATTTGCGTTTAAATAATTAATATTTTTATTTGATGCCCACGACCCTAAATTTTGACATAAAACGTGCATAAAATATTAATTTTTAGGTACCCGGCCCCTTCCAACCTTCCCCCCTAAACCTCGACATCGCCCCTTTTCAGGGCCATAAATTCGTAACCTCAACTACCTACCGAGAGATGGGCTTCAGTATTTCTACTGTTATATTAACGAACAGGCGATGTTGCAGTTGTGATGTAGTGAAGAATTTGTAACACCACAACCTGTACATTGGGTGCTAAGTGAGCAGAGCTGAATTTGTTCACGGATGTATACATTTTTACAAAAAATTGATGGTCCTTAAAAGGACCGTTTGTGATATGATACAGTATAGCAGTGCTATACTATATGATGGTAGACGGCCGCTTACTTCTTCTGCTCGGCCTTGGCCACCGCCGAGTAGACATCGTATTCGGAATCTTCCTGCAAACCGGTAATTTCGTCGTCACACGACTCGGCAAGGGCGACGTCAACTAGGTGGTCCGGGAATGTGGGTGCCTTATCTCGTGGGGCAGCGATGACGACCTCCTCATAGGACAGAGCTGGCTGAACCGGAAGTAGGTACTCAGTGCGGCTCGTGAACTTCCAGGACTCGGTTGTCCGAAGATACTTCAAGGTGCTCTCTGACAGGAACGGGCAGACAAACTTTTCCCTCCATTCGCAGTATTTAGGGTCGTCAGGGTCGAAGCGATCAGCTGGCAAGTCGTTGACAGGCACCGGAGTCGAACATCTCTCCACGTACTCGGAATCGCAGTCCAAGGCAAAGTTGAGTGGAGCCAACATTTTGACAGAAAATGATACGTAGATATCCAAGGTTGTATCTCGGTGGCTCAGCCGTAAATGTTTGGGCACCGTTATGAGCGCTAATATTTATACCAGGAAGGGTGGTGGGAGGCGGGGCCTCACACATCGATTTCCAGGTCTCTGATTGGCCCGCTTCCAAATTCACCCCAAATTGAATTTGTTTTTCCCTACAACGAAAGATATCATATATTTAACACGCCTAATCTAGGCTACTGATAACTATCTACACATGGACTTATTTCGATTCGATTGAACACCCACTCAGCAGTTTCTAATTTTTCGGCTCCCAATGTCCAGACTATACACACTTGTCGTTTCATTCTTCTACCGTGGGGAAGTAACTACATTAGGCGTATTATTAACTGAAATCTGAATTCAGTGATAAGTACTGTAGGCTACGTACCTACCGCATATACGTCTTCTTCTGGAATTTCAATCTCTTGTCTATTTTGTGCGGTAATATATGACATGGCAGACACAGTACTCATCATTAAAAGATTATGGAGCCGTAGCAAAATTTGTATTTTCTTAACGGCGGCCATTTGTTTTAATATGAATTGAAAACAAAACAAGCAAAAAACGGTCACAGGCATATAAGCCGATAACACTTTTCCACATATAAAATGGCCAGACTGTCCGAAATACCCAATTAATTCAAATTCTATACCGTATTGGTTATATTATTTATAATCAAATATAGTTTTCTATGGGAAATATGTGTAAATTTTAATTTCTATGTACTTTTCCCTCCTAATCTGGATTAACCTAATGTCGTCTGCTGATGCAATGAAATATAGCGGCAAATTTAAATCGTTTATTACTGCTGAATTTGAGAATACGTTCTGTACATCAGCTACTCCTATTCATTGAAGATAGCCTATAAATTTATCAATGTCCATTTTTCGCAACGCCTTGCCTAATTTTGGGCCAGTTCCGTCGATGATGGTACTAAGATTAAATCGACACGTCTTGACAGCCCAAGTTGACAGAACTAAAATATTTACCTAGCTAATTCTCATGGCCGTTCCCAACATCGCTAGAATGTCTCCGCTAATAATACAGCCCACCATCGTCATACGCTATCCAATGACAGCAATGACAATGGCGCAGCAGAAGAAGCTAGGGAAAAAGGGGGAAGTGTTGAAAAACACTGGTTCATTCATGGTGGTGCATATATAAGCTATGCATCTGAATAAGCCAAGCGGTGGTATATATCAGATGTAACAGAGGCCGTTAAAACGGCACCGTGCAAACAATTATAGGGGAAATCGAGACTGGCACACAAGTGAGCAAAAACAGGTCCTGCTCACCTTGGAGCTCAGCCCCGAATGACGGCAACCAGGGAACCCAGCAACTATTTATTAAACAAGTTATTTTCGACGCGAGCCAATCAGATAGCAGCAAGAATTTTATACCCGAATTTGCGTTTAAATAATTAATATTTTTATTTGATGCCCACGACCCTAAATTTTGACATAAAACGTGCATAAAATATTAATTTTTAGGTACCCGGCCCCTTCCAACCTTCCCCCCTAAACCTCGACATCGCCCCTTTTCAGGGCCATAAATTCGTAACCTCAACTACCTACCGAGAGATGGGCTTCAGTATTTCTACTGTTATATTAACGAACAGGCGATGTTGCAGTTGTGATGTAGTGAAGAATTTGTAACACCACAACCTGTACATTGGGTGCTAAGTGAGCAGAGCTGAATTTGTTCACGGATGTATACATTTTTACAAAAAATTGATGGTCCTTAAAAGGACCGTTTGTGATATGATACAGTATAGCAGTGCTATACTATATGATGGTAGACGGCCGCTTACTTCTTCTGCTCGGTCTTGGCCACCGCCGAGTAGACATCGTATTCGGAATCTTCCTGCAAACCGGTAATTTCGTCGTCACACGACTCGGCAAGGGCGACGTCAACTAGGTGGTCCGGGAATGTGGGTGCCTTATCTCGTGGGGCAGCGATGACGACCTCCTCATAGGACAGAGCTGGCTGAACCGGAAGTAGGTACTCAGTGCGGCTCGTGAACTTCCAGGACTCGGTTGTCCGAAGATACTTCAAGGTGCTCTCTGACAGGAACGGGCAGACAAACTTTTCCCTCCATTCGCAGTATTTAGGGTCGTCAGGGTCGAAGCGATCAGCTGGCAAGTCGTTGACAGGCACCGGAGTCGAACATCTCTCCACGTACTCGGAATCGCAGTCCAAGGCAAAGTTGAGTGGAGCCAACATTTTGACAGAAAATGATACGTAGATATCCAAGGTTGTATCTCGGTGGCTCAGCCGTAAATGTTTGGGCACCGGCATGAGCGCTAATATTTATACCAGGAAGGGTGGTGGGAGGCGGGGCCTCACACATCGATTTCCAGGTCTCTGATTGGCCCGCTTCCAAATTCACCCCAAATTGAATTTGTTTTTCCCTACAACGAAAGATATCAAATATTTAACACGCCTAATCTAGGCTACTGATAACTATCTACACATGGACTTATTTCGATTCGATTGAACACCCACTCAGCAGTTTCTAATTTTTCGGCTCCCAATGTCCAGACTATACACACTTGTCGTTTCATTCTTCTACCGTGGGGAAGTAACTACATTAGGCGTATTATTAACTGAAATCTGAATTCAGTGATAAGTACTGTAGGCTACGTACCTACCGCATATACGTCTTCTTCTGGAATTTCAATCTCTTGTCTATTTTGTGCGGTAATATATGACATGGCAGACACAGTACTCATCATTAAAAGATTATGGAGCCGTAACAAAATTTGTATTTTCTTAACGGCGGCCATTTGTTTTAATATGAATTGAAAACAAAACAAGCAAAAAACGGTCACAGGCATATAAGCCGATAACACTTTTCCACATATAAAATGGCCAGACTGTCCGAAATACCCAATTAATTCAAATTCTATACCGTATTGGTTATATTATTTATAATCAAATATAGTTTTCTATGGGAAATATGTGTAAATTTTAATTTCTATGTACTTTTCCCTCCTAATCTGGATTAACCTAATGTCGTCTGCTGATGCAATGAAATATAGCGGCAAATTTAAATCGTTTATTACTGCTGAATTTGAGAATACGTTCTGTACATCAGCTACTCCTATTCATTGAAGATAGCCTATAAATTTATCAATGTCCATTTCTCGCAACGCCTTGCCTAATTTTGGGCCAGTTCCGTCGATGATGGTACTAAGATTAAATCGACACGTCTTGACAGCCCAAGTTGACAGAACTAAAATATTTACCTAGCTAATTCTCATGGCCGTTCCCAACATCGCTAGAATGTCTCCGCTAATAATACAGCCCACCATCGTCATACGCTATCCAATGACAGCAATGACAATGGCGCAGCAGAAGAAGCTAGGGAAAAAGGGGGAAGTGTTGAAAAACACTGGTTCATTCATGGTGGTGCATATATAAGCTATGCATCTGAATAAGCCAAGCGGTGGTATATATCAGATGTAACAGAGGCCGTTAAAACGGCACCGTGCAAACAATTATAGGGGAAATCGAGACTGGCACACAAGTGAGCAAAAACAGGTCCTGCTCACCTTGGAGCTCAGCCCCGAATGACGGCAACCAGGGAACCCAGCAACTATTTATTAAACAAGTTATTTTCGACGCGAGCCAATCAGATAGCAGCAAGAATTTTATACCCGAATTCGCGTTTAAATAATTAATATTTTTATTTGATGCCCACGACCCTAAATTTTGACATAAAACGTGCATAAAATATTAATTTTTAGGTACCCGGCCCCTTCCAACCTTCCCCCCTAAACCTCGACATCGCCCCTTTTCAGGGCCATAAATTCGTAACCTCAACTACCTACCGAGAGATGGGCTTCAGTATTTCTACTGTTATATTAACGAACAGGCGATGTTGCAGTTGTGATGTAGTGAAGAATTTGTAACACCACAACCTGTACATTGGGTGCTAAGTGAGCAGAGCTGAATTTGTTCACGGATGTATACATTTTTACAAAAAATTGATGGTCCTTAAAAGGACCGTTTGTGATATGATACAGTATAGCAGTGCTATACTATATGATGGTAGACGGCCGCTTACTTCTTCTGCTCGGCCTTGGCCACCGCCGAGTAGACATCGTATTCGGAATCTTCCTGCAAACCGGTAATTTCGTCGTCACACGACTCGGCAAGGGCGACGTCAACTAGGTGGTCCGGGAATGTGGGTGCCTTATCTCGTGGGGCAGCGATGACGACCTCCTCATAGGACAGAGCTGGCTGAACCGGAAGTAGGTACTCAGTGCGGCTCGTGAACTTCCAGGACTCGGTTGTCCGAAGATACTTCAGGGTGCTCTCTGACAGGAACGGGCAGACAAACTTTTCCCTCCATTCGCAGTATTTAGGGTCGTCAGGGTCGAAGCGATCAGCTGGCAAGTCGTTGACAGGCACCGGAGTCGAACATCTCTCCACGTACTCGGAATCGCAGTCCAAGGCAAAGTTGAGTGGAGCCAACATTTTGACAGAAAACGATACGTAGATATCCAAGGTTGTATCTCGGTGGCTCAGCCGTAAATGTTTGGGCACCGGCATGAGCGCTAATATTTATACCAGGAAGGGTGGTGGGAGGCGGGGCCTCACACATCGATTTCCAGGTCTCTGATTGGCCCGCTTCCAAATTCACCCCAAATTGAATTTGTTTTTCCCTACAACGAAAGATATCAAATATTTAACACGCCTAATCTAGGCTACTGATAACTATCTACACATGGACTTATTTCGATTCGATTGAACACCCACTCAGCAGTTTCTAATTTTTCGGCTCCCAATGTCCAGACTATACACACTTGTCGTTTCATTCTTCTACCGTGGGGAAGTAACTACATTAGGCGTATTATTAACTGAAATCTGAATTCAGTGATAAGTACTGTAGGCTACGTACCTACCGCATATACGTCTTCTTCTGGAATTTCAATCTCTTGTCTATTTTGTGCGGTAATATATGACATGGCAGACACAGTACTCATCATTAAAAGATTATGGAGCCGTAGCAAAATTTGTATTTTCTTAACGGCGGCCATTTGTTTTAATATGAATTGAAAACAAAACAAGCAAAAAACGGTCACAGGCATATAAGCCGATAACACTTTTCCACATATAAAATGGCCAGACTGTCCGAAATACCCAATTAATTCAAATTCTATACCGTATTGGTTATATTATTTATAATCAAATATAGTTTTCTATGGGAAATATGTGTAAATTTTAATTTCTATGTACTTTTCCCTCCTAATCTGGATTAACCTAATGTCGTCTGCTGATGCAATGAAATATAGCGGCAAATTTAAATCGTTTATTACTGCTGAATTTGAGAATACGTTCTGTACATCAGCTACTCCTATTCATTGAAGATAGCCTATAAATTTATCAATGTCCATTTTTCGCAACGCCTTGCCTAATTTTGGGCCAGTTCCGTCGATGATGGTACTAATTTTAAATCGACACGTCTTGACAGCCCAAGTTGACAGAACTAAAATATTTACCTAGCTAATTCTCATGGCCGTTCCCAACATCGCTAGAATGTCTCCGCTAATAATACAGCCCACCATCGTCATACGCTATCCAATGACAGCAATGACAATGGCGCAGCAGAAGAAGCTAGGGAAAAAGGGGGAAGTGTTGAAAAACACTGGTTCATTCATGGTGGTGCATATATAAGCTATGCATCTGAATAAGCCAAGCGGTGGTATATATCAGATGTAACAGAGGCCGTTAAAACGGCACCGTGCAAACAATTATAGGGGAAATCGAGACTGGCACACAAGTGAGCAAAAACAGGTCCTGCTCACCTTGGAGCTCAGCCCCGAATGACGGCAACCAGGGAACCCAGCAACTATTTATTAAACAAGTTATTTTCGACGCGAGCCAATCAGATAGCAGCAAGAATTTTATACCCGAATTTGCGTTTAAATAATTAATATTTTTATTTGATGCCCACGACCCTAAATTTTGACATAAAACGTGCATAAAATATTAATTTTTAGGTACCCGGCCCCTTCCAACCTTCCCCCCTAAACCTCGACATCGCCCCTTTTCAGGGCCATAAATTCGTAACCTCAACTACCTACCGAGAGATGGGCTTCAGTATTTCTACTGTTATATTAACGAACAGGCGATGTTGCAGTTGTGATGTAGTGAAGAATTTGTAACACCACAACCTGTACATTGGGTGCTAAGTGAGCAGAGCTGAATTTGTTCACGGATGTATACATTTTTACAAAAAATTGATGGTCCTTAAAAGGACCGTTTGTGATATGATACAGTATAGCAGTGCTATACTATATGATGGTAGACGGCCGCTTACTTCTTCTGCTCGGCCTTGGCCACCGCCGAGTAGACATCGTATTCGGAATCTTCCTGCAAACCGGTAATTTCGTCGTCACACGACTCGGCAAGGGCGACGTCAACTAGGTGGTCCGGGAATGTGGGTGCCTTATCTCGTGGGGCAGCGATGACGACCTCCTCATAGGACAGAGCTGGCTGAACCGGAAGTAGGTACTCAGTGCGGCTCGTGAACTTCCAGGACTCGGTTGTCCGAAGATACTTCAAGGTGCTCTCTGACAGGAACGGGCAGACAAACTTTTCCCTCCATTCGCAGTATTTAGGGTCGTCAGGGTCGAAGCGATCAGCTGGCAAGTCGTTGACAGGCACCGGAGTCGAACATCTCTCCACGTACTCGGAATCGCAGTCCAAGGCAAAGTTGAGTGGAGCCAACATTTTGACAGAAAATGATACGTAGATATCCAAGGTTGTATCTCGGTGGCTCAGCCGTAAATGTTTGGGCACCGTTATGAGCGCTAATATTTATACCAGGAAGGGTGGTGGGAGGCGGGGCCTCACACATCGATTTCCAGGTCTCTGATTGGCCCGCTTCCAAATTCACCCCAAATTGAATTTGTTTTTCCCTACAACGAAAGATATCAAATATTTAACACGCCTAATCTAGGCTACTGATAACTATCTACACATGGACTTATTTCGATTCGATTGAACACCCACTCAGCAATTTCTAATTTTTCGGCTCCCAATGTCCAGACTATACACACTTGTCGTTTCATTCTTCTACCGTGGGGAAGTAACTATACATTAGGCGTATTATTAACTGAATTCTGAATTCAGTGATAAGTACTGTAGGCTACGTACCTACCGCATATACGTCGTCTTCTGGAATTTCAATCTCTTGTCTATTTTGTGCGGTAATATATGACATGGCAGACACAGTACTCATCATTAAAAGATTATGGAGCCGTAGCAAAATTTGTATTTTCTTAACGGCGGCCATTTGTTTTAATATGAATTGAATACAAAACAAGCAAAAAACGGTCACAGGCATATAAGCCGATAACACTTTTCCACATATAAAATGGCCAGACTGTCCGACATACCCAATTAATTCAAATTCTATACCGTATTGGTTATATTATTTATAATCAAATATAGTTTTCTATGGGAAATATGTGTAAATTTTAATTTCTATGTACTTTTCCCTCCTAATCTGGATTAACCTAATGTCGTCTGCTGATGCAATGAAATATAGCGGCAAATTTAAATCGTTTATTACTGCTGAATTTGAGAATACGTTCTGTACATCAGCTACTCCTATTCATTGAAGATAGCCTATAAATTTATCAATGTCCATTTTTCGCAACGCCTTGCCTAATTTTGGGCCAGTTCCGTCGATGATGGTACTAAGATTAAATCGACACGTCTTGACAGCCCAAGTTGACAGAACTAAAATATTTACCTAGCTAATTCTCATGGCCGTTCCCAACATCGCTAGAATGTCTCCGCTAATAATACAGCCCACCATCGTCATACGCTATCCAATGACAGCAATGACAATGGCGCAGCAGAAGAAGCTAGGGAAAAAGGGGGAAGTGTTGAAAAACACTGGTTCATTCATGGTGGTGCATATATAAGCTATGCATCTGAATAAGCCAAGCGGTGGTATATATCAGATGTAACAGAGGCCGTTAAAACGGCACCGTGCAAACAATTATAGGGGAAATCGAGACTGGCACACAAGTGAGCAAAAACAGGTCCTGCTCACCTTGGAGCTCAGCCCCGAATGACGGCAACCAGGGAACCCAGCAACTATTTATTAAACAAGTTATTTTCGACGCGAGCCAATCAGATAGCAGCAAGAATTTTATACCCGAATTTGCGTTTAAATAATTAATATTTTTATTTGATGCCCACGACCCTAAATTTTGACATAAAACGTGCATAAAATATTAATTTTTAGGTACCCGGCCCCTTCCAACCTTCCCCCCTAAACCTCGACATCGCCCCTTTTCAGGGCCATAAATTCGTAACCTCAACTACCTACCGAGAGATGGGCTTCAGTATTTCTACTGTTATATTAACGAACAGGCGATGTTGCAGTTGTGATGTAGTGAAGAATTTGTAACACCACAACCTGTACATTGGGTGCTAAGTGAGCAGAGCTGAATTTGTTCACGGATGTATACATTTTTACAAAAAATTGATGGTCCTTAAAAGGACCGTTTGTGATATGATACAGTATAGCAGTGCTATACTATATGATGGTAGACGGCCGCTTACTTCTTCTGCTCGGTCTTGGCCACCGCCGAGTAGACATCGTATTCGGAATCTTCCTGCAAACCGGTAATTTCGTCGTCACACGACTCGGCAAGGGCGACGTCAACTAGGTGGTCCGGGAATGTGGGTGCCTTATCTCGTGGGGCAGCGATGACGACCTCCTCATAGGACAGAGCTGGCTGAACCGGAAGTAGGTACTCAGTGCGGCTCGTGAACTTCCAGGACTCGGTTGTCCGAAGATACTTCAAGGTGCTCTCTGACAGGAACGGGCAGACAAACTTTTCCCTCCATTCGCAGTATTTAGGGTCGTCAGGGTCGAAGCGATCAGCTGGCAAGTCGTTGACAGGCACCGGAGTCGAACATCTCTCCACGTACTCGGAATCGCAGTCCAAGGCAAAGTTGAGTGGAGCCAACATTTTGACAGAAAATGATACGTAGATATCCAAGGTTGTATCTCGGTGGCTCAGCCGTAAATGTTTGGGCACCGGCATGAGCGCTAATATTTATACCAGGAAGGGTGGTGGGAGGCGGGGCCTCACACATCGATTTCCAGGTCTCTGATTGGCCCGCTTCCAAATTCACCCCAAATTGAATTTGTTTTTCCCTACAACGAAAGATATCAAATATTTAACACGCCTAATCTAGGCTACTGATAACTATCTACACATGGACTTATTTCGATTCGATTGAACACCCACTCAGCAATTTCTAATTTTTCGGCTCCCAATGTCCAGACTATACACACTTGTCGTTTCATTCTTCTACCGTGGGGAAGTAACTACATTAGGCGTATTATTAACTGAATTCTGAATTCAGTGATAAGTACTGTAGGCTACGTACCTACCGCATATACGTCTTCTTCTGGAATTTCAATCTCTTGTCTATTTTGTGCGGTAATATATGACATGGCAGACACAGTACTCATCATTAAAAGATTATGGAGCCGTAGCAAAATTTGTATTTTCTTAACGGCGGCCATTTGTTTTAATATGAATTGAAAACAAAACAAGCAAAAAACGGTCACAGGCATATAAGCCGATAACACTTTTCCACATATAAAATGGCCAGACTGTCCGAAATACCCAATTAATTCAAATTCTATACCGTATTGGTTATATTCTTTATAATCAAATTTAGTTTACTATGGGAAATATGTGTAAATTTTAATTTTTATGTACTTTTCCCTCCTAATCTGGATTAACCTAATGTCGTCTGCTGATGCAATGAAATATAGCGGCAAATTTAAATCGTTTATTACTGCTGAATTTGAGAATACGTTCTGTACATCAGCTACTCCTATTCATTGAAGATAGCCTATAAATTTATCAATGTCCATTTTTCGCAATGTCTTGCCTAATTTTGGGCCAGTTCCGTCGATGATGGTAATAAGATTAAATCGACACGTCTTGACAGCCCAAGTTGACAGAACTAAAATATTTACCTAGCTAATTCTCATGGCCGTTCCCAACATCGCTAGAATGTCTCCGCTAATAATACAGCCCACCATCGTCATACGCTATCCAATGACAGCAATGACAATGGCGCAGCAGAAGAAGCTAGGGAAAAAGGGGGAAGTGTTGAAAAACACTGGTTCATTCATGGTGGTGCATATATAAGCTATGCATCTGAATAAGCCAAGCGGTGGTATATATCAGATGTAACAGAGGCCGTTAAAACGGCACCGTGCAAACAATTATAGGGGAAATCGAGACTGGCACACAAGTGAGCAAAAACAGGTCCTGCTCACCTTGGAGCTCAGCCCCAAATGACGGCAACCAGGGAACCCAGCAACTATTTATTAAACAAGTTATTTTCGACGCGAGCCCATCAGATAGCAGCAAGAATTTTAAACCCGAATTTGCGATTAAATAATTAATATTTTTATTTGATGCCCACGACCCTAAATTTTGACATAAAACGTGAATAAAATATTAATTTTTAGGTACCCGGCCCCTTCCAACCTTCACCCCTAAACCTCGACATCGCCCCTTTTCAGGGCCATAAATTCGTAACCTCAACTACCTACCGAGAGATGGGCTTCAGTATTTCTACTGTTATATTAACGAACAGGCGATGTTGCAGTTGTGATGTAGTGAAGAATTTGTAACACCACAACCTGTATATTGGGTGCTAAGTGAGCAGAGCTGAATTTGTTCACGGATGTATACATTTTTACAAAAAATTGATGGTCCTTAAAAGGACCGTTTGTGATATGATACAGTATAGCAGTGCTATACTATATGATGGTAGACAGCCGCTTACTTCTTCTGCTCGGCCTTGGCCACCGCCGAGTAGACATCGTATTCGGAATCGTCCTGCAAACCGGTAATTTCGTCTTCACACGACTCGGCAAGGGCGACGTCAACTAGGTGGTCCGGCAATGTGGGTGCCTTATCACGTGGGGCAGCGATGACGACCTCCTCATAGGACAGAGCTGGCTGAACCGGAAGTAGGTACTCAGTGCGGCTCGTGAACTTCCAGGACTCGGTTGTCCGAAGATACCTCAGGGTGCTCTCTGACAGGAACGGGCAGACAAACTTTTCCCTCCATTCGCAGTATTTAGGGTCGTCAGGGTCGAAGCGATCAGCTGGCAAGTCGTTGACAGGCACCGGAGTCGAACATCTCTCCACGTACTCGGAATCGCAGTCCAAGGCAAAGTTGAGTGGAGCCAACATTTTGACAGAAAATGATACGTAGATATCCAAGGTTGTATCTCGGTGGCTCAGCCGTAAATGTTTGGGCACCGGCATGAGCGCTGATATTTATACCAGGAAGGGTGGTGGGAGGCGGGGCCTCACACATCGATTTCCAGGTCTCTGATTGGCCCGCTTCCAAATTCACCCCAAATTGAATTTGTTTTTCCCTACAACGAAAGATATCAAATATTTAACACGCCTAATCTAGGCTACTGATAACTATCAACACATGGACTTATTTCGATTCGATTGAACACCCACTCAGCAATTTCTAATTTTTCGGCTCCCAATGTCCCGACTATACACACTTGTCGTTTCATTCTTCGACCGTGGGGAAGTAACTACATGAGGCGTATTGTTAACTGAATTCTGAATTCGGTGATAAGTACTGTAGGCTACGTACCTACCGCATATACGTCTTCTTCTGGAATTTCAATCTCTTGTCTATTTTGTGCGGTAATATATGACATGGCAGACACAGTACTCATCATTAAAAGATTATGGAGCCGTAGCAAAATTTGTATTTTCTTAACGGCGGCCATTTGTTTTAATATGAATTGAAAACAAAACAAGCAAAAAACGGTCACAGGCATATAAGCCGATTGTCGACTCCCATGCTGCTATCCTCGCCCTCTCCAGCAATAACGAAACTGACTGTCCTCGCACCATCCGATGTAGGCGACTACTCGACGAAATGGCTGCTGTTGGCTGGACAATTGCACTTCAGTGGATTCCGAGTCACATAGGTGTGGCTGGAAATGAGAATGCAGACCACCTAGCTAAACTTGGCGCATCACTACAGCAGGTTAAAGTGAAAACTACACTCTCCTCTGCGAGATCACTAATAAACTGCACATGCGCTAATCAAGTAAAAACTCGTCATGCCACAGCTGCACAGGGCAAGAAGTGGGAGAGGCTAGTAAAGGACGGGCCAATCAACCGAAACCTCCCCCGCCACGTGTTTGTTGCCTCCTTCAGAGCCCTCACTGGACACGACTACCTAGCTTCACACCTACATAGGATAGGCGTATTCGACTCGTCCTCATGCCCCCTGTGTGGACACCCCTCAATGGTGGCCGATCATCTCTTTGGATGCCCGGGGCTTGCAGACGCTCGAGACTCGTCGGTGAACACAGGAGAATATCTCCTCGCTGATCTATACTGGCTTGCGCGACACCAAATGGCAGAGATGCCAAGAGTGGGCATTGGATAATAATAATAATAAAATATAAGCCGATAACACTTTTCCACATATAAAATGGCCAGACTGTCCGACATACCCAATTAATTCAAATTCTATACCGTATTGGTTATATTATTTATAATCAAATTTAGTTTTCTATGGGAAATATGTGTAAATTTTAATTTCTATGTACTTTTCCCTCCTAATCTGGATTAACCTAATGTCGTCTGCTGATGCAATGAAATATAGCGGCAAATTTAAATCGTTTATTACTGCTGAATTTGAGAATACTTTCTGTACATCAGCTACTCCTATTCATTGACGATAGCCTATAAATTTATCAATGTCCATTTATCGCAATGCCTTGCCTAATTTTGGGCCAGTTCCGTCGATGATGGTACTAAGATTAAATCGACACGTCTTGACAGCCCATGTTGACAGAACTAAAATATTTACCTAGCTAATTCTCATGGCCGTTCCCAACATCGCTAGAATGTCTCCGCTAATAATACAGCCCACCATCGTCATACGCTATCCAATGACAGCAATGACAATGGCGCAGCAGAAGAAGCTAGGGAAAAAGGGGGAAGTGTTGAAAAACACTGGTTCATTCATGGTGGTGAATATATAGGCTATGCATCTGAATAAGCCAAGCGGTGGTATATATCAGATGTAACAGAGGCCGTTAAAACGGCACCGTGCAAACAATTATAGGGGAAATCGAGACTGGCACACAAGTGAGCAAAAACAGGTCCTGCTCACCTTGGAGCTCAGCCCCGAATGACGGCAACCAGGGAACCCAGCAACTATTTATTAAACAAGTTATTTTCGACGCCAGCCAATCAGATAGCAACAAGAATTTTAAACCCGAATTTGCGTTTAAATAATTAATATTTTTATTTGATGCCCACGACCCTAAATTTTGACATAAAACGTGCATAAAATATTAATTTTTAGGTACCCGGCCCCTTCCAACCTTCCCCCCTAACCCTCGACATCGGCCCTTTTCAGGGCCATAAATTCGTAACCCTCAACTACCTACCGAGAGATTGGCTTCAGTATTTCTACTGTTATATTAACGAACAGGCGATGTTGCAGTTGTGAAGTAGTGAAGAATTTGTAACACCACAACCTGTACATTGGGTGCTAAGTGAGCAGAGCTGAATTTGTTCACGGATGTATACATTTTTACAAAAAATTGATGGTCCTTAAAAGGACCGTTTGTGATATGATACAGTATAGCAGTGCTATACTATATGATGGTAGACGGCCGCTTACTTCTTCTGCTCGGCCTTGGCCACCGCCGAGTAGACATCGTATTCGGAATCTTCCTGCAAACCGGTAATTTCGTCGTCACACGACTCGGCAAGGGCGACGTCAACTAGGTGGTCCGGGAATGTGGGTGCCTTATCTCGTGGGGCAGCGATGACGACCTCCTCATAGGACAGAGCTGGCTGAACCGGAAGTAGGTACTCAGTGCGGCTCGTGAACTTCCAGGACTCGGTTGTCCGAAGATACTTCAGGGTGCTCTCTGACAGGAACGGGCAGACAAACTTTTCCCTCCATTCGCAGTATTTAGGGTCGTCAGGGTCGAAGCGATCAGCTGGCAAGTCGTTGACAGGCACCGGAGTCGAACATCTCTCCACGTACTCGGAATCGCAGTCCAAGGCAAAGTTGAGTGGAGCCAACATTTTGACAGAAAACGATACGTAGATATCCAAGGTTGTATCTCGGTGGCTCAGCCGTAAATGTTTGGGCACCGGCATGAGCGCTAATATTTATACCAGGAAGGGTGGTGGGAGGCGGGGCCTCACACATCGATTTCCAGGTCTCTGATTGGCCCGCTTTCAAATTCACCCCAAATTGAATTTGTTTTTCCCTACAACGAAAGATATCAAATATTTAACACGCCTAATCTAGGCTACTGATAACTATCTACACATGGACTTATTTCGATTCGATTGAACACCCACTCAGCAATTTCTAATTTTTCGGCTCCCAATGTCCAGACTATACACACTTGTCGTTTCATTCTTCTACCGTGGGGAAGTAACTACATTAGGCGTATTATTAACTGAATTCTGAATTCAGTGATAAGTACTGTAGGCTACGTACCTACCGCATATACGTCTTCTTCTGGAATTTCAATCTCTTGTCTATTTTGTGCAGTAATATATGACATGGCAGACACAGTACTCATCATTAAAAGATTATGGAGCCGTAGCAAAATTTGTATTTTCTTAACGGCGGCCATTTGTTTTAATATGAATTGAAAACAAAACAAGCAAAAAACGGTCACAGGCATATAAGCCGATAACACTTTTCCACATATAAAATGGCCAGACTGTCCGAAATACCCAATTAATTCAGGTATTCAGGTATTGGTTATATTATTTATAATCAAATATAGTTTTCTATGGGAAATATGTGTAAATTTTAATTTCTATGTACTTTTCCCTCCTAATCTGGATTAACCTAATGTCGTCTGCTGATGCAATGAAATATAGCGGCAAATTTAAATCGTTTATTACTGCTGAATTTGAGAATACGTTCTGTACATCAGCTACTCCTATTCATTGAAGATAGCCTATAAATTTATCAATGTCCATTTTTCGCAACGCCTTGCCTAATTTTGGGCCAGTTCCGTCGATGATGGTACTAAGATTAAATCGACACGTCTTGACAGCCCAAGTTGACAGAACTAAAATATTTACCTAGCTAATTCTCATGGCCGTTCCCAACATCGCTAGAATGTCTCCGCTAATAATACAGCCCACCATCGTCATACGCTATCCAATGACAGCAATGACAATGGCGCAGCAGAAGAAGCTAGGGAAAAAGGGGGAAGTGTTGAAAAACACTGGTTCATTCATGGTGGTGCATATATAAGCTATGCATCTGAATAAGCCAAGCGGTGGTATATATCAGATGTAACAGAGGCCGTTAAAACGGCACCGTGCAAACAATTATAGGGGAAATCGAGACTGGCACACAAGTGAGCAGAAACAGGTCCTGCTCACCTTGGAGCTCAGCCCCGAATGACGGCAACCAGGGAACCCAGCAACTATTTATTAAACAAGTTATTTTCGACGCGAGCCAATCAGATAGCAGCAAGAATTTTATACCCGAATTTGCGTTTAAATAATTAATATTTTTATTTGATGCCCACGACCCTAAATTTTGACATAAAACGTGCATAAAATATTAATTTTTAGGTACCCGGCCCCTTCCAACCTTCCCCCCTAAACCTCGACATCGCCCCTTTTCAGGGCCATAAATTCGTAACCTCAACTACCTACCGAGAGATGGGCTTCAGTATTTCTACTGTTATATTAACGAACAGGCGATGTTGCAGTTGTGATGTAGTGAAGAATTTGTAACACCACAACCTGTACATTGGGTGCTAAGTGAGCAGAGCTGAATTTGTTCACGGATGTATACATTTTTACAAAAAATTGATGGTCCTTAAAAGGACCGTTTGTGATATGATACAGTATAGCAGTGCTATACTATATGATGGTAGACGGCCGCTTACTTCTTCTGCTCGGCCTTGGCCACCGCCGAGTAGACATCGTATTCGGAATCTTCCTGCAAACCGGTAATTTCGTCGTCACACGACTCGGCAAGGGCGACGTCAACTAGGTGGTCCGGGAATGTGGGTGCCTTATCTCGTGGGGCAGCGATGACGACCTCCTCATAGGACAGAGCTGGCTGAACCGGAAGTAGGTACTCAGTGCGGCTCGTGAACTTCCAGGACTCGGTTGTCCGAAGATACTTCAGGGTGCTCTCTGACAGGAACGGGCAGACAAACTTTTCCCTCCATTCGCAGTATTTAGGGTCGTCAGGGTCGAAGCGATCAGCTGGCAAGTCGTTGACAGGCACCGGAGTCGAACATCTCTCCACGTACTCGGAATCGCAGTCCAAGGCAAAGTTGAGTGGAGCCAACATTTTGACAGAAAATGATACGTAGATATCCAAGGTTGTATCTCGGTGGCTCAGCCGTAAATGTTTGGGCACCGTTATGAGCGCTAATATTTATACCAGGAAGGGTGGTGGGAGGCGGGGCCTCACACATCGATTTCCAGGTCTCTGATTGGCCCGCTTCCAAATTCACCCCAAATTGAATTTGTTTTTCCCTACAACGAAAGATATCAAATATTTAACACGCCTAATCTAGGCTACTGATAACTATCTACACATGGACTTATTTCGATTCGATTGAACACCCACTCAGCAATTTCTAATTTTTCGGCTCCCAATGTCCAGACTATACACACTTGTCGTTTCATTCTTCTACCGTGGGGAAGTAACTATACATTAGGCGTATTATTAACTGAATTCTGAATTCAGTGATAAGTACTGTAGGCTACGTACCTACCGCATATACGTCTTCTTCTGGAATTTCAATCTCTTGTCTATTTTGTGCGGTAATATATGACATGGCAGACACAGTACTCATCATTAAAAGATTATGGAGCCGTAGCAAAATTTGTATTTTCTTAACGGCGGCCATTTGTTTTAATATGAATTGAAAACAAAACAAGCAAAAAACGGTCACAGGCATATAAGCCGATAACACTTTTCCACATATAAAATGGCCAGACTGTCCGAAATACCCAATTAATTCAAATTCTATACCGTATTGGTTATATTATTTATAATCAAATATAGTTTTCTATGGGAAATATGTGTAAATTTTAATTTCTATGTACTTTTCCCTCCTAATCTGGATTAACCTAATGTCGTCTGCTGATGCAATGAAATATAGCGGCAAATTTAAATCGTTTATTACTGCTGAATTTGAGAATACGTTCTGTACATCAGCTACTCCTATTCATTGAAGATAGCCTATAAATTTATCAATGTCCATTTTTCGCACGCCTTGCCTAATTTTGGGCCAGTTCCGTCGATGATGGTACTAAGATTAAATCGACACGTCTTGACAGCCCAAGTTGACAGAACTAAAATATTTACCTAGCTAATTCTCATGGCCGTTCCCAACATCGCTAGAATGTCTCCGCTAATAATACAGCCCACCATCGTCATACGCTATCCAATGACAGCAATGACAATGGCGCAGCAGAAGAAGCTAGGGAAAAAGGGGGAAGTGTTGAAAAACACTGGTTCATTCATGGTGGTGCATATATAAGCTATGCATCTGAATAAGCCAAGCGGTGGTATATATCAGATGTAACAGAGGCCGTTAAAACGGCACCGTGCAAACAATTATAGGGGAAATCGAGACTGGCACACAAGTGAGCAGAAACAGGTCCTGCTCACCTTGGAGCTCAGCCCCGAATGACGGCAACCAGGGAACCCAGCAACTATTTATTAAACAAGTTATTTTCGACGCGAGCCAATCAGATAGCAGCAAGAATTTTATACCCGAATTTGCGTTTAAATAATTAATATTTTTATTTGATGCCCACGACCCTAAATTTTGACATAAAACGTGCATAAAATATTAATTTTTAGGTACCCGGCCCCTTCCAACCTTCCCCCCTAAACCTCGACATCGCCCCTTTTCAGGGCCATAAATTCGTAACCTCAACTACCTACCGAGAGATGGGCTTCAGTATTTCTACTGTTATATTAACGAACAGGCGATGTTGCAGTTGTGATGTAGTGAAGAATTTGTAACACCACAACCTGTACATTGGGTGCTAAGTGAGCAGAGCTGAATTTGTTCACGGATGTATACATTTTTACAAAAAATTGATGGTCCTTAAAAGGACCGTTTGTGATATGATACAGTATAGCAGTGCTATACTATATGATGGTAGACGGCCGCTTACTTCTTCTGCTCGGCCTTGGCCACCGGCGAGTAGACATCGTATTCGGAATCTTCCTGCAAACCGGTAATTTCGTCGTCACACGACTCGGCAAGGGCGACGTCAACTAGGTGGTCCGGGAATGTGGGTGCCTTATCTCGTGGGGCAGCGATGACGACCTCCTCATAGGACAGAGCTGGCTGAACCGGAAGTAGGTACTCAGTGCGGCTCGTGAACTTCCAGGACTCGGTTGTCCGAAGATACTTCAGGGTGCTCTCTGACAGGAACGGGCAGACAAACTTATCCCTCCATTCGCAGTATTTAGGGTCGTCAGGGTCGAAGCGATCTGCTGGCAAGTCGTTGACAGGCACCGGAGTCGAACATCTCTCCACGTACTCGGAATCGCAGTCCAAGGCAAAGTTGAGTGGAGCCAACATTTTGACAGAAAATGATACGTAGATATCCAAGGTTGTATCTCGGTGGCTCAGCCGTAAATGTTTGGGCACCGGCATGAGCGCTAATATTTATACCAGGAAGGGTGGTGGGAGGCGGGGCCTCACACATCGATTTCCAGGTCTCTGATTGGCCCGCTTCCAAATTCACCCCAAATTGAATTTGTTTTTCCCTACAACGAAAGATATCAAATATTTAACACGCCTAATCTAGGCTACTGATAACTATCTACACATGGACTTATTTCGATTCGATTGAACACCCACTCAGCA
Organism: Psococerastis gibbosa; assembly: GCA_963971405.1. Classification (NCBI taxonomy): domain Eukaryota; kingdom Metazoa; phylum Arthropoda; class Insecta; order Psocodea; family Psocidae; genus Psococerastis; species Psococerastis gibbosa. The sequence goes on along the minus strand of OZ020486.1, from coordinate 48,579,160 downwards.
ATTTCTAATTTTTCGGCTCCCAATGTCCAGACTATACACACTTGTCGTTTCATTCTTCTACCGTGGGGAAGTAACTACATTAGGCGTATTATTAACTGAATTCTGAATTCAGTGATAAGTACTGTAGGCTACGTACCCACCGCATATACGTCTTCTTCTGGAATTTCAATCTCTTGTCTATTTTGTGCGGTAATATATGACATGGCAGACACAGTACTCATCATTAAAAGATTATGGAGCCGTAGCAAAATTTGTATTTTCTTAACGGCGGCCATTTGTTTTAATATGAATTGAAAACAAAACAAGCAAAAAACGGTCACAGGCATATAAGCCGATAACACTTTTCCACATATAAAATGGCCAGACTGTCCGAAATACCCAATTAATTCAAATTCTATACCGTATTGGTTATATTATTTATAATCAAATATAGTTTTCTATGGGAAATATGTGTAAATTTTAATTTCTATGTACTTTTCCCTCCTAATCTGGATTAACCTAATGTCGTCTGCTGATGCAATGAAATATAGCGGCAAATTTAAATCGTTTATTACTGCTGAATTTGAGAATACGTTCTGTACATCAGCTACTCCTATTCATTGAAGATAGCCTATAAATTTATCAATGTCCATTTTTCGCAACGCCTTGCCTAATTTTGGGCCAGTTCCGTCGATGATGGTACTAAGATTAAATCGACACGTCTTGACAGCCCAAGTTGACAGAATTAAAATATTTACCTAGCTAATTCTCATGGCCGTTCCCAACATCGCGAGAATGTCTCCGCTAATAATACAGCCCACCATCGTCATACGCTATCCAATGACAGCAATGACAATGGCGCAGCAGAAGAAGCTAGGGAAAAAGGGGGAAGTGTTGAAAAACACTGGTTCATTCATGGTGGTGCATATATAAGCTATGCATCTGAATTAGCCAAGCGGTGGTATATATCAGATGTAACAGAGGCCGTTAAAACGGCACCGTGCAAACAATTATAGGGGAAATCGAGACTGGCACACAAGTGAGCAAAAACAGGTCCTGCTCACCTTGGAGCTCAGCCCCGAGTGACGGCAACCAGGGAACCCAGCAACTATTTATTAAACAAGTTATTTTCGACGCGAGCCAATCAGATAGCAGCAAGAATTTTATACCCGAATTTGCGTTTAAATAATTAATATTTTTATTTGATGCCCACGACCCTAAATTTTGACATAAAACGTGCATAAAATATTAAATTTTAGGTACCCGGCCCCTTCCAACCTTCCCCCCTAAACCTCGACATCGCCCCTTTTCAGGGCCATAAATTCGTAACCTCAACTACCTACCGAGAGATGGGCTTCAGTATTTCTACTGTTATATTAACGAACAGGCGATGTTGCAGTTGTGATGTAGTGAAGAATTTGTAACACCTCAACCTGTACATTGGGTGCTAAGTGAGCAGAGCTGAATTTGTTCACGGATGTATACATTTTTACAAAAAATTGATGGTCCTTAAAAGGACCGTTTGTGATATGATACAGTATAGCAGTGCTATACTATATGATGGTAGACGGCCGCTTACTTCTTCTGCTCGGCCTTGGCCACCGCCGAGTAGACATCGTATTCGGAATCTTCCTGCAAACCGGTAATTTCGTCGTCACACGACTCGGCAAGGGCGACGTCAACTAGGTGGTCCGGGAATGTGGGTGCCTTATCTCGTGGGGCAGCGATGACGACCTCCTCATAGGACAGAGCTGGCTGAACCGGAAGTAGGTACTCAGTGCGGCTCGTGAACTTCCAGGACTCGGTTGTCCGAAGATACTTCAGGGTGCTCTCTGACAGGAACGGGCAGACAAACTTTTCCCTCCATTCGCAGTATTTAGGGTCGTCAGGGTCGAAGCGATCTGCTGGCAAGTCGTTGACAGGCACCGGAGTCGAACATCTCTCCACGTACTCGGAATCGCAGTCCAAGGCAAAGTTGAGTGGAGCCAACATTTTGACAGAAAATGATACGTAGATATCCAAGGTTGTATCTCGGTGGCTCAGCCGTAAATGTTTGGGCACCGGCATGAGCGCTAATATTTATACCAGGAAGGGTGGTGGGAGGCGGGGCCTCACACATCGATTTCCAGGTCTCTGATTGGCCCGCTTCCAAATTCACCCCAAATTGAATTTGTTTTTCCCTACAACGAAAGATATCAAATATTTAACACGCCTAATCTAGGCTACTGATAACTATCTACACATGGACTTATTTCGATTCGATTGAACACCCACTCAGCAATTTCTAATTTTTCGGCTCCCAATGTCCAGACTATACACACTTGTCGTTTCATTCTTCTACCGTGGGGAAGTAACTACATTAGGCGTATTATTAACTGAATTCTGAATTCAGTGATAAGTACTGTAGGCTACGTACCCACCGCATATACGTCTTCTTCTGGAATTTCAATCTCTTGTCTATTTTGTGCGGTAATATATGACATGGCAGACACAGTACTCATCATTAAAAGATTATGGAGCCGTAGCAAAATTTGTATTTTCTTAACGGCGGCCATTTGTTTTAATATGAATTGAAAACAAAACAAGCAAAAAACGGTCACAGGCATATAAGCCGATAACACTTTTCCACATATAAAATGGCCAGACTGTCCGAAATACCCAATTAATTCAAATTCTATACCGTATTGGTTATATTATTTATAATCAAATATAGTTTTCTATGGGAAATATGTGTAAATTTTAATTTCTATGTACTTTTCCCTCCTAATCTGGATTAACTTAATGTCGTCTGCTGATGCAATGAAATATAGCGGCAAATTTAAATCGTTTATTACTGCTGAATTTGAGAATACGTTCTGTACATCAGCTACTCCTATTCATTGAAGATAGCCTATAAATTTATCAATGTCCATTTTTCGCAACGCCTTGCCTAATTTTGGGCCAGTTCCGTCGATGATGGTACTAAGATTAAATCGACACGTCTTGACAGCCCAAGTTGACAGAACTAAAATATTTACCTAGCTAATTCTCATGGCCGTTCCCAACATCGCTAGAATGTCTCCGCTAATAATACAGCCCACCATCGTCATACGCTATCCAATGACAGCAATGACAATGGCGCAGCAGAAGAAGCTAGGGAAAAAGGGGGAAGTGTTGAAAAACACTGGTTCATTCATGGTGGTGCATATATAAGCTATGCATCTGAATAAGCCAAGCGGTGGTATATATCAGATGTAACAGAGGCCGTTAAAACGGCACCGTGCAAACAATTATAGGGGAAATCGAGACTGGCACACAAGTGAGCAAAAACAGGTCCTGCTCACCTTGGAGCTCAGCCCCGAATGACGGCAACCAGGGAACCCAGCAACTATTTATTAAACAAGTTATTTTCGACGCGAGCCAATCAGAGAGCAGCAAGAATTTTATACCCGAATTTGCGTTTAAATAATTAATATTTTTATTTGATGCCCACGACCCTAAATTTTGACATAAAACGTGCATAAAATATTAATTTTTAGGTACCCGGCCCCTTCCAACCTTCCCCCCTAAACCTCGACATCGCCCCTTTTCAGGGCCATAAATTCGTAACCTCAACTACCTACCGAGAGATGGGCTTCAGTATTTCTACTGTTATATTAACGAACAGGCGATGTTGCAGTTGTGATGTAGTGAAGAATTTGTAACACCACAACCTGTACATTGGGTGCTAAGTGAGCAGAGCTGAATTTGTTCACGGATGTATACATTTTTACAAAAAATTGATGGTCCTTAAAAGGACCGTTTGTGATATGATACAGTATAGCAGTGCTATACTATATGATGGTAGACGGCCGCTTACTTCTTCTGCTCGGCCTTGGCCACCGCCGAGTAGACATCGTATTCGGAATCTTCCTGCAAACCGGTAATTTCGTCGTCACACGACTCGGCAAGGGCGACGTCAACTAGGTGGTCCGGGAATGTGGGTGCCTTATCTCGTGGGGCAGCGATGACGACCTCCTCATAGGACAGAGCTGGCTGAACCGGAAGTAGGTACTCAGTGCGGCTCGTGAACTTCCAGGACTCGGTTGTCCGAAGATACTTCAGGGTGCTCTCTGACAGGAACGGGCAGACAAACTTTTCCCTCCATTCGCAGTATTTAGGGTCGTCAGGGTCGAAGCGATCAGCTGGCAAGTCGTTGACAGGCACCGGAGTCGAACATCTCTCCACGTACTCGGAATCGCAGTCCAAGGCAAAGTTGAGTGGAGCCAACATTTTGACAGAAAATGATACGTAGATATCCAAGGTTGTATCTCGGTGGCTCAGCCGTAAATGTTTGGGCACCGGCATGAGCGCTAATATTTATACCAGGAAGGGTGGTGGGAGGCGGGGCCTCACACATCGATTTCCAGGTCTCTGATTGGCCCGCTTCCAAATTCACCCCAAATTGAATTTGTTTTTCCCTACAACGAAAGATATCAAATATTTAACACGCCTAATCTAGGCTACTGATAACTATCTACACATGGACTTATTTCGATTCGATTGAACACCCACTCAGCAATTTCTAATTTTTCGGCTCCCAATGTCCAGACTATACTCACTTGTCGTTTCATTCTTCTACTGTGGGGAAGTAACTACATTAGGCGTATTATTAACTGAATTCTGAATTCAGTGATAAGTACTGTAGGCTACGTACCTACCGCATATACGTCTTCTTCTGGAATTTCAATCTCTTGTCTATTTTGTGCGATAATATATGACATGGCAGACACAGTACTCATCATTAAAAGATTATGGAGCCGTAGCAAAATTTGTATTTTCTTAACGGCGGCCATTTGTTTTAATATGAATTGAAAACAAAACAAGCAAAAAACGGTCACAGGCATCTAAGCCGATAACACTTTTCCACATATAAAATGGCCAGACTGTCCGAAATACCCAATTAATTCAAATTCTATACCGTATTGGTTATATTATTTATAATCAAATATAGTTTTCTATGGGAAATATGTGTAAATTTTAATTTCTATGTACTTTTCCCTCCTAATCTGGATTAACCTAATGTCGTCTGCTGATGCAATGAAATATAGCGGCAAATTTAAATCGTTTATTACTGCTGAATTTGAGAATACGTTCTGTACATCAGCTACTCCTATTCATTGAAGATAGCCTATAAATTTATCAATGTCCATTTTTCGCAACGCCTTGCCTAATTTTGGGCCAGTTCCGTCGATGATGGTACTAAGATTAAATCGACACGTCTTGACAGCCCAAGTTGACAGAACTAAAATATTTACCTAGCTAATTCTCATGGCCGTTCCCAACATCGCTAGAATGTCTCCGCTAATAATACAGCCCACCATCGTCATACGCTATCCAATGACAGCAATGACAATGGCGCAGTAGAAGAAGCTAGGGAAAAAGGGGGAAGTGTTGAAAAACACTGGTTCATTCATGGTGGTGCATATATAAGCTATGCATCTGAATAAGCCAAGCGGTGGTATATATCAGATGTAACAGAGGCCGTTAAAACGGCACCGTGCAAACAATTATAGGGGAAATCGAGACTGGCACACAAGTGAGCAAAAACAGGTCCTGCTCACCTTGGAGCTCAGCCCCGAATGACGGCAACCAGGGAACCCAGCAACTATTTATTAAACAAGTTATTTTCGACGCGAGCCAATCAGATAGCAGCAAGAATTTTATACCCGAATTCGCGTTTAAATAATTAATATTTTTATTTGATGCCCACGACCCTAAATTTTGACATAAAACGTGCATAAAATATTATATTTTAGGTACCCGGCCCCTTCCAACCTTCCCCCCTAAACCTCGACATCGCCCCTTTTCAGGGCCATAAATTCGTAACCTCAACTACCTACCGAGAGATGGGCTTCAGTATTTCTACTGTTATATTAACGAACAGGCGACGTTGCAGTTGTGATGTAGTGAAGAATTTGTAACACCACAACCTGTACATTGGGTGCTAAGTGAGCAGAGCTGAATTTGTTCACGGATGTATACATTTTTACAAAAAATTGATGGTCCTTAAAAGGACCGTTTGTGATATGATACAGTATAGCAGTGCTATACTATATGATGGTAGACAGCCGCTTACTTCTTCTGCTCGGCCTTGGCCACCGCCGAGTAGACATCGTATTCGGAATCTTCCTGCAAACCGGTAATTTCGTCGTCACACGACTCGGCAAGGGCGACGTCAACTAGGTGGTCCGGGAATGTGGGTGCCTTATCTCGTGGGGCAGCGATGACGACCTCCTCATAGGACAGAGCTGGCTGAACCGGAAGTAGGTACTCAGTGCGGCTCGTGAACTTCCAGGACTCGGTTGTCCGAAGATACTTCAGGGTGCTCTCTGACAGGAACGGGCAGACAAACTTTTCCCTCCATTCGCAGTATTTAGGGTCGTCAGGGTCGAAGCGATCAGCTGGCAAGTCGTTGACAGGCACCGGAGTCGAACATCTCTCCACGTACTCGGAATCGCAGTCCAAGGCAAAGTTGAGTGGAGCCAACATTTTGACAGAAAATGATACGTAGATATCCAAGGTTGTATCTCGGTGGCTCAGCCGTAAATGTTTGGGCACCGGCATGAGCGCTAATATTTATACCAGGAAGGGTGGTGGGAGGCGGGGCCTCACACATCGATTTCCAGGTCTCTGATTGGCCCGCTTCCAAATTCACCCCAAATTGAATTTGTTTTTCCCTACAACGAAAGATATCAAATATTTAACACGCCTAATCTAGGCTACTGATAACTATCTACACATGGACTTATTTCGATTCGATTGAACACCCACTCGGCAATTTCTAATTTTTCGGCTCCCAATGTCCAGACTATACACACTTGTCGTTTCATTCTTCTACCGTGGGGAAGTAACTACATTAGGCGTATTATTAACTGAATTCTGAATTCAGTGATAAGTACTGTAGGCTACGTACCTACCGCATATACGTCTTCTTCTGGAATTTCAATCTCTTGTCTATTTTGTGCGGTAATATATGACATGGCAGACACAGTACTCATCATTAAAAGATTATGGAGCCGTAGCAAAATTTGTATTTTCTTAACGGCGGCCATTTGTTTTAATATGAATTGAAAACAAAACAAGCAAAAAACGGTCACAGGCATATAAGCCGATAACACTTTTCCACATATAAAATGGCCAGACTGTCCGAAATACCCAATTAATTCAAATTCTATACCGTATTGGTTATATTATTTATAATCAAATATAGTTTTCTATGGGAAATATGTGTAAATTTTAATTTCTATGTACTTTTCCCTCCTAATCTGGATTAACCTAATGTCGTCTGCTGATGCAATGAAATATAGCGGCAAATTTAAATCGTTTATTACTGCTGAATTTGAGAATACGTTCTGTACATCAGCTACTCCTATTCATTGAAGATAGCCTATAAATTTATCAATGTCCATTTTTCGCAACGCCTTGCCTAATTTTGGGCCAGTTCCGTCGATGATGGTACTAAGATTAAATCGACACGTCTTGACAGCCCAAGTTGACAGAACTAAAATATTTACCTAGCTAATTCTCATGGCCGTTCCCAACATCGCTAGAATGTCTCCGCTAATAATACAGCCCACCATCGTCATACGCTATCCAATGACAGCAATGACAATGGCGCAGCAGAAGAAGCTAGGGAAAAAGGGGGAAGTGTTGAAAAACACTGGTTCATTCATGGTGGTGCATATATAAGCTATGCATCTGAATAAGCCAAGCGGTGGTATATATCAGATGTAACAGAGGCCGTTAAAACGGCACCGTGCAAACAATTATAGGGGAAATCGAGACTGGCACACAAGTGAGCAAAAACAGATCCTGCTCACCTTGGAGCTCAGCCCCGAATGACGGCAACCAGGGAACCCAGCAACTATTTATTAAACAAGTTATTTTCGACGCGAGCCAATCAGATAGCAGCAAGAATTTTATACCCGAATTTGCGTTTAAATAATTAATATTTTTATTTGATGCCCACGACCCTAAATTTTGACATAAAACGTGCATAAAATATTAATTTTTAGGTACCCGGCCCCTTCCAACCTTCCCCCCTAAACCTCGACATCGCCCCTTTTCAGGGCCATAAATTCGTAACCTCAACTACCTACCGAGAGATGGGCTTCAGTATTTCTACTGTTATATTAACGAACAGGCGATGTTGCAGTTGTGATGTAGTGAAGAATTTGTAACACCACAACCTGTACATTGGGTGCTAAGTGAGCAGAGCTGAATTTGTTCACGGATGTATACATTTTTACAAAAAATTGATGGTCCTTAAAAGGACCGTTTGTGATATGATACAGTATAGCAGTGCTATACTATATGATGGTAGACGGCCGCTTACTTCTTCTGCTCGGCCTTGGCCACCGCCGAGTAGACATCGTATTCGGAATCTTCCTGCAAACCGGTAATTTCGTCGTCACACGACTCGGCAAGGGCGACGTCAACTAGGTGGTCCGGGAATGTGGGTGCCTTATCTCGTGGGGCAGCGATGACGACCTCCTCATAGGACAGAGCTGGCTGAACCGGAAGTAGGTACTCAGTGCGGCTCGTGAACTTCCAGGACTCGGTTGTCCGAAGATACTTCAGGGTGCTCTCTGACAGGAACGGGCAGACAAACTTTTCCCTCCATTCGCAGTATTTAGGGTCGTCAGGGTCGAAGCGATCAGCTGGCAAGTCGTTGACAGGCACCGGAGTCGAACATCTCTCCACGTACTCGGAATCGCAGTCCAAGGCAAAATTGAGTGGAGCCAACATTTTGACAGAAAATGATACGTAGATATCCAAGGTTGTATCTCGGTGGCTCAGCCGTAAATGTTTGGGCACCGGCATGAGCGCTAATATTTATACCAGGAAGGGTGGTGGGAGGCGGGGCCTCACACATCGATTTCCAGGTCTCTGATTGGCCCGCTTCCAAATTCACGCCAAATTGAATTTGTTTTTCCCTACAACGAAAGATATCAAATATTTAACACGCCTAATCTAGGCTACTGATAACTATCTACACATGGACTTATTTCGATTCGATTGAACACCCACTCGGCAATTTCTAATTTTTCGGCTCCCAATGTCCAGACTATACACACTTGTCGTTTCATTCTTCTACCGTGGGGAAGTAACTACATTAGGCGTATTATTAACTGAATTCTGAATTCAGTGATAAGTACTGTAGGCTACGTACCTACCGCATATACGTCTTCTTCTGGAATTTCAATCTCTTGTCTATTTTGTGCGGTAATATATGACATGGCAGACACAGTACTCATCATTAAAAGATTATGGAGCCGTAGCAAAATTTGTATTTTCTTAACGGCGGCCATTTGTTTTAATATGAATTGAAAACAAAACAAGCAAAAAACGGTCACAGGCATATAAGCCGATAACACTTTTCCACATATAAAATGGCCAGACTGTCCGAAATACCCAATTAATTCAAATTCTATACCGTATTGGTTATATTATTTATAATCAAATATAGTTTTCTATGGGAAATATGTGTAAATTTTAATTTCTATGTACTTTTCCCTCCTAATCTGGATTAACCTAATGTCGTCTGCTGATGCAATGAAATATAGCGGCAAATTTAAATCGTTTATTACTGCTGAATTTGAGAATACGTTCTGTACATCAGCTACTCCTATTCATTGAAGATAGCCTATAAATTAATCAATGTCCATTTTTCGCAACGCCTTGCCTAATTTTGGGCCAGTTCCGTCGATGATGGTACTAAGATTAAATCGACACGTCTTGACAGCCCAAGTTGACAGAATTAAAATATTTACCTAGCTAATTCTCATGGCCGTTCCCAACATCGCTAGAATGTCTCCGCTAATAATACAGCCCACCATCGTCATACGCTATCCAATGACAGCAATGACAATGGCGCAGCAGAAGAAGCTAGGGAAAAAGGGGGAAGTGTTGAAAAACACTGGTTCATTCATGGTGGTGCATATATAAGCTATGCATCTGAATAAGCCAAGCGGTGGTATATATCAGATGTAACAGAGGCCGTTAAAACGGCACCGTGCAAACAATTATAGGGGAAATCGAGACTGGCACACAAGTGAGCAAAAACAGGTCCTGCTCACCTTGGAGCTCAGCCCCGAATGACGGCAACCAGGGAACCCAGCAACTATTTATTAAACAAGTTATTTTCGACGCGAGCCAATCAGATAGCAGCAAGAATTTTATACCCGAATTTGCGTTTAAATAATTAATATTTTTATTTGATGCCCACGACCCTAAATTTTGACATAAAACGTGCATAAAATATTAATTTTTAGGTACCCGGCCCCTTCCAACCTTCCCCCCTAAACCTCGACATCGCCCCTTTTCAGGGCCATAAATTCGTAACCTCAACTACCTACCGAGAGATGGGCTTCAGTATTTCTACTGTTATATTAACGAACAGGCGATGTTGCAGTTGTGATGTAGTGAAGAATTTGTAACACCACAACCTGTACATTGGGTGCTAAGTGAGCAGAGCTGAATTTGTTCACGGATGTATACATTTTTACAAAAAATTGATGGTCCTTAAAAGGACCGTTTGTGATATGATACAGTATAGCAGTGCTATACTATATGATGGTAGACGGCCGCTTACTTCTTCTGCTCGGCCTTGGCCACCGCCGAGTAGACATCGTATTCGGAATCTTCCTGCAAACCGGTAATTTCGTCGTCACACGACTCGGCAAGGGCGACGTCAACTAGGTGGTCCGGGAATGTGGGTGCCTTATCTCGTGGGGCAGCGATGACGACCTCCTCATAGGACAGAGCTGGCTGAACCGGAAGTAGGTACTCAGTGCGGCTCGTGAACTTCCAGGACTCGGTTGTCCGAAGATACTTCAGGGTGCTCTCTGACAGGAACGGGCAGACAAACTTTTCCCTCCATTCGCAGTATTTAGGGTCGTCAGGGTCGAAGCGATCAGCTGGCAAGTCGTTGACAGGCACCGGAGTCGAACATCTCTCCACGTACTCGGAATCGCAGTCCAAGGCAAAATTGAGTGGAGCCAACATTTTGACAGAAAATGATACGTAGATATCCAAGGTTGTATCTCGGTGGCTCAGCCGTAAATGTTTGGGCACCGGCATGAGCGCTAATATTTATACCAGGAAGGGTGGTGGGAGGCGGGGCCTCACACATCGATTTCCAGGTCTCTGATTGGCCCGCTTCCAAATTCACGCCAAATTGAATTTGTTTTTCCCTACAACGAAAGATATCAAACATTTAACACGCCTAATCTAGGCTACTGATAACTATCTACACATGGACTTATTTCGATTCGATTGAACACCCACTCGGCAATTTCTAATTTTTCGGCTCCCAATGTCCAGACTATACACACTTGTCGTTTCATTCTTCTACCGTGGGGAAGTAACTACATTAGGCGTATTATTAACTGAATTCTGAATTCAGTGATAAGTACTGTAGGCTACGTACCTACCGCATATACGTCTTCTTCTGGAATTTCAATCTCTTGTCTATTTTGTGCGGTAATATATGACATGGCAGACACAGTACTCATCATTAAAAGATTATGGAGCCGTAGCAAAATTTGTATTTTCTTAACGGCGGCCATTTGTTTTAATATGAATTGAAAACAAAACAAGCAAAAAACGGTCACAGGCATATAAGCCGATAACACTTTTCCACATATAAAATGGCCAGACTGTCCGAAATACCCAATTAATTCAAATTCTATACCGTATTGGTTATATTATTTATAATCAAATATAGTTTTCTATGGGAAATATGTGTAAATTTTAATTTCTATGTACTTTTCCCTCCTAATCTGGATTAACCTAATGTCGTCTGCTGATGCAATGAAATATAGCGGCAAATTTAAATCGTTTATTACTGCTGAATTTGAGAATACGTTCTGTACATCAGCTACTCCTATTCATTGAAGATAGCCTATAAATTAATCAATGTCCATTTTTCGCAACGCCTTGCCTAATTTTGGGCCAGTTCCGTCGATGATGGTACTAAGATTAAATCGACACGTCTTGACAGCCCAAGTTGACAGAATTAAAATATTTACCTAGCTAATTCTCATGGCCGTTCCCAACATCGCTAGAATGTCTCCGCTAATAATACAGCCCACCATCGTCATACGCTATCCAATGACAGCAATGACAATGGCGCAGCAGAAGAAGCTAGGGAAAAAGGGGGAAGTGTTGAAAAACACTGGTTCATTCATGGTGGTGCATATATAAGCTATGCATCTGAATAAGCCAAGCGGTGGTATATATCAGATGTAACAGAGGCCGTTAAAACGGCACCGTGCAAAGAATTATAGGGGAAATCGAGACTGGCACACAAGTGAGCAAAAACAGGTCCTGCTCACCTTGGAGCTCAGCCCCGAATGACGGCAACCAGGGAACCCAGCAACTATTTATTAAACAAGTTATTTTCGACGCGAGCCAATCAGATAGCAGCAAGAATTTTATACCCGAATTTGCGTTTAAATAATTAATATTTTTATTTGATGCCCACGACCCTAAATTTTGACATAAAACGTGCATAAAATATTAATTTTTAGGTACCCGGCCCCTTCCAACCTTCCCCCCTAAACCTCGACATCGCCCCTTTTCAGGGCCATAAATTCGTAACCTCAACTACCTACCGAGAGATGGGCTTCAGTATTTCTACTGTTATATTAACGAACAGGCGATGTTGCAGTTGTGATGTAGTGAAGAATTTGTAACACCACAACCTGTACATTGGGTGCTAAGTGAGCAGAGCTGAATTTGTTCACGGATGTATACATTTTTACAAAAAATTGATGGTCCTTAAAAGGACCGTTTGTGATATGATACAGTATAGCAGTGCTATACTATATGATGGTAGACGGCCGCTTACTTCTTCTGCTCGGCCTTGGCCACCGCCGAGTAGACATCGTATTCGGAATCTTCCTGCAAACCGGTAATTTCGTCGTCACACGACTCGGCAAGGGCGACGTCAACTAGGTGGTCCGGGAATGTGGGTGCCTTATCTGGTGGGGCAGCGATGACGACCTCCTCATAGGACAGAGCTGGCTGAACCGGAAGTAGGTACTCAGTGCGGCTCGTGAACTTCCAGGACTCGGTTGTCCGAAGATACTTCAGGGTGCTCTCTGACAGGAACGGGCAGACAAACTTTTCCCTCCATTCGCAGTATTTAGGGTCGTCAGGGTCGAAGCGATCAGCTGGCAAGTCGTTGACAGGCACCGGAGTCGAACATCTCTCCACGTACTCGGAATCGCAGTCCAAGGCAAAATTGAGTGGAGCCAACATTTTGACAGAAAATGATACGTAGATATCCAAGGTTGTATCTCGGTGGCTCAGCCGTAAATGTTTGGGCACCGGCATGAGCGCTAATATTTATACCAGGAAGGGTGGTGGGAGGCGGGGCCTCACACATCGATTTCCAGGTCTCTGATTGGCCCGCTTCCAAATTCACGCCAAATTGAATTTGTTTTTCCCTACAACGAAAGATATCAAATATTTAACACGCCTAATCTAGGCTACTGATAACTATCTACACATGGACTTATTTCGATTCGATTGAACACCCACTCGGCAATTTCTAATTTTTCGGCTCCCAATGTCCAGACTATACACACTTGTCGTTTCATTCTTCTACCGTGGGGAAGTAACTACATTAGGCGTATTATTAACTGAATTCTGAATTCAGTGATAAGTACTGTAGGCTACGTACCTACCGCATATACGTCTTCTTCTGGAATTTCAATCTCTTGTCTATTTTGTGCGGTAATATATGACATGGCAGACACAGTACTCATCATTAAAAGATTATGGAGCCGTAGCAAAATTTGTATTTTCTTAACGGCGGCCATTTGTTTTAATATGAATTGAAAACAAAACAAGCAAAAAACGGTCACAGGCATATAAGCCGATAACACTTTTCCACATATAAAATGGCCAGACTGTCCGAAATACCCAATTAATTCAAATTCTATACCGTATTGGTTATATTATTTATAATCAAATATAGTTTTCTATGGGAAATATGTGTAAATTTTAATTTCTATGTACTTTTCCCTCCTAATCTGGATTAACCTAATGTCGTCTGCTGATGCAATGAAATATAGCGGCAAATTTAAATCGTTTATTACTGCTGAATTTGAGAATACGTTCTGTACATCAGCTACTCCTATTCATTGAAGATAGCCTATAAATTTATCAATGTCCATTTTTCGCAACGCCTTGCCTAATTTTGGGCCAGTTCCGTCGATGATGGTACTAAGATTAAATCGACACGTCTTGACAGCCCAAGTTGACAGAACTAAAATATTTACCTAGCTAATTCTCATGGCCGTTCCCAACATCGCTAGAATGTCTCCGCTAATAATACAGCCCACCATCGTCATACGCTATCCAATGACAGCAATGACAATGGCGCAGCAGAAGAAGCTAGGGAAAAAGGGGGAAGTGTTGAAAAACACTGGTTCATTCATGGTGGTGCATATATAAGCTATGCATCTGAATAAGCCAAGCGGTGGTATATATCAGATGTAACAGAGGCCGTTAAAACGGCACCGTGCAAAGAATTATAGGGGAAATCGAGACTGGCACACAAGTGAGCAAAAACAGGTCCTGCTCACCTTGGAGCTCAGCCCCGAATGACGGCAACCAGGGAACCCAGCAACTATTTATTAAACAAGTTATTTTCGACGCGAGCCAATCAGATAGCAGCAAGAATTTTATACCCGAATTTGCGTTTAAATAATTAATATTTTTATTTGATGCCCACGACCCTAAATTTTGACATAAAACGTGCATAAAATATTAATTTTTAGGTACCCGGCCCCTTCCAACCTTCCCCCCTAAACCTCGACATCGCCCCTTTTCAGGGCCATAAATTCGTAACCTCAACTACCTACCGAGAGATGGGCTTCAGTATTTCTACTGTTATATTAACGAACAGGCGATGTTGCAGTTGTGATGTAGTGAAGAATTTGTAACACCACAACCTGTACATTGGGTGCTAAGTGAGCAGAGCTGAATTTGTTCACGGATGTATACATTTTTACAAAAAATTGATGGTCCTTAAAAGGACCGTTTGTGATATGATACAGTATAGCAGTGCTATACTATATGATGGTAGACGGCCGCTTACTTCTTCTGCTCGGCCATGGCCACCGCCGAGTAGACATCGTATTCGGAATCTTCCTGCAAACCGGTAATTTCGTCGTCACACGACTCGGCAAGGGCGACGTCAACTAGGTGGTCCGGGAATGTGGGTGCCTTATCTCGTGGGGCAGCGATGACGACCTCCTCATAGGACAGAGCTGGCTGAACCGGAAGTAGGTACTCAGTGCGGCTCGTGAACTTCCAGGACTCGGTTGTCCGAAGATACTTCAGGGTGCTCTCTGACAGGAACGGGCAGACAAACTTTTCCCTCCATTCGCAGTATTTAGGGTCGTCAGGGTCGAAGCGATCAGCTGGCAAGTCGTTGACAGGCACCGGAGTCGAACATCTCTCCACGTACTCGGAATCGCAGTCCAAGGCAAAGTTGAGTGGAGCCAACATTTTGACAGAAAATGATACGTAGATATCCAAGGTTGTATCTCGGTGGCTCAGCCGTAAATGTTTGGGCACCGGCATGAGCGCTAATATTTATACCAGGAAGGGTGGTGGGAGGCGGGGCCTCACACATCGATTTCCAGGTCTCTGATTGGCCCGCTTCCAAATTTACCCCAAATTGAATTTGTTTTTCCCTACAACGAAAGATATCAAATATTTAACACGCCTAATCTAGGCTACTGATAACTATCTACACATGGACTTATTTCGATTCGATTGAACACCCACTCGGCAATTTCTAATTTTTCGGCTCCCAATGTCCAGACTATACACACTTGTCGTTTCATTCTTCTACCGTGGGGAAGTAACTACATTAGGCGTATTATTAACTGAATTCTGAATTCAGTGATAAGTACTGTAGGCTACGTACCTACCGCATATACGTCTTCTTCTGGAATTTCAATCTCTTGTCTATTTTGTGCGATAATATATGACATGGCAGACACAGTACTCATCATTAAAAGATTATGGAGCCGTAGCAAAATTTGTATTTTCTTAACGGCGGCCATTTGTTTTAATATGAATTGAAAACAAAACAAGCAAAAAACGGTCACAGGCATATAAGCCGATAACACTTTTCCACATATAAAATGGCCAGACTGTCCGAAATACCCAATTAATTCAAATTCTATACCGTATTGATTATATTATTTATAATCAAATATAGTTTTCTATGGGAAATATGTGTAAATTTTAATTTCTATGTACTTTTCCCTCCTAATCTGGATTAACCTAATGTCGTCTGCTGATGCAATGAAATATAGCGGCAAATTTAAATCGTTTATTACTGCTGAATTTGAGAATACGTTCTGTACATCAGCTACTCCTATTCATTGAAGATAGCCTATAAATTTATCAATGTCCATTTTTCGCAACGCCTTGCCTAATTTTGGGCCAGTTTCGTCGATGATGGTATTAAGATTAAATCGACACGTCTTGACAGCCCAAGTTGACAGAATTAAAATATTTACCTAGCTAATTCTCATGGCCGTTCCCAACATCGCTAGAATGTCTCCGCTAATAATACAGCCCACCATCGTCATACGCTATCCAATGACAGCAATGACAATGGCGCAGCAGAAGAAGCTAGGGAAAAAGGGGGAAGCGTTGAAAAACACTGGTTCATTCATGGTGGTGCATATATAAGCTATGCATCTGAATAAGCCAAGCGGTGGTATATATCAGATGTAACAGAGGCCGTTAAAACGGCACCGTGCAAACAATTATAGGGGAAATCGAGACTGGCACACAAGTGAGCAAAAACAGGTCCTGCTCACCTTGGAGCTCAGCCCCGAATGACGGCAACCAGGGAACCCAGCAACTATTTATTAAACAAGTTATTTTCGACGCGAGCCAATCAGATAGCAGCAAGAATTTTATACCCGAATTTGCGTTTAAATAATTAATATTTTTATTTGATGCCCACGACCCTAAATTTTGACATAAAACGTGCATAAAATATTAATTTTTAGGTACCCGGCCCCTTCCAACCTTCCCCCCTAAACCTCGACATCGCCCCTTTTCAGGGCCATAAATTCGTAACCTCAACTACCTACCGAGAGATGGGCTTCAGTATTTCTACTGTTATATTAACGAACAGGCGATGTTGCAGTTGTGATGTAGTGAAGAATTTGTAACACCACAACCTGTACATTGGGTGCTAAGTGAGCAGAGCTGAATTTGTTCACGGATGTATACATTTTTACAAAAAATTGATGGTCCTTAAAAGGACCGTTTGTGATATGATACAGTATAGCAGTGCTATACTATATGATGGTAGACGGCCGCTTACTTCTTCTGCTCGGCCTTGGCCACCGCCGAGTAGACATCGTATTCGGAATCTTCCTGCAAACCGGTAATTTCGTCGTCACACGACTCGGCAAGGGCGACGTCAACTAGGTGGTCCGGGAATGTGGGTGCCTTATCTCGTGGGGCAGCGATGACGACCTCCTCATAGGACAGAGCTGGCTGAACCGGAAGTAGGTACTCAGTGCGGCTCGTGAACTTCCAGGACTCGGTTGTCCGAAGATACTTCAGGGTGCTCTCTGACAGGAACGGGCAGACAAACTTTTCCCTCCATTCGCAGTATTTAGGGTCGTCAGGGTCGAAGCGATCAGCTGGCAAGTCGTTGACAGGCACCGGAGTCGAACATCTCTCCACGTACTCGGAATCGCAGTCCAAGGCAAAGTTGAGTGGAGCCAACATTTTGACAGAAAATGATACGTAGATATCCAAGGTTGTATCTCGGTGGCTCAGCCGTAAATGTTTGGGCACCGGCATGAGCGCTAATATTTATACCAGGAAGGGTGGTGGGAGGCGGGGCCTCACACATCGATTTCCAGGTCTCTGATTGGCCCGCTTCCAAATTCACGCCAAATTGAATTTGTTTTTCCCTACAACGAAAGATATCAAATATTTAACACGCCTAATCTAGGCTACTGATAACTATCTACACATGGACTTATTTCGATTCGATTGAACACCCACTCGGCAATTTCTAATTTTTCGGCTCCCAATGTCCAGACTATACACACTTGTCGTTTCATTCTTCTACCGTGGGGAAGTAACTACATTAGGCGTATTATTAACTGAATTCTGAATTCAGTGATAAGTACTGTAGGCTACGTACCTACCGCATATACGTCTTCTTCTGGAATTTCAATCTCTTGTCTATTTTGTGCGATAATATATGACATGGCAGACACAGTACTCATCATTAAAAGATTATGGAGCCGTAGCAAAATTTGTATTTTCTTAACGGCGGCCATTTGTTTTAATATGAATTGAAAACAAAACAAGCAAAAAACGGTCACAGGCATATAAGCCGATAACACTTTTCCACATATAAAATGGCCAGACTGTCCGAAATACCCAATTAATTCAAATTCTATACCGTATTGATTATATTATTTATAATCAAATATAGTTTTCTATGGGAAATATGTGTAAATTTTAATTTCTATGTACTTTTCCCTCCTAATCTGGATTAACCTAATGTCGTCTGCTGATGCAATGAAATATAGCGGCAAATTTAAATCGTTTATTACTGCTGAATTTGAGAATACGTTCTGTACATCAGCTACTCCTATTCATTGAAGATAGCCTATAAATTAATCAATGTCCATTTTTCGCAACGCCTTGCCTAATTTTGGGCCAGTTCCGTCGATGATGGTACTAAGATTAAATCGACACGTCTTGACAGCCCAAGTTGACAGAATTAAAATATTTACCTAGCTAATTCTCATGGCCGTTCCCAACATCGCTAGAATGTCTCCGCTAATAATACAGCCCACCATCGTCATACGCTATCCAATGACAGCAATGACAATGGCGCAGCAGAAGAAGCTAGGGAAAAAGGGGGAAGTGTTGAAAAACACTGGTTCATTCATGGTGGTGCATATATAAGCTATGCATCTGAATAAGCCAAGCGGTGGTATATATCAGATGTAACAGAGGCCGTTAAAACGGCACCGTGCAAAGAATTATAGGGGAAATCGAGACTGGCACACAAGTGAGCAAAAACAGGTCCTGCTCACCTTGGAGCTCAGCCCCGAATGACGGCAACCAGGGAACCCAGCAACTATTTATTAAACAAGTTATTTTCGACGCGAGCCAATCAGATAGCAGCAAGAATTTTATACCCGAATTTGCGTTTAAATAATTAATATTTTTATTTGATGCCCACGACCCTAAATTTTGACATAAAACGTGCATAAAATATTAATTTTTAGGTACCCGGCCCCTTCCAACCTTCCCCCCTAAACCTCGACATCGCCCCTTTTCAGGGCCATAAATTCGTAACCTCAACTACCTACCGAGAGATGGGCTTCAGTATTTCTACTGTTATATTAACGAACAGGCGATGTTGCAGTTGTGATGTAGTGAAGAATTTGTAACACCACAACCTGTACATTGGGTGCTAAGTGAGCAGAGCTGAATTTGTTCACGGATGTATACATTTTTACAAAAAATTGATGGTCCTTAAAAGGACCGTTTGTGATATGATACAGTATAGCAGTGCTATACTATATGATGGTAGACGGCCGCTTACTTCTTCTGCTCGGCCTTGGCCACCGCCGAGTAGACATCGTATTCGGAATCTTCCTGCAAACCGGTAATTTCGTCGTCACACGACTCGGCAAGGGCGACGTCAACTAGGTGGTCCGGGAATGTGGGTGCCTTATCTGGTGGGGCAGCGATGACGACCTCCTCATAGGACAGAGCTGGCTGAACCGGAAGTAGGTACTCAGTGCGGCTCGTGAACTTCCAGGACTCGGTTGTCCGAAGATACTTCAGGGTGCTCTCTGACAGGAACGGGCAGACAAACTTTTCCCTCCATTCGCAGTATTTAGGGTCGTCAGGGTCGAAGCGATCAGCTGGCAAGTCGTTGACAGGCACCGGAGTCGAACATCTCTCCACGTACTCGGAATCGCAGTCCAAGGCAAAGTTGAGTGGAGCCAACATTTTGACAGAAAATGATACGTAGATATCCAAGGTTGTATCTCGGTGGCTCAGCCGTAAATGTTTGGGCACCGGCATGAGCGCTAATATTTATACCAGGAAGGGTGGTGGGAGGCGGGGCCTCACACATCGATTTCCAGGTCTCTGATTGGCCCGCTTCCAAATTCACCCCAAATTGAATTTGTTTTTCCCTACAACGAAAGATATCAAATATTTAACACGCCTAATCTAGGCTACTGATAACTATCTACACATGGACTTATTTCGATTCGATTGAACACCCACTCGGCAATTTCTAATTTTTCGGCTCCCAATGTCCAGACTATACACACTTGTCGTTTCATTCTTCTACCGTGGGGAAGTAACTACATTAGGCGTATTATTAACTGAATTCTGAATTCAGTGATAAGTACTGTAGGCTACGTACCTACCGCATATACGTCTTCTTCTGGAATTTCAATCTCTTGTCTATTTTGTGCGGTAATATATGACATGGCAGACACAGTACTCATCATTAAAAGATTATGGAGCCGTAGCAAAATTTGTATTTTCTTAACGGCGGCCATTTGTTTTAATATGAATTGAAAACAAAACAAGCAAAAAACGGTCACAGGCATATAAGCCGATAACACTTTTCCACATATAAAATGGCCAGACTGTCCGAAATACCCAATTAATTCAAATTCTATACCGTATTGGTTATATTATTTATAATCAAATATAGTTTTCTATGGGAAATATGTGTAAATTTTAATTTCTATGTACTTTTCCCTCCTAATCTGGATTAACCTAATGTCGTCTGCTGATGCAATGAAATATAGCGGCAAATTTAAATCGTTTATTACTGCTGAATTTGAGAATACGTTCTGTACATCAGCTACTCCTATTCATTGAAGATAGCCTATAAATTTATCAATGTCCATTTTTCGCAACGCCTTGCCTAATTTTGGGCCAGTTCCGTCGATGATGGTACTAAGATTAAATCGACACGTCTTGACAGCCCAAGTTGACAGAACTAAAATATTTACCTAGCTAATTCTCATGGCCGTTCCCAACATCGCTAGAATGTCTCCGCTAATAATACAGCCCACCATCGTCATACGCTATCCAATGACAGCAATGACAATGGCGCAGCAGAAGAAGCTAGGGAAAAAGGGGGAAGTGTTGAAAAACACTGGTTCATTCATGGTGGTGCATATATAAGCTATGCATCTGAATAAGCCAAGCGGTGGTATATATCAGATGTAACAGAGGCCGTTAAAACGGCACCGTGCAAAGAATTATAGGGGAAATCGAGACTGGCACACAAGTGAGCAAAAACAGGTCCTGCTCACCTTGGAGCTCAGCCCCGAATGACGGCAACCAGGGAACCCAGCAACTATTTATTAAACAAGTTATTTTCGACGCGAGCCAATCAGATAGCAGCAAGAATTTTATACCCGAATTTGCGTTTAAATAATTAATATTTTTATTTGATGCCCACGACCCTAAATTTTGACATAAAACGTGCATAAAATATTAATTTTTAGGTACCCGGCCCCTTCCAACCTTCCCCCCTAAACCTCGACATCGCCCCTTTTCAGGGCCATAAATTCGTAACCTCAACTACCTACCGAGAGATGGGCTTCAGTATTTCTACTGTTATATTAACGAACAGGCGATGTTGCAGTTGTGATGTAGTGAAGAATTTGTAACACCACAACCTGTACATTGGGTGCTAAGTGAGCAGAGCTGAATTTGTTCACGGATGTATACATTTTTACAAAAAATTGATGGTCCTTAAAAGGACCGTTTGTGATATGATACAGTATAGCAGTGCTATACTATATGATGGTAGACGGCCGCTTACTTCTTCTGCTCGGCCATGGCCACCGCCGAGTAGACATCGTATTCGGAATCTTCCTGCAAACCGGTAATTTCGTCGTCACACGACTCGGCAAGGGCGACGTCAACTAGGTGGTCCGGGAATGTGGGTGCCTTATCTCGTGGGGCAGCGATGACGACCTCCTCATAGGACAGAGCTGGCTGAACCGGAAGTAGGTACTCAGTGCGGCTCGTGAACTTCCAGGACTCGGTTGTCCGAAGATACTTCAGGGTGCTCTCTGACAGGAACGGGCAGACAAACTTTTCCCTCCATTCGCAGTATTTAGGGTCGTCAGGGTCGAAGCGATCAGCTGGCAAGTCGTTGACAGGCACCGGAGTCGAACATCTCTCCACGTACTCGGAATCGCAGTCCAAGGCAAAGTTGAGTGGAGCCAACATTTTGACAGAAAATGATACGTAGATATCCAAGGTTGTATCTCGGTGGCTCAGCCGTAAATGTTTGGGCACCGGCATGAGCGCTAATATTTATACCAGGAAGGGTGGTGGGAGGCGGGGCCTCACACATCGATTTCCAGGTCTCTGATTGGCCCGCTTCCAAATTCACCCCAAATTGAATTTGTTTTTCCCTACAACGAAAGATATCAAATATTTAACACGCCTAATCTAGGCTACTGATAACTATCTACACATGGACTTATTTCGATTCGATTGAACACCCACTCGGCAATTTCTAATTTTTCGGCTCCCAATGTCCAGACTATACACACTTGTCGTTTCATTCTTCTACCGTGGGGAAGTAACTACATTAGGCGTATTATTAACTGAATTCTGAATTCAGTGATAAGTACTGTAGGCTACGTACCTACCGCATATACGTCTTCTTCTGGAATTTCAATCTCTTGTCTATTTTGTGCGATAATATATGACATGGCAGACACAGTACTCATCATTAAAAGATTATGGAGCCGTAGCAAAATTTGTATTTTCTTAACGGCGGCCATTTGTTTTAATATGAATTGAAAACAAAACAAGCAAAAAACGGTCACAGGCATATAAGCCGATAACACTTTTCCACATATAAAATGGCCAGACTGTCCGAAATACCCAATTAATTCAAATTCTATACCGTATTGATTATATTATTTATAATCAAATATAGTTTTCTATGGGAAATATGTGTAAATTTTAATTTCTATGTACTTTTCCCTCCTAATCTGGATTAACCTAATGTCGTCTGCTGATGCAATGAAATATAGCGGCAAATTTAAATCGTTTATTACTGCTGAATTTGAGAATACGTTCTGTACATCAGCTACTCCTATTCATTGAAGATAGCCTATAAATTTATCAATGTCCATTTTTCGCAACGCCTTGCCTAATTTTGGGCCAGTTTCGTCGATGATGGTATTAAGATTAAATCGACACGTCTTGACAGCCCAAGTTGACAGAATTAAAATATTTACCTAGCTAATTCTCATGGCCGTTCCCAACATCGCTAGAATGTCTCCGCTAATAATACAGCCCACCATCGTCATACGCTATCCAATGACAGCAATGACAATGGCGCAGCAGAAGAAGCTAGGGAAAAAGGGGGAAGCGTTGAAAAACACTGGTTCATTCATGGTGGTGCATATATAAGCTATGCATCTGAATAAGCCAAGCGGTGGTATATATCAGATGTAACAGAGGCCGTTAAAACGGCACCGTGCAAACAATTATAGGGGAAATCGAGACTGGCACACAAGTGAGCAAAAACAGGTCCTGCTCACCTTGGAGCTCAGCCCCGAATGACGGCAACCAGGGAACCCAGCAACTATTTATTAAACAAGTTATTTTCGACGCGAGCCAATCAGATAGCAGCAAGAATTTTATACCCGAATTTGCGTTTAAATAATTAATATTTTTATTTGATGCCCACGACCCTAAATTTTGACATAAAACGTGCATAAAATATTAATTTTTAGGTACCCGGCCCCTTCCAACCTTCCCCCCTAAACCTCGACATCGCCCCTTTTCAGGGCCATAAATTCGTAACCTCAACTACCTACCGAGAGATGGGCTTCAGTATTTCTACTGTTATATTAACGAACAGGCGATGTTGCAGTTGTGATGTAGTGAAGAATTTGTAACACCACAACCTGTACATTGGGTGCTAAGTGAGCAGAGCTGAATTTGTTCACGGATGTATACATTTTTACAAAAAATTGATGGTCCTTAAAAGGACCGTTTGTGATATGATACAGTATAGCAGTGCTATACTATATGATGGTAGACGGCCGCTTACTTCTTCTGCTCGGCCTTGGCCACCGCCGAGTAGACATCGTATTCGGAATCTTCCTGCAAACCGGTAATTTCGTCGTCACACGACTCGGCAAGGGCGACGTCAACTAGGTGGTCCGGGAATGTGGGTGCCTTATCTCGTGGGGCAGCGATGACGACCTCCTCATAGGACAGAGCTGGCTGAACCGGAAGTAGGTACTCAGTGCGGCTCGTGAACTTCCAGGACTCGGTTGTCCGAAGATACTTCAGGGTGCTCTCTGACAGGAACGGGCAGACAAACTTTTCCCTCCATTCGCAGTATTTAGGGTCGTCAGGGTCGAAGCGATCAGCTGGCAAGTCGTTGACAGGCACCGGAGTCGAACATCTCTCCACGTACTCGGAATCGCAGTCCAAGGCAAAGTTGAGTGGAGCCAACATTTTGACAGAAAATGATACGTAGATATCCAAGGTTGTATCTCGGTGGCTCAGCCGTAAATGTTTGGGCACCGGCATGAGCGCTAATATTTATACCAGGAAGGGTGGTGGGAGGCGGGGCCTCACACATCGATTTCCAGGTCTCTGATTGGCCCGCTTCCAAATTCACGCCAAATTGAATTTGTTTTTCCCTACAACGAAAGATATCAAATATTTAACACGCCTAATCTAGGCTACTGATAACTATCTACACATGGACTTATTTCGATTCGATTGAACACCCACTCGGCAATTTCTAATTTTTCGGCTCCCAATGTCCAGACTATACACACTTGTCGTTTCATTCTTCTACCGTGGGGAAGTAACTACATTAGGCGTATTATTAACTGAATTCTGAATTCAGTGATAAGTACTGTAGGCTACGTACCTACCGCATATACGTCTTCTTCTGGAATTTCAATCTCTTGTCTATTTTGTGCGATAATATATGACATGGCAGACACAGTACTCATCATTAAAAGATTATGGAGCCGTAGCAAAATTTGTATTTTCTTAACGGCGGCCATTTGTTTTAATATGAATTGAAAACAAAACAAGCAAAAAACGGTCACAGGCATATAAGCCGATAACACTTTTCCACATATAAAATGGCCAGACTGTCCGAAATACCCAATTAATTCAAATTCTATACCGTATTGATTATATTATTTATAATCAAATATAGTTTTCTATGGGAAATATGTGTAAATTTTAATTTCTATGTACTTTTCCCTCCTAATCTGGATTAACCTAATGTCGTCTGCTGATGCAATGAAATATAGCGGCAAATTTAAATCGTTTATTACTGCTGAATTTGAGAATACGTTCTGTACATCAGCTACTCCTATTCATTGAAGATAGCCTATAAATTTATCAATGTCCATTTTTCGCAACGCCTTGCCTAATTTTGGGCCAGTTTCGTCGATGATGGTATTAAGATTAAATCGACACGTCTTGACAGCCCAAGTTGACAGAATTAAAATATTTACCTAGCTAATTCTCATGGCCGTTCCCAACATCGCTAGAATGTCTCCGCTAATAATACAGCCCACCATCGTCATACGCTATCCAATGACAGCAATGACAATGGCGCAGCAGAAGAAGCTAGGGAAAAAGGGGGAAGTGTTGAAAAACACTGGTTCATTCATGGTGGTGCATATATAAGCTATGCATCTGAATAAGCCAAGCGGTGGTATATATCAGATGTAACAGAGGCCGTTAAAACGGCACCGTGCAAACAATTATAGGGGAAATCGAGACTGGCACACAAGTGATCAAAAACAGGTCCTGCTCACCTTGGAGCTCAGCCCCGAATGACGGCAACCAGGGAACCCAGCAACTATTTATTAAACAAGTTATTTTCGACGCGAGCCAATCAGATAGCAGCAAGAATTTTATACCCGAATTTGCGTTTAAATAATTAATATTTTTATTTGATGCCCACGACCCTAAATTTTGACATAAAACGTGCATAAAATATTAATTTTTAGGTACCCGGCCCCTTCCAACCTTCCCCCCTAAACCTCGACATCGCCCCTTTTCAGGGCCATAAATTCGTAACCTCAACTACCTACCGAGAGATGGGCTTCAGTATTTCTACTGTTATATTAACGAACAGGCGATGTTGCAGTTGTGATGTAGTGAAGAATTTGTAACACCACAACCTGTACATTGGGTGCTAAGTGAGCAGAGCTGAATTTGTTCACGGATGTATACATTTTTACAAAAAATTGATGGTCCTTAAAAGGACCGTTTGTGATATGATACAGTATAGCAGTGCTATACTATATGATGGTAGACGGCCGCTTACTTCTTCTGCTCGGCCTTGGCCACCGCCGAGTAGACATCGTATTCGGAATCTTCCTGCAAACCGGTAATTTCGTCGTCACACGACTCGGCAAGGGCGACGTCAACTAGGTGGTCCGGGAATGTGGGTGCCTTATCTCGTGGGGCAGCGATGACGACCTCCTCATAGGACAGAGCTGGCTGAACCGGAAGTAGGTACTCAGTGCGGCTCGTGAACTTCCAGGACTCGGTTGTCCGAAGATACTTCAGGGTGCTCTCTGACAGGAACGGGCAGACAAACTTTTCCCTCCATTCGCAGTATTTAGGGTCGTCAGGGTCGAAGCGATCAGCTGGCAAGTCGTTGACAGGCACCGGAGTCGAACATCTCTCCACGTACTCGGAATCGCAGTCCAAGGCAAAGTTGAGTGGAGCCAACATTTTGACAGAAAATGATACGTAGATATCCAAGGTTGTATCTCGGTGGCTCAGCCGTAAATGTTTGGGCACCGGCATGAGCGCTAATATTTATACCAGGAAGGGTGGTGGGAGGCGGGGCCTCACACATCGATTTCCAGGTCTCTGATTGGCCCGCTTCCAAATTCACCCCAAATTGAATTTGTTTTTCCCTACAACGAAAGATATCAAATATTTAACACGCCTAATCTAGGCTACTGATAACTATCTACACATGGACTTATTTCGATTCGATTGAACACCCACTCGGCAATTTCTAATTTTTCGGCTCCCAATGTCCAGACTATACACACTTGTCGTTTCATTCTTCTACCGTGGGGAAGTAACTACATTAGGCGTATTATTAACTGAATTCTGAATTCAGTGATAAGTACTGTAGGCTACGTACCTACCGCATATACGTCTTCTTCTGGAATTTCAATCTCTTGTCTATTTTGTGCGGTAATATATGACATGGCAGACACAGTACTCATCATTAAAAGATTATGGAGCCGTAGCAAAATTTGTATTTTCTTAACGGCGGCCATTTGTTTTAATATGAATTGAAAACAAAACAAGCAAAAAACGGTCACAGGCATATAAGCCGATAACACTTTTCCACATATAAAATGGCCAGACTGTCCGAAATACCCAATTAATTCAAATTCTATACCGTATTGGTTATATTATTTATAATCAAATATAGTTTTCTATGGGAAATATGTGTAAATTTTAATTTCTATGTACTTTTCCCTCCTAATCTGGATTAACCTGATGTCGTCTGCTGATGCAATGAAATATAGCGGCAAATTTAAATCGTTTATTACTGCTGAATTTGAGAATACGTTCTGTACATCAGCTACTCCTATTCATTGAAGATAGCCTATAAATTTATCAATGTCCATTTTTCGCAACGCCTTGCCTAATTTTGGGCCAGTTCCGTCGATGATGGTACTAAGATTAAATCGACACGTCTTGACAGCCCAAGTTGACAGAACTAAAATATTTTCTAGCTAATTCTCATGGCCGTTCCCAACATCGCTAGAATGTCTCCGCTAATAATACAGCCCACCATCGTCATACGCTATCCAATGACAGCAATGACAATGGCGCAGCAGAAGAAGCTAGGGAAAAAGGGGGAAGTGTTGAAAAACACTGGTTCATTCATGGTGGTGCATATATAAGCTATGCATCTGAATAAGCCAAGCGGTGGTATATATCAGATGTAACAGAGGCCGTTAAAACGGCACCGTGCAAACAATTATAGGGGAAGTCGAGACTGGCACACAAGTGAGCAAAAACAGGTCCTGCTCACCTTGGAGCTCAGCCCCGAATGACGGCAACCAGGGAACCCAGCAACTATTTATTAAACAAGTTATTTTCGACGCGAGCCAATCAGATAGCAGCAAGAATTTTATACCCGAATTTGCGTTTAAATAATTAATATTTTTATTTGATGCCCACGACCCTAAATTTTGACATAAAACGTGCATAAAATATTAATTTTTAGGTACCCGGCCCCTTCCAACCTTCCCCCCTAAACCTCGACATCGCCCCTTTTCAGGGCCATAAATTCGTAACCTCAACTACCTACCGAGAGATGGGCTTCAGTATTTCTACTGTTATATTAACGAACAGGCGATGTTGCAGTTGTGATGTAGTGAAGAATTTGTAACACCACAACCTGTACATTGGGTGCTAAGTGAGCAGAGCTGAATTTGTTCACGGATGTATACATTTTTACAAAAAATTGATGGTCCTTAAAAGGACCGTTTGTGATATGATACAGTATAGCAGTGCTATACTATATGATGGTAGACGGCCGCTTACTTCTTCTGCTCGGCCTTGGCCACCGCCGAGTAGACATCGTATTCGGAATCTTCCTGCAAACCGGTAATTTCGTCGTCACACGACTCGGCAAGGGCGACGTCAACTAGGTGGTCCGGGAATGTGGGTGCCTTATCTCGTGGGGCAGCGATGACGACCTCCTCATAGGACAGAGCTGGCTGAACCGGAAGTAGGTACTCAGTGCGGCTCGTGAACTTCCAGGACTCGGTTGTCCGAAGATACTTCAGGGTGCTCTCTGACAGGAACGGGCAGACAAACTTTTCCCTCCATTCGCAGTATTTAGGGTCGTCAGGGTCGAAGCGATCAGCTGGCAAGTCGTTGACAGGCACCGGAGTCGAACATCTCTCCACGTACTCGGAATCGCAGTCCAAGGCAAAGTTGAGTGGAGCCAACATTTTGACAGAAAATGATACGTAGATATCCAAGGTTGTATCTCGGTGGCTCAGCCGTAAATGTTTGGGCACCGGCATGAGCGCTAATATTTATACCAGGAAGGGTGGTGGGAGGCGGGGCCTCACACATCGATTTCCAGGTCTCTGATTGGCCCGCTTCCAAATTCACCCCAAATTGAATTTGTTTTTCCCTACAACGAAAGATATCAAATATTTAACACGCCTAATCTAGGCTACTGATAACTATCTACACATGGACTTATTTCGATTCGATTGAACACCCACTCGGCAATTTCTAATTTTTCGGCTCCCAATGTCCAGACTATACACACTTGTCGTTTCATTCTTCTACCGTGGGGAAGTAACTACATTAGGCGTATTATTAACTGAATTCTGAATTCAGTGATAAGTACTGTAGGCTACGTACCTACCGCATATACGTCTTCTTCTGGAATTTCAATCTCTTGTCTATTTTGTGCGGTAATATATGACATGGCAGACACAGTACTCATCATTAAAAGATTATGGAGCCGTAGCAAAATTTGTATTTTCTTAACGGCGGCCATTTGTTTTAATATGAATTGAAAACAAAACAAGCAAAAAACGGTCACAGGCATATAAGCCGATAACACTTTTCCACATATAAAATGGCCAGACTGTCCGAAATACCCAATTAATTCAAATTCTATACCGTATTGGTTATATTATTTATAATCAAATATAGTTTTCTATGGGAAATATGTGTAAATTTTAATTTCTATGTACTTTTCCCTCCTAATCTGGATTAACCTAATGTCGTCTGCTGATGCAATGAAATATAGCGGCAAATTTAAATCGTTTATTACTGCTGAATTTGAGAATACGTTCTGTACATCAGCTACTCCTATTCATTGAAGATAGCCTATAAATTTATCAATGTCCATTTTTCGCAACGCCTTGCCTAATTTTGGGCCAGTTCCGTCGATGATGGTACTAAGATTAAATCGACACGTCTTGACAGCCCAAGTTGACAGAATTAAAATATTTACCTAGCTAATTCTCATGGCCGTTCCCAACATCGCTAGAATGTCTCCGCTAATAATACAGCCCACCATCGTCATACGCTATCCAATGACAGCAATGACAATGGCGCAGCAGAAGAAGCTAGGGAAAAAGGGGGAAGTGTTGAAAAACACTGGTTCATTCATGGTGGTGCATATATAAGCTATGCATCTGAATAAGCCAAGCGGTGGTATATATCAGATGTAACAGAGGCCGTTAAAACGGCACCGTGCAAAGAATTATAGGGGAAATCGAGACTGGCACACAAGTGAGCAAAAACAGGTCCTGCTCACCTTGGAGCTCAGCCCCGAATGACGGCAACCAGGGAACCCAGCAACTATTTATTAAACAAGTTATTTTCGACGCGAGCCAATCAGATAGCAGCAAGAATTTTATACCCGAATTTGCGTTTAAATAATTAATATTTTTATTTGATGCCCACGACCCTAAATTTTGACATAAAACGTGCATAAAATATTAATTTTTAGGTACCCGGCCCCTTCCAACCTTCCCCCCTAAACCTCGACATCGCCCCTTTTCAGGGCCATAAATTCGTAACCTCAACTACCTACCGAGAGATGGGCTTCAGTATTTCTACTGTTATATTAACGAACAGGCGATGTTGCAGTTGTGATGTAGTGAAGAATTTGTAACACCACAACCTGTACATTGGGTGCTAAGTGAGCAGAGCTGAATTTGTTCACGGATGTATACATTTTTACAAAAAATTGATGGTCCTTAAAAGGACCGTTTGTGATATGATACAGTATAGCAGTGCTATACTATATGATGGTAGACGGCCGCTTACTTCTTCTGCTCGGCCTTGGCCACCGCCGAGTAGACATCGTATTCGGAATCTTCCTGCAAACCGGTAATTTCGTCGTCACACGACTCGGCAAGGGCGACGTCAACTAGGTGGTCCGGGAATGTGGGTGCCTTATCTCGTGGGGCAGCGATGACGACCTCCTCATAGGACAGAGCTGGCTGAACCGGAAGTAGGTACTCAGTGCGGCTCGTGAACTTCCAGGACTCGGTTGTCCGAAGATACTTCAGGGTGCTCTCTGACAGGAACGGGCAGACAAACTTTTCCCTCCATTCGCAGTATTTAGGGTCGTCAGGGTCGAAGCGATCAGCTGGCAAGTCGTTGACAGGCACCGGAGTCGAACATCTCTCCACGTACTCGGAATCGCAGTCCAAGGCAAAGTTGAGTGGAGCCAACATTTTGACAGAAAATGATACGTAGATATCCAAGGTTGTATCTCGGTGGCTCAGCCGTAAATGTTTGGGCACCGGCATGAGCGCTAATATTTATACCAGGAAGGGTGGTGGGAGGCGGGGCCTCACACATCGATTTCCAGGTCTCTGATTGGCCCGCTTCCAAATTCACCCCAAATTGAATTTGTTTTTCCCTACAACGAAAGATATCAAATATTTAACACGCCTAATCTAGGCTACTGATAACTATCTACACATGGACTTATTTCGATTCGATTGAACACCCACTCGGCAATTTCTAATTTTTCGGCTCCCAATGTCCAGACTATACACACTTGTCGTTTCATTCTTCTACCGTGGGGAAGTAACTACATTAGGCGTATTATTAACTGAATTCTGAATTCAGTGATAAGTACTGTAGGCTACGTACCTACCGCATATACGTCTTCTTCTGGAATTTCAATCTCTTGTCTATTTTGTGCGGTAATATATGACATGGCAGACACAGTACTCATCATTAAAAGATTATGGAGCCGTAGCAAAATTTGTATTTTCTTAACGGCGGCCATTTGTTTTAATATGAATTGAAAACAAAACAAGCAAAAAACGGTCACAGGCATATAAGCCGATAACACTTTTCCACATATAAAATGGCCAGACTGTCCGAAATACCCAATTAATTCAAATTCTATACCGTATTGGTTATATTATTTATAATCAAATATAGTTTTCTATGGGAAATATGTGTAAATTTTAATTTCCATGTACTTTTCCCTCCTAATCTGGATTAACCTAATGTCGTCTGCTGATGCAATGAAATATAGCGGCAAATTTAAATCGTTTATTACTGCTGAATTTGAGAATACGTTCTGTACATCAGCTACTCCTATTCATTGAAGATAGCCTATAAATTTATCAATGTCCATTTTTCGCAACGCCTTGCCTAATTTTGGGCCAGTTCCGTCGATGATGGTACTAAGATTAAATCGACACGTCTTGACAGCCAAAGTTGACAGAACTAAAATATTTACCTAGCTAATTCTCATGGCCGTTCCCAACATCGCTAGAATGTCTCCGCTAATAATACAGCCCACCATCGTCATACGCTATCCAATGACAGCAATGACAATGGCGCAGCAGAAGAAGCTAGGGAAAAAGGGGGAAGTGTTGAAAAACACTGGTTCATTCATGGTGGTGCATATATAAGCTATGCATCTGAATAAGCCAAGCGGTGGTATATATCAGATGTAACAGAGGCCGTTAAAACGGCACCGTGCAAACAATTATAGGGGAAATCGAGACTGGCACACAAGTGAGCAAAAACAGGTCCTGCTCACCTTGGAGCTCAGCCCCGAATGACGGCAACCAGGGAACCCAGCAACTATTTATTAAACAAGTTATTTTCGACGCGAGCCAATCAGATAGCAGCAAGAATTTTATACCCGAATTTGCGTTTAAATAATTAATATTTTTATTTGATGCCCACGACCCTAAATTTTGACATAAAACGTGCATAAAATATTAATTTTTAGGTACCCGGCCCCTTCCAACCTTCCCCCCTAAACCTCGACATCGCCCCTTTTCAGGGCCATAAATTCGTAACCTCAACTACCTACCGAGAGATGGGCTTCAGTATTTCTACTGTTATATTAACGAACAGGCGATGTTGCAGTTGAGATGTAGTGAAGAATTTGTAACACCACAACCTGTACATTGGGTGCTAAGTGAGCGGAGCTGAATTTGTTCACGGATGTATACATTTTTACAAAAAATTGATGGTCCTTAAAAGGACCGTTTGTGATATGATACAGTATAGCAGTGCTATACTATATGATGGTAGACGGCCGCTTACTTCTTCTGCTCGGCCTTGGCCACCGCCGAGTAGACATCGTATTCGGAATCTTCCTGCAAACCGGTAATTTCGTCGTCACACGACTCGGCAAGGGCGACGTCAACTAGGTGGTCCGGGAATGTGGGTGCCTTATCTCGTGGGGCAGCGATGACGACCTCCTCATAGGACAGAGCTGGCTGAACCGGAAGTAGGTACTCAGTGCGGCTCGTGAACTTCCAGGACTCGGTTGTCCGAAGATACTTCAGGGTGCTCTCTGACAGGAACGGGCAGACAAACTTTTCCCTCCATTCGCAGTATTTAGGGTCGTCAGGGTCGAAGCGATCAGCTGGCAAGTCGTTGACAGGCACCGGAGTCGAACATCTCTCCACGTACTCGGAATCGCAGTCCAAGGCAAAGTTGAGTGGAGCCAACATTTTGACAGAAAATGATACGTAGATATCCAAGGTTGTATCTCGGTGGCTCAGCCGTAAATGTTTGGGCACCGGCATGAGCGCTAATATTTATACCAGGAAGGGTGGTGGGAGGCGGGGCCTCACACATCGATTTCCAGGTCTCTGATTGGCCCGCTTCCAAATTCACCCCAAATTGAATTTGTTTTTCCCTACAACGAAAGATATCAAATATTTAACACGCCTAATCTAGGCTACTGATAACTATCTACACATGGACTTATTTCGATTCGATTGAACACCCACTCGGCAATTTCTAATTTTTCGGCTCCCAATGTCCAGACTATACACACTTGTCGTTTCATTCTTCTACCGTGGGGAAGTAACTACATTAGGCGTATTATTAACTGAATTCTGAATTCAGTGATAAGTACTGTAGGCTACGTACCTACCGCATATACGTCTTCTTCTGGAATTTCAATCTCTTGTCTATTTTGTGCGGTAATATATGACATGGCAGACACAGTACTCATCATTAAAAGATTATGGAGCCGTAGCAAAATTTGTATTTTCTTAACGGCGGCCATTTGTTTTAATATGAATTGAAAACAAAACAAGCAAAAAACGGTCACAGGCATATAAGCCGATAACACTTTTCCACATATAAAATGGCCAGACTGTCCGAAATACCCAATTAATTCAAATTCTATACCGTATTGGTTATATTATTTATAATCAAATATAGTTTTCTATGGGAAATATGTGTAAATTTTAATTTCCATGTACTTTTCCCTCCTAATCTGGATTAACCTAATGTCGTCTGCTGATGCAATGAAATATAGCGGCAAATTTAAATCGTTTATTACTGCTGAATTTGAGAATACGTTCTGTACATCAGCTACTCCTATTCATTGAAGATAGCCTATAAATTTATCAATGTCCATTTTTCGCAACGCCTTGCCTAATTTTGGGCCAGTTCCGTCGATGATGGTACTAAGATTAAATCGACACGTCTTGACAGCCAAAGTTGACAGAACTAAAATATTTACCTAGCTAATTCTCATGGCCGTTCCCAACATCGCTAGAATGTCTCCGCTAATAATACAGCCCACCATCGTCATACGCTATCCAATGACAGCAATGACAATGGCGCAGCAGAAGAAGCTAGGGAAAAAGGGGGAAGTGTTGAAAAACACTGGTTCATTCATGGTGGTGCATATATAAGCTATGCATCTGAATAAGCCAAGCGGTGGTATATATCAGATGTAACAGAGGCCGTTAAAACGGCACCGTGCAAACAATTATAGGGGAAATCGAGACTGGCACACAAGTGAGCAAAAACAGGTCCTGCTCACCTTGGAGCTCAGCCCCGAATGACGGCAACCAGGGAACCCAGCAACTATTTATTAAACAAGTTATTTTCGACGCGAGCCAATCAGATAGCAGCAAGAATTTTATACCCGAATTTGCGTTTAAATAATTAATATTTTTATTTGATGCCCACGACCCTAAATTTTGACATAAAACGTGCATAAAATATTAATTTTTAGGTACCCGGCCCCTTCCAACCTTCCCCCCTAAACCTCGACATCGCCCCTTTTCAGGGCCATAAATTCGTAACCTCAACTACCTACCGAGAGATGGGCTTCAGTATTTCTACTGTTATATTAACGAACAGGCGATGTTGCAGTTGAGATGTAGTGAAGAATTTGTAACACCACAACCTGTACATTGGGTGCTAAGTGAGCGGAGCTGAATTTGTTCACGGATGTATACATTTTTACAAAAAATTGATGGTCCTTAAAAGGACCGTTTGTGATATGATACAGTATAGCAGTGCTATACTATATGATGGTAGACGGCCGCTTACTTCTTCTGCTCGGCCTTGGCCACCGCCGAGTAGACATCGTATTCGGAATCTTCCTGCAAACCGGTAATTTCGTCGTCACACGACTCGGCAAGGGCGACGTCAACTAGGTGGTCCGGGAATGTGGGTGCCTTATCTCGTGGGGCAGCGATGACGACCTCCTCATAGGACAGAGCTGGCTGAACCGGAAGTAGGTACTCAGTGCGGCTCGTGAACTTCCAGGACTCGGTTGTCCGAAGATACTTCAGGGTGCTCTCTGACAGGAACGGGCAGACAAACTTTTCCCTCCATTCGCAGTATTTAGGGTCGTCAGGGTCGAAGCGATCAGCTGGCAAGTCGTTGACAGGCACCGGAGTCGAACATCTCTCCACGTACTCGGAATCGCAGTCCAAGGCAAAGTTGAGTGGAGCCAACATTTTGACAGAAAATGATACGTAGATATCCAAGGTTGTATCTCGGTGGCTCAGCCGTAAATGTTTGGGCACCGGCATGAGCGCTAATATTTATACCAGGAAGGGTGGTGGGAGGCGGGGCCTCACACATCGATTTCCAGGTCTCTGATTGGCCCGCTTCCAAATTCACCCCAAATTGAATTTGTTTTTCCCTACAACGAAAGATATCAAATATTTAACACGCCTAATCTAGGCTACTGATAACTATCTACACATGGACTTATTTCGATTCGATTGAACACCCACTCGGCAATTTCTAATTTTTCGGCTCCCAATGTCCAGACTATACACACTTGTCGTTTCATTCTTCTACCGTGGGGAAGTAACTACATTAGGCGTATTATTAACTGAATTCTGAATTCAGTGATAAGTACTGTAGGCTACGTACCTACCGCATATACGTCTTCTTCTGGAATTTCAATCTCTTGTCTATTTTGTGCGGTAATATATGACATGGCAGACACAGTACTCATCATTAAAAGATTATGGAGCCGTAGCAAAATTTGTATTTTCTTAACGGCGGCCATTTGTTTTAATATGAATTGAAAACAAAACAAGCAAAAAACGGTCACAGGCATATAAGCCGATAACACTTTTCCACATATAAAATGGCCAGACTGTCCGAAATACCCAATTAATTCAAATTCTATACCGTATTGGTTATATTATTTATAATCAAATATAGTTTTCTATGGGAAATATGTGTAAATTTTAATTTCTATGTACTTTTCCCTCCTAATCTGGATTAACCTAATGTCGTCTGCTGATGCAATGAAATATAGCGGCAAATTTAAATCGTTTATTACTGCTGAATTTGAGAATACGTTCTGTACATCAGCTACTCCTATTCATTGAAGATAGCCTATAAATTTATCAATGTCCATTTTTCGCAACGCCTTGCCTAATTTTGGGCCAGTTCCGTCGATGATGGTACTAAGATTAAATCGACACGTCTTGACAGCCAAAGTTGACAGAACTAAAATATTTACCTAGCTAATTCTCATGGCCGTTCCCAACATCGCTAGAATGTCTCCGCTAATAATACAGCCCACCATCGTCATACGCTATCCAATGACAGCAATGACAATGGCGCAGCAGAAGAAGCTAGGGAAAAAGGGGGAAGTGTTGAAAAACACTGGTTCATTCATGGTGGTGCATATATAAGCTATGCATCTGAATAAGCCAAGCGGTGGTATATATCAGATGTAACAGAGGCCGTTAAAACGGCACCGTGCAAACAATTATAGGGGAAATCGAGACTGGCACACAAGTGAGCAAAAACAGGTCCTGCTCACCTTGGAGCTCAGCCCCGAATGACGGCAACCAGGGAACCCAGCAACTATTTATTAAACAAGTTATTTTCGACGCGAGCCAATCAGATAGCAGCAAGAATTTTATACCCGAATTTGCGTTTAAATAATTAATATTTTTATTTGATGCCCACGACCCTAAATTTTGACATAAAACGTGCATAAAATATTAATTTTTAGGTACCCGGCCCCTTCCAACCTTCCCCCCTAAACCTCGACATCGCCCCTTTTCAGGGCCATAAATTCGTAACCTCAACTACCTACCGAGAGATGGGCTTCAGTATTTCTACTGTTATATTAACGAACAGGCGATGTTGCAGTTGTGATGTAGTGAAGAATTTGTAACACCACAACCTGTACATTGGGTGCTAAGTGAGCAGAGCTGAATTTGTTCACGGATGTATACATTTTTACAAAAAATTGATGGTCCTTAAAAGGACCGTTTGTGATATGATACAGTATAGCAGTGCTATACTATATGATGGTAGACGGCCGCTTACTTCTTCTGCTCGGCCTTGGCCACCGCCGAGTAGACATCGTATTCGGAATCTTCCTGCAAACCGTTAATTTCGTCGTCACACGACTCGGCAAGGGCGACGTCAACTAGGTGGTCCGGGAATGTGGGTGCCTTATCTCGTGGGGCAGCGATGACGACCTCCTCATAGGACAGAGCTGGCTGAACCGGAAGTAGGTACTCAGTGCGGCTCGTGAACTTCCAGGACTCGGTTGTCCGAAGATACTTCAGGGTGCTCTCTGACAGGAACGGGCAGACAAACTTTTCCCTCCATTCGCAGTATTTAGGGTCGTCAGGGTCGAAGCGATCAGCTGGCAAGTCGTTGACAGGCACCGGAGTCGAACATCTCTCCACGTACTCGGAATCGCAGTCCAAGGCAAAGTTGAGTGGAGCCAACATTTTGACAGAAAATGATACGTAGATATCCAAGGTTGTATCTCGGTGGCTCAGCCGTAAATGTTTGGGCACCGGCATGAGCGCTCATATTTATACCAGGAAGGGTGGTGGGAGGCGGGGCCTCACACATCGATTTCCAGGTCTCTGATTGGCCCGCTTCCAAATTCACCCCAAATTGAATTTGTTTTTCCCTACAACGAAAGATATCAAATATTTAACACGCCTAATCTAGGCTACTGATAACTATCTACACATGGACTTATTTCGATTCGATTGAACACCCACTCGGCAATTTCTAATTTTTCGGCTCCCAATGTCCAGACTATACACACTTGTCGTTTCATTCTTCTACCGTGGGGAAGTAACTACATTAGGCGTATTATTAACTGAATTCTGAATTCAGTGATAAGTACTGTAGGCTACGTACCTACCGCATATACGTCTTCTTCTGGAATTTCAATCTCTTGTCTATTTTGTGCGGTAATATATGACATGGCAGACACAGTACTCATCATTAAAAGATTATGGAGCCGTAGCAAAATTTGTATTTTCTTAACGGCGGCCATTTGTTTTAATATGAATTGAAAACAAAACAAGCAAAAAACGGTCACAGGCATATAAGCCGATAACACTTTTCCACATATAAAATGGCCAGACTGTCCGAAATACCCAATTAATTCAAATTCTATACCGTATTGGTTATATTATTTATAATCAAATATAGTTTTCTATGGGAAATATGTGTAAATTTTAATTTCTATGTACTTTTCCCTCCTAATCTGGATTAACCTGATGTCGTCTGCTGATGCAATGAAATATAGCGGCAAATTTAAATCGTTTATTACTGCTGAATTTGAGAATACGTTCTGTACATCAGCTACTCCTATTCATTGAAGATAGCCTATAAATTTATCAATGTCCATTTTTCGCAACGCCTTGCCTAATTTTGGGCCAGTTCCGTCGATGATGGTACTAAGATTAAATCGACACGTCTTGACAGCCCAAGTTGACAGAACTAAAATATTTTCTAGCTAATTCTCATGGCCGTTCCCAACATCGCTAGAATGTCTCCGCTAATAATACAGCCCACCATCGTCATACGCTATCCAATGACAGCAATGACAATGGCGCAGCAGAAGAAGCTAGGGAAAAAGGGGGAAGTGTTGAAAAACACTGGTTCATTCATGGTGGTGCATATATAAGCTATGCATCTGAATAAGCCAAGCGGTGGTATATATCAGATGTAACAGAGGCCGTTAAAACGGCACCGTGCAAACAATTATAGGGGAAGTCGAGACTGGCACACAAGTGAGCAAAAACAGGTCCTGCTCACCTTGGAGCTCAGCCCCGAATGACGGCAACCAGGGAACCCAGCAACTATTTATTAAACAAGTTATTTTCGACGCGAGCCAATCAGATAGCAGCAAGAATTTTATACCCGAATTTGCGTTTAAATAATTAATATTTTTATTTGATGCCCACGACCCTAAATTTTGACATAAAACGTGCATAAAATATTAATTTTTAGGTACCCGGCCCCT
Source organism: Psococerastis gibbosa (assembly GCA_963971405.1). Lineage (NCBI taxonomy): Eukaryota > Metazoa > Arthropoda > Insecta > Psocodea > Psocidae > Psococerastis > Psococerastis gibbosa. The sequence goes on along the minus strand of OZ020486.1, from coordinate 48,539,508 downwards.
TCCAACCTTCCCCCCTAAACCTCGACATCGCCCCTTTTCAGGGCCATAAATTCGTAACCTCAACTACCTACCGAGAGATGGGCTTCAGTATTTCTACTGTTATATTAACGAACAGGCGATGTTGCAGTTGTGATGTAGTGAAGAATTTGTAACACCACAACCTGTACATTGGGTGCTAAGTGAGCAGAGCTGAATTTGTTCACGGATGTATACATTTTTACAAAAAATTGATGGTCCTTAAAAGGACCGTTTGTGATATGATACAGTATAGCAGTGCTATACTATATGATGGTAGACGGCCGCTTACTTCTTCTGCTCGGCCTTGGCCACCGCCGAGTAGACATCGTATTCGGAATCTTCCTGCAAACCGTTAATTTCGTCGTCACACGACTCGGCAAGGGCGACGTCAACTAGGTGGTCCGGGAATGTGGGTGCCTTATCTCGTGGGGCAGCGATGACGACCTCCTCATAGGACAGAGCTGGCTGAACCGGAAGTAGGTACTCAGTGCGGCTCGTGAACTTCCAGGACTCGGTTGTCCGAAGATACTTCAGGGTGCTCTCTGACAGGAACGGGCAGACAAACTTTTCCCTCCATTCGCAGTATTTAGGGTCGTCAGGGTCGAAGCGATCAGCTGGCAAGTCGTTGACAGGCACCGGAGTCGAACATCTCTCCACGTACTCGGAATCGCAGTCCAAGGCAAAGTTGAGTGGAGCCAACATTTTGACAGAAAATGATACGTAGATATCCAAGGTTGTATCTCGGTGGCTCAGCCGTAAATGTTTGGGCACCGGCATGAGCGCTAATATTTATACCAGGAAGGGTGGTGGGAGGCGGGGCCTCACACATCGATTTCCAGGTCTCTGATTGGCCCGCTTCCAAATTCACCCCAAATTGAATTTGTTTTTCCCTACAACGAAAGATATCAAATATTTAACACGCCTAATCTAGGCTACTGATAACTATCTACACATGGACTTATTTCGATTCGATTGAACACCCACTCGGCAATTTCTAATTTTTCGGCTCCCAATGTCCAGACTATACACACTTGTCGTTTCATTCTTCTACCGTGGGGAAGTAACTACATTAGGCGTATTATTAACTGAATTCTGAATTCAGTGATAAGTACTGTAGGCTACGTACCTACCGCATATACGTCTTCTTCTGGAATTTCAATCTCTTGTCTATTTTGTGCGGTAATATATGACATGGCAGACACAGTACTCATCATTAAAAGATTATGGAGCCGTAGCAAAATTTGTATTTTCTTAACGGCGGCCATTTGTTTTAATATGAATTGAAAACAAAACAAGCAAAAAACGGTCACAGGCATATAAGCCGATAACACTTTTCCACATATAAAATGGCCAGACTGTCCGAAATACCCAATTAATTCAAATTCTATACCGTATTGGTTATATTATTTATAATCAAATATAGTTTTCTATGGGAAATATGTGTAAATTTTAATTTCTATGTACTTTTCCCTCCTAATCTGGATTAACCTGATGTCGTCTGCTGATGCAATGAAATATAGCGGCAAATTTAAATCGTTTATTACTGCTGAATTTGAGAATACGTTCTGTACATCAGCTACTCCTATTCATTGAAGATAGCCTATAAATTTATCAATGTCCATTTTTCGCAACGCCTTGCCTAATTTTGGGCCAGTTCCGTCGATGATGGTACTAAGATTAAATCGACACGTCTTGACAGCCCAAGTTGACAGAACTAAAATATTTTCTAGCTAATTCTCATGGCCGTTCCCAACATCGCTAGAATGTCTCCGCTAATAATACAGCCCACCATCGTCATACGCTATCCAATGACAGCAATGACAATGGCGCAGCAGAAGAAGCTAGGGAAAAAGGGGGAAGTGTTGAAAAACACTGGTTCATTCATGGTGGTGCATATATAAGCTATGCATCTGAATAAGCCAAGCGGTGGTATATATCAGATGTAACAGAGGCCGTTAAAACGGCACCGTGCAAACAATTATAGGGGAAGTCGAGACTGGCACACAAGTGAGCAAAAACAGGTCCTGCTCACCTTGGAGCTCAGCCCCGAATGACGGCAACCAGGGAACCCAGCAACTATTTATTAAACAAGTTATTTTCGACGCGAGCCAATCAGATAGCAGCAAGAATTTTATACCCGAATTTGCGTTTAAATAATTAATATTTTTATTTGATGCCCACGACCCTAAATTTTGACATAAAACGTGCATAAAATATTAATTTTTAGGTACCCGGCCCCTTCCAACCTTCCCCCCTAAACCTCGACATCGCCCCTTTTCAGGGCCATAAATTCGTAACCTCAACTACCTACCGAGAGATGGGCTTCAGTATTTCTACTATTATATTAACGAACAGGCGATGTTGCAGTTGTGATGTAGTGAAGAATTTGTAACACCACAACCTGTACATTGGGTGCTAAGTGAGCAGAGCTGAATTTGTTCACGGATGTATACATTTTTACAAAAAATTGATGGTCCTTAAAAGGACCGTTTGTGATATGATACAGTATAGCAGTGCTATACTATATGATTTTAGACGGCCGCTTACTTCTTCTGCTCGGCCTTGGCCACCGCCGAGTAGACATCGTATTCGGAATCTTCCTGCAAACCGGTAATTTCGTCGTCACACGACTCGGCAAGGGCGACGTCAACTAGGTGGTCCGGGAATGTGGGTGCCTTATCTCGGGGGGCAGCGATGACGACCTCCTCATAGGACAGAGCTGGCTGAACCGGAAGTAGGTACTCAGTGCGGCTCGTGAACTTCCAGGACTCGGTTGTCCGAAGATACTTCAGGGTGCTCTCTGACAGGAACGGGCAGACAAACTTTTCCCTCCATTCGCAGTATTTAGGGTCGTCAGGGTCGAAGCGATCAGCTGGCAAGTCGTTGACAGGCACCGGAGTCGAACATCTCTCCACGTACTCGGAATCGCAGTCCAAGGCAAAGTTGAGTGGAGCCAACATTTTGACAGAAAATGATACGTAGATATCCAAGGTTGTATCTCGGTGGCTCAGCCGTAAATGTTTGGGCACCGGCATGAGCGCTAATATTTATACCAGGAAGGGTGGTGGGAGGCGGGGCCTCACACATCGATTTCCAGGTCTCTGATTGGCCCGCTTCCAAATTCACCCCAAATTGAATTTGTTTTTCCCTACAACGAAAGATATCAAATATTTAACACGCCTAATCTAGGCTACTGATAACTATCTACACATGGACTTATTTCGATTCGATTGAACACCCACTCAGCAATTTCTAATTTTTCGGCTCCCAATGTCCAGACTATACACACTTGTCGTTTCATTCTTCTACCGTGGGGAAGTAACTACATTAGGCGTATTATTAACTGAATTCTGAATTCAGTGATAAGTACTGTAGGCTACGTACCTACCGCATATACGTCTTCTTCTGGAATTTCAATCTCTTGTCTATTTTGTGCGGTAATATATGACATGGCAGACACAGTACTCATCATTAAAAGATTATGGAGCCGTAGCAAAATTTGTATTTTCTTAACGGCGGCCATTTGTTTTAATATGAATTGAAAACAAAACAAGCAAAAAACGGTCACAGGCATATAAGCCGATAACACTTTTCCACATATAAAATGGCCAGACTGTCCGAAATACCCAATTAATTCAAATTCTATACCGTATTGGTTATATTATTTATAATCAAATATATATAGTTTTCTATGGGAAATATGTGTAAATTTTAATTTCTCTGTACTTTTCCCTCCTGATCTGGATAACCTAATGTCGTCTGCTGATGCAATGAAATATAGCGGCAAATTTAAATCGTTTATTACTGCTGAATTTGAGAATACGTTCTGTACATCAGCTACTCCTATTCATTGAAGATAGCCTATAAATTTATCAATGTCCATTTTTCGCAACGCCTTGCCTAATTTTGGGCCAGTTCCGTCGATGATGGTACTAAGATTAAATCGACACGTCTTGACAGCCCAAGTTGACAGAACTAAAATATTTACCTAGCTAATTCTCATGGCCGTTCCCAACATCGCTAGAATGTCTCCGCTAATAATACAGCCCACCATCGTCATACGCTATCCAATGACAGCAATGACAATGGCGCAGCAGAAGAAGCTAGGGAAAAAGGGGGAAGTGTTGAAAAACACTGGTTCATTCATGGTGGTGCATATATAAGCTATGCATCTGAATAAGCCAAGCGGTGGTATATATCAGATGTAACAGAGGCCGTTAAAACGGCACCGTGCAAACAATTATAGGGGAAATCGAGACTGGCACACAAGTGAGCAAAAACAGGTCCTGCTCACCTTGGAGCTCAGCCCCGAATGACGGCAACCAGGGAACCCAGCAACTATTTATTAAACAAGTTATTTTCGACGCGAGCCAATCAGATAGCAGCAAGAATTTTATACCCGAATTCGCGTTTAAATAATTAATATTTTTATTTGATGCCCACGACCCTAAATTTTGACATAAAACGTGCATAAAATATTAATTTTTAGGTACCCGGCCCCTTCCGACCTTCCCCCCTAAACCTCGACATCGCCCCTTTTCAGGGCCATAAATTCGTAACCTCAACTACCTACCGAGAGATGGGCTTCAGTATTTCTACTGTTATATTAACGAACAGGCGATGTTGCAGTTGTGATGTAGTGAAGAATTTGTAACACCACAACCTGTACATTGGGTGCTAAGTGAGCAGAGCTGAATTTGTTCACGGATGTATACATTTTTACAAAAAATTGATGGTCCTTAAAAGGACCGTTTGTGATATGATACAGTATAGCAGTGCTATACTATATGATGGTAGACGGCCGCTTACTTCTTCTGCTCGGCCTTGGCCACCGCCGAGTAGACATCGTATTCGGAATCTTCCTGCAAACCGGTAATTTCGTCGTCACACGACTCGGCAAGGGCGACGTCAACTAGGTGGTCCGGGAATGTGGGTGCCTTATCTCGTGGGGCAGCGATGACGACCTCCTCATAGGACAGAGCTGGCTGAACCGGAAGTAGGTACTCAGTGCGGCTCGTGAACTTCCAGGACTCGGTTGTCCGAAGATACTTCAGGGTGCTCTCTGACAGGAACGGGCAGACAAACTATTCCCTCCATTCGCAGTATTTAGGGTCGTCAGGGTCGAAGCGATCAGCTGGCAAGTCGTTGACAGGCACCGGAGTCGAACATCTCTCCACGTACTCGGAATCGCAGTCCAAGGCAAAGTTGAGTGGAGCCAACATTTTGACAGAAAATGATACGTAGATATCCAAGGTTGTATCTCGGTGGCTCAGCCGTAAATGTTTGGGCACCGGCATGAGCGCTAATATTTATACCAGGAAGGGTGGTGGGAGGCGGGGCCTCACACATCGATTTCCAGGTCTCTGATTGGCTCGCTTCCAAATTCACCCCAAATTGAATTTGTTTTTCCCTACAACGAAAGATATCAAATATTTAACACGCCTAATCTAGGCTACTGATAACTATCTACACATGGACTTATTTCGATTCGATTGAACACCCACTCAGCAATTTCTAATTTTTCGGCTCCCAATGTCCAGACTATACACACTTGTCGTTTCATTCTTCTACCGTGGGGAAGTAACTACATTAGGCGTATTATTAACTGAATTCTGAATTCAGTGATAAGTACTGTAGGCTACGTACCTACCGCATATACGTCTTCTTCTGGAATTTCAATCTCTTGTCTATTTTGTGCGGTAATATATGACATGGCAGACACAGTACTCATCATTAAAAGATTATGGAGCCGTAGCAAAATTTGTATTTTCTTAACGGCGGCCATTTGTTTTAATATGAATTGAAAACAAAACAAGCAAAAAACGGTCACAGGCATATAAGCCGATAACACTTTTCCACATATAAAATGGCCAGACTGTCCGAAATACCCAATTAATTCAAATTCTATACCGTATTGGTTATATTATTTATAATCAAATATAGTTTTCTATGGGAAATATGTGTAAATTTTAATTTCTATGTACTTTTCCCTCCTAATCTGGATTAACCTAATGTCGTCTGCTGATGCAATGAAATATAGCGGCAAATTTAAATCGTTTATTACTGCTGAATTTGAGAATACGTTCTGTACATCAGCTACTCCTATTCATTGAAGATAGCCTATAAATTTATCAATGTCCATTTTTCGCAACGCCTTGCCTAATTTTGGGCCAGTTCCGTCGATGATGGTACTAAGATTAAATCGACACGTCTTGACAGCCCAAGTTGACAGAACTAAAATATTTACCTAGCTAATTCTCATGGCCGTTCCCAACATCGCTAGAATGTCTCCGCTAAGAATACAGCCCACCATCGTCATACGCTATCCAATGACAGCAATGACAATGGCGCAGCAGAAGAAGCTAGGGAAAAAGGGGGAAGTGTTGAAAAACACTGGTTCATTCATGGTGGTGCATATATAAGCTATGCATCTGAATAAGCCAAGCGGTGGTATATATCAGATGTAACAGAGGCCGTTAAAACGGCACCGTGCAAACAATTATAGGGGAAATCGAGACTGGCACACAAGTGAGCAAAAACAGGTCCTGCTCACCTTGGAGCTCAGCCCCGAATGACGGCAACCAGGGAACCCAGCAACTATTTATTAAACAAGTTATTTTCGACGCGAGCCAATCAGATAGCAGCAAGAATTTTATACCCGAATTTGCGTTTAAATAATTAATATTTTTATTTGATGCCCACGACCCTAAATTTTGACATAAAACCTGCATAAAATATTAATTTTTAGGTACCCGGCCCCTTCCAACCTTCCCCCCTAAACCTCGACATCGCCCCTTTTCAGGGCCATAAATTCGTAACCTCAACTACCTACCGAGAGATGGGCTTCAGTATTTCTACTGTTATATTAACGAACAGGCGATGTTGCAGTTGTGATGTAGTGAAGAATTTGTAACACCACAACCTGTACATTGGGTGCTAAGTGAGCAGAGCTGAATTTGTTCACGGATGTATACATTTTTACAAAAAATTGATGGTCCTTAAAAGGACCGTTTGTGATATGATACAGTATAGCAGTGCTATACTATATGATGGTAGACGGCCGCTTACTTCTTCTGCTCGGCCTTGGCCACCGCCGAGTAGACATCGTATTCGGAATCTTCCTGCAAACCGGTAATTTCGTCGTCACACGACTCGGCAAGGGCGACGTCAACTAGGTGGTCCGGGAATGTGGGTGCCTTATCTCGTGGGGCAGCGATGACGACCTCCTCATAGGACAGAGCTGGCTGAACCGGAAGTAGGTACTCAGTGCGGCTCGTGAACTTCCAGGACTCGGTTGTCCGAAGATACTTCAGGGTGCTCTCTGACAGGAACGGGCAGACAAACTTTTCCCTCCATTCGCAGTATTTAGGGTCGTCAGGGTCGAAGCGATCAGCTGGCAAGTCGTTGACAGGCACCGGAGTCGAACATCTCTCCACGTACTCGGAATCGCAGTCCAAGGCAAAGTTGAGTGGAGCCAACATCTTGACAGAAAATGATACGTAGATATCCAAGGTTGTATCTCGGTGGCTCAGCCGTAAATGTTTGGGCACCGGCATGAGCGCTAATATTTATACCAGGAAGGGTGGTGGGAGGCGGGGCCTCACACATCGATTTCCAGGTCTCTGATTGGCCCGCTTCCAAATTCACCCCAAATTGAATTTGTTTTTCCCTACAACGAAAGATATCAAATATTTAACACGCCTAATCTAGGCTACTGATAACTATCTACACATGGACTTATTTCGATTCGATTGAACACCCACTCGGCAATTTCTAATTTTTCGGCTCCCAATGTCCAGACTATACACACTTGTCGTTTCATTCTTCTACCGTGGGGAAGTAACTACATAACGCGTATTAGTAACTGAATTCTGAATTCAGTGATAAGTACTGTAGGCTACGTACCTACCGCATATACGTCTTCTTCTGGAATTTCAATCTCTTGTCTATTTTGTGCGGTAATATATGACATGGCAGACACAGTACTCATCATTAAAAGATTATGGAGCCGTAGCAAAATTTGTATTTTCTTAACGGCGGCCATTTGTTTTAATATGAATTGAAAACAAAACAAGCAAAAAACGGTCACAGGCATATAAGCCGATAACACTTTTCCACATATAAAATGGCCAGACTGTCCGAAATACCCAATTAATTCAAATTCTATACCGTATTGGTTATATTATTTATAATCAAATATAGTTTTCTATGGGAAATATGTGTAAATTTTAATTTCTATGTACTTTTCCCTCCTAATCTGGATTAACCTAATGTCGTCTGCTGATGCAATGAAATATAGCGGCAAATTTAAATCGTTTATTACTGCTGAATTTGAGAATACGTTCTGTACATCAGCTACTCCTATTCATTGAAGATAGCCTATAAATTTATCAATGTCCATTTTTCGCAACGCCTTGCCTAATTTTGGGCCAGTTCCGTCGATGATGGTACTAAGATTAAATCGACACGTCTTGACAGCCCAAGTTGACAGAACTAAAATATTTACCTAGCTAATTCTCATGGCCGTTCCCAACATCGCTAGAATGTCTCCGCTAATAATACAGCCCACCATCGTCATACGCTATCCAATGACAGCAATGACAATGGCGCAGCAGAAGAAGCTAGGGAAAAAGGGGGAAGTGTTGAAAAACACTGGTTCATTCATGGTGGTGCATATATAAGCTATGCATCTGAATAAGCCAAGCGGTGGTATATATCAGATGTAACAGAGGCCGTTAAAACGGCACCGTGCAAACAATTATAGGGGAAATCGAGACTGGCACACAAGTGAGCAAAAACAGGTCCTGCTCACCTTGGAGCTCAGCCCCGAATGACGGCAACCAGGGAACCCAGCAACTATTTATTAAACAAGTTATTTTCGACGCGAGCCAATCAGACAGCAGCAAGAATTTTATACCCGAATTTGCGTTTAAATAATTAATATTTTTATTTGATGCCCACGACCCTAAATTTTGACATAAAACCTGCATAAAATATTAATTTTTAGGTACCCGGCCCCTTCCAACCTTCCCCCCTAAACCTCGACATCGCCCCTTTTCAGGGCCATAAATTCGTAACCTCAACTACCTACCGAGAGATGGGCTTCAGTATTTCTACTGTTATATTAACGAACAGGCGATGTTGCAGTTGTGATGTAGTGAAGAATTTGTAACACCACAACCTGTACATTGGGTGCTAAGTGAGCAGAGCTGAATTTGTTCACGGATGTATACATTTTTACAAAAAATTGATGGTCCTTAAAAGGACCGTTTGTGATATGATACAGTATAGCAGTGCTATACTATATGATGGTAGACGGCCGCTTACTTCTTCTGCTCGGCCTTGGCCACCGCCGAGTAGACATCGTATTCGGAATCTTCCTGCAAACCGGTAATTTCGTCGTCACACGACTCGGCAAGGGCGACGTCAACTAGGTGGTCCGGGAATGTGGGTGCCTTATCTCGTGGGGCAGCGATGACGACCTCCTCATAGGACAGAGCTGGCTGAACCGGAAGTAGGTACTCAGTGCGGCTCGTGAACTTCCAGGACTCGGTTGTCCGAAGATACTTCAGGGTGCTCTCTGACAGGAACGGGCAGACAAACTTTTCCCTCCATTCGCAGTATTTAGGGTCGTCAGGGTCGAAGCGATCAGCTGGCAAGTCGTTGACAGGCACCGGAGTCGAACATCTCTCCACGTACTCGGAATCGCAGTCCAAGGCAAAGTTGAGTGGAGCCAACATCTTGACAGAAAATGATACGTAGATATCCAAGGTTGTATCTCGGTGGCTCAGCCGTAAATGTTTGGGCACCGGCATGAGCGCTAATATTTATACCAGGAAGGGTGGTGGGAGGCGGGGCCTCACACATCGATTTCCAGGTCTCTGATTGGCCCGCTTCCAAATTCACCCCAAATTGAATTTGTTTTTCCCTACAACGAAAGATATCAAATATTTAACACGCCTAATCTAGGCTACTGATAACTATCTACACATGGACTTATTTCGATTCGATTGAACACCCACTCGGCAATTTCTAATTTTTCGGCTCCCAATGTCCAGACTATACACACTTGTCGTTTCATTCTTCTACCGTGGGGAAGTAACTACATAACGCGTATTAGTAACTGAATTCTGAATTCAGTGATAAGTACTGTAGGCTACGTACCTACCGCATATACGTCTTCTTCTGGAATTTCAATCTCTTGTCTATTTTGTGCGGTAATATATGACATGGCAGACACAGTACTCATCATTAAAAGATTATGGAGCCGTAGCAAAATTTGTATTTTCTTAACGGCGGCCATTTGTTTTAATATGAATTGAAAACAAAACAAGCAAAAAACGGTCACAGGCATATAAGCCGATAACACTTTTCCACATATAAAATGGCCAGACTGTCCGAAATACCCAATTAATTCAAATTCTATACCGTATTGGTTATATTATTTATAATCAAATATAGTTTTCTATGGGAAATATGTGTAAATTTTAATTTCTATGTACTTTTCCCTCCTAATCTGGATTAACCTAATGTCGTCTGCTGATGCAATGAAATATAGCGGCAAATTTAAATCGTTTATTACTGCTGAATTTGAGAATACGTTCTGTACATCAGCTACTCCTATTCATTGAAGATAGCCTATAAATTTATCAATGTCCATTTTTCGCAACGCCTTGCCTAATTTTGGGCCAGTTCCGTCGATGATGGTACTAAGATTAAATCGACACGTCTTGACAGCCCAAGTTGACAGAACTAAAATATTTACCTAGCTAATTCTCATGGCCGTTCCCAACATCGCTAGAATGTCTCCGCTAATAATACAGCCCACCATCGTCATACGCTATCCAATGACAGCAATGACAATGGCGCAGCAGAAGAAGCTAGGGAAAAAGGGGGAAGTGTTGAAAAACACTGGTTCATTCATGGTGGTGCATATATAAGCTATGCATCTGAATAAGCCAAGCGGTGGTATATATCAGATGTAACAGAGGCCGTTAAAACGGCACCGTGCAAACAATTATAGGGGAAATCGAGACTGGCACACAAGTGAGCAAAAACAGGTCCTGCTCACCTTGGAGCTCAGCCCCGAATGACGGCAACCAGGGAACCCAGCAACTATTTATTAAACAAGTTATTTTCGACGCGAGCCAATCAGACAGCAGCAAGAATTTTATACCCGAATTTGCGTTTAAATAATTAATATTTTTATTTGATGCCCACGACCCTAAATTTTGACATAAAACCTGCATAAAATATTAATTTTTAGGTACCCGGCCCCTTCCAACCTTCCCCCCTAAACCTCGACATCGCCCCTTTTCAGGGCCATAAATTCGTAACCTCAACTACCTACCGAGAGATGGGCTTCAGTATTTCTACTGTTATATTAACGAACAGGCGATGTTGCAGTTGTGATGTAGTGAAGAATTTGTAACACCACAACCTGTACATTGGGTGCTAAGTGAGCAGAGCTGAATTTGTTCACGGATGTATACATTTTTACAAAAAATTGATGGTCCTTAAAAGGACCGTTTGTGATATGATACAGTATAGCAGTGCTATACTATATGATGGTAGACGGCCGCTTACTTCTTCTGCTCGGCCTTGGCCACCGCCGAGTAGACATCGTATTCGGAATCTTCCTGCAAACCGGTAATTTCGTCGTCACACGACTCGGCAAGGGCGACGTCAACTAGGTGGTCCGGGAATGTGGGTGCCTTATCTCGTGGGGCAGCGATGACGACCTCCTCATAGGACAGAGCTGGCTGAACCGGAAGTAGGTACTCAGTGCGGCTCGTGAACTTCCAGGACTCGGTTGTCCGAAGATACTTCAGGGTGCTCTCTGACAGGAACGGGCAGACAAACTTTTCCCTCCATTCGCAGTATTTAGGGTCGTCAGGGTCGAAGCGATCAGCTGGCAAGTCGTTGACAGGCACCGGAGTCGAACATCTCTCCACGTACTCGGAATCGCAGTCCAAGGCAAAGTTGAGTGGAGCCAACATCTTGACAGAAAATGATACGTAGATATCCAAGGTTGTATCTCGGTGGCTCAGCCGTAAATGTTTGGGCACCGGCATGAGCGCTAATATTTATACCAGGAAGGGTGGTGGGAGAAGGGGCCTCACACATCGATTTCCAGGTCTCTGATTGGCCCGCTTCCAAATTCACCCCAAATTGAATTTGTTTTTCCCTACAACGAAAGATATCAAATATTTAACACGCCTAATCTAGGCTACTGATAACTATCTACACATGGACTTATTTCGATTCGATTGAACACCCACTCAGAAATTTCTAATTTTTCGGCTCCCAATGTCAAGACTATACACACTTGTCGTTTCATTCTTCTACCGTGGGGAAGTAACTACATAACGCGTATTAGTAACTGAATTCTGAATTCAGTGATAAGTACTGTAGGCTACGTACCTACCGCATATACGTCTTCTTCTGGAATTTCAATCTCTTGTCTATTTTGTGCGGTAATATATGACATGGCAGACACAGTACTCATCATTAAAAGATTATGGAGCCGTAGCAAAATTTGTATTTTCTTAACGGCGGCCATTTGTTTTAATATGAATTGAAAACAAAACAAGCAAAAAACGGTCACAGGCATATAAGCCGATAACACTTTTCCACATATAAAATGGCCAGACTGTCCGAAATACCCAATTAATTCAAATTCTATACCGTATTGGTTATATTCTTTATAATCAAACTTAGTTTACTATGGGAAATATGTGTAAATTTTAATTTTTATGTACTTTTCCCTCCTAATCTGGATTAACCTAATGTCGTCTGCTGATGCAATGAAATATAGCGGCAAATTTAAATCGTTTATTACTGCTGAATTTGAGAATACGTTCTGTACATCAGCTACTCCTATTCATTGAAGATAGCCTATAAATTTATCAATGTCCATTTTTCGCAATGCCTTGCCTAATTTTGGGCCAGTTCCGTCGATGATGGTACTAAGATTAAATCGACACGTCTTGACAGCCCAAGTTGACAGAACTAAAATATTTACCTAGCTAATTCTCATGGCCGTTCCCAACATCGCTAGAATGTCTGCACTAATAATACAGCCCACCATCGTCATACGCTATCCAATGACAGCAATGACAATGGCGCAGCAGAAGAAGCTAGGGAAAAAGGGGGAAGTGTTGAAAAACACTGGTTCATTCATGGTGGTGCATATATAAGCTATGCATCTGAATAAGCCAAGCGGTGGTATATATCAGATGTAACAGAGGCCGTTAAAACGGCACCGTGCAAACAATTATAGGGGAAATCGAGACTGGCACACAAGTGAGCAAAAACAGGTCCTGCTCACCTTAGGGCTCAGCCCCGAATGACGGCAACCAGGGAACCCAGCAACTATTTATTAAACAAGTTATTTTCGACGCGAGCCAATCAGATAGCAGCAAGAATATTATACCCGAATTTGCGTTTAAATAATTAATATTTTTATTTGATGCCCACGACCCTAAATTTTGACATAAAACGTGCATAAAATATTAATTTTTAGGTACCCGGCCCCTTTCCAACCTTCCCCCCTAAACCTCGACATCGCCCCTTTTCAGGGCCATAAATTCGTAACCTCAACTACCTACCGAGAAATGGGCTTCAGTATTTCTACTGTTATATTAACGAACAGGCGATGTTGCAGTTGTGATGTAGTGAAGAATTTGTAACACCTCAACCTGTACATTGGGTGCTAAGTGAGCAGAGCTGAATTTGTTCACGGATGTATACATTTATACAAAAAATTGATGGTCCTTAAAAGGACCGTTTGTGATATGATACAGTATAGCAGTGCTATACTATATGATGGTAGACGGCCGCTTACTTCTTCTGCTCGGCCTTGGCCACCGCCGAGTAGACATCGTATTCGGAATCTTCCTGCAAACCGGTAATTTCGTCGTCACACGACTCGGCAAGGGCGACGTCAACTAGGTGGTCCGGGAATGTGGGTGCCTTATCACGTGGGGCAGTGATGACGACCTACTCATAGGACAGAGCTGGCTGAACCGGAAGTAGGTACTCAGTGCGGCTCGTGAACTTCCAGGACTCGGATGTCCGAAGATACTTCAGGGTGCTCTCTGGCAGGAACGGGCAGACAAACTTTTCCCTCCATTCGCAGTATTTAGGGTCGTCAGGGTCGAAGCGAGCAGCTGGCAAGTCGTTGACAGGCACCGGAGTCGAACATCTCTCCAAGTACTCGGAATCGCAGTCCAAGGCAAAGTTGAGTGGAGCCAACATTTTGGCAGAAAATGATACGTAGATATCCAAGGTTGTATCTCGGTGGCTCAGCCGTAAATGTTTGGGCACCGGCATGAGCGCTCATATTTATACCAGGAAGGGTGGTGGGAGGCGGGGCCTCACACATCGATTTCCAGGTCTCTGATTGGCCCGCTTCCAAATTCACCCCAAATTGAATTTGTTTTTCCCTACAACGAAAGATATCAAATATTTAACACGCCTAATCTAGACTACTGATAACTATCTACACATGGACTTATTTCGATTCGATTGAACACCCACTCAGCAATTTCTAATTTTTCGGCTCCCAATGTCCCGACTATACACACTTGTCGTTTCATTCTTCTACCGTGGGGAAGTAACTACATTAGGCGTATTATTAACTGAATTCTGAATTCAGTGATAAGTACTGTAGGCTACGTACCTACCGCATATACGTCTTCTTCTGGAATTTCAATCTCTTGTCTATTTTGTGCGGTAATATATGACATGGCAGACACAGTACTCATCATTAAAAGATTATGGAGCCGTAGCAAAATTTGTATTTTCTTAACGGCGGCCATTTGTTTTAATATGAATTGAAAACAAAACAAGCAAAAAACGGTCACAGGCATATAAGCCGATAACACTTTTCCACATATAAAATGGCCAGACTGTCCGAAATACCCAATTAATTCAAATTCTATACCGTATTGGTTATATTATTTATAATCAAATATAGTTTTCTATGGGAAAAATGTGTATATTTTAATTTTTATGTACTTTTCCCTCCTAATCTGGATTAACCTAATGTCGTCTGCTGATGCAATGAAATATAGCGGCAAATTTAAATCGTTTATTACTGCTGAATTTGAGAATACGTTCTGTACATCAGCTACTCCTATTCATTGAAGATAGCCTATAAATTTATCAATGTCCATTTTTCGCAACGCCTTGCCTAATTTTGGGCCAGTTCCGTCGATGATGGTACTAAGATTAAATCGACACGTCTTGACAGCCCAAGTTGACAGAACTAAAATATTTTCTAGCTAATTCTCATGGCCGTTCCCAACATCGCTAGAATGTCTGCACTAATAATACAGCCCACCATCGTCATACGCTATCCAATGACAGCAATGACAATGGCGCAGCAGAAGAAGCTAGGGAAAAAGGGGGAAGTGTTGAAAAACACTGGTTCATTCATGGTGGTGCATATATAAGCTATGCATCTGAATAAGCCAAGCGGTGGTATATATCAGATGTAACAGAGGCCGTTAAAACGGCACCGTGCAAACAATTATAGGGGAAATCGAGACTGGCACACAAGTGAGCAAAAACAGGTCCTGCTCACCTTAGGGCTCAGCCCCGAATGACGGCAACCAGGGAACCCAGCAACTATTTATTAAACAAGTTATTTTCGACGCGAGCCAATCAGATAGCAGCAAGAATATTATACCCGAATTTGCGTTTAAATAATTAATATTTTTATTTGATGCCCACGACCCTAAATTTTGACATAAAACGTGCATAAAATATTAATTTTTAGGTACCCGGCCCCTTTCCAACCTTCCCCCCTAAACCTCGACATCGCCCCTTTTCAGGGCCATAAATTCGTAACCTCAACTACCTACCGAGAAATGGGCTTCAGTATTTCTACTGTTATATTAACGAACAGGCGATGTTGCAGTTGTGATGTAGTGAAGAATTTGTAACACCTCAACCTGTACATTGGGTGCTAAGTGAGCAGAGCTGAATTTGTTCACGGATGTATACATTTATACAAAAAATTGATGGTCCTTAAAAGGACCGTTTGTGATATGATACAGTATAGCAGTGCTATACTATATGATGGTAGACGGCCGCTTACTTCTTCTGCTCGGCCTTGGCCACCGCCGAGTAGACATCGTATTCGGAATCTTCCTGCAAACCGGTAATTTCGTCGTCACACGACTCGGCAAGGGCGACGTCAACTAGGTGGTCCGGGAATGTGGGTGCCTTATCACGTGGGGCAGTGATGACGACCTCCTCATAGGACAGAGCTGGCTGAACCGGAAGTAGGTACTCAGTGCGGCTCGTGAACTTCCAGGACTCGGATGTCCGAAGATACTTCAGGGTGCTCTCTGGCAGGAACGGGCAGACAAACTTTTCCCTCCATTCGCAGTATTTAGGGTCGTCAGGGTCGAAGCGATCAGCTGGCAAGTCGTTGACAGGCACCGGAGTCGAACATCTCTCCAAGTACTCGGAATCGCAGTCCAAGGCAAAGTTGAGTGGAGCCATCATTTTGGCAGAAAATGATACGTAGATATCCAAGGTTGTATCTCGGTGGCTCAGCCGTAAATGTTTGGGCACCGGCATGAGCGCTCATATTTATACCAGGAAGGGTGGTGGGAGGCGGGGCCTCACACATCGATTTCCAGGTCTCTGATTGGCCCGCTTCCAAATTCACCCCAAATTGAATTTGTTTTTCCCTACAACGAAAGATATCAAATATTTAACACGCCTAATCTAGACTACTGATAACTATCTACACATGGACTTATTTCGATTCGATTGAACACCCACTCAGCAATTTCTAATTTTTCGGCTCCCAATGTCCCGACTATACACACTTGTCGTTTCATTCTTCTACCGTGGGGAAGTAACTACATTAGGCGTATTATTAACTGAATTCTGAATTCAGTGATAAGTACTGTAGGCTACGTACCTACCGCATATACGTCTTCTTCTGGAATTTCAATCTCTTGTCTATTTTGTGCGGTAATATATGACATGGCAGACACAGTACTCATCATTAAAAGATTATGGAGCCGTAGCAAAATTTGTATTTTCTTAACGGCGGCCATTTGTTTTAATATGAATTGAAAACAAAACAAGCAAAAAACGGTCACAGGCATATAAGCCGATAACACTTTTCCACATATAAAATGGCCAGACTGTCCGAAATACCCAATTAATTCAAATTCTATACCGTATTGGTTATATTATTTATAATCAAATATAGTTTTCTATGGGAAAAATGTGTATATTTTAATTTTTATGTACTTTTCCCTCCTAATCTGGATTAACCTAATGTCGTCTGCTGATGCAATGAAATATAGCGGCAAATTTAAATCGTTTATTACTGCTGAATTTGAGAATACGTTCTGTACATCAGCTACTCCTATTCATTGAAGATAGCCTATAAATTTATCAATGTCCATTTTTCGCAACGCCTTGCCTAATTTTGGGCCAGTTCCGTCGATGATGGTACTAAGATTAAATCGACACGTCTTGACAGCCCAAGTTGACAGAACTAAAATATTTTCTAGCTAATTCTCATGGCCGTTCCCAACATCGCTAGAATGTCTGCACTAATAATACAGCCCACCATCGTCATACGCTATCCAATGACAGCAATGACAATGGCGCAGCAGAAGAAGCTAGGGAAAAAGGGGGAAGTGTTGAAAAACACTGGTTCATTCATGGTGGTGCATATATAAGCTATGCATCTGAATAAGCCAAGCGGTGGTATATATCAGATGTAACAGAGGCCGTTAAAACGGCACCGTGCAAACAATTATAGGGGAAATCGAGACTGGCACACAAGTGAGCAAAAACAGGTCCTGCTCACCTTGGAGCTCAGCCCCGAATGACGGCAACCAGGGAACCCAGCAACTATTTATTAAACAAGTTATTTTCGACGCGAGCCAATCAGATAGCAGCAAGAATTTTATACCCGAATTTGCGTTTAAATAATTAATATTTTTATTTGATGCCCACGACCCTAAATTTTGACATAAAACCTGCATAAAATATTAATTTTTAGGTACCCGGCCCCTTCCAACCTTCCCCCCTAAACCTCGACATCGCCCCTTTTCAGGGCCATAAATTCGTAACCTCAACTACCTACCGAGAGATGGGCTTCAGTATTTCTACTGTTATATTAACGAACAGGCGATGTTGCAGTTGTGATGTAGTGAAGAATTTGTAACACCACAACCTGTACATTGGGTGCTAAGTGAGCAGAGCTGAATTTGTTCACGGATGTATACATTTTTACAAAAAATTGATGGTCCTTAAAAGGACCGTTTGTGATATGATACAGTATAGCAGTGCTATACTATATGATTTTAGACGGCCGCTTACTTCTTCTGCTCGGCCTTGGCCACCGCCGAGTAGACATCGTATTCGGAATCTTCCTGCAAACCGGTAATTTCGTCGTCACACGACTCGGCAAGGGCGACGTCAACTAGGTGGTCCGGGAATGTGGGTGCCTTATCTCGTGGGGCAGCGATGACGACCTCCTCATAGGACAGAGCTGGCTGAACCGGAAGTAGGTACTCAGTGCGGCTCGTGAACTTCCAGGACTCGGTTGTCCGAAGATACTTCAGGGTGCTCTCTGACAGGAACGGGCAGACAAACTTTTCCCTCCATTCGCAGTATTTAGGGTCGTCAGGGTCGAAGCGATCAGCTGGCAAGTCGTTGACAGGCACCGGAGTCGAACATCTCTCCACGTACTCGGAATCGCAGTCCAAGGCAAAGTTGAGTGGAGCCAACATTTTGACAGAAAATGATACGTAGATATCCAAGGTTGTATCTCGGTGGCTCAGCCGTAAATGTTTGGGCACCGGCATGAGCGCTAATATTTATACCAGGAAGGGTGGTGGGAGGCGGGGCCTCACACATCGATTTCCAGGTCTCTGATTGGCCCGCTTCCAAATTCACCCCAAATTGAATTTGTTTTTCCCTACAACGAAAGATATCAAATATTTAACACGCCTAATCTAGGCTACTGATAACTATCTACACATGGACTTATTTCGATTCGATTGAACACCCACTCAGCAATTTCTAATTTTTCGGCTCCCAATGTCCAGACTATACACACTTGTCGTTTCATTCTTCTACCGTGGGGAAGTAACTACATTAGGCGTATTATTAACTGAATTCTGAATTCAGTGATAAGTACTGTAGGCTACGTACCTACCGCATATACGTCTTCTTCTGGAATTTCAATCTCTTGTCTATTTTGTGCGGTAATATATGACATGGCAGACACAGTACTCATCATTAAAAGATTATGGAGCCGTAGCAAAATTTGTATTTTCTTAACGGCGGCCATTTGTTTTAATATGAATTGAAAACAAAACAAGCAAAAAACGGTCACAGGCATATAAGCCGATAACACTTTTCCACATATAAAATGGCCAGACTGTCCGAAATACCCAATTAATTCAAATTCTATACCGTATTGGTTATATTATTTATAATCAAATATAGTTTTCTATGGGAAAAATGTGTATATTTTAATTTTTATGTACTTTTCCCTCCTAATCTGGATTAACCTAATGTCGTCTGCTGATGCAATGAAATATAGCGGCAAATTTAAATCGTTTATTACTGCTGAATTTGAGAATACGTTCTGTACATCAGCTACTCCTATTCATTGAAGATAGCCTATAAATTTATCAATGTCCATTTTTCGCAACGCCTTGCCTAATTTTGGGCCAGTTCCGTCGATGATGGTACTAAGATTAAATCGACACGTCTTGACAGCCCAAGTTGACAGAACTAAAATATTTTCTAGCTAATTCTCATGGCCGTTCCCAACATCGCTAGAATGTCTCCGCTAATAATACAGCCCACCATCGTCATACGCTATCCAATGACAGCAATGACAATGGCGCAGCAGAAGAAGCTAGGGAAAAAGGGGGAAGTGTTGAAAAACACTGGTTCATTCATGGTGGTGCATATATAAGCTATGCATCTGAATAAGCCAAGCGGTGGTATATATCAGATGTAACAGAGGCCGTTAAAACGGCACCGTGCAAACAATTATAGGGGAAATCGAGACTGGCACACAAGTGAGCAAAAACAGGTCCTGCTGACCTTGGAGCTCAGCCCCGAATGACGGCAACCAGGGAACCCAGCAACTATTTATTAAACAAGTTATTTTCGACGCGAGCCAATCAGATAGCAGCAAGAATTTTATACCCGAATTTGCGTTTAAATAATTAATATTTTTATTTGATGCCCACGACCCTAAATTTTGACATAAAACCTGCATAAAATATTAATTTTTAGGTACCCGGCCCCTTCCAACCTTCCCCCCTAAACCTCGACATCGCCCCTTTTCAGGGCCATAAATTCGTAACCTCAACTACCTACCGAGAGATGGGCTTCAGTATTTCTACTGTTATATTAACGAACAGGCGATGTTGCAGTTGTGATGTAGTGAAGAATTTGTAACACCACAACCTGTACATTGGGTGCTAAGTGAGCAGAGCTGAATTTGTTCACGGATGTATACATTTTTACAAAAAATTGATGGTCCTTAAAAGGACCGTTTGTGATATGATACAGTATAGCAGTGCTATACTATATGATTTTAGACGGCCGCTTACTTCTTCTGCTCGGCCTTGGCCACCGCCGAGTAGACATCGTATTCGGAATCTTCCTGCAAACCGGTAATTTCGTCGTCACACGACTCGGCAAGGGCGACGTCAACTAGGTGGTCCGGGAATGTGGGTGCCTTATCTCGTGGGGCAGCGATGACGACCTCCTCATAGGACAGAGCTGGCTGAACCGGAAGTAGGTACTCAGTGCGGCTCGTGAACTTCCAGGACTCGGTTGTCCGAAGATACTTCAGGGTGCTCTCTGACAGGAACGGGCAGACAAACTTTTCCCTCCATTCGCAGTATTTAGGGTCGTCAGGGTCGAAGCGATCAGCTGGCAAGTCGTTGACAGGCACCGGAGTCGAACATCTCTCCACGTACTCGGAATCGCAGTCCAAGGCAAAGTTGAGTGGAGCCAACATTTTGACAGAAAATGATACGTAGATATCCAAGGTTGTATCTCGGTGGCTCAGCCGTAAATGTTTGGGCACCGGCATGAGCGCTAATATTTATACCAGGAAGGGTGGTGGGAGGCGGGGCCTCACACATCGATTTCCAGGTCTCTGATTGGCCCGCTTCCAAATTCACCCCAAATTGAATTTGTTTTTCCCTACAACGAAAGATATCAAATATTTAACACGCCTAATCTAGGCTACTGATAACTATCTACACATGGACTTATTTCGATTCGATTGAACACCCACTCAGCAATTTCTAATTTTTCGGCTCCCAATGTCCAGACTATACACACTTGTCGTTTCATTCTTCTACCGTGGGGAAGTAACTACATTAGGCGTATTATTAACTGAATTCTGAATTCAGTGATAAGTACTGTAGGCTACGTACCTACCGCATATACGTCTTCTTCTGGAATTTCAATCTCTTGTCTATTTTGTGCGGTAATATATGACATGGCAGACACAGTACTCATCATTAAAAGATTATGGAGCCGTAGCAAAATTTGTATTTTCTTAACGGCGGCCATTTGTTTTAATATGAATTGAAAACAAAACAAGCAAAAAACGGTCACAGGCATATAAGCCGATAACACTTTTCCACATATAAAATGGCCAGACTGTCCGAAATACCCAATTAATTCAAATTCTATACCGTATTGGTTATATTATTTATAATCAAATTTAGTTTACTATGGGAAATATGTGTAAATTTTAATTTTTATGTACTTTTCCCTCCTAATCTGGATTAACCTAATGTCGTCTGCTGATGCAATGAAATATAGCGGCAAATTTAAATCGTTTATTACTGCTGAATTTGAGAATACGTTCTGTACATCAGCTACTCCTATTCATTGAAGATAGCCTATAAATTTATCAATGTCCATTTTTCGCAATGTCTTGCCTAATTTTGGGCCAGTTCCGTCGATGATGGTAATAAGATTAAATCGACACGTCTTGACAGCCCAAGTTGACATAACTAAAATATTTACCTAGCTAATTCTCATGGCCGTTCCCAACATCGCTAGAATGTCTCCGCTAATAATACAGCCCACCATCGTCATACGCTATCCAATGACAGCAATGACAATGGCGCAGCAGAAGAAGCTAGGGAAAAAGGGGGAAGTGTTGAAAAACACTGGTTCATTCATGGTGGTGCATATACCAGTTATGCATCTGAATAAGCCAAGCGGTGGTATATATCAGATGTAACAGAGGCCGTTAAAACGGCACCGTGCAAACAATTATAGGGGAAATCGAGACTGGCACACATGTGAGCAAAAACAGGTCCTGCTGACCTTGGAGCTCAGCCCCAAATGACGGCAACCAGGGAACCCAGCAACTATTTATTAAACAAGTTATTTTCGACGCGAGCCAATCAGATAGCAGCAAGAATATTATACCCGAATTTGCGTTTAAATAATTAATATTTTTATTTGATGCCCACGACCCTAAATTTTGACATAAAACGTGCATAAAATATTAATTTTTAGGTACCCGGCCCCTTTCCAACCTTCCCCCCTAAACCTCGACATCGCCCCTTTTCAGGGCCATAAATTCGTAACCTCAACTACCTACCGAGAAATGGGCTTCAGTATTTCTACTGTTATATTAACGAACAGGCGATGTTGCAGTTGTGATGTAGTGAAGAATTTGTAACACCTCAACCTGTACATTGGGTGCTAAGTGAGCAGAGCTGAATTTGTTCACGGATGTATACATTTATACAAAAAATTGATGGTCCTTAAAAGGACCGTTTGTGATATGATACAGTATAGCAGTGCTATACTATATGATGGTAGACGGCCGCTTACTTCTTCTGCTCGGCCTTGGCCACCGCCGAGTAGACATCGTATTCGGAATCTTCCTGCAAACCGGTAATTTCGTCGTCACACGACTCGGCAAGGGCGACGTCAACTAGGTGGTCCGGGAATGTGGGTGCCTTATCACGTGGGGCAGTGATGACGACCTACTCATAGGACAGAGCTGGCTGAACCGGAAGTAGGTACTCAGTGCGGCTCGTGAACTTCCAGGACTCGGATGTCCGAAGATACTTCAGGGTGCTCTCTGGCAGGAACGGGCAGACAAACTTTTCCCTCCATTCGCAGTATTTAGGGTCGTCAGGGTCGAAGCGAGCAGCTGGCAAGTCGTTGACAGGCACCGGAGTCGAACATCTCTCCAAGTACTCGGAATCGCAGTCCAAGGCAAAGTTGAGTGGAGCCAACATTTTGGCAGAAAATGATACGTAGATATCCAAGGTTGTATCTCGGTGGCTCAGCCGTAAATGTTTGGGCACCGGCATGAGCGCTCATATTTATACCAGGAAGGGTGGTGGGAGGCGGGGCCTCACACATCGATTTCCAGGTCTCTGATTGGCCCGCTTCCAAATTCACCCCAAATTGAATTTGTTTTTCCCTACAACGAAAGATATCAAATATTTAACACGCCTAATCTAGACTACTGATAACTATCTACACATGGACTTATTTCGATTCGATTGAACACCCACTCAGCAATTTCTAATTTTTCGGCTCCCAATGTCCCGACTATACACACTTGTCGTTTCATTCTTCTACCGTGGGGAAGTAACTACATTAGGCGTATTATTAACTGAATTCTGAATTCAGTGATAAGTACTGTAGGCTACGTACCTACCGCATATACGTCTTCTTCTGGAATTTCAATCTCTTGTCTATTTTGTGCGGTAATATATGACATGGCAGACACAGTACTCATCATTAAAAGATTATGGAGCCGTAGCAAAATTTGTATTTTCTTAACGGCGGCCATTTGTTTTAATATGAATTGAAAACAAAACAAGCAAAAAACGGTCACAGGCATATAAGCCGATAACACTTTTCCACATATAAAATGGCCAGACTGTCCGAAATACCCAATTAATTCAAATTCTATACCGTATTGGTTATATTATTTATAATCAAATATAGTTTTCTATGGGAAAAATGTGTATATTTTAATTTTTATGTACTTTTCCCTCCTAATCTGGATTAACCTAATGTCGTCTGCTGATGCAATGAAATATAGCGGCAAATTTAAATCGTTTATTACTGCTGAATTTGAGAATACGTTCTGTACATCAGCTACTCCTATTCATTGAAGATAGCCTATAAATTTATCAATGTCCATTTTTCGCAACGCCTTGCCTAATTTTGGGCCAGTTCCGTCGATGATGGTACTAAGATTAAATCGACACGTCTTGACAGCCCAAGTTGACAGAACTAAAATATTTTCTAGCTAATTCTCATGGCCGTTCCCAACATCGCTAGAATGTCTGCACTAATAATACAGCCCACCATCGTCATACGCTATCCAATGACAGCAATGACAATGGCGCAGCAGAAGAAGCTAGGGAAAAAGGGGGAAGTGTTGAAAAACACTGGTTCATTCATGGTGGTGCATATATAAGCTATGCATCTGAATAAGCCAAGCGGTGGTATATATCAGATGTAACAGAGGCCGTTAAAACGGCACCGTGCAAACAATTATAGGGGAAATCGAGACTGGCACACAAGTGAGCAAAAACAGGTCCTGCTCACCTTAGGGCTCAGCCCCGAATGACGGCAACCAGGGAACCCAGCAACTATTTATTAAACAAGTTATTTTCGACGCGAGCCAATCAGATAGCAGCAAGAATATTATACCCGAATTTGCGTTTAAATAATTAATATTTTTATTTGATGCCCACGACCCTAAATTTTGACATAAAACGTGCATAAAATATTAATTTTTAGGTACCCGGCCCCTTTCCAACCTTCCCCCCTAAACCTCGACATCGCCCCTTTTCAGGGCCATAAATTCGTAACCTCAACTACCTACCGAGAAATGGGCTTCAGTATTTCTACTGTTATATTAACGAACAGGCGATGTTGCAGTTGTGATGTAGTGAAGAATTTGTAACACCTCAACCTGTACATTGGGTGCTAAGTGAGCAGAGCTGAATTTGTTCACGGATGTATACATTTATACAAAAAATTGATGGTCCTTAAAAGGACCGTTTGTGATATGATACAGTATAGCAGTGCTATACTATATGATGGTAGACGGCCGCTTACTTCTTCTGCTCGGCCTTGGCCACCGCCGAGTAGACATCGTATTCGGAATCTTCCTGCAAACCGGTAATTTCGTCGTCACACGACTCGGCAAGGGCGACGTCAACTAGGTGGTCCGGGAATGTGGGTGCCTTATCACGTGGGGCAGTGATGACGACCTCCTCATAGGACAGAGCTGGCTGAACCGGAAGTAGGTACTCAGTGCGGCTCGTGAACTTCCAGGACTCGGATGTCCGAAGATACTTCAGGGTGCTCTCTGGCAGGAACGGGCAGACAAACTTTTCCCTCCATTCGCAGTATTTAGGGTCGTCAGGGTCGAAGCGATCAGCTGGCAAGTCGTTGACAGGCACCGGAGTCGAACATCTCTCCAAGTACTCGGAATCGCAGTCCAAGGCAAAGTTGAGTGGAGCCATCATTTTGGCAGAAAATGATACGTAGATATCCAAGGTTGTATCTCGGTGGCTCAGCCGTAAATGTTTGGGCACCGGCATGAGCGCTCATATTTATACCAGGAAGGGTGGTGGGAGGCGGGGCCTCACACATCGATTTCCAGGTCTCTGATTGGCCCGCTTCCAAATTCACCCCAAATTGAATTTGTTTTTCCCTACAACGAAAGATATCAAATATTTAACACGCCTAATCTAGACTACTGATAACTATCTACACATGGACTTATTTCGATTCGATTGAACACCCACTCAGCAATTTCTAATTTTTCGGCTCCCAATGTCCCGACTATACACACTTGTCGTTTCATTCTTCTACCGTGGGGAAGTAACTACATTAGGCGTATTATTAACTGAATTCTGAATTCAGTGATAAGTACTGTAGGCTACGTACCTACCGCATATACGTCTTCTTCTGGAATTTCAATCTCTTGTCTATTTTGTGCGGTAATATATGACATGGCAGACACAGTACTCATCATTAAAAGATTATGGAGCCGTAGCAAAATTTGTATTTTCTTAACGGCGGCCATTTGTTTTAATATGAATTGAAAACAAAACAAGCAAAAAACGGTCACAGGCATATAAGCCGATAACACTTTTCCACATATAAAATGGCCAGACTGTCCGAAATACCCAATTAATTCAAATTCTATACCGTATTGGTTATATTATTTATAATCAAATATAGTTTTCTATGGGAAAAATGTGTATATTTTAATTTTTATGTACTTTTCCCTCCTAATCTGGATTAACCTAATGTCGTCTGCTGATGCAATGAAATATAGCGGCAAATTTAAATCGTTTATTACTGCTGAATTTGAGAATACGTTCTGTACATCAGCTACTCCTATTCATTGAAGATAGCCTATAAATTTATCAATGTCCATTTTTCGCAACGCCTTGCCTAATTTTGGGCCAGTTCCGTCGATGATGGTACTAAGATTAAATCGACACGTCTTGACAGCCCAAGTTGACAGAACTAAAATATTTTCTAGCTAATTCTCATGGCCGTTCCCAACATCGCTAGAATGTCTGCACTAATAATACAGCCCACCATCGTCATACGCTATCCAATGACAGCAATGACAATGGCGCAGCAGAAGAAGCTAGGGAAAAAGGGGGAAGTGTTGAAAAACACTGGTTCATTCATGGTGGTGCATATATAAGCTATGCATCTGAATAAGCCAAGCGGTGGTATATATCAGATGTAACAGAGGCCGTTAAAACGGCACCGTGCAAACAATTATAGGGGAAATCGAGACTGGCACACAAGTGAGCAAAAACAGGTCCTGCTGACCTTGGAGCTCAGCCCCGAATGACGGCAACCAGGGAACCCAGCAACTATTTATTAAACAAGTTATTTTCGACGCGAGCCAATCAGATAGCAGCAAGAATTTTATACCCGAATTTGCGTTTAAATAATTAATATTTTTATTTGATGCCCACGACCCTAAATTTTGACATAAAACCTGCATAAAATATTAATTTTTAGGTACCCGGCCCCTTCCAACCTTCCCCCCTAAACCTCGACATCGCCCCTTTTCAGGGCCATAAATTCGTAACCTCAACTACCTACCGAGAGATGGGCTTCAGTATTTCTACTGTTATATTAACGAACAGGCGATGTTGCAGTTGTGATGTAGTGAAGAATTTGTAACACCACAACCTGTACATTGGGTGCTAAGTGAGCAGAGCTGAATTTGTTCACGGATGTATACATTTTTACAAAAAATTGATGGTCCTTAAAAGGACCGTTTGTGATATGATACAGTATAGCAGTGCTATACTATATGATTTTAGACGGCCGCTTACTTCTTCTGCTCGGCCTTGGCCACCGCCGAGTAGACATCGTATTCGGAATCTTCCTGCAAACCGGTAATTTCGTCGTCACACGACTCGGCAAGGGCGACGTCAACTAGGTGGTCCGGGAATGTGGGTGCCTTATCTCGTGGGGCAGCGATGACGACCTCCTCATAGGACAGAGCTGGCTGAACCGGAAGTAGGTACTCAGTGCGGCTCGTGAACTTCCAGGACTCGGTTGTCCGAAGATACTTCAGGGTGCTCTCTGACAGGAACGGGCAGACAAACTTTTCCCTCCATTCGCAGTATTTAGGGTCGTCAGGGTCGAAGCGATCAGCTGGCAAGTCGTTGACAGGCACCGGAGTCGAACATCTCTCCACGTACTCGGAATCGCAGTCCAAGGCAAAGTTGAGTGGAGCCAACATTTTGACAGAAAATGATACGTAGATATCCAAGGTTGTATCTCGGTGGCTCAGCCGTAAATGTTTGGGCACCGGCATGAGCGCTAATATTTATACCAGGAAGGGTGGTGGGAGGCGGGGCCTCACACATCGATTTCCAGGTCTCTGATTGGCCCGCTTCCAAATTCACCCCAAATTGAATTTGTTTTTCCCTACAACGAAAGATATCAAATATTTAACACGCCTAATCTAGGCTACTGATAACTATCTACACATGGACTTATTTCGATTCGATTGAACACCCACTCAGCAATTTCTAATTTTTCGGCTCCCAATGTCCAGACTATACACACTTGTCGTTTCATTCTTCTACCGTGGGGAAGTAACTACATTAGGCGTATTATTAACTGAATTCTGAATTCAGTGATAAGTACTGTAGGCTACGTACCTACCGCATATACGTCTTCTTCTGGAATTTCAATCTCTTGTCTATTTTGTGCGGTAATATATGACATGGCAGACACAGTACTCATCATTAAAAGATTATGGAGCCGTAGCAAAATTTGTATTTTCTTAACGGCGGCCATTTGTTTTAATATGAATTGAAAACAAAACAAGCAAAAAACGGTCACAGGCATATAAGCCGATAACACTTTTCCACATATAAAATGGCCAGACTGTCCGAAATACCCAATTAATTCAAATTCTATACCGTATTGGTTATATTATTTATAATCAAATATAGTTTTCTATGGGAAAAATGTGTATATTTTAATTTTTATGTACTTTTCCCTCCTAATCTGGATTAACCTAATGTCGTCTGCTGATGCAATGAAATATAGCGGCAAATTTAAATCGTTTATTACTGCTGAATTTGAGAATACGTTCTGTACATCAGCTACTCCTATTCATTGAAGATAGCCTATAAATTTATCAATGTCCATTTTTCGCAACGCCTTGCCTAATTTTGGGCCAGTTCCGTCGATGATGGTACTAAGATTAAATCGACACGTCTTGACAGCCCAAGTTGACAGAACTAAAATATTTTCTAGCTAATTCTCATGGCCGTTCCCAACATCGCTAGAATGTCTCCGCTAATAATACAGCCCACCATCGTCATACGCTATCCAATGACAGCAATGACAATGGCGCAGCAGAAGAAGCTAGGGAAAAAGGGGGAAGTGTTGAAAAACACTGGTTCATTCATGGTGGTGCATATATAAGCTATGCATCTGAATAAGCCAAGCGGTGGTATATATCAGATGTAACAGAGGCCGTTAAAACGGCACCGTGCAAACAATTATAGGGGAAATCGAGACTGGCACACAAGTGAGCAAAAACAGGTCCTGCTGACCTTGGAGCTCAGCCCCGAATGACGGCAACCAGGGAACCCAGCAACTATTTATTAAACAAGTTATTTTCGACGCGAGCCAATCAGATAGCAGCAAGAATTTTATACCCGAATTTGCGTTTAAATAATTAATATTTTTATTTGATGCCCACGACCCTAAATTTTGACATAAAACCTGCATAAAATATTAATTTTTAGGTACCCGGCCCCTTCCAACCTTCCCCCCTAAACCTCGACATCGCCCCTTTTCAGGGCCATAAATTCGTAACCTCAACTACCTACCGAGAGATGGGCTTCAGTATTTCTACTGTTATATTAACGAACAGGCGATGTTGCAGTTGTGATGTAGTGAAGAATTTGTAACACCACAACCTGTACATTGGGTGCTAAGTGAGCAGAGCTGAATTTGTTCACGGATGTATACATTTTTACAAAAAATTGATGGTCCTTAAAAGGACCGTTTGTGATATGATACAGTATAGCAGTGCTATACTATATGATTTTAGACGGCCGCTTACTTCTTCTGCTCGGCCTTGGCCACCGCCGAGTAGACATCGTATTCGGAATCTTCCTGCAAACCGGTAATTTCGTCGTCACACGACTCGGCAAGGGCGACGTCAACTAGGTGGTCCGGGAATGTGGGTGCCTTATCTCGTGGGGCAGCGATGACGACCTCCTCATAGGACAGAGCTGGCTGAACCGGAAGTAGGTACTCAGTGCGGCTCGTGAACTTCCAGGACTCGGTTGTCCGAAGATACTTCAGGGTGCTCTCTGACAGGAACGGGCAGACAAACTTTTCCCTCCATTCGCAGTATTTAGGGTCGTCAGGGTCGAAGCGATCAGCTGGCAAGTCGTTGACAGGCACCGGAGTCGAACATCTCTCCACGTACTCGGAATCGCAGTCCAAGGCAAAGTTGAGTGGAGCCAACATTTTGACAGAAAATGATACGTAGATATCCAAGGTTGTATCTCGGTGGCTCAGCCGTAAATGTTTGGGCACCGGCATGAGCGCTAATATTTATACCAGGAAGGGTGGTGGGAGGCGGGGCCTCACACATCGATTTCCAGGTCTCTGATTGGCCCGCTTCCAAATTCACCCCAAATTGAATTTGTTTTTCCCTACAACGAAAGATATCAAATATTTAACACGCCTAATCTAGGCTACTGATAACTATCTACACATGGACTTATTTCGATTCGATTGAACACCCACTCAGCAATTTCTAATTTTTCGGCTCCCAATGTCCAGACTATACACACTTGTCGTTTCATTCTTCTACCGTGGGGAAGTAACTACATTAGGCGTATTATTAACTGAATTCTGAATTCAGTGATAAGTACTGTAGGCTACGTACCTACCGCATATACGTCTTCTTCTGGAATTTCAATCTCTTGTCTATTTTGTGCGGTAATATATGACATGGCAGACACAGTACTCATCATTAAAAGATTATGGAGCCGTAGCAAAATTTGTATTTTCTTAACGGCGGCCATTTGTTTTAATATGAATTGAAAACAAAACAAGCAAAAAACGGTCACAGGCATATAAGCCGATAACACTTTTCCACATATAAAATGGCCAGACTGTCCGAAATACCCAATTAATTCAAATTCTATACCGTATTGGTTATATTATTTATAATCAAATATAGTTTTCTATGGGAAAAATGTGTATATTTTAATTTTTATGTACTTTTCCCTCCTAATCTGGATTAACCTAATGTCGTCTGCTGATGCAATGAAATATAGCGGCAAATTTAAATCGTTTATTACTGCTGAATTTGAGAATACGTTCTGTACATCAGCTACTCCTATTCATTGAAGATAGCCTATAAATTTATCAATGTCCATTTTTCGCAACGCCTTGCCTAATTTTGGGCCAGTTCCGTCGATGATGGTACTAAGATTAAATCGACACGTCTTGACAGCCCAAGTTGACAGAACTAAAATATTTTCTAGCTAATTCTCATGGCCGTTCCCAACATCGCTAGAATGTCTCCGCTAATAATACAGCCCACCATCGTCATACGCTATCCAATGACAGCAATGACAATGGCGCAGCAGAAGAAGCTAGGGAAAAAGGGGGAAGTGTTGAAAAACACTGGTTCATTCATGGTGGTGCATATATAAGCTATGCATCTGAATAAGCCAAGCGGTGGTATATATCAGATGTAACAGAGGCCGTTAAAACGGCACCGTGCAAACAATTATAGGGGAAATCGAGACTGGCACACAAGTGAGCAAAAACAGGTCCTGCTGACCTTGGAGCTCAGCCCCGAATGACGGCAACCAGGGAACCCAGCAACTATTTATTAAACAAGTTATTTTCGACGCGAGCCAATCAGATAGCAGCAAGAATTTTATACCCGAATTTGCGTTTAAATAATTAATATTTTTATTTGATGCCCACGACCCTAAATTTTGACATAAAACCTGCATAAAATATTAATTTTTAGGTACCCGGCCCCTTCCAACCTTCCCCCCTAAACCTCGACATCGCCCCTTTTCAGGGCCATAAATTCGTAACCTCAACTACCTACCGAGAGATGGGCTTCAGTATTTCTACTGTTATATTAACGAACAGGCGATGTTGCAGTTGTGATGTAGTGAAGAATTTGTAACACCACAACCTGTACATTGGGTGCTAAGTGAGCAGAGCTGAATTTGTTCACGGATGTATACATTTTTACAAAAAATTGATGGTCCTTAAAAGGACCGTTTGTGATATGATACAGTATAGCAGTGCTATACTATATGATTTTAGACGGCCGCTTACTTCTTCTGCTCGGCCTTGGCCACCGCCGAGTAGACATCGTATTCGGAATCTTCCTGCAAACCGGTAATTTCGTCGTCACACGACTCGGCAAGGGCGACGTCAACTAGGTGGTCCGGGAATGTGGGTGCCTTATCTCGTGGGGCAGCGATGACGACCTCCTCATAGGACAGAGCTGGCTGAACCGGAAGTAGGTACTCAGTGCGGCTCGTGAACTTCCAGGACTCGGTTGTCCGAAGATACTTCAGGGTGCTCTCTGACAGGAACGGGCAGACAAACTTTTCCCTCCATTCGCAGTATTTAGGGTCGTCAGGGTCGAAGCGATCAGCTGGCAAGTCGTTGACAGGCACCGGAGTCGAACATCTCTCCACGTACTCGGAATCGCAGTCCAAGGCAAAGTTGAGTGGAGCCAACATTTTGACAGAAAATGATACGTAGATATCCAAGGTTGTATCTCGGTGGCT
The DNA here is from genome assembly GCA_963971405.1 of Psococerastis gibbosa. Classification (NCBI taxonomy): domain Eukaryota; kingdom Metazoa; phylum Arthropoda; class Insecta; order Psocodea; family Psocidae; genus Psococerastis; species Psococerastis gibbosa. The sequence continues at coordinate 48,507,115 of OZ020486.1, read as the reverse complement.
CAGCCGTAAATGTTTGGGCACCGGCATGAGCGCTAATATTTATACCAGGAAGGGTGGTGGGAGGCGGGGCCTCACACATCGATTTCCAGGTCTCTGATTGGCCCGCTTCCAAATTCACCCCAAATTGAATTTGTTTTTCCCTACAACGAAAGATATCAAATATTTAACACGCCTAATCTAGGCTACTGATAACTATCTACACATGGACTTATTTCGATTCGATTGAACACCCACTCAGCAATTTCTAATTTTTCGGCTCCCAATGTCCAGACTATACACACTTGTCGTTTCATTCTTCTACCGTGGGGAAGTAACTACATTAGGCGTATTATTAACTGAATTCTGAATTCAGTGATAAGTACTGTAGGCTACGTACCTACCGCATATACGTCTTCTTCTGGAATTTCAATCTCTTGTCTATTTTGTGCGGTAATATATGACATGGCAGACACAGTACTCATCATTAAAAGATTATGGAGCCGTAGCAAAATTTGTATTTTCTTAACGGCGGCCATTTGTTTTAATATGAATTGAAAACAAAACAAGCAAAAAACGGTCACAGGCATATAAGCCGATAACACTTTTCCACATATAAAATGGCCAGACTGTCCGAAATACCCAATTAATTCAAATTCTATACCGTATTGGTTATATTCTTTATAATCAAATTTAGTTTACTATGGGAAATATGTGTAAATTTTAATTTTTATGTACTTTTCCCTCCTAATCTGGATTAACCTAATGTCGTCTGCTGATGCAATGAAATATAGCGGCAAATTTAAATCGTTTATTACTGCTGAATTTGAGAATACGTTCTGTACATCAGCTACTCCTATTCATTGAAGATAGCCTATAAATTTATCAATGTCCATTTTTCGCAATGTCTTGCCTAATTTTGGGCCAGTTCCGTCGATGATGGTAATAAGATTAAATCGACACGTCTTGACAGCCCAAGTTGACATAACTAAAATATTTACCTAGCTAATTCTCATGGCCGTTCCCAACATCGCTAGAATGTCTCCGCTAATAATACAGCCCACCATCGTCATACGCTATCCAATGACAGCAATGACAATGGCGCAGCAGAAGAAGCTAGGGAAAAAGGGGGAAGTGTTGAAAAACACTGGTTCATTCATGGTGGTGCATATACCAGTTATGCATCTGAATAAGCCAAGCGGTGGTATATATCAGATGTAACAGAGGCCGTTAAAACGGCACCGTGCAAACAATTATAGGGGAAATCGAGACTGGCACACATGTGAGCAAAAACAGGTCCTGCTGACCTTGGAGCTCAGCCCCAAATGACGGCAACCAGGGAGCCCAGCAACCATTTATTAAACAAGTTATTTTCGACGCGAGCCCATCAGATAGCAGCAAGAATTTTAAACCCGAATTTGCGATTAAATAATTAATATTTTTATTTGATGCCCACGACCCTAAATTTTGACATAAAACGTGAATAAAATATTAATTTTTAGGTACCCGGCCCTTCCAACCTTCACCCCTAAACCTCGACATCGCCCCTTTTCAGGGCCATAAATTCGTAACCTCAACTACCTACCGAGAGATGGGCTTCAGTATTTCTACTGTTATATTAACGAACAGGCGATGTTGCAGTTGTGATGTAGTGAAGAATTTGTAACACCACAACCTGTATATTGGGTGCTAAGTGAGCAGAGCTGAATTTGTTCACGGATGTATACATTTTTACAAAAAATTGATGGTCCTTAAAAGGACCGTTTGTGATATGATACAGTATAGCAGTGCTATACTATATGATGGTAGACAGCCGCTTACATCTTCTGCTCGGCTTTGGCCACCGCCGAGTAGACATCGTATTCGGAATCGTCCTGCAAACCGGTAATTTCGTCTTCACACGACTCGGCAAGGGCGACGTCAACTAGGTGGTCCGGCAATGTGGGTGCCTTATCACGTGGGGCAGCGATGACGACCTCCTCATAGGACAGAGCTGGCTGAACCGGAAGTAGGTACTCAGTGCGGCTCGTGAACTTCCAGGACTCGGTTGTCCGAAGATACCTCAGGGTGCTCTCTGACAGGAACGGGCAGACAAACTTTTCCCTCCATTCGCAGTATTTAGGGTCGTCAGGGTCGAAGCGATCAGCTGGCAAGTCGTTGACAGGCACCGGAGTCGAACATCTCTCCACGTACTCGGAATCGCAGTCCAAGGCAAAGTTGAGTGGAGCCAACATTTTGACAGAAAATGATACGTAGATATCCAAGGTTGTATCTCGGTGGCTCAGCCGTAAATGTTTGGGCACCGGCATGAGCGCTGATATTTATACCAGGAAGGGTGGTGGGAGGCGGGGCCTCACACATCGATTTCCAGGTCTCTGATTGGCCCGCTTCCAAATTCACCCCAAATTGAATTTGTTTTTCCCTACAACGAAAGATATCAAATATTTAACACGCCTAATCTAGGCTACTGATAACTATCAACACATGGACTTATTTCGATTCGATTGAACACCCACTCAGCAATTTCTAATTTTTCGGCTCCCAATGTCCCGACTATACACACTTGTCGTTTCATTCTTCGACCGTGGGGAAGTAACTACATGAGGCGTATTGTTAACTGAATTCTGAATTCGGTGATAAGTACTGTAGGCTACGTACCTACCGCATATACGTCTTCTTCTGGAATTTCAATCTCTTGTCTATTTTGTGCGGTAATATATGACATGGCAGACACAGTACTCATCATTAAAAGATTATGGAGCCGTAGCAAAATTTGTATTTTCTTAACGGCGGCCATTTGTTTTAATATGAATTGAAAACAAAACAAGCAAAAAACGGTCACAGGCATATAAGCCGATAACACTTTTCCACATATAAAATGGCCAGACTGTCCGACATACCCAATTAATTCAAATTCTATACCGTATTGGTTATATTATTTATAATCAAATTTAGTTTTCTATGGGAAATATGTGTAAATTTTAATTTTTATGTACTTTTCCCTCCTAATCTGGATTAACCTAATGTCGTCTGCTGATGCAATGAAATATAGCGGCAAATTTAAATCGTTTATTACTGCTGAATTTGAGAATACTTTCTGTACATCAGCTACTCCTATTCATTGACGATAGCCTATAAATTTATCAATGTCCATTTATCGCAATGCCTTGCCTAATTTTGGGCCAGTTCCGTCGATGATGGTACTAAGATTAAATCGACACGTCTTGACAGCCCATGTTGACAGAACTAAAATATTTACCTAGCTAATTCTCATGGCCGTTCCCAACATCGCTAGAATGTCTCCGCTAATAATACAGCCCACCATCGTCATACGCTATCCAATGACAGCAATGACAATGGCGCAGCAGAAGAAGCTAGGGAAAAAGGGGGAAGTGTTGAAAAACACTGGTTCATTCATGGTGGTGCATATATAGGCTATGCATCTGAATAAGCCAAGCGGTGGTATATATCAGATGTAACAGAGGCCGTTAAAACGGCACCGTGCAAACAATTATAGGGGAAATCGAGACTGGCACACAAGTGAGCAAAAACAGGTCCTGCTCACCTTGGAGCTCAGCCCCGAATGACGGCAACCAGGGAACCCAGCAACTATTTATTAAACAAGTTATTTTCGACGCCAGCCAATCAGATAGCAACAAGGATTTTAAACCCGAATTTGCGTTTAAATAATTAATATTTTTATTTGATGCCCACGACCCTAAATTTTGACATAAAACGTGCATAAAATATTAATTTTTAGGTACCCGGCCCCTTCCAACCTTCCCCCCTAACCCTCGACATCGGCCCTTTTCAGGGCCATAAATTCGTAACCCTCAACTACCTACCGAGAGATTGGCTTCAGTATTTCTACTGTTATATTAACGAACAGGCGATGTTGCAGTTGTGAAGTAGTGAAGAATTTGTAACACCACAACCTGTACATTGGGTGCTAAGTGAGCAGAGCTGAATTTGTTCACGGATGTATACATTTTTACAAAAAATTGATGGTCCTTAAAAGGACCGTTTGTGATATGATACAGTATAGCAGTGCTATATTATATGATGGTAGACGGCCGCTTACTTCTTCTGCTCGGCCTTGGCCACCGCCGAGTAGACATCGTATTCGGAATCTTCCTGCAAACCGGTAATTTCGTCGTCACACGACTCGGCAAGGGCGACGTCAACTAGGTGGTCCGGGAATGTGGGTGCCTTATCACGTGGGGCAGCGATGACGACCTCCTCATAGGACAGAGCTGGCTGAACCGGAAGTAGGTACTCAGTGCGGCTCGTGAACTTCCAGGACTCGGTTGTCCGAAGATACTTCAGGGTGCTCTCTGACAGGAACGGGCAGACAAACTTTTCCCTCCATTCGCAGTATTTAGGGTCGTCAGGGTCGAAGCGATCAGCTGGCAAGTCGTTGACAGGCACCGGAGTCGAACATCTCTCCACGTACTCGGAATCGCAGTCCAAGGCAAAGTTGAGTGGAGCCAACATCTTGACAGAAAATGATACGTAGATATCCAAGGTTGTATCTCGGTGGCTCAGCCGTAAATGTTTGGGCACCGGCATGAGCGCTAATATTTATACCAGGAAGGGTGGTGGGAGGCGGGGCCTCACACATCGATTTCCAGGTCTCTGATTGGCCCGCTTCCAAATTCACCCCAAATTGAATTTGTTTTTCCCTACAACGAAAGATATCAAATATTTAACACGCCTAATCTAGGCTACTGATAACTATCTACACATGGACTTATTTCGATTCGATTGAACACCCACTCAGAAATTTCTAATTTTTCGGCTCCCAATGTCAAGACTATACACACTTGTCGTTTCATTCTTCTACCGTGGGGAAGTAACTACATAACGCGTATTAGTAACTGAATTCTGAATTCAGTGATAAGTACTGTAGGCTACGTACCTACCGCATATACGTCTTCTTCTGGAATTTCAATCTCTTGTCTATTTTGTGCGGTAATATATGACATGGCAGACACAGTACTCATCATTAAAAGATTATGGAGCCGTAGCAAAATTTGTATTTTCTTAACGGCGGCCATTTGTTTTAATATGAATTGAAAACAAAACAAGCAAAAAACGGTCACAGGCATATAAGCCGATAACACTTTTCCACATATAAAATGGCCAGACTGTCCGAAATACCCAATTAATTCAAATTCTATACCGTATTGGTTATATTCTTTATAATCAAACTTAGTTTACTATGGGAAATATGTGTAAATTTTAATTTTTATGTACTTTTCCCTCCTAATCTGGATTAACCTAATGTCGTCTGCTGATGCAATGAAATATAGCGGCAAATTTAAATCGTTTATTACTGCTGAATTTGAGAATACGTTCTGTACATCAGCTACTCCTATTCATTGAAGATAGCCTATAAATTTATCAATGTCCATTTTTCGCAATGCCTTGCCTAATTTTGGGCCAGTTCCGTCGATGATGGTACTAAGATTAAATCGACACGTCTTGACAGCCCAAGTTGACAGAACTAAAATATTTACCTAGCTAATTCTCATGGCCGTTCCCAACATCGCTAGAATGTCTGCACTAATAATACAGCCCACCATCGTCATACGCTATCCAATGACAGCAATGACAATGGCGCAGCAGAAGAAGCTAGGGAAAAAGGGGGAAGTGTTGAAAAACACTGGTTCATTCATGGTGGTGCATATATAAGCTATGCATCTGAATAAGCCAAGCGGTGGTATATATCAGATGTAACAGAGGCCGTTAAAACGGCACCGTGCAAACAATTATAGGGGAAATCGAGACTGGCACACAAGTGAGCAAAAACAGGTCCTGCTCACCTTAGGGCTCAGCCCCGAATGACGGCAACCAGGGAACCCAGCAACTATTTATTAAACAAGTTATTTTCGACGCGAGCCAATCAGATAGCAGCAAGAATTTTATACCCGAATTCGCGTTTAAATAATTAATATTTTTATTTGATGCCCACGACCCTAAATTTTGACATAAAACGTGCATAAAATATTAATTTTTAGGTACCCGGCCCCTTCCGACCTTCCCCCCTAAACCTCGACATCGCCCCTTTTCAGGGCCATAAATTCGTAACCTCAACTACCTACCGAGAGATGGGCTTCAGTATTTCTACTGTTATATTAACGAACAGGCGATGTTGCAGTTGTGATGTAGTGAAGAATTTGTAACACCACAACCTGTACATTGGGTGCTAAGTGAGGAGAGCTGAATTTGTTCACGGATGTATACATTTTTACAAAAAATTGATGGTCCTTAAAAGGACCGTTTGTGATATGATACAGTATAGCAGTGCTATACTATATGATGGTAGACGGCCGCTTACTTCTTCTGCTCGGCCTTGGCCACCGCCGAGTAGACATCGTATTCGGAATCTTCCTGCAAACCGGTAATTTCGTCGTCACACGACTCGGCAAGGGCGACGTCAACTAGGTGGTCCGGGAATGTGGGTGCCTTATCTCGTGGGGCAGCGATGACGACCTCCTCATAGGACAGAGCTGGCTGAACCGGAAGTAGGTACTCAGTGCGGCTCGTGAACTTCCAGGACTCGGTTGTCCGAAGATACTTCAGGGTGCTCTCTGACAGGAACGGGCAGACAAACTTTTCCCTCCATTCGCAGTATTTAGGGTCGTCAGGGTCGAAGCGATCAGCTGGCAAGTCGTTGACAGGCACCGGAGTCGAACATCTCTCCACGTACTCGGAATCGCAGTCCAAGGCAAAGTTGAGTGGAGCCAACATTTTGACAGAAAATGATACGTAGATATCCAAGGTTGTATCTCGGTGGCTCAGCCGTAAATGTTTGGGCACCGGCATGAGCGCTAATATTTATACCAGGAAGGGTGGTGGGAGGCGGGGCCTCACACATCGATTTCCAGGTCTCTGATTGGCCCGCTTCCAAATTCACCCCAAATTGAATTTGTTTTTCCCTACAACGAAAGATATCAAATATTTAACACGCCTAATCTAGGCTACTGATAACTATCTACACATGGACTTATTTCGATTCGATTGAACACCCACTCAGCAATTTCTAATTTTTCGGCTCCCAATGTCCAGACTATACACACTTGTCGTTTCATTCTTCTACCGTGGGGAAGTAACTACATTAGGCGTATTATTAACTGAATTCTGAATTCAGTGATAAGTACTGTAGGCTACGTACCTACCGCATATACGTCTTCTTCTGGAATTTCAATCTCTTGTCTATTTTGTGCGGTAATATATGACATGGCAGACACAGTACTCATCATTAAAAGATTATGGAGCCGTAGCAAAATTTGTATTTTCTTAACGGCGGCCATTTGTTTTAATATGAATTGAAAACAAAACAAGCAAAAAACGGTCACAGGCATATAAGCCGATAACACTTTTCCACATATAAAATGGCCAGACTGTCCGAAATACCCAATTAATTCAAATTCTATACCGTATTGGTTATATTATTTATAATCAAATATAGTTTTCTATGGGAAATATGTGTAAATTTTAATTTCTATGTACTTTTCCCTCCTAATCTGGATTAACCTAATGTCGTCTGCTGATGCAATGAAATATAGCGGCAAATTTAAATCGTTTATTACTGCTGAATTTGAGAATACGTTCTGTACATCAGCTACTCCTATTCATTGAAGATAGCCTATAAATTTATCAATGTCCATTTTTCGCAACGCCTTGCCTAATTTTGGGCCAGTTCCGTCGATGATGGTACTAAGATTAAATCGACACGTCTTGACAGCCCAAGTTGACAGAACTAAAATATTTACCTAGCTAATTCTCATGGCCGTTCCCAACATCGCTAGAATGTCTCCGCTAATAATACAGCCCACCATCGTCATACGCTATCCAATGACAGCAATGACAATGGCGCAGCAGAAGAAGCTAGGGAAAAAGGGGGAAGTGTTGAAAAACACTGGTTCATTCATGGTGGTGCATATATAAGCTATGCATCTGAATAAGCCAAGCGGTGGTATATATCAGATGTAACAGAGGCCGTTAAAACGGCACCGTGCAAACAATTATAGGGGAAATCGAGACTGGCACACAAGTGAGCAAAAACAGGTCCTGCTCACCTTGGAGCTCAGCCCCGAATGACGGCAACCAGGGAACCCAGCAACTATTTATTAAACAAGTTATTTTCGACGCGAGCCAATCAGATAGCAGCAAGAATTTTATACCCGAATTTGCGTTTAAATAATTAATATTTTTATTTGATGCCCACGACCCTAAATTTTGACATAAAACCTGCATAAAATATTAATTTTTAGGTACCCGGCCCCTTCCAACCTTCCCCCCTAAACCTCGACATCGCCCCTTTTCAGGGCCATAAATTCGTAACCTCAACTACCTACCGAGAGATGGGCTTCAGTATTTCTACTGTTATATTAACGAACAGGCGATGTTGCAGTTGTGATGTAGTGAAGAATTTGTAACACCACAACCTGTACATTGGGTGCTAAGTGAGCAGAGCTGAATTTGTTCACGGATGTATACATTTTTACAAAAAATTGATGGTCCTTAAAAGGACCGTTTGTGATATGATACAGTATAGCAGTGCTATACTATATGATGGTAGACGGCCGCTTACTTCTTCTGCTCGGCCTTGGCCACCGCCGAGTAGACATCGTATTCGGAATCTTCCTGCAAACCGGTAATTTCGTCGTCACACGACTCGGCAAGGGCGACGTCAACTAGGTGGTCCGGGAATGTGGGTGCCTTATCTCGTGGGGCAGCGATGACGACCTCCTCATAGGACAGAGCTGGCTGAACCGGAAGTAGGTACTCAGTGCGGCTCGTGAACTTCCAGGACTCGGTTGTCCGAAGATACTTCAGGGTGCTCTCTGACAGGAACGGGCAGACAAACTTTTCCCTCCATTCGCAGTATTTAGGGTCGTCAGGGTCGAAGCGATCAGCTGGCAAGTCGTTGACAGGCACCGGAGTCGAACATCTCTCCACGTACTCGGAATCGCAGTCCAAGGCAAAGTTGAGTGGAGCCAACATCTTGACAGAAAATGATACGTAGATATCCAAGGTTGTATCTCGGTGGCTCAGCCGTAAATGTTTGGGCACCGGCATGAGCGCTAATATTTATACCAGGAAGGGTGGTGGGAGGCGGGGCCTCACACATCGATTTCCAGGTCTCTGATTGGCCCGCTTCCAAATTCACCCCAAATTGAATTTGTTTTTCCCTACAACGAAAGATATCAAATATTTAACACGCCTAATCTAGGCTACTGATAACTATCAACACATGGACTTATTTCGATTCGATTGAACACCCACTCAGCAATTTCTAATTTTTCGGCTCCCAATGTCCCGACTATACACACTTGTCGTTTCATTCTTCGACCGTGGGGAAGTAACTACATGAGGCGTATTGTTAACTGAATTCTGAATTCGGTGATAAGTACTGTAGGCTACGTACCTACCGCATATACGTCTTCTTCTGGAATTTCAATCTCTTGTCTATTTTGTGCGGTAATATATGACATGGCAGACACAGTACTCATCATTAAAAGATTATGGAGCCGTAGCAAAATTTGTATTTTCTTAACGGCGGCCATTTGTTTTAATATGAATTGAAAACAAAACAAGCAAAAAACGGTCACAGGCATATAAGCCGATAACACTTTTCCACATATAAAATGGCCAGACTGTCCGACATACCCAATTAATTCAAATTCTATACCGTATTGGTTATATTATTTATAATCAAATTTAGTTTTCTATGGGAAATATGTGTAAATTTTAATTTTTATGTACTTTTCCCTCCTAATCTGGATTAACCTAATGTCGTCTGCTGATGCAATGAAATATAGCGGCAAATTTAAATCGTTTATTACTGCTGAATTTGAGAATACTTTCTGTACATCAGCTACTCCTATTCATTGACGATAGCCTATAAATTTATCAATGTCCATTTATCGCAATGCCTTGCCTAATTTTGGGCCAGTTCCGTCGATGATGGTACTAAGATTAAATCGACACGTCTTGACAGCCCATGTTGACAGAACTAAAATATTTACCTAGCTAATTCTCATGGCCGTTCCCAACATCGCTAGAATGTCTCCGCTAATAATACAGCCCACCATCGTCATACGCTATCCAATGACAGCAATGACAATGGCGCAGCAGAAGAAGCTAGGGAAAAAGGGGGAAGTGTTGAAAAACACTGGTTCATTCATGGTGGTGCATATATAGGCTATGCATCTGAATAAGCCAAGCGGTGGTATATATCAGATGTAACAGAGGCCGTTAAAACGGCACCGTGCAAACAATTATAGGGGAAATCGAGACTGGCACACAAGTGAGCAAAAACAGGTCCTGCTCACCTTGGAGCTCAGCCCCGAATGACGGCAACCAGGGAACCCAGCAACTATTTATTAAACAAGTTATTTTCGACGCCAGCCAATCAGATAGCAACAAGGATTTTAAACCCGAATTTGCGTTTAAATAATTAATATTTTTATTTGATGCCCACGACCCTAAATTTTGACATAAAACGTGCATAAAATATTAATTTTTAGGTACCCGGCCCCTTCCAACCTTCCCCCCTAACCCTCGACATCGGCCCTTTTCAGGGCCATAAATTCGTAACCCTCAACTACCTACCGAGAGATTGGCTTCAGTATTTCTACTGTTATATTAACGAACAGGCGATGTTGCAGTTGTGAAGTAGTGAAGAATTTGTAACACCACAACCTGTACATTGGGTGCTAAGTGAGCAGAGCTGAATTTGTTCACGGATGTATACATTTTTACAAAAAATTGATGGTCCTTAAAAGGACCGTTTGTGATATGATACAGTATAGCAGTGCTATACTATATGATGGTAGACGGCCGCTTACTTCTTCTGCTCGGCCTTGGCCACCGCCGAGTAGACATCGTATTCGGAATCTTCCTGCAAACCGGTAATTTCGTCGTCACACGACTCGGCAAGGGCGACGTCAACTAGGTGGTCCGGGAATGTGGGTGCCTTATCTCGTGGGGCAGCGATGACGACCTCCTCATAGGACAGAGCTGGCTGAACCGGAAGTAGGTACTCAGTGCGGCTCGTGAACTTCCAGGACTCGGTTGTCCGAAGATACTTCAGGGTGCTCTCTGACAGGAACGGGCAGACAAACTTTTCCCTCCATTCGCAGTATTTAGGGTCGTCAGGGTCGAAGCGATCAGCTGGCAAGTCGTTGACAGGCACCGGAGTCGAACATCTCTCCACGTACTCGGAATCGCAGTCCAAGGCAAAGTTGAGTGGAGCCAACATCTTGACAGAAAATGATACGTAGATATCCAAGGTTGTATCTCGGTGGCTCAGCCGTAAATGTTTGGGCACCGGCATGAGCGCTAATATTTATACCAGGAAGGGTGGTGGGAGGCGGGGCCTCACACATCGATTTCCAGGTCTCTGATTGGCCCGCTTCCAAATTCACCCCAAATTGAATTTGTTTTTCCCTACAACGAAAGATATCAAATATTTAACACGCCTAATCTAGGCTACTGATAACTATCTACACATGGACTTATTTCGATTCGATTGAACACCCACTCAGAAATTTCTAATTTTTCGGCTCCCAATGTCAAGACTATACACACTTGTCGTTTCATTCTTCTACCGTGGGGAAGTAACTACATAACGCGTATTAGTAACTGAATTCTGAATTCAGTGATAAGTACTGTAGGCTACGTACCTACCGCATATACGTCTTCTTCTGGAATTTCAATCTCTTGTCTATTTTGTGCGGTAATATATGACATGGCAGACACAGTACTCATCATTAAAAGATTATGGAGCCGTAGCAAAATTTGTATTTTCTTAACGGCGGCCATTTGTTTTAATATGAATTGAAAACAAAACAAGCAAAAAACGGTCACAGGCATATAAGCCGATAACACTTTTCCACATATAAAATGGCCAGACTGTCCGAAATACCCAATTAATTCAAATTCTATACCGTATTGGTTATATTCTTTATAATCAAATATAGTTTTCTATGGGAAATATGTGTAAATTTTAATTTCTATGTACTTTTCCCTCCTAATCTGGATTAACCTAATGTCGTCTGCAGATGCAATGAAATATAGCGGCAAATTTAAATCGTTTATTACTGCTGAATTTGAGAATACGTTCTGTACATCAGCTACTCCTATTCATTGAAGATAGCCTATAAATTTATCAATGTCCATTTTTCGCAATGCCTTGCCTAATTTTGGGCCAGTTCCGTCGATGATGGTACTAAGATTAAATCGACACGTCTTGACAGCCCAAGTTGACAGAACTAAAATATTTACCTAGCTAATTCTCATGGCCGTTCCCAACATCGCTAGAATGTCTGCACTAATAATACAGCCCACCATCGTCATACGCTATCCAATGACAGCAATGACAATGGCGCAGCAGAAGAAGCTAGGGAAAAAGGGGGAAGTGTTGAAAAACACTGGTTCATTCATGGTGGTGCATATATAAGCTATGCATCTGAATAAGCCAAGCGGTGGTATATATCAGATGTAACAGAGGCCGTTAAAACGGCACCGTGCAAACAATTATAGGGGAAATCGAGACTGGCACACAAGTGAGCAAAAACAGGTCCTGCTCACCTTAGGGCTCAGCCCCGAATGACGGCAACCAGGGAACCCAGCCACTATTTATTAAACAAGTTATTTTCGACGCGAGCCAATCAGATAGCAGCAAGAATATTATACCCGAATTTGCGTTTAAATAATTAATATTTTTATTTGATGCCCACGACCCTAAATTTTGACATAAAACGTGCATAAAATATTAATTTTTAGGTACCCGGCCCCTTTCCAACCTTCCCCCCTAAACCTCGACATCGCCCCTTTTCAGGGCCATAAATTCGTAACCTCAACTACCTACCGAGAAATGGGCTTCAGTATTTCTACTGTTATATTAACGAACAGGCGATGTTGCAGTTGTGATGTAGTGAAGAATTTGTAACACCTCAACCTGTACATTGGGTGCTAAGTGAGCAGAGCTGAATTTGTTCACGGATGTATACATTTATACAAAAAATTGATGGTCCTTAAAAGGACCGTTTGTGATATGATACAGTATAGCAGTGCTATACTATATGATGGTAGACGGCCGCTTACTTCTTCTGCTCGGCCTTGGCCACCGCCGAGTAGACATCGTATTCGGAATCTTCCTGCAAACCGGTAATTTCGTCGTCACACGACTCGGCAAGGGCGACGTCAACTAGGTGGTCCGGGAATGTGGGTGCCTTATCACGTGGGGCAGTGATGACGACCTCCTCATAGGACAGAGCTGGCTGAACCGGAAGTAGGTACTCAGTGCGGCTCGTGAACTTCCAGGACTCGGATGTCCGAAGATACTTCAGGGTGCTCTCTGGCAGGAACGGGCAGACAAACTTTTCCCTCCATTCGCAGTATTTAGGGTCGTCAGGGTCGAAGCGATCAGCTGGCAAGTCGTTGACAGGCACCGGAGTCGAACATCTCTCCAAGTACTCGGAATCGCAGTCCAAGGCAAAGTTGAGTGGAGCCAACATTTTGGCAGAAAATGATACGTAGATATCCAAGGTTGTATCTCGGTGGCTCAGCCGTAAATGTTTGGGCACCGGCATGAGCGCTCATATTTATACCAGGAAGGGTGGTGGGAGGCGGGGCCTCACACATCGATTTCCAGGTCTCTGATTGGCCCGCTTCCAAATTCACCCCAAATTGAATTTGTTTTTCCCTACAACGAAAGATATCTAATATTTAACACGCCTAATCTAGACTACTGATAACTATCTACACATGGACTTATTTCGATTCGATTGAACACCCACTCAGCAATTTCTAATTTTTCGGCTCCCAATGTCCCGACTATACACACTTGTCGTTTCATTCTTCTACCGTGGATAAGTAACTACATTAGGCGTATTATTAACTGAATTCTGAATTCAGTGATAAGTACTGTAGGCTACGTACCTACCGCATATACGTCTTCTTCTGGAATTTCAATCTCTTGTCTATTTTGTGCGGTAATATATGACATGGCAGACACAGTACTCATCATTAAAAGATTATGGAGCCGTAGCAAAATTTGTATTTTCTTAACGGCGGCCATTTGTTTTAATATGAATTGAAAACAAAACAAGCAAAAAACGGTCACAGGCATGTAAGCCGATAACACTTTTCCACATATAAAATGGCCAGACTGTCCGAAATACCCAATTAATTCAAATTCTATACCGTATTGGTTATATTATTTATAATCAAATATAGTTTTCTATGGGAAATATGTGTATATTTTAATTTTTATGTACTTTTCCCTCCTAATCTGGATTAACCTAATGTCGTCTGCTGATGCAATGAAATATAGCGGCAAATTTAAATCGTTTATTACTGCTGAATTTGAGAATACGTTCTGTACATCAGCTACTCCTATTGTTTGGTTCTTTTTGTTTACTTTGATTTTACGTCATTCCAAGATGGCTACTAAGTAAATACAGTTCAGTTTCTCATGATGTATTTATTTAATTATTGGAATAGGTTATGGTGCCCAGCATGTTTTTATAACACAAAAGTGCGCAAATTATAGATTCAGGATGGATCTAAAAGTAAACATTCAGAAGTTGGACGGTGCTTCGGCATGGAGACGGTGGAAGCGTCAGATGGAACTAATGTTCAAGCATCATGGAGTGGCCGACGTGGTAAATGGATCAACCACGAGGCCGAGTCCTCCCATGAAAGGTGCCGACCCCGATGACTTTTCTAATTTTGTAATTGCTAATACTAATTTTGAAAAGTTGGATGCACTAGCGCAAGTATTGATTGTCAGTAGCCTAGATGACGCCCATGTAGAATTGACGGCTACTTGTGACTCAGGTAATGACATTTTTAAGAAACTGCTTAGTGTTTATGAACATTCCTCAAGCCAAAGGTTAGACAGAAACCTAGAACTGTTCTTTTCGGCAAAAATTGGTGAGGATGAGGAACTAGTTAAATTCATTTCGAGAATGCAACTGATGTTTCATGAAATAAATGAAGAACTTGTTAAGCACAATGCAAGCGAGTTACCGTGCATAGTTTTAATGTCCCGTGTAATAACTTTATTGCCGAACGAATATTTTGAGTTCAAGTCAGTGTGGGAAAGCATTCCTATGAAAGACAGAAGCATTGATTTATTAACTGAGAGGTTACGTTTAATTGAGGGAAGACTGCCTAGTCGCCGAAGTGCTGAAAGCTCAGCTTTAACTGTGAGGTCAAGGTATGAATCAAGACCCAGGGACCGAGCAAAGAATATAATCTGTTTTTCTTGCTCCGAGAGGGGGCATTATGCCAGCCAGTGTCCAACAAAAGACAAAAATGTAAGGACGGAATCTAATGGAGACAATCGTTACAATAAGCCTAAGGATAACGATAAGTCTGGAAATTTTTTGTGCACTGCATTCCCCATGGCAAGTAACAGCGATAGGTTTGTCGCAGATTCAGGTGCAAGTCATCATATGATTCAGAACAAAGATTGGTTCCAGACTTATACCCCATTTAAGGAGCCAGTGACGGTGATTGTTGGGAATGGTGAAGGCGTAAAAGCTCTTGGTGAAGGAACTGTACGGGTCAAATCTATGGGTAATATCGCGCGCAAGAAGACATTGCAGCAAGTATGGCTCGTTCCCGAGCTGCACAGGCCGTTATTATCAGTGGGTAAGGTACTGGATAAGGGCTTTAAGTTCAGTGCGGACAAAAACAGCTGTGTCTTCACATTTGACGAAGTTCCCCATTTGTACGGTTGGAGAAAAGGTGGCTTGTATGAAGTGGATATTGAACTTCTTAGTCCAGAAGAAAGGGCAGAGGCACACGTTGCAGCAGGT
Organism: Psococerastis gibbosa; assembly: GCA_963971405.1. Lineage (NCBI taxonomy): Eukaryota > Metazoa > Arthropoda > Insecta > Psocodea > Psocidae > Psococerastis > Psococerastis gibbosa. The sequence goes on along the minus strand of OZ020486.1, from coordinate 48,491,297 downwards.
AACAATATGGAACCACTTCAAGTATGGCACGAACGACTTGCTCACCAGAATAAAGACCATGTACGGCGCTACTTACGTTCACGAGATATCCCATGGAGGGAGGATAAGATATTTTGCGCAGACTGTGTCATGGGAAAACAACACCGCTCTACATACCGTACACGAACTGTTCGTTCTGCTGCTCCTGGTGACATAATCAGTGCTGATTTATGTGGACCCATGCCCGAACAGTCATTGGGAAAATCGCGGTACGCAATTGTTTTTAAGGACAATTTTTCAAAGTTTCGAAGGGTATTTTTTGTTGCTGTTAAAAGCGAATTCCCTGAATGCCTGAAGATATTCCTAGCTGAGGCAGAAAATGCGGGAAATCGCATTAAAGAATTTATGAGTGATGGTGGCAAGGAAATAGACAATAATGAATGTCGTAAGCTATTGCGAGAAAAAGGTATTGCTATTCGTACTTCAATGCCATATGCTCACGAACAAATGGGTGCTGTCGAACGTGAAAATAGAACTCTAGTTGAAAGTGCCAGAACCATGCTCGCTAACAAAGATCTTCCGAGGTCATTATGGGCTGAAGCTTTGAACCTTGCTTGCCACGTAATAAACAGAAGTGGACCGACGCCAGTTAAAGGAAAAACCCCCTACGAAATTTGGTTTAATAAGGACCCACCTGCAATAAAACATTTTCGTTCTTTTGGGGAAGTGTGTTATGTACACATTCCTAAAGAAAAACGCAACAAGTGGTCACAGAAGTCTGAAAAGGGTGTTTTCGTTGGTTATTGTGGCGAACACGATGGATACCGTGTATTTAACCGAAAAACAGTTGTTCGTAGTAAAGATGTTATTTTTGCACCGTATGGCGAAAACTCCGATAAACCGAAAACTCCTCTCTATGAAGTAGAGAATAAACCAAATTCCGATTCGGGTCCTAAACTTGATATTAAACAACACACCTCCACCGAAGAGGGATTATCACCACCTGAAGTCGACGAAGTTGAAGACGATTCAGACTCATCGAACACCATTGAGGCTGAAGAGGGGTCAAATAGCGTTGAATCCAGCTTTGCAGGGCGTTCTATTAGAACTCGAAAACTACCAGCTCGTTTGAACGACTACGTTTTACTTGCAGACTGCCCGCATACATATACCGATGCCATGCAAGGTGAAGAAAAAGCTAGTTGGAAGGCAGCAATGGACCAAGAAATGCAGTCAATGTATGAGAATGAAGTATTTGAAATGACTGAAAAGCCTGATAACAAGAAAATAATTCAGTGCCGTTGGGTTTTACGGAAAAAGTTCAATGCAGAAGGAGAAGCGGAAATGTTCAAGGCTAGACTTGTCGCTAAAGGATATGCACAGAAAGCCGGAATTGACTTTGAAGAAACATTTTCTCCAGTGGCTCGACTTGAAACAGTTCGATCAGTAATTGCGGTTGCAGCTGCAGAGGGACTGAAGATGAAGCAGTTTGATATTAAGACCGCTTTCTTGTACGCTAATATCAAAGAAGACGTCTATGTTCAGCAGCCTGAAGGGTATGATGATGGCAGTGGACGGGTGTGGAAGCTTAAGAAAAGCCTATATGGTTTAAAGCAAAGTCCTCGAGCGTGGAATGAGCATTTTATCGAGTTCATGAAGAAATTTGGTTTTATAGTGAGTGTTTCTGACCCCTGTCTATTTGTCCCAAAAATAAATGGACGTAAACTCTTTGTACTGTGCTATGTCGATGATGGACTCTGCGTTAGTTCAGATGAAAGCGATATAAATGCATTTATTGAAGCACTCACTACTGAGTTTAAAGCAAAAGTGTCTGAGCCTAACTGTTATTTGGGTATTTCTATTGTTCAAGAAAAGGATGGGTCTATCTCCTTAAACCAAAAGTCATATGTTCTGAAGATTCTCGAGAAGTTCAACATGGCGGAGTCGAATGCCGTTTCATCTCCCATAGAAGCAACAAGACCTGAAGTTACGGACAATAAGCCACTGTCTGCAAAAGTTCCATATCGTGAGGCTCTTGGGAGTTTAATGTTCTTAATGACATCAACAAGACCGGATTTGGCGTTGGCTGTAAGCATGTGTGCCCAGCACATGGAACATCCCACCAATCACGATTGGACGAATCTAAAAAGAATATTTCGATACTTGAAAGGGACAGTTGACTACCGTCTTATGTACAAAAAAGGACTGAGTGATGTCCTACAAGGGTATTGCGACGCAGATTTCGCAGGAGATGAAGCAACAAGAAAATCACGTTCAGGAGTTGTTTGCTTGTATGCCGGTGGAGCAATCAGCTGGATGAGTCAGAAGCAACAAAGTGTTTCATTATCTACCACGGAAGCCGAATATATTGCTGCAAGCGAGGCGGCAAAACAAATGGTGTGGCTCAAACAGTTATTTGAAGAACTTTCCGTTCGTACAATATGTACTATTTTTTGTGACAATCTGGGAGCCGTGAAGTTATCAAAAAACCCTGAATTCCACAAACGAACAAAGCATGTGGAAGTTAGGTACCACTATGTAAGACAAATGGTCAAACAAGGCGTATTCGACATCGAACATGTACCAGGAAATAAACAGATCGCAGATGTCTTCACTAAGAGAGTAACGGACTGTGCTAAGGTTGAAAGTTTCTATAGGATGATGGGACTGTGCGCTTAGGAGGGACTATTGAACTTTGAGCTAAGCGCATTCTGTGGTTGTTTGGTTCTTTTTGTTTACTTTTATTTTACGTCATTCCAAGATGGCTACTAAGTAAATACAGTTCAGTTTCTCATGATGTATTTATTTAATTATTGGAATAATTGAAGATAGCCTATAAATTTATCAATGTCCATTTTTCGCAATGCCTTGCCTAATTTTGGGCCAGTTCCGTCGATGATGGTACTAAGATTAAATCGACACGTCTTGGAAGCCCATGTTGACAGAACTAAAATATTTACCTAGCTAATTCTCATGGCCGTTCCCAGCATCGCTAGAATGTCTCCGCTAATAATACAGCCCACCATCGTCATACGCTATCCAATGACAGCAATGACAATGGCGCAGCAGAAGAAGCTAGGGAAAAAGGGGGAAGTGTTGAAACACACAGGTTCATTCATGGTGGTGCATATATAAGCTATGCATCTGAATAAGCCAAGCGGTGGTATATATCAGATGTAACAGAGGCCGTTAAAACGGCACCGTGCAAACAATTATAGGGGAAATCGAGACTGGCACACAAGTGAGCAAAAACAGGTCCTGCTCACCTTGGAGCTCAGCCCCGAATGACGGCAACCAGGGAACCCAGCAACTATTTATTAAACAAGTTATTTTCGACGCGAGCCAATCAGATAGCAGCAAGAATTTTAAACCCGAATTTGCGTTTAAATAATTAATATTTTTATTTGATGCCCACGACCCTAAATTTTGACTTATAACGTGCATAAAATATTAATTTTTAGGTACCCGGCCCCTTCCAACCTTCCCCCCTAAACCTCGACATCGCCCCTTTTCAGGGCCATAAATTCGTAACCTCAACTACCTACCGAGAGATGGGCTTCAGTATTTCTACTGTTATATTAACGAACAGGCGATGTTGCAGTTGTGATGTAGTGAAGAATATGTAACACCACAACCTGTACATTGGGTGCTAAGTGAGCAGAGCTGAATTTGTTCACGGATGTAAACATTTTTACAAAAAATTGATGGTCCTTGAAAGGACCGTTTGTGATATGATACAGTATAGCAGTGCTATACTATATGATGGTAGACAGCCGCTTACTTCTTCTGCTCGGCCTTGGCCACCGCCGAGTAGACATCGTATTCGGAATCTTCCTGCAAACCGGTAATTTCGTCGTCACAGGACTCGGCAAGGGCGACGTCAACTAGGTGGTCCGGGAATGTGGGTGCCTTATCACGTGGGGCAGCGATGACGACCTCCTCATAGGACAGAGCTGGCTGAACCGGAAGTAGGTACTCAGTGCGGCTCGTGAACTTCCAGGACTCGGTTGTCCGAAGATACTTCAGGGTGCTCTCTGACAGGAACGGGCAGACAAACTTTTCCCTCCATTCGCAGTATTTAGGGTCGACAGGGTCGAAGCGATCAGCTGGCAAGTCGTTGACAGGCACCGGAGTCGAACATCTCTCCACGTACTCGGAATCGCAGTCCAAGGCAAAGTTGAGTGGAGCCAACATTTTGACAGAAAATGATACGTAGATATCCAAGGTTGTATCTCGGTGGCTCAGCCGTAAATGTTTGGGCACCGGCATGAGCCCTAATATTTATACCAGGAAGGGTGGTGGGAGGCAGGGCCTCACACATCGATTTCCAGGTCTCTGATTGGCCCGCTTCCAAATTCACCCCAAATTGAATTTGTTTTTCCCTACAACGAAAGATATCAAATATTTAACACGCCTAATCTAGGCTACTGATAACTATCTACACATGGACTTATTTCGATTCGATTGAACACCCACTCAGCAATTTCTAATTTTTCGGCTCCCAATGTCCAGACTATACACACTTGTCGTTTCATTCTTCTACCGTGGGGAAGTAACTACATTAGGCGTATTATTAACTGAATTCTGAATTCAGTGATAAGTACTGTAGGCTACGTACCTACCGCATATACGTCTTCTTCTGGAATTTCAATCTCTTGTCTATTTTGTGCGGTAATATATGACATGGCAGACACAGTACTCATCATTAAAAGATTATGGAGCCGTAGCAAAATTTGTATTTTCTTAACGGCGGCCATTTGTTTTAATATGAATTGAAAACAAAACAAGCAAAAAACGGTCACAGGCATATAAGCCGATAACACTTTTCCACATATAAAATGGCCAGACTGTCCGAAATACCCAATTAATTCAAATTCTATACCGTATTGGTTATATTCTTTATAATCAAATTTAGTTTACTATGGGAAATATGTGTAAATTTTAATTTTTATGTACTTTTCCCTCCTAATCTGGATTAACCTAATGTCGTCTGCTGATGCAATGAAATATAGCGGCAAATTTAAATCGTTTATTACTGCTGAATTTGAGAATACGTTCTGTACATCAGCTACTCCTATTCATTGAAGATAGCCTATAAATTTATCAATGTCCATTTTTCGCAATGTCTTGCCTAATTTTGGGCCAGTTCCGTCGATGATGGTAATAAGATTAAATCGACACGTCTTGACAGCCCAAGTTGACAGAACTAAAATATTTACCTAGCTAATTCTCATGGCCGTTCCCAACATCGCTAGAATGTCTCCGCTAATAATACAGCCCACCATCGTCATACGCTATCCAATGACAGCAATGACAATGGCGCAGCAGAAGAAGCTAGCGAAAAAGGGGGAAGTGTTGAAAAACACTGGTTCATTCATGGTGGTGCATATATAAGCTATGCATCTGAATAAGCCAAGCGGTGGTATATATCAGATGTAACAGAGGCCGTTAAAACGGCACCGTGCAAACAATTATAGGGGAAATCGAGACTGGCACACAAGTGAGCAAGAACAGGTCCTGCTCACCATGGAGCTCAGCCCCAAATGACGGCAACCAGGGACCCCAGCAACTATTTATTAAACAAGTTATTTTCGACGCGAGCCCATCAGATAGCAGCAAGAATTTTAAACCCGAATTTGCGATTAAATAATTAATATTTTTATTTGATGCCCACGACCCTAAATTTTGACATAAAACGTGAATAAAATATTAATTTTTAGGTACCCGGCCCCTTCCAACCTTCACCCCTAAACCTCGACATCGCCCCTTTTCAGGGCCATAAATTCGTAACCTCAACTACCTACCGAGAGATGGGCTTCAGTATTTCTACTGTTATATTAACGAACAGGCGATGTTGCAGTTGTGATGTAGTGAAGAATTTGTAACACCACAACCTGTATATTGGGTGCTAAGTGAGCAGAGCTGAATTTGTTCACGGATGTATACATTTTTACAAAAAATTGATGGTCCTTAAAAGGACCGTTTGTGATATGATACAGTATAGCAGTGCTATACTATATGATGGTAGACAGCCGCTTCCTTCTTCTGCTCGGCCTTGGCCACCGCCGAGTAGACATCGTATTCGGAATCTTCCTGCAAACCGGTAATTTCGTCGTCACACGACTCGGCAAGGGCGACGTCAACTAGGTGGTCCGGCAATGTGGGTGCCTTATCACGTGGGGCAGCGATGACGACCTCCTCATAGGACAGAGCTGGCTGAACCGGAAGTAGGTACTCAGTGCGGCTCGTGAACTTCCAGGACTCGGTTGTCCGAAGATACTTCAGGGTGCTCTCTGACAGGAACGGGCAGACAAACTTTTCCCTCCATTCGCAGTATTTAGGGTCGACAGGGTCGAAGCGATCAGCTGGCAAGTCGTTGACAGGCACCGGAGTCGAACATCTCTCCACGTACTCGGAATCGCAGTCCAAGGCAAAGTTGAGTGGAGCCAACATTTTGACAGAAAATGATACGTAGATATCCAAGGTTGTATCTCGGTGGCTCAGCCGTAAATGTTTGGGCACCGGCATGAGCCCTAATATTTATACCAGGAAGGGTGGTGGGAGGCAGGGCCTCACACATCGATTTCCAGGTCTCTGATTGGCCCGCTTCCAAATTCACCCCAAATTGAATTTGTTTTTCCCTACAACGAAAGATATCAAATATTTAACACGCCTAATCTAGGCTACTGATAACTATCTACACATGGACTTATTTCGATTCGATTGAACACCCACTCAGCAATTTCTAATTTTTCGGCTCCCAATGTCCAGACTATACACACTTGTCGTTTCATTCTTCTACCGTGGGGAAGTAACTACATTAGGCGTATTATTAACTGAATTCTGAATTCAGTGATAAGTACTGTAGGCTACGTACCTACCGCATATACGTCTTCTTCTGGAATTTCAATCTCTTGTCTATTTTGTGCGGTAATATATGACATGGCAGACACAGTACTCATCATTAAAAGATTATGGAGCCGTAGCAAAATTTGTATTTTCTTAACGGCGGCCATTTGTTTTAATATGAATTGAATACAAAACAAGCAAAAAACGGTCACAGGCATATAAGCCGATAACACTTTTCCACATATAAAATGGCCAGACTGTCCGACATACCCAATTAATTCAAATTCTATACCGTATTGGTTATATTATTTATAATCAAATATAGTTTTCTATGGGAAATATGTGTAAATTTTAATTTCTATGTACTTTTCCCTCCTAATCTGAATTAACCTAATGTCGTCTGCTGATGCAATGAAATATAGCGGCAAATTTAAATCGTTTATTACTGCTGAATTTGAGAATACGTTCTGTACATCAGCTACTCCTATTCATTGAAGATAGCCTATAAATTTATCAATGTCCATTTTTCGCAATGTCTTGCCTAATTTTGGGCCAGTTCCGTCGATGATGGTAATAAGATTAAATCGACACGTCTTGACAGCCCAAGTTGACAGAACTAAAATATTTACCTAGCTAATTCTCATGGCCGTTCCCAACATCGCTAGAATGTCTCCGCTAATAATACAGCCCACCATCGTCATACGCTATCCAATGACAGCAATGACAATGGCGCAGCAGAAGAAGCTAGGGAAAAAGGGGGAAGTGTTGAAAAACACTGGTTCATTCATGGTGGTGCATATATAGGCTATGCATCTGAATAAGCCAAGCGGTGGTATATATCAGATGTAACAGAGGCCGTTAAAACGGCACCGTGCAAACAATTATAGGGGAAATCGAGACTGGCACACAAGTGAGCAAAAACAGGTCCTGCTCACCTTGGAGCTCAGCCCCGAATGACGGCAACCAGGGAACCCAGCAACTATTTATTAAACAAGTTATTTTCGACGCCAGCCAATCAGATAGCAACAAGAATTTTAAACCCGAATTTGCGTTTAAATAATTAATATTTTTATTTGATGCCCACGACCCTAAATTTTGACATAAAACGTGCATAAAATATTAATTTTTAGGTACCCGGCCCCTTCCAACCTTCCCCCCTAACCCTCGACATCGGCCCTTTTCAGGGCCATAAATTCGTAACCCTCAACTACCTACCGAGAGATTGGCTTCAGTATTTCTACTGTTATATTAACGAACAGGCGATGTTGCAGTTGTGAAGTAGTGAAGAATTTGTAACACCACAACCTGTACATTGGGTGCTAAGTGAGCAGAGCTGAATTTGTTCACGGATGTATACATTTTTACAAAAAATTGATGGTCCTTAAAAGGACCGTTTGTGATATGATACAGTATAGCAGTGCTATACTATATGATGGTAGACGGCCGCTTACTTCTTCTGCTCGGCCTTGGCCACCGCCGAGTAGACATCGTATTCGGAATCTTCCTGCAAACCGGTAATTTCGTCGTCACACGACTCGGCAAGGGCGACGTCAACTAGGTGGTCCGGGAATGTGGGTGCCTTATCACGTGGGGCAGCGATGACGACCTCCTCATAGGACAGAGCTGGCTGAACCGGAAGTAGGTACTCAGTGCGGCTCGTGAACTTCCAGGACTCGGTTGTCCGAAGATACTTCAGGGTGCTCTCTGACAGGAACGGACAGACAAACTTTTCCCTCCATTCGCAGTATTTAGGGTCGTCAGGGTCGAAGCGATCAGCTGGCAAGTCGTTGACAGGCACCGGAGTCGAACATCTCTCCACGTACTCGGAATCGCAGTCCAAGGCAAAGTTGAGTGGAGCCAACATTTTGACAGAAAATGATACGTAGATATCCAAGGTTGTATCTCGGTGGCTCAGCCGTAAATGTTTGGGCACCGGCATGAGCCCTAATATTTATACCAGGAAGGGTGGTGGGAGGCAGGGCCTCACACATCGATTTCCAGGTCTCTGATTGGCCCGCTTCCAAATTCACCCCAAATTGAATTTGTTTTTCCCTACAACGAAAGATATCAAATATTTAACACGCCTAATCTAGGCTACTGATAACTATCTACACATGGACTTATTTCGATTCGATTGAACACCCACTCAGCAATTTCTAATTTTTCGGCTCCCAATGTCCAGACTATACACACTTGTCGTTTCATTCTTTCACCGTGGGGAAGTAACTACATTAGGCGTATTATTAACTGAATTCTGAATTCAGTGATAAGTACTGTAGGCTACGTACCTACCGCATATACGTCTTCTTCTGGAATTTCAATCTCTTGTCTATTTTGTGCGGTAATATATGACATGGCAGACACAGTACTCATCATTAAAAGATTATGGAGCCGTAGCAAAATTTGTATTTTCTTAACGGCGGCCATTTGTTTTAATATGAATTGAAAACAAAACAAGCAAAAAACGGTCACAGGCATATAAGCCGATAACACTTTTCCACATATAAAATGGCCAGACTGTCCGAAATACCCAATTAATTCAAATTCTATACCGTATTGGTTATATTTTGACAGAAAATGATGCGTAGATATCCAAGGTTGTATCTCGGTGGCTCAGCCGTAAATGTTTGGGCACCGGCATGAGCGCTAATATTTATGTAAAGAAAATATATTGTCATATATCTTTATTTGAATTTTACCGCCTAAACTGTATTGCCACTTGTTTTTTTATAGTCTGTGGTATTTTTGTTTGATCTAGATTCTGAATGATTAAATATGGAGATTTGTGTTTATGTATGTTCAGAATATTAAAAATTGTATTATAAGAGTAATTACTAAAAGGAAAGGAATTGTGAAGTGGGAAACAATAAACTTAATATGTTGTTTCTTTGTTTGCAGGTATGTGTTTAGATAATAGGTTGTTTATTAGTGTTAATTGTTTATAACTATTGTGTTAACAATAAAACACTTTGTTTGCAGAGCAACACATATTGATGTCTTTTATTTCACAAGTTCAAGACTATATAAGCTTATAAAACAACATATTTGTTTATGACAAGCTGAAATAAAGCATTGAAGATGGAAAGGATTCGTTTCACATTTGCCATTATCCCAGGAAGTGATGCCAAAACCAATATATATGGTATAACCTCAATAGCTACGAGTGATAATAAAGTGTACGCAGTACCGTCAGAATTTCAACCTATTTCTTTTCACAAGGAACTAACAAAAACAGCAGTGTTTACAATGGTAAAAAAAAAATTAAAGAAAAGACACCAAACCCGAAAAGTTTGGATAACAATGACTGAAGAACTTAAAAAACATACATAGATGAGGATGGAAATATACAGTTGGAAGATCAATACTTAGAGGAAATAGAAGAAGAACAAACTACCACACCACAAAACAGAGAAACAGAGGTATTAGAAAAAATATTTGAAAAATTACTTCAAAGTACACAAGAGCCAAAACAACATAACCTAAAAAATATTGCAGAGAAGTTTGTAATTGAAAAATTTTATAGTAAACATTCAAATGCAAGTCAATGGATTGACACTTTTGAAAAAGAATGTTTACGCTTTAATGTGGTAGAAGATGATAAAAAGATAGAAATATTAAGATTATTCATGGATAAAATTTGTATTGATTGGTATAGTTCAATGATGATTAAATTAACCTTAGACTCGGAATGGGCAATATGGAAAAAAGCATTTTGTGAATCATTTACTAACAAAGGTTGGAACCAAACAACTTATGCCTTATTTTTTAGATATGAAGAAGGATTGTTAATAGACTATGCCATAAGGAAAGAAAAATTGCTACTAGATATGAGAAACTCAATTGATACAGGTACTCTCATAGACTTGATTGCTGCTGGTTTGCCCGAACATGTCCTGAACAGGATTGACAGAGAGATGCTGGAAGAAACAGTTGACCTTTTTAATGAACTGAGAAAGTTAGAATATTTAATAAAAAAAAGTAATTTTTCTACTACAAAAAAATATGTGAACTCAAGAGGAAACAGTAGAAATGAAGAAAAGACCCCATGTAAAATTTGTGAAAGGCTAAATAAAGGAGCCCGTTACCACCCTGAGGCCTACTGTTGGTTTAAAACTGTACCAGATGACAAGACAAAAGGAAAAAATATAAAACATGTAAACAATTCAGTGATAGAAGCCGAGTTACAAGAAACGGAGCAAAAAAACTTTTAGTGACACCATTAATAAAGCTAAAATTATTGATAAATGATACATTAGAAGTCCACGGAGTATATGACTCTGGATCAAATGTTTCATTGATTAATTCAAAGTTAATAAAACTACATGGAAAAAGAAACAGTATCAATGAAGCAAGTTTAGTGACTATTAATGGTGTCAAAAAGACAAGTGGTTTAGCAACCTTAAAAATTAAAATACTTGATATGGAAAACCAAGTGGATATATATGTTATTGATGAACAAAATTTTAAGTATGATTTTTTGATAGGATTAGACATGATACAAATGTTCAAGTTAGTACAAAACGAAGATTTAAAAATCACTCAGAAAAAGCACTTACATAAAGAAAATATAGAACATATGATAAAAAATAGTAAAGAAGAAAGAATAGATAATAAAAATATAGAAAAAGAGTACAGTATTAATTTTAATGAACATGTAAATGAAGAAGAATTTGATATACAGATAAACCATTTAAATGAATATCAGAAAATAGAAATAAATAAATTGATTAAGGATTATAGTTCAGTTTTTGCAAAGAATAAATATGATGTTGGAAGTGTCAAAGGATATGAAGCTAGAATAGACCTATTAGTAGACAAGTATTGCAGCAAACGGCCCTACAGATGCACTGTGGATGATAAAAAAGAAATAGAGGGACAGGTTGCAAAATTATTAGACCATAAACTTATTGAAGAATCTTACAGTCCATTCGCTGCACCTGTAACACTAGCCTTTAAAAAAGAAGAAAACAAGAGATCCAGACTGTGCATAGATTTTAGAGACTTGAACAAAATAGTTGTACCAGAAGCTCAACCATTTCCTATTATAGAAGATCTAATCACAAAGACAAGGAACTGCCAATTTTTCTCTACTCTGGATATAAACTCCGCATTTTGGTCAATCCCCTTACGTATAGAAGACAGAAATAAGACAGGATTTGTAACACAAGAGGGACATTTCCAATGGACATGTCTCCCATTTGGTTTGAAAACAGCTCCGGCCATTTTCCAGAGAATACTGAGTAACATATTAAGAAAATATAAACTTACTGATTTCGCCGTAAATTACATAGATGACATCCTCATATTCTCAAATTCATTTGATCAACATATATATCACCTAACACAACTACTAAAAGCAATTAAAACAGAAGGATTCAGACTAAAATTTAAAAAGTGTAGATTTGCATCAGACAGTGTAAAATATCTGGGCCATATAATTGAAAATAATTCTATCAAACCCATGAAAGATAATCTAGTATCAATAAAAAATTTCCCTATTCAAAAAACACAAAAAAATGTAAGACAGTTTCTTGGGAAAATAAATTTCTATAATGAATATATACCTAGGAGTGCCATTACATTAGATCCGTTACATAATTTACTTAGGAAGAATCAACCATTTATTTGGTCTGACCAATGTCAAAAATCATTTGAGAAAATAAAAACCTTCTTTGCTCACAACCAGTTTTAGAAATTTTTGATAGAAATTTACCCATTAATATTTACACCGATGCTTCCATAGAAGGAGTTGGAGCAATTTTAAAACAGACACAAACAAACGGAAAAGAAAAACCAGTGGCTTACTTTTCAAAAAAATTGAATGCAGCCCAAAGAAAAAAGAAAGTCATATACTTGGAGTGCTTGGCCATAAAAGAAGCGGTACAATATTGGCAGTATTGGCTCATCGGAAAACCATTTACAGTTTATTCTGACCATAAGCCACTAGAAAATATGAACTTGAAATCAAGAACTGATGAGGAACTTGGGGACTTGACATTCTATTTATCACAATATGACTTTAATATAAAATATTCACCAGGAAAAACAAATTTAGAAGCAGATTGCCTTAGTAGGAATCCTGTTTTGGAATCAAATGAAAATATGGATGAACAATTAAAGATTGTAAATTTGATTAACCTACAAGATATTTTAACAGATCAGAAAAATAATGAAGAAATAAAGAAGAAACATAAAACAATTGTTAATAGACAAAATATATATTATAAAATTAATAGAAACAAAGAAAAAATTAATTTATAAAGAAAAGTTATAAAGAAAAAATTATTTTGTCTGAAGAATTCAGTATTAAATTATTAAAAACTATACACAGAAATCTTTGTCACATTGGAATAAAACAAATGGTAAAGACAATTAGTCCGCTTTATACCGCAAGAAATTTAATTGAAAATATAAAAAATATATGTAAACAGTGTGATGTTTGTATAAGAAATAAATCAAGAGGACAGGGAAAATTTGGGTTTATGTATCATTTGGGTCCAGCCACAAAGCCTTTCGAAATAATGTCCATAGACACAATAGGAGGATTTGGAGGATCAAGATCCACAAAAAGGTATTTGCATTTATTGGTGGACCATTTCACAAGACACGCATTTATCCGAACATCGAAAACCCAAGGAGCAAATGATTTCATTAATTTACTTGCCAACATATCAGAAACAGAAGATATTGGCATGCTACTTACCGATCAATACCCCGGTATAAACTCAAAAGAATTTAAAAATTTTCTGAAAAACAAACAGATAACTTTGGTATTTACTGCAGTTAATTCACCGTTCTCAAATGGTCTCAATGAGAGGTTAAACCAAACTATTGTAAATAAAATCAGATGCAAAATTAATGAACATGGAACTAAGAGAGCATGGACAACAATCGCTCATGAATGTGTGTTGAAATATAATGAGACCTATCATTCAGTAACTGGTTTTCCACCAAGTTATCTATTGTATGGTACGGATGTCAACATTTTACCTAAAGAATTGAAGAAAAAAAGAACATATAATGACTGGATTAGGGATAGGGATATAGCAATTCAGAATACAATCAAATCACATAATTACAACAAAGAAATCTTTGACAAAAATAGAAAATGGCATGAATATAAGCTATGCATCTGAATAAGCCAAGCGGTGGTATATATCAGATGTAACAGAGGCCATTAAAACGGCATCGTGCAAACAATTATAGGGGAAATCGAGACTGGCACACAAGTGAGCAAAAACAGGTCCTGCTCACCTTGGAGCTCAGCCCCGACTGACGGCAACCAGGGAACCCAGCAACTATTTATTAAACAAGTTATTTTCGACGCGAGCCCATCAGATAGCAGCAAGAATTTTAAACCCGAATTTGCGTTTAAATAATTAATATTTTTATTTGATGCCCACGACCCTAAATTTTGACATAAAACGTGCATAAAATATTAATTTTTAGGTACCCGGCCCCTTCCAACCTTCCCCCCTAAACCTCGACATCGCCCCTTTTCAGGGCCATAAATTCGTAACCTCAACTACCTACCGAGAGATGGGCTTCAGTATTTCTACTGTTATATTAACGAACAGGCGATGTTGCAGTTGTGATGTAGTGAAGAATTTGTAACACCACAACCTGTATATTGGGTGCTAAGTGAGCAGAGCTGAATTTGTTCACGGATGTATACATTTTTACAAAAAATTGATGGTCCTTAAAAGGACCGTTTGTGATATGATACAGTACAGCAGTGCTATACTATATGATGGTAGACAGCCGCTTACTTCTTCTGCTCGGCCTTGGCCACCGCCGAGTAGACATCGTATTCGGAATCTTCCTGCAAACCGGTAATTTCGTCGTCACACGACTCGGCAAGGGCGACGTCAACTAGGTGGTCCGGGAATGTGGGTGCTTTATCACGTGGGGCAGCGATGACGACCTCCTCATAGGACAGAGCTGGCTGAACCGGAAGTAGGTACTCAGTGCGGCTCGTGAACTTCCAGGACTCGGTTGTCCGAAGATACCTCAGGGTGCTCTCTGACAGGAACGGGCAGACAAACTTTTCCCTCCATTCGCAGTATTTAGGGTCGTCAGGGTCGAAGCGATCAGCTGGCAAGTCGTTGACAGGCACCGGAGTCGAACATCTCTCCACGTACTCGGAATCGCAGTCCAAGGCAAAGTTGAGTGGAGCCAACATTTTGACAGAAAATGATACGTAGATATCCAAGGTTCTATCTCGGTGGCTCAGCCGTAAATGTCTGGGCACCGGCATGAGCGCTGATATTTATACCAGGGAGGGTGGTGGGAGGCGGGGCCTCACACATCGATTTCCAGGTCTCTGATTGGCCCGCTTCCAAATTCACCCCAAATTGAATTTGTTTTTCCCTACAACGAAAGATATCAAATATTTAACACGCCTAATCTATGCTACTGATATCTATCAACACATGGACTTATTTCGATTCGATTGAACACCCACTCAGCAATTTCTAATTTTTCGGCTCCCAATGTCCAGACTATACACACTTGTCGTTTCATTCTTCTACCGTGCGGAAGTAACTACATTACGCGTATTATTAACTGAATTCTGAATTCAGTGATAAGTACTGTAGGCTACGTACCTACCGCATATACGTCTTCTTCTGGAATTTCAATCTCTTGTCTATTTTGTGCGGTAATATATGACATGGCAGACACAGTACTCATCATTAAAAGATTATGGAGCCGTAGCAAAATTTGTATTTTCTTAACGGCGGCCATTTCTTTTAATATGAATTGAAAACAAAACAAGCAAAAAACGGTCACAGGCATATAAGCCGATAACACTTTTCCACATATAAAATGGCCAGACTGTCCGACATACCCAATTAATTCAAATTCTATACCGTATTGGTTATATTATTTATAATCAAATTTAGTTTTCTATGGGAAATATGTGTAAATTTTGATTTTTATGTACTTTTCCCTCCTAATCTGGATTAACCTAATGTCGTCTGCTGATGCAATGAAATATAGCGGCAAATTTAAATCGTTTATTACTGCTGAATTTGAGAACACGTTCTGTACATCAGCTACTCCTATTCATTGAAGATAGCCTATAAATTTATCAATGTCCATTTTTCGCAATGCCTTGCCTAATTTTGGGCCAGTTCCGTCGATGATGGTACTAAGATTAAATCGACACGTCTTGACAGCCCTAGTTGACAGAACTAAAATATTTACCTAGCTAATTCTCATGGCCGTTCCCAACATCGCTAGAATGTCTCCGCTAATAATACAGCCCACCATCGTCATACGCTATCCAATGACAGCAATGACAATGGTGCAGCAGAAGAAGCTAGGGAAAAAGGGGGAAGTGTTGAAAAACACTGGTTCATTCATGGTGGTGCATAGTTAAGCTATGCATCTGAATAAGCCAAGCGGTGGTATATATCAGATGTAACAGAGGCCGTTAAAACGGCACCGTGCAAACAATTATAGGAGAAATCGAGACTGGCACACAAGTGAGCAAAAACAGGTCCTGCTCACCTTGGAGCTCAGCCCCGAATGACGGCAACCAGGGAACCCAGCAACTATTTATTTAACAAGTTATTTTCGACGCGAGCCAATCAGATAGCAGCAAGAATTTTAAACCCGAATTTGCGTTTAAATAATTAATATTTTTATTTGATGCCCACGACCCTAAATTTTGACATAAAATGTGCTTAAAATATTAATTTTTAGGTACCCGGCCCCTTGAAACCTTCCCCCCTAAACCTCGACATCGCCCCTTTTCAGGGCCATAAACTCGAAACCTCAACTACCTACCGAGAGATGGGCTTCAGTATTTCTACTGTTATATTAACGAACAGGCGATGTTGCAGTTGTGATGTAGTGAAGAATTTGTAACACCACAACCTGTACATTGGGTGCTAGGTGAGCAGAGCTGAATTTGTTCACGGATGTATACATTTTTACAAAAAATTGATGGTCCTTAAAAGGACCGTTTGTGATATGATACAGTATAGCAGTGCTATACTACATGATGGTAGACGGCCGCTTACTTCTTCTGCTCGGCCTTGGCCACCGCCGAGTAGACATCGTATTCGGAATCTTCCTGCAAACCGGTAATTTCGTCGTCACACGACTCGGCAAGGGCGACGTCAACTAGGTGGTCCGGGAATGTGGGTGCCTTATCTCGTGGGGCAGCGATGACGACCTCCTCATAGGACAGAGCTGGCTGAACCGGAAGTAGGTACTCAGTGCGGCTCGTGAACTTCCAGGACTCGGTTGTCCGAAGATACTTCAGGGTGCTCTCTGACAGGAACGGGCAGACAAACTTTTCCCTCCATTCGCAGTATTTAGGGTCGTCAGGGTCGAAGCGATCAGCTGGCAAGTCGTTGACAGGCACCGGAGTCGAACATCTCTCCACGTACTCGGAATCGCAGTCCAAGGCAAAGTTGAGTGGAGCCAACATTTTGACAGAAAATGATACGTAGATATCCAAGGTTGTATCTCGGTGGCTCAGCCGTAAATGTTTGGGCACCGGCATGAGCGCTAATATTTATACCAGGAAGGGTGGTGGGAGGCGGGGCCTCACACATCGATTTCCAGGTCTCTGATTGGCCCGCTTCCAAATTCACCCCAAATTGAATTTGTTTTTCCCTACAACGAAAGATATCAAATATTTAACACGCCTAATCTAGGCTACTGATAACTATCTACACATGGACTTATTTCGATTCGATTGAACACCCACTCAGCAATTTCTAATTTTTCGGCTCCCAATGTCCAGACTAAACACACTTGTCGTTTCATTCTTCTACCGTGGGGAAGTAACTACATTAGGCGTATTATTAACTGAATTCTGAATTCAGTGATAAGTACTGTAGGCTACGTACCTACCGCATATACGTCTTCTTCTGGAATTTCAATCTCTTGTCTATTTTGTGCGGTAATATATGACATGGCAGACACAGTACTCATCATTAAAAGATTATGGAGCCGTAGCAAAATTTGTATTTTCTTAACGGCGGCCATTTCTTTTAATATGAATTGAAAACAAAACAAGCAAAAAACGGTCACAGGCATATAAGCCGATAACACTTTTCCACATATAAAATGGCCAGATTGTCCGACATACCCAATTAATTCAAATTCTATACCGTATTGGTTATATTATTTATAATCAAATTTAGTTTTCTATGGGAAATATGTGTAAATTTTGATTTTTATGTACTTTTCCCTCCTAATCTGGATTAACCTAATGTCGTCTGCTGATGCAATGAAATATAGCGGCAAATTTAAATCGTTTATTACTGCTGAATTTGAGAACACGTTCTGTACATCAGCTACTCCTATTCATTGAAGATAGCCTATAAATTTATCAATGTCCATTTTTCGCAATGCCTTGCCTAATTTTGGGCCAGTTCCGTCGATGATGGTACTAAGATTAAATCGACACGTCTTGACAGCCCTAGTTGACAGAACTAAAATATTTACCTAGCTAATTCTCATGGCCGTTCCCAACATCGCTAGAATGTCTCCGCTAATAATACAGCCCACCATCGTCATACGCTATCCAATGACAGCAATGACAATGGTGCAGCAGAAGAAGCTAGGGAAAAAGGGGGAAGTGTTGAAAAACACTGGTTCATTCATGGTGGTGCATAGTTAAGCTATGCATCTGAATAAGCCAAGCGGTGGTATATATCAGATGTAACAGAGGCCGTTAAAACGGCACCGTGCAAACAATTATAGGAGAAATCGAGACTGGCACACAAGTGAGCAAAAACAGGTCCTGCTCACCTTGGAGCTCAGCCCCGAATGACGGCAACCAGGGAACCCAGCAACTATTTATTAAACAAGTTATTTTCGACGCGAGCCAATCAGATAGCAGCAAGAATTTTAAACCCGAATTTGCGTTTAAATAATTAATATTTTTATTTGATGCCCACGACCCTAAATTTTGACATAAAATGTGCTTAAAATATTAATTTTTAGGTACCCGGCCCCTTCAAACCTTCCCCCCTAAACCTCGACATCGCCCCTTTTCAGGGCCATAAACTCGAAACCTCAACTACCTACCGAGAGATGGGCTTCAGTATTTCTACTGTTATATTAACGAACAGGCGATGTTGCAGTTGTGATGTAGTGAAGAATTTGTAACACCACAACCTGTACATTGGGTGCTAGGTGAGCAGAGCTGAATTTGTTCACGGATGTATACATTTTTACAAAAAATTGATGGTCCTTAAAAGGACCGTTTGTGATATGATACAGTATAGCAGTGCTATACTACATGATGGTAGACGGCCGCTTACTTCTTCTGCTCGGCCTTGGCCACCGCCGAGTAGACATCGTATTCGGAATCTTCCTGCAAACCGGTAATTTCGTCGTCACACGACTCGGCAAGGGCGACGTCAACTAGGTGGTCCGGGAATGTGGGTGCCTTATCTCGTGGGGCAGCGATGACGACCTCCTCATAGGACAGAGCTGGCTGAACCGGAAGTAGGTACTCAGTGCGGCTCGTGAACTTCCAGGACTCGGTTGTCCGAAGATACTTCAGGGTGCTCTCTGACAGGAACGGGCAGACAAACTTTTCCCTCCATTCGCAGTATTTAGGGTCGTCAGGGTCGAAGCGATCAGCTGGCAAGTCGTTGACAGGCACCGGAGTCGAACATCTCTCCACGTACTCGGAATCGCAGTCCAAGGCAAAGTTGAGTGGAGCCAACATTTTGACAGAAAATGATACGTAGATATCCAAGGTTGTATCTCGGTGGCTCAGCCGTAAATGTTTGGGCACCGGCATGAGCGCTAATATTTATACCAGGAAGGGTGGTGGGAGGCGGGGCCTCACATCTCGATTTCCAGGTCTCTGATTGGCCCGCTTCCAAATTCACCCCAAATTGAATTTGTTTTTCCCTACAACGAAAGATATCAAATATTTAACACGCCTAATCTAGGCTACTGATAACTATCTACACATGGACTTATTTCGATTCGATTGAACACCCACTCAGCAATTTCTAATTTTTCGGCTCCCAATGTCCAGACTATACACACTTGTCGTTTCATTCTTCTACCGTGGGGAAGTAACTACATTAGGCGTATTATTAACTGAATTCTGAATTCAGTGATAAGTACTGTAGGCTACGTACCTACCGCATATACGTCTTCTTCTGGAATTTCAATCTCTTGTCTATTTTGTGCGGTAATATATGACATGGCAGACACAGTACTCATCATTAAAAGATTATGGAGCCGTAGCAAAATTTGTATTTTCTTAACGGCGGCCATTTGTTTTAATATGAATTGAAAACAAAACAAGCAAAAAACGGTCACAGGCATATAAGCCGATAACACTTTTCCACATATAAAATGGCCAGACTGTCCGAAATACCCAATTAATTCAAATTCTATACCGTATTGGTTATATTATTTATAATCAAATATAGTTTTCTATGGGAAATATGTGTAAATTTTAATTTCTAT
The DNA here is from genome assembly GCA_963971405.1 of Psococerastis gibbosa. NCBI lineage: Eukaryota > Metazoa > Arthropoda > Insecta > Psocodea > Psocidae > Psococerastis > Psococerastis gibbosa. The sequence continues at coordinate 48,471,011 of OZ020486.1, read as the reverse complement.
GTACTTTTCCCTCCTAATCTGGATTAACCTAATGTCGTCTGCTGATGCAATGAAATATAGCGGCAAATTTAAATCGTTTATTACTGCTGAATTTGAGAATACGTTCTGTACATCAGCTACTCCTATTCATTGAAGATAGCCTATAAATTTATCAATGTCCATTTTTCGCAACGCCTTGCCTAATTTTGGGCCAGTTCCGTCGATGATGGTACTAAGATTAAATCGACACGTTTTGACAGCCCAAGTTGACAGAACTAAAATATTTACCTAGCTAATTCTCATGGCCGTTCCCAACATCGCTAGAATGTCTCCGCTAATAATACAGCCCACCATCGTCATACGCTATCCAATGACAGCAATGACAATGGCGCAGCAGAAGAAGCTAGGGAAAAAGGGGGAAGTGTTGAAAAACACTGGTTCATTCATGGTGGTGCATATATAAGCTATGCATCTGAATAAGCCAAGCGGTGGTATATATCAGATGTAACAGAGGCCGTTAAAACGGCACCGTGCAAACAATTATAGGGGAAATCGAGACTGGCACACAAGTGAGCAAAAACAGGTCCTGCTCACCTTGGAGCTCAGCCCCGAATGACGGCAACCAGGGAACCCAGCAACTATTTATTAAACAAGTTATTTTCGACGCGAGCCAATCAGATAGCAGCAAGAATTTTATACCCGAATTTGCGTTTAAATAATTAATATTTTTATTTGATGCCCACGACCCTAAATTTTGACATAAAACCTGCATAAAATATTAATTTTTAGGTACCCGGCCCCTTCCAACTTTCCCCCCTAAACCTCGACATCGCCCCTTTTCAGGGCCATAAATTCGTAACCTCAACTACCTACCGAGAGATGGGCTTCAGTATTTCTACTGTTATATTAACGAACAGGCGATGTTGCAGTTGTGATGTAGTGAAGAATTTGTAACACCACAACCTGTACATTGGGTGCTAAGTGAGCAGAGCTGAATTTGTTCACGGATGTATACATTTTTACAAAAAATTGATGGTCCTTAAAAGGACCGTTTGTGATATGATACAGTATAGCAGTGCTATACTATATGATGGTAGACGGCCGCTTACTTCTTCTGCTCGGCCTTGGCCACCGCCGAGTAGACATCGTATTCGGAATCTTCCTGCAAACCGGTAATTTCGTCGTCACACGACTCGGCAAGGGCGACGTCAACTAGGTGGTCCGGGAATGTGGGTGCCTTATCTCGTGGGGCAGCGATGACGACCTCCTCATAGGACAGAGCTGGCTGAACCGGAAGTAGGTACTCAGTGCGGCTCGTGAACTTCCAGGACTCGGTTGTCCGAAGATACTTCAGGGTGCTCTCTGACAGGAACGGGCAGACAAACTTTTCCCTCCATTCGCAGTATTTAGGGTCGTCAGGGTCGAAGCGATCAGCTGGCAAGTCGTTGACAGGCACCGGAGTCGAACATCTCTCCACGTACTCGGAATCGCAGTCCAAGGCAAAGTTGAGTGGAGCCAACATCTTGACAGAAAATGATACGTAGATATCCAAGGTTGTATCTCGGTGGCTCAGCCGTAAATGTTTGGGCACCGGCATGAGCGCTAATATTTATACCAGGAAGGGTGGTGGGAGGCGGGGCCTCACACATCGATTTCCAGGTCTCTGATTGGCCCGCTTCCAAATTCACCCCAAATTGAATTTGTTTTTCCCTACAACGAAAGATATCAAATATTTAACACGCCTAATCTAGGCTACTGATAACTATCTACACATGGACTTATTTCGATTCGATTGAACACCCACTCAGCAATTTCTAATTTTTCGGCTCCCAATGTCCAGACTATACACACTTGTCGTTTCATTCTTCTACCGTGGGGAAGTAACTACATAACGCGTATTAGTAACTGAATTCTGAATTCAGTGATAAGTACTGTAGGCTACGTACCTACCGCATATACGTCTTCTTCTGGAATTTCAATATCTTGTCTATTTTGTGCGGTAATATATGACATGGCAGACACAGTACTCATCATTAAAAGATTATGGAGCCGTAGCAAAATTTGTATTTTCTTAACGGCGGCCATTTGTTTTAATATGAATTGAAAACAAAACAAGCAAAAAACGGTCACAGGCATATAAGCCGATAACACTTTTCCACATATAAAATGGCCAGACTGTCCGAAATACCCAATTAATTCAAATTCTATACCGTATTGGTTATATTCTTTATAATCAAACTTAGTTTACTATGGGAAATATGTGTAAATTTTAATTTTTATGTACTTTTCCCTCCTAATCTGGATTAACCTAATGTCGTCTGCTGATGCAATGAAATATAGCGGCAAATTTAAATCGTTTATTACTGCTGAATTTGAGAATACGTTCTGTACATCAGCTACTCCTATTCATTGAAGATAGCCTATAAATTTATCAATGTCCATTTTTCGCAATGGCTTGCCTAATTTTGGGCCAGTTCCGTCGATGATGGTACTAAGATTAAATCGACACGTCTTGACAGCCCAAGTTGACAGAACTAAAATATTTACCTAGCTAATTCTCATGGCCGTTCCCAACATCGCTAGAATGTCTGCACTAATAATACAGCCCACCATCGTCATACGCTATCCAATGACAGCAATGACAATGGCGCAGCAGAAGAAGCTAGGGAAAAAGGGGGAAGTGTTGAAAAACACTGGTTCATTCATGGTGGTGCATATATAAGCTATGCATCTGAATAAGCCAAGCGGTGGTATATATCAGATGTAACAGAGGCCGTTAAAACGGCACCGTGCAAACAATTATAGGGGAAATCGAGACTGGCACACAAGTGAGCAAAAACAGGTCCTGCTCACCTTAGGGCTCAGCCCCGAATGACGGCAACCAGGGAACCCAGCAACTATTTATTAAACAAGTTATTTTCGACGCGAGCCAATCAGATAGCAGCAAGAATATTATACCCGAATTTGCGTTTAAATAATTAATATTTTTATTTGATGCCCACGACCCTAAATTTTGACATAAAACGTGCATAAAATATTAATTTTTAGGTACCCGGCCCCTTTCCAACCTTCCCCCCTAAACCTCGACATCGCCCCTTTTCAGGGCCATAAATTCGTAACCTCAACTACCTACCGAGAAATGGGCTTCAGTATTTCTACTGTTATATTAACGAACAGGCGATGTTGCAGTTGTGATGTAGTGAAGAATTTGTAACACCTCAACCTGTACATTGGGTGCTAAGTGAGCAGAGCTGAATTTGTTCACGGATGTATACATTTATACAAAAAATTGATGGTCCTTAAAAGGACCGTTTGTGATATGATACAGTATAGCAGTGCTATACTATATGATGGTAGACGGCCGCTTACTTCTTCTGCTCGGCCTTGGCCACCGCCGAGTAGACATCGTATTCGGAATCTTCCTGCAAACCGGTAATTTCGTCGTCACACGACTCGGCAAGGGCGACGTCTACTAGGTGGTCCGGGAATGTGGGTGCCTTATCACGTGGGGCAGTGATGACGACCTCCTCATAGGACAGAGCTGGCTGAACCGGAAGTAGGTACTCAGTGCGGCTCGTGAACTTCCAGGACTCGGATGTCCGAAGATACATCAGGGTGCTCTCTGGCAGGAACGGGCAGACAAACTTTTCCCTCCATTCGCAGTATTTAGGGTCGTCAGGGTCGAAGCGATCAGCTGGCAAGTCGTTGACAGGCACCGGAGTCGAACATCTCTCCAAGTACTCGGAATCGCAGTCCAAGGCAAAGTTGAGTGGAGCCAACATTTTGACAGAAAATGATACGTAGATATCCAAGGTTGTATCTCGGTGGCTCAGCCGTAAATGTTTGGGCACCGGCATGAGCGCTCATATTTATACCAGGAAGGGTGGTGGGAGGCGGGGCCTCACACATCGATTTCCAGGTCTCTGATTGGCCCGCTTCCAAATTCACCCCAAATTGAATTTGTTTTTCCCTACAACGAAAGATATCAAATATTTAACACGCCTAATCTAGACTACTGATAACTATCTACACATGGACTTATTTCGATTCGATTGAACACCCACTCAGCAATTTCTAATTTTTCGGCTCCCAATGTCCCGACTATACACACTTGTCGTTTCATTCTTCTACCGTGGGGAAGTAACTACATTAGGCGTATTATTAACTGAATTCTGAATTCAGTGATAAGTACTGTAGGCTACGTACCTACCGCATATACGTCTTCTTCTGGAATTTCAATCTCTTGTCTATTTTGTGCGGTAATATATGACATGGCAGACACAGTACTCATCATTAAAAGATTATGGAGCCGTAGCAAAATTTGTATTTTCTTAACGGCGGCCATTTGTTTTAATATGAATTGAAAACAAAACAAGCAAAAAACGGTCACAGGCATGTAAGCCGATAACACTTTTCCACATATAAAATGGCCAGACTGTCCGAAATACCCAATTAATTCAAATTCTATACCGTATTGGTTATATTATTTATAATCAAATATAGTTTTCTATGGGAAATATGTGTATATTTTAATTTTTATGTACTTTTCCCTCCTAATCTGGATTAACCTAATGTCGTCTGCTGATGCAATGAAATATAGCGGCAAATTTAAATCGTTTATTACTGCTGAATTTGAGAATACTTTCTGTACATCAGCTACTCCTATTGTTTGGTTCTTTTTGTTTACTTTGATTTTACGTCATTCCAAGATGGCTACTAAGTAAATACAGTTCAGTTTCTCATGATGTATTTATTTAATTATTGGAATAGGTTATGGTGCCCAGCATGTTTTTATAACACAAAAGTGCGCAAATTATAGATTCAGGATGGATCTAAAAGTAAACATTCAGAAGTTGGACGGTGCTTCGGCATGGAGACGGTGGAAGCGTCAGATGGAACTAATGTTCAAGCATCATGGAGTGGCCGACGTGGTAAATGGATCAACCACGAGGCCGAGTCCTCCCATGAAAGGTGCCGACCCCGATGACTTTTCTAATTTTGTAATTGCTAATACTAATTTTGAAAAGTTGGATGCACTAGCGCAAGTATTGATTGTCAGTAGCCTAGATGACGCCCAAGTAGAATTGACGGCTACTTGTGACTCAGGTAATGACATTTTTAAGAAACTGCTTAGTGTTTATGAACATTCCTCAAGCCAAAGGTTAGACAGAAACCTAGAACTGTTCTTTTCGGCAAAAATTGGTGAGGATGAGGAACTAGTTAAATTCATTTCGAGAATGCAACTGATGTTTCATGAAATAAATGAAGAACTTGTTAAGCACAATGCAAGCGAGTTACCGTGCATAGTTTTAATGTCCCGTGTAATAACTTTATTGCCGAACGAATATTTTGAGTTCAAGTCAGTGTGGGAAAGCATTCCTATGAAAGACAGAAGCATTGATTTATTAACTGAGAGGTTACGTTTAATTGAGGGAAGACTGCCTAGTCGCCGAAGTGCTGAAAGCTCAGCTTTAACTGTGAGGTCAAGGTATGAATCAAGACCCAGGGACCGAGCAAAGAATATAATCTGTTTTTCTTGCTCCGAGAGGGGGCATTATGCCAGCCAGTGTCCAACAAAAGACAAAAATGTAAGGACGGAATCTAATGGAGACAATCGTTACAATAAGCCTAAGGATAACGATAAGTCTGGAAATTTTTTGTGCACTGCATTCCTCATGGCAAGTAACAGCGATAGGTTTGTCGCAGATTCAGGTGCAAGTCATCATATGATTCAGAACAAAGATTGGTTCCAGACTTATACCCCATTTAAGGAGCCAGTGACGGTGATTGTTGGGAATGGTGAAGGCGTAAAAGCTCTTGGTGAAGGAACTGTACGGGTCAAATCTATGGGTAATATCGCGCGCAAGAAGACATTGCAGCAAGTATGGCTCGTTCCCGAGCTGCACAGGCCGTTATTATCAGTGGGTAAGGTACTGGATAAGGGCTTTAAGTTCAGTGCGGACAAAAACAGCTGTGTCTTCACATTTGACGAAGTTCCCCATTTGTACGGTTGGAGAAAAGGTGGCTTGTATGAAGTGGATATTGAACTTCTTAGTCCAGAAGAAAGGGCAGAGGCACACGTTGCAGCAGGTAACAATATGGAACCACTTCAAGTATGGCACGAACGACTTGCTCACCAGAATAAAGACCATGTACGGCGCTACTTACGTTCACGAGATATCCCATGGAGGGAGGATAAGATATTTTGCGCAGACTGTGTCATGGGAAAACAACACCGCTCTACATACCGTACACGAACTGTTCGTTCTGCTGCTCCTGGTGACATAATCAGTGCTGATTTATGTGGGCCCATGCCCGAACAGTCATTGGGAAAATCGCGGTACGCAATTGTTTTTAAGGACAATTTTTCAAAGTTTCGAAGGGTATTTTTTGTTGCTGTTAAAAGCGAATTCCCTGAATGCCTGAAGATATTCCTAGCTGAGGCAGAAAATGCGGGAAATCGCATTAAAGAATTTATGAGTGATGGTGGCAAGGAAATAGACAATAATGAATGTCGTAAGCTATTGCGAGAAAAAGGTATTGCTATTCGTACTTCAATGCCATATGCTCACGAACAAATGGGTGCTGTCGAACGTGAAAATAGAACTCTAGTTGAAAGTGCCAGAACCATGCTCGCTAACAAAGATCTTCCGAGGTCATTATGGGCTGAAGCTTTGAACCTTGCTTGCCACGTAATAAACAGAAGTGGACCGACGCCAGTTAAAGGAAAAACCCCCTACGAAATTTGGTTTAATAAGGACCCACCTGCAATAAAACATTTTCGTTCTTTTGGGGAAGTGTGTTATGTACACATTCCTAAAGAAAAACGCAACAAGTGGTCACAGAAGTCTGAAAAGGGTGTTTTCGTTGGTTATTGTGGCGAACACGATGGATACCGTGTATTTAACCGAAAAACAGTTGTTCGTAGTAAAGATGTTATTTTTGCACCGTATGGCGAAAACTCCGATAAACCGAAAACTCCTCTCTATGAAGTAGAGAATAAACCAAATTCCGATTCGGGTCCTAAACTTGATATTAAACAACACACCTCCACCGAAGAGGGATTATCACCACCTGAAGTCGACGAAGTTGAAGACGATTCAGACTCATCGAACACCATTGAGGCTGAAGAGGGGTCAAATAGCGTTGAATCCAGCTTTGCAGGGCGTTCTATTAGAACTCGAAAACTACCAGCTCGTTTGAACGACTACGTTTTACTTGCAGACTGCCCGCATACATATACCGATGCCATGCAAGGTGAAGAAAAAGCTAGTTGGAAGGCAGCAATGGACCAAGAAATGCAGTCAATGTATGAGAATGAAGTATTTGAAATGACTGAAAAGCCTGATAACAAGAAAATAATTCAGTGCCGTTGGGTTTTACGGAAAAAGTTCAATGCAGAAGGAGAAGCGGAAATGTTCAAGGCTAGACTTGTCGCTAAAGGATATGCACAGAAAGCCGGAATTGACTTTGAAGAAACATTTTCTCCAGTGGCTCGACTTGAAACAGTTCGATCAGTAATTGCGGTTGCAGCTGCAGAGGGACTGAAGATGAAGCAGTTTGATATTAAGACCGCTTTCTTGTACGCTAATATCAAAGAAGACGTCTATGTTCAGCAGCCTGAAGGGTATGATGATGGCAGTGGACGGGTGTGGAAGCTTAAGAAAAGCCTATATGGTTTAAAGCAAAGTCCTCGAGCGTGGAATGAGCATTTTATCGAGTTCATGAAGAAATTTGGTTTTATAGTGAGTGTTTCTGACCCCTGTCTATTTGTCCCAAAAATAAATGGACGTAAACTCTTTGTACTGTGCTATGTCGATGATGGACTCTGCGTTAGTTCAGATGAAAGCGATATAAATGCATTTATTGAAGCACTCACTACTGAGTTTAAAGCAAAAGTGTCTGAGCCTAACTGTTATTTGGGTATTTCTATTGTTCAAGAAAAGGATGGGTCTATCTCCTTAAACCAAAAGTCATATGTTCTGAAGATTCTCGAGAAGTTCAACATGGCGGAGTCGAATGCCGTTTCATCTCCCATAGAAGCAACAAGACCTGAAGTTACGGACAATAAGCCACTGTCTGCAAAAGTTCCATATCGTGAGGCTCTTGGGAGTTTAATGTTCTTAATGACATCAACAAGACCGGATTTGGCGTTGGCTGTAAGCATGTGTGCCCAGCACATGGAACATCCCACCAATCACGATTGGACGAATCTAAAAAGAATATTTCGATACTTGAAAGGGACAGTTGACTACCGTCTTATGTACAAAAAAGGACTGAGTGATGTCCTACAAGGGTATTGCGACGCAGATTTCGCAGGAGATGAAGCAACAAGAAAATCACGTTCAGGAGTTGTTTGCTTGTATGCCGGTGGAGCAATCAGCTGGATGAGTCAGAAGCAACAAAGTGTTTCATTATCTACCACGGAAGCCGAATATATTGCTGCAAGCGAGGCGGCAAAACAAATGGTGTGGCTCAAACAGTTATTTGAAGAACTTTCCGTTCGTACAATATGTACTATTTTTTGTGACAATCTGGGAGCCGTGAAGTTATCAAAAAACCCTGAATTCCACAAACGAACAAAGCATGTGGAAGTTAGGTACCACTATGTAAGACAAATGGTCAAACAAGGCGTATTCGACATCGAACATGTACCAGGAAATAAACAGATCGCAGATGTCTTCACTAAGAGAGTAACGGACTGTGCTAAGGTTGAAAGTTTCTATAGGATGATGGGACTGTGCGCTTAGGAGGGACTATTGAACTTTGAGCTAAGCGCACTCTGTGGTTGTTTGGTTCTTTTTGTTTACTTTTATTTTACGTCATTCCAAGATGGCTACTAAGTAAATACAGTTCAGTTTCTCATGATGTATTTATTTAATTATTGGAATAATTGAAGATAGCCTATAAATTTATCAATGTCCATTTTTCGCAATGCCTTGCCTAATTTTGGGCCAGTTCCGTCGATGATGGTACTAAGATTAAATCGACACGTCTTGGAAGCCCATGTTGACAGAACTAAAATATTTACCTAGCTAATTCTCATGGCCGTTCCCAGCATCGCTAGAATGTCTCCGCTAATAATACAGCCCACCATCGTCATACGCTATCCAATGACAGCAATGACAATGGCGCAGCAGAAGAAGCTAGGGAAAAAGGGGGAAGTGTTGAAAAACACAGGTTCATTCATGGTGGTGCATATATAAGCTATGCATCTGAATAAGCCAAGCGGTGGTATATATCAGATGTAACAGAGGCCGTTAAAACGGCACCGTGCAAACAATTATAGGGGAAATCGAGACTGGCACACAAGTGAGCAAAAACAGGTCCTGCTCACCTTGGAGCTCAGCCCCGAATGACGGCAACCAGGGAACCCAGCAACTATTTATTAAACAAGTTATTTTCGACGCGAGCCAATCAGATAGCAGCAAGAATTTTAAACCCGAATTTGCGTTTAAATAATTAATATTTTTATTTGATGCCCACGACCCTAAATTTTGACTTATAACGTGCATAAAATATTAATTTTTAGGTACCCGGCCCCTTCCAACCTTCCCCCCTAAACCTCGACATCGCCCCTTTTCAGGGCCATAAATTCGTAACCTCAACTACCTACCGAGAGATGGGCTTCAGTATTTCTACTGTTATATTAACGAACAGGCGATGTTGCAGTTGTGATGTAGTGAAGAATATGTAACACCACAACCTGTACATTGGGTGCTAAGTGAGCAGAGCTGAATTTGTTCACGGATGTATACATTTTTACAAAAAATTGATGGTCCTTAAAAGGACCGTTTGTGATATGATACAGTATAGCAGTGCTATACTATATGATGGTAGACAGCCGCTTACTTCTTCTGCTCGGCCTTGGCCACCGCCGAGTAGACATCGTATTCGGAATCTTCCTGCAAACCGGTAATTTCGTCGTCACACGACTCGGCAAGGGCGACGTCAACTAGGTGGTCCGGGAATGTGGGTGCCTTATCACGTGGGGTAGCGATGACGACCTCCTCATAGGACAGAGCTGGCTGAACCGGAAGTAGGTACTCAGTGCGGCTCGTGAACTTCCAGGACTCGGTTGTCCGAAGATACTTCAGGGTGCTCTCTGACAGGAACGGGCAGACAAACTTTTCCCTCCATTCGCAGTATTTAGGGTCGACAGGGTCGAAGCGATCAGCTGGCAAGTCATTGACAGGCACCGGAGTCGAACATCTCTCCACGTACTCGGAATCGCAGTCCAAGGCAAAGTTGAGTGGAGCCAACATTTTGACAGAAAATGATACGTAGATATCCAAGGTTGTATCTCGGTGGCTCAGCCGTAAATGTTTGGGCACCGGCATGAGCCCTAATATTTATACCAGGAAGGGTGGTGGGAGGCAGGGCCTCACACATCGATTTCCAGGTCTCTGATTGGCCCGCTTCCAAATTCACCCCAAATTGAATTTGTTTTTCCCTACAACGAAAGATATCAAATATTTAACACGCCTAATCTAGGCTACTGATAACTATCTACACATGGACTTATTTCGATTCGATTGAACACCCACTCAGCAATTTCTAATTTTTCGGCTCCCAATGTCCAGACTATACACACTTGTCGTTTCATTCTTCTACCGTGGGGAAGTAACTACATTAGGCGTATTATTAACTGAATTCTGAATTCAGTGATAAGTACTGTAGGCTACGTACCTACCGCATATACGTCTTCTTCTGGAATTTCAATCTCTTGTCTATTTTGTGCGGTAATATATGACATGGCAGACACAGTACTCATCATTAAAAGATTATGGAGCCGTAGCAAAATTTGTATTTTCTTAACGGCGGCCATTTGTTTTAATATGAATTGAATACAAAACAAGCAAAAAACGGTCACAGGCATATAAGCCGATAACACTTTTCCACATATAAAATGGCCAGACTGTCCGACATACCCAATTAATTCAAATTCTATACCGTATTGGTTATATTATTTATAATCAAATATAGTTTTCTATGGGAAATATGTGTAAATTTTAATTTCTATGTACTTTTCCCTCCTAATCTGGATTAACCTAATGTCGTCTGCTGATGCAATGAAATATAGCGGCAAATTTAAATCGTTTATTACTGCTGAATTTGAGAATACGTTCTGTACATCAGCTACTCCTATTCATTGAAGATAGCCTATAAATTTATCAATGTCCATTTTTCGCAATGTCTTGCCTAATTTTGGGCCAGTTCCGTCGATGATGGTAATAAGATTAAATCGACACGTCTTGACAGCCCAAGTTGACAGAACTAAAATATTTACCTAGCTAATTCTCATGGCCGTTCCCAACATCGCTAGAATGTCTCCGCTAATAATACAGCCCACCATCGTCATACGCTATCCAATGCCAGCAATGACAATGGCGCAGCAGAAGAAGCTAGGGAAAAAGGGGGAAGTGTTGAAAAACACTGGTTCATTCATGGTGGTGCATATACCAGCTATGCATCTGAATAAGCCAAGCGGTGGTATATATCAGATGTAACAGAGGCCGTTAAAACGGCACCGTGCAAAGAATTATAGGGGAAATCGAGACTGGCACACAAGTGAGCAAAAACAGGTCCTGTTGACCTTGGAGCTCAGCCCCAAATGACGGCAACCAGGGAACCCAGCAACTATTTATTAAACAAGTTATTTTCGACGCGAGCCCATCAGATAGCAGCAAGAATTTTAAACCCGAATTTGCGATTAAATAATTAATATTTTTATTTGATGCCCACGACCCTAAATTTTGACATAAAACGTGAATAAAATATTAATTTTTAGGTACCCGGCCCTTCCAACCTTCACCCCTAAACCTCGACATCGCCCCTTTTCAGGGCCATAAATTCGTAACCTCAACTACCTACCGAGAGATGGGCTTCAGTATTTCTACTGTTATATTAACGAACAGGCGATGTTGCAGTTGTGATGTAGTGAAGAATTTGTAACACGACAACCTGTATATTGGGTGCTAAGTGAGCAGAGCTGAATTTGTTCACGGATGTATACATTTTTACAAAAAATTGATGGTCCTTAAAAGGACCGTTTGTGATATGATACAGTATAGCAGTGCTATACTATATGATGGTAGACAGCCGCTTACTTCTTCTGCTCGGCTTTGGCCACCGCCGAGTAGACATCGTATTCGGAATCGTCCTGCAAACCGGTAATTTCGTCTTCACACGACTCGGCAAGGGCGACGTCAACTAGGTGGTCCGGCAATGTGGGTGCCTTATCACGTGGGGCAGCGATGACGACCTCCTCATAGGACAGAGCTGGCTGAACCGGAAGTAGGTACTCAGTGCGGCTCGTGAACTTCCAGGACTCGGTTGTCCGAAGATACCTCAGGGTGCTCTCTGACAGGAACGGGCAGACAAACTTTTCCCTCCATTCGCAGTATTTAGGGTCGTCAGGGTCGAAGCGATCAGCTGGCAAGTCGTTGACAGGCACCGGAGTCGAACATCTCTCCACGTACTCGGAATCGCAGTCCAAGGCAAAGTTGAGTGGAGCCAACATTTTGACAGAAAATGATACGTAGATATCCAAGGTTGTATCTCGGTGGCTCAGCCGTAAATGTTTGGGCACCGGCATGAGCGCTGATATTTATACCAGGAAGGGTGGTGGGAGGCGGGGCCTCACACATCGATTTCCAGGTCTCTGATTGGCCCGCTTCCAAATTCACCCCAAATTGAATTTGTTTTTCCCTACAACGAAAGATATCAAATATTTAACACGCCTAATCTAGGCTACTGATAACTATCAACACATGGACTTATTTCGATTCGATTGAACACCCACTCAGCAATTTCTAATTTTTCGGCTCCCAATGTCCCGACTATACACACTTGTCGTTTCATTCTTCGACCGTGGGGAAGTAACTACATGAGGCGTATTGTTAACTGAATTCTGAATTCGGTGATAAGTACTGTAGGCTACGTACCTACCGCATATACGTCTTCTTCTGGAATTTCAATCTCTTGTCTATTTTGTGCGGTAATATATGACATGGCAGACACAGTACTCATCATTAAAAGATTATGGAGCCGTAGCAAAATTTGTATTTTCTTAACGGCGGCCATTTGTTTTAATATGAATTGAAAACAAAACAAGCAAAAAACGGTCACAGGCATATAAGCCGATAACACTTTTCCACATATAAAATGGCCAGACTGTCCGACATACCCAATTAATTCAAATTCTATACCGTATTGGTTATATTATTTATAATCAAATTTAGTTTTCTATGGGAAATATGTGTAAATTTTAATTTCTATGTACTTTTCCCTCCTAATCTGGATTAACCTAATGTCGTCTGCTGATGCAATGAAATATAGCGGCAAATTTAAATCGTTTATTACTGCTGAATTTGAGAATACGTTCTGTACATCAGCTACTCCTATTCATTGAAGATAGCCTATAAATTTATCAATGTCCATTTTTCGCAATGTCTTGCCTAATTTTGGGCCAGTTCCGTCGATGATGGTAATAAGATTAAATCGACACGTCTTGACAGCCCAAGTTGACAGAACTAAAATATTTACCTAGCTAATTCTCATGGCCGTTCCCAACATCGCTAGAATGTCTCCGCTAATAATACAGCCCACCATCGTCATACGCTATCCAATGCCAGCAATGACAATGGCGCAGCAGAAGAAGCTAGGGAAAAAGGGGGAAGTGTTGAAAAACACTGGTTCATTCATGGTGGTGCATATACCAGCTATGCATCTGAATAAGCCAAGCGGTGGTATATATCAGATGTAACAGAGGCCGTTAAAACGGCACCGTGCAAAGAATTATAGGGGAAATCGAGACTGGCACACAAGTGAGCAAAAACAGGTCCTGCTGACCTTGGAGCTCAGCCCCAAATGACGGCAACCAGGGAACCCAGCAACTATTTATTAAACAAGTTATTTTCGACGCGAGCCCATCAGATAGCAGCAAGAATTTTAAACCCGAATTTGCGATTAAATAATTAATATTTTTATTTGATGCCCACGACCCTAAATTTTGACATAAAACGTGAATAAAATATTAATTTTTAGGTACCCGGCCCTTCCAACCTTCACCCCTAAACCTCGACATCGCCCCTTTTCAGGGCCATAAATTCGTAACCTCAACTACCTACCGAGAGATGGGCTTCAGTATTTCTACTGTTATATTAACGAACAGGCGATGTTGCAGTTGTGATGTAGTGAAGAATTTGTAACACCACAACCTGTATATTGGGTGCTAAGTGAGCAGAGCTGAATTTGTTCACGGATGTATACATTTTTACAAAAAATTGATGGTCCTTAAAAGGACCGTTTGTGATATGATACAGTATAGCAGTGCTATACTATATGATGGTAGACAGCCGCTTACTTCTTCTGCTCGGCTTTGGCCACCGCCGAGTAGACATCGTATTCGGAATCGTCCTGCAAACCGGTAATTTCGTCTTCACACGACTCGGCAAGGGCGACGTCAACTAGGTGGTCCGGCAATGTGGGTGCCTTATCACGTGGGGCAGCGATGACGACCTCCTCATAGGACAGAGCTGGCTGAACCGGAAGTAGGTACTCAGTGCGGCTCGTGAACTTCCAGGACTCGGTTGTCCGAAGATACCTCAGGGTGCTCTCTGACAGGAACGGGCAGACAAACTTTTCCCTCCATTCGCAGTATTTAGGGTCGTCAGGGTCGAAGCGATCAGCTGGCAAGTCGTTGACAGGCACCGGAGTCGAACATCTCTCCACGTACTCGGAATCGCAGTCCAAGGCAAAGTTGAGTGGAGCCAACATTTTGACAGAAAATGATACGTAGATATCCAAGGTTGTATCTCGGTGGCTCAGCCGTAAATGTTTGGGCACCGGCATGAGCGCTGATATTTATACCAGGAAGGGTGGTGGGAGGCGGGGCCTCACACATCGATTTCCAGGTCTCTGATTGGCCCGCTTCCAAATTCACCCCAAATTGAATTTGTTTTTCCCTACAACGAAAGATATCAAATATTTAACACGCCTAATCTAGGCTACTGATAACTATCAACACATGGACTTATTTCGATTCGATTGAACACCCACTCAGCAATTTCTAATTTTTCGGCTCCCAATGTCCCGACTATACACACTTGTCGTTTCATTCTTCGACCGTGGGGAAGTAACTACATGAGGCGTATTGTTAACTGAATTCTGAATTCGGTGATAAGTACTGTAGGCTACGTACCTACCGCATATACGTCTTCTTCTGGAATTTCAATCTCTTGTCTATTTTGTGCGGTAATATATGACATGGCAGACACAGTACTCATCATTAAAAGATTATGGAGCCGTAGCAAAATTTGTATTTTCTTAACGGCGGCCATTTGTTTTAATATGAATTGAAAACAAAACAAGCAAAAAACGGTCACAGGCATATAAGCCGATAACACTTTTCCACATATAAAATGGCCAGACTGTCCGACATACCCAATTAATTCAAATTCTATACCGTATTGGTTATATTATTTATAATCAAATTTAGTTTTCTATGGGAAATATGTGTAAATTTTAATTTTTATGTACTTTTCCCTCCTAATCTGGATTAACCTAATGTCGTCTGCTGATGCAATGAAATATAGCGGCAAATTTAAATCGTTTATTACTGCTGAATTTGAGAATACTTTCTGTACATCAGCTACTCCTATTCATTGAAGATAGCCTATAAATTTATCAATGTCCATTTATCGCAATGCCTTGCCTAATTTTGGGCCAGTTCCGTCGATGATGGTACTAAGATTAAATCGACACGTCTTGACAGCCCATGTTGACAGATCTAAAATATTTACCTAGCTAATTCTCATGGCCGTTCCCAACATCGCTAGAATGTCTCCGCTAATAATACAGCCCACCATCGTCATACGCTATCCAATGACAGCAATGACAATGGCGCAGCAGAAGAAGCTAGGGAAAAAGGGGGAAGTGTTGAAAAACACTGGTTCATTCATGGTGGTGCACATATAGGCCATGCATCTGAATAAGCCAAGCGGTGGTATATATCAGATGTAACAGAGGCCGTTAAAACGGCACCGTGCAAACAATTATAGGGGAAATCGAGACTGGCACACAAGTGAGCAAAAACAGGTCCTGCTCACCTTGGAGCTCAGCCCCGAATGACGGCAACCAGGGAACCCAGCAACTATTTATTAAACAAGTTATTTTCGACGCGAGCCAATCAGATAGCAACAAGAATTTTAAACCCGAATTTGCGTTTAAATAATTAATATTTTTATTTGATGCCCACGACCCTAAATTTTGACATAAAACGTGCATAAAATATTAATTTTTAGGTACCCGGCCCCTTCCAACCTTCCCCCCTAACCCTCGACATCGGCCCTTTTCAGGGCCATAAATTCGTAACCCTCAACTACCTACCGAGAGATTGGCTTCAGTATTTCTACTGTTATATTAACGAACAGGCGATGTTGCAGTTGTGAAGTAGTGAAGAATTTGTAACACCACAACCTGTACATTGGGTGCTAAGTGAGCAGAGCTGAATTTGTTCACGGATGTATACATTTTTACAAAAAATTGATGGTCCTTAAAAGGACCGTTTGTGATATGATACAGTATAGCAGTGCTATACTATATGATGGTAGACGGCCGCTTACTTCTTCTGCTCGGCCTTGGCCACCGCCGAGTAGACATCGTATTCGGAATCTTCCTGCAAACCGGTAATTTCGTCGTCACACGACTCGGCAAGGGCGACGTCAACTAGGTGGTCCGGGAATGTGGGTGCCTTATCACGTGGGGCAGCGATGACGACCTCCTCATAGGACAGAGCTGGCTGAACCGGAAGTAGGTACTCAGTGCGGCTCGTGAACTTCCAGGACTCGGTTGTCCGAAGATACTTCAGGGTGCTCTCTGACAGGAACGGGCAGACAAACTTTTCCCTCCATTCGCAGTATTTAGGGTCGTCAGGGTCGAAGCGATCAGCTGGCAAGTCGTTGACAGGCACCGGAGTCGAACATCTCTCCACGTACTCGGAATCGCAGTCCAAGGCAAAGTTGAGTGGAGCCAACATTTTGACAGAAAATGATACGTAGATATCCAAGGTTGTATCTCGGTGGCTCAGCCGTAAATGTTTGGGCACCGGCATGAGCGCTGATATTTATACCAGGAAGGGTGGTGGGAGGCGGGGCCTCACACATCGATTTCCAGGTCTCTGATTGGCCCGCTTCCAAATTCACCCCAAATTGAATTTGTTTTTCCCTACAACGAAAGATATCAAATATTTAACACGCCTAATCTAGGCTACTGATAACTATCTACACATGGACTTATTTCGATTCGATAGAACACCCACTCAGCAATTTCTAATTTTTCGGCTCCCAATGTCCAGACTATACAAACTTGTCGTTTCATTCTTCTACCGTGGGGAAGTAACTATGTAAAGAAAATATATTGTCATATATCTTTATTTGAATTTTACCGCCTAAACTGTATTGCCACTTGTTTTTTTATAGTCTGTGGTATTTTTGTTTGATCTAGATTCTGAATGATTAAATATGGAGATTTGTGTTTATGTATGTTCAGAATATTAAAAATTGTATTATAAGAGTAATTACTAAAAGGAAAGGAATTGTGAAGTGGGAAACAATAAACTTAATATGTTGTTTCTTTGTTTGCAGGTATGTGTTTAGATAATAGGTTGTTAATTAGTGTTAATTGTTTATAACTATTGTGTTAACAATAAAACACTTTGTTTGCAGAGCAACACATATTGATGTCTTTTATTTCACAAGTTCAAGACTATATAAGCTTATAAAACAACATATTTGTTTATGACAAGCTGAAATAAAGCATTGAAGATGGAAAGGATTCGTTTCACATTTGCCATTATCCCAGGAAGTGATGCCAAAACCAATATATATGGTATAACCTCAATAGCTACGAGTGATAATAAAGTGTACGCAGTACCGTCAGAATTTCAACCTATTTCTTTTCACAAGGAACTAACAAAAACAGCAGTGTTTACAAAGGTAAAAAAAAAATTAAAGAAAAGACACCAAACCCGAAAAGTTTGGATAACAATGACTGAAGAACTTAAAAAAACATACATAGATGAGGATGGAAATATACAGTTGGAAGATCAATACTTAGAGGAAATAGAAGAAGAACAAACTACCACACCACAAAACAGAGAAACAGAGGTATTAGAAAAAATATTTGAAAAATTACTTCAAAGTACACAAGAGCCAAAACAACATAACCTAAAATATATTGCAGAGAAGTTTGTAATTGAAAAATTTTATAGTAAACATTCAAATGCAAGTCAATGGATTGACACTTTTGAAAAAGAATGTTTACGCTTTAATGTGGTAGAAGATGATAAAAAGATAGAAATATTAAGATTATTCATGGATAAAATTTGTATTGATTGGTATAGTTCAATGATGATTAAATTAACCTTAGACTCGGAATGGGCAATATGGAAAAAAGCATTTTGTGAATCATTTACTAACAAAGGTTGGAACCAAACAACTTATGCCTTATTTTTTAGATATAAAGAAGGATTGTTAATAGACTATGCCATAAGGAAAGAAAAATTGCTACTAGATATGAGAAACTCAATTGATACAGGTACTCTCATAGACTTGATTGCTGCTGGTTTGCCCGAACATGTCCTGAACAGGATTGACAGAGAGATGCTGGAAGAAACAGTTGACCTTTTTAATGAACTGAGAAAGTTAGAATATTTAATAAAAAAAAGTAATTTTTCTACTACAAAAAAATATGTGAACTCAAGAGGAAACAGTAGAAATGAAGAAAAGACCCCATGTAAAATTTGTGAAAGGCTAAATAAAGGAGCCCGTTACCACCCTGAGGCCTACTGTTGGTTTAAAACTGTACCAGATGACAAGACAAAAGGAAAAAATATAAAACATGTAAACAATTCAGTGATAGAAGCCGAGTTACAAGAAACGGAGCAAAAAAACTTTTAGTGACACCATTAATAAAGCTAAAATTATTGATAAATGATACATTAGAAGTCCACGGAGTATATGACTCTGGATCAAATGTTTCATTGATTAATTCAAAGTTAATAAAACTACATGGAAAAAGAAACAGTATCAATGAAGCAAGTTTAGTGACTATTAATGGTGTCAAAAAGACAAGTGGTTTAGCAACCTTAAAAATTAAAATACTTGATATGGAAAACCAAGTGGATATATATGTTATTGATGAACAAAATTTTAAGTATGATTTTTTGATAGGATTAGACATGATACAAATGTTCAAGTTAGTACAAAACGAAGATTTAAAAATCACTCAGAAAAAGCACTTACATAAAGAAAATATAGAACATATGATAAAAAATAGTAAAGAAGAAAGAATAGATAATAAAAATATAGAAAAAGAGTACAGTATTAATTTTAATGAACATGTAAATGAAGAAGAATTTGATATACAGGTAAACCATTTAAATGAATATCAGAAAATAGAAATAAATAAATTGATTAAGGATTATAGTTCAGTTTTTGCAAAGAATAAATATGATGTTGGAAGTGTCAAAGGATATGAAGCTAGAATAGACCTATTAGTAGACAAGTATTGCAGCAAACGGCCCTACAGATGCACTGTGGATGATAAAAAAGAAATAGAGGGACAGGTTGCAAAATTATTAGACCATAAACTTATTGAAGAATCTTACAGTCCATTCGCTGCACCTGTAACACTAGCCTTTAAAAAAGAAGAAAACAAGAGATCCAGACTGTGCATAGATTTTAGAGACTTGAACAAAATAGTTGTACCAGAAGCTCAACCATTTCCTATTATAGAAGATCTAATCACAAAGACAAGGAACTGCCAATTTTTCTCTACTCTGGATATAAACTCCGCATTTTAGTCAATCCCCTTACGTATAGAAGACAGAAATAAGACAGGATTTGTAACACAAGAGGGACATTTCCAATGGACATGTCTCCCATTTGGTTTGAAAACAGCTCCGGCCATTTTCCAGAGAATACTGAGTAACATATTAAGAAAATATAAACTTACTGATTTCGCCGTAAATTACATAGATGACATCCTCATATTCTCAAATTCATTTGATCAACATATATATCACCTAACACAACTACTAAAAGCAATTAAAACAGAAGGATTCAGACTAAAATTTAAAAAGTGTAGATTTGCATCAGACAGTGTAAAATATCTGGGCCATATAATTGAAAATAATTCTATCAAACCCATGAAAGATAATCTAGTATCAATAAAAAATTTCCCTATTCAAAAAACACAAAAAAATGTAAGACAGTTTCTTGGGAAAATAAATTTCTATAATGAATATATACCTAGGAGTGCCATTACATTAGATCCGTTACATAATTTACTTAGGAAGAATCAACCATTTATTTGGTCTGACCAATGTCAAAAATCATTTGAGAAAATAAAAACCTTCTTTGCTCACAACCAGTTTTAGAAATTTTTGATAGAAATTTACCCATTAATATTTACACCGATGCTTCCATAGAAGGAGTTGGAGCAATTTTAAAACAGACACAAACAAACGGAAAAGAAAAACCAGTGGCTTACTTTTCAAAAAAATTGAATGCAGCCCAAAGAAAAAAGAAAGTCATATACTTGGAGTGCTTGGCCATAAAAGAAGCGGTACAATATTGGCAGTATTGGCTCATCGGAAAACCATTTACAGTTTATTCTGACCATAAGCCACTAGAAAATATGAACTTGAAATCAAGAACTGATGAGGAACTTGGGGACTTGACATTCTATTTATCACAATATGACTTTAATATAAAATATTCACCAGGAAAAACAAATTTAGAAGCAGATTGCCTTAGTAGGAATCCTGTTTTGGAATCAAATGAAAATATGGATGAACAATTAAAGATTGTAAATTTGATTAACCTACAAGATATTTTAACAGATCAGAAAAATAATGAAGAAATAAAGAAGAAACATAAAACAATTGTTAATAGACAAAATATATATTATAAAATTAATAGAAACAAAGAAAAAATTAATTTATAAAGAAAAGTTATAAAGAAAAAATTATTTTGTCTGAAGAATTCAGTATTAAATTATTAAAAACTATACACAGAAATCTTTGTCACATTGGAATAAAACAAATGGTAAAGACAATTAGTCCGCTTTATACCGCAAGAAATTTAATTGAAAATATAAAAAATATATGTAAACAGTGTGATGTTTGTATAAGAAATAAATCAAGAGGACAGGGAAAATTTGGGTTTATGTATCATTTGGGTCCAGCCACAAAGCCTTTCGAAATAATGTCCATAGACACAATAGGAGGATTTGGAGGATCAAGATCCACAAAAAGGTATTTGCATTTATTGGTGGACCATTTCACAAGACACGCATTTATCCGAACATCGAAAACCCAAGGAGCAAATGATTTCATTAATTTACTTGCCAACATATCAGAAACAGAAGATATTGGCATGCTACTTACCGATCAATACCCCGGTATAAACTCAAAAGAATTTAAAAATTTTCTGAAAAACAAACAGATAACTTTGGTATTTACTGCAGTTAATTCACCGTTCTCAAATGGTCTCAATGAGAGGTTAAACCAAACTATTGTAAATAAAATCAGATGCAAAATTAATGAACATGGAACTAAGAGAGCATGGACAACAATCGCTCATGAATGTGTGTTGAAATATAATGAGACCTATCATTCAGTAACTGGTTTTCCACCAAGTTATCTATTGTATGGTACGGATGTCAACATTTTACCTAAAGAATTGAAGAAAAAAAGAACATATAATGACTGGATTAGGGATAGGGATATAGCAATTCAGAATACAATCAAATCACATAATTACAACAAAGAAATCTTTGACAAAAATAGAAAATGGCATGAATATAAGCTATGCATCTGAATAAGCCAAGCGGTGGTATATATCAGATGTAACAGAGGCCATTAAAACGGCATCGTGCAAACAATTATAGGGGAAATCGAGACTGGCACACAAGTGAGCAAAAACAGGTCCTGCTCACCTTGGAGCTCAGCCCCGACTGACGGCAACCAGGGAACCCAGCAACTATTTATTAAACAAGTTATTTTCGACGCGAGCCCATCAGATAGCAGCAAGAATTTTAAACCCGAATTTGCGTTTAAATAATTAATATTTTTATTTGATGCCCACGACCCTAAATTTTGACATAAAACGTGCATAAAATATTAATTTTTAGGTACCCGGCCCCTTCCAACCTTCCCCCCTAAACCTCGACATCGCCCCTTTTCAGGGCCATAAATTCGTAACCTCAACTACCTACCGAGAGATGGGCTTCAGTATTTCTACTGTTATATTAACGAACAGGCGATGTTGCAGTTGTGATGTAGTGAAGAATTTGTAACACCACAACCTGTATATTGGGTGCTAAGTGAGCAGAGCTGAATTTGTTCACGGATGTATACATTTTTACAAAAAATTGATGGTCCTTAAAAGGACCGTTTGTGATATGATACAGTACAGCAGTGCTATACTATATGATGGTAGACAGCCGCTTACTTCTTCTGCTCGGCCTTGGCCACCGCCGAGTAGACATCGTATTCGGAATCTTCCTGCAAACCGGTAATTTCGTCGTCACACGACTCGGCAAGGGCGACGTCAACTAGGTGGTCCGGGAATGTGGGTGCTTTATCACGTGGGGCAGCGATGACGACCTCCTCATAGGACAGAGCTGGCTGAACCGGAAGTAGGTACTCAGTGCGGCTCGTGAACTTCCAGGACTCGGTTGTCCGAAGATACCTCAGGGTGCTCTCTGACAGGAACGGGCAGACAAACTTTTCCCTCCATTCGCAGTATTTAGGGTCGTCAGGGTCGAAGCGATCAGCTGGCAAGTCGTTGACAGGCACCGGAGTCGAACATCTCTCCACGTACTCGGAATCGCAGTCCAAGGCAAAGTTGAGTGGAGCCAACATTTTGACAGAAAATGATACGTAGATATCCAAGGTTCTATCTCGGTGGCTCAGCCGTAAATGTCTGGGCACCGGCATGAGCGCTGATATTTATACCAGGGAGGGTGGTGGGAGGCGGGGCCTCACACATCGATTTCCAGGTCTCTGATTGGCCCGCTTCCAAATTCACCCCAAATTGAATTTGTTTTTCCCTACAACGAAAGATATCAAATATTTAACACGCCTAATCTATGCTACTGATATCTATCAACACATGGACTTATTTCGATTCGATTGAACACCCACTCAGCAATTTCTAATTTTTCGGCTCCCAATGTCCAGACTATACACACTTGTCGTTTCATTCTTCTACCGTGCGGAAGTAACTACATTAGGCGTATTATTAACTGAATTCTGAATTCAGTGATAAGTGCTGTAGGCTACGTACCTACCGCATATACGTCTTCTTCTGGAATTTCAATCTCTTGTCTATTTTGTGCGGTAATATATGACATGGCAGACACAGTACTCATCATTAAAAGATTATGGAGCCGTAGCAAAATTTGTATTTTCTTAACGGCGGCCATTTCTTTTAATATGAATTGAAAACAAAACAAGCAAAAAACGGTCACAGGCATATAAGCCGATAACACTTTTCCACATATAAAATGGCCAGATTGTCCGACATACCCAATTAATTCAAATTCTATACCGTATTGGTTATATTATTTATAATCAAATTTAGTTTTCTATGGGAAATATGTGTAAATTTTGATTTTTATGTACTTTTCCCTCCTAATCTGGATTAACCTAATGTCGTCTGCTGATGCAATGAAATATAGCGGCAAATTTAAATCGTTTATTACTGCTGAATTTGAGAACACGTTCTGTACATCAGCTACTCCTATTCATTGAAGATAGCCTATAAATTTATCAATGTCCATTTTTCGCAATGCCTTGCCTAATTTTGGGCCAGTTCCGTCGATGATGGTACTAAGATTAAATCGACACGTCTTGACAGCCCTAGTTGACAGAACTAAAATATTTACCTAGCTAATTCTCATGGCCGTTCCCAACATCGCTAGAATGTCTCCGCTAATAATACAGCCCACCATCGTCATACGCTATCCAATGACAGCAATGACAATGGTGCAGCAGAAGAAGCTAGGGAAAAAGGGGGAAGTGTTGAAAAACACTGGTTCATTCATGGTGGTGCATAGTTAAGCTATGCATCTGAATAAGCCAAGCGGTGGTATATATCAGATGTAACAGAGGCCGTTAAAACGGCACCGTGCAAACAATTATAGGAGAAATCGAGACTGGCACACAAGTGAGCAAAAACAGGTCCTGCTCACCTTGGAGCTCAGCCCCGAATGACGGCAACCAGGGAACCCAGCAACTATTTATTAAACAAGTTATTTCGACGCGAGCCAATCAGATAGCAGCAAGAATTTTAAACCCGAATTTGCGTTTAAATAATTAATATTTTTATTTGATGCCCACGACCCTAAATTTTGACATAAAATGTGCTTAAAATATTAATTTTTAGGTACCCGGCCCCTTCAAACCTTCCCCCCTAAACCTCGACATCGCCCCTTTTCAGGGCCATAAACTCGAAACCTCAACTACCTACCGAGAGATGGGCTTCAGTATTTCTACTGTTATATTAACGAACAGGCGATGTTGCAGTTGTGATGTAGTGAAGAATTTGTAACACCACAACCTGTACATTGGGTGCTAGGTGAGCAGAGCTGAATTTGTTCACGGATGTATACATTTTTACAAAAAATTGATGGTCCTTAAAAGGACCGTTTGTGATATGATACAGTATAGCAGTGCTATACTACATGATGGTAGACGGCCGCTTACTTCTTCTGCTCGGCCTTGGCCACCGCCGAGTAGACATCGTATTCGGAATCTTCCTGCAAACCGGTAATTTCGTCGTCACACGACTCGGCAAGGGCGACGTCAACTAGGTGGTCCGGGAATGTGGGTGCCTTATCTCGTGGGGCAGCGATGACGACCTCCTCATAGGACAGAGCTGGCTGAACCGGAAGTAGGTACTCAGTGCGGCTCGTGAACTTCCAGGACTCGGTTGTCCGAAGATACTTCAGGGTGCTCTCTGACAGGAACGGGCAGACAAACTTTTCCCTCCATTCGCAGTATTTAGGGTCGTCAGGGTCGAAGCGATCAGCTGGCAAGTCGTTGACAGGCACCGGAGTCGAACATCTCTCCACGTACTCGGAATCGCAGTCCAAGGCAAAGTTGAGTGGAGCCAACATTTTGACAGAAAATGATACGTAGATATCCAAGGTTGTATCTCGGTGGCTCAGCCGTAAATGTTTGGGCACCGGCATGAGCGCTAATATTTATACCAGGAAGGGTGGTGGGAGGCGGGGCCTCACACATCGATTTCCAGGTCTCTGATTGGCCCGCTTCCAAATTCACCCCAAATTGAATTTGTTTTTCCCTACAACGAAAGATATCAAATATTTAACACGCCTAATCTAGGCTACTGATAACTATCTACACATGGACTTATTTCGATTCGATTGAACACCCACTCAGCAATTTCTAATTTTTCGGCTCCCAATGTCCAGACTATACACACTTGTCGTTTCATTCTTCTACCGTGCGGAAGTAACTACATTAGGCGTATTATTAACTGAATTCTGAATTCAGTGATAAGTACTGTAGGCTACGTACCTACCGCATATACGTCTTCTTCTGGAATTTCAATCTCTTGTCTATTTTGTGCGGTAATATATGACGTGGCAGACACAGTACTCATCATTAAAAGATTATGGAGCCGTAGCAAAATTTGTATTTTCTTAACGGCGGCCATTTGTTTTAATATGAATTGAAAACAAAACAAGCAAAAAACGGTCACAGGCATATAAGCCGATAACACTTTTCCACATATAAAATGGCCAGATTGTCCGACATACCCAATTAATTCAAATTCTATACCGTATTGGTTATATTATTTATAATCAAATTTAGTTTTCTATGGGAAATATGTGTAAATTTTGATTTTTATGTACTTTTCCCTCCTAATCTGGATTAACCTAATGTCGTCTGCTGATGCAATGAAATATAGCGGCAAATTTAAATCGTTTATTACTGCTGAATTTGAGAACACGTTCTGTACATCAGCTACTCCTATTCATTGAAGATAGCCTATAAATTTATCAATGTCCATTTTTCGCAATG
The DNA here is from genome assembly GCA_963971405.1 of Psococerastis gibbosa. Classification (NCBI taxonomy): domain Eukaryota; kingdom Metazoa; phylum Arthropoda; class Insecta; order Psocodea; family Psocidae; genus Psococerastis; species Psococerastis gibbosa. The sequence continues at coordinate 48,444,910 of OZ020486.1, read as the reverse complement.
CCTTGCCTAATTTTGGGCCAGTTCCGTCGATGATGGTACTAAGATTAAATCGACACGTCTTGACAGCCCTAGTTGACAGAACTAAAATATTTACCTAGCTAATTCTCATGGCCGTTCCCAACATCGCTAGAATGTCTCCGCTAATAATACAGCCCACCATCGTCATACGCTATCCAATGACAGCAATGACAATGGTGCAGCAGAAGAAGCTAGGGAAAAAGGGGGAAGTGTTGAAAAACACTGGTTCATTCATGGTGGTGCATAGTTAAGCTATGCATCTGAATAAGCCAAGCGGTGGTATATATCAGATGTAACAGAGGCCGTTAAAACGGCACCGTGCAAACAATTATAGGAGAAATCGAGACTGGCACACAAGTGAGCAAAAACAGGTCCTGCTCACCTTGGAGCTCAGCCCCGAATGACGGCAACCAGGGAACCCAGCAACTATTTATTAAACAAGTTATTTTCGACGCGAGCCAATCAGATAGCAGCAAGAATTTTAAACCCGAATTTGCGTTTAAATAATTAATATTTTTATTTGATGCCCACGACCCTAAATTTTGACATAAAATGTGCTTAAAATATTAATTTTTAGGTACCCGGCCCCTTCAAACCTTCCCCCCTAAACCTCGACATCGCCCCTTTTCAGGGCCATAAATTCGTAACCTCAACTACCTACCGAGAGATGGGCTTCAGTATTTCTACTGTTATATTAACGAACAGGCGATGTTGCAGTTGTGATGTAGTGAAGAATTTGTAACACCACAACCTGTACATTGGGTGCTAGGTGAGCAGAGCTGAATTTGTTCACGGATGTATACATTTTTACAAAAAATTGATGGTCCTTAAAAGGACCGTTTGTGATATGATACAGTATAGCAGTGCTATACTACATGATGGTAGACGGCCGCTTACTTCTTCTGCTCGGCCTTGGCCACCGCCGAGTAGACATCGTATTCGGAATCTTCCTGCAAACCGGTAATTTCGTCGTCACACGACTCGGCAAGGGCGACGTCAACTAGGTGGTCCGGGAATGTGGGTGCCTTATCTCGTGGGGCAGCGATGACGACCTCCTCATAGGACAGAGCTGGCTGAACCGGAAGTAGGTACTCAGTGCGGCTCGTGAACTTCCAGGACTCGGTTGTCCGAAGATACTTCAGGGTGCTCTCTGACAGGAACGGGCAGACAAACTTTTCCCTCCATTCGCAGTATTTAGGGTCGTCAGGGTCGAAGCGATCAGCTGGCAAGTCGTTGACAGGCACCGGAGTCGAACATCTCTCCACGTACTCGGAATCGCAGTCCAAGGCAAAGTTGAGTGGAGCCAACATTTTGACAGAAAATGATACGTAGATATCCAAGGTTGTATCTCGGTGGCTCAGCCGTAAATGTTTGGGCACCGGCATGAGCGCTAATATTTATACCAGGAAGGGTGGTGGGAGGCGGGGCCTCACACATCGATTTCCAGGTCTCTGATTGGCCCGCTTCCAAATTCACCCCAAATTGAATTTGTTTTTCCCTACAACGAAAGATATCAAATATTTAACACGCCTAATCTAGGCTACTGATAACTATCTACACATGGACTTATTTCGATTCGATTGAACACCCACTCAGCAATTTCTAATTTTTCGGCTCCCAATGTCCCGACTATACACACTTGTCGTTTCATTCTTCGACCGTGGGGAAGTAACTACATGAGGCGTATTGTTAACTGAATTCTGAATTCGGTGATAAGTACTGTAGGCTACGTACCTACCGCATATACGTCTTCTTCTGGAATTTCAATCTCTTGTCTATTTTGTGCGGTAATATATGACATGGCAGACACAGTACTCATCATTTGCCAACATTTTGACAGAAAATGATACGTAGATATCAAATCAAATCAAAATTTATTTCCAAAATAAAAAATTTTACAGTTTTTTGTCACTTCCCTATGCTAGGCCCGTTTTAGGGTGGAAATTTTACAATATTCTAAAATAGTAGTATATACAATGAATGCATGCAGTTAAAATACAAATTTTGTGTCAAGTTTAAAAATATAGTGAATATGCATGTAAGCGTAGTGGTGTGTAGGCCTATATGTGTGTGTTGGTGGTATATGGAAGATTATTATTATTTATTTATTTGTAATTATTCTTATTTTTTATTATGTAATTTCGAGATCAATAAGCCATTTTTTGATATTTTTTCTAAATACTTTATAGTTTGTTTGGTTTTTTATTTTCAGAGGAAGTTTATTATAGTACTTTTTGCCTATATAAGAGGTTTGTTTTTACGTGTAGCTTGTCGAGACCGTTTGTATGGATAGTGGGTTTGTTTGTTTGTACCTAGTGTTGTGTTGATGTGTGGGCCTGTCTTGTTTATGTATATTTTTGTAGGTGTTGCAAATAGATTCTTTTATGTATAGCTTTTTGATTGATAGTACGTTTGCTAGTTGTAATAGGTCTTCGGTGGGGTATCTATTTGGTTTCCTATGAATGATTTTTAACGTCTTCCGTTGTATTACGTTTAATTTCTCTATGACGTTTTGGTTTGCTGATCCCCATGCGGTTATACCATATGGTAATATAGATTGTACTAGTGCGTGGTATACCATCATTAGTATTTCTGTATTTAGGCATTGTCTTAATTGGAGAAATTTATAAAATGTTTTTCGTATTTTTGTCGCTAAGAGATCTATGTGTTTTTCCCATTTATTTTCTTCATCAAGCACGATACCTAGATATTTTGTATATTTAGATTTTTGGATGGAATCAATTTTGTATTCTGTTTTGTCTGTGAAAGGTTTTGAATTTTTATACTCTATGTAAGTTGTTTTTTGTAGATTTATTGTAAGTATGTTGCTTTCCATCCAAGTTTTAATTTTTTCCATATCTTCGTTTGCTTGTTTGTATAATTCGGTTCTGGTATCAGCGATATGTATTTGTTTTGTATCGTCTGCAAAAGCGCTGATTTCACCGTTGAGTGGCTGGTTTAATAAGTCATTTAGATAAACTTTGAAGAGAACTGGAGCTAAAATTGTGCCTTGGGGAAGGCCTATCGATATCTTACCTATATCACTATTTGTTTCGTCAATTTTTGTTGTCTGGATTCTATTTGTTAGATAGCTTTGTATTAGATCTCCCCCTATTCCTCTGATACCAATTTTCTCTAGTTTTATCATTAAAATGTTGTGTGGGATTGTGTCGAAGCATTTTTTTAAATCTAGGAATGTCGCCAGACAGTTTTTATGTTTCTCTTTTGCGTCGTTTATTACATTTATTGTTTCATAGATTGCTTCCGCCGTGCCAGATTTTTTTTTGAATCCGTATTGTTTATTGTTTATGATTTTAAATTTCGTAAGATATGAATCTATTCGTGTTTGCATTGCTCTTTCAAGAATTTTGCTGTTGTTCGATAGTAATGATATTGGCCTATAGTTTTCAATTGATTGTCTATTTTCTGATTTGTAGCATGGTATTACTATTGATTGTTTTGCTGCTTCCGGGTATATTCCACTAGTAAGCATGATGTTTATGATGTGTGTTAACGGTTTTTTTATTGAAAGTGCGCATTTTTTTATAGTTTCTGTATTTATTGTCATGACCTACGCTGTTTTTATTTTTTAGTCCTTTTATGATTCCCAGTACTTCGTCTTCTGTTGTTGGTGGTAGGAATATAGTTTGGGGTTGTCTGGTTATGTTTTTGAGTATTTTATTTTGATTGTCTTTGTTTATTTGTATATTTTGCGCTCATTTGTTCCCGATATCTATAAAATATTTGTTGAAGATGTTCGCTACGGTTTTTTTGCTTTGTTCTACATTTATGGTTTGGTTATTATGAATTATTTCTGTGATTTTTTTCTTACTAGACTCATTCGCTGTTATGTTGTTTATAATTTTCCATGTCTTTTTAATGTCTTTGTTTGCTTCCATTATTTGTTGTTTATAGTAGTTGTTTTTGGCGAGTCTTATTTGGCTCTTTAGATTGTTGCTGAAGTCTTTGGCGTGTTTGATTAGGTCCGGGTCTGAACTTTCTTTTGTCCTTTTCATCAATTTATGCTTTTGATTTATAGCTTTAATAATCTCTGGTGTTATCCATGGTTTTATTGGCTGTAGTTTTCTGTTTTTTCTTGAGTTTAGTATTTGGCTATTTTGTTCTATGTATTTTGTAAATATTGATATGAATCTATCATATGAAGTGCTGGAACTTGTGCTATTTATTATTCCTTCCCACAGTTCCTTTTCGATGTCTGTCATCAATGATGCGTAATTTATTTTTTTCTTTTTCTGCCTTTCTCTATTTGTGGCTGTTTGTTTTATGATCTGTATTGGAATGTTTGTAAGTTGAGCATAGTGGTCTGTTGTTGCTGTTTCTATAATATAGCTCTCTGTTTTGTTATCGAATAGATTTTGTTTTACGAAGATATGGTCTATGCATGACTTCGATGTAGCGGTTACTCTCGTAAAATTATTTATTAGTGATACATATCCAAAAGTTTCAAGACTGTTTATGTAGTTATTTTTCTGCTCTTGTCTGTATTTTTCGTTTCCATTATACATTATATCTATATTAATATCACCAGTTATCATAACTTTTTTTTCTTTAATAGACTCTAGTGTTTTTTCTAAGCTATCCGTGAAGCCCTGTGTATCCCTGATCGATGGAGACCTGTAGATACCTAGCACTGTTAAATTTATTTTTTCTTTTTTGATTTTTAGGAGTAAGCTTGTGCATTGTTGTATTGTGTGGTGTATCTGGTTTACTTGCCATGAATTTTTTATGTATACTACAACTCCATCGTTTCTGTTGATTTGTCCCTCTGTTTTAAAGTATTGATACTCAGGGATTGGAAAGTTTGGCAAATCTGGGTGTATGTAGGCTTCTGTGAGGACTAGTACGTCTATTCCTTTAAATATGCTTCCCATTAGTATTAAAATTTCATCAAAGTGTTCTTTTAGGCTTCTTATGTTCATGTGAATTAGTTTAATCCCCTCTAAGGTTTTAATAAACTTGCTTGTCTTATTGTTATGCGGTAGGTATGTTGTATGTATTTCTTTAGTCATGTGATGGTAGTTTTATTTACGGTACGCTTAATTTGAGATTTCGTAGTAGTTAGTGTATTTTTGTTTTCAAATCTTCCAGTTTTTGTATTGTTATGGTTTTTGAGTTTTGTGTTTGTTTTATGAGTATTTTATTGTTAATAAACCAGACAAATTTGTAGCCTTTTTTTCTTGCTAGTTCTTTTGTTTCGTATAATAGTTTTTTTAAATTGAAGACAAAGGCTTTCATTTATGTATATTCGTTTTTTAGGGTCTGGTTCATTTTTTTTCAATGTAATGCGTTTTGAAAGGATATTATCTCTAATGCCCCTATTAAAAAATTCAACAATTATGGGTGGTGTTTTTCCAGGTGTAGCCCATGCTCTGTGTGCATTTTGGATGTCTCTGTCGTCTAGTTGTATCCCAATTTGTTTCGAAATTTTCTTCACAATTTGTTTGGCGTCTTCTCCTTCTTCTTTAGGTATATTGCCAAATTCCAGGTAGTTTCGTCTAGCATCTTGTTCGTTTTGGACCATGCGTTGTGATAGTTCTTGTATGATCTTGTCCTTTTCGTTAAGTCTAGTTTCTAATTTTTTAACTGTGTCGTGTAGTTTAGTTACTTCTTCTATTTTCTTCATCATTTCGTCATATTTGTCACTGATCATGTTTTGGCTCTGTTCTATATTGGACAACTTTTCGACTAATCGTTTTTCGAATTCGATGAGTGTTTTACGCATTATTTGTTCTATGTATTTTTCCAATGTACATTTTTCACATTCCAAGTCGTTTTTTCCCTTCTCTTGGCTGATATTTATACAAGTCTTGTGGTAGGTCACTCTGCAGATTGCGCAATTTATTGTTTCAGTGTCTCTTTTTATTTTTATACTGCATTTTCCACACTCACTCATGGTAAATTTAGTCTGTAGATGTATATGATCGAAAAGAAGATGCTCGAATCTGCCTGTCCCTTTGGCCAGCCCTGGATTTAGTTCCAGTATCCGCGCGTAGGGAGACACTATGTGTCCGTCGTAGGCTAAGTATGACTGGCCAGCAGCCGGTAGCGCGTACACGCGTGTCCAAGCAAGAACTTTCTGAGCTCACTGACAGTTGACGCAATGTTTTCTTTTTGAGGCCTCTCTCTTTGCGATGAAAAACTCAATTTTCCAGGTTCGACTGGGATATTTATTTCCCTCACACACCCTGTCTCTAGCCACTGGTCTAGTGGACTCGACCTTGTGTGGTTCGCCCATGTAAGTGGGCCTTCAAAAGTCTATATATAAATACTTGCCAACTGTCACTGTCAAAGTCCTTTCGAATTCCGTTTTTTTTTTTTTTTTTTGCAGTTCCTTTAATTCCTTTAACGAATTTTATATCTTGCTTTAACCACTTCACATAAATACACAATTTGGTATTTGGCACAACCCTGATAACGTCTTGGTTTTCTTCAAGAAATATAAATATGCGGAGCTTTATCAAAAACAAACTACTCAGGTCGCCTTTTTTTTTTTTTATCCAAGGTTGTATCTCGGTGGCTCAGCCGTAAATGTTTGGGCACCGGCATGAGCGCTAATATTTATACTAGGAAGGGTGGTGGGAGGCGGGGCCTCACACATCGATTTCCAGGTCTCTGAGTGGCCCGCTTCCAAATTCACGCCATTTTGAATTTGTTTTTCCCTACATACAACGAAAGATATCAAATATTTAACACGCCTAATCTAGGCTACTGATAACTATCTACACATGGACTTATTTCGATTCGATTGAACACCCACTCAGCAATTTCTAATTTTTCGGCTCCCAATGTCCAGACTATACACACTTGTCGTTTCATTCTTCTACCGTGGGGAAGTAACTACATTAGGCGTATTATTAACTGCATTCTGAATTCAGTGATAAGTACTGTAGGCTACGTACCTACCGCATATACGTCTTCTTCTGGAATTTCAATCTCTTGTCTATTTTGTGCGGTAATATATGACATGGCAGACACAGTACTCATCATTAAAAGATTATGGAGCCGTAGCAAAATTTGTATTTTCTTAACGGCGGCCATTTGTTTTAATATGAATTGAAAACAAAACAAGCAAAAAACGGTCACAGGCATATAAGCCGATAACACTTTTCCACATATAAAATGGCCAGACTGTCCGAAATACCCAATTAATTCAAATTCTATACCGTATTGGTTATATTATTTATAATCAAATTTAGTTTTCTATGGGAAATATGTGTAAATTTTAATTTTTATTTACTTTTCCGTCCTAATCTGGATTAACCTAATGTCGTCTGCTGATGCAATGAAATATAGCGGCAAATTTAAATCGTTTATTACTGCTGAATTTGAGAATACGTTCTGTACATCAGCTACTCCTATTCATTGAAGATAGCCTATAAATTTATCAATGTCCATTTTTCGCAACGCCTTGCCTAATTTTGGGCCAGTTCCGTCGATGATGGTACTAAGATTAAATCGACACGTCTTGACAGCCCAAGTTGACAGAACTAAAATATATACCTAGCTAATTCTCATGGCCGTTCCCAACATCGCTAGAATGTCTCAGCTAATAATACAGCCCACCATCGTCATACGCTATCCAATGACAGCCATGACAATGGCGCAGCAGAAGAAGCTAGGGAAAAAGGGGGAAGTGTTGAAAAACACTGGTTCATTCATGGTGGTGCATATATAAGCTATTCATCTGAATAAGCCAAGCGGTGGTATATATCAGATGTAACAGAGGCCGTTAAAACGGCACCGTGCAAACAATTATAGGAGAAATCGAGACTGGCACACAAGTGAGCAAAAACAGGTCCTGCTCACCTTGGAGCTCAGCCCCGAATGACGGCAACCAGGGAACCCAGCAACTATTTATTAAACAAGTTATTTTCGACGCGAGCCAATCAGATAGCAGCAAGAATTTTAAAACCGAATTTGCGTTTAAATAATTAATATTTTTATTTGATGCCCACGACCCTAAATTTTGACATAAAACGTGCATAAAATATTAATTTTAAGGTACCCGGCCCCTTCCAACCTTCCCCCCTAAACCTCGACATCGGCCCTTTTCAGGGCCATAAATTCGTAACCTCAACTACCTACCGAGAGATGGGCATCAGTATTCCTACTGTTATATTAACGAACAGGCGATGTTGCAGTTGTGATGTAGTGAAGAATATGTAACACCACAACCTGTACATTGGGTGCTAAGTGAGCAGAGCTGAATTTGTTCACGGATGTATACATTTTTACAAAAAATTGATGGTCCTTAAAAGGACCGTTTGTGATATGATACAGTATAGCAGTGCTATACTATATGATGGTAGACAGCCGCTTACTTCTTCTGCTCGGCCTTGGCCACCGCCGAGTAGACATCGTATTCGGAATCTTCCTGCAAACCGGTAATTTCGTCGTCACACGACTCGGCAAGGGCGACGTCAACTAGGTGGTCCGGGAATGTGGGTGCCTTATCACGTGGGGCAGCGATGACGACCTCCTCATAGGACAGAGCTGGCTGAACCGGAAGAAGGTACTCAGTGCGGCTCGTGAACTTCCAGGACTCGGTTGTCCGAAGATACCTCAGGGTGCTCTCTGACAGGAACGGGCAGACAAACTTTTCCCTCCATTCGCAGTATTTAGGGTCGTCAGGGTCGAAGCGATCAGCTGGCAAGTCGTTGACAGGCACCGGAGTCGAACATCTCTCCACGTACTCGGAATCGCAGTCCAAGGCAAAGTTGAGTGGAGCCAACATTTTGACAGAAAATGATACGTAGATATCCAAGGTTGTATCTCGGTGGCTCAGCCGTAAATGTTTGGGCACTTTTTTTTTTTTTTTTTTATTTTATTTTTTTATTTTTTTTATATTTTTTTTTTATTTTTTTTTATTTTTTAAATGTACCGGCCCCAACCGCGCCAGTGGAAATGATGATGGCCGACCTGGTTTCAAGTACCAAGTGCCACCTCTCGAAATCGAAAAAAGTGGTTGGGAAGAGCCTGGCGCATGCGGCACTTTTGCTCAATCCGACGGGGTAAAGAATAGTAAGGCAGCTTTTGTGTCTAGGAACTTGTTACTTACTTTCTGGGTGGAAAAAGGTACCTTGCGGCCATTAAAACCACCCAGCAGTAGTTATGAGAATGAGGTGCGAGGCTAATTCGCTAATTAGCTAATGCTAATTTAATGTAATAAAAGTAAGAGGTATTTTGCTGGTTAATAATAATGATAATTGTAATTTAATTTAAAACAACAGGCTGTTTGTTGGGTTGCTGCAGTAATGATGTGCTGTTGTTATGGGGCCTCAGACAGTAGGTAGGTGGACAGTAGATAGGAAAGACAAGTGTGGAATGATAATAGTAGTAAGAGATGATAGAGCCAGCAGATCGATTAGTTTCATTTACAATGTTGCTAAGAGTTTGGGTTACCAGAGAGTAACAGGTTTTAAATACTAGAGTACAGAGGTATGCCCTTATTATCAATGTACCAGTTTTATAGGTATGATAGTTACAATTTTTATAAAGTAAGTTATAAGCTATGCCATATGTTACATAAAGTTCTATATAGTTGCATCCATTGAGGAATATGTACTTTCTACAAGCTAAATTATAGACTAAGTCATGTGTTATATAAGCTGAATCTAGGCTGTTGTAACTATGTAAGCATAGGTAGGAAGTTAGTTTACAGGGAATAAGATTGCTAGGGAGTATCCGGGGAGAGTAGAAGAAAGTCTTTGGGGAAGGGGTGTTTGCGAGATGCCAATTGGTAGGCGCCCAGGTTCTTGATAAGGGGGTAGGGTGATGATTGAAGTTTATCGTAAAATTTTTTGACAATGTCCTGAATAAATTGAGTTATGGGGGGAATGTCGGCGAGCTCTTGGTACATAATTTGGTTTGATAGATAGGGGGGGATGTGAAGAAGCCTGCGTAATGCTCTATTTTGAGTTGTTTGTACATCCTTGATTACTGCCTTGGAGGCACCGCCCCAGATGGCTGGGGCGTAGGTGATGGCTGGTCTGACTACTGCTTTGTACAATGTTAGGCCATTTGCTCGGGATATGTGCGCCTTTCGGGTTAGAAGTGGTTTGAGGTTGTTAAGGACCATGGACGCTTTCCGCTTGGCATTAGTTATATGGGTTTTGAATCGAAGCCGTTGATCGAGGTGTACCCCTAGGTATTTAACAGTTGTCTTCCATGGAATCTGCTGGTGATTAAGTGTTGGCGGTGTGACATGGCTCGTGGGGTTATACGTTCTGCTAAAGATTATTGCTTCGGACTTCGCGACATTTATTTTTACACGCCAGAGTGTACACCATTGATTTATGTTCTCCAGGGTGATGTTGAGGCGATTGACTATTGTGGTTCTATTTTTAGCCGATGTGTATAGTATGGTATCGTCGGCATAAATGCCGACTTTAATCGGGGGAGCAGTGGGAAGGTCATTGATATAGATGTTAAAAAGTGTGGGGCCTAGGATGCTTCCCTGGGGAACGCCTGCAGCTATGGAGTGTTGGGGAGAAGAGGTGCCGTTGAGGTCGACGAAGATGTGTCGATCGCGTAGGTAGGAGGAGATTATGGTGATTATCGTTGGAGAGATGCCATTTAGCCGAAGCTTAAAGAGAAGGCCCTCAGTCCAGACAGAGTCAAAGGCCTTTTCAATATCGAGGAGCACCGCGCCTGTGCTTTCCCGATGACCCCATCTGGCCGTGACGTGCTCTGTAAGCCGCAGTATCTGATGCTGGGTACTGTGTTTTCGGAAACCGAATTGCTCTGGTCGGATAACCTCGCGGCGTTCTATCTCATCGTTGAGACGATAGGAGATGAGTCTTTCCAGTAGCTTGCTCAGTGTAGGAAGTAGACTGATAGGCCTATAGCTGGTAGGGAGGGTTAGGTCTTTACCCTGCTTGGGGAACATAAGAACTTTAGCGGTTTTCCAGGATTTTGGGAAGTAGCCTATGTATAGGCAGGCGTTAAAAAGGGTGGTGAGTTTGTGGATCTGATTATCAGGGATGAGCTTAATGATGCCGTTTGTGATGCCATCTGGTCCTGGGGCTTTGCCATTTTTGAGGGTTTTAATGATAGTTAGAATTTCTTGGTCTGTGATTTCATCAAAATTTGGGTCTTGTAGAAGGTCCTCAAGTTCTGCTTGGTTAACAGCAGATGTGACTTCCGCTGTGAACTCAGGGTTTTGGGGGTTATGATGCGGTTGCATTGTAGTGGCTATTGAGGTGGCTAGTGCCTCAGCCTTGTCGGATGGTGTATAATACATAATGACGCCTGTGGAGTCCTTGAGGGGGGGTATGTTGAGATGCTTTGTTGTGAGCTTTTTTGTTTTATGCCACAAGCTCTTGTCACCAGGTTGTAGTTTGGCGAGGTTGTGGATGGTGGTAGCTGTGGTGTAGATGTTGCTTTTGTTGGCAATGAGGCGTTTAAGGGTATTTATGTCTTTTTTGGTTGAAGTGTTGGGGGCTTTGGAATAGGCATTTCTAAGTCGATTTCGCTGTTTGATGAGATCTACAATGTATTTAGGAAGTGGGCGATCGACTCTGTTTCCTCTTCCCACTCGTGCCTTCCGGATCTCGGCCTTTTCATAGGCCTGCACTATATGAGTTGTAAGTTGTGTGATTGCGATGTCGATGTCATTTGACGTGTTGTACGTGTCGGGAAGGGTTTGTAGGGATTGCATTGCTAGTTGAAAAACCTTGGGGTCTAGTCTAGTGTGGCTGAAGCGCTGTGGGTTAGTTGTTGCAGCGGCTGTGTGGATGACAATCTCAACAGGGTAATGGTCAGATGATAGTTCTTGAATTGTGTGGATGTCAAGTTGATGTTGAAGGTTTTTAGTAATGGCGATATCAAGGATGTTGGGGACCTGCTTGTGCACAGGGACTCGCGTATACGAGTCAGGAGCGTGTATTGCAAGTTGGGAGTCCCGATCAATATAGTTGGGTAGTCGTTTGCCCCTGGGAGAGTTTGTTCGAGCACCCCAGATGGTGTGCGGTGCATTTAAATCGCCAGCCAGGATGACCTTATCCGCAGTGGCAAGAAGAGTGCCCAGCTCTTTGCCTAGGAAGGGGAAGGCAGGGGAGTGATATGCTGCTATAATGGCCGTTCGCTGGCCGCCTAATGAGATTATTACTCCAGTGGCTTCAAGGTTGCTAGATGTGAGTGGTAGTTGGTGGTGAGTGATGTTATTGCGTATGACAATGGCTGTGCCCTGTCCGCAGTCATTGACATAGGATGTATAGCCAGGAAGGTTAATGTGGTTGGTTTTAATTTCATTAAGAAGCATGATGTCTACTTGGTGTGTTAAGAGAAAATGGTGGAGCTCAGGGATCTTGTGACGGACACCCTGAGCATTCCATGTAACAATTTTAAACGAGGTGGCTGACGTAGCTATGGAATTCATGATTATTTCGTAAACGTGATTTTAAGGGCAGCTACGGTCATATCTGCGATTAGTCCGTTAATTTTAGTGAAGGCCTCTTCAAAAGAATATTTTCGTTGGAGTATATCAGTTGTGAGGTCAGTAGCATTTTGTAAGATGCTGATGAGGAAGGTCTGGGCCAGTTCCATTTGTGCAGATGAGGGGGAGTTGGTGGGTTTGTGCATAATACGTTGGGAGGGCTGCAACGAGTTAGTGGTCTGAAGGCGGCTGGGTGTCATATGTTCAGGATTGGGGGCCTCTGCTGTTCATGCTGAGATTGCTGAATGTCTGAGTAAGTGTGCTTATTTTGTGTAGTAGGAATCGGGGCGAGTGTAGCTGGTGAGGCATAAAGTACCTCTCTTGCCCATGGTGCTGTGTGCGTGGATCTGTTTAAAGGAGTGAGAGGGGGAAATTGATCTGGCGTGAATGTGGGAGGATTGGGCCGGGATTTTTGGAGCAGTTGCGGGTTTTTAAGGAGTCCTCTCTTGTGCAGAGTGTTGATGTGCGTGTTTCGGGCTACTTGGTACTGTGGGCATCCTCGAAAATTTGCTGCATGCCGACCTTGGCAATTTGCACAGCGGAGTTTATCTAGGTCTAAATTTTTTGTTGAGCAGTCTTTTGTGAGATGGGGCTGGGCGCACTTTAGGCAGCGCGGGTGAGCTTTACAATTAATGGCAGCGTGGCTGAAGCGTTGGCAGGTATGACATTGTAAGGGGTTAAGGCGGGGAATGTAGTCCTCTACCCATATCTTAGTTCCTAATAAGTATTTAACTTTGCTGAAATCCCTAGCATCTGGGGAGTCTTCCAGTGTAATCAAGAATTTGGAAAGGGGGGCTTTGGTGCCGGTTTTCCGCAGTTGTGATATGTTGAGGACCGTAAGGCCTTCAACTGTTAGTGTGTTTTTAATATCCTCTAGTGCTGTGGTGTGGTGTAATCCGCCTAATACCAGTTTTAGCGGCTTGGGGGCCGTTGGTTTTGACGCATATAGATAATGCTGGAAATCCTTTTCAGTAAGAAGCAGCTGGAGCTTTTTAAAGTCACCTATTGTAGCGGTCCTTGCCGTGTATAGGTTTGGTCCCATTTTATAAAGTGGGGCAGCATATGTCAGCTGTTTAATTAATCGTAATAGGTCTGGATGAGTGCGGGAATCATCGACTATGATGTTGACTGGGAGGATTTTGATCTGTTCTTGCTCTGGTCGCGGGAAAAGTGGCTTGGGGAAGTCCAGATTGGACAGGGCTTCAAACCTGTTTGCAACAGGGATCTGATAGGAGGTGATCTCCTCATTTTGGGTTGAATGAGCTGTCTCGTGGGGTTCTGGTGTCTCTGTTGGTGGTGCTTGTGTAAGGAGATTGTTAATGGATTGGGCTGCGTCTGACAGTCCGGCATTAACTGCATTGCGGCTTTCTGTGGAGTGTTGCTTGCGTGTGTGGTGGTTTATATCTAGCGGTTGGTGTGATGGTAATTCCGCAAGGTGGTGATTCATTTCCTGAATTTGTGGGTCAGGTGCCGGTGGCGAGGGCGTCAGCCTTTGTCGCAGGGTTTGGCTGCGAGTTGTGTAGGGGATTTCCATGGTGTGAGTAATATTAGTGCTTCGGCTGGAGCCGTGCAGGACTTCGTGATCAGCTGTATACAGTGCTAAGTTGGTTAGGATCTAGAAGGTTGGTGGCAGCATGATGTATATAATGTAGGAGATTGGGTCAGGGGAAGATCTTGGGTTGTGCTCGTGGGGAGATATACAGGGAACAGGGTAGTGCTTGGAGGACATGTATGCTTACAATATGACTTAAATATTAGACCAAATAAGTGAAGCCAGACAGTGCTAAGACCTACTAATTTGTATCCAGGGAAAGGACTAATTAGGACAGACTAATTGTAAAGCTAATTTTACGATCCTACTAAAGAAACAAACGAAGGTACAACCGACTAATTAAAAAACCGACTAATTCGGATTTTTGGAAAACCGATTAATTTAAAAATCGACTAATTCAGAAGAGACAGATGAATTAAGGAAAAACAGACTTATTGAAAAACAGATTAATTGTTTAATTTAAAACCGACTAATTCAGTAGGGACAGATTAATTTTGAAAAACCGACTTAATGTAAAACCAACTAATTGTGTAAACACTAATTCTAAGATAGAAGGAACTTAAATGTACAACCAACTATTTTAAAACCGATTAATTCGGATTTGAAGAGACAGACTTATTGTAATATAGTTAAGTGTTTACAATACCAACTATTTCGCAAAAATGGATTGATTTTAAAGCCGACTAGTTCGGAACATACATAACATATTGTAACGTATTGTAAGACAAATTTAATTTTTTTAACACCCACACATTCGTGTAACAGATTAATTTTATTTTACAACTGACAGTTCGTGACCTATTCTATAAACCTAAGAAGAAAACATACTAAATGTATAACCGACTAATGCGGACAATTTTGGATTATCAAATTAGCTACAATGTTCAGTTCCTATAGCAGGTGTAGTAGAATTTGTGGCATCCTGGCAAAAGTAGATTGATTAGGTAGACTTACTACTTGTCGGTAATATCCATTGCTGTTGGAGTCTTGTAGTTTGTAGGGGGGGGGGCACACTGTTCACTACACTGCTTCGCACACGCCGAGATATAGTGAAAAGCAGTTAGTAATAATTTAGATGTAGCTTATGTGTATAAGTTCATATTAGTTAGGATAATAAAAAGGTTGAAATGTTCATGAAGTTAAAGAGTGTATAATGTTGATGTTTTAGTATAATAATAATAGTATTATCGAATAATCAGATGGATAAAGATGGAAGAAGGTTGAAACACTAAAGAGAGGGTCCTGAGACCCATCGTAGTTCGGGAGACGTCCGATTACATCAACAGTTTGGAGGTAACCCGATCCCAAGTTGATACAAACACAATGTTGATATTTAACCGATTTGAGCACGGGGTCAAACTACAGGTCGATGATTAATTATCGATCAATAGGATACGCATACACATGGTCAACGGTCCGAAGATGAATCCCAATGTTTGGGCACCGGCATGAGCGCTAATATTTATACCAGGAAGGGTGGTGGGAGGCGGGGACTCACACATCGATTTCCAGGTCTCTGATTGGCCCGCTTCCAAATTCACCCCAAATTGAATTTGTTTTTCCCTACAACGAAAGATATCAAATATTTAACACGCCTAATCTATGCTACTGATATCTATCAACACATGGACTTATTTCGATTCGATTGAACACCCACTCAGCAATTTCTAATTTTTCGGCTCCCAATGTCCAGACTATACACACTTGTCGTTTCATTCTTCTACCGTGGGGAAGTAGCTACATTAGGCGTATTATTATCTGAATTCTGAATTCAGTGATAAGTACTGTAGGCTACGTACCTACCGCATATACGTCTTCTTCTGGAATTTCAATCTCTTGTCTATTTTGTGCGGTAATATATGACATGGCAGACACAGTACTCATCATTAAAAGATTATGGAGCCGTAGCAAAATTTGTATTTTCTTAACGGCGGCCATTTGTTTTAATATGAATTGAAAACAAAACAAGCAAAAAACGGTCACAGGCATATAAGCCTATAACACTTTTCCACATATAAAATGGCCAGACTGTCCGAAATACCCAATTAATTCAAATTCTATACCGTATTGGTTATATTATTTATAATCAAATTTAGTTTTCTATGGGAAATATGTGTAAATTTTAATTTTTATGTACTTTTCCCTCCTAATCTGAATTAACCTAATGTCGTCTGCTGATGCAATGAAATATAGCGGCAAATTTAAATCGTTTATTACTGCTGAATTTGAGAATACGTTCTGTACATCAGCTACTCCTATTCATTGAAGATAGCCTATAAATTTATCAATGTCCATTTTTCGCAACGCCTTGCCTAATTTTGGGCCAGTTCCGTCGATGATGGTACTAAGATTAAATCGACACGTCTTGACAGCCCAAGTTGACAGAACTAAAATATTTACCTAGCTAATTCTCATGGCCGTTCCCAACATCGCTAGAATGTCTCCGCTAATAATACAGCCCACCATCGTCATACGCTATCCAATGACAGCAATGACAATGGCGCAGCAGAAGAAGCTAGGGAAAAAGGGGGAAGTGTTGAAAAACACTGGTTCATTCATGGTGGTGCATATATAAGCTATGCATCTGAATAAGCCAAGCGGTGGTATATATCAAATGTAACAGAGGCCGTTAAAACGGCCCCGTGTAAACAATTATAGGAGAAATCGAGACTGGCACACAAGTGAGCAAAAACAGGTCCTGCTCACCTTGGAGCTCAGCCCCGAATGACGGGAACCAGGGAACCCAGTAACTATTTATTAAACAAGTTATTTTCGACGCGAGCCAATCAGATAGCAGCAAGAATTTTAAAACCTAATTTGCGTTTAAATAATTAATATTTTTATTTGATGCCCACGACCCTAAATTTTGACATAAAACGTGCATAAAATATTAATTTTTAGGTACCCGGCTCCTTCCAACCTTCCCCCCTAAACCTCGACATCGGCCCTTTTCAGGGCCATAAATTCGTAACCTCAACTACCTACCGAGAGATGGGCATCAGTATTTCTACTGTTATATTAACGTACAGGCGATGTTGCAGTTGAGATGTAGTGAAGAATTTGTAACACCGCAACCTGTGTATTGGGTGCTAAGTGAGCAGAGCTGAATTTGTTCACGGATGTATACATTTTTACAAAAAATTGATGGTCCTTAAAAGGACCGTTTGTGATATGATACAGTATAGCAGTGCTATACTATATGATGGTAGACGGCCGCTTACTTCTTCTGCTCGGCGTTGGCCACCGCCGAGTAGACATCGTATTCGGAATCTTCCTGCAAACCGGTAATTTCGTCGTCACACGACTCGGCAAGGGCGACGTCAACTAGGTGGTCCGGGAATGTGGGTGCCTTATCACGTGGGGCAGCGATGACGACCTCCTCATAGGACAGAGCTGGCTGAACCGGAAGTAGGTACTCAGTGCGGCTCGTGAACTTCCAGGACTCGGTTGTCCGAAGATACTTCAGGGTGCTCCCTGACAGGAACGGGCAGATAAACTTTTCCCTCCATTCGCAGTATTTAGGGTCGTCAGGGTCGAAGCGATCAGCTGGCAAGTCGTTGACAGGCACCGGAGTCGAACATCTCTCCATGTACTCGGAATCGCAGTCCAAGGCAAAGTTGAGTGGAGCCAACATTTTGACAGAAAATGATACGCAGATATCCAAGTTTGTATCTCGGTGGCTCAGCCGTAAATGTTTGGGCACCGGCATGAGCGCTAATATTTATACTAGGAAGGGTGGTGGGAGGCGGGGCCTCACACATCGATTTCCAGGTCTCTGATTGGCCCGCTTCCAAATTCACCCCAAATTGAATTTGTTTTTATTATTTAATTTTATTAATTATAATTAACTTAATCAAGAATGGGATGGATTGGGCCTGCGTAGGTTCGGGCACGCTGGGCTGGGGTTGAAAGCATAGAGTGCGAGGGGTCTTGGCTTTGGGTTTGCTGGGGCGCGCAGACTTATTCGATTTGAATGGAGTTGGTCGGTTTTTCCTGTGCGGAGTTAGTTAGTAGGGTTTTCATTTGGGGTGGGCGAAAGAATAGTTACCGACGGAATGGGGGGTGCCGCAGGCGGTCCTGACGGGCTGGAAGGAGTCTGTTAGTGATGGGGGCCATACGAAAGTTGAAAGGGGGAGTCCAGGCGTTGGTTGATGGTATAGGTGCAGGGACGAAGGCAGGTTTAGCGGGGCCTTTTTGGGATTTTGGTGCAAGGGCAGCCTGTCTAGCCTTATGAGCTGAACAACCACTGTGGTTAGCGGCATGGTTTCCTTTGCAGTTTGGGCAAAAAAGAAGTTCTTTGGGGATCCTTTTGCCTAGTGGGCAGGCAGAGGCACGGTGGGAGCCGCTGCATTTGATGCAAACGGCGGGGCGGAAGCAGTTGACGGAGCTATGTCCGAATAATTGGCAGTTGTAACACTGTTGAAGGGTGTTAGCGGGCTTGTATGGAACAATTGTGACGTTAAGAAGGAGTAGGACGGAGATTTTACATATTTCGCTGGCGTTAGAGGTGTTTTTGATTTTTACCAGAAAAAGGGATTTTTCGATTTTCTGCCGATTTGAGAGATTTGTAACTGCTGATATTTGGATGTTAAGGGCGGTGAGGGCGTCTTCAATGACTTCGGGAGAGGTAGAGTGGCGTAGGCCGCGAATGTGGACCTTAATTTCCCGTTCGGCTTCTTGGGAAAAGGCATGAAAGGGCATGTGAAGGGAGTCTAGAAGGTATCGGGCGTTCTTGTATACTTCGGGGTCTTTTGTTTGGATAACGTAATTGTTGGAACGAAGGCGAATGTGGCTATCCGTGGTGCCAAAGATGGTTTGAAGTTTGGCCCGCTTCCAAATTCACCCCAAATTGAATTTGTTTTTCCCTACAACGAAAGATATCAAATATTTAACACGCCTAATCTAGGCTACTGATAACTATCTACACATGGACTTATTTCGATTCGATTGAACACCCACTCAGCAATTTCTAATTTTTAGGCTCCCAATGTCCAGACTATTAGTACTGTACGTACCTACCTACCGCATATACGTCTTCTTCTGGAGTTTCAATCTCTTGTCTATTTTGTGCGGTAATATATGACATGGCAGGCGCAGTACTCATCATTAAAAGATTATGGAGCCGTAGCAAAATTTGTATTTTCTTAACGGCGGCCACTTGTTTTAATATGAATGGAGTTCTTGCGTAGTGACGTCACAGTAAGAGGGCGGAGCTAACAGCGCATGCGTGATTGAGAAAATAATGTAGACAAAATCAGCTGTTCGGCCATTGGAGGATATGAAATGCATTGAGCGCTATTGATTTTTACAGTTTTAAGTTGTTATTATTATTATTTCTAGCGTTATGGTCAAGCATTGCTGCTATGGCTTGTGTAATAGTGATAGCCTACACCAGGACACAACACATATGAGAGAGGTCCGAATTATATCGTTCCCCAAGCCACTGGAAAAAATTAAGAAATGCAAGTGGAGGTTGCATCATTGTGGCAGAACGAAGTCCACAATATTTAAAGTGACAAAATACACATATATATGCATGGCCGTGCCCAGGAGGTGGTCCATGGGGTCCGCCCCCCCCCCTCCCCCCTGAAATAAATTTCTGCAGGGAAACCTGTATGGTTTGAAGAATTTATCCATTAATTATTAATAAATTACGTAAAAAAATGTTTGGATCCCCCCCCCCCCTTGAAATCATAACCTGGGAACAGCCTTGTATATATGTTCAAAACATTTAGTGGATCCTAGTGGGCCAACAAAAGATTTTCCAGATCCAATCGGACAGTCGATTCAGATCATGGCCGTAGCCAAGGGGGAGAACAATCTCCCCCCCCCCCCCCCCCGTGATGAAATGGCTTCATACTAAATAGAATCGGATTTTGGGAGGAAAATAGACACTACTATTTAATATCCAATTTAATTTCTGAACCCCCCCCCCCCCCCCCCCCGAAAAATCCTGGCTACGGCCTTGATTGGGATCAATAATGTATATTAATATATATCGTCGTTACTTTCCAGTGGCCATGGCTATGCCCAGGTGGGTGGTCCATGGGGTCCGGACCCCCCCCCCCCCCCGAAATAATTTTTTATGTAAACCTGTAGGCCTATTGCTCAATGACCATTAATTCAATAATAAATTACGTTAAAAAAATTGACCCCCCCCCCGACAACAAAAGCAAACGGCCTATGGCCCTACTAAAATTAACTGCTTTGGTGCTCACATACTAAATTGAATTCTAGTGATAGTATTATGGAGAGACAATAACCCTTTTTACGCTACTAATATTTACAAACAACATGATAGGCTAGCGTGTCGGCAGCCCAGCCGACTAGGCTATATTTCATGGTAGTTATGCAGTAAAGTTGTATAGTTATGGTAATAAATCATTACTAATACATTAATTGTAATATCTATAAGCAAGCTTAGGCTCACATACCCATTTAAAAATCTGTTCTGCCCACGCGGAAGTATCACAACCAATGAAATAAAATTAGATACACAAGTAAATAATATTTTTTGACAATTATTTGCAGCTACTTTGCCGTAATTTTTTGTCAGTACCCGCGCAAGTATTGAAGGAACATATAAATAGCACTAATTTGCCGTTTAAAAGCGAAAATTTCTTAAAATAAAATAAATTTCATTGGAAAGCCTATACACTCCATGTTAAAATGAGGGGGTGATGTCCGAGAATCAGGGGTACCCCCTCCCTTTCCGACAGCCCGCCATCTTTGTTTTACCTGCGCAAGAACTCCATTGAAAACAGGCGATGACAACATCATGAAAAATACGAGAAATGGCGGGAAAACTGGCGGCCATTGCATTTTGGCCAAAATTCAAAATCTCCATAAGATATAATGCTAATGTTTTTGTCTTTAAAAGCTGTTCAATATGTTTCTTTTCATTTTTAACACCAGCATATACTAAATTGAGGTTTACTCTCTTGATGCACAGTGGAGAATATACATTTAAAGACTTGAAATGTAGCCTATTTTATTTTAATTAGATTGATTGCCTGTCGAAAGTGAATGCATAGCAATTATAATTTAATGAAATCGTCAATTCTATTTCTTTCGATTTCTGGGCGCACTATTGTTTCCTTCAATAACGTATTTGACCTCACAATGATCATTTCCTAACAAAAATCCGTACATAACTTCTAGCTTTCAAAGTTAAGTAGTATGGTAGATCAGCAGGATGAGCTTCTGAGTAATGCCTTATTGGTTCAGAGACGAAAATCCCTTATCTGTATTCTGTACTGTCTAGTACTCTTAGAAGCCTAGTATAGTCATCTTAAAATTGCTACTATGATCGCCAATCTTGGATAGAAGAGGCATTTTAAGTATAAATACTTACTGTATATTCTATGTAGTGCCTAGACTGTTCTTTGCTCTATGTACTTTATTATCAACCTATCTATACAAAATGATAAACTAGGCCTATAAGATATATACATATATACATGCTGTGGGGTAATTCGTTATATTCCAAGAAGAATTCATTTTTGAATGAAACTAAATTTTTAATCTGCTTTTAAAAAGCAACTCCAAAAACAAAACAAGAAAAACAAAGTGGCGAAAATCAACAAAAACAAATGAATAAAGAAGGTGGCAGCACTCAAGAACGCCACAATACTCCCCCCCTAGAACAAAAGGTCAGCGAGTCAATGAACCGTGCCGGAACCTTGATTGGTCTTCCTAACCGTGTATGTCGCAGTGGTGCAATTGGCTGCGATGACTCACTGGAAGGCGATGAAGGGGAAGTACACTTAGGTGTGTAGGTCGAAACATCCGGGGAGAAATTCTGCGATGCTTCTTCAAAACGTGAAGGTGGTCGGGCCGACGCAGGGCTATAAGTTGGAATGTCTGGAATCTGTTGATTGTAGTCTTCTTTGAGCAGAAACGCAGGTTTTAAACGATCGATGGATACTGTTTGCGTTCCTCGTGGTGTCGAGATGGTGAAAACTTTCGCAGCTCGCTGAATAACGGAATATGGGCCGCTGTAGCAAGGCTGCAGTGGTGGTCTATGAGCATCTATTCTTAGAAAAACATGGGTGCACTTTTGTAAGTCTTTGTGGACGAAGGTGCGCGCCTTAGAATGGTGTGAAACAGGTACGGCTTGCATATCTTGCATTTTCTGGCGAAAAGGGGTCAGTTGTTCTGGAATTTCAATGCTTTGCGTGGTATCCACGAAAAAATCAGCTGGGAGCCTGATCGTTTCGCCATATAATAGCTCGGCAGGCGTTGCATTACTGGAAGGAATAAGGTGTGATCGTAGACCCAGTAAAACAATCGGAAGAGTATCCATCCAATGTTGGTCTAAATGGGCCGTGAGCGCAGCTTTTAAAGTCCTGTGGAAACGTTCAACCATTCCGTTAGCTTGAGGGTGGTACGCTGTTGTCTTAATGTGATGGGTGCCAAGAAGCTGTGTCAATGACTGGAAAAGGTTCGATTCAAATTGGCGCCCACGGTCAGTTGTGAGTGTGGCAAGGGCACCAAAACGCGAAATCCACCCCGACAAAACAGCACTAGCGACGGTTTCTGCCTGGATATCTTCTATTGGTATTGCCTCCGGCCACCTTGAAAATCGGTCGATTAATGTGACGAGATATCGCTGTCCTCGGGAAAGTGGAAGAGGGCCGACGATATCTAAATGCACGTGTTCGAAACGCCTTTTAACCGAAGTTAGGTGCAACACGGTGCTGGAAGTATGGCGTCCAACTTTGGCTTGTTGACAAGATATGCATGTGCGGGCCCATTGGCGAACGTCCCCACAGAACAACATAATATGAACGTCCCGGCAAAGGAATGGCCAAACATACCTTTTACGCATCATATTAACGCAGGTATTGGCGCCAGGATGGGATAGGTTGTGGAGAGCGTCAAAAAGTGGTCTTCTGAATAGATGGGGAACGTACGGACGTAATGTTCCCGTTGACACGTCGCACTGTAACACAGCGCCATTCGGAAGGTGGACAGGTTTCCACTTTAATGACGTACTTCCTTTAAGGGACTGAAATTCAGCGTCGGAGACTTGTGCTTGAGCAATAGTCTCTGAAGTAATCGCAAAAGAATCAATTGCATTGAGACGAGACAGTCGGCTGCTTCATTGGCTGCTCCTTCGATGTGCTGAATGTTTGTAGTAAATTCGGCGATAAAACTTAATTGGCGCCTCTGCCGTGGAGAAGCGTTGTCTGAAGACTTCAGAAATGCAAATGTCAAAGGTTTATGATCGGTAAATAATTCGAAATCTCGTGCTTCAAGCATGTACCGAAAATGTTTAATTGCTAAATAAATAGCTAGCAGCTCACGATCGTATGTACTGTACGCCTTTTGGGGGTCGTCAAGTTTGTGAGCAAAGAAACCCAAAGGTTCTAGAATTGAGCCTCGACGTTGGTGAAGTGCGGCGCCAACAGAAACGTCGGATGCGTCGGTGATTAGCACTAGTTTGCATTCGAGATCAGGATGAGCTAAAAGTGTGGCTCGAGCCAGGTCATTTTTTAACTTACAAAATGCTTCGTCTGCAATAGCAGTCCAAGATAACGGTGTCTTATCCCCTTTTCTGCTAGATTTAACCAATTTGTTACGTGTCAGGTCCGAAAGATGAGCGAGGGCGTCACCCGAATTCGGTAGAGTTTGGCGGTAGAAATTAATAAGTCCTAAAAACCGACGTAGTTCTGTGATGGTTTTGGGCTTTGGAAACTCTTGCACGGCAGACACTCTGGAAGGCAGGGGAGTGATCCCTGAGGCAGAAATCCGGTACCCTAAAAAATCAACTTCAGGAACGCCGAAAACACATTTTCCTATATGAATGTTGATGTGGAACTCCGAGAGCCGGCGAAAAATAGTTTCTAGGTGACTGCGATGTTCGTGTTCCAATGAAGATGCCACCAGGAGATCATCGAGATATGAAAATACAAAAGGCATATCCTTAAGGATACCGTGGAGGAATCTTTGAAAAGTCTGTGCCGCATTTCTTAGACCAAATGGCAGTTTCAAAAATTCGAAAAGTCCAAACGGAGTTATTACCGCAGTCTTTTGTATATCATTCGGATGAACTGGTATATGATTGAAAGCGCGCACTAAATCTAACTTAGAAAATATTGTTTTTCCAGCTAGCGCTGCATTGAAGTCGCACAAGTGAGGAATGGGGTACCTGTCTGGTACTGTAATAGCATTCAAGTTTTTATAATCACCACACGGACGCCAACTGCCGTCCTTCTTGGGAACTAAATGTAACGGAGATGCCCAAGGACTGTCACTGGGACGACAAATGCCTAGCTTGACCATTTTGGAAAACTCCTCATGTGCCGCCTTGTATTTGTCCGGAGGTAGACGACGAACCTTAGCAAATACTGGTGGTCCTGTAGTTTGAATGACGTGAGTCGTGCTGTGTGGCGGAGCAGTGAATGCGGGTGTACCTTGGGTGAGGGACGGAAATTTTTTGATAATATCCGCAAACTTTGAATGCGAAAATTCCGGCAGATCTTTTGAAAATGCAATCTCAGCGATTGAGGAACATTGAGTCGATGGATCCACAAGTATACCGTGTTTAATATCTACCACGAGGCCGAAATGGTCAGGGAAATCAGCACCGATCATAGGCGTATCTACTTCGGCAAGGAGAAATTTCCATTCGAAATCCTTTGGAAACCCCAGTGATAGGCGCAGGAGTTTTTTTCCAAAGGTGAGTATCGCGGAACCATTGGCAGCGTAAAGACGACGGTTGCAGGGCGATGTATGTGGAGAGCTCGTTGCAGGAAGGACTGAAATATCAGCACCCGTGTCAATTAAAAACTTAATTTTTGAGGACGGGTCGGTAATGAATAAGCGGCGGCTGGTTGGTTCCTGGATACACGCCGCTAATTGCGTCCAGCGAGGAATTCCCCGTTTCTCAGGGGTGAGGGTGTTGAAAGAACAGGGTTGGCGACATTGGCGGGCGGCCTTCCCATAGGTCTGATGATACCAGCAGTAAATACCCTCACTATTTGGTTGCTTCTGCTTTGAAAAAATGATTTTATTAGGTCGTCGTTTAGGAATTTCTTGCTGCCTAGCGCCAGCGCGAAATGCTGAGACTTCATTAGCAAGAGCAGCGATTTGTGCAGACATGGCGCTCAAGCTCATGCAGTCTTGAATTGGCAAACTATTGGGTTTACGTGAGTCAACGATGGCATCAGCCAGCAAACCCAAGCGCTCCAGAGGTTCAGTGGACGCGGTCAAAATCTGTCTCGCATTGTCAGGGAGTCGTTGTAGGAAAATTGTGCGTAGAACACTGTCCGACACTAAATTCCCATTAAATTGGCGCAAACGGCGCAAGAGTGAGGAAGGCTTCTCGTCACCTATGGGAACATCTGCTAAAAGCTTCTGAATACGTTGTGTATCTGACAAACTGAACGTTTGCATCAGCCGATTTTTAAGATAAGTGTAGGGAAGGACTAGTGGTGACGCACTAAAAATGTCCGAAACCTGTTCGACGATGTCGCTCTCTAAATTTGCCAAAAGATGATTGAACATGGCGTTTTCATCATTGCTAATTCCAACATTTTGGAAAATAGCCTCCACCTGGTGGAACCAGATGGTTATGTTATTTGTATAGAACAGTGGCAGACGCAAATTCGTCTGAGTTTGCTGCTTATTACTCACTGTGTCCGGTTTAATATTCTTCTGCGGGGTCACCAATGTGGGGTAATTCGTTATATTCCAAGAAGAATTCATTTTTGAATGAAACTAAATTTTTAATCTGCTTTTAAAAAGCAACTCCAAAAACAAAACAAGAAAAACAAAGTGGCGAAAATCAACAAAAACAAATGAATAAAGAAGGTGGCAGAACTCAAGAACGCCACAATGCAAAGCACGGTATTAATAATTTTAATTTATATACCTAATGAGACTGAGGTTAAGTTAAGGTTCATTTATTCAAAATTAAGATTCAAAATCATGGCAACTAAATTTATAATTACAGTTACAAAAACAAATAATGAAAAGTTTACAATGTTTTTATAAATCCCCTTCTCACAGCAAATTCTATTTACAATATTTGCAATGGACAACTTGCATATAAATTTCCTAAAATCCATGGTAACCCATTAAGAGGGGTATATCTACGCCTATCCGGGGCGTCGTCTTGTTGTTGTTATCTGTGAGCATAAGTATACAGTATAAGTTAAGGCGTCGGTCCAGACGATATGATTATCTTAACCACAAGCCCGACGAGTCTAGTGTCTGTTAAATCCTCTACACTAGGCTTGTCGGGCTTGTGGTGCAGCGGTTAAGACGTAGGCGTAGATCATGGGTTCGTATCCGGCAAGTCTAGTTTTCGCTTCTTTAAGTTTTGACCAGCATAACAGCAAGATTCCTCAAAATGCTCTCCACATATTGCCGAGAGTTTAATCTTCATTGAAATTAGCCATTCTTTGAACAATGTCGCATTATTCATGGGAAAGCTAGATAGAAATTAAAATTAACAAATAAGAATTATGCCAAGCATACACAATGTGCGTATGACTACTGACTAAAGTTCGTTTACTGCTAAATTGTTGGTTTTACAGCTTCAAAAACTCTAGGACTGTTATTGAAGGATAATACTCAGATTTTGTTAGTATGCTGAAACAGATGGCATTCTGTATTCATGAAGGTTAGTAACTTGTAAAGAAATGTATAATAAACTATATGAAGTGAGTAGGCTACCTACATCCGTACTAACTAAATTATATTTCTACTGTACACAAGCCTACGTTGCCATCCAAAGAATACGGCACAACAGCCTTCACTGTTCTTGTCATTAAGCTTATACTCACAACAGCTATTTTATTAAAGATATTCTATTAATATGCCAGAGATTCGAACATTTTAATGATGATTAAATACAAAAATAGCGCTTATAGTTTGATAGTAATTCCCACAGAACATAATATGGTTATTTCATAACAAACGTAAACACGGTGCACTTAAACAGGAAATATTGTGTTCCAGAGATAAAATCCATGCGTACCGATGGAATGAACATTTTAAGCCAGCTTTGGAGCGATTATTGCAAAAAACTGCAGAGCAATTAACCAAATTAATCCCTTAAAATTTAATTTTCAAAATTAGCAAGTCTCCGTCGTCTCCGTATGTTTTATATAGACAACTGATTGAACTGAATAACTGATGAAGCCGAAGGTGGCCAAATGGCCTGTCTTCTTACAGTGGTGATATTCTCATCCGAAATAGAAGTCCGCCTATACTTAGCATACTACATTAAAACAAAGTTTCCTATCCAGTTTATATATAGATCAATGATTGAAAACAAAACGGTCACAGGCATATAAGCCGATAACACATTTCTACATATAAAATGGCCAGACTGTCCGAAATACCTAAATAATTAAAATTCTATACCGTATAGGTTATATTATTTATAATCCAATTTAGTTTTCTTTGGGAAACGTGTCTAAAATATTAATTTTTATGTAATTTTCCCTCAGTATATTATGGATTAACTCACCGTCGTCTGCTGTGCACTCAGCACTGGCGGTTATTTTATTTGTTTTTATCTTCTTTTTTTTGCAATTTAACAATATCGTAACTAGTTGTTACTAAATAATTAATTATTTAATAGATAGTATTGAAATCCAGGAACAATGTCTTGTACTCGTAACGCCCTGCCTATTTTTTGTACTAGTCCAGTTGATTTGAAACAGCTCCGAAGACCGGATCGTGGCGGGTAAGTCTGCATTCTACAATGACAGTTGACGGATTTTGTTGACAGTCGTTACTCGTTTCAGGAAAAAGTGAATTGTGTGATTGAAAGAATATAATGGACTCCTTTAGTAGTGGTGATAGTACATTCCTACGAAACTATGCTGTCAACAGGGGCCCCGATATGAAAAAATCAATGTTGTATATTTAATTTTTTTTTTAAGACCAAACCTGAAGGGAATGTAGAAAAGAAGTTGTCAATGTTCCTCCCATGACTATCCCGCAGGGGCGGTCCACGAGGCTACCGCTTCTCTTGCTGCTTGGCATAACGTTGTTCATTACATTTTCCCTGGGTCACCCCCGCCCCCTGTTTCTTGTACAAGTATAGTATTTCATGTCATGTTGACTACTATAAGTTAGGAAATAATCTGAAAAATTTTAGAAATTAACTTAAAATTATTAAATCAATACCGTGCAATTGATAGTAGGCTAGTGTGAGTAAGCAGTAAATGACATTTTTTAATTGAAATTTGTCCATTAGCACTTACTGCTACTACACCGATGTAACAATAACAACAACAACTTGATACAAAACAATGTAGTTTGTTGACAATCTGAAGTGGAGAGTGGAGGAGGTTGACAGAATGATTACACCCGGCCAACTGGTGATGATGATATTAAAGTACTGTAGTTGGCCTCATAATGAAATATCGCCTTCCGCTTGTGTCAATAATCCAGGATGTATATATTTAGAAGGACTTAGAGCTCCCGGCAGGAGAAAATCATCGTGGTTGAAAAATTCCCTTTTCAGAGCAGCAGTCTCGCAAGGTCCCCCCTATTGTCGTGATGATTGCCAATCTTTACTGATAGAGGCAAATGAGGAAGAAGTTGTTCTTATATTCTGTACATTCTGTATATTCCATAGTTTTGCTTTCAGTTCGCCCAGAAAGGCAACACCCGAAATCAGTCCCAGAAAAACGCCGCTGACATCCCGTACTCCACTGAACAACTGCAAAGTGCCTGAATTTAAAACACCCATCTCAACACCTGGGTCCTCTTTAAGGCAAAAGTGGAGGTCCGCGAACGCGTTGAGTGACACAAAAGCTAAGTCAGCCGATCGCTGCCAAGACACCCCCTCAGGACACAGCTGCTCGCCCAGCCTGTCGCCAAAGTCGCTCCGCAGCATCCATCGATCTTGCAATGATATCAGTCTGAACGATTCTACAGGGCTAAACACGTCTGTGCCTTCGACACCACTGTCACCACGAGAGGAAGCGAGTAATTTTATTGTTGGAGTGCGAGTTCGGCCATTTAATGCCAGGTTTGTAACCTAGCTTTAGCGGAAATTTGATGTTTAGTGTGAGAATTACAGCTCATTACTGTTATCATGAGAGCTGGGAATTATAATAAAATTTAAATTTGATCACACACTCGATTATTTGTTCCATAGAAGAAATGTTTCGAATGTTTATGTTGAAACACTATACGATTTGAATATGAAATTTGGTGTTACACTGTCGAATTTTTCTTGGACCCATAATGGTACACTATTCGAGTTTGTAAGGGGGGGGGGGGGATAGATCTTTTAGGATAATAAGGGTATTCAATATTCAGCATGCTAAATTAATAAAAATTGAGTTTCGTTGTTTATAAAGTGGCCCATTACTTGGGTACTTTTTATTCCTTCCGGCAGAAGTTCCCCAACTTCAAGTGTAATAAAACAGTTCAAAGTAATAAAATATGTCAAAGCCTCTATTTTATATATTCAATATAAAAATAATTTATATTGAGCCAAAATTTACAATTTTTAAATTACTTTAGAAACCTTTTTCACAGAAGTAGAAGTTGAAGAAAATCAATCCCAAGCGATTTAATTTAGCCTAATTTCAAAATAAGAAAATAACCCATTTTATGAGCTCTCAAAATCAGTGTTTTGACGAGAAATCTGTTAGATGGCGTACTTGTTTCTGAAACCCTGGAGCAAAAATAACTTATTTTCGGTGTTTGAACATATATGGGAAAATTTTGCTCAGAATTGACTGAAAACTTAATTTTTTAGTCAGAATTTCGGGTTAAGTGCGCAGGCGTGATAGTCATGTTGAGCATCCCAGAATCGTTGGAAAAAAAATCAGGTTCATCGTCAAATTTTGACTTTAGGGCCACAATTGACCCTTAAAGCAAAATGTTCTCGGAAACTTACTTATAAATCCACAGGGTAAATTTAATTCCGGCTCACATTCAATGAGATAGATCCACAATACCCCCTAGTTGAGAACGGTGCATACCTTATATTACTATACCTAGGTATTGCTTTGCAGGGAATCCAAAGATACCTCCATCCGTAACGTAATATCCATGGAAGATGATCAAGTGGTGGTGAAGTGTCTATCGGGAACGGTACACAGTTTTACGTACGACCACTTCTTCTGGTCCTTCAACCCCGCCCACCCAATGTACTCGGACCAACAGAAGGTTTTCTCGACCATGGTACAGCCAATTATGAATCAACTCCTGGAGGGATACAACGCATGTCTGCTGGCCTATGGACAGACAGGATCAGGAAAGAGTTACAGGTTAGTCAAGTTATTACCTGCTTTACTAGCTATTATAAGTACACCACTACCTAGACTTTGTGTATATCTCTACCTTCCTTCTAGTTCTTGAAAAAGCAAGCAAAGCCAAGTTTAGGTTGCTACAACTCACTTTCCTGCACATCGATGCAGTGTCCGCCAACTGTTACTGTTGAGACAGGTGCACGAGACTATTTGGTATAGTTTCGGGTGCTTAATGATACTGTAGAATCCGGACTGATAGGCGGTGGTAGATTTGACAGAGTGCTTTCCAGAAGTAGCACAGATTGGCGTCGTTCCTCAGGCGCGGTTTCCACCGACCGGCTAGGGCTAAATACAAATACGGTGACGTGGTAGCAGACATTCAAGACTTAGGCGGTGTTTCCACCGACCTCGCATTGCAGAATGCAAATGACATTGACGGAAATTAGAATTTTTCTTTTTATAGAAATCTATTAAAATGTTTGTACTTAACATATCCCATGACGCCATTTTTTAATTTTAGTTTGTTTGTTTGTGATTTTACTGTATGATCATTGATCAATTTTAACTATGGCATGGAGTAAAACAAACATTTCCGCAATGTCATTAGCATTCTGCAATGCGAGGTCGGTGGAAACTCCGCCTTAGGGCTGTTCTTACCATCGATTGGAAGGCTAGGTAAGGAATACCTCCACTCATTGGTAGAGAGCGATGCCGTTCAGTATTCAATTCCGATTGCCTCAAGTGATGATGTATTTGCCAAACTCTCTTTTCTCTCGCTACTATTGGTTCAACCCCGTATTACTTCTGCCCATTTAATTCGTGATTTTCCCTGATGGGCTTTTGCCTTCGCCTCTATTTATGCGGCTTATAGTTTACTATCCTGTCTGTCAACTGTCTCATATAATATACACCTGTAATTTAGCTTTGTTCTCTTTTCAGTATGATGGGAATAGACCCCGGAGCCTCCAATGATCCTACGGAAGCCTCAGGAGTGATACCTAGGTTCTGTCACGGGCTGTTCCAACATTTGGTATCCAGCGAGTCAGAGAGCCGCGTCGAGATCAGCTACTACGAGATTTATGATGAGAAAATACGGGATTTACTGGCGGGGCAAGGGGCCGCGGGGGAGGCGCCCAGTTTGAAAGTGAGGGACCATCCCAAATTGGGGCCCCATGTGGTCAATTTGGCAATACACGGCGTCAATTCGTATCAAGATGTTCAGGTAGGTGGTGTCAAACGCTGGGAGTCGGCACTGTTTTACTCCTGAAGACACGGTGACGACTTTATGAATGGCTGTCTCGTCCACTCTCCAATAGTGCTGACACTTTCCCCGAATGGCCGATGGTGGCGACCACACAGCCTATTTCGGGGCGTCGCCGACACCGAGGTATTAAATAGACCTAAAAGCGATTTTAGAGGTCAGACGAAGGCAGACCAAGGTACTGAAAGGAAGAAGTCATAGCCTACAAGGAATCGTTTGGCAAAATATAGATCTTACATCCGAAACTTGGGCCTAGACACTAAATGAAGAAAACCCTGATTTAGCGTCGAACAACTTTACAAAATACGACAGTCACTAAGAAATTTAAATTTTGTCGAAACATATGCTAAAGCAATGGAATACCGAAGACCTACTAAAAACATTAGATATATCGCGGTAACCTGCATGAAATATAAAAAAGCAGCCTTACAATGAAGTCCTCAAAACATATAAAAATAATGTAAATAATATGATGAAAGTTAAAATTAAAAACACAAAGGAAACTTAACCTATTATATAAGTAAATTATAGGACATAAGAAAGTATTTGAAAGAAACAAAATAACATACAATGGAAACCAATACTAAAACAACATGGGGAATAATTGTGAAAAATGAGCCAATCATAGCAGCAAATATATTTTATGATCAATACATAAAACATGCAATAGCAAAGAAAATACTGATTACACAACTAGCAAATAATTTACATACAAATCAAATAAACAAATTAATTGTTCCTAAGGCGTGTATTCCACTGGTCAGTTTTCCCGTCATATGTGATTAAAGAGTCTGCTACCATATTATAACTTAATTTATAATAGATAAGATAAGTATCTACATAATAGTCTCCTTAAAGCAAAAATTTCAACTTTTTTTAATCACAAATGACGGGAAAATTGACCAGTGGAATACACGCCTAACGCCCCCCACAGAATCCGGGGTTGAATACATAATAAAGAAATTAAAGAAATGACACAGCACAGTAGTTCCTTTCAGGGCTTTCTATTTGCTAGCCGTTTATTGTACGAATTTCAGGGCATTGTCTACTTCATTTGCGCTCTTAAACGTGACTTAAAGGGAGTGGTTGACGTTTGCTACTGCATTGTGTGCTTGTAGGTCAGCTATCTCCTTTTCGGCAATTCCAACGTGTAATCACTTGTTGATTTATTATTTAATAATTCATTCTATTTTTATAGGGCTGGCTGACTGTGGGTAACAGTCAGAGGGTGACTGCGGCTACAGGAGTCAACGAGAAGAGCTCGCGGTCCCACAGCATCTTTACTCTGTTGCTGACTCGGATGAAAGATGGGATTACGTGCAGAAGCCGGGTACATCTGGTAGATCTGGCAGGCAGCGAGAGAGTGGCGCAGACCTGTGCTACAGGAAAACAGTTCAAAGTAAGTCTTAAGGCTGTTTTTACAATAAATAGGGCAGAGCTCGCAGTCCCACAGCATCTTTACTCTCTTGGTGACTCAGATGATAGATGGTGTGCAGATGTCGAGCTCATCTGCCAGATCTAGCGAGGGTGCTGTGCTGCAGGACTACACAGTTCTATACATACATTTTATTTAGTAGAAATGGGGTATTCGCTTCCACCAATGATATTTTTTTTGAATTTCTGGTGCCATCTGACACGTCTTCTGCTCATAGCACGCCTTGTGCCCACTACGGAATTCGTTCTTGTTTGGTAGTCTCCAAGGCGTGCTCTAATTGGTTGAAGAAGACGTAGTACCAGAAACTCTAAATATATCTTTCGCGGGAGCGAGTGTCCAATCTCTCCTATATGGAACCCTTGAAAACAGTTAAATAATTGTTCCTGTTGCAACTGGCATCAGCGTAGTGCAGTTGGTAGAGAATAATTTGTATTGTGGACCCGAAGGACGAGGTTCGCGAATTGACTGAAATTTACGCTGGGCCTGGATCCACCCAACCATAACGGATATCATTAAATTTACCCGTTAAGGGAATAAACAGGGCAGACAACATACCAAGAGCAGTATTCAAGGCAGAGCATCCTCCACCGGGCCCTAGACTTAAATCCTTGTTGGGTTTCTTTTTCCTGTAGGCTATTTTTTTTTTTTTTTTTACCAGGGTCTTAGTTAATATCTTAATGCGAGTTCTGTGTCAACATCTATAATCAACCCCAGTCGTCGGGGTGTGATGTTTGCTCTGGATCCCTTCCTGTCCTCGCCCCTTCTTACTAGTGCGATTTATTACAATTATCAGTAAAGGAATCCTGTTCAGTGCTAGCTTAATGCTTATCGCCAGAATTCTTTTTATGTATTAGCTACGCTGTATTTATAATTTATTTACTCTAGGAGGGCGTCAGTATCAACAAATCGCTGCTAAGTCTGGGGAAAGTGATTACTTTCCTGGCTGAGAAGAAGAAAGGTCGAGGGGCCGTACCTAGTTACAGGGAGTCCGTTCTCACTTGGTTACTGAGGGTAAGTTTCCTAATATTTCACTCCATTATCTGTTTTTTTTCTTCTTTTTTCTTAAATCAAATAACATATGGAGTGTCGATCGTAGAACAATCAGTTACGACGCATCCCTTAAGCGCAAACGGAGCCCCGCATTTACAGTTTTTTTTTGTCTGTGCACAAAGTCGAATTTCTCATGAAATTTCAATCGTAGAGTCATTAATCATGTGTCACAAAATAGAAGATATTGTTCCTCTTCATTTTTGATAGATAGTGTGGCTGTACCAATAATTGGCCACAGTTTTGGAACGGTTTCGACCAGACATGATCAGTGACCGTTACTTTTACAAATCTAGTGCAATAACTAAGGCCGATCGGTGTTAGTGACGGCTACAAAATGTACATCGTAACATAAGAAATATTTTTTATAGCTTAATTATGGCGATATTTCATGAGAAAAATTGGAAATTGGAGGACTTCATTTGCCCTTAAAAGAAAGCCCCCGAATACTCAGCACGACAATTATGGAACTTCTTTCACCCGACCGCCCTCGCTATCGGATTTCTTTTTATAAAAAATCAAGTTCAATAAATTGAGGCCACACGCTATCCATCACTTAGATTTCAAATACATATAGATCATATGCTATCCATATTCGGCGGAACTCTTCTTCTGATTATGGATATGCCATAATTTATAGCTCTATGATCGGTAACTCATGTAAAATTGTGATTTAGTAAATAGTCCAATAGGTAAAGAACTGGACTATAGAATGAAAGCGAGGGTTCAAGACCTGACATAAAACAAAAAAATGTTCCGTCGGCCTGGGTTCACTTATGGGCGGTGATCTAAATCTGGTGGGTTTGTTGTAAGAAAATTCTAAAATTCGTCAAGACACCATCAGTCAGGACATGTAGAGTAGTGGTACAGACTCCGACTTTCACCCGAATGGTTGTTGGTTCGAGTCCCACACTTGCTACATTTTCTGGCCATGCTTTGGAGGGCATGTAAAGCTGGCGGTCCGGGCTTTCCTAGTTGAGTGTAAGAGAGGGCTTATAGCCCTAACTCCGCTAGGTTGGGTTAGTAATAGAACAAAAAAGGCATTATTTATTTATCAGTCTATCTTTCTGCTCCACATTCTTTTTTCTCGCTGGTTAGCCTCATTTGTACACTTGATACAGAATTTATGGTATTTGCTACCTCAACGATGAAGGTTGTTTTTTGTTGTTGTAAATAAATAGATGGTTTGTCCTACTGGGCTTCGGCTGTCATGTTGTCTACCCTAGGCGCACCTCTGAAAGTTTTGAACTTGAGGTACGTATGGCCTGGAGATGTGACCCTTTCACCGTTTCCAAATAATTGTTGCGGTGTGTACGGAAGCGGTAGAAAGGCTGTGGCCCGGGCAGGTCAGCAGGACATGGTTAGTATAGCCTGCCTTGCGATTTATAAACTTAACTAAACATTGTTCTAGTTGGGGTGGTTTTTGCTGACCAATAAACAATATTTAATACAAAGTGTATTGAAATAACAAGTTGCTAATACAGTATACTTGCTAATACATTATGCCTCTAATTTCTATCAGCAGCCGTAGCAGAAGGTACCAATTTAATTTATTCCCAGTGTTTAAAATGTAAACAAAACCTTTTTAGTACGGTAGCGCATTGATTACATTTTTAACCCTGGGAATACGTAAACTTGTTACCTCGTGCTATGCCTGCAGGACAATTAACTATTTAAATATTACTGTATCTTACTTTTAATAAACGACAGTATGCACTAAAATTGACAATTAATAGTAAAACTGTTTTACCGTAATTCGTGGCGGACAGGATGCATGAAAAAATTTACTTTATTGGCGAAGGCCTGCACCTACATAATGTGTTTATTAATTATTTCTTGATACATTTTAATTCAGTCTTTTAATTGTGCCCAAGTTTTCATTTTTTTATGTATACTGTTTACGAATAAACAGCGGTAATAATGTAAAAATACATTTCTTTTATCGCTGATTAGTTAGACAGGGCCCATTTATAGCATGCGGGTCCGGGAGGATAAAATAAGCATAAGAAAAACTTGCAGTTTGTTTACTTACATAGAATATAGTCTCTTTTTTGGATACGTTTCTCAAGGCTTAGAAGGAAACACTTTGTCTAATGTAAACACGGAATGACAAGCTTTTCCTATGATTGACCCGCTCCCGCGCTTGCTCTAAGAGAACGAAGCAGTCTAATTAGGGAAAATTACCCAAACAACAATTGAGGAGCAAACTTTCAAAACGGCACAAATCCATGAAAATTAAAAATTGATTTTTTCATCGATTTTCCATCTTGAAGATGAGTTGAATTAGGATTGCTAATCAAAACAGAAACAAAAAAAAATTAACCCAGTCTTCTGCAGGGTTAAAATATTATATTCCCGTCTAAACGGAACAAATCCATCACTTAACAAATCCTTCAATATGATCGGGTCAAAAGTGAACATATCCAATGTAACTCTCTATTACTACAAGCTAATTTCTTTCAAAAAGGCACAAATCCAAAATAATTGTGGTAAAGCGGCTTTTTCAGCAGAAAATCAACAAATGGCAGTATTGTCCCACCTAAATATTGATTTGCGTTTTGTCAGCTTCCACTAGACTGCTCGAGCTCCTCTCTTCGGCTCTTAGTTTTACGTGTGTGCACGATTATCTAAAGCTGTGCGCAGAGTGCCCTGCTAGTGCCTTGCTATTTTATATGCCATCAACAATGGAAGGGGGCGGGCTTATTATGGTGACGATTGGGAGAGTTTCGGCGACTTGCGCTGGTATAAGGCAATATTAACCGAAGATGGGGTAACCGGCAGTTGTTGTAATAGCTGATGAAGATGATGTAGAATGTGATTTTCTCGACGAGGAAGACACCGATTGTAATTTATAAGAGGTTTTCGTATCCTTTTTTAAATATGCTGGAATTTTTTTTTTAATTTCATTTCCAATTTTCAATTTTTTTTTCTTCAAAAGTGCACAAATCCATTGATTTTTTTCAAAACGGCACAAATCCATAATAAAAATGTCGCTATCTTCATTACCTGTGAGCGAAAATCTATCATATATTATGCTGGCTCTGCTTGTGGTTATCAAAATATAATCAAGCTATGATTTTACAAAAATGTGTTATAATTGAGCCGAAATATGTTTTTCGTGTTTCCTGAACATTTTTCGAAAATGGATTTGTGCCGTTTTGAAAGTTTGCTCCTCAGTTGTGATAACAATTATAGCGTCGCAAAAAGACTTAGAATGGAGATGTTGCAATGTGACGTCATCATGCTAGTTTGCCTCAATGCTATATCGGAACAGAATACAATGTACTACTGTATGCCCTGCCATCGGACGAAATGTCACAATGAATCCATATATTGGTTGCAGCCATCTTGGATTTCTATACGCTAGTTCTCCATTAAATTGCTGTATAGCTTTAACGAGTCTCTTTTGTTATTGACTGTAGCGCGGCGCGGTCCCATCATCGCATCGCTTGGAAAGTGTCAATATTAGCTACGATTTTCAAGCCATAATGTTACTAGCCCTGCCTAGTTTTCTTAGATTTTATTCTGCAATAATTTTTCACTGATATAATTTATCTGGTTTAATCCGAAATCCGCCGCAAATTTTCTGGGAATTTTTTTAGCAACAACAAACATTAAAACTACAACAAATCAGTCTTTTAAAATTAGCACTTTAAAATGTCCTAATTTAGTAATATGGACTGTTTTAATCGTCATCTAAAGGCAAATTTATAATAAATAATTAATGACTTTATTTACTACTAAACCCACCTAAATGGGTTAGAGCTGTAAATCCTCTCTTACATGCTCAACTATGAAGACTATTTGGAGGAAAATGACGGGTCAGTCTACTAAATAGCAATGAGGAAATATAGCATAAAAATCTAAAAGGCCTGTCCTCCAAACCATGTGGAAAAATGCACTCCTCTGATTGGCGGGGCGCACCCCCATATTCAACAGCAATTACGGCCGACCAAACAAGAGCTTTATAACATATTATACGAAAGTGAAACTATGCCCTCTCTCTATAAGATAAGTAGGGGGATGCGCCGCGCCAATCACAGCGAGGCAAAGGAATTCGGATTTTCCTATAGGAAAGTTCAAAATTAATTTATTATTAAAAAATATTAAATTTGGCCTTGATTTGATGACGATTTTTACAGCTATCGACCCGGCTAGCAAAATTGTGCTAATAATAGGCTACCCGTATTTAATAATAAACTGCTAACAGTTCTCACTGCCTAGTAACTGTAATTGGCTGCCATTGTTTTAAGCTTCCCTTTGGGGAAGCAGTATTTTAGGTACCTTAATTACCATTATGATAATTATTTGCTGGCCAGGTCCACAAAATTACACACTTTCACCCGAATCAATCCTCAGGATGATTAAACGGATGATGAAATTTGTTTGAAGATTCTAAGAGACTATCGGACACTCCACTCTGCGTTTTGTGCGGAATCAAATTTCACATAAATATAGGCAGTAGAGGCATTAATGATTTTGCATAAATTAGAAGAAATTTCCCTCTACATTTCAATGTACTACGTACAATGTGTCGCCGTCACTGAATAATGACGATGAAAAAGGCAACACTTTCCATAATGATACTATTATAATTTATTATATATCAAAATGTAGAGGAGCATTTCGGCTACCCTTAACGATTGCTCTAGGTTGAGGATTAAGATGTCCTGTGGTCTTTTAAATTTGAAATTAAAATTCACCAGGAAATTTCATCGTAGAGCTGAGAAATGTTCCGCAACATTTTCATACATATTAAGCGGTTGTCACTGACACCTATTGGCTGCTGTTTTAATAGACGTGGGGAAATTGCGAAAATTACTGAAAATAAACGCCTTTTGTAATTGTGGGCAAAAAGTGTTATTGAGCACCTCATAAACTTCGGGCCATGCCCACCACCCTTAGAAATATGCTGGTAAAGAATACTGGACGGCACTCCCATGATCCAATGCATAGCGGTGCCGACCAGTACCACTTACCGAAACATCCCTAAGACTGCGGTTGATGAAAAGTGAAAACGGT
The DNA here is from genome assembly GCA_963971405.1 of Psococerastis gibbosa. NCBI lineage: Eukaryota > Metazoa > Arthropoda > Insecta > Psocodea > Psocidae > Psococerastis > Psococerastis gibbosa. Next base: position 48,405,886 of record OZ020486.1, on the reverse strand, counting down.
CCTTAGTAGGTACCGTATTGTGTTGGGGAGCACTCTAATCTCTGACCTCGGTAGGGTATTCATATGGGTATGCATGTGGTAGAGTGGGATATGGAATTTAATAAATAAACGGAATTTCCATTGTATTTTATGTCTATTACTGGGCTGTGATGCCTATCTCCTTATTTACCACAGGGATGTGTAACTACCCCTACTGATGGCTCTACAATATCCCTCTGAAGATATTTCATGTGAAATTTGATTTTACATTTATTAAATGTGATAGTAAGAGTATGCAGGAGGAGCTTGCATGCAACTTAGTTCCCTCCACTCCAGTAGTACCTTGAAACATTTTTGGAGGTTCCACGGTTGCTTGAAAAGTCTTGGGAAGGAATACTGCACTGCACTGCCATGCATTGCAATATGGTGGTGCCGTCCAGTACTGCTTATCGAAACGTTTCAAGCGACCGTGGGGTTAGCCCTAAAGTACTAGTTTTTATCAGTTCAAGAGCTGCACTTATTTTGAGGCTGTGCTGTTGGTTTTTCCCCTCTCTGGCTGTCGGTGCTTCCCCTCTTTGCCCCACTGCTGCAGTGATTCTTCCCTTCCTCCTCTTCTTCTTCCTCCTCCTCCTCCTCAGCAAAAGCGTCCTTCTCGCTGTCTCTCCTGGTTTTCATAATGTAAGTAGATAGCGCTCGTTTCTGGCGGCTCTTGCAAATACTGCAGTTCTTAGAGTCCTTGGAGCATTCTGTCTTTTCTTTTTTGTGGTTTTTTGCTGAAAAAAGGATTGTAATTAGGGGGGTTGATCCGGCTCGTACTAGTACTCGGTTTGGTTACATTGTGACAATGAAAGCTTCAGAGCCCATTTATACCAATTGATTTTTCGAGGTATAAAAACATAGGATGAGCTTGTTGCTTGTTAGCTTACATAGGCTGAAATGTCTTTTTAACTCCCCTTTTCGGATCTATTGGTAAAGGTTAGTGGCAATGATGTAATACTATTTAACAAAGGGATAGTAAAGTTGGACTTACATTGCCTGGTGTGTTAATAGTCACTAGAGGCGAGGGCCTTTGTCGAGTGTTTAGAGAGCTTGCATTTCAATTGAGGGAACGGTAGTTCGAATCAACAAGAGGATCGGATTTACTCAATAATTCAGAGTAGAATACAAGAGCACTTAGTCAATCGTCCAGATACCTTGGGAGTAGCACCCACTCCCTAAACGTGTCCCCTTCCCCTGACAATTGTAATTGTTCAATGACTATGCGGCCCCTGCCTCTAATGAGCATTAACACAACAGACAATGTAAGTCTATCTAAACTAACACTTTGTTAAGTTCCTTTTCTGGGGTGTTTTCGATTGATGTAAAAGGGACATTAATAAGTAATCTCGTGCCACGGGACTGCAGTACTCAAAGTGCTATTACGTGATAATCAAACAACGACATAAAGTACCCAACATCATACAATGTACGTAAGTGCAATCGGCCGTTGACGTAGCTTGTGGAAACAGTACTTCTAGTTGGATATTTGACTAGAGCAGTCGGAGCAGTTTCAACTCTGTGCACCCGATTTATTTGGTCTCAAGTCATGCAAGACTAAGAGTACCTGTATTCTGGCGGCAAAGGTTGGCGTGTTTTGAACAGGCATTCCCCGATAGCGCTACAATTAAGAGCAGCAAGCTTCCAGTCATAGTGCGGTTCGCAAAGCTTGCCGGCTTAACCAAATGGACTGATGTGAACTAATACAATAGTTAAAATGTAATGTAATAAAAATGAACTCAATGTCTATACGCTGTTCAAAGGGTCTGTGACCTATGTCAGCTAACAAACTTATAAATAAATAAGAGTACCTGTATATGTCACGGGTGTTTTTGTTACATTTTTTGCCAACACATCCACGACTATTTGTCTAATGCTATCTATCTTTTGGGCACAATGAGAATCTTTTCAATAGAAATCCAGCAATCTGATTGGCGCGACGCGTCCCCATAGTTAATTTATCGTAATTAGCGAATTACCAATATACAAAAGTGATACAATGCCCTCTATAAGATAAGTATGGGGATGCACCTTGACAATCACAGCGGAGGCCCACCGTGTTGGAGTATCCAGTAGGAAAGTTGTCCATTGACCATAGCTAGTTTATGGGTTCCCGCATTCTACTCTGTTATCTATGAATTGAGTCACTTCCTCATAGGTGCAATTGTCATTCATTTTGAGCCAAACAGTGGTTCTCTAAATTTTTTAAATTATCCCACCAAATGGTAAAGCAGTTGCTCCTACCAGATATTTCATTGACGTCCTCCCAGCCGCGGTTAGTTCTGTTGATGGACGACAGGTGGAAGGGGTAGCACAAGCTGTCCGGCAGGTAGATGAGATCCATTTTGCTTATGATGTCAATTTACTGCTAAATGTCGTTATTGACACATTTATCTGTAACAAGGAAAATGTTTTGGTAAATGTCGATGTTTCTTTGTCTGATTTGAGGACAATTTTCCGAATTGCTCAACTGGATTTCGCTAGGTGGCATCAGGCAGCAAGATGGCCATCCACAGCACATAGGCAGCGACGATTCTGCCGCTGTTTCCTCTCTATAAGCATACAAGCTCAATGCTGCAGTTAAAATCAAGCTATCAAGATGACTCTGGTAATCAACGTTTACCGCAGTTGTAACGCAACCGCCAACCGCACTGAACTTCTGCTCATCATTTCTGTTCTCATATTTTTTGCATTAGAGGTGGGCACTGGGCCGTTCTTGGTTTTCTCGAGAACTTGCGTTCTCAGTTCAAGTGATTCAAAAAGAACGGTTCTTATTATGCGTTCTTTTAAGAATCGGTTTATGGCTGCGGCTCAATCACAACACTGGCAACTGGTTCACTCGTTGATCGTTCCCTATCTACTATCCAGTTCCTACACAGAGCCAGTTCGCCAATGGTTATAGCGTTCGTAAAAGGGGATTTCTAGAGCAGAAGAAAATTTCACACGTGGAAACATTTCCTCCTCAACGATTTGACAAATAGTCAAATACCAGCTACGTTTGCCCGCTATTGGCAATATTTACCTTATGATTGGGCGTAATTGATTTTGATTGTCGTTGTGTCTTGGGGATACTTTTCAAGCTATGATGGGTCCTTATTCCAATAGCATACAATACGGGCATTTTCATTGATGGAAAATGACCGCGGAATCCATAAATCTACTACACCATAGTTTACCCTTACTTGGTGGGAACTGCCCTTATGGTACAGGTAGACTCGTACCCGCACTTTGTTAAGGTGTGTTGCATTGTGCCAATAGTAAGCATGTCTCAGCTTGTCCAATATCGCGTGTAATCGGGGTGGGTGACATCGAGGGCGTGTACTTATTTGCCAATGCCCAAAAATGCATTTTCCCGGAAAAGGTGCCATATATTGAAAAAGTTTAATACGTAAGGAAACTATCACGCTCAAATGCCTGTCTTTTCCTGCTGTAACCATACCATTGGTCATGGCTTCATGGACATGGCAAAATCAAACCACATGAGAATTTTTCTCTGAATAATCCAAATTATGGCTACATTCAGAAGCCCGTATTCTCTAACATGATGCTTTACAGGGGCTATGTAATCCTGTCCCACTGCAGCAATGGAGATAGTACTGGACTTCCCACCCCTCCATGTTGCAGTGGAAACTTCAGCAGAAATGGCATTACTAGGAGTGGAAGGGCAATTAAGAGAGACTCAGCCTCTCTGACTACGTCTGACCACTGCCTGGATATGCCAAGCGATAGAATCCATCCAAAATACTGTTTTAGGAGGGAATTCGAAACTATATTAGGGACAATGAAAGAATGCTGCGAATCAGCAGGAATTCTCAATAGTCACACAATCAAGTGGTTTACTGATGGCTCTAGGCTAGGAAGTACCAAACCAAGAACAGGCCGTGGCGTCTTTGGTCCTGGGGTTAAATATCTGGAGTCTCTTAGGGAGACAACTATAGTCTTGCAGATTCTGCAATGAAGGTGCGGAGGACCTGCGATGCGATGCGATGCAATCGCACGAAGAAGAGCAGCATGCTCGGAAAGCTTGCAGTTTCATGTAAAAGACCTACCACTTCTGAATCCCCTCAAGACCCTGGCTCTCGTGAGGGAGATAGGCCTCGAGAAAGTGACGTAGAAGTGATGTAGATACTTTGTTGTAGGGGGCACAATAGGCCAATAGACTTAAGTGCACACAGGTAACACCTGTACCCCAATTTATGTATTAAAAAAAAAAATCACGCTCAACCTTCCGCTTATTGAGCGATGGAAATTATAAGAACCGGTCCAAGTTTACTCGAACATGCTTTCCAATTTATCAAAATTATTAGATAGAGAAAATGAGTAATTTCATGGTAAATAATTTTCCTATGGTTAAATTTCCGATATCTCGGGGGGGGGGGGGGGGGGGTTGTCCACCTGATGTCACTGGAGGTAAGTTAAGCAACCTGTCCGGTTTCGTTACTCAGTTACTCAATTTAACACCTAAAACATGCCTGAAGGTAGAAATCATCGTAGAAAAGTTTCGCAGAAAAATTATTTTTTAGTCATTTTTCATTAAAATTTAGTTATTTTTATTTTTTTACCCCCAGAAGCAACCTATCAAGGGGCAAGTGACCCCACGCATTTCGTTAATATTAATAACGACTACAATATATGTGAATTTAAAAGAAATCGTTGGAGCCGTTTTTGAGAAATAATTTTTTTAGACGTTTTTTGGAGTTTTTTGAGAATAAACCCCCCCCCCCCCCAAATTAAGTTAGCCCCAAATAATAAAAATTGTTCCGAGGTATGATTTTTGTGAACCTACATGCCGAATTTCATCAAGATCGACCGAGTAGTTAGCCCGGAAATCGACGCACAGACAGACAGACATTTCGTAAAAACCACTTTTTTGGGTTCCTGGGACCTCAAAACGTGTAAATCCGTTGAAATCTCGGAATATAAAATTTCGACCGTCACAAAGCTTTCCTTATGCTACGTATAAATTGGAAAGCAATAATAATGTTGCCCGAAAAATCGTGGTGTCGTAGGCACTGGGTAGGGCCACTATAAGTTAAATTCCCATTCTATCAGGACAATTTTTTTTATATAGGTCACAGGTCTCTAGTTACTCAACCATTGTATGCCATTCATTCCGAGCTTAAAAGTTAATGACGTTAATAAAGTAAGTATTAAGCCAACCTCAGTACGGTAAATGGATATATTGTTTTGTTTTTATGAGACGACAGATAACTAAGTTGTGTTGCATTACTGTTTAATCTCAAAAGCAGCCGATAAGGAAAACCATTTAACTCTTTCTAAGTTATTTACGGCCGTCTGATAAGACTAATGATAACTGCCTGTTTGCTATCCCTCACAATAGTCCCCCACTTTCCTCGTATTTTGAGTGGAACTTTTTTGTCTAGGCCTATTTGGCGCTTTTTTTTTGCTACGCAGACGCAAAGTTTGATGAGTGCGCTAAGAAGTTAGTTCATCCTCTATCTCTACTTATGTGTTTTTTTTTAATCACTACAGTACTAAGGCGCCCATTCCATTGACCGGCTAGGGCTATTTCCAACAACAGTGACGTGGTAGCAGACATTCAAGACTTAGGTGTCGTTTCCAACGACCTCGCATTACAGATTGCAAAAGACATTGACAGAAATGTTTGTTTTTCTTTTTATAGAAATCTATTAAAATGTTTGTAATTAACATATCCCATGAAGCCATTTTTTAATTTTAGTTTGTTTGTTTGTGATTTTACTGTATGATCATTGATCAATTTTAACTATGGCATGGAGGAAAATAAATATTTCCGTCAATTCTGCAATGCGAGGTCGGTGGAGGCGCCACCTAAGTCTTGAATGTCTGCTACCACGTCACCGTTTTTGGAAATAGCCCTAGCCGGTCAATGGAATGGGCACCTAAGTACTGTACCCTTAACGAAGTCAAATTGACTTCGATGACAAGGTGATAGCATGTCTGTACTTGTGCGAGACTCCACACACCATGTGATCGGAGGCGTGTCCTTTCTCAACCGAAATATGGTAGTTTGCTTCGACACGAGAACTTGATAAGCTGCATCATAGAGGGAACAATGGAAGGCGTCAGCCGACCTGAGCGCCTGAGAAAAGAGTATCTGCAGCAAGTTATGGAGGATGTAGGGGCCAATACATACGTGGAGCTGAAGAGGGCGTGTCAGGATCGAGAGGAGTGGAGGCATTGATGCCGCATGTTGCTGCCAACCAGCCAGCCGGCTGTAACTTGAATAAGAAGAAGGTATAGCCCGGAGCCTGACCTCCAGCAGCCTGATCATAGCGATTATAATACCGGTATTTATTTAATCCCCTGGTATTAAAAATGTAAACAAGATAATTTTATAATGGAAAGTGCTATTCAAAATTGGTTTGTTTACATTTTTAATACCAGGGGATTAAATAAATACCGGTATTATAATCGCCATGATCAGGCTGCAGAACATGATTGGAAAATATATAGCAAGTTTGTGAATAGAGCCACCAACGTCCCACGTAAAAGCCCGAAAATTGACCACAACACCACATATACCCGTGGATTAGGTGGCTAAACCGCACTGAGGAATTTCCCCGGTCCTATAATACGATTTATGCTAATCTAACAACGCATTATAGCGATATGGCTTTGACTAGCCAATGGCCAGCCAGGTATTCAAGGCAGCTCACGTAATCTGCTGTAAAAAATGCAGTGGATAACCTTTCTTCTGGACCTGAGGCATTCCTCAGGTACAGTACCTACTATGGTGTTCCGTCTATACTTAGCATTTGAATGTAGACATCATTGTGAATTGTCATTGCAACTTTTAATGGCAACGGAAACCATTAGCCTAGTTCCCTTGCTTGACATTATGTTGGCGCAGTGCATTGTCACTACCAGTAATACATTATACATAATAATTTATGAATATAAATACATTATGTAAGTTTTTAATTACACCGTCTGCTATAGAGTTCTATTTAAAGGAGAGATTCTGTAATAATAATCTCCTGATTAACTTTCTAAAACTTACTGTCACTCATTCACTGTGTTTGGTTTACCCTAAGGAAAAGTTGGAAACTGAGGGTATTGTAAAGTTTTATAATTAATAAAATCCACGTTTTTTTATTGAGTTACTGTATATTCGCTCCCACCAAAATGTCTGGGACAAGCTGCCACGTCTTTTTCATGGCTGGTCATAAGATTTTAAATTTAGCATGCTGAACAATTTTTTTGTCTATTGTCTTGGTTACCATATTGGTTTTTTTCCTTCTTCATTAGAGGTCAATAGTTCTACATCATGGACTTGGCGCGTTTAGCGTTTGGTGTTTGTTTATATGCCCGTCGTATGTGTTGAGGTCATTTCAAATAAAGTGATAACGCATAGATTGGCACGTGTGTTTATTTATATTTGAAGGTAGTTTGTTTACGTTTTTGCTGAACATCCGGTATTGTTATATTGCAATAGCGCGTTATACTTAGCAGTAGTAATGAACTTGGACGTAAACAACACCAATTTAAGTGGGTGGGGGATATTTTAATGTGTTTTCAATAGCTTTTGGCCGTATTCCAAACTTTACCAATGATTAAAAACCGACACCCTATTGATGGCTTGGGCCTGAGGGCTGGTCGTACGCCTTGCCCAATTTTATTTCTTCCTATAGATAATTATCTGCCCACAAATCAACGAACAGACAGATATTTCATAAAAAAACACTTTTTGGTTCCTGGCGATACTTTTCATTCCTCATTCCACGGCAGAAGTATGATAGTTTCCGTTTCTTACCCGTCAGCAGCAACTCGGCTTCTGTATCAATTCGCCTCAGGACCTCAGTATTAGGGACACTATCTCTCCAGGATATGCGCAGCATTCGTCCGTATGTCCACATTGAAATGCACTGATTCTGTTCTCCATAGCTTCAAGCTTGGGCCAACGTCTATCCCTCATACCATAGAGATGCATGTGTATGGGCACTCTCATTGCTTGAAGTGTCAGCAGAGTACATAAATTGGACTTACTTGTTATTAGTACAGGGCTTCCAGCTCAGGTGATGCCGATTGCCTGAAATGCCCTTAATGCTAGTGTCCACATGTTCGGCGTGCGCAGGATCTTTTGATGTCCGCCCTCCTTATGCGGGGTTTCCACCAACCTTTCATTGCAGAATGCAAATGACATTGACGGAAATTTTTGTTTTACTCTATTTCATAGTTAAAATTGATCAATGATCATGGAGTCAAACCACAAACTAAAATTAAAAAATGGCGTCATGGGATATGTTAAGTACAAACATTTTAATAGATTTCTATAAAAAGAAAAATTCTAATTTCCGTCAATGTCATTTGCATTCTGCAATGCGAGGTCGGTGGAAACCCCGTCTTTTGTCCAACCTGATCGCGTAGTTTGTCCCGTTGTGTGCATGGGGCCGAGCACTGCAGGAGTATGTGCTCCAGTATTTCATTAGCTAGGCCACATGCACGGCATACTGGAAATTCGATTAGATGGAAACGGTGCAAGTATTCATAAATTGGACTATACGATGTCCTTTTAGTATTGTGTAACCTCGCGGCCCGCCGGACCAGGAAGTCAAACCAATTGTTCCTCTTTCTTATTACAACACCATTCATGCTCCACTGGCTACCGCCTAGTCATCCTCTAATGCCTCGGAATATCCTAGAATGGCTATCCGACATTTACTATGGATTTCACTCAGTTTCTACTCAATGTATATTGTATTTGTATAATATAGGGGTATTCCTTGGGTCTACCCTAAGGGAAAGTAGGAAACTGAGGGAAGATGGAAGAATAGAACCCCAAGTTTTTCTATTAGAAAAATGATGCCACAAGGAAACCTGTTTCCCTAGCATGTCCACTTTACCCTACCTAAGTTACTGAACTTGGATAATCGAAAACGGATTCCGAATGCACTGGAAAAGCTTAGCTGGGTTTAAAAAAAAGACAACTTTTACTTGAATATATAATAAAGAGGTGTACTGTTCGCCCAGAAAAGTTTGCAAATGCACAAAAGATTTTCTCGTGATGCCTTCACAAGTCCCGCCTCTCCATGTAAATTTCCTATGCTGCATTTTCAAATCAGATAGAACTACTTTGCATGTGTTTGTATACACAAAACTTATGGGGGTTCCATTCCAAATTTAATGCATTAAGGCTGAGTGTTCAAAATGTTTTGTAAACAAGAAATTTTGCTGATTTTTTGACGAAAATAATTTATTCCTCATTCCACAGATACAAAGATAACAAAGTGAACAGATAAAAAACTCATAAAAAATCCAAGTTATCGCAGGAAGCTTATATTTTCTGAACTGAAATATTATTACCTTAAAAAAATTGGATAAAGAGCCTTAAACCCATTTTGTGGCACAGTTGTAAATCTTTCACAGAAAGCTGTCTATTTCCCTTAAAATATAAACTTCCTGCGATAACTTGGATTTTTTATGAGTTTTTTATCTGTTCACTTTGTTATCTTTGTATCTGTGGAATGAGGAATAAATTATTTTCGTCAAAAAATGAGCAAAATTTCTTGTTTACAAAACATTTTGAACACTCAGCCTTAAGGTCACAAGTGGACATTGCTTATTTATTTGGCTAAAATTTTCGATCTGTTGCACTTTTTACGAATTTACTGCTCCAATGTCAAAATTAAAAATTAAAATTTTCTGAATGTTAGTTAATTGTCTTCAACTGCTGTAGCACCATTAGTGGAACGGTTTTAGGGTCATCATAGAAAAAAAAATCGTAGCAATATTTATTGTTATAAATATTATTTGTGCGTTTCTTGAATTTGAGAAATTTATAAAAGTTTCTTCTTACTATACTGTATTATAAAATGGATCAACTTCAAAGTAGACAGTTAACTTAAGAGCGTTCAGGCCACAGCTAGAGAAGAGTATCTGTGTATCATACCAATAAGGGTCTCATCAAGGTATACATTGCGCTTTTCTTCAGACTTGACGTTCGGGATTCATTGTAAATACCAAGGCCGTAGGCAAAGGAAAAAAAATTTCCTCCGGGGGAGACCCCCGGGCATCCCTGTTTGCAGCAATATGAATATGCATTCCTTTGTAAGCTTTGCTGCTAAAAAACCCCACTGTTGCACTTATGTGTGGATTTTTTTCCGCGGGGGAGACCCCCGTGCCCCCCTCTTTGGGTTAAATGCAATATTATTTCAATGAGTAAGCATTCCTTTGTAAGCTTTGTAAAATCTATTCTTTACTGCTGTTAAAATGCGTAAAACCCCAATATTCTGCATTAATATTTTCAAATTTTCCCCCGGGGGAGACCCCCGATCCCCCCCCCCCCCCTTGGGTTAAAATGCAATATTATTTCTATCCAATCTAATCCTTCGTAATGGTAACATTACGATTTACTCCGCATATCCGCAAAATATTATGTGTCAGTGTTCGCACCAAAGCTAATTCCGCCTATAAATTGACGTTTGGTGAGCCTATGCTATTATATATACTCAGTAACACCATAACCTCAAAACAATACACTAGATACAATTGAATTCTCAAGAAAAATTTATTACACTGGATAGGATCACAGTTGTCGCAGCCACCCCCAAAAAAAAAATCCTGGCTATGGGCTTGGTAAATACCTATAACGCCAAGAACGGGTGCATGGCGACTCGATCAGTCGACCAAGACGTTGTGTTTTGTTAAACTTCTTAAATCTGCAAAGCATTCAAATTGTGACTGCTTTGTTTCTAACGCACTTCTGATGCGTGTATACATATATAAGTCTCCTTAGTAACTTGGAGATGGCGTGAGCCGAAACTGGTTTCGTTTTTTATTTTATTACATAAAACTTTACAAAGAAAAACATTTTCACAGTGAGTTCTGATGCGAGTACTAATTGATTGCATTGATTTCTTTATATTATGGATATGGAGGAGTCTTTTGATCCATTTTATAATACAGTATAGTATTAAGAAAATTTTATAAATTTCTCAAATTCAAGAAAGGCACTAATAATATTTATAACAATAAATATTGCTTTGATTTTGTTTTATGATGACCCTAAAACCGTTCCACTAACGGTGCTACAGTCGTTGAAGACATTTAACTAACATTCAGAAAATTTTAATTTTGACATTGGAGCAGTAAATTCGTAAAAAGTGCAACAGATCGAAAATTTTATCCAAATAAATAAGCAATGTCCACTTGTGACCTTAATGCATTAAATTTGGAATGGAACCCCCATAAGTTTTGTGCATACAAACACATGGAAAGTAGTTCTATCTGATTTGAAAATGCAGCATAGGAAATTTACATGGAGAGGCGGGACTTGTGAAGGCATCACGGGAATACCTTTTGTGCATTGGCAAACTTTTCTGGGCGAACAGAATGTCCTTTTATTAAGAAAAAAAAAACACGTAATATAGATTGCGGGAAATTACTATACTGCTAGCCTATTGGTCTCAATGAACGTGCGCTTAATACTATAGTTATCAATTTTTACTTGTAGTATTATGTGGTAATTAAATTGACTTAGCTTGATGAGGTAACTGGCTCGTTATAACCGAAGTTACAGAATCAAGAAAAGCCAGGACTCGTACCACGACACACCCCCGGCAAGGCATAGATCGTGGGTTCCAATCCCGCCGAGCCCAGATTTCTCTTGATTCAAACATTTCAGTTATTATGATAGAGATTGACGAGTAATATTCATCAGAAAAGAAACACTGGCTGGTCTGATGGTTGACAATTGTGCAAGGAAGGCGGTTGCTGTGCGGCCATGTTGTGGTTAGTTCAGCTACTTCAACTTAAGAGAACCGGTCCGAGTTTACTCGAACATGCTTTCCAATTTATCAATTAGTAGGGAGAGAAAATGAATAATTTCATGGTAAATAATTTTCCTATGGTTAAATTTTGGATATCTCGGGGAGGGGGGGGGGGTGTCCACCTGACGTCGCTGGAGGTGAGGTAACCTCAATATATTTAAAACACATTACAACACAGTAATAATGGCAGGGCAGGCAATGCATTTCAGCGTGAAGTTTCTATCATTTTTTCAAAAAAAATTTTTTGCGCAAAAGCAAATAGGTTTTTGGGAAAGCAAACTGTCCGGTTTCGTTACTCAACTTAACACCTAAAACATGCCTGAAGGTAGAAATCATCGATAGAAAAGTTTCGCAGAAATATTATTTTTTAGTCATTTTTCATTAAAATTAAGTTATTTTTATTTTTATACCCCCAGAAGCAAACTATCAAGGGGTAAGCGACCCCCCGCATTTTATCAACATTAAGAACGACTAGAATATATGTGAATTTAAAAGAAATCGTTGGAGCCGTTTTTGAGAAATAATTTTTTTTGGAGTTTTTTGAGAATAAAACCCCCCTAAATTGAGTTAGCCCAAAATAATGGTCCCGAGGTATAATTTTTGTGAACCTACATGTCAAATTTCACTCAAATCCACCGAGTAGTTTGCCCGGAAATCGACGAACAGACAGACCGACCGACAGACAGACATTTCGTAAAAACCACTTTTTTTGGTTCCTGGGACCCCAAAACGTGTAAATCCGTTGAAATCTCGGAATCGAACATTTCGACCGTCACAAAGCTTTCCTTATACTACGTATAAATTGGAAAGCAAAAATTGTATTCTTGCAAGGTCCTAGTCTTTCGTTAAGGGTAAAAAAGGGTATTGTGGACCAAGAGCAGTAACAATACTCAGTAATGATAACAACAGCAATTGCTAAGTTACTGAGCAATTGCTTGCCAACAAGGCTTAAGCAGATAGGCAATAACAATTAACATACTTCGAAATAGGAAAAAAACACTTTTTCCCTATTGCAGTGTAGGCCGGTCCTTTACATTCCATCATAATTCCTCGTTGATAACGTTATCACGTTGACAGCGGTCGACCGAGTGGAAAGACCTTGCCGGTACTTAGAGTGCAAATGTATTAAAACGTCTTGTTATACTATATTGGCCATGACCTCGTCACCCCTGTATACTGCATACATTTATAGAAGAGAAGACTGCTAGTGTCGTAAGCTAAATATTAGCCTCACTGCAAAGATTCACCTGATACTCCCATTGGTCCAAGCTGATGGTAGTATCATTTAATTAAGATCTTCTTCCTCTTCTTCTTTCGAATGCCTGCTTTCAGCATTTGTGCTTTTAAGGAACCCTGCCAGCCTTGAGGGGGGAGTGAGTCTGTTTATTAACTTGAGGCACCCTAAAGGCAGACTCCTTCACCTCAGGGAGAAGGGGAGTTGACTGACAGGGTGGACGCGTTGACCCCAGCCACGCACGTGTGCACGTGCAAGGAATGTAGGTCATCCGTTCGCGGGCGGTGGGAGCGTTCGCGCTGTAAACAAATCCGTCGACCTCGCTCCTCCATTAAGAGGGAACTGCGGCGCATGTATGAACTTGACGCTGTAATTTTAGAAGCTGCGTGCTGTGTCCTCTGTTTTAATGGCTTTCTTCTACTTCTTATATTTTTTCACATGGGGCCACAGCTCGTGATGTGCTATGGACACTTCAACAGCCCTTTATTTCTCCATGTGTCTATATTCTTCTACTATACAAGTTATCGTCTAATAACACTGGTAATTTTAAGATCTGCGAGCTGTCCATTGTTTTAATGACTTTCTTCTGCTTCTTATACATGGCACTACAGTTTGTGTCTTACTATAGGCACTTCAACAACCCTTATCTTATCTACTACCATACACTAGATTAAACACGGTTCCTCCGATTGCGCTGGTATACTTTTAGAAGCTGCGAGTTGCCCTGTCATTTAGTGCCCTTCTTTGATTTCTTATATTTTCTTTAATGTGGCGCTCCTGCTCGCCATGTTGGTACTTTAGTCACCAACTCTATTTTTTTTTTCTTATGTTTTCTCCTACTATACACTTTTCCTCTAATTACCTTGGTCATTTTAAAATCATTTTAAAATCAGCGTCTTTCCTCGGTTTTAAAGAGTTTTTTTTTTCTGTTTCTTATGTTTTTTCACATGGTGCTGAAGATTGTCATGTACTTTGGTCACCTTCGGTCCTCCTATTATCCCTCTGATATAACGTGGCTTTAGAATTAAATTAAATTTATAAGTGTCAAAGCCTTTGCAGCTTAGGGTAACCCTTCGCCAGGTCGTCCCTTGTGCAGCCACCTGAGGCTGAATAACACGACTGGGACTGGTTTGAGCATGTCGTCAGTACCACTTAAATTGATTTCTAAGATAAACAATTGGGAATCAGCTGTGTATATAAACACGATAAAGAATGGATACCGTACTTTGGACTAAACTAGAATAATAAAATAATTTGTAGAGTAAACGAAGTGTATCTAAATATGTGAATTGTATATATATATATTTAGCGCATAAATAGACATACTGTAATTATCACAGTGACCTGTGATTCAGAATTGGGTTAAGTTCGAGCTAAGCTACACCTATTAAATAACAAAATTTGGTTATGTATCGTTTATATAGCTTAAGAGAAACTTATTCCTGAATGAATTAAAGGTCGGCGAAGCATAATTATTTACTTACAGCCCATTTTATGTCGAATTTTTACATTGGCTGGTATAGGCTTATGCTTATGACAAATTTTATGGAAGGAACATGTCAGAGGCGTGTAAATAAAACAGTCCTTGCTTAAAATATGAATTATCTTGCCAATGGGACGTTTGCCTTCCACTTTATATGCATTTTCATCCGACTTTTTGAGTAGCTTAACCAGAATTGTCACCTCATTCATGATTCCAAAAATTAATCGTCAATACTATATAAAAACCAAAAAAAAAAAGAAGTTAGAATTCCTTGTGTTCCGAATAAGAGTAAAAGGATCGTTAAGTAAATTCCACGGAACATTGAAATCGTCGTTACCATTATGAGAAACGGCAAACCAACAAAAGTTACCATAAGATTGGTCATTTCATAAAAATTGGCTAGTACAAAAGTTAATGAAGGTTTTACTTGATTGTCTAGTTCAAAAAATTTGCAATGAAATCGGCCATTCAGTAATATTCCTTATCAATCAGATATCCCTCAGTCCTTTGGGGAAAGACGTAGGCTACTACTACATTGTTACAAGCAACAAGCATGCTTTTGCCTTCTCGTATGCCTGTCTTTCATTAGATTAAAATAACAACAGAGAAATGCTTCAACTAAACATTTATTGAAATAGGTACCGTATTACCTCTAAAACCTAAATGTATTGTAAAAGAACTGAAACCTACCAGTTTACAATTTTCTGTAAGTTGAATTAAAATTCACAGCTCATACACAACTGTTATCTGGACAATTTCATGTATTAAATTATTGATTAACTGTTAATAATAAACTTAAAACAACACTTTACTGTATACTGAACGCACAGTAAAAACAATGATTGCGATGTTCACCGAAAGAAATCCACAAGTACACTGAATTCTGAACATGCTGTAAACAAGTCGCCACGGTCACACCTCCATTTGCGCATTATACCAGCCCTAGCGTCTGCTACAAGTTGCCTAAAGTTTTCGCGCTATTTTACACTGCTACAAATATGTTAGAGAAGCATTACTTTGGGCTTTCGACATTGTATCGGAGGGGACTTGGAAGAATTTCTTATGTTAGATGACCCATGCCTGCGTTGTCGAGACAACGGTGCGTAATATATTTTTAGATTGCCGCTTACGAATCCGTTGGTGTTATTTTTGTTTATGTATCTCGTTTGGCGGGATTTTTAATAGCCTGAGGAAAGGGTGTAATTGGGGTCATGCTTATGTTTAATATAATGGAAATATCTTCATATCATCCCACCAAATGTTGGTAAACCTATTCTAAGGGGCTTATTCCACTGACGTCAATAGTTCACTATTGACGTGTTTGACGTGGTAACAGACATTAAAGACAGTGTAAAAATGTCTGCTACCACGGCAATATCAGCAATATTTTGACTATTGACGTCAGTGCAGTGGCGTAAATAACACCCCCGCGGCGGCGCAGGGGGGGGGGCGCAGCATTGCTGGGGGCGCACTTCAGTTCCCAAAAATAATAAGATAATTTAGAAATCTACGTAATTAATAAAAATATTAAATATCAATTTGTTATCCATGCTGACTATAATTATGAAATTAGGATCTTCCATCTCATTTAAAACTAAAAATTATCTCTCGCCAATGTAGCAGCTGAATGCACTAGCTACCAACAAAACCAGTATTAATTTTTCATTCAGTTTTCCATTATTATTTTGTTATTTATACTACAATCTTTTTCTACCTATTCCACCAAGACCGTAGGCAAGGGGGGCTTATTGTGCTGCAGCCCCCTCCCCCAGGACAGTAGGACACTCTTCCATCTGCAGAGGGCCTGAGGGGCCAGCTCCAGAAGCCAGAGTGTCTAGAGAACGGTTGCCAGTAGAAACAGTAGCTGTTTCTGCCTGGGTTCGCTCTGAGATATTTCCAGTGGAAGCATCAAGTGTTTCCGCCTGGGTGATGGTAACTTCAGTTGGAGCTACCTGAGCTCCAGCCTGAACCATAATACGTTCCACCAATGTGGAAGTTTCGGTGGACTCTTGAGGCGTGTCCGAGCCTGGGGTTTTTTCCTTTAGAGAAATCATATGAGTTCCCACGAGAAGCTAGGGAAAAGGTAGTCCAGTCTAGCAGAGCCCCGCATACTAGACTAAGGGGTCTCATACTTGGGGGTTCCCCCCTGTACCCCCAAGGGCTCCGTTACAGCTCCATTTGCCCTTGGAGCCTTCCACCCCGAGCACGGGTCGCATAACACTCGGGGATTTAGGGGAGGGTGCATTCCATCTTAGTCGCTGGCACTAAGTTACATCCCAGCAGGATGCAGCCCAGTGACAGCTTAAGCCCCATTACCTCGTCAAGGTCCGGTTAACTCCTAAGGCACAAACAACAGGCAAGCCGTCAAACCACTACTTAAAGCTAAAAGCAAAGAGCAAAGCATGCAGGCAAGCAAGCAGGATGGGCCCAAAAAGCAACCAGGAATGCGTAAATGGGGAATGTTTAATATAATGGAAATATCTTCATATCATCCCACCAAATGTTGGTAAACCTATTCTAAGGGGCTTATTCCACCGACGTCAATAGTTCACTATTGACGTGTTTGACGTGGTAGCAGACATTAAAGACAGTGTAAAAATGTCTGCTACCACGTCAATATCAGCAATATTTTGACTATTGACGTCGGTGCAGTGGCGTAAATAACACCCCCGCGGCGGCGGCGGCGCAGGGGGGGGGAGGCGCAGCATTGCTGGGGGCGCACTTCAGTTCCCAAAAATAATAAGATAATTTAGAAATCTACGTAATTAATAAAAATATTAAATATCAATTTGTTATCCATGCTGACTATAATTATGAAATTAGGATCTTCCATCTCATTTAAAACTAAAAATTATCTCTCGCCAATGTAGCAGCTGAATGCACTAGCTACCAACAAAACCAGTATTAATTTTTCATTCAGTTTTCCATTATTATTTTGTTATTTATACTACAATCTTTTTCTACCTATTCCACCAAGACCGTAGGCAAGGGGGGCTTATTGTGCTGCAGCCCCCTCCCCCACCGAAAAGAAAAGCTGAGCATTAAATGCATCTAGTGCGGCAACATGAATATGTCTTCCTCTGTAAATTATAAGCTTTACTGCTGTTAAAATCGTAAAACCCCACTATTTCGGGCCTATTTTTTTCAAAAAATTTCCCCCGGGGGAAACCCCCTGTTCGCTGCAATATAAATAAGCATTCCTATGTAAGTTTTGTAAAAATCTATACTTTACTGCTGTTAAAATGAGTAAAATCCAACTATATTACACTTATATTTTCATTTTTTTTTCCCGGGCCCCCTCTACGTATAATATTATTTCTATAAAATCTAAGCCGTCGTAATGGCATCATACGCATATCCACAAAATGTTATCTGGCTGTGGCCCCACTAAATTAGCATTTTACGTGCCTATGCTATCATATATAGCCTACGAGTAACACCATAACCTCTTAAGAATACACTAGATAGGATCACAGCCACCCCCGAAAACAATCCTGGCTACGGCCTTGCATTCCACTATTGACTTTCACTTGTAGCAAAGATGAAATAATACGACAAGGTAGGGCGCACCGGTCTTGCGGGGAGGCGCAGCAAATGTTATTTACGCTACTGCGGTCGGTGGAAAAAGCGCCTAAATGGAAGTCAACAGTGGGAAGTGCAATCTTTAGTCATGCAGTGGAAAGTATAAAATTGACGATTGAATGGAGAAACGCCTTACAAGTGTTAAAATAAAATACAGTATCTCATAAAATATCGATCGTAGATAGCTGTCAAAAATGTCGAATCGAAGAAATTTCTTGTGCATTTCGATATCCCAGCCAGATTTCAAAATAGCCATAACCCTGAAGTAGTCGAAAATGGGTTATGACACTATTAAAATAAGGGTGCGATGTATAATGCTCGTGTGTGTCTCTTTCTAACACCGGTTGGCAATCTATTGGTAAAGGTTAATGGCAATCGTGTAATACTATTTAACGGGGGGTTAGTTGGACGTAGCGGAGATGAGGATGCTGCGGAGAGCATGTGGCGTAACGCTAAACAGGCGCAGAAACGAGGACATTCGGAAAGAAATGCGTGGTGCTAAAACTAAGAGGGAAGAGGCTCAGCTGGTGGGTACACGTGCAGGGGAGAGAGGCATCAGCGCTAATACGCAGAGTGGGAGAGGCGATGGCACCTGGACGCCGAGCACGTGGACGCCCAAAGCTCACCTTGGAGCAGAGTTACCAGTGTTGGAGGGATTCCTCTAAAACTGGAGGAATTTTGAGCAGTTGGAGGGAGCTGAAATTGGTTTTGGAGGTTGGAGGATTTTTGGAGGATTTTTAGAAGATATAATATTAATGAGCTAACTAATCTTATTAATGAAACTGCCGTCGTATCATGCTACTTATAACAATTTAAACTAAAAAAGGCGGTATTTTTGGAATTAAATCGTGGCAGCAACGAGCAGCCTAGCAGTGCAGTAGGCCTATTTGTAGTCACGTGATGTCCCTAAAATGACTGCCTCCACTTTCTCATTTTTCCTCTTTAAATAATAATAAAATAGATTAGGATCTTCTTCATAGTATATCATGACTGATATTTTAAGAGGAGTCATTTAAGGCAGGATTAGGAACCATTTGAGCTGTAAAGCCATTATTAACTTAGTGCAAATGGGACACACCGTAAAAAATTTGAAATCTGGAGGGAAACTGGAGGATTTCCGAGCGCCATCTAGAGGGGAACCATTCATGCGATCTGGGAACTCTGCCTTGGAGAGAAAAATTATAAACGATCTGCAAGAAACACAAGGGAGGACGCGCAAGACGGAAACGCCGCAGCTCTGCCGCCGACCCTCCATGAGGAAATGGCGCGGAAAATGTATAGGGTTAGTTGGACAGCCTACAGTGCAAGTCCAAATTACTAACCCTTCGTTAAACCGAATGGAAACAATACTAATGACATGTATCAGCGCTAGTGATGCCACATATCGTATGTATCAAAATTGAAATTTAGTATTTCTTCTAAGGGATGCGATATTTTTGATAAGGCTGCAAATGGATATTTTCTGTGAAATTCGACTTTGTTCAAAATAACGCGTGGGTTTACACCAAAGACCCGCACCCGCCTTATATTGCTCACAAAATGTAGACGCTGTGTGGCTAGTCTTGGTGAGATTATTGTTTGGACTGCACCCCATACCTTGACCAAAAGTCAATGAGATTAGCTCACTTTTACTAATAAAAAAAATGGGAAAGTATGTTTTTGCCACTTGAACTGTAATTTCTAGGTGGACTGTTGTTTCACCTTTCGAGATGGTGACGTTTGGTGGAAAAAAAAATATTTCTTGGGTTTCTTCAGTGGGTTGAAAACCCGCACTGTTGTTATGGCATCGATTATAGTTTTGTTTCTATTGATGATGAAGAAAATAGTGAGCTTTTGTCAGGAGAATTCACCCCTAGTAAGAATCAACCGATTGTCAGATTGTTGCAAGTCCTAATATTTTGATGCGACTGAAGATGGTGCATTTGGCGTACAGTTTTAGGCTAGGTTTTAGTTTAGTTTTAATGTGTTTAAAGTTGTGCGGATAGACAAGGCTTCCACTCCGTACGTTGATGATGAAAAAATAAAGGTGGCCAAACCAACAATGGTCTTTGCCCCAAGACCTGCATTTGCAGACTTTACAAGATTATCAGTCCTGGTGATATTGCCGTCTTTCTTTTTGACTAATCCAAGGTCTAAAATTCTTAGCTAGTGGTAGAGTAATATTAGTGGTTAATTAGAGATAAATAAAAATTTGGTCGTTATCCCCCCCCCCTCCAGAAACTTTTGACGTTCCAAAATGTAACCTAT
The DNA here is from genome assembly GCA_963971405.1 of Psococerastis gibbosa. NCBI lineage: Eukaryota > Metazoa > Arthropoda > Insecta > Psocodea > Psocidae > Psococerastis > Psococerastis gibbosa. The sequence goes on along the minus strand of OZ020486.1, from coordinate 48,385,554 downwards.
GTTGCACCCAGCCTGCTGATAGTTGCTACCAGGCAACTATCAGGTGGAAATTTGCAGCTCAGCCAATCAACGATTCGCAAGTTGTGACCGAGATTAAGGAGGCTCTTGCCATAGGCCAAACATAGTCACAAAAGTAAGATCGCCAGGGGCCCTAGGTCAAGTGCGTCAGCGATTCAGTTGTAAGCTCTGCCTGTTGCTGATTTGTTTTTCATTTTCCCTTATTTTATCTTTTTAATGGGTCACATTTCCTTTGACCACATTTGCCATTTCCCCTTGCGTCTCACCTGCTATCCGCCATACTTAGCGCTTATGGATAAGCGCCATATACTGTTCGCCCAGAAAAGTTTGCAAATGCACATTAGAATATCCCGTAATGCTTTCCCAAGTCCCGCCTCTCCATGTAAATTCCCTATGCTGCATTTTCAAATCAGATAGAACTACTTTGCATGTGTTTGTATACACAAAACTTACGGGGGTTCCATTCAAAATTTAATGCATTAAGGTCACAAGTGGACATTGCTTTTTTTAGCTAAAATTGTCGATCTGTTGCGCTTTTTACGAATTCACGACTACAATGTCAAAATTAAAATTTTCTAATTAATTGTTAAAAGTTAATTGTCTCCAACGACTGTAGCGACGTTAGTGGAACGGTTTTAGGGTCATCATAGAACAAAATGAAAGCAATATTTATTGTTTTAAATATTATTAGTGCGTTTCTTGAATTTGAGAAATTTATAAAATTTTCTTCTTACCATACTGTGTTATAAAATGGATCAACTTGAAAGTAGAAAGTTAACTTAAGAGCGTTCAGGCCACAGAAAAGAGTTTCTGTGTATCACACCAATAAGGGTCTCGTCAAGGTATACAATGCGCTTTCCTTCAGACCTGTCGTTCCGGATTCCTTGTAAATACCTATAACGCCAAGAAAGCGTGCGTGGCGACTCGACCAAGACGTTGTATTTTGTCAAACATCTAAGGCGGGGTTTCCACCGACCTCTCATTGCAGAATGCACATACGTTGACGTATAGTAGTAGACATTCAAGGCTTAGGTCGGGTTTCCACCACCTCTCATTGCAGAATGCAAATGTCACTGACGGAAATTTGAATTTTTCTTTTTATAGAAATCTATTAAAATGTTTGTACATAATATATCCCATGACGCCATTTTTTAATTTTAGTTTGTTTGTGATTTTACTCTATGATCATTGATCAATTTTAACTATGGCATAGAGTAAAACAAAAATCTCCAATGTCATTTGCATTCAGCAATGAGAGGTCGGTGAAAACCCCGCCTTAAATCTGCACAGCATTGAAATTGTGACTTCTTTGTTTCTGCTGCACTTCTGATGCGTGTATGCATAATAGTCTCCTCAACCGACTGGTTGTGTTTTTATATATTATTACGTAAAACTTAACCAAGAAAAACATTTTCACAATGAGTTCTGATGCGAGTACTAATTGATTACATTGATTTCCTAATATTATGGAGAAGTCTTTAGAAATATTTTATCTATCAGACCAAAATACTAGTACTAGCAAATTGAAATTAATTTCACTCGGAACTACTTTTCATATATGGTAACTAAGCACAGATTGTTAAATTACCTGAAGTGAAGACGCCTAGTGATAAATACGCGGAGGCTCTCCTTGGGCATTTGGACCATCAAGCTCCAATATTTCTTGTCACAGGGTGTCCAAGCTTAACAGTCAGCAATCATCCTAGGATGAATATACATAATTATGGGGTTCCTTATCATACTTTCATCACATTCGTCGAGATCGCGTAGTATTATTGACGTCTTTTTTCCTTTATATTATTGTTGATTTTATACCTCGACGGACTCTGTGGTCTGAATGCCCTTAACTTCGAAATTAACTGTCTACTTTCAAATTGATCCATTTTATAATACAGTATAGCAAGAAGAAAATTTTATAAATTTCTCAAATTCAAGAAACGCACTAATAATATTTATAACAATAAATATTGCTTTCATTTTGTTCTATGATGACCCTAAGACCGTTCCACTAACGGTGCTACAGTAGTTGAAGACAATTAACTAACATTCAGAAAATTTTAATTTTAATTTTGACATTGAATTGAATTCGTAAAAAGTGCAACAGATCGACAATTTTAGCTAAAAAAAAAATAAGCAATGTCCACTTGTGACCTTAATGCATTATATTTGGAATGGAACCCCATACCCCCATACAAACACATGCAAAGTAGTTCTATCTGATTTGAAAATGCAGCATAGGGAATTTACATGGAGATGCGGGACTTAGGAAGGCGTTAAGGGATATTCTATGGTGCATTTGCAAACTTTTTTATGCGAACAGTATTATATTTTATAATCTATGGTTGTTAGTTATGACTGAGCCTCCGAAATACGACCTCCGTAGCCCATGTAGCGTCACTGACACGAAACACTTAGGAGTTCTCTTTTAAATCGACCACGTCCCTTTAGCTCGCATTCTTCTATTGCATTATCAGACTCCGGCCATAAAAGCCTTTAAAGTAATATAGTCTATACTTTGGTACTATAAAAAAAATGTATACCCCCTATGACGTAGGGCCTACGTAGTACCACTGAATATGTTAGCTGTAGCTATTGACGAAACTATATAAAATCATTTTCAAATCTATTTTCCTGTTCCATTGCCTGACTCTGTGGTCGTAAAAAGCATTTGCCGTTACATAAACTATATTCCGCCCAATATAATTATTTTTTCCTTATTTGTTTTTATGATCTTTTAAGTCCTAACAATGGCAGTACTGTGGGACGTAATAATACGCCTTTTTTTGTCCTATCTGCCGCACTACGAGGCACGTTGGCGATAAATCTCGATAAAATGTCTGTGTTTCAGGGCTATCACGTGTACCTGCCTCAGGTTGAGCAGCTTTCCAATTTTGCGTATCGTAATTACTGTGTATGTACATATTTGCACCGTGATGGCGATATCAATAGAGGTATACCAGGCGGCTAAAGTGGGTGTCCACACCATACGCAATGATGCGGTTGAAAGTTGTGACTGAAATTCTGAAATTAAGCTTCAAGGTTCTCTACATTGTAGTCAAGGACGGATACAGGGGGGGGGGTAGCTGCCCCCCCCCCCCCAAATTTGGTAAATCAAGTTATTACGCTCTAATTTAGTCGATCCTACATAAGTTTTTCCTATTTTGACCCTCAGTCCCCCCCCCCAAAAAATGGGCTGGATCCGTCCCTGATTGTAGTACTATATGGTATATATAACACTGACAATAAATTAACTTTGGTTGAAGAAGTAACCTCCTCGTTATAACCAAAATTAGAGGATATGGAAAAAACTGGGCTTGGCGGGATTTGAACCCACGATCTACGCCTAACCGGGGCGTCGTCTTAACCGCTGGACCACAGGCCCGACAAGTCCAGTAATTTGCCATAGCAACAGTTATTTTTTCTATAAAACGAAAACCTTACTTTAGGAAGCACCCTGTTTTGTTTTGTTCCTCTAATTAGCACTCAAAGCATACCTGACGTTAAGAAGCATCGATAGAATGGTTTTTCCGACAATTTCCGTTATTTTTCATTAAATTGAGCCTTGTTTTATTTTTTTTACACCCAGAATTAAGGGGGGTCGGTTTTGTTTGCATTTGCTTCCGTAGAATCTACGACTCAGATTATTTAATCAGAGAAATTTGTGCATTTCTGGTTATTTTGTTAATTCATTGTCATAGTCTGGACGTGGAGGGAGACCAGTGGGTTAGAGCTGTCACTCCCACGTTAAGAATAAGCCTGTTCCTGGAACAGGTATTCTATAAATAGTCGGGTACCGTGACTTTACACTCACCTTTGTGTAATTCTCTCTCAATGTCTGAACCTGAGACCAGGCACGTAGGCTTCGCCACCATACCAAATAGCGGCGTTCACCAATGTTTTCGTGCCCCTCAACAGCTGTGCCTAGGGTTGCCAACTCACTCTATTTCAGAGTATTGTACTCTTTTTCATGCATGTGTAATCTGGAAACTGAAGGTAATTTAGAGTACGCAAAAATACTCTTTTCCTGAAACATGTAATAAGCAAAATATTTTTTTCTGATTTTTATAAATTTAATTAGAAATGAGCTATTTATTTACATAAATTTAGATTTGCGGTGTGAAGAGGCTTTCAAAAAAATAAGAATTCTGCGAAAACCTCGAAAAAAATATTGTTTTAAATAGTAAATAGCTCGTAATTCGAACCCCCCTGATTTACAATACAATGTTAAAGTGTATTATCGGCGTGATTTTGACTAATTTAACAGTAAATATACTAAGTACTCTTATTTTAAAATACTGTACTCTTTATTTTCCTTCTCAAAAGTCAGTTGTACTTTATTTCGAGAAAAAAAGTTGGCAACCTTAGCTGTGCCACAATTTATACTATACATCACCATTAACAGTTGCAGTTGCTCAGGTGTGGTACATGAGCCTCATCCAATCCCCCTGTCACTATACTTCTGATTATTCAACAATTTCTCTAAACCCATTACACTTAAATATAATTATTATTATTTAGTGAGTTGAGCTGACATACCGTACTAGTACAAATAGGTCTTGGGACCTTTTGAGCAGCATAATTATTGGGATCACATCCCAATCATTCCTACTACGACCATTGCCAATTAATGAATCAACTGCCGAAAAACAGCAGCTTAACCTTGTTAGCAAAGACGACCATGTCCTTCACTGGCAAGTCTATCAGATCGACCTGGTCGATAGGCCTATAGGCAGCCCCAAACAGTCCAACTGCGCCCGCCACGTGTTCCTTGGTTTCCTTGGACTCATTGCAGTGCCGGCAGACGGTAGGACCTCCATGACCCAATTTGGCCATGTGGGCTCTAAACAAACCATGACCCAGTAACCAGGGCTGCGGTCTCTACCGACATTCAGTGTATGTAGCCCCCATCCTTTCTGAGGGGAGATGAACAATTTCAATACACGTAATATCATTTCAAGCTCACTATATAGCATGTTGACCAGAGATCTCTTCAAAACTGTTAATTGTAAAGTGCGGAGAATACGTTCGGGCGCTTTAGGACTAACCGTTGAGCATTTTCTGGCTAGCTCATCAGCCCGCACGTTGCCGTCGATTCGAGCGTGCTACACATAAATAAATTACCTAACTAACATTAACTACCTCTCATAAACTAAGAATAATTGACTAATGACGCTCCCTGTAATTAAGTCGCCCGTTGCTATAGAAGAAAAAAAGAACAAAAATACCTCTTATCGACGGATGATTAAACTAATTACTGTTCTGAACAGGTGTGCGCGTTCAAGTTTCATGGTCTGATGGGAGTTGGCAAAAGTGTGTGGGTGGTTTTTTTAGTCGTTGCGCTAAGAGAAGGAATTAATCATGTGAGCAAATGGGCCGGTGCGCAAAACCCCAGAGTCTACTTTAGCAGTCAGCAGTCACTGGCTTGTCGCAGGTGCACAATGTTCCCCTTGACGCGCCAGTGACTTAAAAATCTTCTAAAGTGCTTTCAGAAATATATATTTTTTCGAACCAAATTGGAAGCCCTTTTGCACCCATGGCAAATGTCTCATCGGTTCACCGGTGTTCAAACGTTCGTGAGTACGGGGCCATATGAGATTAAATTTACATTTAGTTGTCGTATACCACTAGCAATCAGCAAAGTTTTTAGAGAAGATGAGATACGAGTGTATCCTGAGAATCACACAATGGGCCTCTGGCGCATAGAAAATGCTTGCGCACAACCAATCAGATCGCCGACCCAACTGTGACCAACCAATCAACACGTTGGAATTTGACGTCATTTCTTCATGGATTTTTATGCCTTGGCTATGTACTTGCAGTCCCCACTATGATTGTTATAAGGAAAAACAAGCAATCCAATAATCCAAACCATTAACCATTGGTGTGTCTTTTCCAGCAAACGTGCATCAGTCTGTATTTGATTACGTGTCTACGGTACCGTACATTGGCAGGTTTCCATAATATTATATGCGGTTTTCCTCTTTCCATTAAACGGGCATTTCCATTGGTTTTCCAATTTATATGTCTTATTCATGCGTAGGTCTACCATACATGGATAATAGAAATAATATATTATCTACACTGTAGTAGATTTCGCAGAAACAAAAAAAATCTACTGTAATTGCCACTGATGTGTGGTATAAATTGTGGATCTGCCCATTTTAGACGTGCAATTGCCCCATCGATCAATCCAGTGCTTTAGTTTAAGGAAAATCTACGCAACCGGAATTTTACATGGGAAAATTATTTATATATTTACCATGGAACTAATACGGCACCTATACTAATTTGTAATAAATAGGAAAGCATGTATATACGGGCTAGTTTGTACCGGTGATTCAGTAATCTAATGCATGGGTTAGTCCGCTCTGCATGACTATTCATGCTGGTTATGTTGTCTTCCGTCGCGGTAACGCCGTGGCGGCCTTGTGGATCTGCGAAGGTGAATGTGAAGGCTACTATAGCAACACATTACTATTTATTGTTTATACAGTACAATACAATGCTTCCTTACGATAAGGGTCATTGATAACCATCGGTAAATGTTTCCAAACGTGAAGACTACTATAGCAATGCAATACTAATTTATTGCTGTTTATACATGCTTCCTTATAAGGGCAAGGACGGATACAGGGGGGGGTAGGGGGGGTAGCTGCCCCCCCCCAAAATTTGGTAAATCTATTGTAAATTAAGTTATTACGCTCCAATTTAGTCGATCCTACATAAGTTTTTTCCTATTTTGACCCTCAGCTACCCCCCCCCCAAAAATGGGCTGGATCCGTCCCTGGATAAGGGTCATTGGTAACGAATGCTAATGAGACTTAGCATCTCTCTGACAATCCTTCGGTAAATCATTGCCAGCTGCAGTAATATTCAATCCATAGTAAACGCATTAAAATCACAGTGTAAATTAGAAGTTTCCCGGTTGAAAAACGTTTTGCTACATAAAAGTAGCCAAGTTATGGGACTAGTAAGGGGCAAGGGTCAAACCAGGGGGGTGTCACTCCATGTTAAAAACTTGATTTATCCAATACGGCCAGCCTCAGTTCCGCTGACAGAAACGAGAGGCGCTGTCGGTTTCCCGCCAGTATTCAAATTATCCTAATTTTCTTCAATAAATTTTTAAGTGAAAATATTTCCAAATATTAGCTAATTTAAATGCAACCTCACTTAAATTCAGCTCTACCCTCACCTTAACTTATAATTGCAGCAGTGATATTCCATATTGAACTCTGACAATGCAAAAATGGAATGGCATGGCGATTGTTTATTTGTGTACATTTCGGATTCGGTCATGCGCATCCGTCAAATAAAAGTCAGTAAGCCACTTTTAAAATTAATATATTTTTATGTAATTACAAAATTGCAGTTTCTATTCGAAAATAATTAGAAAACGTTTTTGAGAATGAATTTGACGTTTTTATTCTGAATATTATCAATAATATGAACATAAATGTCTAACGTAGTGTCACTAGTTCCGCTGACAGAAACGAGACTGCGCTCTTTTGAATAAATTAAGGGGGGCTATGTTAGTAGCACTTCTATTCTATCCTTATTCTGTGGGTCAAACCCTCATGGGGGGGGGGGATAAGAAAATGCAAGACGCGATTAACTAATATGAGTCGTAATCCATAATTTGCCATATGTAATATGTAGATATTCGGTCGAATAGAACAGTTTGGTTGGTAGAATTCAAAGTCGCATCTCCCTGCCCGCGGCAAGAAGTTGATAGCTAGAGGCGATCTGTTCTCGACCCCTACCGACAATATTTTCAATATTCGCCAGTGCTTGGGGCTATGGTAAAACTTTGCAGCAGACAATGACAGTCTTAACGAGCCTCTAAGCGTTTCCTCTGTATAGTGAAATTGGCTGGAGCTGGAGCTAGTGAACGTGTCTACAGTTGACATTCATGTAGGATACTTTGGGATATGGTAAAACTTGGCAGCAGACAATTATACTGTGTTACCCTCTATGGTCGTAGTTGGCCCAGCCTAAGCATCTAATATGCCGTTGTCATTGGCCGACGTGGCCATGAAGTCTATGGAAATTGCCTGGAGCTCAAAGTATTGGATAGTGATTGTTCTGTAACCTCTGCGCCTAGGTATCCATGCTCCGGCATCCGTAACCACAGTCGATTCCTGGTTTGTGTGACCCAAGGACAATTTGGTGTCCAAACTAGTTCAAACCCGGTCACAAATTACGAGTACGAGTATTCCATAGGACCCAATAAGAGGGAAAACCACAGTAGCACGTCAAACTCAGCAAGGGTTCTGACCTGAGCTTCCTTTTTTCAATTTTTCTCTTCCAAGACAACGCTCTACTTTGGATGTTCAGCAATATCAATATCTTTAATACATTTATTTTAATAATCAGTGGAGCTAAAGTGCCCATTGATTACATACCATACCTGGCGGAAGATAGGCATGTAACAGAGGTAGCGAATACAATGGACCAACAATGTTAACGGTTTAAACTCATAAATCAATTGAGCTTGTAAAAGGGAAAGAATTAATGGGGATGCGAGAGTTAGCCTCAGCGGAGGCCAGGTACACTCAAGGCCTCCTGCACCAAGTCGCGACCCCCTGGAGAGCCTTTTGTGGCCACAATATCCCCCGTAGAGGCTCACAACTCAAACGTCCCGACCACATAGTTCAGGTATCTACCAACCAAACCTAATCTAGTTAAGAGGGACATAGAAACCGTCAATAACAGAATCGAACTCAGGGGTAGCTGCACCCCCCCCCCCCCCAAAAAAAAAATTGGTAAATCTATTGTAAATTAATTTATTTCGCTCTGATTTAATCGATCCTACATACTGTATATTTTTCTTATTTTGACCCGCAACTCTCCCCCCCCCCCCCGCCCCAATGGGCTGGATCCGTCCCGGGTCATTTCCTTGTACTAACATATAAATAAATAGGAAAGCAATAAAATGTTACTATGCCTACTCCAACTACAGTATAAGCAAATACGATAATTTGAGTGAAAAGATCATTGCCTGCTATTTGACCTATACACATTCCTGAATCCTGACTTGGGCGTCTGTAATAATTTCCAACTAAAATCTTCAAAATTTCTAGTAAGAAAGCTTATTATCTACTCTAAATGTCCTATTATTAGTAGCTTAAATGTTAAAATCCTGGAATTAGCAGATGCAGCGAGCCAAAAGTAACCATTATCGGCGATAATTGTGGGAGACTGCTGTATTCGCACCACTGGTGATTAAGGTGACGTTATAAGTAGTCCAAACCCTATGTTATTGTTTTTAATCAGATATGTGGCATATCCCACCATCACTTGAAAAGTATCGGTAAGGAATACTGGACGACACTGCCATGCATTGGTTGATGGGGTGCCGCGTAATATTTCTTACCGATATATTGCAGCATTATATGGTATATAATAATGACATTTACTTAGGTTGAAGCAGTGGCGGATTCATATCTATTATTTATTTATTTATTATGTAATCTACTATATTTTTGTAAAACTCTAGTTCGATTAGAAATCCCTCACTACTCGTGCGAACGTTTGGGCCTAAATTATGGTTTTTTTTTACAGGAAAGCCTTGGTGGCAATTCAAAGACAGCCATGCTGGCGACCATCAGTCCAAACAGCTCGCATATGGATGAAACCTTGTCGACGTTGAGGTACGCCTGTCAGGCGCGAAGTATTGTCAACAGGGTACATCGTAACGAGGACGCCAACGAGAAAGTCATACGGTAAGTACGTTGTAGGAGGGGAGGAGCCTCCTGCAACATGCCTGGGAGGCTGGTGCTGACCTCATCATGAGTGATTAATCGCTTTAAAGCTGAGAACTGCGATAAAGGGCGAAATAATGAAATTAGACAAAATATCGGAGAGCAATCCTTCCAGCGCATTGCACGCAATAAAAAGACGTATGGCCTTCTCGTCATTGTCGAGCAATTGTTCCAGTGTATGGAAGAGGCTGAAAGACTCTTGGCCCAGTAGGACTAGGACATCGCCACTGTCATGTCAGTAGGACATCAGAGTTACGGCAACTTGGTGGCGTGTCTTTTGCGATAAGATGGCCGTGTGTTAGCCTGAAATGGCCAAGACACATACGCGACAACAGAGTTTCCTCCCCGTCTCTGAGATCGCCTCGCTGTTGCCCATCAGCTGAGATGGGGCTTAATTACGTGTATTATGGATGTACTACCCAACCACGATAGGATGGCATTTGGAACACTTATAAAAATTGAATAAACTCGGTGTTCCCCTTATGCAAGTTTTCGAATTAACAGAGTGTTCCAAATATCATCCTATTGTGGTAGGGTAGTACCTGGCAGCCCCACATGGCCAACACAGGTATGCGCATCAGATTAAGTGGTCAGTGGCCTCGGCACAGTTGTTGGTGCTGTTGTTATTAGGGCATCCACGATATAGTTAGTCCCATTTTCTCATTAAAACTAATCATATTGTTAAATTTTTTAGAGAACTTCGAAAAGAAGTAGCTAAATTGACGGCTCAACTGAAAACGAAGAAAGGCTCAGAAAGTGGTGGAAAGCCTGAAGATGAGGCCGAGGAACATGAGATATACGAGCTGACGGAGAAGTTGGTGGAAGTCGAAAATCAACTTACTCAGGAACAGTTGTAAGTAGTCTGCAACAATAACTCTCATTCACGGCCGGCCCGAGCCACCGAGGTTAGTCGTAAAAACATGAAAACTGGATTTTCTTCAATTGGTAGCCCTTTACCAACTGAAGCATCCCATTGTCCCTTACGCTCCGCTTGTAACTTGGAACATCTTCCTTGGACCGCCTGTAAAAAGGATTGAGCTGGTAAGTTTTTACTTCCTTGTTGGGTTGTAGGTCGTTCAACCTACCCCCGGGGAAATATTATTTTTCGCTGGAAAATCACGATTTACCCTTATCAAAATTGTTGTGATACGTCAGAGCAACAGAAGACTATTAGACGAAAGTGCTGCGGAGCAACTGACGATAAAAATTCGTGGAGCGGCTGTAGCTCTCGTTCGCATCGTAGCAGGACACAACTATCTCCCAGTGCACCTGCAAAGAAGAGGCCTGGCAGACAACGAAATTTGCCCACTCTTCAAGACAACGAGGATGGAGCTCCTGAGCATCAGCACAACAGGCAGATACTGTGAGGCTAGGCGTCTGATGCGGATGCGTCAGAGGAACAGATGGCTAATAGCCGGAAGTGCTGAGAAGCAACTGGTAAATTACCAAGACACGTGGAACGGCATGCGGCAGTAGTCTCATCCACATCCTAACATTACATGGCTGTCTCCAAGCGCATCTGTACATATACTTCTCGGCGGTCGGTATGGATGGCTGAACAGTCAACGACGGGTGTTAGATCAAGTAAAGTAAATAAATAATTGAAACATGGACGTTCAGACTTCCGAGGACCAAAGAGAGATTAATTGAAAATACTAGCAATCGGTGGAACCGAACCGATCAAAAAAATCAGTGGACCGGACCGTTCGGTTATCATTCGGGAGCCAGACCACCATTTGGGCCCATAGTTTTAAAATACATAATCGCCTCCTTATTAACTTTGTCAAACGTCCTGCCAAACATGGTAAGAATGAAGAAAATACTTAATAGTATTTTACTTTTTACAAGTTGTTATTGATATCTTTGCTGTAAATATTCTCTGTGTTATCTTTGAGCCATGTTTTGCGGAAATTGGCCGCTATCATTCAACTGTTATTGTGATTAACCTTGTGAGGTATTTTTAAGACCAAGACAATGGACATCTGATTAGGCGTATCTGTCCAATTGCGTTACAGATATTGGTAAAAGCGCGAATGTTATCAATCGCTTCCTTGCTATTTCATTGTTTCCTAGCTTTTATGATTTTTATTTATTTGTACAATACAGTTTTACATCAATTACATTGTACTATTATTATACAATTGAACATTTATGTAAAATATAAATCGTGAAAAAGAACAATAATATAAAACTAACTACAATAGTAAAAGTAAAGGAGTAGTATCGACTTCGATGGCCAGGTGGTAACGTGCTTGCACTTATGTGAGTCTTTACACGCCGTGCGATCGGTAACGTGTCGTAGCTCAACACAGGTACTAACCTACAGAGGCGACTGAAGAGGTCAATCGGATACATTCATTAAATTGTTTGTATGCGATTAATCTTTTTGTTCAAAAAAAAAAAAAAAGTAATAGCTTAAAACTTATTAAAAACTACCACATTATTGATACGAGGCATTTTCTTCTATAAATGATAGGGAGGTTAGGTCTACGTGTGTGTGTGTGTGTTTGTATTAAAATATTGAAAATGAAGCACAAACGAGCTTGAAAGTATGCATCCATTGCCTAACCCATAGGGGAAAACGGTTTTTTATATTGTATACAAGCGGGGCTTGGGACCGCTTCGCGGCCCCGGCCCCCTTGCGCCTGCGGCGGGTGGCAACTCGTCCCTTCGGTGCTCGCATGACACAACTTCAATTTCCAGAATTTTCTAATTTTCCGCACACTGTTTTAAATTTTTTCTTTCATAAGAACCTTCTCCTGACAATAACAAACACAACAAAACAAAAAAATTGTGAAATTGGTCCAGCCGTTCACGCGTGATGCCATGACATAGGGATGTAGGGGTTCATTTTTATATATCTTCTTAAATTGGGGAAATATGTAAATAGTGTACGATAGTTACATTAAACCGGTACAGTAGTCAATTTTTATCCATATAAAATACATATTATAGAAATCTGAAGCAAAACATAGGCCATTTTTAACGTGAAACTTGAAGATATCCACACTGTAGCCGAAATGGCAGGCCTACATTGGATGATTTATTGATAATTTGTTTACATTAGTAAACAACATGCAAAACTGCAAATTTATGCAACATTGTGGCCCCGAAAAAGCAGGTAGATTTTTCGAAATGATAGAAAACGGGAATATTTTCGGGAATATCCAGTGAAATTTCCGGTTTGACCCGATTTTAAAGGGGGAGGGGGAAGGATGGAACCACTTTTTGTATACTCGCTTGAAACCCCCATTCATACTGCCTTCAACGATATATTAACTTATCATGTCGGTTTAAAATTGCAGGCTGTGGAATTTTTTAACTTTATGCATGCACCGCTGAGAGTACCCTTTCCCCGCAAGCGACTTTCACGTCCCCCTGAAGTACCTAGCTGTGGCGAAACCGTTAGTCGAGAAGCAAAACCGGTTATACAGTTGTAAAGAGCAAGAAGGGTGGAAAGTACCAAAGTGGTTTTAAATTTTTCTAATTCATTGTTTCTCCGCGAAAATTGCCCCTGAAAAACGCGTTTTTTCGTCGAAAAATGGCATTTTTTCGAGTTGCTGCACGTTTTTACTTTTTGAGTTATGGTATGGCATAGATGGGAGAGTTGGCCAAAGGTTCACCGAATACCGCTACGAAGCCATTTTGGCCGTAGTGATTCTAAATTTTTTTTATTGGGTTTTCCGCAGTATAGGAAAACGAAAATGCGAAAATTAGGCTCTGATTTCGAGAAAAAGGTCATTTTTAAAAAAATTTTTTTCTTTCATAAGAACCTTCTCTTGACAATAACCAACACAACAACAACAAAATTAGTGAAATCGGTCCAGCCGTTCACGCGTGATGCCGTGACAAAGGGAAATAGGGATTCCTTTTTATATGTTTTTGTAAAGATGGGAATAAACTATTCATTCATTCATTGCTTAGCATATCTCTCTCTTCAAGTTACAGCCGGATGATGGCCGGATTTTGCCTCCGGAATAATTTGTTACTTGAGGCATAACATTCATGGGTTGCTGGTTCTTGGGATGTCGCTTGGACCTTTAATACAGTGCCCTTGCTTTCGGGCAACTGTTGCCAGAATCCAGTTCATCTGGCTTTAGGGAGCTTTTCCTCTCCCATGGACCAAACGGTGCCCATCCCCTTGGAGTTGGGGTGGGGATCTTTATACTTAGCATAAATGAGCAAACATCAAATAAAGGGACGAGGTTTGCTAAATGAGCTGGGCCATGGTAACAGGGTGCCTTACAAGAAGGTGCAAAGTCGAGTTATGCTTACGGAGAAATAGATACAGATAGCAGAGACCGCTTGCTTAACATGTCATTATGTGGGATTCGAACCAACTTTACGTTTCGGATGAAACCCAGAGTCGTTACCACTGCGCTATTTGTTCAGTTGCTAAGTTGGCAGTCTGTTACATAGATGCGCATTATCTAATAAGAATAACCTTGAATAACTGCAGTATTTGCGTTACGGATAATAGTGTCTTATTATTTGAGATGGAACGTCATGGTAAAAAAAAACTTATTAGATATGCCTCTCACTATTGTAAAAAGCTAGCTTATGCTACAATACCCTGTTTTATCAGTTGTAGGTACAGTATATTGTATCGTATGTATAGCTACTGCGCAATGGTTTTGTTGATAATTAAATTTTTTTTAAAAAAAGCAATAAAAAAGCGCCCATGCTTAACTTATCGCTTTTTCGCATTTCTGTATTAGCCCGGGTGTGATATACTGCATGCACTCCCTCCGACCTCCACTCCCAACCATTCAGCACTTGCTCTTTTACCAGTACCATCTTTCTTTCTGAGACCGACCTCAATCTGGTTTCTTTCTTCCTCCCCTTCGTGTATCCTCTCACTCCCCTTCCAGCCACATCTTTGCTCTCTGACGGCTATCCATTACCTGCATATGATGATGTGCCACACTCCCACGCTTGAGGGGGCACAGCTTGTAATTTTATGTCCATCTATTCTTTTTGCTGAGAAATACACGGAATTTCTATGTATTAATCTATATGCCCGAACCATGCAGTCATCTTTTCGTTAGCCTCTCCATTTATGGTTCCTCATTTGCGGGATAGCTTAGTAATAATGTATTTCTTCATTTTTTTCAGGCCATGGAACGAAAAGCTGAAATCAGCGGAAGAAAAGAAATTAGTGGGACTGCAGTACCTGAGACGATGTGGAATAACACTTCAAGGTGCTGGAGAAGCTCCTGTTAATAAAACACCCTGCCTTGTGAATCTGTCGGCGGACCCTGTATTTAGCGGAACATTGCTGTACAACTTACCAGCAGGAAATGCTGTTGTAGGCAGTTCTTCAGAGTGTCAGATCATTTTGCAAGGCCCCCGTATTGGACCCCAGCACTGGTAAGTTATAGGCATACAGTAAATAAGGCACCCTGTCTTGTGAACACATCGGCGGACCCCTTGTTTACACAGATAACTGTTGTACACCCTACCAGCAGGAAACGCTGCTGTAGGCAGTTCAACGGAGGGTCAGATCATTCTGCAAGACTCCAACATACTGTAGGTATGCTATGGACAGAGAATAAATAAGAGACCACGTATCGTGGATCTATTTGCCACCGTATTTAGTGGAACTATTGTGGGCTTTTATGCAGAGTGTCAGATCATGCTGTGAAGGGCCTCGTAATGGACCCCAGCATTTATCCGGCAGCTCTTGCTGATGCGATGAAAGTTGGCAAGTGTGTGAGCGTTAGTCGAGTGACTACACTGTGGATTGGATTTTCGGGGCAAAGCGAAGCAAACTACGACTCAGTTCAGCTGCTTGAGCTTTGACAAGTTGCTGCAAGCCATAGATTCTTAGAAGAAGCCCTGTATTTCCACAAGCTATGCCGGAAACCTCATTGTGTCAATAATAAGCAAGTCCATTAAAAATTGGAAGGCGATAACCAGCCAAAATTATTAACCCGATTAAAGCTAATGAGACAGATAGGTGAAGGATACCGGCTGCCCAGAACGAACATTCAACTCACTGTAAATTTTATGACGGTCAGATTCCAACAAGTAGCACTGTGCTACGCCGGACTAATGATGTAAGGCCGAAAGATTTGTATTGATAGCTTTTCGTTCAGATGAGCAGGAATTCACGTCAGCAAAATGCTGTATATGTAAGTCAATTGTATAATTACTTACCATGTTTGAATTGGCATGGAATGATGGGCATCCTTATGGGCCTAGGCCTTGCCCAATGCCTACGATCCTATGGATTTTTCGGACACTGTTTCCGTATGAGCTTGTGGCCATTGGCAAACTGTCCTCGATGTCAACCTACACGGATCATGTACAAGCTGAGGCAAGCTTACCGTTGACACAGCTTCACCAAGTTCCGGAACGAGTCTCCATGATTAGTTGAGCCTGCCATTAATTCTTTAATTCTGTTACAGTGAGCTCGAAAGTACGGAAACTGGACTATTGCTGCGGCCCATCGAGGACTGTGAAACCTTCATAAACGGGCACCGTGTCACGGAGCGGACGGAGTTGAAGGAGGGCGACCGGGTAGTGCTCAGCGGGATTCACTTCTTCCGCGTGCAGATGCCGAGTCAAGTTTCCACCGTGCCAAGCTCCCCGTCGTCCAGCGTGGACTTCGAGTTTGCGTGGAAGGAGGTGGAGGCTAAGCTGCGTGGGGATTTGGAAGCGCAGCGGTCTGCACATGCTCAAGAAATGGAAACTGTTTATACGGGTGTGTTTTTTTTCTTCTTAATTTGCGACACATTTTTGCGTATGCACGTAAGTCTTGTGGCCCACTGCTGAGTGTGATTACTACTTTGTTCCTAAAAAAAGGGTTAGTTGTAAGAGGGCCTCAAAATTCGTCCATATGGAAAATAAGGACAATTTTCTTTCGTTCTTTTCAAAACCTTTTATACAATACAATACATAATTCCTTGGTGACGGAAAAATCTGGGGAATTCCACCCTTTTGAGGTTGTTCCTTCGAGCCTAGGTATCGTTGGTTCAGTAGCAGTAGAATAACAGAGAATCAATAATTAAATTTTGGTGACCAATTGGTGAAGTCATGCTTTCGCCTATTACATCGCTTACCGCAAGTTAAAGAAAGTTTCACTCTGAATTGGGACTTTGGTTTTCTGTGCTAAAGTAGCAGTAGTAGTGGAAGTGGAGAGAACGTTCTACCGGTACCGGTGGTCGTACAGTAAGCCCCAGCTGCCTATCTTCAAGTCCGCTTGGTTAATTATTAATTATTTGTTGATTATTCAGTGCTAGAGGCGCAAGCAGACGCTCTGGAAGAGGAGAGAAGGGCTAACCGAGCACTGGAAGTGGAGAGAGACGTTCTTCAGGCACGCGTGGAGGTACAGGACGCACCCGCGGCCCCCATTAGTCCGTACAAATCAACATTCCTAAAGGTATGCGATTGCTTTGTGTAAATGCATCATTAATAGCCAATCTAATCGTTTGTTTGTTCGTAAATACACGGATTTTCTACCTGTCTATCTATCTATTTGTGTTGTCTGTGATAGACATTGATTGATTTGTTAGATAAAATTAACGACCGCTAATGGGTTTGCTCTTAAATAAAATAAATGAATTTACTCACCATATTATTCTGAACAAGTGTGAACCTCGAATTCGTCTCTTAACAAGTGGCCTAGGAAGTCTCAAGAACTGTATTGCTAACTAACTGCTGCTGCTGCTGCTAAATTTAACAAATCATAAGTGACGTAATAAAATTAGACCAGTTAGATGTCAGTTGATTTAAAACAAAGACAAAAAACTCTGCGAGCCGTAGTATTTCCCACATTCACTTTGTAATACTTCTTCCTACCAAGTAAATTTGTAAAATAACATAACTTTGTCAAGTATTACTAAAATATATTAAAAGCGACCGGTTTCGACACTAGGCAACTATATATGTATATAGTACGCCCAAGTACAAGCATGCTACCACTATGCCACCGAAGCTGATTATACGTTTTGTAAGGCTTTTCCCTCTCCTATCTCTTAAGTAATTTGGCGGTTGTTTACAGGATCTTGACGCTATTTTGACACCCAGAGAAGAGAGTAAAGAAAAAAGCATGCCATCCATGCGGAAACTATTGAAGGAGGCCACGTCGCGATGTTCCAAACTGAGGCTCTCATTGGTGAGTTTTCAGGATATGAAACCTAGATATTGGTCACCCCTGGATCACTCAAAAATCAGTCAGTTTCTATTTTATATTTAATTTACTAGGTACGCTATAAAGATTTGGTCTATCCAAGTTTTATTGGGCTATTTTATACGCAATATCATAGTGTAATTTTGTTTTTTGGTGCTGCCATTTCCCCATTAGCTTAACAGCGCGTAAAATGTTAGTCCATCATTATATTAATAAAAAACAACCGATTAATCCGGGGGTGGCCAATGCCTACGTTCCACATGCTCTTAAATGGTTGGATTTTACAACTGTCGCCTCAGTAAAAATTACGCCATTGTTAGAAGCAGATGATTGTTATCCGCCATGTTATTTACATATACCATCTTCTTAGTCTTCTGCTTCTGGCTGTACAGCCCTTGGCGGACTACGCTTTGGCCTGCTCAACAATACTCCTCCAGTCCTCTCGGTTTTGCATGGCGCTACACCATCTATGGACTCCCAACTCGAGGAGGTCAGTTTCTAATCCGTGCTTCGTGATTGTTGACCTATGTAAACTTCTGTATTCAAGACCCTTCGTCTTTCTTTTAAGAAGACAGTTATTACACTTTGTTACGCTTTCATGCAGTTTTGTGTTTGACAGGTGTTCCGGCAGGAACAAATGGTGGGGGATGCGGGACTGGAACCCGTTGTGAAGATGGTTGACGAGCAAAAGCAACAGTCGACTATTTTAAGAACAGATCAGTTTGTTGGATTCCTCGAAGCTCTACGCATTATTGATTGTCCGGTATGGTTTTATTGTATTTATTTTTACTATATACAGGTAGTAAATACTCAATATAGCTCTACTGTCAATATTTCCTATTCAATTTGATTTCTTTTTCCTATAGATTTTTTCCTTCCGGGTGTCACTTAAAATACCTACTCAAATACTGTTTATTTTAGAGCAAATCGTAGTTCGTTTTAGGGAGATTCCCTAAGAGACCTATTGAGTTGGTGATCAATGTTCGACTTCCGGAAAATTTCTTCAAAACTTTTCATTTCATGACCCCCTGACCCTAAAACCACCCTCCGTTCAAAATGTTATACATACATATATGTATTTATGTGGGTATGTACGTATGTACAGTATATCGATTTTAGGAAACAATGTCTTCCGTAAATATTATCCGATTTCGATTAAACCTGGCACAAAAATTGATCATACAAATGTCTTGATCGAGTAAGGTTAGTTTAGGTTACAAGATGGCGGCCGATTGAAACCTTATATAATTCATCAACCCTTTTTACGACAAATCAACCATTTTAAGATGGCACCCAGTGAAAATAATTTGATAAGTAAAAGTTCATAGTCGGCATTGTGGTTCGAAATTTGGAACACAAGAGTGTTTTGTGTGTTGATGTTGTGGTCGGGAAAATAATGATGTATTTTTTATTACATAGTAGGTAGCGTAGAGGAAAAGCAGGGTCTGCGGAATCTCCCTACACCTGATCAGCCAGAGCCGAAAGGGATCTTTTGTACGAAGCCGATTTTGACAGTGAACATCGATCGTAGAGGCGTCAAAACATACGTTAAATTAGATGACATGCTCTTCCACATTTAATATATGCCATGTGGCCTTCACTAACCCCAATTGACCACAGTTTTTGAACCCATTCCTGGTGACTACCACACCGACCGTATTTTGTGCAAATCAAATTCAATTATTGCGGCGGATCTATGTTAGAAAGAGGTACATTAGTATTATGTATCAAAATGCTCAGAATTTGTTTTTTTCGGTTTTCCTGGTATTTTTGGCTACTGTACGATTGATATTTCACAAGATATTTGATTTTTTTTCCCCTCCAATTGTATTTTAAAATGCTCAAAATGAGCTGAAATTTTATTAATAACCTATAATATTGTTGATTTAATTGTAATTTAAAATTTGTAAAGGTTGACGTAATGCAGTTGATCCAAGATGTACATTGGCAGAAGGAGACTCAGCCAAAATCTATTAAATTTCACAGTATTATAGGAGAACTTAGCAGTCATCAAGACAATAAAGGTAAGACATTCACTAGAAATTTTACTATGCTTTTGCTATTAGGGAGATTCATTCATTGAGATGGCGACCAATGTTCGGCTTTCGGAAAATTTCTTCACAACTTTTCATTTCATGACCCCCTGAGCCTAAAACCACCCTCCGTTCAATATGTTATATATATATATACTGTATGTATGTATAGTCCACGCAAAATGAGAAAAGTATGGACATGGAATGTTTTGATCCTATGCAACACTGTAAAAATATTCTTTGCACAATTTTTGTTATGCCGTGTATCCAATGCAACAAGGTAACACAAAATGGTGCAAAGAATATTTTTATAGTGTTGCACTGGATCAAAACATTCCACGTCCACACTTTTCTCATTTTGCGTGGACTATATATATGGATGTATATCGATTTTAGGAAACACTTAACTTCTGTAAATATTATCCGATTTGATTGATGCAACTTGGCACAAAAATTGATCATACAAACGCCTTGATCGAGTTCGTTAACCAGCTAGATCCACTATTTAGTTATAAGATGGCGGCCGATTGAAACCTTATGTAATTCATATCTCAGTTAATATTGGTCGCAGAGGAATGAACTAAAATTTGACTGAAAGCCCGTAATATTATCTATAATAATGGTGATCAACACTTTTTACGACAAATCATCCATTTTAAGATGACGTCCAATCAAGGTAAAAATAATTTAATAAGTAAATGTTCATAGTCGTCTTTGTTTGGAACACAAGAGTGCTATACTTTACAACTATTAAAATGCGTAAAACCCTACTATTTTGCTCTTATATTTTCAATTTTTCCTTAAATCCTGCCTGATGACGTCGTAGGGTCTACTCAGTTTTGCCCCCGCCATCATTCTAAAACTTTACGCCTCTGGGTAGCGTAGAAGAAAAGCAGGGTCTGCGGAATCTCCGTACATCTGATCGACCGGCTCGAAAGGGATTTTTTTTTTTTTTTATCTGCGTCAGTAAATAACGATTTGTATATAGAAAATAACATGGCACAATGTAACTGGCATGGGCCAGATATCAATATAATCAGCTGCAGTTGACCGGGTGTTATATATGACCCTTCCCACTTTCTCCTGCCTTTTTACTTCTGATTATTCAGAACTGCCTCGGGTATAGTCCACGCAAAATGAGAAAAGTATGGACATGGAATGTTGTGATCCTGTGCTACACTTTAAAAATATTCCTTGCCCCATTTTGTGTTACCTAGTTGCATTGGATGCAAGGCATAACAAAAATTGTGCAAAGAATATTTTTACAGTGTTGCACAGGATCAAAACATTCCATGTCCATACTTTTCTCATTTTGCGTGGACTATACCAGTCTCACTCTTCTGAGAATGCCATGAATCCTGTTCGATGAAAATAGAATATATAGTTCCCAACCATAAGCTAAGTATTGCCGATATCGGTGAAATGTAGCGGGACATGGGAAACAAAGTGAATACCGGTTGTAGGGTTCCCAGGGCCGTAGCCAGAAATATTTTTCGGGGGTACGTCTGACGTCACCACAGGTGAGGTAACCTAAATATTTAAACTCCATTCTGTCTAGTGTACGCTGCATGCATCATTTCCTCGTGCACCTGCTATAGTCCATTCGCTTTACGTGTCCGTAACCAATAAGCCGCAAGAATCCATTCTTGACTTTCATTGTGTCAGTAATTTCTATATTGATAGTTAAACCCACAGATTTAGCTACAGGCTGAGCATTGACACACCCGCCTTACCCAAAGTATACACACGCCCACCAGCGCATATCCTCGAAGGAGTCTCGAGCCTAAATAGAATCAAATAGTTAAGTTGCAGTGTACTTCATCACACCATATATGAACAGGTCCTAAGTAAATACTGTGTGTGTGTCGATTTCATTATTTTTGCAACCTGACAAAATTCAAAATTGTGCAGCATCCCTCTGTTTGATTGCAGAAAACGAAAATCCTGCAGAAAGTGTTCTTCAGCACCTGGAAGGAATGATGAGACATGCGGAGCAACTTATGGCGCTGAGCAAAAGGGACGAGGCCGTACAGCAGCAAGTGGAGAAGGCCTTACCTCATCTCAACGCCTTCTTCTCGGCAGTGCGTTCTCATGACAACGAAGACAATGCCAAAACTGTCAGATTCAACATACCTTCGTGATTATTGTTGTTACCGTATAACAGCGCTCTTGATATATTACTAGAGCGAGGCCGCGATGCAACGAGTGGGGAATACCTAACCCCAACTTGAAGCATTCTTCTCAGCAGTACGTTCTCATGACAACAAAAACAGTAGTAGTGCCAAAACTGTCTGATTCGACATACCTACGTGATTATTGTTGTTGCCATGAACGTATGAGCAGCGTTCTAGATATCGCTGCTCCGGAAGAGAAAGGACACAACTCTAAATCTATTAATTTACAGAAATTGAAGTTAAAGTTTTTTTATAATGGATTAGGCAACCTGACGGTTCCCGCCAAACAGAAAACGACACAACTGCCATCGCGTGGAAAATTTACACACTACATTAACGCAAAAAATATATATTTTTTAAATATTTCAGCGTTATTTAGTCGAAATCGACAATTTTTGAGTTTTGTCTTTTTTCTTCCGAAGTAGCGATATATTACTAGAGCGAGGCAGTGTAGCAACGAGTGGGGAAAGTCTTACCACCTTAATGCCATCTTCTCGCCTTTGCGTGTTCATGACAACGAAGACAGTACCAAAACTGTCAGATTCTATGTATCTACATTATACAGCATGTGATTATTGTTGTGATGGCCTTCACCGTAGACTTGCATATAGACATACTGAACTGTGACGGGGCTTTGATTGGTGGCTTACGGTACCCCTTTGGTATATTTCAATTGTTTATTGCAATTATAAAAGTTTGAAAATGTTACCTTTTTTCACACGACAAAATTTAAAGTAGCACCAACAAACGTTTTTCGTTCGTTTTCGTTAATGACTTGTTTTGCTACCTTAGTTTTCCTTTTGAATGCCATTAAATTGCTGAACTATGATATTATTATGCATTATCTAGAGAAAATATAAACAAAAAGTCCAAAATATTCTTTTTTGTATGATTAAATTATATTTTTACGTAAGGTAAAAGCGCCAGTAGATGGCCACTTAATGCAGTTCCTTTCAATTTATCATCACTAACTTAGTGATTTATAGGTTTATGCTCCAAATGATTAGACATTTTTGAATCCCAATAAATTTTATTCTTTTAATTATTACCTTCAATTATGACAAACGTAAATGTGAAAAATTAGAAATGCAGATACACATCAACTTTAGTAGTTGCCCACTTGTAAAAGGTGGAAATTTATTAGTTGACCACTAACTCCGCCAATAGTTGGCCATCCCATTTTAATGCTTTCCTAGCCTATGTATACTAGAATTAACCTTCTAGAAACGTTCCATTACAAACAGAGAATAATTTTATTTAAGCTCAGTCAATATAATGATACATTTCAGGAACATTAAACATGTTGCGGGTCTTGCTGGACCTCTGGGGCTTCCCTATGCGACCTACAACTGCTTCCCAAGTGTATTCGAGGATATCAGGTCATTCCGGCCACTTCCAAAGCTTTCCCAATGATGCCATAGCGGAAACTGAGGCCGTTGTTGCAGATGATTTGACTACTACCCCAGGGTAGAATTTAGTGTTTTAGTTGCCATGGAGACAAGAAAGGGGTACCTGCGCCAAATCTGACCGATCACAAATCATAAACAGAATATACTAAAAGTCTATGATAACAACTAACTGTGTTGTCTTGCAGTTATATTCGGTATTTATTTACGTTTCATTCCAGCACCTTATTGTTAAGGTCCCACCGGAATGTGCCACGATCTTGACTATGTACAAAATCAAATTGCACGAGAAATACTGATCGTAGTCCTATCATTGAAGAGTGAGTGGATGGAAGAAATGTTCCTATATATTTCTATACTGTATATGCCGTGACCATATCGTAGATTTGCTCATTTCATGAAATGGTCGCCATCTCCACAGATAAACAAAGCGTTTGCAGCGCCTCTACCGAATGAATGAATGAATGTAACTATTTTACGATATTATCCAATAATCTTGACTATTTCATGAAGTAACCGGGCGTTATATCGAGAAACGATTTCTTATCATTGATCTGCCCCAGCCACATCATGATGGGCCAATAGACACTGAAGTATTTCATGGAATTCTTGAGCAAATCTACGATGTGACCACCATATATATGTTATGTGACTGTCACTAACACCCTTTGGGCACAGGTTGTAGAAGGCGTGAAAATACTGAAAATCCCACGCTGTGGTCAAACCTGACAGCCTGGTATATATTTATCAAATGTTAAAGGAACATTTCTTCTTGCTTATGATTTAACATGAATATTTCCTGTGAAATTATGATTTACGCAACAAAAAAAAAGATAGTGGCGCCTTAAGATATGATATGTGATTTTTTAATGTTTACTTGTAGTTTGATGTAATAAAGTAAGCGTGTTAGTTAATTTATGAGCGGAAATGTTCAAATTAACTTAATTTAATTTATTTGTCAAGATGTTGGGCATTAACAAACCAGTGACGTTTGGTGCAATCTTTGGTGTTTGTGTAATTAAACAAAAAATGTGTACGTTTTTTACATTTAGTGTTATTATTATTTATTCTGCTGATTTCACTCGGAAAATGAGAGAAATAAGACTCGGCTGGTGGGAACATGTCCGAGGTGGTGAGTTGGCTATTTTTTCAATATTATTGCAGACAGACTGATGGGGTGGCAATACCAAGTAGCCAATCTAGGAAACGAAATCCATTTCGGCCCTGCCCGATCAGCTGTAGGGAGATCTCATGCAAGCGCAGACCCCGCTTCGTGGTGCGATGGTTTCTTCCCTTGTAAGTTATATATTGTATAACACATTTCGCACAGCTGGCGTAGACCCCGCTTTTCCTCTATGCTACGCTATATAATTATGTACTTAAAAATAAAACACTTTTAAAGGAAAATTAGTTCTCTACTGACTCCACTTTTTTCCCGACCACATCACTCTTCTACTTAAGTTGACCAAATCTTTATAGCTTACATATTAAATTAAATAAACCAACTGACTTTGGCGGGATCCAGAATATCTAGGTCCCTATGGTCAGCTTCCTTTATTATTTTCTTAACTTAGTAGGATGAAATAAATAAATCAATATTTTATTTTATGCCAGCATTATTTTAATTTGATACGTGTTCCCATTAATTTATGTCTTAAATCTAAAACCCCTTAAGTAAAAATAAATAATTCTTTATCTGCTCATCTAGAACAATATTTACTAGCCTATGTCCCTAGTACATTACGATTACGAATTTTATACCATTGAAGCAACAATTCGGGATAATGTTAAAAACTGTTTACAGATACAATTTAGGAGATAGTAGCCCATAAAATACAACTAACATGTTTAAAACTCAATTCTTTTATAGGCTAATGACCCTGATTACACACTCGAATATTTATTCGATCGAAGAAATATTTGTAATGTTTATGTTGAAGTATACAATTTGAATCTGAATTTAGGTATATATAAACAAAAAATAACAAAAACTTAGAGTTTTAGAAAAACTTGTTATAACAACCCGAATTAGTAAAACCCAAATAATCGTTAAGAAATTAAGTTTTTCTAAAACTCTAAGTTTTTGTTATTTTTTGTTTATTAAAATGAAATACCACGAAGTCACGAGTAATCTAATTATTTATGTTAGGTATATAGGCTATCACACTTTCCAATTTTTCTATGGTGGCCATTCCACCGACGAATTTACTTGAAAAATTGACTTTTGTCATTGACGTTTGTTTTGTTTTAAGGAGATTATTATGTAGATACTTATATATTATTATAAATTAAGATATAATATGGTAGACTTATTAATGATGTCTGCTACCACATCATAACTTAATTTATAATAGATTAGTTAAGTATCTACATAATAGTCTCCTTAAAACAAAACAAACGTCAATTACAAAATTCAAATTTGAAGTAAATTCGCCGGTGGAATGGCCACCTTAGGCCCTTATTTATTGGATTGAATGTTCGAATAATATTCAAAAATGTAACGGGGGGATTGCCTATACTTTGCCTACTGTAAATTAGTTATTACAAAACTGAGTTTAAACATGAGGAACTATACTTCCATTTGATTAACTAATTTGACCAGGATAGAGGTCATAATATGGTATGGCATATTCGTTTATTCGTAAAAACACAAGATGCACAGAAATTTTTCCAGTGACAAAAACAAACGTGCCGTTTCATCCGCGTTTACATTGGGCAAAATGTTTCTTGGCTAAGGTGGCCAATTTTACATCAAATTTGATTTGAGATTTTTGTTTTACTCAATGACATTCTCCATTTTAATTTCCTTATGTTAAAATTGATCAAAGAGTAAAATCACGCGTTGCAAACAATAACAAATTATACAATGGCGTCGTCTAGAGATGATAAATAATTTAAATTAATTTCTTGAGAACGAACGAATTATTTCGTAGTTTAAATCATAAAATATCTTGTAGAAAATAAAATTAAAAGAAGGGCGGCGGGCAAACTTACAAATTTGGAAAAAATTGAAAACAAGTGGAATGGGATGTAAAAATAAATAATGCAACATTGATGATTTTCCGTCAATGACAAAATCAAATTTGAATTAAAATTGACCAATGGAATACCCGCCTTAGACAATCGCTCAAAAAGTATTGATAAAGAACACTGGACGGCACCGCCATCTTCTAACGTACAGGTCAGGACATGACAGGAAATTTTTTCCGAAAAGTTGTTTGTTCCGAGTCCCAAGCTTACTACAATTTCTGGCCATGTAAAGCGTAAGAGTGAAAAGGAGGGCTTTAAAGCCGTAACTTAGCTAGGTTGACTTAGTAAATAGAACAAAGTCATTATTTATGTATTTTTATTCCTGAGACTATTCAAGCGATGATGGGATACGCCATAATAGATAATAAACATTATTTTACAAAATTCACTTCACCAGATGGAAAAAAAACGAGGAAGGCCATGTTTTTGTCGCTCCAGAAATCGCCGAACATTTTGATGTGCTCTAACATGAATAAGCAGAAAAGGAATAGGCGAAATATTAATATATTATAGACTAAGAATGATAATTATGAAAGTTGATAGAAATGTGAGTATATGATACGGTGTTGTGAATACTAGTCAAAAAAGCTAAGCTATTTTCTTGTCAAAAACATAATCGAGTGCAGTCCACAAATAAAAGCACGAAACGAAAAAATTGGACATAATAGAACAAGTCTCGGAGAAAAACTTAGGTGGTATGGTCATGTAACGACCCAAGCAGCACGGCTCCAGTCACTGAGTGGAAAAATGGTCGTTTTACACGTTAACATCAGACCCGTAAGATGGCCACCCATCACAGCTCAGTCAATTACCGTCACAATCAACAATTCCCAAGGCCAAGTCCCCATCATTTCTGTTGTCATTTTTTAATTGGCAGAAGAAAATATCAAACCTGGTCACATTACTTAAACGGCGATTTCACCAACGCCACCATGTTTGCCCACTATCGGCTGCATATGGCTTATGGTTTGCGCGATCTATTAGAATTTTTTATCGTTGGTTGAAATGCTACATTTTGTTATAACACAACATTTCAACGTGTAAAATGACGTTTTCCACTCAATCCCAGGGCCGCGGCCGTGCTGTTTGAGGTGGAAGGGCAAGAGGAGGGCTAAGAAGTTGTGGTGGGAGGACAAGCCAAGAATCTGACGGAGAGATCAGAGAGAGCTGAACGAAGAGAAGGAGCAGGACAAACGATAGCATAATCCATTCTGCAACTGCAGCACCAGAAAGATGAAACTAGAGTTCTATTAAGGAGAGTTAGGGCATTCGAGGTCTCCAAAAGGTTTGTTTGAATCCTGGGGTCATCTGCTGCGTCTTATTAATAGCTGGTCATAGGAGACGCGGCGGGTGGCCCCAAAAATAAAAAATAAATGGCGGGAAGCTAGTGTCCTGTCTTGATTAAGCTAACCAGGAATTAGTTTTGGGCATTTTAAATTGTAGGCTACAACAAATCAGTAGCCAGTCAATTATTTATCAATTTCGAGGCCCAAAAAGTATTGAAATGAATTGATTATCCTTCATCCCTGTGTTAAAATTTAATTTTAATACTTTCCCAGGCATGTTATTCTTTTGGTGCTACAGCTTTTATAACACTATTATATAAACAAGCATTTCTAAGTGAAAGTGGATGTTTTTTCTGTAGTGCCCGAATATAAGACTTGCATTCATTCCATCCATTAACACAGAAAAAAGGGCAATAGCAGAAAGCCTCCATGCAATGTGCCCGCATCTCTTCCAATCATTCCAGGTTTTATGCTAAGGTTTTGGTCTCGATTAAAGATGGCGGTAGCCTGAATAACATTGACAGACTAAACGGGTTGTGGCGGAACCAGCAGCTGAAACCAAGTTTAACCACAAATTTAATAAATTAAGGCAAGAAAATAGGGGCCACCAAGATGTTGAATTCATTTATTCCAAATTTGGCAAATATTGATCATAGACCTTAGAAGTAATGTTCCTCTGCATTTTGATGTATGCTATGGAGCCAGCAACAGCTGTGGACTGACTAGCATTTTCCCCAATTTCACTTATTCCACAACTATAGCATGCCACCAAAAATTTAATAATACATCTCATTGAAAGCTCTGAATATTTTATTAAATTTGACTTTCACAAAAAAACACACATTGAGTTATCGCACTTAATTCTTAGATACAACTCCACTTTCACAGTAACCAGCCAAAATTTACAGCATAATATCAGATGCATATCAGGTACTTGGTCTTTGAGTCGAGGATGTGCCAGGGACGCCACTTACCGGGGTAGGTTGGATGGGTTGAAGGGCGGAGGCAAGAAGGGAAGTGGGGGAGGTCGGGTTAGGTGAGGGGACGACGGCCGACGCCCCTGGGGCGCCACTTGCAATGTCTCCCGACACGCCCACTGCCTCCGCTACTTGCAGCCACTCCTTTTGGCTTTGCTTGTCTTCCGGCATGAACACGGTGTTTTGTTGCTTGCTCTTGGGCCCAAACTGGTCAATTCTGCAAGTTGAAAATAAATAAATAATGGGCAAGACTGATATTAAACTAACTTTGGTCGAAGAGGTAACCTCGTTATAAGGTCATTAGAGGATTTTAGCAAAAACTGGACTTGGCGGGATTCGAAGCCGAACCGGGGCATCGTCTTAACCGCTGGACCACAAGTTCGACAAGTACAGTGCCTGCACGGTTAAATAGTTAGTAGTGTAGCTGTGCTACACCTGTCAAGCAATACGAATCTGGTCAAAGAGCATATAAGCAGAGGATTTAGCAGACACTTTGCTTGTCGGGCCCGATAGCCCGAAGCCCCGAATAGGCGTAAGGCGTAGATCGTGGGTTCGAATCCCACCAAGTCCAGCAACTTCGGTTATGTCCTCTCTCTCTCTCTTCTCATCACTTCATTTCTGATCCTGTACTTTATGACCTATCCTGCCCTATCAGTATTTAATGCACGGCACTGAGTCCCGCCAGTTCGCCAAGCACTAAAAAAGACTGGAGATGTGAATTGTGTGCAAAAGGACTAGGAGCGCTAATCAGACATCTATTTAACCAACTATTCCAAAAGCTAGAAGACCGGCTTGGGGCTGTTGAAAGAAGCCAAGCCTTCTTAAGTGATCAATGTTCAGTAAAAGCTTAACATTATTAATGTGGGATTACAAGCTAAAGTAACCGGATTAGAAACGCAGCTCCAGAACAAAAATAAAACGATCGATAATCTCTCCTTGAGGCTAGTGAACTAAGAACAGTACAGCAGAAGGAAACAACTAGAGATCCGTGAAGTTCAACAAACAGAAGGGGAAAATGTAGAGCAAATAGTGATGAAAGTAGCTGAAAAACTAAATGTACCACTAACACCTAGCGATTTGGAATTTGCACATCGCATGCCTACCGCCCCCGGAAAGGGCCCTACCATTATAGCCCGCTTCGTAAATAAAAGAACAACCGACCTCTCTCTAAATAAAAAAAAAGAAGACTATCACAAATCAAGAAATCATTGGAAATAGTCAGAAAGGAACTGGAAAAATCTACATAGGGGAAAGTTTATGTGCATACAACCGGCAGTTACTTTGGATGGTCAAACAGCAGGCAAAAACGCTTTCCTTTAAATACGTATGGTGGAAAAATGGTGTTTTAGTGCGGAAGGCGGACAATTCTAAAGTAATAAAAATTAATAATCACAATGAGCTCAACAAAATTCGTATACTTCTACAAACTAAAATGAAAATAATATATACATACACACTATAGTCATAATATTTATGATAAACTCGATAGATAATGAAAGATTCAGATAACATAATACTGCAACACCACAATATACAAACACACACAATTGAACATGATGAACATGCCAAAATCATTATTAGCTCTCTAAAAGGATTCAAAATTCTTCACATGAATATACGTAGCCTACACAAAAACTTCGACCAATTTCTAATCTTTATCCAAAGCCTTAAACTAAGAGAAGTGGACCTCATAATCTTAACAGAGGCTTTTATAAAGAAAGGTCAGACGCAAAATTTCCCTAATATACCGACTTTTGAATACATAGTCACTGGAGGAAAGATATCAAGAAACGATGGTGTGATAATTTACTACAAAAATCAATTTAAAGTTTCACCTCTAACCCATAACATGCCTGATTGCACATCCCTCCTAATCAATGTTACATTACCAAATGATGAGCAGGATCTCAAATTACTCGCAATATACAGATCACCATCAATAAACAATATTGAAAGATTCACAAATAGCTTAAATATACTACTAAACAAACATAATCCTATAATAGTCGGCGACATAAACATTAATCTAAAAAACGAATCAATGAGCGAAAAATACGTCAATGTAATTTCAGAACACGGGTATATCTCTTGCATTAATGACTACACAAGAATCACAGATAAAACTAAATCCTGCATTGACCACATCCTGATTCCTGATTCACTCTACAATGACGATGTGGTAGCACTCAACATAAAAACATCCATAACTGACCACTGCACCCAATTACTGCACTTACCGAAAAAAAAACATAAAAGAAGCAATAACAATGTACCAAAAGAGAAACAACCTGCCCAGATAACTACAATTATTGACTACAACCAACTTTGTGAAACCCTGAAAATTGAAACCTGGACAGAAGCACTAAGTGAAGAACCCAGATAACTGTTACAATAAATTCATTACCAAATTTAAGGAACACATCAATAATAACACCACAATAAAATCTAAGAATGACAAAACTAACAAACTTAAAATACTGAAACCATGGATAACAGAAGACTTAGTGAAAGATATCAGATACAGAGATAAACTCCATGAACAATGCAAAAGACAACCGTATAATAGCATACTAATAAAACATAAGAACAAACTCAGCAAAACACTGAAAATTAAAATAAAGGAAAAAAAGAACAACTACTATAAAACTAAACTCCAAGAGTCAAAAAACGATATAAGAAAAACATGGAAAATTGTCAATGAACTAACGATCTCAGAAAAGAATAGCTCACAAAAAAACAAATAGACTCCATAAAAACTGAAAACAGAAAGATAAACGTGAAAAACGATGCAAAACTTGCAGCAAACACTTTTAATGAATATTTCACAAACATTGGTCATTCTCTAGCAAACAATATAACAACCATACCCACGCCTGATGTGGAAATAAGTTATAAGCCTAATACTATATTTTTAACCATGATATCACACGAAGACGTTCAGGACATAATGAAAAACATGAAAAAAGGCTATAGCGTGGGTTATGATGAAATTTCTATAGCAACATGCTCAGATATCAATAATTATAGGCCTATTTCACTGCTATCCAACATAAGTAAAATATTTGAAAAAATAATCCACCAGAAAATATACCCATTCTGTGATCAGTTTAAACTTATATCAAAACATCAGTTTCGATTTAGAAAAAAAATGAGCACAAGTGACGCCATCAACAAATTACTAAAAACACTCCACGAAGCCCGCGAAAAAGGAAGATATCGCTTGACAATTTTTCTGGATCTCAAAAAAGCCTTCGACACCGTACCCCACGCACGGCTACTTGAAAAACTTAACAAACTAGGAATCAGGGGCATAGCTGGGGATCTCATTAAAAATTACTTAACGAATAGAAAACAATGCACAAAAATCAACAATACAATAAGCACGGAACAAATAATGTCACTCGGAGTTCCACAGAGCACAGTATTAGCACCATTATTATTCAATTTACATCTAAATGATTTATTAGAAACAAATAGATTCGAATCAATAATTGCTTTTGCCGATGACACCTGTATCACCTGCATAGCGGATACATATCATTATCTATACACACTAGCCAACTCAGAATTTAACTTAATCAAACAATGGTTAGAAAAAAATAGACTATCGTTAAACCTGGAAAAGACCGTATTTGTTGATTTTTCGTCAAAAAGAGACGCTTGTACCAACAACTTGTCCATAGAAAACATAATCCAAACTGAAAACACGAAATACTTAGGCATCATAATAGATGAACAATTGAAATGGGAACCCCATACTCAATTGGTTGCCAACAAACTAAGAAAAACTATACATAAATTTGTCCAACTTCGTAACGTTGCACAAGAACCTCTAATTAAATCCTTTTATCCCATCTAACATATGCAATATCAGCCTGGGCAGGTGCCTACCAAAATGTAACGGACAAAGTCAATACCGTACAAAGAACAATCCTAAAAATTATACATAAAAAGGGGACATTATATCCAACAAAAAACCTATACATTTTAGCGGATGTCCTAGACGTTAAACAATTATATATAAAAAAACTCAATAATATTAGTACGCAATCAAAAACAAAACTTAAAATCTGTACAACACTCACACAACACAAGATGGCTCCACACACATCCTTTCACACAACAAACTGTTCGAACCACAAGATCTCAACACCAATCTGAATATATAGGCATATCCTATTACAATAAACTACCAATTCAAATAAAGTCATTAAAAAACTTTTTTTGTTTCAAAAGAGCAGTTACACAATGGATAAAGACCGAACTACCACCAACATAAAAGTATACCACCCCGTACACACTCCACTCCCCCCCCCCCCCCCCTCCATAGCCAGATAGTATAAGTCGCACACGGGCCCTTGCCTTGCGATATGGACTTAAGAAAACGCTGTAACATGGCATTATTGTATTATATTATTATTATTATTATTATTATTATTATATAACAAGGCCTAAGTAGGTGAGCGCGATAAAGCTGTCATGCTTACTTGTCGTATATGATGGCATTAAGACCGAGTTTCTTGAGGTAGCTGATCGTCTCTGGATCGTTGTTGTCGTCTCCCCAGCAGAAGACGACCAACCCATTGCTCTTAACAAGCCGCACCTGCTCAGGGTCTCGCAAGATGTCCTCCGTGTGCACGTTTATACCCTAAGAAGAAATAAATCTGTATTAGAAACTAATTAATTAGTTAAATGAATGGTTCCACGGAAGAACGTTGTAATCAGCAATTTCAAATTTTTTCAGGAGAGGTTTTTTTTTTGTTTCTGTCTTAACTGTAAACTTTTTTATGTCCAACCTATTTCAACGTTCTCCACGTTAATTTTCCTCTTTCTGCCCCTAGTTATTTGTTTAACATCATTGGGTGACAGTCCTTGTGTCTGAACAGCCGCCATATTTGTACAAGTTACAACGTTCCTTCCTCCACGCTATTGAAAATGAAAATGAGCATTGAGCCAACATCTATCGGAATTTCATCAAACTGAAAACACGGATCGGTTCCTGCTCACGCAGTCACGCTTACTACGTTATTCTGTATATGAATCAATTTGGAACAGTCTCACTAACTACCTATCATTCATCCCTATGCGTGACTGAGAGACATTCAAAGAAGTGTCAGCAATCTACAATGAAACAACGATAAATAATAGAATCCCAAACTATTGTAAAACAACCCGCTGAATTCTTCTAACGATAAAACGCACCCCATGAAAACCAGGGTTGAAAATGTAAAAAGACCAGGTTAGTATTTCAAGAATAACACCAGGGGAATTATTTTACTTAGCCCTGTACTGTGCTGGTTTAGGTATCGTAAAACACTAAATATGTAGTTTAGGGTAACAAGGGTACTTACGAGCATACCAAGGCCGTACGCGAATCTAACAGCTGAAGGAATAGTGTGACACCGAGGGTCTTGGTACATCGGGTACTTGGAGGTGACGCCCTGTGTAAGGAACACCACTGGGTACTTGGACTGCTTGTACTTCACCCTGTAACAAAGGAAGGAAGGTATAAAATAGATTAGTTAAAGGAGAGGGGGGGGGGGGGGGACTGGACTTGGCGGGATTCGAACCCACGATTTATGCCTATCAGTCCGCGGTTAAGACATTACCCCAGATAGGCATAGATCGCAGGTTCGAATCCTGCCAAGTCCGGTATTTTCTAAAACCTCTAATGTCGGTTATAACGAGGAAGTTGCGTTTCACCTGTTCAACCTAAGTTCGATTAATGTCAGTACTGCAATATAGGTACTGAATAAAGCCTGATAAGTATAAAAATCAAAGATCCCATGAAAAATCAATCGTAGAGTTTTCAAAAATACCAGGACAAACAGAAGACAATTTTTCTGAGCTTTTTGATAAGTATGATGCATGTGCCTCTTTTAAACACAGATGGCCCACAATTATTGAATTTAAAGAAATAACGATTGATGTGGGCGTCTTGAGGAAGGAATTCATGAACTGTGGCCAATCGGTGTTACAATAGTGAAGGAATGTTGAGGAGCATTTCTGCTAATTTGACAGCTCTAAATATTTCCTCTCAATATTCCCTGTGAAAATCTACTTTGAAAAAAATTAGTGGGGGACTCCGATTTGCTCCTAATGCTGAGTACTTAAAAAGAGTAAATGATCGCATTAGTAAAGGCTGTAGTTTGAAGAAAAACGGTTTTTGGTGCATTGGGTACTAAGGGCCGTTATCATTATACTGGAAAAGCTACGCATTGGTAGGTAGATAGCCGTGCTGTCCAGTATTCCTTACAGATACTTTCCAAGCGATGGTGGGACCAGGGCTTACAGGTGAGACTCTATAAGAAAACACCACGGGGTACTTCAACTGCTTGTAAATCACCCTAAAAAATAACGTTCCACAAGACATTTAAGGAACCCAAAGAGTCAGCGCTTCGCACCTCGCAGATTGACACAACGCGCTGCTCAGCGGCTCACTTTTCATATTTTAAAACTTCAAAACCAACAAAAAAACGTCTATACTCAATTCATTCTAAGCAACATACAGTATAACAAGAAATATGACAGTGAAATGTGGGCAGAATAGATCAGATATTGTAAATAAATAAACATGGAGTGTGTGGCGTATCTAATGACCGCTCTAATTACTGCATTATTTTAATTGACCTTTCCTCTGAACGCCCGGACAATTAATAACAGGCAAGGAAAACCGTTAAAGCCCATAGCCCGGAGAATCCCTAAATGAGAGACATGACAGTACCGAATGTTTCGCGCCAAAAATAATACGTTTCTAATGTTATGGAAAGAATTCTTCAACTTCATGGCTTGCACATTACTTGACTCTTTTATAGACTTCGCTTATGGAAATGATAGGTCATGGAAGTTAGGTTATATTTTACTTCAGTTGCCTCTCCATAAACAAGACTGACCATCAGTGTTGCCTACAGTTAGCCCACCATAAACTTACTGAACCTCTACTATCAGTTTTTTTTCCACGAGATATCGATCGTAGAGCTGTCATTGAGCTGTCAGTACTGAAGGGGAATGTTCCTCTACATTTCGATATATATTGTAGTATGTGACCATCACTAACAGCGATTACAAATATACAAATAAATACAAATAAATTTCTGTAACTACCTTATCAACCTATAGAATGTAGATGAACGTTTCTTCTATTTACTGAGTTCTCAATTATAACTGTACGCTTAACATTTCATATGAAAATATATTTTGTACGCCCACATGGTATTTTCCCTTCCGGCTGTCTCTTAAATCTGAAAAATTTAAAACAGGAAAATTTTCCAACAGGCTCCTCTCTCTCATTTATAGACCTACCCCTAAGCAACAACATTAAAGCCTATTACATCAGAAGGCTGTTAACCGAAAAAGCTCAGTCATTCTAAAAACCCTATTACACGAAAAGCATTTTAAACGCATCAGCCATGAAAATCTACAGAGCCTGGCGAACGATGATTAGGTGCTAGTAACCCACTTTCTAGTAAATTAAAAACGTGTAGTGTGTTGGGGGTGCAGTTTCAGGGGGTGGTTTCGCGCAAGAGATGGCTCTAGAGGCGTACACAGCTCCTACCTTCGTCTTCAGCCCACGGAAGCCTTACAAGAAGGTCAGCTACTGGGCAGCTAGGCATTCAGTGTACAGGGAGTTGAAGGCCTTGTTTTTCGCGTTGCAACTATTGTGCGCTTGCCCGCTTAGCCTCACTAAAGAGGGTAAGTATGAATTATGAAAAGAAATTATATGTAAATACAATAAGCCAAAGAATGCAATGTAAGTAGTACCAAACACGACTGGTTCCACCTAGGAAAAAAGTGTTCTTAGGCGCCCATTCCATTGACTGGCTAGGGCTATTTCGAAAAACAGTGACGTGGTAGCAGACATTCAAGACTTAGGTTGCGTTTCCACCGATCTCGCATTGCAGAATGGAAATGACATTGACGGAAATTAGAATTTTTCTTTTTATAGAAATCTATTAAAATGTTTGTACTTAACATATCCCATGACGCCATTTTTTTAATTTTAGTTTGTTTGTTTGTGATTTTACTGTATGATCATTGATCAATTTTAACTATGGCATAGAGGAAAATAAACATTTCCGTCAATTCTGCAATGCGAGGTCGGTGGAAACGGCACCTAAGTCTTGAATGTCTGCTACCACGTCACCGTTTTTGGAAATAGCCCTAGCCAGTCAATGGAATGGGCACCTTTGTTGATTCAGTCGTAGGTCTGAGTGGCCGTGTAAATGCTAACTGGGATTACCAAACAAATAAACATTTACTCGGATTTGAGGGGAATTAAGGGAAGTATGGGGGGGGGGGGGGTTTATTGTGTACCTATAATGCAATTTCAAAAAGCACCAAGCCCATAAAAAAACAATAAAACAAAATTATTGATCATTTTGGTAGTTCTAACTGGAGATATTTCCGGGCGTTTTGAAAATGTTTGGTTTTAATACATTTCGATTAGTTCTTTCCGAATTTCAACTGCCATCGTATCGAGTTGCAGCTGATAGTTAGGAAACGGAAACTAACATACTTCGGCCATGTGATGAACTAAAAGTATCCCCTTCTGCATGTAATAAACCAAGGGAAAATAGAAAGACAGAGGGCTCCCGACAGAAGAACAACATCCTGGGTGAAAAACCTGAGGCAGAGGTTTGGCAAGAGCATGACTTCCCCCTTCAGAGCAGCAGTCTCCACGGTACAAACTATCATGATGATCGCCAATCTTCGATAGAAGAGGCATTTAAAGAAGAGGAAGAATCATATCGTATCACAAATTGCCAATAACTAGTATTTTTGTGAGTTGGTAATAAATAATTGAAAAATAATTTAATGTCCGCTAATATGAAATATATTTAAAAATGGTTAATTTCAGGAAAAGTATATTTTGAGTGTTTTAGGATGATAATAGTTTTTCTAAGCCAGACGTTCACCTCCGAGCTGCTGACCTCGGCTGGGCAAGGTATTACCCCACGAAGCAGTGCCTTTTCTTAGTACTTTTCGAATTTTTGATCAGCACTAACTCTTTGGACTTTACAGGAAAATTCATCTTCAAATGGTACTACCCCAAGACTCTGCTCTCTCTACTCTGCTTTTGCTTGATGACAGCACTAGCGGGCTTCGCAGCCAAGCAGAAAATCAGCGATTATAAGCAAGTTTTGGCCAACAATGAAGTAGACAACCTCGCCTTCTTCTACGGCAGTTTTCTACTTATGCTGTTCCAATTTCTACCAGTCTTTATGATCATTGAAAACGCCAAACTGGCCTGTTATCTAAATACGTGGAATGTTGCTCAGGTAAGAGAAAGAAAAAAATTGAAACGTAGAGCAAGATTTCTTCCATAATCTCTATAATATCCAAAATATAAATAAAATCTATATTTCTGTTAAATTATACAATCAAGTAATCAACTAGTAATTGACAAGAAAGTATAAAGTAAAATCGTCATCCATGTATTCTCTTTTTCTACGATACTTCAATGATCGACTTACGGTCAATATTTCGTCTTAACTCTAATTTGAAACACACCAGCAGCTGCCTGCAATGCTGATAAGAATAGTATCAAATTGCTTGTCAACACAGATTATTACTAATATTGTTTAGATTATTTGCTGTGTTCATTGTTGCATATGCTAGACGTAGGCGGTACTTTCTCCTCCCCCCCCCCCTCCCCGTAATACGTCAAACCAATTGAATGTCTTCTAATTCATTTAAACTCTGGACAGGACACCTACAGCTTCATGACCGGCAAAGAACTTCGGCTACCACTCAAGAAATACCTGTACATCATGTCCGGATTCTCAGCCTTCACAATATCCGCCGTAACCTTCTACCTGGGGAGTCAGGAGACGAAAATGAAAAAGTCGACACCTGACGAGTTCAACTGGTACCAAATGGCCGCATGCATTTACCACTTATTTCTCATAACAATGTCCGGAACACTGTGGACTCTGCTCAATATCTCTCTGCAGCATTTTTCAGACAACGTTTTGTATGATATCAAGGTAATAATAGCAAGGGTACCCGGAATACAGACCTGGATAGGGAAAGAACGACATTGACCCTTCAGAGAAAGATGCAGACAGATATGGCACTCAAACGTACCCACCAGAACGACATTGACCCTTCAGAGAAAGATGCAGACAGATATGGCACTCAAACGTACCCACCAGAACGACATTGACCCTTCAGAGAAAGATGCAGACAGATATGGCACTCAAACGTACCCACCAGAACGACATTGACCCTTCAGAGAAAGATGCAGACAGATATGGCACTCAAACGTACCCACCAGAACGACATTGACCCATCAGAGAAAGATGCAGACAGATATGGCACTCAGACGTACCCACCAGAACGACATCAATTGAGGGCTTTGGAAATGCCAGTGCCCAACCACTAACCCCCTATAGCAACTGATGCCGTTGTAATAGCAGTAGAAAACCGTATACTTTCCAATTGAGTATTGTCCAAAAAGTAAAATTTCCATTAGGGTGTGTCACTGCAATGAAAATATAAACACACCTTTCGTGTGCTCGACCAATCAATAAATAAATACACAAAATACCCTACTCAAGGCTTGGAATACCTACCATGACTTCAATTACTGTCTTCCAGGTGTTCGGTGTCTCCTTTTATTTTTTTTTGTTTGTTTTCCAACGCCTGCTTTCAGCATTTCTGCTTTAAGCAACCGTCAGCCTGGCGAGCGAGTGAGTCTATGTATTAACTTAAGGCATCCTAAGGGCAGACGTCTTCACCTCAGTGAGAAGGAGACTTCACTGACAAGGTAGATTATAGTGGATTCCGAACCACATGGGGAACATAGTAAAGTCACACGATTAATTAGGAAGTTATCAGGACTCAACACGCCCTTAGACTGACTGGTAGTCTCAGCGCGTCATCATGTCCCACTATGTTCCCCTGCCAACGCTGTGCACACTAACAAGTTTGCTACAGGCTCTGTTTTGGTGGATTCAACTCGGTATGGCCGTTGGCATAGGTGTCTCCTTTCAGGATTTGCTAGCGGGTGTATCATGGTACTTTCATATACAGTATATGTAAACTATTTATTTCTCGGCAGGACGTGGCCAACTGGCGAGGCGCGCAGATAGCGACAGTCCGCAGATTCGTCGGACTTTGGCTGCAGCTGAGGAACTTGACCTGCCAGCTGGGACACACCTTCTGCATGACCGGCATCTACTTCATGCTCTGCCAATTCTTCATCAACGTTGCGGCCATATACGAAGTTACTGTGACGGTAACCAAAGGGGGAAACACTGACAGTATCTTTGCGTGTATCCCATGCGTTGCCTTCCTGACCTACGTTTCGGAATGCGCCCATAGAACCGTAGACAAGGTAAAACACAAGGTAGATTTAATTGAAGCATTCGATATGTAGCACACCGGCATGATCGAACTCTACGATATGAATATAGACCCTAGTAGATGCGGTGTGTGTCAAAATATAACGGTGGTGAAGAGAGAGGATCCTCTACTAGGCCTCAGGCCTGGACCTCCTTGGGTTGTCGTGCCACGGCGCTAAATGTGGTTTATTTATTGATTTAACTGAAGCATGCGACCTGTATCGAACTTGGGCTACTCATTGTTCAGTCCATTTTTCATATACAAAGTTACGATGGCAGTAAGTCGTAACCCATGGAGGCAATACAAAATTACAAATAGATTCGTCTGATTTAGTTTCTCAATAACACCATCGAAGTGTAGAGATGGTAAAACACAGCATATGCGGTTCGTTTATTAATTTGACAACAGCATTTGATGTCTAACACATTTCCCCGTGGTATGTCAATTCGTTCAATTCGAAATGAACATCAATATTTGACCTAATTCCGCAACTTCCTTTCTTTTTGTATTGTTTCAGGTTGGTCCAGCATTCCAAAACCTGATTATGGAACGTCGCAACGCAGTCGATAAAGAAAATCTGGAGAAGGAATGGAAACGTTTCCACGACTTTACCGTAATGCACCCTCCCTACATTGGGCTCGCCGGCTACATCACACTAAACAGGGGCCTCAATGTATCCGTAAGTCAAGTTCAATTTTAAGGGAGGGGGAAGAAGCATGAGGCCCTGTAAACACGGACGAGTCTGCAGTCGCGAGCTGCCGGAATCTTT
This sequence comes from Psococerastis gibbosa, assembly GCA_963971405.1. Classification (NCBI taxonomy): domain Eukaryota; kingdom Metazoa; phylum Arthropoda; class Insecta; order Psocodea; family Psocidae; genus Psococerastis; species Psococerastis gibbosa. Next base: position 48,344,620 of record OZ020486.1, on the reverse strand, counting down.
TCCCATTGTAGCCATAGGGCTTGGTGATTGGGTTGTGCAAAACCACAGAGTCTACTTCAGAAGATGTCTATGAGCTGACTTGTCCCTGGGAATACCGTGCACTTTCATGGGGTCATTAGTCGACAAGAAATCTTCTGCTAGCCCTATACCTGAAAAAAGACGCCGGCAACCCGCGCGTGCGGAATCAACCTTTGGAATCCCTTTATAGCTCACGTGACGCACTAGATAATATTTCCAAAACAACATTTCCTAGCTTGCCCTTAGACGCAAGCCAGGGCCAGAAGGAGTGACAGCACTTGTGTGTGATGAATAGGGCGTAACAGGAAACGTACTATAGAAGCGTACTGTATGGATCTTTTATTTTTTTGCAGATATTCGGAAGCTACGTCACCTACGTAGTCATCTTCATGCAAATGAACTCGTCGGCCGTGTGTGGTAATCACACCATAGCCAACCCAACACCAACGCCAAGCCCACCCACCTAATGCCGCATTGTCAAGCAAAGGATAACAGAGATAAATTGCCGCTCATTGTTGCATAAAGCCCGGAATACAACAACGATTTGACGTTTTTTTTCATTGTAGCAAATGGGCGAATGATTGGTGCAAAACCACAGTCCATAGAGTGTACTTCAGAAGATTTCAATGAGCTGGCGTTTCAAGGGGAAAAATGCACTTTCATGCGGTCACGCTAGTGTCAGAAATTGACTCTGGGGCTCTCAAACTACCAATTTCCTACATTAAAAAAAAAAGCCGACAACTCGCGGGTATCGAATCTTTCGTGTCTAACGGGTCCAATATGCTAGATGTAGACGGAATATTTTCTTGTGCCTTTCATATGAGAAAAACATTGAAAATCTGAAAATCTCCTGCCTTGTTTTTAACTTCGCGGGTTCCTTTCCCCACCGTGTCAAAACGGGGTAAAATATTCTACGTTAGTGCTAGACCTGCAGATAGCATGCGGAAACACAGTACATCTCACTGGAATCTCAGACTTGCAGTAACATGTCAAAGTGAACAATCTTAACACAGGGTATCCTCCTGCTGTTGCTATGTTCAACGACCTCAATAACCGTATACATGATAGAGACTGCCTTAAAACCTGCCAGCTTGAGCAAACACTAGCAGGTATTATACGAGTTGACAAGCTTGTGAGAAGATTATTGAGTGGCTACTCAATTGGGGACGAATGATACCCGGACTACAAAGAAGCAAAAACTTAGCCCAGGGGATGCTCACAGTAGCTAACTAAACTAGGGGAAGGTGTAACCAGAGAGACCCACAATGGTAAACCTCAGGTTACAAAAATGAACCTACTATAGTTACAACAAGCCATCGGCTCCAGTAAGAGCTATCTAACCCAGCCGGTTTTGACGTAAGAAGAGGAAAAAAGGTCTGCAGATAAAAACCGAGTTTAAAATGTGAGAAATGATGAGATAGTGTACTTACATGGTGCAGATATCCGGATGAAAGCAGGAGAAGACCACCTTGCGGGTGCTGCCATGTTTCAAAACAACTTTGAGGACACTGTCCAGGTACAGGTTCAAGTCGAATGGGTTGTACAGCTCCATTGTCCCATCCTGAAGACAACAAATTACCTTAGCCATATTCCACGGGTTTTCTGTTTATATCTTAAACCGCTTTACTGCACCTGAATCGAGATGACGTATTTTTTTTTTAATATATAAAAGCAGGTTTATAAAAGCAAATTTAAGAGCAAATCGGGCACCTCCACTTTGATTTTTGTTTTTGTAAAAAGGTGAATTTCTCATAAGATATTGAGCCAGAAATGCGAGCAGAAGAAATGATCCTCTCCATTTTTATATATTATACTATACATTAGGCACCGTTGGCCCCAGTTTTTGAAGTGAAATGTTTTCCCGCCATATCTTTTGGGTTCCTGGGACCTCAAAACGTGTAAATCCGTTGAAATCTCGGAATCGAAAATTTCGACCATCACAAAGCTTTCCTTATACTACGGATAAATTGGAAAGCAAAAATACCTGTATATAATGAAGAATAATAATAATTGCCCGGCTCCCGCAGTTGGTCGGAGTCGCTGTTCATCTAAGATTGGTTACCGCTTCCCTTTGGTGGAAAAGTTAATGAAAGTGGTCTCCTTGGGAAGCCACCCATATTTTTTCTTCTTCTAATAAGTAAATAAATAATGACTTTTTGTTTTATTAGTAAGCCAACCTAGCGGAGTTGGGGCTATAAAGCCCTCTCTTACACTTAACTAGGAAGGCCCGGGACCGCCTGCTCCTAGAAGCATGGCCAGAAAATGTAGCATATGTGAGACTCGAACCAACAACTTGCGGGTGAAAGTCAGAGTCCTTACCACTAATCTACATGTCCTGATCTGTCCAATGCATGGTGGATTTCCTTGGATTCCACTTTCCACATCAACGATGGTGACTGGTTATATGCACCCGTCAAGGGTAATAAGTGTAATAGGTTCGTACCTTGAGCTCCATGGTCCATTTGATTTCAATGTTAAAGCCAACGAGCGGGTCGATGACCTGGAAGACGTGTTCCAGCGTGGGGAACGGCTGGTGCTCCTCGAGCTCGTCGTCGAACAGCAGCTGTTGCTTCTCCTTTCCCTCCTGGATGTGATACAGCTGTGGACACAATCAAACCCGTGCATATATACATAATCTCAGTACGAACAGTTCGTGTGTAATGGGTTTGTTAGTGAAAAGCAAGCCAACGGCCTAGCAGACGTGTCCCAGCGTGGGGAACGGCAGAGTTCAATATAGGAGAGACGGGATATTCGCCTCCCGCCCGCCAAATTTTTTTTCTGGGGCCACTCAACACGTCTCCTATGACCAGACATTGAAGAACACAGCAGGACTCATCAAATATTTTGGCGGGCACGAATGTCCCATCTCTCGTCTACACAACTGCTGCTGTAATCAGAGCACGCCTTCCAGCTACGCCAGGATTCTTGTGGGTAAGCGTTCAAGGCGTGCCCTTATTTGTCGATAGGAGTCGTGTCTGTTGGCAGAAGTGTTTGAAAGCTATCTTAGTGGTGGAACGACTGTCTCATCCCTCCTATAGACAATTTTAAGGGCCAATTCTACTCCTAGAAGCAAAACCTTCTGCTCCTGCAGCATTCGCTCTATCACGAAGTTTACTACTTTTCAAGAAATTCCATTCCATGGGTACGTCTCAGTCTGGAGAGAGAGTCTGGAGAGATGGGATATTCGCTCATGCCAAGGAAATTGTCCAATTTCTGTAGCCAACCGTGGCCTTTGACCTATTGGAGCACGACTTGGACACTTCCAAGCAACAAATCCCATCATTACAGCAAGATGTGTTTTGATTGGTCAAAATATGATGTGTCAACTGGCCGCAACCCTGACTGGTGGAAGACGTGCCAGTTGACACTGAATTCAAAAAATATCCATAGTGTGAGCGAATGTCGGGCCCCTCCTATTTATTGTTTGTTATTCCAACGCCTGCTTTCAGCATTTTTGAATTTAAGCAACCCTGTCAGCCTGACAGTGAGTCTGTTTATTAACTTGAGGCAACCTAGGGGCTGACTCCTTCGCCTCAGGGACAAGGTGAGTAAACTGACGGGGTGGACCTCCTAATTATAGTGGATTCCGAACCAGTTAGGGAACATAGTTAAGTCAGACGATTAATTCGGAGGTGACCAAGACTCGACGCGCACTTAGACTGCCCAAGCGTGTGTCCAACCATGTACCCCTGCCAACGCTGCGCACACTACCAAGTTTACTGCAGTTTTTAAAAGGCTCTGTTCCGGTGGATTCAACTTGGTATGGCCGTTAGCTCTCCTATATATACAACTCTGATGGAGACTCCACTCGTATCGGTAAACCTTTGTTTAGGCCCGGTACACACGGACGAGCGTGACGCCAGTAACGCGCTGGGAAATTTGGCATTGCAACAAATGAGTTGTTGGAAAACCACAGAGTCAACTTCAGAAGATTTCTTCATCTTCATCGTGTCCGGGCCTAAGACACGTTGCTCTAAAATGTTGCGGCGTCAAAAACATCCGCGTCGGATACAGCTTCTTCAGGGAGTAGAAGATGAAGCCCACCGCACGCCGATGCAAGGCTTTGCCTTCGACACGCCAGCTCACATAAATAATCTGAAGTAGACTCTGCAGATTTACACCAACCATTCACCAGGCCAATTTGCTTCAATGAGAAATTTCCTAGCGCGTTACCAGCGTAACGATCGTCTGTGTGCACAGGGCTTATGTGAAAAGCTTTCTAGAACCAACCGCAAGCAAGCTTGTGCATGATGCGTATCAAGGCCGTGGCACAAGCGACTTTAAGATGCATCCTCAGCCACCTCTATGACACGGCAGGAACATGCAGGGCAGGGAATCTCGCGGACAATCGTATTTTGCACTAATTTTATAAGAACCATATCAGGGGCAACCACTTAACACCGCAGCAAATTCAACTTACGGGCCCTATGCGGGTGATAATCGGATCGTAAGTTGTGTCTACAGTCATGCTTATTGTCTGTCCGAGACCGGTTCTAGTTAAAATTCACCTTTAGTGCACAGTAAGCCTTTCCTTGAGATTAGCCTCATGCCACAAGCGAATTATTAAACGTTCCCTGTTGTGCGTATACAGTTACCGTACACTCAGATTAGACATCTCTCGTCCAATGAAGTGTAAAATTTTGCTGGGTTTCAGTGGATTACGATCCTGCATGTGCCCCACAACCATAACAAAATAAAACAGGTTAATCACGAATTACAATAGATAGAAAAAAAATAACACTAAAGACTAAGTGTAATAACTGGCTGTCACCCCTTGTTTTTTTTATGATAAAGAATTTTCAAGAGGAAGCCTACCATTGACAGTGGCCACCCCTGGACCACCCCAAAATAGCCTGGCTTGCATTTCTTTATTTAATTTAATACTTATAAGTTATGAAGATTGGGTAGAGGAGCATTGTATTGTATAAGGTGTTTTTCTCTTTTGTTATAATTTTTCCATGAGCTTGATAATTTAGTAAACTTTCAGTGTCACTTTTCAGTTTCACGGAAAAACCCCTGCACCATAACTTTGAAATTCCTCGTAGTATATACATTTATGAAATAGTCCTCTACCAATTGACAAGAAGAAATCTTTACAACTTAAGCATTAAATTAAATTAAAAATATAAACTAATGTATTTTGGGGTGATCCAGGGCTGGCCAATGTCAACGGCCAGCTTCCTCTTAACAACAACTACCGCTAGGTTGGCTTAGTAATAGAAACTATTGTTCCTTATTTATTTATTAAATAGACGACATTTTCCGTTTTTCTTTGTTTGTACATAGTCATATTCAAAGAGTCAAATTATGCAATGTTCTGACATGCCTAAGCATCCAACTGTTTCCGAACTGGAACCACGAATAGACAATAACTGACACGACAAACTATTAAGAATTTGGACCTAACAACAGATCGAGGATCCTCTGTCTTAACCACGGCTCTATGGGGATGCTGTGGTCCGCAACATGCCCAGCAGTTGCGTTCCTCTCGCAAACGTAAGGTACCCGCTAGGGGTTGGGTGGACAAAATGTATCTCGTCTCGAAAGTCTCGAAACCTCGTCCTACCAGTCCAGTTCCCTACCTTCTCGACAACGCCCATGCCCTGTAAGCAACTAACAGCAGGCTATGGGATCTTACTGGGGATAATTTTGAATATATTTTAACTTGCACGGAAATTACCTTTAAGCTGTGTAGCTGATGCAGCGTTAATTCCTTGAGCGGAAACTCCAACATGTCACCGTCATTGGCTCGCTTCCGCTTCAGGGAGATACACACGAAGAAGTCATGGTAAATAACAGGCACCAAATCTTTCGACAGCTGGACGTCGAATTCAACAAAGTCCGCGCCATGCGACGCTGCTTCCTTCAACGAGGCTATAGTGTTCTCACGCACCTCAGCACAACTGAAAATCATATCACCATTACATCAGGGAAAGGGACAAAAAACAGATCTGGAAGGAGATATGGCGCGAGATATAGTCTCACTCTGCCCAGATTTTCCAGTGTAATTTCCAGAGGAGGTAGCCTCATCAAACCCAAGTCAATTTAATGTTAAAAATTGATCACATCAACAATCAGAAGAAGTCATGGTAAATGGCAGGTGCCAAGTCTTTTAGTAGCAGCACGTCATATTCATACACAGCTGAAAGAATCATGAATTCCAAGGACAAGCATGTTTATGCTAGCTGCCAATAAAGTTCAAACCACTGAATCAGCCCATAGCCGTGAAGCACCTTATTGCCTACCGGAACCAGTCACCACTGCCCTAAAGAACACAAAATTCAAAGGTATGACCTTGTTGTATAATCTACTCCAGTCACCCGGGTGTTGTACATGAGTCTCCTCCCTCCACTCCTGACCATTTATCACTCACTGCAGTTCCAGAGTTCCAGTCCCAGCTTTCTGAGAGCGTCTTCTTTATTCCTAACTTCCTCTCCTTCATTTCGTGGGACACCCTCTATTGTTCTGTGTATAAAATTATAGTATGGCAATTCGCGTACCTCTTCTGCTTGAAGGAAGTTCCCAGGCCCCGGTGTCCGACGTCGAGGCCCAGCGAGCTGTGCTTCCAGTATTTAGAGTAAGATGCGCTCATATCACAGACTGCTTCAGGGATTGGCAAGATCACTACGAAATAAACTGCAACAACAGAAAATACAATTCAGTGCTGAGAGAGTTTAGGTAACTGACCTAACAACCGGAAAGTCCAGGGTTCAATCCCTGTTAAAAGCACTTGTCTTGTCCTATCTGTTCGAGTATATCAGTCTGTCGTAGGCACAAGTATTACGCCTATAGACTAAGGCATAGACATACCTGTTAACTGCCCTATAGGCCGGTGTCTCGTCGATGTAATAGGCACTACCAGCCGTCCAGTACTGCTGCCCTTCATCACGCTCGGCAAGATGTAGGCGAAGCCTATGTGTTCTGGTATGTCGGAGCCTGGCTTAGGCATGTATAGGTCGACCAGGTAAGTCACTTCATCTGGCTTCAGGGTTTGTACTTGGAAGAGGAGAAAACTCTCTGGCTTCAGTTCTCTCCCGAATTGTTCTTGTCGCAGTAGCTCCGGTTGGTCTTCGGACAAATCCTACAAGAACAAGAGGGTATCAACAATTAGAGAGCAGAGGGTACTCAAGAGCTGACCCTCCACAGCCCTCTATCTATCAGAATAAACAAAAAATAACAAAAACTTAGAGTTTTAGAAAAACTTGTTATAACAACCTGAATTAGTAAAACCCAAATAATCGTTAAGAAATTAACTTTGTCTAAGAAACCCACTTGTGTTGTGTCTATAAAACCCTGAGCGCTTTCGGCAAGAACTGCCATCTACAGAGGGAAACCCACTAGCACAGTTAGAGGGAAACCCACAAGCACAGTTACACCTTATCTGTGATTTGAGACTTGCTCAACTCGAGGAGAAGATGCAAATGTGACTAGGGAGAGGAAACCTTGGTTTATATAGGACTGGGAGCGGGGGGAGCAGGGGGTGGGAGGGGGCGTGGCTGGTTACCTATTCCTAACCTACTAGCTAGATCTATTAGAGGGGATGATTGTGTGAATGTTATGTCGTTTGTTAATTTTTCCCTATTGTGTAAAGCTCTTGATTTCAACATTTTCAAAAAAATTTAAAGTGGAACTTTTCTTTATTTGGTGTAGGGCTGTCCAATTGTGAGGATCGAATGTGTGATTTTCCGAGTTAAGGTGTTTCGCGAATGTGCTGTTGGTGTTGGCGTCTCCTATACCTGTTATATGTTCTCTGCCCCTAGTTTGAAAGCTTCTGCCTGTTTGGCCTATGTAAATTGCGTTACAATCGTTACAATTTAGACGATAAAGTCTCAAATCGCAAATAAGGTGTAACTGTGCTAGTGGGTTTCCCTCTGTAGATGGCAGTTCTTGCCGAAAGCGCTCAGGGTTTTATACTAACACAAGTGGGTTTCTTAGACAAAGTTAATTTCTTAACGATTATTTGGGTTTTACTATTTCAGGTTGTTATAACAAGTTTTTCTAAAACTCTAAGGTTTTGTTATTTTTTGTTTATTAAAATGAAATACCACGAAGTCACGAGTAATCTAGTTATTTATATCTCTATCTATCAGAAGTCAGGACATGTAGAGTTGTGGTACAGACTCCGACTTTCCCCCGAAAGGTTATTGGTTCGAATCCCGCACTTGCTACATTTTCTGGCCATGCTTTGGGGGGCATGTAAAGCAGGCGGGCCTTCGTAGTTAAGCGTAAGAGAGGGCTTTATAGCCTAACTCGGCTAGGTTGGCTTAGTAATAGAACAAAAAAAAACATTTTTTATTTTAATATTTATTTATTTATTTATCTAGAGCGTCTTGGTGAGTTGATCCATATCTGCCTGGATTGTCTTGGATTTTTCTCAATAGCGTCATCTTCGGTCTTCCATCTTCTCTTGTTTCCTGGGACCACAATCTCCTCAACCCTTTTCAGGAGATGAGCCTTACCTCGCCTTTGGACATGCCCATGCCATAAGAGGCGTTTTTCATGGGCTTGAGAGTGAAGACGGTAGTTTTAAACTAGCTCTGATATGGTCGTTTCCTCGCCTACCCAGATGCCCTGCATAACATCATCTCCCCATTATTCCATCATTCTTCACCACCCAGCACTCAGCTATCACTCAGGGTCTCACCACATGTTTATATAACCGGCCTTTTCGTTTTTCCCGCATCTTTCTGTATACTAACACTGTCATTGACTCTAGAACTAGGAAATAGGAAATATTGATTGCGGAGCCATCTAACGGCACATCGTTGAAACTATTCTCAAGACATGCAACACCGGCACTGCAATGAGTCCGGGGAGTCCCAAGACCTATGTCAGCTTCAACTCAAAATCATAGTTATTAAATAACTCTAAGCAATAATTATTATAAAATAATACCCACAGCAACTTCAGTGATGGGCCAGCCATCAGGTGATTCGCCTCCATTCTCCTGCGTGTCCAGACTCAGACTGTTCTCCATGAGTTCCCCCAGCTCCGGCCCGTCCGCCAGACTGACGCTGCGCGTCCGCAGACTCACGGGCGTCAGTTTGACAAGCAAGCGACGTCGCTGCAACTTCTCCTTCCAGAAGTGCACGGGCTTCGTGTGCAGATTGATCTGGATGACCGTCTCCGACGTCAGCCAGCCGCGGTCGACGAACGGCGGAGTGCCGCCCGGTGATCCAAACACGTCCCATGCCGCCCGCGGCAGCTCTTCGGAGTTGCTGGGGACTGAATGGTCATCGGGTTTATAACTCGATTCTCTAAAATATATACAAAGATACGCGGCACAGAATTAATACGGTTTTGGGTTGATTTTGGCCCTGGTACGATACCAAAGTAAATACTAAGTAGGTGCAACTATGCAAAATATAGCATATTATGGTCTGGAGATATCAGCATTGACGATGCGCAACATGAGGCCCGGTGCACAAACGATGTTTTTTTTTCCTTGTGGCAAATGGGCTCGGTGTATGGTTGGTGCAAAACCACAGACTCTACTTCTAGAGATTTCTACGAGCTGGCGTGTGGAGGGGAAAACTGCGGTCGGCGTCACGCCAGTGTCAGAAATCTTCAAACTACCCATTTCTACAATTTTTTTATGTTTGGATGAAAATGGCCTAGAAATCCTTTTATCAGAAATTAGAGGTGGGGCCCAAATGAACTCTACTGCATTTAAAGGGTAGAATTCGTCATTCAGCAGGATTGTGACATGTTGTTAGCATCGCTTAAAAATTTCCCCATGCTCTATTCACATTTCAAATTATTCTTTGCGATTCTTTTCATATTATCAGCTCCTCGAGATTATAATACTTATGTCTATAGTATATTTCAGAGATATGGCCCCTATCCGAACTGAACACCTACGGTACATGTAAACACAGGGCGAAATTGCCATGTTATTATTATCTATTGGTCATGAACAGGCGGGCAAGATGGACGTCCACGGCGCATGCAATGAAGCGGCAAAAAGTTGTGACGATTAAGCTTGGAGGTTCTCGACATGAGCTAATTACAGTCATAAAGTTATTTAAATTGCGAGTCAAGTGTGCAGAAACTAACTGCGCCGGATTCTGCTATTAGATGGCTGCTGGATTGTACAGCTCCACTTCATTTAAGTAAAATAATTTTGGCCGATTGTTCTTACAATGGACTAATTTTATTTCGTTTTGTTAATTTTTATTTTTATTTTTTATTGTTGTTAGTTATTTAAGTTAAATGTTAGATTAAAGTGTTTTTAGTTTAGTTATAATTGTATTGTATTGCATTGTATTGTGTCCATTATAATGATTATTCATTCATTCATTCATTTTCCGAAATTTTCTTCTTTTCATGTTGGAACCGGACAAACTCAGTCTTTGACCACCTTTGACATTTCACCGTAGGTTTCACCACTATCAGTCTTACTAAGCTTATGGTTGCTTCCATTTATTCTATTTTATTATCTTTGCTCATAACTAAGTTTAGCATTTTGTTAGGTGCGCAAGCACAAAGAGTAGGTTAAGTGTGATCCAGCTATCACTGCAGTCCCTCGCCACGCATTGGCGTAGAGCATTTAAGTATAAACAAAAATAAGCAAATGCATGGAACGGAGCGTGGTATTTTTCGGATTCCACTTACCTTAGGTTTACCAACAAATCTATGTAACTATGTATGATCTTGGCACAGGCGACAATAGGTCTCCCTGTTGTACCAGTCGAGTTCTATTGCATCTACGAATCTCGCTATGACAGCACCAACAAAGGAGCAGCCCTAATTAGCCTTGACAACCAACGTTCGACTAAGGCTACTTAAGGCTCTTCAGTTCGTTGAATGTCATGGAGAACTTGGGTTTAGGCGCCCATTCCATTGACCGGCTAGGGCTATTTCCAACAACGGTGACGTGGTAGCAGACATTCAAGACTTCGGTAGCGTTTCCATCGACCTCGCATTGCAAAATGCAAATGACATTGACGGAAATTAGAATTTTTCTTTTTATAGAAATCTATTAAAATGTTTGTACTTAACATATCCCATGACGCCATTTTTTAATATTTGTTTGTTTGTTTGTGATTTTACTGTATGATCATTGATCAATTTTAACTATGGCATAGAGGAAAATAAACATTTCCGTCAATTCTGCAATGCGAGGTCGGTGGAAACGCCACCTAAGTCTTGAATGTCTGCTACCACGTCACCGTTGTTGGAAATATCCCTAGCCGGTCAATGGAATGGGTACCTTATTATTATAGCTTCTCCACCGAACACAATGCTTCGTCTAACAGGCGAACCTTATAGCCTAAAGTGCGTATTGCATGTTTTCCTAGCTTACCATCTTTCTGAATTACACGCGGCATGATGTTGACCTCCCGGCGAGTGATCATGTATTTATCGTCGACGACTATGCACGTGTAGTACCGATAATGCACGTCGCTACCCAGCGGGATCCAAGTTGTAACTGCCCACATGTTGCCATCACTGGAAATAAAAGACAAAATGGCCGTTATCGTACAACATAGCGACACGACTGTACTGGCTTAAGTGTAACCAGTGTAGGATGACATCGAGGGCAATTGCCAGTATGCCTAATGGCAAACAAGCAAAGGAAAACAATAAATTCTAAAAAACCAATTGCGTCGTACAGACAAAGTTCAAAACGTTCAATAGGCACAAATGCGTTTTATATAATTATAATAATTATATAAAATAACATAATATAATGTAATGAAGTAAGTAAGTAAAGTAAGTAAGTATATATATAATTGAACAATCAATAACAATCGAAGCATAAATCCCCAGCACTAAGTGGTCCAAAGGATTTCTCCAATGGTATTCTATCAGATCACAGTCCTAACCAGGGCTGTCATGCCACAGCTTTTTTTCTTGTACTAACCTGTCGGAGGACTCCTTGCTTAGCAAAACCACAGTGTTATTGCTTGCCACTTTCCATTCACCTAACTGGGGCACATCGCCAGTCAAGCCTACTACCTCGCCCGGGCGCGTGTCTACCTGCACACGGAACCTCCACGATCGCAGATGCATTGTCACCGATTTTTCTGTTTACTCAGCTAGGACAAAAACACCGGCATAATCGAGCAGCTACGCCATCTGTAATATATATGAGAATTAGCCATTAGTAGTGACGCGGTCGATGCGGTTAGACGCTAGGCCAGCACAATCCCGTAAAACCATTTCTTCCTTAAGTCCAATGTCTGGCTAGATTAGGCCTTTTTAATGGGGAAAAAACAGTCGTAAAGCAAATCCGATCGATATGCGTACAGTTTAAGAGACAATCGGACGTGGCAAAGTGTACAAAAACAAATATCCCATAAAGTAGCGATCTTAGAGCCCAGCCTGGCTCTAAGAGCCGTCCAAAAAATCGCATCTCTTACATCGAGCAGAAATGCTCCTCTACTTTTTGATATTTCCCGTCAATAAGGACGATTTGCCACAATTATTGAACTTGATATGTGCAAAAAACGGTTGGAGGATGCGTCTCAAGGAAGGAGTTCCAAAGCTCGGGGCCATTCGGCGTTATTAATGGTCACATATCATATATCACTGTATTCAAAGTAGCTGAGCTTCTGAGTGATGACTTATGGTCTCAGAGACGGAAATCCCTAACCAGTGCCTCCTCGTGTCGAAGATGGAAAGCGTGTAATATCAACTGAACAGATAGGGGACCGTGCTTGAGACAGGATAAGCGAACAGTATTTTCTGTGCAGGGCACTCTTTCGTCTTGGAGTTGGAAAACTGGCCCCGAAGGTGGAGGAACTCAACTTCAGATGACGACCGCAGATTTTAACGAAACGCTTGGAAGTACGCTTTTATAACGATCACGGTCTATCATCTCGGATTCTACGGCTTCATTAAAGGCAGATTTACAATCCATTCTCCACACATAGTTTTCATGGTATTTGATAAGAAAATTTTGTGTTTCACTTTGCCAAATCGTATGTGCGGACATTATATCTTATTCTCTTAACTTTTCCTTCAGTTTATTGTGTATGCACCATTACAAATTGAGTGTAAACTACGTATCGTTAATAGGACCGAATAATGCTAATTGGATAGAATACCATGGTCCACGAGTCGTATGAATACACTTCGAGTTAGGGTTGAAGTGCTAATTTTAAAGTAAAAAGCTCCATGCAGAGCTTATACTCTTCTTTTTATTATTTTTCTGGGACATACTGTCTTTAGCAGGTAATCCCTATGGAATACATCGTGCGTTCGTCACAATTAAATAGTTTACGAACTGCTTGAAGCCAATAGCAAAGCCTTCCAAGCTGCTCAATTTTGGACAGTGGAAGTTAGTTCGTTCGTCAATGAACAGTATACAATTTAATATTATAATGGCCCAGTTAACACTCTAATATTTGGGTAGGGCATTTCTTAAGACACAAAAATCTGGTACACACCTTCATTGAGGGCACAGTGGAAGGAACCATTAGAAGAGGACGGCCGAAGAAGGAATTCGTGGATCGACTGAAGGAGGACGCAGGAGCTGGAACGTATCAAGAGATGAAGAAGTCGCAGGACCGAGAGAGGTGGAGGATGTTACGCAGGGAGTTGGTGCCAACCAATCGTTAAGATTGTGACCTCAGAAGAAGGCTAGTGCTTACTACAACCATTGTCAAATCACTACTTATGAGATAAGCCCCTTTTCTCGGCAGGTAGATCACTTAACTTGGGACGATAAAGGTAAATACAATCTTGTGATAACCAGATAGGCCAAGGTTACGAGGCCACACTCAATGTCACCACACCGGCTTACAGTTTTCCTCGTTTCACAGATGAATCACAAGTTAATAAAATTGACACTACAACGCGAATTTACGCCCTGCCAATCCACCGAAGCAAGCCAAAAAATGTATTTTACAAGAGGTTCAAATTCACCTCTTCCTTTATCGAAACAGAACCGGTAGTGAACCCGTGCATCATGCGTTCCTATTTATCAATAAGGATAGGCACTGTAATAGTTCCTTGTAAATAATTGAAGACACAAGTGAATAAAGGTACCATGTCGCATAAAGGGGCAATCTTATCACCTTTTTTTTCCCTCACCAATGCTTCTTGTTGCGTACATGGCACCTTTATACTTTCTGTACACCCCTGTTCCCGTTTTTTCCTTTCCAATTTATACGTAGTATAAGGAAAGCTTTGTGATGGTCGAAATTTTCGATTCCGAGATTTCAACGGATTTACGCGTTTAAAGGTCCCAGGAACCCAAAAAAGTGGTTTTTACGAAATGTCTGTCTCTCTGTCTGTCTCTCTGTCTGTCTGTCTGTTCGTCGATTTCCGGGCAAACTAGTCGGTCGATTTTAATGAAATTCGGCATGTAGGTTCACAAAAATCATACCTCGGGACCATTTTTTTTATTTGAGGCTAACTTAATTTGGGGAGTTTTTATTTTCAAAAAACATCAAAAAAAAGTCTAAAAAAAATTATTTCCCAAAAACGGCTCAAACGATTTCTTTTAAATTCACATATATTGTAGTTGTTGTTAATGTTGATAAAATGCGGGGGGTCGCTTGCCCCTTGATAGTTTGCTTCTGGGAGTAAAAAAATAAAAATGACTAAATTTTAATGAAAAATGACTAAAAAATAATTTTTCTGCGACACCTTTCTATCGATGATTTCTACCTTCAGGTATGTTTTAGGTGTTAAATTGAGTAACGAAACCGGACAGGTTGCTTTCCCAAAAAAGTGCCAGTTGCCAGTAGTGCTGTGTGGTAATGTGTTGGTCTGACCTATCTAGAATTTACCTCACCACCAGTGACGAGTGACGTCAGGTGGACAACCCCCCCCCCCCCCCCCCCCCCGCGATATCGGAAATTTAAACATAGGAAAATTATTTTACATTAAATTACTCATTTTCTCTATCTACTAATTTTGATAAATTGGAAAGCATGTTCGAGTAAACTCGGACCGGTTCTTTCATTGAGTTTCAGAAGTGCCATGTAATAAAGCATGACAGCATGACATGCATGACACCTTCATTCTAGCAATAAAAACGAAATTTCATTTTTTGCGACATGGCACTTTAACCCTATGACAATTGAAGACACAAGTGAATAAATTTCGGACGCCTCGAGTTTCCATATCACAAAAAACTGAATTGATAGATGGGACGATTTCATAGTCATGAATGATCAGGCGCGGATCTACGGGGCGAGGGGGGGGCTATAGCCCCTCAAAATGCGTAAAACCCCACTATTTCAGTCCTATTTTTCACAAATTTTCTCCCGGGGGAGACCCCGAACCTCCCTTGTGCTCTATTGTATTAATTACCTATAATATAGAACCGTTATTGCTCTGAAAATGCGTAATCCCCAATATTTTTTCAAAAAAATTTCTTATTTAATCTTAGCCCCCTCCTTGGTCTCATTCTAGATCCGCGCCTGGTCAAGATGCAGACCAATATAATACGATACAACACAGCAATAGTGGCTGAGTATGCTGCGTTGTGTATTGGGGCATGATTTATCCATAATTTGTTCAAAAAATATTTTTTTTTTTCAAAACCAAATCTTCGCTTGGGAAAGTAACTTGTTCGATTTAGTTACTCAATTTAACACCTAAAACATTCCTGAAGTAAGAAACCATCGATTAATAGGCCTCAAAGAAAAATTATTTTATAATAATTTTATTATTATTTTATAATAATTTTTCTTGCCCACAGAACTATCAAGGGGCAAGCTACATATTGGATTTTGTTTGCATTAATTACGACTACAATAAATGTGAATTTAAAAAAAAAAATAGAGCCGTTTTTTAGAAACATTATTGTAGTCATTTTTTGAGGTTTTTAAAGGGTGGGGCCCCCCAAAATAAAATAAAAATCGTCCCGATGTATAATTTTTGTGAACCCACATGCCAAATTTCATCAAAATCCACCGAGTAGTTTGCCCACAAAGCGACGATCAGGCAGACCGACAGACAGATATTTTGTAAAACCACTTTTTTGGGTTCCTGGTTACTCAAAACGTGAAAATCCCTTGAAATCTCGAAATAGAAAATTTCGACAATTACAAAGCTTTCGGTAAAATACTACGTATAAATAGGAAAGCAATCATAATAATCACATACAGTATAATGTCCAGGGCACTGCTGACTCCACGCAACAGCAATTTTCTGTTACTACACCGTCTATTAACACTGGATGGGTCAAATGAAGTGGCAGTAACATACAGTACACAGGGGGCCACTGTGATTATTTCCGCTACATTACCCGAACAGTTACATCATAAATCACACTTGCATTATGAGAGGTGCAGTGGTTAGCGACTTAGGATTTCAAGAATAGGTATTGAGTTCGAAAGCTTCTGAGTTACAGATTTTTCCATAGGAGCCGCTATAATACTATTTCCTCCAAATTGTGACATCAGCTACATCATAAATCACACTTGCAATATGAGGGGTGAATGGTGATAAACTATTCAGGCTTCCAACAAATATATATCGAGTTCGAATTCCTTAAGGCCAAATGGAAGGGGTCACGTGACGGGCCTGGAAATGTCTTTGCCGGTTCCTAATTCACGTTTTAAACCGCAGGGGTATAGTTATAATCGATAGGAGGGACTAATATACGCGTAGACATGCTAACACTATTGACTCCAACAAAAATTACTATTACATTAGGTCTAAAATTCGTGCATGAGGCATTTAAAAACATACCTTTTAGCACATTTTTACGTGCCCCACAGGGAGGAAAAACCTCCAACGGATTTTTCAGACACTTCTTCCGCTAAAGAAACAACCGGTTAGATTCGGATTGAAAGCCACGTTTTCTACATGATTGCGCCAGTCAAATTATTGCAGACGAAAATAGAAAATAGTCTTCTATACTATACTATTAGGGGTGCTGTCACTAGCGAACTAGCGACACAAACTAGAGTTTCAACCAATAGATACGGAGTTTGATTCCTGTAAGAGGACATTTTTTGGTGACACAACATATTTCGCTAAAGTAAGAACTGTTTCAAAGACATATATATATAATAAAACATTGCATGTTAACAAAAGTCAAAATGGACGAATAAATAAAATAATTAGACCAAATGTAATACTAAGATCGAGGGGGGGGGGGTGCAGCTGCGAACGAATCCGTCTTTTAACGAATAAGTATTGAGGTTCAAATCCATTAAGGTACAAATTTTAATGTGAAGCACACTTTTCGGAAAAGCAAGGTAAGGTGAAACCCAGAAGCCACATTATTCATTGTACCAAAAGACAAGACACATGCTTACCTATTTATCAATTAGTATAGGTACCAAAATAGATATTATTAGTAGTTCCTTAGTAAATAATGCAGTTGCTCGAATTTCTCTATCGAAATAAGACTATTGCATAATCTAGAACCAATATAATACAACAAAGTAATAATGACAGGGCATGCCAATCATTGGGGCATGTATTATCAATCATTTCTTCGATTTTTTTTTTTTAATTCAAAACAAAAACTTGCGTGGGAAAGCACCCTGCTCGGTTTGGTTACTCTATTTAATACCTACAACATACCTGTAGTCGAATGTCGAGTAGCATCGATAGGTTCCGCAGAAAAATTATTTTTTTAGTCATGAAAATGTTTCACGAAAATTGAGTATTTTTCCCCCCAGAATCAAAATATCAAGGGGCAAGCAACCTATTGGGATTTGTTTAAATTTTTAACGACTACAATATAACTGTATGTGACTTTAAACAAATTCGTTACAGCCATCTTTATTATTTAGTTTTTTGGTCGTTTTCTTGGAGTTTTTGGTGGGTAAAATCCCAAAAATTGAGCACAAAATAAAATAAAAAATGATTTTGTGAGCCTACATGCAACATTTCATCAAAATCCTCCGAGTAGTTTGCCCACCAACAAATCGACGAACAGACGGACTGACAGACAGACAGACAGACTTTTCGTAAAATCCACTTTTTGGGGTTCCTATATGGTTCCTTATAATTTGTCAATCTACTGAAATCCCGAAATAGAAAATGTCGACCATCACAAAGCTTTCCTTATACTAGTTATAAATTTGAGAGCAGTAATTAAGAAGCTTACTTACAATACATATTTTTTACAAATATAGAACCAGGAGCATGAAGCTTAGTTGACATGTAGGCCCAGGAGAATAACGAGGGGGGGGGGGGCAGTCCACCCCGGGCGCTACATCTCCTAGGGGCGCCCAAGTAGACAACTAGTCAACATGCATTTTATACAACCAAAAAATTTAAAACATAAAACGCCCCCTTGTTTCCTGTTTTCTAAAAATCTAAAAATTACAAATTATTGCGTAAAATAAGTTATCAGACCACCGGACCCCCCCCCCCCTTGTTTACCGTATTATATTTCGCCTGTAAAATCTAAAGGTTCCTGTTATCAAAATACGTAAAACCCCACTATTTCAGGCCTATTTTTTTTTTAAATAATCCCCTAGGGGAGACCCCCGGGCCCCGGGCGCATGGAACGTTAAGGCCATGCCCCCTGATTTAAAAGCTGCATACGTCTTAGAGAACGGCTTGCCAATTTCTAAATTTTTATGAAAATGTGGGGGGCGGCAAATGAATCACCTCACCCCTTCGAAAACCTATCGTTACGCCACCGTGATAGCTGCCTCCCACAATAACTTTAGATTTCTAGGCAACAAACGTGTAAAATTTATAAGCTTACCATCAGCAACTCTCCAACAAGCCTTACGAGTCATAATAAGAGCATGTTGGACTTAATATACAAATACAGTATAAATTTCCGTAACGGAAAAAAAGCATGTAGTAGGTTATGCCTGATTATAAACTGTACTAAATCTTTTTCCGAAGAAACAAACACTACAAAAGCTCGCGACACTGCATTAAGTATCAAGAAATAAATACAATAATCAACATACTATGACCGATCTCATAACACTGGGTTGGCGCATGTGCAATAGCATACTGAATTACTTACTATGCAGACAGATAACCCATGACTATAATTATGAGTAGTTATCGAATACGAAATAGGCTAATATTGGGGTACTTCACGAAACTAGATTTTGTAATAATATTACATTATCCAAAATACAGTACCCGACCACGATGGGATGATATTTGGAACACTTATAAAAATCGAGGAAACTCGGTGCTCCGCTTATGGAAGTTTTCAAATAAACAAAGTGTTCCAAATGTCATCCTATCGTAGTCGGTTAGTATAAGGTTACATGAGTAGACGTCATAAGACTTTTTTTTCATATTTTGAGGTAGGTGTTTGCATATGCACATTCTTAGGCAGAGCGTGAAAAATATTTTATAACATTTTCTTTCTTCTTTTTACTTTTACTACGCCTTTTCCTCATGGAGGGTCGGCGGCACGGCAGCGTCGTTTCCACATGGTCCTGTCCTGTGCTTCTTCAGTTGAGAGCCCCAATCTTTTCATGTCTTCGGCGATCTTTCTATCCAGTGTTAGTTTCGGCCTCCCTGGTAGTCTTCTTCCTGGCATCTCCAGTTCCATTACTCTTCTGTCTAGGTGGTCTTCGTCTCTACGTAGTAAGTGTCCCCACCAGTTCAGCCTCTTTTCCCTCAGTTTTTCTTGCACGCAACACGTTCTCATCTCCTGCCTTATGTCCTCGTTTCTGCGTCGGTCTTTCAATGTTACACCGCATTCGCATTTCTGCTGCGTGCATCATGTCTTCTTCGCGTTTTCGCACGGCCCAGCACTCAGACCCATACACCATGCAGGGACGCACCACTTGCTTGTATATGCGTCCTTTTAGCTTCTTTGGCATTTTTCGGTCTGTTAAAATCCCGGACATGTCTCGAAACTTCGCCCAGCCAGATTTTATTCGATTTCTTACATCTTCTTTGCAACCGCCGTTTTGTTCTATCACACTTCCCAAGTATTTAAATTTGTCTGCTTTATTTAGGGGTTGGTTTCCAATACTAATGGAACCTGGTTCTTGTTGTACACATTCCATGTACTCCGTTTTAGCACGATTCACTTTCAGTCCCTCTCTTTCTAGTGCTTCAACCCATTTCGCTAGCTCTTCTTCAGCCTCATTTCGGTTTTGTGCTATTATGACAAAGTCATCTGCAAATAGGAGGCTGGTTGGTGCTTCACCCTGGATGTCACGGGTCAGCGTGTCCATAATTATGACGAATATGAAGGGGCTAAGTGCTGATCCTTGGTGTAGGCCATACTTTACCGTAAAGCTGTCACTGAGGCCCACCGCACTTCTCACTTTCGTGGTGCAATTTTCATACATGTCCTGGACAATGCGGATGTAGTCCTCTACGACTCCTCGCTTGCGAAGGCATTCCCATATAAGTTCTCTTGGTATTCTGTCGTATGCCTTTTCTAGGTCGATGAAGGTAAAATGCAGTGGGGTTTGGAATTCTCTATACTTTTCAAGCATTGTTCTTACTATGTAGATACCGTCTGAGGTGCCGCGGCCTTTCATAAACCCGAGCTGATTTTCAGTTATATCGCCCTCCAGTTGGGTTCTCAGCCTAGTTTCGATAAGCCGTTCGTACCATTTCATGCAGTGGCTCATCAGCTTAATCGGCCTGTAGTTGTTACAGTGCTGAGCATCACCCTTTCTTTTATATATCGGGACAGCGGTACTTTTCTTTCTTCCTTTATTCATATCTTAATTTTTTTAAATAAATAAATAAGCATTTATTCATTTATTTTCAAACAGACAGAGTCCAATATTATGCAAATATTAACTTAAACTTAACTTAACTTAAGCTTATCTTAATTTACACGTATGATTCATAACTATTATAAGGAACCGGTCCGAGTTTACTCGAACATGCCTTCCAATTAATCAATTAGTAGATGGAGAAGATGAGTAATTTCATGGTAAAAATTTTTCCTATGGTT
The DNA here is from genome assembly GCA_963971405.1 of Psococerastis gibbosa. Taxonomy (NCBI): domain Eukaryota; kingdom Metazoa; phylum Arthropoda; class Insecta; order Psocodea; family Psocidae; genus Psococerastis; species Psococerastis gibbosa. Next base: position 48,323,781 of record OZ020486.1, on the reverse strand, counting down.
AAATTTCGGATATCTCGGGGGGGGGGAGGGGGGTTGTCCACTTGACGTCACTGGATGTGAGGTTAATTCTGAATAGGTCAGACCAATACATTACAACACAGTAATAATGCATTTCGGTGAGAATTTTCTATCATATATAAAAATTTGCACAAAACCAAATAGTTTTTTGGGAAAGACACCTGTACGGTTTCGATACTCAATTTAAAACCTAAAACATTCCTGAAGGTAGAAATCATCGATAGAAAGGTTTTACAGAAAAATTACTTTCTAGTGAATTTTCCTTAAAATTTAGTTATTTTTAATTTTTTTCCCCCAGAAGCAAACTATCAAGGGGTAAGCGACCCCCCGCATTTTGTTAACATTAATAACGACTACAATATATGTGAATTTAAAATAAATCGCTGGAGCCATTTATGAGAAATAATTTTTTTAGACGTTTTTTTGGAGTTTTTTGAGAATAAAACCCCCGAAAATTGAGTTAGCCCTAAATAAAAAAAATGGTCCCGAAGTATGATTTTTATGAACCTACATGCCAAATTTCATCAAAATCGACCGAGTAGTTTGCCCGGAAAACGATGAACAGACAGAGCGACAGACAGACAGACATTTCGTAAAAACCACTTTTTTTTGGTTCCTGGTACCTCAAAACGTGTAAATCCGTTGAAATCTCGGAATCGAAAATTTCGACCATCACAAAGCCTTCCTTATACTACGTATAAATTGGAAAGCAAAAAGTCTAATGTTTACAATCATTTTGCTTTCTTGTCATGCCTTATCGCTGCTACGATCAGGACTTTCATAAAGGAAGCCACCGCCACCTATTGTCTGTCTAGTTCTTCTTCTTCCTCCTTAATGCCACGTGCGCAGCGTGGGGGGGGGGGGGGGGTCGCCCCGAACCCATTTCCTGAACTCGCCCCGGTCAGACACTAACGCCTTAAGCTCGGCCATTGTTTTCCCTCTTGCTCCAGCGAGTTTTTCAATCCTTTCCTCGAGGGTTGTCCTCGGTCTGCCGATGGGTCTTCTTCCTTGTGGTCTTGCTTCCGCCAACCTCCGGGTGGTCCTGTTCTCGTCCGTCCGTCCGAACCATTGCAGCTGATTGTTCTCCATTCTTCTCTCTACGGAATCCACTTGCAGGTCTTTGGGGTAGCTGCCTCCCCCCCCCCCCAAATTCGGTAAATCTATTGTAAGTTAATTTATTACGCTCTCATTTAATCGATACTACACATGTTCTCCTATTTTGACCCAAACCTACCCCCCAAATGGGCTGGATCTGTCCCTGGGTAGATCAAGGAGTCATTGTATTCTATTCCTCTAGTCTCACCTGACCGTACTGTTTACTTGCCCCAAGACAGGCCATGGGCTCACTTTTGGTTGATTGATTATTTTACATAGATAACCCTGATGTTGTCACTTCGTTCGGACGCCTGACCGGCCAATGGCCTTTGTGATAATATTGATGTTGATCACGTTCTTCACTGGCCATAAGAATTATTTTTAAAAAAAAACATTTCACTGACAAACTGCCGTTTGTTCTTCTTATACTGGGAAGATACAAAACTTCAAATTTCTAGTTTTCCCAGATACATTGCCTATGAATGAGCAGCATGAATGTTGAGTGAATGGGAAGGAGGTTACGTCCGTACATAAATAATTAGATTACTCGTGACTTCGTGGTATTTCATTTTAATAAACAAAAAATAACACATGCACATTTGCATCTTCTCCTCGAGTTGAGCAAGTCTCAAATCGCAGATAAGGTGTAACTGTGCTAGTGGGTTTCCCTCTGTAGATGGCAGTTCTTGCCGAAAGCGCTCAGGGTTTTATAATAACACAAGTGGGTTTCTTAGACAAAGTTAATTTCTTAACGATTATTTGGGTTTTACTAATTCGGGTTGTTATAACAAGTTTTTCTAAAACTCTAAGTTTTTGTTATTTTTTGTTTATTACGTCCGTACATAACTTTTTATTGTTTGATTGTTTTTTTATTAATTCCTGCCTATGCACAATTAAATTTTGTTTTGGTTAAATTATTTGGAAGTAAGCAGGTCTACTACTTTTATAATATTATTTTGTCCAAAGGGTTAGTTGTAAGAGGGGGCCTAAAGGCCCAAAGCTCGGCTGAAAAATATAAAAAAAATATAAGTCAATTTTCTTTCTTTCTTCCTTTTTTATGCAGTATTTTAGAGGACGTTGAGGTCTATAGTTGAGAAAAGTTTATTGAAAATGGTTTGAGTCGTTTTTGAGAATGGAACATTAAATGCTTTTATTGCTATTTAAAAATCCTGGCTCCACCCTGAACAATCTAAGCCTTTTTTCTCGCGCAGACACCATCGGAGGATTTGTATACAAGTATCTATCAATTTCGCATTCCTGTAGTTTGGACTTTAGTCAGTGCACACAAACGCATTATGTACTACGCACGTACTACATACATACGCCACCTTCAAAACCACATTTTCGGACTTAAGGATCATGGGAAATACAAAATTTCGTGAATCACAATGCTTTGTATAGGTATACCTTGTATATGAGTGAAAGTAAAGAATATATAGAACGCCAGAAGCTGAATATTGTCTACACATGACAAAGTGAAACTGATGCCACAAAACTACGAATATTTGGAACAAAATTTCACGTTTCGAGGTCCCAGGATTTCAAAAAGATTGTTCTCGTGGGAGACCCCGGCCCTCCTGTTTCCAATTATGTGAATCATCAATCATCATCGATAAAATCTAAAACTTGTTGCATTCAAAATGTAAGAAACCCCAATATGTCAGGCCTATTCTTCCAAAACAATTTTCACGGTTAACAGTTAAATACATACGAATCCTTCGTTTGTTAAACCTGAAATGCTGTCAAAATGAGTAAAACCCCACTGTTTCCCGGGTGTTATTTATTTCCCCTGTTTGCAGTAATATGCATTTTCGTAATATAATGACTAATGATAAAATCTAAATCTTACTACTATCAAAATGCGTAGAACCCCATTATTGTCAATTTCTTTTCACCGGTGGAGACCCCGGCGCCCCTGTTTGCAGAGCATAACATGTGTATGAGTTTCTTACACTTGAAAATTGAATGCATAGGCAAGAATTAAATTTCAGGACTGTACTAAGGACTAAAACCCATTTCAAAATTTCTGAGTACGGCCTTGGGTACGATCGCCCACCGAAATTGGACAGTGTAATTGTTCCATTGAATAATCCAAAGCATTAGGATATGGAAAATAGTCGCAGCCTAAATATAGGACAAAACATTTTATTAAATAGGTTCATTCCACCCTGACGAACACATTTTAAACAGCTTTCGCGCGATAATTAGATTGAAGTAGCATGGGAACAGGATTCATTAATCATTTAAATATTCCCTGCTCAAAAACAGGGCAAGGTTAACATGAAGTAATTTTCTGATGTCAAGGATCTCTAATGAATTTGGAGTGTCTTGCTTTAAGACACGTATTCATAGCCATCACCAAAAATTCTTTATTGGATTTGATTACGACATGCAGAGCAGTATAAGTGAGCCAAATTTGAAACTCACTTGGTTAATTAGGGTAGCCTTAGTAGACTAAAATTAGCGCCATTGTGTAGTCTATACATTTGAGACAGATAAGTATGCTATTCAATTTTGCATTTTTAATAGAACAAAGTTGAAATTACCTGAAAATACTCCAAAGCTTAAAATTATTTATTAATTTTTTGTTCTATGCGTCATCTACAAGGACATGCTGCTTTGCAAAACGCAACACAACCATTAGATTTGGATTAAAACGGACACTATCTTGCAGGAAATGTGCAATTGCATACGTCTACAGTAATATTGTAATGTTTTAAATGAGATCAAACAAAAACTTACCGAATTAAAAATGAAATAATGAAAGAAGTTTGATAATGCTGAAATACTAATCTCCATCTTTGAAGAATAGAAAACAAATAAAAAATAAAATACATTTTTATTTTTTAAACCCACAGAGCAAGGAGCGTTTATAAACTTGAGTTTCCGGTTTTATTAAAAACTCCCGCCTAAACATTTTCACACCTTTTTTAAAACTTTTACTTTTAGATTATAACATTGAAAGTCAAGTTATGCGTAATAAAATGAATGAGCTAGCATTTTTGAATGATAAAAAACGTTTAGAAGGCTACTAGTAGGTGCTTACTAGTTTAATAACTAAAAATCCAAAAATTAAGTACTACTCAATTTTAACAAAGTTTCAAATGCCAAGACTTTTTTTACTTAATTTTTCCGCGCCATTTCCTCTTTTGAGAGACTATAGATTAAATGAAAACTTTCTTTGACTAATAAAATATATCATATTATACAAACCTTGAAATTAACTAGCTATAAGGACTGTTCACAATTTTTATTAATCTCTAGGCTCTCTCAATTTTTATTCTTCACACTACACAGGATGGTAGTGTCTATGTAGTAGGTATAGGTACCGATTACTCCCAGCCATCACAATTAATAAGGTTTTTGAAACATTGCTGATGTGTTATGAACCTATTTTGGGCTATAAATAAAACCATAGGAAAGACTTCAAATCTCCAAAAAAGTTTTGATTAGCTGTGCAAAGTTTGAGCCCATGCCCCCAGGTGGTCGGGCGCAAACTTATTCCCATGCCAAATAATACTAGGCTAACTTAACTTAAAGCACTAAACTATAGTTAATTGTTAAACATGTCCTACTCAGTCAGTGGCGGCGCTAGAAATTTTAAGGCGGTGGGGCCAAGACTTCTATCTGGGGGCCAATGAAAAAACAAAACATTTTTCATTGGAAGTGGGTTTACCGTTCAATAATTCTGCAATTTAACAACGTGTAAAATATCTCAAAAGTGGGGGGCCCCGGAGAAACTGTTGGGGGGGCCAGGGCCTGCACTCAGTACTGTCTATACACATCTTAAAATTATTCAACTATAGCCTAGGTACTTATAGCTTTTGAATCCAGGCGCCTCCTGCAACGATTTTTCAGTGACTGGTCAGGTGACACCAAAAATTAAATTTGTCTTGTTGGGAATAAGCGAATGTCCGATCTCTCCTATATAGAATTCTACAGATAGGCCTGTGGCGACAGCATCCATGTTTTCCCATAACTCCGGTCAAGGCCGTGCCCAGGTTTACATTTCGGGGGGGGGGGGGGTCCATTTTTTTTTCACGTCATTTATTAATGAAGTAATGGATAAATTCTTCAAAACATGCAGGTTTACATACGAAAATTTATTTCGGGGGGGGGGGGGGGGGTTTCCGGACCCCATGGACCACCACCTGACTCCGGTTCTAACAAATTTGCAGGGCCATTGATGATGCAATACCGAACCACAACAAGAATCGTTTCAGCCCATACTAACACTACCTAGACGAAATTGATACCTAAAATCAGGAAGTAAAACATATAATAAACAAATATTTACGTAATCCACTGCTGTAATTGTTTTCAGTAAACTGCCGCAGCAGTAAGCCAATAATGTTAAACAGTACACATTTTACAAACAAAAGAAAATAGGTACCCTAAGTCAGTCTTATCACATATTTACAACCAAACTAGATTGGTAATTTAAATAATTAATTGATATAAAAAAAGAACTACCGACTCCGCCAATTGAGGCAGCTACTTAGGCTATGTATCAGCTAAATATTAATATTTACATTATAAAATATTATTAAAATACAAAATGCGCTGAAGGAAGATACAACAATCGACTCTAAACGTTACTTTATCAACGCTTTGTCCAACATAAACTTCCCAATAACAAATAACAAAGGTATTGCTTAAGCGGACCCATGCATGGCGGGTACATCTCCAAAAAAAGGTACAAACAATTAATTTTCGGTTAACATTGCCCTATTATTTACCATTGACCGGAGTTTCCCGGTTAACGCTAGAAAATTTGGAGTGAACTGGCTGTACAGTATATGACCCTCCAACGACTTACAGAAATTTGCAACGCGCAGCAACTAACAGGTATCTGGAATTATTTTACAAGTCTTCCAGATTACACGTGCACCGGATGATAACTGCAAGGGGGCCACTCCCATTGAGCGAGCCAGACGACAATAAGCGGACTAGTTCCAGGAGGACTGCTGAAGACTGGCAAGCTGCAGCTGATGACCGAGCATCCCACTGGACTGACTGCCCAAGGAAGTAACTTAAGTTCATTCGGGCTTGGCCCCTTTAGAATTCAACTGCGGAGGCCCTATTAACTACGTATGGGGCGTCCCGCTGGGGGCTAACTCATAGGTGGACAGTCTAGCCCTGGATGTAGAAACCGGCACTGCTCCCGTCGATTGCACTGTCCATTCCTTTGCCAGCCATGGCAGATGTTGCGCACGTTAAGGGGTGGCCGGGGTCCTGGAGGTCCTTGCCAGCCACCCGGTGGTCCACCCCTGTTCCAGTTTTGCTGCGGAGGACCCATAGGTGGTCCACCCATTGGGGGCCCACCAGGACCTTGTGGGTACATTTCTGCGGGAGGTACGCCCATGGGAAAGCCAGGGCCGCCGTACATGGGACCCATTTGGTAGGCTTCTGGGGGCATCATAGCGCCGGGATGGCCAAAAGGAGGTGGTCCGTACATGGGGGGTCCCATTGGGCCTACGGGACCCTGTGGGAAGCCCATTCCTGGTGGTGGCATCTCTTCAGCGCCTTCTGGTCCCTGTAATAAGAGGAAAGAATAGTTAAAGAATGTTGTGGATTAGTAACAGGGACTAGAATTGAGGATAGTCTATGCCCTATGGCATGAAATTAGTTAAGGGAGTCAGGACATTCAGCATCGCGCTAATAAGCTAAGCAAAGAGGATTTAATACCCCTTAGAGAGTATTCCAAGCTTTCTCAGGGGCCGTTCGATACACAGTAAGAGTTTGAGAGTTGGCGACACCAAGGCATTAATTGGGTCTCCACCCCGGGAACTATCAGTTAGCATATTCGACGGTTTATCAACTGAACTGAACTGATTTGAGGTAATTAGCTCTCCTGTCGAGGTATTAATTCCACTGTAAAAACATATAATCGCTCAATGGTTTCCTAGGGCATATCTACCAAACCTCAGTGCATATTGCACACAATTTAATCCTCGATTGGAAGGGGGGGGGGGCACTATTATCTCCTAAAGACAAATTTAAAACATTCAGCTCCGTTACAAATTAAACCGATTAACCTACATTATTAAGTAGGTACATTTTAAATTAAAATGCAAAATTCAAATAATTAAAACCTACAATCTCTAGGCTAGCTGGCTTCTAATTTACAGGAGATCTTCAAGCAATTGCTTCGTCTCTAATGACGCATAAAACTTAACTTTCAGTGCTTATTATTGACATTGATTATCGGTTAGCTTTGTAACGAATCCATCAAGTACAGCCTTATACTAGTGATTATCACCCAAGATAAGAACAGTCAAATAAAAATTTAATTAGGAGGCACAATATGAATAGGCTATTTTGTAATTTCTAATGAATGGTTGAGGAAAGCGTAGTAAATAAATGAAATAGGCTAAAGAGTTGCGAGAGAAAAATACTGGTAACGGAAAATGACTTATATAACAGGCATATCATAACATAGAGGTATGAATAGAACGTAAAGGCCTAAATTCTTAGTTGTAATACATAATTATTAGGTAATACCATAGATTGCTGTATCATAATTATAGCTGTCTAGTAGGCATAAAAATGCATCCGAAAAAAGGAACCACTCACATGTAGGCCTACGAGCCTGTCAGCTTATGTGATAAGGTGTGTTTTATAACTTTTGATAGTAACAGGTTGTAAGAATGCTTGCCGGACTAAGAATGGGCGGCTTTAGTAGGCCCAGGACCGCCTGCTTGACATGCCCAGAAAAAGTAGCAATTGTGGGACTTGAACCAACAATCTTTCGTGTGAAAGTACCACTGTACTACCCGTGCTGACCGAGTAGCTGCTTAGGAGGCTGCTCTACTTGGCCCAAACACCCCCCCTTCCCCGACGTTTATCGCCCTCGACCTTGTCAGGAAAAAACGTGAGTTCGAATCCCACTTGTAACAATTTTACCTTGCGGGTTTTTTTTTTTTGGTGCCTTTGGAAATTAACCCTGCAATCGTATATGCTCTTTTGCTTGTTTCTTTTCCATAAAAGTTCCCCATTTCCTGTGCTTAAAAGGAAAAAGTCGGAAGGACAGAATTAAAACCCCGGCCATTAAGAGGCAAGGGGTGGTTGAAGTGGCCGAGGCTCCTCATGAGCTGTAGTGCCACTGGGTGAGGTACGGTACTCCATCCCAGCATACTATCGCTTTCCCTATTAACACTGACGTCCATGATACTTTTCAGCACATTCCTTCATAATTTCGTCTTTCCCAATGAAATTTCATCTTCAAAGTAACTGAGCTTTGGAGTAATGACTCATGGTCTCAGAAGCGAAGATTCCTAATCTGTACCACCTCCTCGTGGTGAAGATGGAAGCGAGTAATGGCGACTGAACAGACCGAGTTTACGCCGGGATAAGTGATAAATAGTCTTTTCTGTGCAGGGCACTCTTTAGTCCGGGTGTTAGCAAGCTGGCACTGAAACCGGAGCAACTCAACGATGAGTCAATAAGGATACAGAACGCAACGGGAAACCACTGCATTCCAATCCCTAGTATAATCATCTTGACATTGTATACTTCTTCCTGAGCAGCAGTCTCCAAGGTCCCAATTGCCATGATGATCGCCAATCTTTGATTAAAGAGACATTTAATGAATAAATAAGATTGACATTTACTACCTTCGGCTACAGTTTCTAATCGTCTTATCAGATATCCTTGTATTTTATGACGTCATTCCCATGCCAGGTCAGCAGGCAGCATTTCTCCCGCAATAGGCTATAAATATAGTTATTTTGTACCAGTGTACCACATTCTTCAATTCAGGTATAGCCTACAAGCAGTTATGGCATACATTAACGAGCTTTAGAGCACGTTACACGATATTCTTTCTTTAATTTTTTTCTTTTCCTTCCGATCATACTCCAAAAAAACGTTACTACTGTTGCACTGGAATAAAAACCACAGTCCACTTTTGCCAACGTAGGTCTTATTCTAGAGCCGTTTTTTTTTAGGAATCTCATGGTGTAATCAGAAACAGCAAATTCGATGAGTGTACGGGAAATGTTTTCGAATAAAGAAGCAGTAGTCAGGAAAAAAAACTCTCTTCTTCCTCCTCCCCCGCGTGCGCAGCATCAGTCGCTCCGAATCCTGAACTCGCCTAACGCCTTCAGCTCGGCCATTGTTTTCCCTCTTGCTCCGGCGAGTTCAATCCTTTCCTCGAGGGTTGTCCTCGGTCTGCCGATGGGTCTTCTACCTTGTGAACTTGCTTCCGCCAACCTCCGCGTGGGCATATTCTCGCCCATCCTTTGCAGCTGCTTGTTCTCCATTGTTTATTCTATAGAATTCTCTTGCAAAATTCAAAACCTTTCAATCCGTTTTTTTTAGATCATTTTTGTAGACATTCATCGATTTTAGCATGTGGTCTTCGTATGCAATAGGATATTAATCATTGCCACTGCCTTATATTAAATGGATATTATCGATGACGTCATTCGCAAGCCCAACCTTCAGCATACTTATCTGCTGTGTTATAGGCTATAAATAGGTAGCAGACAATTTCTTTCACATTCTTCGATTCAGACGTACTTTATTTTTCCTTACTATTGTAATATTGAGGCTCGCAATACATTCCAAGATGTTTATGTCTTTCTTCCATTTCTGCCGGTTGCTCATCTTAATTTTACCAAAGTTCGCCTCTCAGTTGAAAAGGCGAATACATATAAGTATTTTGCTTTTTAAGTCAAACATTCCAGATGACTTTTTGCCAATTCCACTCCTCAAATTTTTCAATGTCTTCAGTTGGTCGGGTAGAATGTTCTAGACTCTCAGGAAAAGTGCTATGCCTACTCCAGTCCCATATATTTTGATTGGACCATTCCCACAAGTTCATTCTAAGCATCAGGATAGATGAAATCATAAATATCGACAAGTTTCCTCGATGCTGATTGGTGCAAAGTTTCAACACATAATGACATTCAGTCAGTTTTTCTAAAAAATAAAATAAAATTTCCCGCGATATATCCTAGAGCCATATAAATGAGATATCATCAGTGAGAAATGTTCATCTAAATTTTGATATACAGTATGTGGCCGTCACTATCACCAATTTGTCACAGTCATGCAACTCATTCGGCTTGCCATCCTCAGTGTCTGTTATTTGTTTTTAGAAATAAAGTCGAATGTCTTCAGAGTAGCTTAGCTTCAGAGACGAAACTCAGCAATCTGTACCTCCTCGTGGTGAAGATGGAAGCGCGTAAGGGAGACTCAACAAATTCTCTTTAATTCCTCAAGAGTAACTCAGGTCATCAGTAGGGGATAGGTACTCAAAATAGAACGCCTAAAACTAGAGGACCATTTATCAGTTAATTAACATTTGCGAGGCCAGTTCAATTGTACACTTCGAAAGAAAATTGCTATTGGGTCCTCTTGCACACAAAATGAGCACAGTCAAGTGAGGGAAAAATTTAATTTTTTTGTCGGAAAATGCTTGTAGCCAACATTCAAAACATTGGGTTTTGACATAATTTCTCAATGGCTACATGCATAGCTGGCATTTTGGATTTCTATAAGAAATAAATAAATGATTAATAGGCATACAGTAAACGAAACTAATTTTACTTTACTTCATGAGGACTACTGAACAGTACACGTTTACGTTAAAGAGTATAAATGCGTCTTGTTAGTGCGCTGGATAGTCTTATCAATTTTGAAATTACATCAGTATTTACATTCTTTCAACAGCACAAAAAAAATAATTAACAGATCAAATTTGAATAGCCCAAGTTATACATAATATTAATTGAAGGTGTCAACAGATGTTGATTATTTCTAAACCACCTTCAATACCTACGGTACTCTGAGAAACGATAATAGATCTATCGGAACTGTTGAATTACAGGATAGATTTCGATAAAAAGGGTTGTACGTTACAAAAACTTTGTTACAGAAGACACTTCTGATAATAAAGGTGCAAAAATTAAAAAAATATTAAGTACGCATAGGCGTTATTCATCAAATGCAGGGGAAAACAGGCTTGAAGTAGGTTCTCCAACAGCATAAATAAAATTGTTGACGACTCGGATGAGAATAAGCGGCCGGGGCGCCAATTAACAGCAGGAGCATCGCCAAATGTTCTCCTGGAATCTCCCAACAGACATCGGGCGCCAGAAGAGGATCCCCCGCAGCGAAACAAGCGTCCGATTTCGGTCCATCCTAAAAATGCTGGCAAGCGGCTTTAGGATAAGTAGAAGAGGAGACAGGCCGACGAGTGTGGGCCTCTGGGCTCGCAGACTACAGAAGTCTATTATTGGACTTCCTATAGAAGAACTACAAAATTGGGCCCGAGATCTAATTGGTTGGGTGTAACCATTTTTCCTATCCCAAATTTGTTCATTGGAGGGGGGGGGGGGGGTCACGTATATAGAAGGAAAAAATATATTTATTAGAAGTTATGCCATCATCCGCATTTAGTTTCATCAGGGGGCGCCGTTGTATCCTTTTGTTTGGGGGGGGGGGGGGGTTTCTTAGGAAATAGGGAAGACAGCACCTATAGTTGGAGGCCACTATAGGCTATTTTATTGATAAACCGCACGTTTCACCTTAAATAACCGGAAGTATGTGATTTTTTTTTTTTAAAATAACAAATTTAAGAAAAATATAACAATAGAAACAGAATGTCCTGGAAAGGCGAAGATCGTGGGTTTGCGTCCCGCAGTGTATAGTTTTGTTTTATATTGATCAATTTTTTACGGAGGTGACAATTCTTAGGCTATAGAGACAAAAGTAAGCAGCTTTAAAAGGCTAATAGCTCATTTTCTTTAAAGGGCACCCACTACCCATAAGCGAACAATGGGTGACTTGGAACGCCTTACCAAAATTTATGCCATATTTAACTTCGAAGCCAGAATTTAGGTTCTAAATGTCATGCTGACAACCTATAGGTCTAATGGCAAAACCCCAACGGAAGCCGGGTTCCCATAGCAACTTAATCGCGAATTTTAATTTAATGGTAATTTTCTTAAAGGGCGGTTCCCATCATGGCTTGAGAAGCCTCGATAAGGAATACTTTACGGCGCCACCACCATGCATTGGCAGATGGTGGGACCAGATCTAAATAGCTTACTCAGCTGCAACATTTTACCCTATCCCAAAGTAGACCCCACCTTTCGGTGAAATAATGTCTACATGATTGTCAGACCTTAAACACCCATTGTCAAATGATAGTAATGACGTCATAAGTTATTGATTACCTTTTATCTACTGTAGATAAGGGCATTATTTAGTATACTAAAACAAGGGCTCTTACTCGTATTGTAGAACCCACAGCCTACAAGTTTAGTGTACAACATTCTACCCTAAATATTTTCAGACTACACCCCCCGCCCATGAGCTATTTAAGTAATCTTTTAGAAAAAAGGCAGTAGCCTACATGCACTAAAAACTTCATCTGTTCCCCCTTCACTGTTCATTAAACAATTTGATATAAATAACGAACTAAAAAAATTAATTCTTATTGGCCCACTCAAAAATGTTAAATCCTTAATAGGCTATAGGTACACCTAATTAATATTGGCCAGCTACAGTGGGCTACATAGAAGCACAAGCCCTCGATCTTGATTGAAATCTCTCTTATTAGACCAGCAACGTAAAGCCGACGCACAGCCTTTATTTGTTAATAAATCATAAATAAGCAATTTCCATAGGGAATTTAGAGAAAACAATTTCTGTATTACTGTAAATCCTTGTAGGCCTACATTGTAGTCTCAATCCTTAGTGAAACTACAGGCCCTAGCCTCAAATTTATAAAAAAATCAAGCTGGTTAATTTGGTTATGTAATCAATTGGAAAATTAGCATGAATCACTGCTTATGCAGTGTAAGCGATAGGGAAATAATCTCACTTTATAAGACCTTACTGCTACAAGTAAGCCTAACAATCCTAAAAACTTAACATATTGTGCCACCTGATTTAAAGCGTATACGAAAAAAGCACACAAGGGGGGAAGTAAGAAATACAGTGAGTTCAGTCAAAAAAATATCACATATATTATTCAACATATCACAGTCAATAGATATCACAGAATGTTTGAATTTAAGTCTTACCCGCCATGTGTCTGGCCCCTGAGCGACAAAGCCCTGGTAACCAGGTGCAGGGAACGCCCCATAGGGGGGCGGCATAGGCGCCGATTGCGGTACGGGAGGGACCACAGGCACCACAGGTTCGCAGATGCTCGGAACAGCAGTAATAATAGGTAGCAAAGGCTCCACAGGTTCAGGCTTCGACTCCGGCCAGCCCGATTTCGAGAAGTCTATAACGTTGTCAGTCGAGCCTGTGACGTCATCGAGAGGTATAGGCTTCGGGTCCTTCATGGGCTGTACCTCGGGATCGGGCTCGGCTGGCGAGTCAGGTATCCTAAAGAAAGTAAAATAAGGGATACAAAACTAGTAGGCTCAAGGCTCAACGTTAAATAGTCAACAAAGATCAGACATTAGTTTCTAATTATTTTAGCTTTCACTCCTGAAATAAAAATCTGAAACACAACATGACATATTTTGAATTAACCTGCACAGAAGAAAAAAATATTAGTACCAGAGCAGCCTAAGTAGCTCATGAAACTCTGGACTAGTTCTGTAGCCTATGGCATTTCATAAAGTTATAAATAGGAGAGAGGGGACATTCGCTCATTTCTTTGAATTTTTTATGCTACCAGTCACGTCTTCCGCGACCGCGACACATTTTTTAATACTTCTATTTTCTTTTTTAAAAGGCTTCACAAGTAACCTAATAGGTATTAAATCTCCGATCGCAAGGTGTGTTGAGGATAGCTCAAGTACAAGCTCGCTACCATCATGCCACCGAAGTCACTAAATCCAAACAACAACAAATTCTGTCGTGGTTGCAAGGCGTGCTCTCATTAGTTCACAGAATGTGTCAAGCTGATTGGTCAAGAAAACGCGGCCAGTTTCCTGCAATTTCTCCAAAACTCAATCACGTATGGTGCGTTAAGTCTCATGAAGATCCAGGACAAGAGACAATTCTACCCCTTTGCTGGAGGTGGGAGGAGTATCTGGGTTGTTGTAAAGGGTGGAAACCTCGAACGCACTTCCGTAAAGTCTCGAGTACAAGCCCCGAGCTCCCGAAATAGGAAGGAAGGAATTTCGGATCTGCTCTAGGGCACTAAGATCCCAACCCCAACCTACACTGCTATCATTTCTCATAATGGTACGGCTCTACAAGCTCCTTAATATTAATAATGCCCTGAAGGGGCCCATTTTTATGGTGGCCCATTGGTCGTTGACACAAGCCAACGACACAAATTACGCACACTATTGATGTTTTTTTTTTGTATAAATTCTAGGCCATTGGCAAACTAATACACGTCCTCAATGTCAACCTACACGGGCTAAAAGCGATAATAGATAAGCTGAGACAAGCTCAATGTAACAAGCATAAAGCATGACTTCACCAAGTTCGATAACGAGTTCGTAACAAGGCCTACATAGACATAAATATAGACTTACATGTCCCTGGAGAAATAAATGGCCTGCAGCGTGCTCTTGGCCCTAGCATACTGTATGTTGACCTCCTCGCTGTTTTTGCCCGTCTCTGGGGGTTGCTTGTCTTCAGGCACGTCCACTAGAAACAGTGGGCCCCATGCCATTTTCACATCAACGTGGTCTTCGTCGCCACCTGAAAAAAGGTACAAGTCTAGCAACTGCACAAAAATGCCCTTATTAAACGTTATTTCTATATAATACATTTTCCTTTCTAGGTCTATATTACTAGCTAGGTAGAGGAACCAATGCACAAGAGGATAGCTAAAGTAGTATGACAGGCAGTGAAAAATAATGTAAACGTATCTTTTTATTGTTTAAGGGAACCGTAAGAGAAGAACCTTACGGGTGTAAAAACAATCAAACTTCACCGGAAATATCCATCGAAGAGATGTAAAAAGATGTGTCATTGCTTAGATGAAATGTTCCTCTACATTTCGATGCAAAAATGAGATGTCTTTTAACAGTGGCGAATATTTTGCCAATTAGTTCACCACCTGGCTAGTGGACTTGTCAAAACTTGGTAAGCCATTGCTTTAGAAATGACCATGACATGACAACAAGGGAAAATAGCTCATCTTCGCCGAAAGGACTGATAGGGATTCTCACCACCTGCTGGACAGTTGAATAACTTAAACTACATTTGACCCCATCCAAGATCATTTGAAATCCATTGGTAAAATACTATTGGTAAGATTTACACTACATTTTGTGGAATTTATCCAAATAAGTAATGTTTCGGGAGTAAAAGGGACCAAAAGATTGATAACCTTTGTACCAAAGTCCTCTCTTACACTCAACTAGCCTGCTTTATATGGCAAGTGTGGGAGACGAACCAACAACGTCTGTACCATCTGTACTCGAGATGTCGCAGTAACTTTTGAATTTTTTTAACGCCAGGTTAAGCCACTCCAGGACTATACCGCCTATGGTTAAGCTGTTACAAAACGGCACAGTAGGTCCGCTGGGCTGTAAAAAATTACCACATGCACATCCAGGATCAAGTAAGATAATAATAGTAAAAATAAACTCACCATGCTTGCGCATAAACAGCCCCTCTTTCTCCTTGGTCATCTTGTCGCCAAATCCTCTTGTCACATTGACTCGCTCCGTCTCATCGAGCTCAAACTCGCGTATAGCGACGAGTTCCGACTCGCCTCGCCATCGCACACTCTTCTTAAAGGCCCGCTTCGACCGTGCGACTACTAGCACGCCCTCCGGGTAATATTTGGCCCGGGGCTCTTCCGGCACGTCCGGTTTAGCGTCCGACGGCCCAGCCTTGGGGTCTTCTGCAAAAAAAGTGGAACATTCGCTGTAGAAGAGAATCATTGCTTCATGCCGTAAGTATTCAACTGAATAAGGCCCCTGTTAGTAAAGCTAATCACGTACGGCAGTCGTATCCATGACAAACAGTAGGCACATATAGCTAATGTTGCTAGTTATGCTCCCAGGGGGTTATTAGTATTATTGAAGTGGCTTTTTAGGGACGTAGGCCAATTTGTTATGTTATTTGGACGCCTATTGTATTCAAAATGAATTTCTAGCCGTGAGCAAACAAACTGATTGCACGCGCTGTGGACCCAGCTAACCTAGTCAATGGTGAGCAAGTCTTAGCTTGCCCATTGTCAAGGGTTGACAACATAAGTTCCTAGTACCATACTGCTAATATTTCGGTTAACTATGTTGGAACTTGAGGGCTGCCGACTGATGGGCAACAAATATAGCCATGTGATACGCATTTTTAAAATATTGTTTCCTTAGACCCGGTCCCACCATAGCTGAAAAGTATCTGTAAGGAATACAGGACGGCACCACCAATGTATGAAAACGCAGAATTCGGTAACGAGACATTTCAAGCGATGATGCCCTTACTATTTATCTTGAAGGAGATATTACAACTATCATATCAGTCAAAGAAAACAAAATCCTATTTACTTTTAGAGTCCTGATCACCTTCTTCCAAGGTGTCCCTATAGAACTTGAGGGGCTTGGAGTCCCTGGGTGGGGACATGGCTGACTTCGGACTCTCCCTCGCCGGGGAGCTTGTGTGCTCCTCTGCAGAGGGAGACCTGTCAGACGCTAGCTCCTCAGCAGCGTCTTTCTTCAACTCGGCGTCTTTCCCTGTGCTAACGCGTCTCTTCTTCTTCCGCGGCTCTTGCTTTGCCGACGCTGTTAGCGCGTCACTGAACATGTCGCTCTCTAATAGCACCGCTGTAAGCAGAAGAAAAGCGGCTGTTAGAGTTAAAGCAAACTAAGAGACTTTTAGCTGTCAGTAGATATACAGTACAAAGGTCGGCAGTCGTTTGCTCTAATCTCTAAAGTAAAAAAAAAATTATTAATTATGGTAGAATTCTCCAGGAATGCCATGGAACTAGGAGCCATTGCTACAAGAAGAACGAATGCACCATAAAGTTAAGAGCTAGTATATGAAGCTGATAATAAAGATTATTGATGCGGGCGTTCCCGGCAGATTGGTTAAAATTAACTCCTAATAAGGAACCCAAACAGTTGCAGTGAAGACTTTAGATCTTGTTAGGCTACAGTCATATAAAATGGTGACCAACCAAAATTAGCTGAAATGCCACAAGAAAACAACATTACAGTGAAAAAAGGTGATATTGTAATTATAACTCAGAGGAATCCAAGCTAAAAATCTCCTCCTGCACCCTGAGAACAAAAATTAGTTATCAGTCAAATATTAACAATACAATAATGAGTGCAGATCATAGTACCTATTTAATTAAATGCATAAAATAATTTAAGTAAAGTAAATGTATTTCAAAATTTTTCCCTTCGTATTACATTAATGAACATTAGGCTAGGGTTTGCAATAGAAACATTTAAATACACTATTTATTTCATTGTTAAATCAAATCTTACAAAAATAACAGAACCCTTTTTATTAGTGACAAGCAAGGAAAATAATAATAATGGTAGGTTAGTACTTATAAGTAGATATCTTTTAAATTAAATTACTAGCTTGAGCAAAAACTGAGGCTGTCATTCGGCTAATTAAAGTTGCATTGCCGTTGGAGAAACTATCAGCTACAAAAGCCAGTAGAGGACTTGGGACTTCTTGAATGGGTCCAATAATTGAACTGTTCCATAGCCATATGGGCTTCACCTAATTATACGAAATGTGAAACCAATAATCCCCGTTTGGGCAAGCTAGACTTAACCGTCGCCTCAAACACTGAATGAGGTTTGAAGCCTATGACCTAGTTTAAGGTATATTCGCCTATGTTACCTTTATTCAAGCCGGTTCTATTAATTAATAATAAATGCCTTTTTGTTTTATTACTAAATTGAAAATAGATCATTCTCTCAAATTATTTTTTCATTGAAAGTTCGGGGTTTAAAAAAGGCTGCCGCTCCAAAGGCATATGACGAAACACTGAGAAATGTATCATGATTATTGACAGGAAATTAATTAAATTCTAATTGAGAACTAAAAAATAATTAATTAAGCTACCTATGAACCAAGGTTCGGCGCTAAATCAGACACTTTTTATTTAGGTATTATAATATGAAAATTATTGCGGACAGCTTAATAAATGTCAATTTAAAAGAAATAAAGACATATTTTTATACCTAATTAATTGATGTTGGGAGCCAAACAAAACAACTGCCATAAAATAACGTCCCCAAAACTAGCCCACATAATACAATACAAAACCTTATAGCTTACAGTTAACATTTTAGGAAAGACGAGTATTTTTTGACGACCCCTAGCACGCGAATTGAGGGCGTGACGTCACGAGGTGAGTCAACTGACCTATCGATTCTCAGTTTAGCCCGACCTCCTCTCTACGGTCTCCAAGCATTCGTTGCCACGTTTGCACTGTTTCGCAGTCGT
This sequence comes from Psococerastis gibbosa, assembly GCA_963971405.1. Taxonomy (NCBI): domain Eukaryota; kingdom Metazoa; phylum Arthropoda; class Insecta; order Psocodea; family Psocidae; genus Psococerastis; species Psococerastis gibbosa. Next base: position 48,305,322 of record OZ020486.1, on the reverse strand, counting down.
ACGTAGCTGCTATGCAAAAAGTAAGGGTATTTTAGGCCCGTCCTACACGAAGCTAAAAATAAACGTATGCTGTCTGAGGTTAGCGCTATGCCTGACTAGGTAGGCCTAGGTTGACTCAATGCGAACCGGTTTCAGGGGAATGACCTCACAATAGCGGTAATACCTTGACCCAAATGTTAAGTTTCCTGCCAGCCAACAATGGCAATATCGTTAACTTGGGCATAATGTCCATGATATAAGATATAATAAGTTAAGTAAGCGAATGAGGCTGTAGGCAAAATTATACTCTTGTACGCGGGTCGGCAAAAACAATGAAAGCAACAGGGATGTTTACAGACCCAGTAAATCCTAACAGATTGAGCCATCTAGTTACCTATATATTACAGTGAAGTCAAGATTAGCATAGCCTACTAGAAGTTAAGAGCGTACATAATTTTTTTACAAACAGTGAAATTAATTACGGCAACATCAAAGAAACTTCATAAAAATACAAACTCTCTCGAAACAGACTGTATTTAACCCGAGGACTTAACTTACTACTATACTCCATAAAACCTGGATAATACTCTATCAAATTAATCTAAAGTCCATTCTATTAGGTTTGTGGAACAAGATATTGAAATATAATTTAAGTGTCAGATTGTCAGAAAAAAAATTGGAAAAATCTCCCTTAAGAGGACTTGCAGCCTGATCATGGCGATTATAATACCGGTATTTTTTTAATCCCCTGGTATTACAAATGTAAACAAGATAATTTTATAATGGAAAGTGCTATTCAAAATTTGTTTGTTTACATTATTAATACCAGGGGATTAAATAAATACCGGTATTATAATCGCCATGATCAGGCTGCTGGAATGTAGACGCCTGTTAGACTACGAGGCCTAAAATAGCAATTAATTAGGCCTATATTTCAAATGTAGGCATTTGGTCGGATGGAAGTAATTTACACCCACAGTACGTATGTCAGTAGAGTAGTGGTACAGACTCCGACTTTCACCTGAAAGGTTGATGGTTCGAGCCCCACACTAGCTACGTTCTCTGGCCATGCGTCGGAGGTCATGTAAAGCAGGCGGTCCCGGGGGGTCTTCCCATTTGAGTTTAAGAGAGGGCTTTGCAGCCCTAACTCCGCTAGGTTGGCTTAGTAATAGAACAAGTCTTTATTTCTTATTTTATTAGCCATTAAATTGCTTGAATTAACTGTAGACAGGTAAACTTATAAAAACAAAAAGGTATGTACAGCATGTTATCAAGATTGTACCCGCCCCCTTTGAATAGGCTACTTGACAGTTGTAACAATAATAGTAGGTCTACAATGTTTTTTTGGCATACAAAATTAATTAAATGTTTGTGTTTTTAACTGTTTACGGATTACAAGAGCCAAAACGATAGTATACACATTGGAGACACGAAAATGACGTCACTACAAATGCAACTACTAGTAGATCCCCAGCTGGTGGCTACTCCTCAGCGTCATAAATGACGTCACATTTTGCATTCACCTGACCTGCTTTGCAATTAACCATCGAACTTAACTGGATGGGAAAAATGTTCCCTACTAAATGAAGTTTTCTTTAAAAAGCAGCCTATTGTCTACTAATGCATTAAAATAGGTTTTCAAAAATAGTCAAGAAGCCTATTTATGAAATCACTATGCTTAGTTGGAATTAAATAGGACGATTAAAATAACCAACGCAAACATCTTTGATACGGCCTTGCTAGTGTTGTGACGTCACTTTGCGAAAATAATCTTATCTTTCCTGATTTGATATGCTATTTCGTAAAAGCGCCAATACAGACTATTGGCTCCAATACAAGGCTAAATTATAAATTCAAATTAAGCTATTCCTAATTGAAATGAAATACTGTACGCAAAAATTTTCAATCGATATTTTCTTTCGTCAGTCATGGCTGGTGTTGCAGCACCAATACCGTTTTTTTTGGCACTTGACGTAGGCCTACGCACCGATTTAGGCAAACAAGTGCTCTACAGGCAGCTTTAATAAATTTTCATTAACCTAAGGACTTAGTGAGTTAAACCCATTCGATTGTACATGTATTTATACATACTGTATATACGCACAATATGTACATTACGCCTATCCCTAATTATGACTACAATACGTTAGACCTACAGTATGTACAGAGAGTTAAGCCTTAAAATTTTACCACTTCCTTCCTTTTGTCCGAAAAAGAGCTACTTATCATATATAAAGACCAAATAAGGCAAACTTGCGCCTAAGTTTGACCGTAATATTTCTGTCGATGATACAAAGTGCTACCGGAGTCAAAAAGGAGATGTGACAGACACACTTAAGAAAAAAAAAAATAACCATTAAATTAAATAACCAATAACCCATTTTCATTCGTTTATCACTTAATAATAAGACAACTGTCCTATAAAATAAGGTAGCTTATACAATAGGATAACAATAATAATAGGCCTACTGTTATGGCATGGAAAAATGGTTACCTGACATTAAAAATAAAAAAAATGTTGGTGCTTTCAAAACTGTGGATAACAAGAGCCTTAGCGCCAGTAGACATGGGTGACAAGAAAATGACGTCACTGTCAATAGTTACCCTAATGGCGGTTACTCCCATGCATCACAAATGACGTAACATTCTGAAGTCACGTGACTTTTTAACCCTTAAACTTCCCCCTACTAAATAATAACTAAATCAGGGAAAAAATTAATTAAAGGACCATAAAATAAATCTACTAATCCGTTAAAATAGGGTTTCAAAAATTGCCAAGTAGCCTATTATTTCAAACCCAAATATAGACATTAAATATGAGAATGCCAATCACACGAACATTAACTTAAATCAATAATAGTTTAATTCTCAGATTATAGTCCATACTCTGCTGTAATCGTGTAGGATATCTATGGTCGCGTTATACGCAAAGACTAGTCACCAGCAGTATGTTGTACTCAGGAGAATTGTCGAAAAACAAATTTGATTTATTGGGAACATGGCCATAAAAATATTTCAAGTCACAAAACTCAATGGCTCGCTAAGTTCATCATAAATATAGAGAAATCCGGCCGCGGCCATTTTAATTTGTTTCCCAGTGGATATTAAATTTCAGTGTGAGCGGCTAATAAAATTGTACAATTTCAGTATATTCATGTTATGAAAAATAATGTGTCGATTAAAATTTAGCATCTATATATCTTTCCTCGCCATGTTTACATTTCCGAATATATAAAATATTTAGCATGCTGAATGACATAGCGAATCCCCCTACTGTCTACTCGGCCTACATAGCATTCCCCTTTGCATTACAAGGCAGAGATATTCAAATATATATTTATTAGCAAAGGATGACCGGTATTTTTGACTTACTGTAATTCGTCGTTCCACCGACGCAGCTGATGAAAAGTCGTTAGGCTACACAAGGGTTTTTTTTACGAAATGTCTGTCTCTGTCTGTAACTAGACAACTAGATTTGGAGCAAACCTACTTGTTAGAATTGGATGAAATTCGGCATGCAGGTTCACAAAAATATGGTCCAGGGGTATTTGTTTCAATTTTTGGGGATGATTTCATTAAGGGGGGGGGGGGGGGTCACCCCAGAACAGAAGCGCCTAAAAAATGTTGTCTCAAAAACGACTCAATTTCTTTTAAACTCATATTAAGTCACACCCCCTTCGTCCTTCGATAGTTTAATTCAGGCATAACAAATGAAGCCTACAGGCATTTATTTTCATGAAGAATGTCTTAAGAATATTTTTTTTTTCTCCTGAGGATCCATTCAATCGATGCTTTATAACATCTGGTATGTTTTAGGTGCTAAATAGAGTAACAGAAATGAATAGGGTGCTTCCCAAAATAAGACTTTGGTTTTGAAGATAACCCGAGCCCCAAATGCATTGCATACCAATATTATTGGCTTGCCCATTCCATACTATGGAATTGTCCCACTGATCAATCGAGTGCTTTAGGACAGTGGAAATCTAAAGGCAGCCGATATTTAATCATGGAACTATTACGGTACCTATACTAATTAGTCAATTGGAAAGCTTGTACGAGTTCACTTAAACCGGTCCTTTACTTCCTCGTTTTTACAGAAATTATAGGTTATATAAAAAACGACTTGGCGGGATTCGAACCCACGATGTACGCCTAACCGGACCACAAGCCCTTTAGGCGTAGATCGTAGGTTCGAATGCCGCCAAGTCGAGTAATTTCTATATCCTCTTATTTTGGTCACTTCTAAATGCTAATGACTTAAGCTGACCTGTATTATAACGTAACCTCACTTAAGATAAAGCCCTAGCGTATTAAATTGGTTTATAGGCCTGTCTACAGTTAATAATTGAAAGAATTCCTTTCATTTCGTGACTGGCTATGACGTAGCCTCAATATTAATTTTTAATTATCAATCACTGTTTTCTCACAGCTTTAGTAGAACAGTGCCTTGATAAATCTAATAATTATGTAAGTTATCTACGGAAATATACCGAGTTAAAATATTAATTTTATTAAGTTATTCATTGATACCAAGATGATTGCCTATTCACTCGCCATCATTCCAATCGAACAAATAAAAAAAAAAACTAGTTTATTTCAATGCATAGAACTCGACCTGCTTGCTCGTAGCCTAGTACTGTAAATTAATACTCCAGCATACATTACCATATTAGTTCAGTACCTACTGATACTCGGTGCACAGATGTTGGCAACTGCATGGTTTTGAAAATGTTTCCAGCAGACGGTAGGAGAGCATCATTGGCTAGAGAAAGCTGAAAGTTTTGTTTCCTAATGTCTCCAATGCTTTTGTCATGCAAGCATTTGTGTCAGAGTCACAGAATTCATAGATCGCCAATCAGGCTACTTTGTCTCGAGAACGATATTTTAAAGTAATGTATTTCTTTCGTAGAGGAATCCAACATGAAGCCACAGGCGTCAAAAGGCCATATTTACAATGGTTGACCGAAAAATATGACTGGTCAAATCAAATTAAAAATAAATTCGTTGTTAAGAGGAAGCTTACCGTTGATATTGGCTACCCCTGAATAACCCCAAAATAGGTTGGCTTGTATTTTTTTATTTAAGTTATAATTATGTAGTCAATTGTATTGCAATAAAGTAGTTATTCATTCATTCAATTGGTAGAGTCTAGAGGGTAATACTAGTAGAACCATTATTAATATCAGTAGCTGCAATGAATAAATAATATCAATTCAATTTCATACACCATCCTATAAGTTTTTCATTGTTGCTGTAATAGTTTTCCATGAGTTAGATCATTCGGGAAATAGCTTATCAGTTTCACGGAAACGCCCCTGCATTTAGACTAAAATACTGTTAAGTACTACAATATGTATCAAAGTATGTCTATGTACTGTATGCAGTACAATGTCTGAAAAATATCATTTTAACTTAATATTAAATTAAATAAACCAAATCTGTTTTGGGGTGATCCAGGGGTGGCCAATGTCAACACATATAATACAATGTTTAAAATCGGAGCTTCCGACTTTGGAAGATCTAGGCATTCTATGCCTATGCATTAACCTATTTATTGGAAGTGTCGGAAACAAAGATATAAAATAAAGTAGATGGCACCAAACCATAAGCTAAGTAAGACTGATAGCGATGAAACGCAAGGGGAAAGTCATAGGTTGGCAAAGGAAAGGTGACTGAGTTTGTCTGGTTCCAATCGAAAAAAGTAAATGTACAATCCAGCAAGCAGGGCTCACCGAACCAGAACTGGCAACCTTAATAGCTTGTGACTGTAGTTAGCTTATGACGAGAACCTCCGAGCTAAATGTCAGCCATCACTATTTGCCACTTCATTGTTAACGATAGGGACGCTCATCTTACCAGCTTGGTTAGGAACACTGACCACTGACGTTCTCAGAATGAAGTTTCTTTTCAATTACTGCAGGGCTACTTGCAGACTATTGAAAAGTTCATTTATATACTAAAACAGGATTTTTTTGCAAATTAATAAAGCCCATTGTTGATAGTTATCGATGACGAATCGCCATCCCTAAAATTTCATTAAAAAATAAAATAAAAACAGCTGACAGCCATTTTTAACATAGAAAGCTATTCAAGTTGCGCAACGACATTTCCCTCATTTTGCGTAGCATCACAACGAACGAGCCCCATAAACATGACCCGCATTACAGTAAAAGTTAAGAAAATTATCAGAGTGGCTATTACTTGAAAAAATTAAAATTTAGATACCGTAATTATTCTGATCATATTTATGGTTGGCGGGAGGTCCAAAATATATTAAACAACGAAGTATGGATCATGCCCCCTATTACACACTCAAATATTGGATTAAACATTCCAAATATTTCTTCCCTCGAGTAAATATTAGAATGTGTAATCAGGACCCATAATGAGTTCAATGAAGTAAAAAAAGGTACTACTCATTATAAAAAAATACAAGTCAAGATTTGATTTCAGTAAGTCCTGAGGACTTATATTACACACTTCAATCAACCAAGGATCATTCAGTCATTCAAATTTCACACAATCAAATCAACATACAGTATGTAATAACAGCAGGACTTTACGTAGACTTTAAGACACCTCGGATCAACCCAAACCTTCACGGAATATCAAGGAAGAGAGACACAAAGACGGCGCGGCGTGTTGAAAAATCAGAAGTGGAGAGACATGAGAAGAGAGTGGGGGGGAGGGCTCACCGTTCTTATTTGTACTGTATATTGAGGAACCAGTAGAATCCGGGCTGATGGGCCGTGTTCCATATGAAAGTGTGAGCTTCTAAACATTTCGTCAACATCTGCGGTCGACATCTTCAGTGGCGCTACATGAGGTACAACCCTCGAAGTCTAAGCAGTGCCACTGAAGATGTCGACGAAACGTTTGGAAGTTCACTTTCATATCAACCACGGCACATCAGTCCGGATTGTACTGGTTCTTCATACGACTCCGGCCGTGAAAGCCTACGCTGTTACACTGTACTGCATATATTGTCGTGGGAAATACATGATTCATTCATTCATTCGGGTCATAGGAGCTCATGTGATTATGATACACCAAATTTAATATTTGGGATGTTCAAAAACGGTAAAAAAATAAAAATAATCAACAATACCGAGAAAAATATAAATTATGAGAAATAATTACTTCTATCATTAAAATCTCTTTGTAATACGAAGTGATGCGTAAAACAGCTACGAACAACATCTATGGATTGCAATATATAATCTCCTAACTAGAAGGGTAGCCCCTATGGCCTAAGCGACGAACCTACTCAACTGTCCAACCCTGACACTCGAACCACAGACGGAGGACAACGGCTTCGTGGAGCCCGTGCGTCACCAAATGTCTAACCTGCCACGGGTGGGCGTTGGCTAGTATGTAAGTAAGTGGATTGCAATTTATTAGCTTCTTATAGTAACTTGAATAAAGACAACTAAGGGTCAGGTTTAGGGATGATCCAGGCGTAGCCAAAGTCTAAGTAGAAAGTATGAGTGTGCGTCCCGTAAGAAATATTATATTACAAAATCCGTTGTTTTTACAGATTTCTTATTTTTATTATTATTTTAATAGAAAGTTTAAATCGCGTACAAACAATTTAATGAATGTATCCGATTAACCTCTTCAATCGGCTCACTCTGTGTCTCCGACGGCAAGGTGTGTAGATAATCGCAAGCAAAGTAAGATATTACAGATTTGGTTCATTTCAGTTGTATGAGACTACTTCATGCATTATTTAATGGAGTATTTTTAAGTTTTGGCACCGTAGATTGTTCATAAAAATGATACTAGGGCTAAATTTCACGTAAAATAGATACAATGAAAAAACTAGAAAATCAAAAATTAATAATACCCTATTATATCATGCATAAAGTAGTCTTCTACAACTTAAATGAACCCATTTGAATTGAATACGACTTTCTTGAAAAAGAAACAAAAGGCGAAGAATAAGACTATAAAGTCTCTGTATGTATTTCGAAATTTTTTATATGCAAAAGAGGTAGCTGAAAAACGAACACTTATTCAATTTAGATATAGAACATATAGAACCAGAAATAAAGTGAATCTAACAGTAAATAGCCAAAGAACAACTTTGTATTCGAAGGCTCCCATTAACGTGGCTATAAACTTTTATAACAGGCTGCCAGGGCCTTATCTAGAAATAAATATAAAGTCCAGCTATACTCTTTTTTTAGTAACCCAATGTTTTTATTCAATTGAAGAGGCGGCAGATGAATTACGACACATAGGCACAACTTTAAATGGTGTATGACATAATTTATTATAACTAATGGTTTTTATTTGTATGAATGGGTGATTTTGAATCCTTGTATGTGTGAATGTAACGCTGTTTTGCATAAGGTATGTTGTATTGTATTTTATATTTTAATAACTTACTTAGTTAATTAAATAAAAATAAGAAGTAATACATTTCAGGCTACAAATTCCTACGGGACGTACACTCTTAAAACCTATGAAATAAAATGAACCGTTGTCTGGAAGCAGCCCTAATACAATGTGTATTTTGTAAATATTATTATAATTTAATACAACCCTTGGCTCAAAAAGTGACAAGCCCCTAAAAATTAACACAGCTTGAACTGAGATCCACCATGCAATATAATCTGGTTAATAAAAATAATTTATAAACTAGAAAACTTACCTGATAAAGAGCAGTCAACAACACTAGAATAAACACACTATGATCTGCACTCAAATAGTATAGGTAGGTACCAACATAAAAACACAATATTTTTTTTAAAGAACACAGGTGGTTACGAATCTCGTAAGACAACGCAGCGCAGCCCAGCGACAAACAGCTGAAACATAACTTACAACGAATCAGTCAGCAAAAGTCAAAACCATTATTGTAAATTTAACAATCTAATTTGTAATTTCACTATTTTTAAAAAAGAAACAGTCTCTTCAAATTAATAAAATATTCCCATAATCTATCAGTTGCTATGTAATCGCTAAGTTATTTATTGTTTTATACAAAAAATCAAATTTCACAGGAAATATTGATCCCAGAGCCAACCATCAGGTCACATACCCTAGAAGTAATGTTCCGCTACATTTCTTTAAACATAATATGTGGCCAAACGGTCTTAGTAATGGCTACATAGTAATAAATATCAAAATACATGAATAATAACATCCGGAAGGGCTTTTTATGGGCCTAGTCCTACTTAAAGTGGCCCATTGGTCTTTTTGAATTGCACTTTCCATTCTAAAATGATTTTGTTTACATTACATTACAGGTTATGTTTATGCTAAACTGCATATATTATTATTGTTAAGCTTATGGAAGTATTGGAATGAACAAATTGTTTCAAGCCCCACAGTAAGGTTCCAAGGCTCATTGATGGCACTGCAAATTAATACCTCCAGTAAAATTAGATTTTGTACAAATTTTGATAGTTGGGTTGCAAGTAGCCTAAGCAATCACATGAAACCAAATAAATTTCTTATAAACCCAAAAGCACCCTTCAAAACCGAAAAATACTCACGCTTTGGCTTCGGTGGAATCAACTTGATGCCGCCAGGCTTATCCAAAATCTTGTCCTTTTTCTCCGCCAAAATCTCCAGCACCTTCGACTTCTTCTCGGGGGGCGGGCCATCCTTTCGTGGTGGCGGCGGCGACGCCCTCTTGGTCGCCTCCGGTCGCTTCTCAGGCAAAGTAGCCGCTGTCTCCTTCTTCTTATTGACCTCCGCACGCGAAGGCGGTGGTTTGACTTCCCCCTCCAACCCCGTCAGCCTAAACTTTGTCGGCAACGTCTTGACAGTCTTGGGCCGTTCACTCGGTTTCAACTCAGCTGTCCTTTTTCGCTCATCCGAGTAACTGCCCTTCCTCGCAGTTGGGAGCGGCGACGAATCGGGCGGCCTAACCACCGGGTTACTCGAAAGCACATTACTACTAGACGCTGCTGTGGGACTTGTAGCAGCGTTATTAGATTTTCTCGGAATTTTCCCGAGGGAACTAATACTAGGCGTTTTAATTTTCAACAAAGTGTCCTTATCCTTATCTACTTGTGCCTTACTATCACTACCTTCACCCTTTTCCTCCTTCTCTTTCGGTTTTTCTTTATCCTTCGAACTATCCTTTGACTTTGACGACGAAGAAGACGAGCTTTTGTCTTTCTTTCTAGCCTCTTCATTTTTATGAGATTTTTGGTCATCCCTTTTACTACTACTACTACTGCTATTCTTATCTTTAGACTTGCTGGAACTACTAGATTGTTTGCTAGAAGACTCCAACCTCTTGTCTTTGTGATCACTATCCCTTCGCTTGCCATCAGAATCCCTTTTCCTCGGCTCACTACGACCGGAGTCATCCTTTTTCCGTTCAACCTCTGAACTTTTCCTCTTCGGTTCACTCTCACTCTCCTTCTTTCGTTCCGTATCCCTCTTTTTTGGCGGTTCACTCACTTTTTTCACCACCGGTCTATCGATGCTGCTCTTTTTGACAGTGTCCCGGTGTTTTTCACTCACAGCATCTTCTTCGGCTACGACCTTGGCGAGGACACTTTTCCCGTCGCGCACTGTGATTTTGAACTTCGGGATGGGTTCCGAGTCGTCTGCAGAAGCTGGGGATGGGGAATCGGGGGAGGAAGGGGCCGACCCGTAAACCATGCTGGCAGGGATAGAGATGACCTCTACATCAACGCCGGCGCGGCCAGACTTGATGAACTGAAGCCAATTCTCGACAACGGCGTTTGCGAGCTCTCGGACACCTAAGAAGACAGATGCTAATTTAGAAACAACAAGAAGGGTTGTTACTATTATTTTTAATGGCTTAAATATTGACTATAGAAGTTCAATGAACCTGGCCCTATTGATATTATTTCCGTATGAACGTAGGCTGCCGGCAAACACGTACACGTCCTCGCTGTCCACCCACACCGGCTACAAGCAATAATAGACAAGCTGAGACATGCTACGCATTGACACAATGCAGTCAGTGTAACTTGACCAAGTTCGGGTACGAGTCGCAGCATGAATTATTTAAACATTAAACACAATGACAATCAAAGGGGTTAGTAAATAAAGGCCAGGCGAACACTTACCTGGGTCCTCAGAGTCCTTGGAGAGACCTTTGATGATCTTGGGGCAGTTGTTCTCCTTGAGCCGATCCAGACTGATGGGACACTTGACCAGAAGGGACATGACCTCCCTAATGAACGGGTAGTTGCCGATATGGATGGCGTCCCCCAGCCACTGGAAAACCATATCCCACCCCCCTACAGCCATGAACCTGCAACAAACATAAGGAACCTTATGAGACATGGTAGACCTCAAAACACTACAATCTTTTAACATGAGGTGCTATCGTCGCTTTCCACGAATATTACGGCAAGACCACGTTACCAATGAGGATGTTCTAACCCAAATAAGCGATAAGAAAACTTTTAATTTCATGTCTGCAGGAAGGGCACGCAGGATCTACTACTAGAACTTTGTCAGTTGCATCATAGAAAGCTGTTATTTTTTGTACATATTGTTTTTGTTAAGATGGAAACAAATAATTCATTCATAAAACAGCCTAATACACTGTGAAGCGCGTCACACCAACATAGAAGTTATAGTATCTTTGAACTTTACTCAACTTGTTTAACCACATCCGGTTTAAAGATACACAAGAGCACCTTTCAATGGTTCAGGGTTAATAATTTTATTTTGCATGGACATAACTAATGCAGTGCCATTGGAAATGCACAACATACTCTCGCCATGCAGAAAGTTTGTAAACTCACATAAATACGACGCATCAAAAATTTAAATTAGTACAGAAAATGTCAGCCCCTTTGGCTTGGGTGGGATGCACTCTGTCGGTCATTATGTTTTGTCTAACCTTAATTGATCAAAAGAACTGAAATTTTTAAAGGTACTTAATAATATTCTTGGGTGAATACAAGACCGCAGAAGACGCCACTATGGGAAATTTGAGGGGTGCTAGGTGGCAAAAAACAAAAAAACATAAATGTTCAAATTTGGGTCTAAATGTTGTCATTATATTGAAAGGAAACTCCAGAGACACCGAAATTTCAAAAATAGCGACAAAACTAACTATGGTTCATGAGATATTTCACCGCATAAGTCGCCCATTTTCTGTTTTTTCTCTTTTTCAACATAGCCAAAACAAGGTCACTAAAACCATTTTTATTTCTTTTAATGTTGGTTTTACATTAATTGGTAAATAATTTCTCGTGAGGACGAAGGTATGTGGACCATATTTATGCAACATATGTATATTCTGGATATAAGTAACGTAAAACAGGGTTGGTAAGAAAATCCGGAAAATCATGAAAAATGTAATTTTTCTTGGCTGTATTTGGCTGTGGATATCTTATGTTTATTAACTCACCAAATTGTCGATTTTAACAGGAACATTCGTAATTTACCGCCTTTGGCAGTAATGAATTATTATCTGTACGTCTAGAACGAACTTAAATGCGCATTTTAGGGAGATTCATCTACCTATATTGAGACGGCGACTAATGTTCGACTTCTGGAAAACTTCTTCACAACTTATCATTTCATTACCCCCTGAGCCTAAATCCACCCACCATTCAAAATGTTATATATAGCTTAGGCGATTTTAGGAAACAATGTAACTTCAGTAGATATTATCCGATTTTGATGAAACTTTGCACAAAAATTGATCATACAAATGCCTTGATTGAATTCGTTAACCGGTTAGAATCGTCTTTTAGTTCCATGATGGCGGTCGATTAAAACCTTACATAATTCATATCTCAATTAATATTGGTCGCAAAGGAATGAAATAAAATCTGGCTGAAAGCCCGTATTATTGTCTACGATAATGATTATTACCACAAATCAAAGATTTCAAGATGGCGTCCAGTCAAAGTAAAAATAATGTGATACTTTAGTAAAAGTTCATAGTCGTCATTGTGGTTCGAAATTTGGAACACAAGACTGTTTTGTGTACTGATGTTGTAGTCGGAAAAAGAATGTAGTATGTTTTATATATTAATTGGATACTTAGCGTATGTAGCATAGAGGAAAAGCGGGGTCTACGCTTGCATAGAATCTCCCTACACCTTATCGACCGCCATTCTGAATTTTTGTTTTTCCGCTTAATAATCCTGTAACTATGATGAAATAAAATGTGTGTGTAAAATTTCATGGAACTTGGTAAATAAGTATGGCTGCCACAGAATGTCGACATTTGGTCGCCATTCTGAATTTTTGTTCTCCTCTTAATAAGCCTGTAGCAATGTTGAAATGAAATATGTGTGCAAAATTTTATGGGACTGGGTAAATATGTATGGCCACCACTGAATTTCGCCATTTTTCGTTTTTCCGCTTAATAAGCGTATAGCTATGATAAAATAAATTGGAAAGCAATGAAAGATGTGTGCAATAGTTCATGGAATTCGATAAATCAGCATGACCGCCACAGAATTTCGCCCTTTTCGGCCGCCATTTTGAAAAATAAAAAAAATATTGTTTTTAAATACAAGTTAGAATGCAACAAAGGAGCAAATTTCACGTTAATTGGCCGATTAAATAATATTTGCCACCTAGCACCCCTGAAATTTCCCATAGTGCGACGTGGCCCGTCATCAAAATTACATTTACTAGTCTGTTTCTCTCACTGTATTGCTTTCTTCATTGACTCCAACACAGTACACAGCTTCACTCAATATAATTCCAGGGGATTGCGGTCAGGACAGGCTGACAACCACTGCTCTCTTCAGGCGATACTCAATTTTGTTCCTTTGGAACCATTCTTGTGTGGTTTTGACTTTGTGAGCAGGTGCCGAATCCTGTTAGAAAGAACACGATAGGCACTTACATAAGCCAAGACTCAAATTTTTGTTGACGACGCAGTTTGGTTAGGCGGGGTTTCCATCGACCGGCTAGGGCTAAAAACAAATACGGTGACGTGGTAGCAGACATTCACGACTTAGGCGGGGTTTTCACCGACCTCGCATTGCAGAATGCAAATGACATTGACGGAAATGTTTGTTTTACTCTATGCCATAGTTAAAATTGATCAATGATCATAGAGTAAAATCACAAACTAACTAAAATTAAAAAATGGCGTCATGGGATATGTTAATTACTACAAACATTTTAATACATTTCTAAAGAAAAACAAACATTTCCGTCAATGTCATTTGCATTCTGCAATGCGAAGTCAGTGGAAACCCCGCCTAAGTCTTGAATGTCTGTTACCACGTCACCGTATTTGTATTTAGCCCTAGCCGATCGGTGGAAACCGCGCCTTAACATTAGCACACTCCTTTCTCACAAAAATTAATGGCAGTTGGTCCAGAATGGGATGCTCCCAGCTAAACCATCACTGGTGGAAGAGGTTGGACCCTGGGAGCCATTCCACTAGCTTGTTGCCAGTTTTTTTTTTTTTTTTTTTTGCGCACATACCGAGTAGTTTTCTGCTTCTATTCAGCCTCATCGTCTCTAACAATGCTGGGATGGGCTTCCTTTCTCCGGCAAGCATAGAATTTTAGGCTATGATTTATGATGGCCTTATATTCATTTGTAATGCCATGAGTTTCTGGCGACAGACGGGGTCAGGATAATTATTTTTCGTCATTCCAACTTTGTCCACCTTACACGATCATTATTACTGTCATCTTGGTAATGTCATTATTACTAACAGTGCAGGGGCCGCTTAGTTAATGATGGGTTCAATTTTAATGATTACATGCAATTTTTATAACATTTTACAGTGTTTGACAACACATAATGACCGACTAGGTAGTTTTGTTTGCATGTAAGTTAATTTAACAAAAGGTGGAATCAGTAGAGAAAAGACGGGTTAATTTACCACGCCTAGGGTACTAGGGGCAGGGATAAATTCGAGATCCCTGAACCTAGAACTATCAGGTATAAGTGTAAACCAGTCGCCGCGGGTGCTAAATTCATTTAAGAGCTACCCAGGTACCTGGTACATGGAAGAGAGTTCGAAGAAAACAAAAGTAACTTCTTCTAGAAAAATGTTTGTTTGTGGAGGGAGGACTGATGCCGAACAAGACACCCGTTTCTGATTTCTGATGTTCCTCGATGCTGATAGTCGTGAACATTGGTTGTGTAGAGTATGTACAGTAGGTATGTTTGATGAAAGTTAGGACTATGTTAAAATGCAATAAATAATGACTTTTGCTCGATTACTAAGCCAACCTAGCGGAGTTAGGGCTATAGAGCCCCCTCTTATACTCAACCAGAAAGGCCTGGGACCGCCTGCTCTGCATGCTCCCCAAAGCATAACCAGGAAATGTAGCAAATGTGGGACGCAAACCAACTATTCGGGTTGAAAGTCATTCCACGACTCTACGTCCTGACATAATAGGCGTCATATAATTACAAAGGCTTTCACGGCCGGAGTTACGTGACGAATGAGTAGAATCCGGGATGATAGGCCGTGGCCGTTCTGAAAGCGTACTTCCAAACGTTTCGTCAACATTTGCGGTCAACATCTGAGCTGTTTTACAAAAATGACCAATGATGTAATGATAATTGATGACTTTGGTGCTATTACTAAGCCCACCTAGCGGAGTTAGGGCTATAAAGCTAGAGCGGTTGTACGGAAGAGTTTAGAAACTAAGCTGATTTATGTAAATTACTATCATTTGACAAAAAAGATATTGACTTACTCGGCAACGAGTTCATCTTCGGTCTCTTTGAGGATGAGAACGTAACAGCATTTGCTGACCAGTTTGTTGGAGAATTTGCGCATCAACCTGTAACAATGGAAAACAAATATTTACTAAGTTATACTGGTGGGCGAGCATTCGCAAAATTTTACAGCGCCTGTGCTAAGTAAGGATAAGAGTATGCATGGTCTGGGGTTCCAAAGAAAGAGTATCGTAGTTTAGTGCAAGCAGGATCATATTTTCAACACAAAACCGCCCAGCGGCCTTAGCGGAATGCAAACAATGCACTAGGGGTCTTCACAGTGTTCTGTTATCGAGTTATAACTAGTTAAGTGTGTTATATCAAGTTAACACGTCGATAACCCAGCTAACCAGCGTGCTATCCTAAACGCACTTTCAAGTTGGTTAACGTGTTATTTAGCTTGCGCTGCGATCGATAGCTCAGGTTTGACCGCCGCCATCTTTGTTTTTGTCGATTGATTTGAAACACGCGTTTAAAATTTTGTAGTATTTAAATTTATTTGCATTATCTATTATGTCACAAGCAATTACCGTAAATACTAAAAATTATAATAACCAAAACGAACAAACAAACAAATGTGGCACTAGAATAGAGTTCTGCCACTTTCTTTAAAACCGTGCCACGAACGTCTGACTACTACCACGTTGTTTACCCTGTTAAATATAGCATGATAACTCACTCCCGAAGCACACTCACGATTGTGTGTTAACTTGGATAGCACATCTAACTCGATAACTGCTGCCACGTCTTAGGGGAAAACATTGTTTTCATTTTTAATAGTCATTTTTATAACTTTTTGGGTGATTTCTTAGTTAAAAGCGCGTAAAATTATGTGTAGTCGCTGTAAAGAAGAGGTGCTTGAAGATGACTACGGTCTGTGCGGGGTTAAGTTGCATTTCACATGCTCTACTGTGAGAAAGTCAACCTGGTTAGGTTATGGCCCGGAGCGGCAGAGGAAATGGAAGTGTCCTAGATGCCGTGAAGCTGCTGAGGACTCAAGGGTAGATGGAGATGTTAGTTTAGGACTGGCCGACTTAAATTTGAAGATGGCTGGATAAGTATGATGATACAAAAAATGAGGTATTGTTGCTTAAGCAACACATCATTGACTTGAAAGATGAGTTGACTAAAAAGGACCATACAATCAAGGCTCTAAATGATAAAATAGATAGCATGGAACAGTCTTTTCGCAAAAACAATATCGAACTCAGCAACGTTCCGAGAACGTCAAATGAAAATCTGCGAAAGGTCGTTATGGAGATTGGCGCAAGGCTGGGAGTTCAGCTAGAAGAGAGAGATTTAGATGATTGACCGTTACCCTGCCAAACAAGGCAAGCCAGATACTGTGCTAGTACAGTTTTCAAGCAGTCGCATCAAGGATGAGTTCTGGCGAAGCAGGAAAAATGTGCAGGTTAACTGCCAGGATCTTGGTATTGGCCAAGGCCGGATTTACATAAACCTCAACCGTTATTTCAAGAAACTGCGCTTCAATGCAAAGGTGGAAGCTGAAAAATATGGCTTCACATATGTTTGGTACTCAAATAGCAAGATCCTGGTTCGAAAAGACGGGACGGATCGGCGGGTAATCGCAGTGACTTGTGAGGATGACCTGGGAAAAATAGCAACTGGCCAGTCCAACCTCGTTGCATAGGATACGGCGCCCAAGAAATGCTCTCCAAAAGGTAATGATTCTGTTTGCTGTGAAGTGGATACAGTAGAATGCCTTATAAGTAAGAATAAACCGGACAGCCTAAATCTCCTGTTCTTCAATATTCAAACCCTCAGAGGACATTTTACAGAATTTCTCGCAGTCTTTGGGGATAAATTATGGTGGTATGATGTTATTCTTATAGTTGAGACCAATATTAAAGAGAATGAAAAGCACTTGTATGAAATTAGTGGCTATGATTGTTTACTTTGCCGAGTAGGAAGAGGAGGGGGTGTCCTTTTTTACATAAGAGCTACTATTCTCTGGAATCAGGTTGATTTTAAAATATGGACTGCAGAAGCTATTATGATCAAATTAGCTAGTGAAAATGTAAACGTAAAGCCCCTATACATTATTGGAATAATATATAGCACACCTCCTCCTACTAAAAAACAATTCATTGAAGATTATAGTCAGGTACTCGATAGTGTGGATGTGGAAAACTTAATTATTGCCGGCGATCTCAAATGTGGACCTAAAGAATGTAACTGACCCGTATACTGTGACTTATACTAATGTAATGGCTGGCCATGGGCTTAGCCCTGCTGTGAGTAGAATAACGAGAGAAAGGATCAGGAAAGACCGGCTGACGCGCTCTTGTATTGATCATGTGTATTTTAGGGGTAGAATTTCTGTTCATACAGCTGTGGTGAAGCAAGCCATTGCTGACCACTATTTTATTGCTGCTAATATCACATTTCTTATAAAACAGATGCCTAAGGTGACTAAGACGCTCTTTAGACTAGACCCACAAAAAATTAATGAACAAATTGCTAACTGGCCCATTGAAAACGATGAAAACGCTTCATCTTCAGATAATTATTGCAAACTTTACAAGCAATTTGTAGAAATTTATAGAAATTCTAGAGTCAAAGTTCCACTAATTCCTAATAGTCACTCACTGCTTAAAAATAATTTTCAGATAGACAATTTAATTAAGGAAAAGCGTAACCTATACAGTAGGTGGCAGATAAATCCACATAATGACTTTCTCAGATTAAGGTACAGCAATACTTGCAATAAATTGAAGAAGGCAATAAGGAGCGCGAAGTTTAAAAGTAAGAGAGCTCAATTTAAAAAAGTGGGGGGAGATCCACGAAAAATGTGGAATTTTATTAATAAAGAAATGGGGAAAATGTGCCTAATTCACTGGATGATGTAATCAACAGAAATGTAATTGCAAAGAGTGGTAAAAGTGTGAAAGAGGTAGCAAATTGTTTTGTTCGGCAATTTAAAAATGAAATTGATAAATTAGTACGTACTGTTACTCTGTTGACTAGGCCGCAAGTAGGTAGAGTTAACGGTTCTTTTGATAAATTTGAAATTGTAACTGAGGAGAAAATAAAAAAAGCTAGTGAGCTCGATGAAAGTTAAGTCGCCAGGTACTGATGGCATTCGGATTTATTTTAGATTTAAAAAACAACATTGACCACTTGCTGCCTTTCTTAACTAAGCTTGTCAACGCGATTTTACTGAGGAAAAAGTGCCTGCTATGTTAAAGCAAGCTATAGTTAGGCCCATTCATAAAAGTGGAAAATTTCTGGATTTCTCAAATTATAAGCCTATAAGTATCCTAAACTCTATTGAAAAACTAGTGGAGAAATGTGTAAGCGAACAGTTAACTTCCTACTTAGACAGTAATGATCTGATGAGTCCGGCCCAATTCGGATTTCGAGAAGGTAAAAGCACCTACCATGCGTTGGCTGCTTTTGCTGATATTGTTAATTCTAGTCTCAATGTCAATAACCATGTATATGTGTTGTGGATTGATTACACCAAGGCGTTCGAAATTATTGATCACCAGATTGTTGAAAAAAATGAAGGCCCTCGGCTTTGAGGGTGAGGTTTTAGAGTGGTTCAAAGACTATTTAAGTAACAGAAAAATGTCAGTGCGTTGTAATGAAACATATATGACATGGTTGGCGTTGAAGCTGGAGTCCCAACTGGTTCCCTCCTCGGGCCAACGTTGTTCAACTTAAACCTAAATGACTTGGAAAGTTTTGTAAAACGTTTAACGCATATTATCAAATATGCTGATGATATTGCTCTGATAGTAATTCCTGGCAATGCTGAAAGTGCGTTGCTTAACCTACAAACCGATTTTAATAGACTGCAGCTATGGGCGCATGATAACGGTTTTATTATAAATATCAAGAAGACAAAGTGTATGAACATAAAAATGACTGGGCCCCGAGATCAGGGCATTCTCGTTTTCCATAATCATGAGTGAGAGTATAAATATCTCGGCCTTGTGATTGATACCTTTTTCTCTTTTGAGCAGCACATTAAATATCTCACGAAAAAACTAAAGCAAGCTAGCTGTTTAATGTATAACTTCCAGTTTTACACAAATAGAACTAACCTTAGAACAGTCTATTATGCTCGGGTTGAGTCTCATTTAAATTATGGCATTGATACACTGACCTCTCAACATGCAAATATCGTATGCCGCAATTATACTATTTCGATGGAGTGAAAAAGCGCATTGACAGAAATCTATTATTCCCGTGCTACCAAGATTTAGAAACAAACATGGCAAAAGGGCCTTAAAGAACGTTATTCCTCAACTATTCAACAGTATTCCAAAAAATCTTCTCAAGCACAACAAAGTTTCAGAATGTAAAAGACTTAAAAAATTTTTTTTTCTCTTCTAAAATGTAGCAGTACGATGGATTCTTGTTTTTTTTTCTTTTTTGATAACATAAAAGCATTTTCTTGGGACCCATGAGGTCCAATTGAAGTGTACAATTGGTTTTTTTTATTGAAATATATGCACCCTGCCGACCGGGTAGGCGGTAAGGGGAAAAAAACCCATAACACCACACTGTGAAAACCCCTATTATACACGAGTCAGCGTCAACGAGCCCGCCCAATAGCAGGGGTAGTTATTCACAGTTCAATCATCAATACTATTGTATTGAACAATTACTGCCACTAACCTTTTCCAATAGATCAACCATCAATAAATTAATAAACACATAATAACGATTTGGCCTATTACTGAATCAACCTGTCATCTTTAGTCGTGAGGAAAAAAAGGGTGCTGGCCATTGCTAAAGAGACAGCAGGGGGAAATACATAACGGGTAGAAACAAATAAATATTTACTAACTTAGTATTGTATTATTTTAGTTCAAATATCGAACCTAACGGTTTAATAATTTTCCATGGTAAACTAGCAAAACTGTTATTTATTGCTTTTCTTATTATGTATACGGCGTATAAAGAAAGCTTTTTGTTGGTCGAAATTTTCCATTTGGACATTTCAGCGGATTTACACGTTTTGAGGTCCCAGGAAGCAAAAAAAAAAGGTGGTTTTTACGAAATGTCTATCTGTTCATCGGTTTGTGGGCAAACTACTCAGTGGATTTGGATGAAATTAGTCTTGTAGGTTCAGAAAAATCATACCTCGGGACCATTTTGACGTGACAACGTCTAATAAATCGATGAGCGCTGGCTGGAATACTAGGTGCATCTACGAAAAGTGTGATGTTCATGAATTGAGGAAGGTCTATCTTAATTTAAATTATACCCATGTCTTCGTCTATTTTTCCTCTTTCAGGCCATGCTATATTTCTTGTGATAGGGCAAGGGGTTCGACTTTGGGGGGTGGAAACGTGAGGTGGTGCGCCCAAATATGGGAAGAATTTGCCGATTTTAATCGAAAATAGGCCTTTTTCGGCCGCGTTTTTGGGGGTGCTAGTATCAATTTGGCAACTTCAAACTACTTTAGGTCTTTTCCACCTTTCTTACACTTTCAAGACATATATTCAGTTTTACTATCAGTCTCTTCGTTCAGGGTCAGGTGAGTGTATAAGCCATCCGTATTTCGGCGGAAAACAGGTTCAAAGGGTACTTTTCAATTTACATGCATAGAGTAAAAACATTCACAGCCTGAAATTTTCAACCGAAATTAATTTTTAATGTCTCATTGGAAGCAGTATGAATGAAAGTTGCAAACGAGCATAAATACATAGTTTCAAATTTACCCCTGGAAATTTACACTGGAAATGCCAGCAATCCCATTTGAATTGCATGGGCTGGTTTAAAGCAATTTTTTGGGCAGATGTAGAAGCCCTATCTTAATTTAAATTATACCCTTGTCGTCGCCTATTCTTCTTCTTTCAGGCCATGCTATATTCGTGGTGATCAAGCAAGGGGTTTGGCTTTGGGGGTGTGAACGATTTTCAACAAAAATCGGCCTCTTTCGGCCGCGTTATTATCTATTTAAAAAATTCAAACTATACTTTACTTTACTTAGGGCTTTTCCACATTTCTTTCTCTTTCCAGCCATATATTATTTATGTAATATTTAGTAATTTAGGCGTTGTCACGTTAAACTGTCGTCTGTAAACCGACTTACAGACTACCAATTTTTTTTATTTCTATTTTGGGTTAACTCAATTTTAGCGGGATTCACCCTGAAAACACCCAATTTCTCAAAAAAACGGCTTAAACTATTATGTTTAAATTCACATACGAGTATATTGTAGTCTGAGTCATTATTAACAAAGTGCAATAGGTCGCTTGTTTCTTGATTGTTTGGTCTTGAGGGTAAAATAAAACAAAAAAAGACTCAATTTTCATGAAAAAGTACTAAAAGTAATTTTTCACTGGAACCCTGCTATCGATGTTTCCCAAGGAAAGATTCGATTTTGTACAAAAAGTTATGGATAATTAATTCATGGCTTCATGCATTGCATACCCTGCCATTATTATTGTGTTATATTGCATTGATCGGCCCGTTCTAAACTATACATTTTAAATATAAATTTTTATATTATATTACAAATATACATTTTTAAAATGGCCAATACATGACTTATGACAATCGTCACATCAGGCTCGTAACCAGATGGGGGGGGGGGGGGGGGTTCCCCGGAACCTTTTGACTTTAAACTAGATAGAATGTTCCAGATGCGAGACATCACTACATATTCTTCAGCCCTCCCCAAAATGAAATCCTGGTTACAGGCCTGCGTCCCAATAGATCATCAATTCAGTGCTTAGGGATAGGGAATTTAGAGGTAACCGTAATTTAACCATAGGAAAATTATTTACTATGGAAATATCATACACTTATCTCGGTACCTATACTATTTTGAGAAATAGCATGCTCGAATAAACTAGGACAGGTTCTTTTATACAGGTGGCTTAGCAGAGGAAAGTGTTGGGAACGCTTTGTCACACATTGCGTCATGAAATTTTGTTCTTTTGAGTTTTGAGTCACAAGAAAAAACATAGAATAAATATTTACTTTCATATTGAGAAAAAAAGGTTCCCCAGCAGCCTGATCATGGCGATTATATTGTAATACCGGTATTATAATCGCCATGATCAGGCTACAGATACTCGTACATTGAGCTATCAATTTTGGTTCATTGTTGCGTTTTTATGCGATATTACAGGTCACTTTAATGGAGTCAATCTGAGCTTACAAGACGACATCAAAATAATATCGCACATGACAAGAAGTATTATATTTAGCTTTGAAGAAAAGTTGCAAATACATGTACAACAAGGATGACATTCAAAAAAGGAAATTCATGTTCTTCCCAAGCGTGGCAGAATTAATGACCACTTGTGAGGTGAGTGATGAGTTTAATAAGAATGTCAAGTTATGTGCAAAATATTGCGGACGAGTTAAGTAGCAGATTTCAAGATATAGGCAAATTTTTTAAAGCTGCCTCATTTGAATAGAAAATCCGTAGCATCTGGAATTATCAGTTGTTCTTGAATAGGCAAAGTTGGGATTCAATCATGCAAAACTACTATCGCAGTTCATTGATTTGAAGCAGGACACAGCAGGAAGTCATGTTCAAAGAAAATAGAAATGCAAAGCAATATGCCGAATTCTGAGCAGTGGTCTCCCGGAAATTCGACGAACTGAAGAACTGCGCTTGGCTGGTGATGTGCCTGCTTTCCTCCGCCTATTTGATTGGGACATCTTACTCAAAAATGAAATAGGCAAACAACAGCTACCGCAATCGGCTGTCAGACGCCCACCTAGATGATATTCTTCGAATAGCCTGCTGCGAGGCGACGCCAAATATTGGGGTCATTGTTGAAGAAAATATTAATCAGTTTCAAGGTTTTCATTAAATTAAAATATACCTTGTAAATTTTCATTCTTCTTCATTTTTACACCTGCGGCCCTCGAGGTAAAAAACCTGATCTAGACGATGCCCCGGATAGGCGTAGATCGTAGGTTCGAATCCCGCCAAGTCCAGTTTTTTCTAAATCCTCTAATTTCGACTGATATAGAGTACAAATTGGTCGTACATTTTCTGACGCACTCAGCAATTCGGTTGGTATGGGGTAAAGTACAGGTACACCAGCTTTATTAGCCGTGTCCACGCATATGCTGACGATATAATAAACATATGCTAGTCGCCAAGGTCACATACAGTACATGTAAGGCAACCTGGCACCAGCAGGTACCATATTACGAGTATATTCTACCGTACTATAATACCAGTGTAAAGTCATGAATGCCAGAGCTGCATGTATAGCCTCCACGTCATGCCGACAAACAGCCGGCTGGTTACTGCGCACTTTAAGTTTACCAGCAGCCTGATCGAGGCGATTATAATACCGGGGTTAAATAAATACCCTAGGATTATAACTATAAACAAACAAATTTTGAATAGCATTTTCCATTATAAAATTATCTTGTTTACATTTTTATTACCAGGGGATTAAATAAATACCGGTATTATAATCAGGCTGATCCGATAAGTTTTCCTTTGAAACCTGATTATAATTTTTCCGTTGCATTTTTAGCACAGAAATATGCTCTCTAGGGGGCGCCGAGGAATAAGGGGTTGGACATGTTTTTCAATGCAAATGAACTTAATGAAGGATAAGGTGCTTGACACCGCGGGGGAGGGGTCCACATGTTTGTGATACGCGGGACAGTGCTAATTGCAGGGAAAACTTGCATGCACCAAACATGTGTCCCTTACAAATTATGCAAGATTCATTAATAGCGAAACGCCATTCTCTTACCTGATTCCCAATACTACTTGGCTATAATTGAAGAAAAAAGGGTTGGCGACGGGGTCATGAGCTAGCAACCCTTTGGTTTCTTTTGGATTGATCGCAAATATTTTTAAATACAGTACATGTTTCTTCATTGAGAGTTGGTACCATAATACCAATGGAGCTTTCAAAGGAAAGCAACTCAAAAGAGAATTTCGAGATACTTTACAACAATGTGAAAAACGAGATAATCATTAAGAAGGCAAAGCAAGCCAATTTTCATAATCTGCGAAGAAAGTCGTCGTTTTTCCAACTTCAAGGAGACAAAGGTGAATCTCCAGATGCTTTACAACGAGGTAAAAAACGAGATAATCATCAAAAAGGCAAAGCAAGCCATTGTTTACAATCTTCGCAGAAAGCCGTCGTTTTTTCCAACTTCAAGGAGACAAAGGTGAATCTCCAGATGCTTTACAACGAGGTAAAAAACGAGATTTCAGTCATTTTTTTCATTCCTCTGCGACCAATATTCACTGAGATATGAATTATACTAGGTTCCAATAGGCCGCCACCTTCTAACTAAATAGTGGATCTAGCTGGTTAACGAAGTCGATCAAGACATTTGTATGATCAATTTTTGAGCCAAGTTTAATCAAATCGATATACATACAGTATATACATAACATTTTGAACGGAGGGTGGTTTTAGGCTCAGGGGGTTGTGAAATGAAAAGTTGTGAACAAATTTACAGGAAGTCGAACATTGGTCACCATCTCAATAAAATCTCCCTAAAAGTTAGTAAAAGGGCATGTAATAAAATTGTAGTTTGCATAATCACATAATTTTAGGCTCTACGTAATTAGGGCAAGGCTCGTGGAAGACATTGTCAGAGATCATCTTGGTTTTTTGAATTTTTCAAACACATTTTGGGGTAAATACAAAAGTTTGTATTACCTACAACTTTGTCATTAAACTTTTTTTTTTATTAGACTTTTAGCTTTGCCGGAAATAATATTATCTTTCGTTTCTAATTGGTTTCATTCTACTATAATTAAATGTTGTTTCAAAAATTATCTACCCTGGACTAAATAGGTGACTTGCCCCTTGATAGATTGGCTCTGGGGTGAAAAAATAGAAAAAAACTCAATTACCATAAATAGCCTACTACTAAAAAATATTTTTTTTGAGTAATCTTTCTATCGATGCTTTCTAATTTCAGGTACGTTTTATGTGATTAATTAAATAGATCTACTAACCTACTTGACCAATCGGAAAGCATGTTGGAGTAAATTCGGACCGGTTCTTTTTACTTTGGTGTTAGCAGTTCTTTTGTTCCGAACTAATTATGAAAATAATGGAAACTTACGAGACGAGTCTCCTGACTTCATGCGATCCCTTGATCCCGCCATTTGTAGTGAGCAGGATGTTGAGACAATTGAGCAATGCCACAGGATCAATGCGCGGCTGCAACAAAAACAATACACTATTAGTATGCAAATAAACCAAAAGGCATAGCATCATTAGGGACGGTTCCCACCATCGCTAGAAATGCCTTGGTAAGGAATACTAATTCAGTATTCCTTACCGATACTTCATAAGTTATAGACCGGGCCTTAGCTTGCCTACTGCCAATGTCGAGAGTACGCAGTTAGAGTTCAAGAGCCAATTTTTAACATAACATAGACCTCTTTCATATAGAAATTCATTAATATGTTCTGATAGGTTGGACACATCATTTGATAAAATTTTAATATACAATAATTGTTGGTCTTGCATGGCAAAGATATGGTATTTTTCACCATGATTTGATTAGTATAGCGGAAGTATGTTCCCAATATGAAAGAAAGGTTGAAGAGGCAACCTCCTCGATATACACGCGGACGATTCTGCCATTGTAGCCATGCGGTTAGCAAAATATTTGTCGTTTTATCGACGATTTCACCAGCTGGCGTGAAGCCGACCGCACAAAAGGGTATCTGATATTGGGTGCATCGTGTAAATCATTGTACTATTTGTATTCGACCATATAAGGTTGTATAATTTTTTTTTAAAATATTTTTTTACATTTAGGTTACGCCCGATCGGATTCTTGTCCACGTGTATAAAAAGCGATATATTGACCGTCTGAAGCCAGCCTTGCGCAATATTTTGCAAAACCTTAAAAATCACCTACACACACACACACATTTTCATTGCACCAATCTGACTTTGCGTTGCTAGGTATCTGCGGATTTTCTTATGTCAAATGACAGACCAATTCAAGGGCTTTCATTCGATGTACAAGTTGTTTCATATTTTTACCAAGTTACTAAGTTGGAAAATCCGATCCTGGCACGCGGACCATATACAAGTCAGGTTCACGGAAACTTATGACAAAACTACGGTAGGTCTAGCCTAACACATGTCACGGGATACTTTATTATGAAAAGGACTTAATTAAAAAAGTTGGTGCTGATTGTACCGGTACCTTAAGGTTTCGCACCATAGGGTATAGACGGGTGGAGTGAATCCCCCTGTATAGTGCAGTATTTAATATTACACGTGCATAGCCGTCATGTTGTCTTATGTGCATAGGATGAGGCTCGCTCATTGATCACAAGCGAGCTACATCTTGAGGTAATTACTTTGTATTCCGTCGATGCTTAGCTTAGGACTTAAAACCTGCCTGCAGTAGTAAATGGATGGCCAGGAAAAGTACAGTTGGTAGTGAACTAGAGTTACTAGACCATGAAACGGGACTGCGGGAGGTCAATGTTTGAGACTCAAGAATTTCTGCCTGGTCTGCGGCGACCACCCAACCCATATGGGTTCATCAGTAGGAAGAACGCGGTTGCGGGGCATGTTGCTGACCACAACATTATAAATAGTGCAATGATCAAGAGAAAGGATCGTGATGTAGAATCCGGGACGGGCTAGGCTGTGGCCGATCTGAAAGCGTACATACAAACGTTTCGTCAACATCTGCGGTTGACATATTCAGTGGAACCGCATAGACTTCTAACACTGTATCTCGAAGGCTCAGCAGCAGTTGTTTGGGTAATAAGGGGATGTGCACTGATTTATACCATGCTGCGGGGTGGTGGTGGCGGAACCTTCCTCGCACCTGATTGGCTCCCTACTATCTCAACTGGATCCTGCCGACCCTCATTGGGCTGTCATACCACGTTTTTTGCTTTCCAATTTATACGTAGTATAAGGAAAGCCTTGTGACGGTCGAAATTTTCGATTCCGAGATTTCAACGGATTTACACGTTTTAAGGTCCCAGGAACCCAAAAAAGTGGTTTCTACGAAATGTCTGTGCGTCGATTTCCGCGCAAACTACTCGGTCGATTATGATGAAATTCGGCATGTTGGTTCACAAAAATCATACCTCGGAACATTTTTTTTATTTGGGGCTAACTTAATTTGGGGGGATTTTATTCTCAAAAAACTCCAAAAAAAACGCATAAAAAAATTATTTCTCAAAAACGGCTCCAACGATTTCTTTTAAATTTAAATTAATGTTAACGAAATGCGGGGGGTCGCTTGCCCCTTGCTTGGTTGCTTCTGGGGGTAAAAAAATAAAAATAACTAAATTTTAATGAAAAATGACTAAAAAATAATTTTTTTGCGAAACCTTTCTATCGATGATTTCTAACTTCAGGTATGTTTTAGGTGTTAAATTGAGTAACGAAACCGGACAGGTTGCTTTCCCAAGTATTTGGTTTTGTGCAAAAAAAGTTTTTTTTGAAAAAATGATAGAAAATTCACGTTCAAGTGCATTGCGTGCCCTGCCAGTATTGCTGTGTGGTAATGTGTTGGTCTGACCTAACTAGAATTTACCTCACCTCCAGTGACGTCAGCTGGACAACCCCCCCCCCCCCCCCCCGCGAGATGTCGGAAATTGAACCATAGGAAAATTATTTACCATGAAATTACTCATTTTCTCTATCTACTAATTTTGATAAATTGGAAAGCAGGTTCGAGTAAACTCGGACCGGTTCTTTTAGTGGTGTGTTGGCAGTTTGCCGACCCTACCGTCCTTATTTCTTCATAGCCTGAGGCATTAATGCCCACTGCACATACGAAGATTCGAAATAAATAAATTTCTGTGACATTATACAATACCGTACAAGTACAAGAGAGTATAAAATAAAATCGTCAAAATCAGGTAATTCTGTCATTGTGCTAGTGCCTCAGTGACAGTGTAGAAAGCTTTCTCTTTCTAAGGCAGCGGGGATATGGGTCGGGGCTTTCACCAGTGAACAACCACTCAGCAGATGGACTGCGCATTTGTTTACGTAAAATCTGCCTAGAACATTTATGCTGAGCTCTACAATAACGGGCACGTCTTGAGGATATTGCCAAATACTAAGCAGGTAGTGTTATATAGAGCATGCAGGGAATGACAATTACCCAATGAGTGGCTGATATACACTATACAACAGGTATCCATTAATTAACAGGAATACCATGAGCCAAGGTGGGGCGAGCGCCTACCGAAATGGAAAAATGTCAGACGAAATTAACTAATTGAGTTGTAATGCATAATTTGCCAGTTTAAATAGATATTCGTGTCAACAGAGAGCTGTAAGCGGTTTGGTTGGTAGAATTGAACGTCATCTCGGGCCCGCGGCAACAATTCTATAACTAGACTTGCCCCCCCCCCCAAATATTATATATGTTCATACGCCACTGCTGTAGGCTTATGAGCATAGGGGGAGGCCAAAGTAATAATAATAATTCTTTATTTTTCAAACATGTACAGTTTTTACCATAATCAGGGCGTCCCCAAGCCTAATGGCGCGTGGGGAAACACCCAAAGCTCTAACCTTAATTGTCCTACGTACACAAAACACAAAAACAACAACAACATGCACAATCTAGTGATGGGAGTCCGGCTGGTATCTTAAGAAATCAGCTACAAAATTTGCTACTGATTTTTTAGAATTAGCCACGTTTACATTAGTTGTAGAATTCAATGGCTTTATACAAGAAGGGGGTGCGGGTGTAATGTGGCAACGCCAGTTGCGAGTTCGGTTTTTTTGAAGTTCGGCAGCAGTTTATCGTTATGAAAGCATTCCACCAAATTTTTAATATCTTAAGATAATATTTGGTACAAGTAATCATAGTCATGATGAGAACAAATGACACAACGATGTCCCGTTACTCCTAACTATCATCTATACGTCCCACAAATTAACGTTACAGCCGGCAAAATTCATACGGAAAGCAATACTAAAATAGTTTCTTAAAACTCAATGAGACCGTTAGCGGGGTTTAGTTTTTCTCCATTAAGGCCCGTTCCAAGTCTAATAAACTTTCCTTCAGTAAATGTGACCCCCTAAAAGCCCCCACACACGATGTTTCCGGGAATGCCGGTTTTGGGAGTTGGCAGTCCGGGACGCGTGTACAAGTATGCCAGTCTTGGACTGTTGTCATTCCTGAATTTGAAATCCCAGGACTTCGGTTTCAATGGAATTCCGAGAGTCCACGCTAAGGGGCGAGAGTTTGCACTTAGCTCCTTCTTGCATAAAATTTCTAAGTTGCGGACGTTTTGATATGAAAACGTGTCATTAGAACAGCGTTGTCTGGAATGTCTGCTTCTTTGTTTATTTCAATTCATATTATTAATTATTTTTATATTTTATATTATTATGTTTAATATAGGGAGTAAAGCGAAGTAAAAGCTTCGAAAGGCTTCTTCAGACATCCTCATGTAGTTTCACCAATCATTTGGTTTAAATGGCAACTCCTTCATTAAATTACTGTGGGAGAAGATGTGTCGCTGCTGGTAACAACCTTTGGTCCATTTCTGCCGATTTCTTTTTGATTTTACTCATAATACAATGCCTGAATATAACAACAACTAATTATACGCCTTCAGTCCAGGTCCGTCATTATTTGTGGCATGCCCGGCCGCATCGTCTGTGGGCACAAAAATCCATGCCACGCTAAGCCGAGAATGGCATTCCTGGCAGCATCGTGTGTGGGGGCTTTAAGACAGCCAATGTAACCACGATTTTCATTTAAAGTTTTAGTAAGTTCATTTCAATCCTACCATCCACTATCCATTAAAAAGGCGCATTTTTACTTTAAGCGTATTCGAAGCTTTTTTTCATAAATGTTTTAAAGTTAGAAGCCCTATTTTGGAGTTTACTCCTATAGAATCGATTTTCATATTAGAGGCCCGGAATAGGGAATGGGAATAGTCACAGTCACACGCCCTGTTGTTCCAACATTGGGGTTGACCACGCCGGGGGAGTCCTCTGCCTTCAGTTGAGTTTGTTTATATGAGTTTATTAGTTTGTGAGGTGCTTAAACGTACATATTGTAGTTATTGTTGAAGTTATTGAGGGGGAGGGGAGACTGACGATAGACAACCTTTTATCCTAACCAAAAATTATTATTTTTTTCGATATCGATAATTTCCTCATGGTTATTACGATAATGTATTTATTATTTTATGAATAATTTTTGAAATATTAATAATTGCGACTTCGGTGGCAGTGTGCTTGTACTTGTGCGAGTCTCTACACACCTTGCGATCGGAGACGTGTCGTAACTCGACACAAGTACCTATTAGGTTACTTTAAGTGAGGCGATTGAAGAGTTTAATCGGATACATTCATTAAATTGTTTGTACGCGATTAATCTTTTTGTAAGTAAGTAAGTTATTATAATCAACAATTAGATACTATTAAAAGCAAGAAAGAAAAAAAATGTCTTTATTTTCTATATGGACGAATTTTGGGCACTCTTACAGTTATCCCATAATGTTAACTTAAATAATAGTATTACACAAAAATTATCTGATATTTATTGGATTAATAAAAAAATATTTTTTCGATATCATGTTGTTTTTATAAAATTTTCTTTCAATAAGTTATTTTTTATTTTTTTAGCATTTTAAAATACTTTACATATAGGCTATACCTAGTCTCGCCATAAGTCCTGTTACAAAGCTTATAATACTAATAAATTAATCAAGTAGACACTTTTGTTGTAAATAAATTAATGATTCAAAGTTTATCATTTTATCCAAAAAATATTAAAATTTCCCCAAAATACAACTTCAAATGGCTGACTTACGAGGGAGCAAAGAGGACCGGGTGGTAGTAATTGCGCTGTTCAAATGTGGCCACAGTCCTACCCAAATTTTCAAGATGCTCACTCTTCGGCTCTCCCCAAGAAAGTTTGTATATCGTACCATCAAACAATACAATGAAACCCAAAGCATCCAAGACAGGAGAAAAACTGGACGCCCCCGGACAGTACGGACTCCAGCAGCCATCAAAGTGATCTGGGAACGCATACGGCGAAAACCCACGGGTAATCAGAATGTGATGAGCCGGGAGACGAAAATATTGGCAAGAAGCATTTGCCGTATCATCAGGGATGACTTAGGCATGAAGGCCTATCGTCGGTCAGTGGGCCATCTCCTTATGGCCCGTTTGAAGGCAATGCGGTTACAAAGAGCTAAGGCATTACATTATGGCACGCTCAAAATGACTATGAAAACATCCTTTTCACAGATGAAAAAATTTCACTGAGGAAGAATATTTCAACGAAAATAATGACAAGGTGTACACAAGGACATCTCAAGAAGCGAAAAATGTTGTTCCGAGGATTATGCGAGACTACCATCCAGCGTCAGTGATGGTTTGGTGGGGTGTGTCCTGCCTGCAAAGGCGTGACCGCGCTTCATTTCTGTGAAAAAGGCGTCAAAGCTTACCAAAAATACGTGAGCCAGTTGTGAAACCCTTTAGCGCTACCTTATTTGACGACAAGCCTTGGGTCTTCCAGCAAGATTCTGCACCCACACACCAGGGAGAGTTCTCAAGAGTGGCATATCAGCTTTTATAAAGGGGCAAGATTGGCCTTCAGCTAGCCCAGACCTCAACCCCCTGGACTATAAATTGTGGTCAGTCTTGGAGGCCAAGGTCTGTTCTAGGGTCCATCTAAGTTTGGATTCCCTAAAAAAATTTAAGTGCCAGCAGCAGCAGAAATATCCGAAGAAACGATGCGTGCCGCAATAAGTGGGGCCCACCGTCTTTGGGCCTGTGTGAAAGGTAGAGGCGGCCATTTCTAATATATTTTATTTATTTATTTAAGGGCTGAAATATTGATTATTAAATGTTAGAAATTTACGATCTATTGCTCTCTTAATTTTACAAATGTTTGTAACAGAACATATGGCGAGCCTAGGTAT
This sequence comes from Psococerastis gibbosa, assembly GCA_963971405.1. Taxonomy (NCBI): domain Eukaryota; kingdom Metazoa; phylum Arthropoda; class Insecta; order Psocodea; family Psocidae; genus Psococerastis; species Psococerastis gibbosa. The sequence continues at coordinate 48,272,806 of OZ020486.1, read as the reverse complement.
ATTTTACCGTTGATACGGTGTTTTCAAGATTCGTGAACCACGTATCTACCGACGTTCATGTGAATTATTTCAGTTACCATAAACCACTGGTTACAGTAATTAATAACGAAGACAATATTGATCTAATTAATATTCTTCTTCTGATTCCCCCTAAATGCCGCGTGCGCAGCGTGGAGGGGTCGCCCCTGAACTCGCCCCGGTCCGACGCTAACGCCTTGAGCTCGGCCATTGTTTTCCCACTTGCTCCGGCCAGTTGTTCAATCCTTTCCTCGAGGGTTGTCATCGGTCTGCCGATGGGTCTTCTCCCTTGTGGCCTTGCTTCCGTCAACCTCCAGGTGGTCCTGTTCTCGTCCATCCTTTGGACGGGGCCGACAGGTCTTGTCACCGCCATTTCGGATTCGGTCCCACCTTGTTCGACCAGCAATCTGTCTTAGGTACTACATCTGAGTCGCGTTTATTTTACTCACTTTATTGTAGGTGCAAAGCTTTCGCTCCCATAGAGGATGTTGGACTCTGGTCTTCGTCTTTCGTTCGACTTCTCTCTTGCCGAAAAAGGGGTTGCATGTAGAGAAGTAGGCTGCTGTAGTCTTCTTAACCGAAATAAGAAACATAGTCCAAAAGACTACATACAGACTAATAATTAATGTTCAAAATAATAATAATAGCATAATCTATCAACCTTCCTAATGATATATTCACTTATGATAGTCTATGTAAAATCTATTTTTGTAAAATATTTGATGCACCTATAATACTTTCCCGAATAGTCATATATAATAAATATAAAAAAAATGAATTATTTAAGCCTGAGTGTACAAAATGTTTTGTAAACAAGAAATTATCGTAATTTTTGGACGAAATTAATTAATTGCTCGTTCGACAGCCACAAAGATATGAAAGGGAACGGATGAAAAATGCTACAAAATGGGTTTAAGGCTATTTGTCACATTTTTTTAAGGTAATAATATTTCAGTTCAGAAAATGTAAACTTCCTGCGATAACTTGCATTTTTTAACAGTTTTTTATCTGGTCACTTTGTTATCTTTGTATCTGTGGAACGAGCAATAAATTAGTTTCGTCAAAATAAACTTCCTGCGATAACTTGTATTTTGTATAAGTTTTTTATCTGTTCACTTTGTTATCTTTGTATCTGTGGAACGAGCAATAAATTAGTTTCGTCATAAAATCAGCAAAATTACTTGTTTACAAAACATTTTGAACACTCAGCCTTAAGATTTTTCATTGATTTCTTTATTTACGCTTTTATATAGTACATCGATCTTTTTCTCAGTCTAGTAAGCTTTTTGTGCCTGTTTAGACAATCATACTTGAGGAGTTAACTCCAGTCGTGCGTCGGACCTGACATACAATTTTTTTTTTTATGTTTTAAGGCGTATTTCTTTTAGCTTTAAATTTTTTTTCAGTTCGAAGTTTTCTCTTCCTCCATTCTTTTATTTGATTAAATTCGTATAACTCAGTAAAAACAACAATAAAAATACGACATCTACACACGGTACACACCACAAATCGCATAACATAACCTCAACTTGTTGAATTCAATGATCAAAACGTCAACAAAAACAAATATTACAAAAGTAAAATTTTTACTAACCTCCCCGAGGTTGATAAAATATTTTACAATCGTAAACTCGAAAGAGGGGAAAAACGGGGAAAACAAATTTACAAGCTCCGCCCATTTTGGTCCAAAGAAATGACAATTGTAGCATTTTCTAGTAAAAATTTTACAATTGTAGGCAAAAGAAATGCGCTTTTAGTGTTATTATATGGTATATAACACTGACATTTACTTTGGTTGAAGAGGTAACCTCTTCGTTATAACCGAAATTAGAGGCTACAGAAAAAACTGGACTTGGCGGGATTCAAACCCACTACGCCTATCCGGGGCGCCGTCTTAACCGTTAACCCGATTGGTAAGTTTTTGTATATTTAGATGTCGATAAACACAGCAGTACAGATACAGGGTGTTTCAGGCGAATGGTGACAAACTGCTATGGCGTGTTCTACGTTAAATTTGTTACCAAAATCACCCATCTATTTTGTTACCGAAAATGCACCGTTATCGAGCTAAGGGTAAAATGTGCAAAATGCGTTCTGCTAAGGAACTATTTAACTGATTGTAGTGATCATTGAATGCGAATGAGCATATTATATAATTAAGTTTCTGAGATAAATTAGTTAAGGGCCATTAATGAAGAAAGAATAACAACGGTTAAAACTTACAAAACATTCCGCTGGTTGTTGCTGCTGCTATAGAGAACTAATGCGCATAACTATTTATCCAAGCTAATGAAGCATGTACTAGCCAAGGGACGATGACAGAAATATTGCTGACACAGGGTCCCACCATATATGCTATCTCAGTCAAGAAGATCATTAACGACACCTCAGAAAGGCATGCTACCTGTATGCCGCCTTACAGCATAAGGCACAACTGAATTCTTCACCGGGTTTCTCGTTATGCAGTAAGGCGGCACCCCCATGTTCAAATGCAAATATATGCGCTAGTATTCCTCACAAAAACTTTTCCACTTCTCTTAAACCCTATCTGTTTTTCATTGCCATAAAAGAAAATCATTACAATATAAAAATAAATACAAACCCAACCCCGGCGATAAAGGTAACTTGCCACCTCGTGGTCAGACTGTAGGTCTCAAACCCACTTAAATCATTATAATGAGAGTTAACTTTGTACAATATCACATAAAAACATAAAAATATCGTCACGACCGGTTTCGACAGAATGTCATTCTCAAGTGAGCTTAAAATAACTAGAGCGGAAAATGGACTAGCATTCAATGTTTACAGAAAACCTACCTACTAAGTTAAATCTTATTATAATGTGTTCAATATATCACAAAGTTACAAAGGAGACAATTTTATATACCACTTAAATCATCCGAAATCAGAAAAATATAAGGTCCAGTCTCAGAGCGAACTCATGCAACATAAAATGTCATGCAAAACGAAGCTAAGGAAAGGCCTCACTTTCGTATAGCCCCCTTGTGCTCGCTGTAGACCACCTGGCCCACTGCCCTGCCCTACGTAAAGTCAACGACAATGGCGAACACTTCGAGTCACGGATGTACTGGCAGGGCAGCCAAGGACGGGGGGCGTTGACTAAGTAACAAGTACTTTCGTATAGCTAGGCCTTATTTGAGAATTTCAGCTCAAGAGCATTTTGAAATGGCTTTTCCGAATTCAAAATTTGATCTAAAAGATTTTTGAACTATAACACGTATGAGTAAACCTAGTGTGGTTTTCCAAAAGTCCCACACAAATTTAATTGAATCTGAGATTGCCATTTCCTGCGATATCGTGATTATGCAACCATGTTACCCAACATCCACTACATCGTGGCAAAAAATTGTAAAATCACGCACACGCAACGAAATCGATATAAAAAGAACCGGTCCGAGTTTAATCGATCATGCTTTCCAATTTATAAATTAGTAGATATGACATAATGATTAATTCCATAGTAAATAAATTTCCCTATGGTTACATATCGGATCCCTTGGGGGGGGGGGGGGGTCCACCTAAATATATTAAAATCCCCTTAAAACTCTTGAATATTCTGGAACTAACAGACCAATGCTTTGTAACAGTAGTAACAATGGCAAGGCACGAAATGTATTGGAGCATGAATTTTCCATAATTTATTCAAAAAATTATTTTTTGTACAGAACCAAATATTTCTTTGGGAAAGCAACCTGTTTGGTTTTGTTACTCTACTGAGGACCTAAAACATACCTAAATCATCGATGGAAAGGTTCCGCAGAAAAATTATTTCTTAGGCATTTTTCATGAAAATGGACTTATTTCTATTTTTTTTTTACCCCCACAAGCAAACTATCAAGGGGCAAGCGACCCTCCGCATTTTGTTGACATTAATGACGACTACAATATACTCGTATTTGAATTAAAAAAGAGACGTTTTGGAGAAATAATTTTTTTTAGTTTTTGTTGTTGAATGAAACCCCCACAAATTGAGTTTGCCCAAAATAAAAAAAAATTGTCCGAGGTATTATTTTTGTGAACCTACATGCCAAATTTCATTAAAATCGACCGAGTAGCGACAGACAGAACTACAGACAGACATTTCGTAGACTACTTTTTTGGAAAATTGGTCCCTACACGGCTACACATTCTGGATTTCCATCCACAACAACTACAAGCGGTAATGGACAAGCTGATAAAAGCTTACGATTGACACAATGGAACAAGCGTAAGCATGACTCAACCTAGCGCTGCTAGAGTCAAATATGACTCAGACTTTAAGGCACAGATTTCCACATATATTGTAAACAAAGCAGGCCAGGAAAATTTTGGACCAAATTAATCATTTCTGGTTTCCCAGCTGCTAAGATATAGATTTTGATAGCAAAACATAAAAGCTTTTGAATGAGATTAAAATTAATGTTATACCATCTACACCCAAACACGGACTTCTATCGCAGCCTACCTCAAATACATGCATTAGGGACAAAATAGTATCAGTCCAGTCCGGCATACTTAACACAGTTAATACAATTCGTCAATACTGCCCAAACGCGCTCTACCAACTACTGAAACCTAGACTTGAATGCTTCAAGTGCAATTTGATGACTGACCATATAAAGTTTCTGCAACATAATGCAGAAAACAGCTAAAACGGCACAACGCTTGCTGTTGTTAGGCTACCTTAGAATACAGAATAGGCAGTCTTATTGCGACAACTGGGGGAGTGTTCAAGGTCAGCACCAAAAACTATGGTAGGCTGTGGGCTGCAAAGAACCATATGTACAATCGGAGGGGCGTTGATGATATTCTAAGCTCTCCTACGGTCACCTCCCCTGGAATGACAATGAGTAATTCTAATGTTAATGCTCATGATTCTGGCAGCCAGTTCAGCCTCCTAACATTGCGGGGAGTGGGTTTTGCTTCTAGTAGTCTCAGAAGGGAAAGATATTATATACACGGTTTTTTGCCTTATAAGTGTAAACATTAAACATCTGTCGGAAGCAAGGCCACAAGGTAGAAGACATATCGGCAGCTCAAGGTGTTAGCGTCCAAACGAGTCGAGTAAAAGAAATGCACACGTAGCACAAAGAGGAAGTAGATATAAACCTCTTCCTAACACAGACTGGCAACAATTTTATTATTATTCAATTTGATTTTTAGAAATAATGATTGGTGTGATCCTGAAGAACGGGTTCAATAACTGTGACCAATTGATGCCAGCGAATGCAGTCATATGTCGAAATGTGGGGGGGGGGGGGTCCAATTTGTTCATACTCATAAATAAAGGGCGAAGCGACAGGATTTAATAATGACTCCAGCAATCTTCTAAAAACAATTTTCATGCGTGCATTTTTTTGAAGTTATACTTCTTTACGATCGAGAGTGAATTTTGAGGATGCGCGCGCAGTTCACAGAAAAAGTTCCGAGGGTCTCCCCCGGAGAAAAAAGTAGGCCCAAATTAGTGGTTTTACGCATTTTATACCCAGGAGTAGGGTGGGGCACGGGGGTCAACCCCGGAGAAAAAAAAAATCGATAAATAGGCCCAAATTAGTGAGGTTGTTGAGTTGTTACCGACGAATAAACCTACCAAGGAGGGAGGCCCGGGGGTCTCCCCCCTAATTTTTTTTTCTTCCGAAAATAAGTATGAAATATTGGGGTTTTAAGCATTTTGAGTAATATTTATGTTTTGTGAAAGTAGGTACTTGGTCAATTTGTAGATTGTTTTTATGATGTCTTTCATGTAAAATAATCATACCAAGAATTAATTTCCCTTTCGTTATTGTGGATTCTATGCCTTTCCGACTCCATAACGTCTTTGTCATCAGAAATCCTGGGGGGGGGGGCTTAGCTTAGGCTTATTTCATACTTTACTTGTATTGTATGAACCCACTATTTACGCAAGTGGGGATATTAATTAATTAATTTTATAAAAATTCCTTTCGGCTCTGGCCGATCAGGAGTAGGGAGATTCCGCAGACCCCGCTTTTCCTCTACGCTATGCATGTACAATAATAAAAAATACTTCATTATTTTCCCAGCCACAACATAAACACATAAAACACTCTTGTATTCCAAATTTCGAACAACAATGCCGAATCTGAAATTTTATTTATCAAATTATTTTCACTTTGACTGGCTGCCATCTTAAAATGGTTAATTTGTCGTAAAAAGTGTTGATTACCATTATCGTAAATAATAAAATGGGCTTTCAGTCAAACTTTAATTCATTCCTCTGCGACCAATATTAACTGAAATATGAATTATATATAAGGCTGAAATCGGGCGCCATCTTGTAACTAAATAGTGGATCTAGCTGGTTAACGAACTCGAACAAGACATTTGTATGATCAATTTATGTGCCAAGTTTCAACAAAATCAGGCAATATTTACGGAAGTTAGGGTCCTAAAATCGATATACATATATATACATAACATTTTGAACGGAGGGTGGTTTTAGGCTCAGGGGGTCATGAAATGAAAAGTTGTGAAGAAATTTTCTCAAATGATGGTGTTAAAAACTGAATAATATAAAAATCAGTCAATACAACAGTCAGGACGTGTAGAGTAGTATTACAGCCTCAAACTTTCACCCGAAAGGTGGCTGGATCGAGCCCCGCACTTACTACATTTTCTGGCCATGCTTCGGAGTGCATGTAAAGCAGACGCCCCGTTGTTGAGTTGAGTGTTATAGCCCTAACTCCGCTAGGTTGGCTTAGTAATAGAACAAAACGCGAAAGAAAATCTATGTATATTGAGAATGTCTTCGTCACGATGTCACAAATTTCCCACATCCAGAGCGCATGCAATGAAGCGGCACAAAGTTTGTCATTGAGATTAAGGGCCAACCGGAGTCAACCATATTCCATTTTCTGTTCAAGCTTAAATTTCTCATGAAATATGGAACGCAGAACAATGAAAAAATGCTGAATCGCAAGAAGAATGTTTTCTCCTAATTTTGATATATAGTATGTGGCCTTAACTAACCCCAATTCGCCACAGTTGACGAACTCCTGAGTGACCGTTATTTTTTGCGTATCAAGTTCACTAACTATAGCCGATCGGTATTGATGATTGCAACATAATATCATACTAATCATAATCATATCATAATACATACTAATCAGTCTGCAGACATTAAAAAAGTGGTTTATATATATATTTTTCCTTTTGCTGATTTTTGAAACGCTATGAGTTTAGTAGGTGTGGAAGTGTTAGGAAGTGTACATATGCCATGGAATAGTTTATACTTATACTTTTGAATCAATTACTTCTTACAAAAAGGAGGATTACGTTAGGTTCCATTGACTCAGACCGCAGGTTTGTGTAGATAAAATTTGTGGACAAGCTCAAAATGTAAGGCAGTTCATAAAATCACATCCACGCAAGCCGAAAATCCTTACAACGGGACTGGCCCCTGGCATAAAATTGAACATCTGCTGGTAAATGGTCATGTGATGTCTGCTTCGCCATTTTGTGTCGCAAGACGCAGGGCCTGATATTGATTTTTCACTATAACAAAATTAATGTTTTAATCATAAGAAGCTTACCATGATCGCAGCTTGATGAAAACCACGAAGAACTGGAAGATCTGTAACACGGATATATCCCGTTGATTCAGCACTTAAACACAAACCGCCTTATCAAGGTCACACGGAACTTTGCTTACGTGGCTAATTCACAATGCCGAACAGTAGTTATAATTATGAAATTAGAATTTAGAACTCGCCTAAAATACTTTTGTGCATTCACTTAATACGAATGTCACTTGCAACTTAAAATTTTCGCAATACTTCTATATGCTAGGATAGCATTAAAAGTTAGGCCTATCATCAGAATTTCTATCTGAAGAATCCTAGATAAATAGACCAGGTAACGCTTTCATATAATGGCACAAACAACAATACAACGGTTGAAATATACAATTTGCCCACCTAATTGATAAAATAATATCTAGAAACAAGCAAAAGAGCCAAATATTTTTTCATTATATCGCGAAACACAACCTTCCTCCGAGAGAAATCGAGTACTACTGAATCAAGAAGCATCTTTAAGCAATCCACTGCGCAATAGGCTGTTTTAATATATTACGTCAATTTTTGTCATTATTCTAGATTTTTAAGGACATATAACTTAAAATTTAATTATAGTAAGTATATTAATTATATTTTAACTGGAAAATATTGTTAAAATATGTATTTTAGGTTTTGCTTTGACTAAACCGGAAATCGAACTAGAATATTTAATAAATAAATATGTGAACATATGGCTCAATATCTCATTAATAAAATTAATAATTAGTCGTTTTATTATTATTAATAATTGAACTATGTAGAATTATTTCTTCTTTATGTCAAAATAAACTTTTAAAATATTAACAACTTAAAAAATATATATATATTTACAAATGGCTGCCGCTTAGTGTTGCCCAATCTGAAACACCAAGCTGCACTGATACACTCTGACACACACACTCCGATGTTTCAACACACCAACTTGAAACAGTGTCATATGTTGATGCACTGATGCAGTGTGCTATACGCTATACTTGATTCTTGACACACCAAGTCCCCGATACAACGCGCTCGTTGGTCTTGGGGGGAGACTGATGCGCACAATAGACATTACAAAATTTTCACTTCCAATATATTTGTTTGTCTTTTTATTACTTTTGTTGCCTTTTTTTTTAACTTAAATTTAGGAGTTGAGTCTAGATCTATATCTATAAAACATATTGTAGGAATGTAGGCTAAATATGTGGCATTGGCCATTGATGGTCTGTAGGGTAGGTATCTACCTATACAAAAGTTTTGGGAGAACCTGTAGTTTCAAATTAGAAATGGCATGATGAATCAATTGCACTGCATATAAAGGATTTTTCAGGGTTGGCTGTGGCGACTGTGATCCTGTATGTTGCGTAATATTTCGAAGAAATGCGGACTAAATCATAATGTAATAAACAGGATGCTTGAGATTGTAAGTTACAGAAATAATATTGCATTTAACCCAAAAAGGGGGAAATATTTGAAAATATAAGTTTAAAAGTAATAGGGGCCTATAGGCTACGCATTTTAACAGCAGTAACGACAAGTACTGTATAGATTTTTACAAAGGAGTGCTTACCTAGCCTATTCATATTGCTTCAAACAGGCCTACAGTGGGGCCCGGGCCTGGGGGGGGGGGGGGGGGAAAAGTTTTGAGAAAATTTACGTTTTTAATGGCAGAAAAGTTTATAATTTACAGAGAAAGGACATATCCATGTTACCGTAGGGCGTAGCCCCGTAGGCTACTATATGTAGATTTATTTAATTCTCAACTTTTCGTTTCGGGAGGGGGGGGGGCTGTGCAGCCCAATAAGCTCCCCTTGCCTACTGCATTGAATTTGGATACACCTATAAAGTACATCATTGTGGCTGTGCCGTAGGCACGCAATATACGGGCCTTCTTCATCTCCCTCCTCCCCCTTAGTGACCGGGGGGGGGGGGGGTAGCTCCGAAGCCATTTCCTCTTGGACGTTAACGCCTTCAGCTCGGCCATAGTTTTCCCTCTTGCTCAGTTGATCAACCCTTTCCTCGTGGGTTGCCCTCGGTCAGCCAATGGGTCTTATTCCTTGTGGCCTTGCTTCCGCCAATCTCCGGGTTGTCCTGTTCTCGTCCATTCTTTGGACGTCGCCGAACCATTCTTCTCTCTATGGAACAATGCACGGGCCAAAAAAAAAACTAAAAAAGGTCACACACGACCCTCGGTCCCTCATTCATACAATGCAGTTGCCACTTGCCAGGTACCGTACCGCAAGAACCGCTCTCTCGAACTTTCAGGATCTAATGCATGTGCTTAACTTATGGTCATGGGAGTCTCCAGCCTAACCTGGGGTAAAAAGAGAAGATTTTTCAAGGCTGTTCAAGTTGCTTTTAGTAATTTCCACGGGTCTTTATAAACAGAGGCGGTTTGCAGGTATTCACTATTCTGTTCAATTATTTCAATTCTGTCCAGCTTTACGCGTTAACTTCTCTGTCAGTGTCTTTGTATTTGCTTGTAATCAGTTTTTTCGTGTTGTTTTTGTATATTCGTCTCGTTTTAATTTTCCGCGTTTTAATTTTTGTCCCGGAGTAAAGACATTGTTTTACTATAGTGTAGCCTATCAACCACAAACTCATTTGTCAGTGTCGAAACAGTTTTGAAATTATTATTTTAATAATGAATGCGCGAAAAGTGAGCAGTGTGGCAGCATTTCGAGCCCATTGGAAATGGGGAGAAGTCAAAATGCTCTATATGTCGAGAGAGTTTGAGTACTAAGAATGGTTCTACGTCTTCTCTCTTCAGGCACCTGCGGTTAAAGCACCCTCATGTCAAAGTGAAGTACCTATGTCCTTGTGCCTCATTGACAGTGTAGAAAGCTTACTCTAAGAGATGGTCTCTAAGAAATTTAGAGAAATCAGTAGCATTTCCTGCCGCTCTCAGTTTATATTGGAGTTTAAATAGGCAGGTGAATTGTCAAGGCTACAAGAAAACAAAATTTGTTAGTAGCTATCGTAAAATCGTACAGTGCAAAGTTTTGTGGTATTTGCCTAATTACACGCTTGCATATTTGTAAAGCTGCAGGCATAGGCTGCAGAGATTTGTACCTATACTATCTCAACACTGTTTCAATACTTCTTCAATCTGTTTTAAAATTTTAAACGCAAAATTGATTGACTCAAACTGCTAATGTAAAGCACAATCATACGTCTTTTAATGTTATTATCTGCAATCACACCTTTAAAACTAAATTGAGCTAGTCAACCATTACTTTTTAAGCCTGACATGAATCTTTTAACAAACTCTTATACTATTGACTTCGGCTCTTGTCGGCTAACTTCGAGTGTGTCACTCAAATTTCGTCAAGTACTGCAGCGCACGGCCGGAACCGCGGCAAAACAGAACACCAACTTGGCACTGCTTCAGTTAGTGACACAGTGTCATGATTCATGAAGCTTGAAAAGGTGTTTCAATACTCACTGATACAGTTAGATGTGTGACGCACTGCATTGAAACGTTTCAAACTCGGCCATCACTACAGTGCCGCTGCTTTCTTGTTCACCTGTATCTGTAAACGCATTTTTCTTTCTTTATTAATCTTTGAATTTTCTCCCTACATTCAATATTAAAATAATATAAAACATGCTGGCCAGATTTATTGGAAAACATATAGCGCTGAAACCATTTCAAAGAGTAAGTAATGCCTCGATATGTTACTTATTCATTTTGGTGTGTTTTGCGGTGTTTAATTGCTAACGCATTATTTTTTCCAGTGCTCAATTCACGTGTGTAGTCAATTACATGATACTGAGGAATCAGGCCCAAGTGAAACACCTATTAATCCAGCTAAAGATAGGAGAAATCCAGTTCCAGTGGAAACCAGCATTCGTTATATGGAAAGTGCAGGTACAATTGAACTGCCTTTCTAATTCTAATTTATGGTTTGTGAACAAGAACCCCGTTGCTGGGCTGAAACTGTAGAGCTGGTCAGTTTTCCTCGTGACCGCGTAAATAATAAATGTCTTTTATTAGGAAAGTGACCAGAGAACTGAGCACGTTAATGTAGCCTGACTGGCTATATCTGAGGTATATGGGCAACAATTATAATACAAATCACTATGTCATTATGTCCATAATGACATTTAAAAACAATTTGCAATATTCTCCGTCGTTTATCGTTATTAAAGAAATTATATAAAAACTTCAGAAAATATTAAACCAACCTATGTGGATCATTCTGTAGGATATGCCTATAAGGGAGGTTAGCAATGAAGAAAATGTTTAATTGTACACTATGCCACTAATATACAAAATTGATAAGGGCCTCACACCAGAATACCTAATGTATATCGAGCCAGCAAGAATCTCCCAATTAGGAGGCAAGAAATCGCTACAAGCTGACTGGGAGTCAAGTGGTAGCCTAGACAATATAATGCTTTGTAAATGCCAATAAAAATATGATGTAATACATACTTATGTTGCAGCTTATGAGACAACATACCAGGGCAATCTAATTTGGAAGATTTACCGCCGAAATTTCAGGGGTCAGTTTGCACCTCCAACCAGAAAAACTTGCATTGTAAGTGTTATTTTTTCTTATATTTATCTTGGAGTGATCAGATAGATACGAGGGGCGTCTGAAAAGTTCGTCTGAAAAGTTCATAGCATAAAGAGTTAGGTGATAGATACATACTGTTTTTTTTTATTTTTCAATACTAATACACTTTTCGCTACGAAGCTTTAACATTTTTAACCCATTCAAAAAATAGTCCTTGTCTTTCGATGAGAAGTGTCCAAGAACGGCTGCTTTAATTTCATCTTCGTCTAAAAATTTCCTCCCCTTCAACTCTTTTTAAATTTGGCTAGAGGAAATAGTCACTCGGGGTCAGATCTGGACTATAGGGTGGGTGGCCCAGCTCATCGAACCCTGTCTCTTTCAGGGCCGCCCTTGCAACTCGGCTTGTGTGCACGGGAGCATTGTCCTGTAAAAACAGGACCCCTGCGTCAAGTTTGCCACGCCTCAGCTCCTCCACTGTTTTACGCACCTCCCGGAGGAGGCCAGCGAAATACTCTCCGTTCATCGTAGTTCCTTTGAGAAGAATGTCCACCAGTATTACACCTTCTGCGTCCCAGAAAACCCTGGCCATGACCTTGAGGGCGCTCTTCTGGGCTCGAAACTTGATGGGGGGCTTTTCGGTCTTCTTAGTCCACTATACATGCTTTGCTGTTAGGTTTCGGGATCATACTGTTAGACCCACGTCTCATCTACCGTAACTATCCGACCCCAGACATTTTCGCCCTCAGCTGCTAGGATATCCAAAAATGCTTGGGAAGTGTCCATTCACCGCCTCATGTCAAAGGCGGAAAGGTTTTGGGGGACCCAACGCGCTGATACTTTGGACATACCCAGATATTCGTGTAGGATCTCTCCAACTCGCTCTTAACTAACGCCCACAGTTTCAGCTAGCTGCCAGACCTTCAATCTTCTGTCTTCTAGCACTAGTTTTTCCACAAGCTAAACATTTTGGGCCGCAACTGCAGTTGACTGCCGACCACTGCATGGGTCATCTTGAAGGCTCTCCCTCCCCAACAAAAAATAGCGGCGCCATTGTGTTGTTGTTAAATAACTAGGGTAAGCTTCACCGTACACAGGAAGCATCAATCTTCTGATCTCCTCCGAACTTTTCCCACACTTAGTGAAGAATTTAAGAAAGGCCCTGTACTCAATTTTCGTATATTGACACAATACTTTGCAAATACTAGTAAAATTAGTGTAGGTTTCAGTCGTGTCATATTTCAAACCTTATAAATAAATAAGGACTTTTTATTGTTTCTATTACAAAGCCAACCTAGTGGAGTTACGGCTATAAAGCTCTCTCTTACACTCAACTAGGAAGGCCCGGGACCGCCTGCTTTACATGCCCTCCGAAGCATGACCAGAAAATGTAGCCAGTGTGGGACTCGAACCATCAACCTTTCGGGTGAAAATCATTGTCCGTACTACTACGCTACATGTCGTGACCTTACCCATAAAGAAGCAACTTGAAGGGTGAAGTTCATTAGGGAATCGGAAATAGCGATGTCAGATAACAAGAGGGTTAGGATCAGGAATGAAGCGATTAAGAAAATAGAGTTAAGTGTTATGCCCGGTACACACGGGCTTTCAAACGCCGATGGTCCACTGAGGAATATGAGAGCAAATAAGCTGGTAATTGGTTGGTGCAGAAAATTCTATATCTGAACGCTCTTCAGTAGATTTCTGTCTAGGTCTATGACATGGCTAGGGGAATACCGGTCACTAGCGACAAAGCACAGCTTCGTAAGAATGTCAGAGGAGCGCATGCTGAACAAAATGTACAAAGCAAGCATGATGGGAATAAGATTGCAGGGACATCCAGGACAAACTAGAAACCGGCCTCCGCGAGTTGGGACTCCGTAGTTGGTGGACCTTCGTACAAAACCCAAAATGACTGGTGGAGTGCCGAAGCCCAAGGGCCGTACAGTCAGAAGAAGAAGAAGAAGACTACAATGGTTTGGCTATATTATAGTTATTGGAATTAATAGCAGCCTGTGCAGCCATAGAAGTGGGTGGTCTGTTCTGTTCCGCTGCGTACAATCTGGCTTTGTGTGCGGGCCTCAGGCTGTAGTGAAGGTAAATTTATATATTTTATTGGGAATGTTTCAGAGAAACGGGATAGTTGCAACCGGTAACCCCTGTCCCATCTGTAGGGATGAGTATTTGGTGGTCGACTACAGGAACGTCAAACTTATTGAGCAGTTCATCTCACCGCATAACGGAGAAATTTTGAATTCGCTGTAAGTTCAATCCCTATTCATTATCCTAGTACGTCAGTCTGTCCCCTAAAGACCGCGCATTATGACCTTTATTCAGCCATTGGCATGTACTGTGGAAACATTGCTTCTTTTGGCAAGATAAGCATTTGCATTCGGAGCAATTTCAACGCTGTGCACTCTATTTCTGCTACTTTTTATGGACGTAGGCTTATAGTGGCCCATTGAACCTAGCCCAATATCAACGACCCCGTGGATTTTCGGAAATTATTGGTATTGTTTCCGCACTATTTTTTGGCCATTGGCTGACTGGCACACGTCCTTCTTGTCAACCCACACCGGCTATAAGCGATAATGGATAAGCTGAGGCAAGCTTACCATTGACACAATGCAATAGGCGTAAGCATGACTCCACCAAGTTTTGATACGAGTCCAGCAACCATACACATGTTTGAGATTGCTTAAACCTGTCAGAATCCAAGCACTTGCTGGTCTGATTGAAAAGTGTAACCCAAAAAGGGCACTGACCGCCTTTTTGGAGGGAATTTGTGTGTTGTGAAACCGTAGAAGTAGGGGAAATAAGTAATGATTTGAATAATCAATCTTTTCTCAATTTATTTCCATCTACAATTACCCCTACAACTGTCACCCTAATCGTGGCACAGAGCAAGAAATAACAATTCCAAAATTCTCCCACAACTAAGATCCAATACCTTCGAACGCAAAGTGCTTTATAATTTGAAAACGAACGTACCCATCCCACGTAAAAGGAACCATATTCAACCTAATAGTTCAGGCTTGTTTTTTTAGGAAGACCGGCGTTTGCCAAAAACGCCAGCAAGACCTGCTAGTCGCTATTCTTAAGGCTCGCAACTACGGCTACCTCACTTTTGACGTACCTTTCCGCACCTACGACTACTCCCTCTACGCTAATTAACCAAAAACTAACTTGAAAAACAGTAACTTCAATCATCCGAAATGCGGGACAGTTATACGTTTATCGTGGTCGGTGGTGGTATAGCCGGCGTATCTTGCATCGAGTCATTGCCGTTCTGGGCCGAGTCTGAGCCGGCGCTGCTTATTTCGGCGTCGCCGTACGTCAAATCAGCTACGAACGCAGTGCAAGTGGGGAAAGTGCTGACGCGGTTTGACGTGGAGGAGCAGAGCGTGGAGGATGTGCGCGGGAGGTGTGGTGGTGTGGATATTTTAATTGGGACGGTTGTTGAGGTGGATTCGGTGAGGAAAGAAGTTGTGACGGATGGCGGCAAGAGGTTTGGCTATCAAATGCTGTGCATTGCTACAGGTAAGCATTTTTAAGGGGCAATTGGAGGGGGTAAGTGTGAAAATAGAATTTCGTGAAATATCCATCGTAATAATTAAACAATATATCTTAGATAGCGCTTGAGACTCTCTCCGGTCCTGTAATGGTGATAACAATGGTTCCTCCCCCCGTATATATCGTATTTTAACCTTATTTTTTCCACTCTTCCTCTCTTCTTTCTTCTCTATTTAACTTTTCACTTATCACTAATACATTATTTTTGGTTTTTCATTTCATTTCATAAAAGGGCTTTTTATGGACCTAGGCCTACTTATAAGGGGGAGAGGGCATTGGTCCTTGCCCAGTGCCAACGACCCCATGGAGTTTCAATTGGTCTGTAGCAAATCGTTCCACCTTCTCCATTTTTCCCTGAGTTCCTTGAGTTATGTTAGTCCGGGCGTCGTATAAAACCGAGACGGTTGGTAGAATGTTGTTGAGCAGGACAGTGACCATTAAGGCTGTAGAGCCAGAGGTAGAAGATGTTTTGTTACTGCCAAGGCAAACTATAATAGTATAATTTTAAAAGTCATCATTTATAGGTGGAAAACCGAAGCTGATAGCCGAAAACAACCCATACGTGATTGGAATACGTGACACCGACTCTGTTATACGGCTGAAAGAAAAGTTATCGGGTGCCAGAAGAATTGTAGTAGTCGGAAACGGAGGGATAGCCACGGAAATCGTCTATGAAGTGGGCGGAGTCGAAAAGGTATGGGTGGTCAAGGACGAGCACATCAGCAGCACGTTTGTGGATGCAGGCGCCGCAGAATTCCTAAGGGAGTGTTTGCTGAAGAATACTCCTGCAGGAGAGGGTGATACCTGTGTTAAAAGGGTAAGTTATTCTGAAATGGTGTATTAATAGGCGAAAAAGAACGGATGGTCGAAGACGAGTACATCAGCAGTATGTTTGTGGGTGCAGGCGCCGCAGAATTCCTAAGGGAGTGCTTGTTGAAGAATACTCCGGCAGGAGAGGGTTAAAAGGGTAAGTTAAACAAAAATGATGTATTTATAGTCGAAAGAGTAGTCGAAGACGAGTGCATCACCAGTACGTTTGTGGAAGCAGTGGCTGCAGAAGATCTCAGGGACTGCTGAGGAATACTGCTGCAGAAGAGGGAGGCACCTGTGTTAAATGAGTTAGTAGTGCATGATTTGACGTTGGATTTTATGTGGTTTGTTTGAAATAATGATGAGGAGTGTGCCATTAAATAAATAATGACTTTATTTTTAACTGAGATCACCCTAGCGGAGTTAGGGCTATAAGGCCCTCCCTTACCCTCAACTAGGGGTTAGCAGCAAAAACAGTAGTAAAATTTACAGTACAATTTAATATTGAATTGCTATTTCCTTAAAACTAAATAAGCACTCACTCACACACACACAACGACACAAGCATGGGGCGGTTCGAATAAATCCTAGCCTATATAATATTTGAAATTAGATGCTCCTTGTGTCGAATCCTGAAGAAATTGCATCTGTTCAAGAGTTGTTCAAGAATGCTTGTGTCAGAAGGGGAATTGCTGGGAACGTGGAACGCATGCCAGATATAATAATAATAATAATAATACGTGTATTTAACCAAAAAAAACATTTCAAATTCCTCTAATAACCGGTGCCACAAAGCCAATAAAGGCGCGTTGGGATCACCGCATATTCGGTCCTGCATAAGGCCCTTCAGGACAGGTGAAGGGTGGGGAACCGAGGCTACGATAGTTGAGCGAGACCGAGATCACGGAAGCTCCGGTCGGTTGGCTATGGCATGGCAGATGGCCGAGCTGACATCTCATGACATTTCTGCGTGGAAGACTTGCTCTTCCTACGTTCCAACTCCCGTCCATGACATTTGTGTCATTAGACGCCTAGTTGCCCTGTAGGGTCTCTACCGTTGCTGAGTCTTCATCATTGTCCAGGGCCTTTCAGATGGACAGGTGCTCGGCGTGGTTGAGCAGGCCAATGCGTATAGTGCCACGGGGTACTTACTTGCTTCGCGTGTCCAGGTAAACATGCATTAATTCAATGTCCAAAATGGAGCAGCATGGACGGCTTTGTGATCAGAAGTGAGATCAGCGATATTCCCAGAAGCGTCGTGGCAATGACGTAGAGAAGCGTATGGGGGTCTTTTAACCGGTGATGCCACTTGTTTCCGGCTGCTAAGAAGCCTCGATGCGAACTTGTCTAGCATGAATCAGTGTGACCCTGCCTTAACACATGATGGTGGCTACGGATCCCGTGCCCATACCTATGTTCCTAAATGTCTGTTGTCAGATTTTTGTCCTCATAACTCCCCCGCTCCTTCACTGTTTTGATTTATTTATTTATTCGTTTCAGTTAAGATACACCGCCGAAACCACATCAAAAGCCGCACTAGGCCCAGACTGGCATTCCCGATTCGAACTCCGTGGCACTAGCGACTCCAGCGATGTCAAAATTGAATACAGCGCCACCGTTACCATCATAGAGAACACACCCAATGAAGAATTCCCTGTGCGAGTGACCCTGAGCAATGGCCAAGTGTACGACGTGGACTTTATCGTGTCTGCGACGGGGGTTACGCCTACAGGGGGCGCCATCAAATACGTGTCGGCGTCGCCAGAGCTGGCGATTGATGGCGGGATTGTCGTGAACGAGCGGCTTTGCAGCAGCGTGGCCGGGGTGTACGCGGTGGGCGACGTCGCGACGGCAGGCTGGCAGCAGGCCCCGCAGTGGCACCAGATGAGGTTGTGGACGCAGGCGCGGCAGATGGGGCAGTATGCTGCGAAGGCTATGGCGTTGGAACTGAAGGGAGAGCCGGTAATACAGGTAGGTTTGAGTTTATTCAATCCACTTTCAGAGTGAACATACTGCCTCTAGCGCAATAATATATTAAGAGCAATTCTATGATTGATATTTCCTGAAAAATACGGCTTTATACGAATAACTAGTATTGGAGATGTCCGATTTACTTTTTAAATTAAATTATATAGTACTAGTAATATTGATCCTACTGATTGTGAATTGATGGTGACGTTAGTAAAAACCCACGAAAGCTTACAATGATCGACACCTGGAAGAGGATGATGATGAATGGGGGTATGATGCGGTTACAGCAACCACTGCTCGAAGTAGACTGTAAAGCCTGCTGTAAAAAACAGTGATGGAACTATCATTGAGCCTTCATGGGTTAGAAGAACTGGAACTCATGTAGCATATGGAAACTTTGTGTGAGAATGAAGAAAACTTAGATCTAACAAGTGTCCTGTGAGCCTTCACCGTGGCCTGGGACTTTGCCAAACTTACTACTTCTAGATCTAACAAAACTAACATGTCTCCAAACGGATAGTATAATATCGCATTAATTTTCATTGCAGGACTTCTGTTTCGAGCTGTTTTCTCACATGACCCAATTCTTCGGCTTCAAAGTCATCCTCCTAGGGCTCTTCAATGGCCAAAAACTCGACAATGACTACGAACTGCTTCTGCGCGTCACCAAGGGCACAGAATTTGTCAAATTAGTACTACGTGACGGCAAGTTGCAAGGCGCCATCTTGATTGGGGAAACGGATCTAGAGGAAATGTGTGAGAATCTAATATTGGATCAGTTGGACGTCAGTCAGCTTGGCGAAGATTTGTTGAATCCGGATATAGACATTGAGGATTATTTTGATTGAGTTTGTCAAGTTGGTACTAGGTGACGGCAAGTTGCAGGGTGCCATCTTGAGACAGATCAGCAGGAAATGTGTGAGAATCCAATATTGGATCAGTTGTGCGTCAGTCAGCTGGGCGATTTGTTGCATTTGGATATAGACATTGAGGATTATTGTGATTGAGCAATATTATAATAGTTTGTAGTTTATACAATTGCATATTATTCCATTTTGTGGACCTGCATAAGGCGCCAATAAAGCAAAACAGACTCTAGACCTATCAAAGGTTAAAAAAATGTTCTTGTAGCAACTTCTTGTAACTGATTGACCGTGATTACGAAAGGCACTGACAGAAAATGCTGAAATGCGCGCGATTCATAGTTGTGACCAGTCTGTATTAGTGACGGCCACATATTATGTTGAGGAACATTTCTTCTGAAGATAGGTACATAATGAAATTCAGGGTTGTGGGGACCGGGCCATGACCTTGCCCCATCAAGTGTTATCACGATCGTAGAGCCATAGATTAGTAGTAGAAGAAATACTTCACTATATTTTTAATACATAGTATGTAGTCGGCAGATCACCGTTTGGCCACAGTTATTAAAAAGCCTAACATAATTTTCTATTTTCAAGTCTTCACAAACGTATTAACGCCCACTACATACTATTTATTAAAGTGCATAGGATCATTTCTACTACTACTCATTTACATGACATGATCAATATATTATGAGAAATTTTATTTTGTACAAAAACCTGTAATCCGTTACATGCTCTTCAGTTACTACAATTACTAATCAAAAACTTTAATGTAAAATAAATCCTCAACATAGGGCCTAAGTAAAAATAGTGAAATTGTAATAGAGGAAAGGCAATTTAAAAAAAATCAAACCTAAACTTGATTAACGCCTGTTGGCAGTTGACAGGTTCAATCGCAACGATCGTCACGCGAATCAGTGACATCGCTGAGCCAGCTCGAGAAAAAACAGGTTCCCCGAATCATCTGGCGCCATTGTATTTCATACTTTTTCTTGTTTAAGATTTAGGGCTAAAGTTTTATATAAGAGAACATGGGACATTTGCTTCCCGCCGAAAATAGACTTGAATTTCTGGGGCCATCCACCATGTCTCCTATGAAAAGACTCCACTGGAAAGACGTAGCAGACTGTGGTCTCAAGATGAAAATATTTTTTGGCGGGCTCGAATGTCCCATCTCTCCTGTATAGAGCTATCACAGCACAGCCATCGAATAGGCCCATAGAATAGCAACAGGTAAGGCCCGTTACACACGGACGATTCTCACAGTCGCGATTTGCCGGCTTTTTTCCATTGTAGGCTTGGAGAATCATCTTCTTTAAATGCCTCTTCTATCTAATATTGTCAATTTGGACCTTGGAGAAGCTGCTAAGATGAGAAGGAAAGTCGTGCTCTTGCCAAGCAAATGCCTCAGGTTTTTCAACCAGGATGTTCTGCTGGGAGCCCTCTGTCCTTCCCTTGGATGATACACGGAGAAATGGAGATACTCTTCGTTCCTCATCGCATGACCGATGTATATTTGTTTCCGTTTCTTAACTGTCAGGAGAGTTAAGCGTCAGCAGGTAGGTGCAAACACACCGAGTCTAGTTCAGAACATTTCTATGGCGTGTCTGGGTGAAAAGTGTGCACGTTCGTGCGGTTGGTTGGACGCCAGCTTCAGAAATCTACTAGCCCTAGGGCTAGTATGAAAAAGTAATCGGCAACTCGTAACTGTACTATTCGCCCGTGTTTACCACGGGTTAGTCCGGGTAGTGAATAGCCTACCGTATGGATAGTCTGCACCTGGAGAAATGTTGTATTTTTTATGAGGTCATCAAAAGAGTGAACAAACGATTATTAGATGCTTATACAGCATATTTTACAATTCTTGTTCTCTTTCAGACCTTACCTTCTAATTAATCTACATATACTGTTGATAAATATGGTTTCAATTTCCTTCGCCTTGCCATATGGTAAGGTGGAGGGGGTGTAAGAAGAAATTGTGGATTGTAAATAATGTGAGTTGCTGTACCTAATGCATAATTTGCCATTTCTAATATATGTTGGGGCCAACAGGGAGCGGTCAGTGGATTGCTTGGTAGAATACAATGTTGTCTAGAGTCTCTGTCAGAGGCAAGAAGTTGATAGAGTCGATCCTCCCAAAAAATTTTCGTATAGGCTACGCCACGGTTCCATTCTATTAACCCATTAAGACCGGCACTTTTTTTTTCGTCCGATTTGAATGAAATTTGCATAACAGAGTCTTTTTAACTCTAGAAACACGAGAAAAATACGAAAAAAAATTTTTGGCTTGTGGTTGCTGAAAAATGCTGCCGGCTCGTATGGGGACATTAGGTCTATATGTACTTAACAGGTGGACACATGGAAAACTCATTAATATTCATAAGAACCTGGTTTCTTTTATTGCATGTGATGTTTTTTGAAGCAGTCACGCTCAATACAAAGGGTGATGCGACAATACTCGCATTGCCAACGACATTTGGCATGACAGATGCGGCAGCGCTGTTGACTCAGGAGTTTTTTCGGCCAGTGTCCTAGAGCTGGCTGATCCCGAGGGTTTAGTGGCAGCGCTTCTCTTTTACCCTTTACTTTGTGGAATACAGCAGCATCCCTCAGGTAACTTCTGACTATGCTCCTCCGGAATCCTAATTCGTCCATATTCCCGTCAGCAATTTTGTGCAGCCGCCAAGCATTGTATACAGCAAGGTCTAGAAAATATGTGAAGATAACGAAGTACCATCTTTTACTTCGCAGACCAACTCGGTAAGCGTTGACGCCTTGATCAACTAAGTCAACCCCACCCATGTGACTGTTATAAGTCTTGAACAGGCGGGGTTGGGGCACGCTCACTTTGGCCAACACCTTACGGTCCCACCTTTTCACCGCTCCTTTTGGCTCCACGGAATCAAAATTTGTAGCCATCGTCACTAAGCTATTGTCCATCCAACGAACGGCTAGTATTCCATTTTTTTTGTCCAAGAAAGAAAAAGAAGTTCCTCTGGCTAACTTCTTCGGTTTCTTCTTTATCACGGCCGATTTCTTTGGAAGTTTCGCTCCCTTTTTTATATCTTTTTTCTTTTTTTCGAGAGGCATCCGATCTTCCCGAACAGTGCCGGTACCTCGTATCCCCATTTCCCTCAAAGTTACGAGTAGAGGGTAGTTCGTAAAAAAATTATCGAATAAAACTACTCTTTGCTCAGGATGGGGTATTTTGGAAACAAAATCTAAAACCACTTGCGCTCCTAACCCCATATTCTTATCAGTAGCTGTGGTCCTCCCCTGGTATACATCGAAATCGTAACAATAGCCATTGGAGCTAGCAAGCATCCAATTTTTGTAGCCAAAGCGAATAGGCTTGTTGCGTATAAATTGCTTGCAGCTATGTTTACCGAAGTATTTTATCATTGATTCGTCAACTGAGAAGTAGTTGTCAAAATAACCCCATTGCTGAAAGTTAGTTCTGAGGCGGTCTATGAATGGTCGAACTTTATACATCTTGTCTTTGGTATCCGAGGTTATAAGACTGTTGTCGGCTATGTGAAAGTATTTCTTGATCTCAAGAAATCGGTCACGGCTCATAGCTTCATATACAATTTTCTGCCCCAAATCTTCATCGACAGACCAATAATATCTAGCACGAGGTAGGGTATGGTACCCTGAAAACAATAAAATTGCCATAAAAGTGCGGAGCTCAGTTGGAGTTAACAGAAAATTCTGATTGTTTTTTTGTCCCGCATACAATTCACTTTGTTGGGCTAAATATTGTATATCACTTTCAGTGATCATAATCTCAAATATTTCCCGAGGAGACTTGCCACCAATAGAGTTGCGAACATCGTCTATAGTGTGGCCATATTTAGCATGGTCTGATGGGGCGTCCAAGTCAAGATCTTTTCGCCATTTTGGAGGCACCTTACTCTTTTTGTAAATGTCCCTCACACTTTCTGAAACCACATTATTTTCAAGAGCTCCTGGGTCATCTTGATCGGTTTCTTTGGTAACGTCCGCTTCATAATGCCCAATATTAATTTCAATAGTTCCTGGAACATCATTGGGCAAGTTATTGCATGTCATCAGATCTTCGTCGTCAAAATTTTCGTCATCGGTTAAAGGGTCGACATCAGGAGGTACAATATTTATGTCGATTTCATTCTCAGAGAGGAATTCATCATCATCAAAAATCGCTTCAATCGCTTCCTCTAACCCTTTAAAATTGTTTCTACCACTAAAAACCAGTCGACGTGACATTTTTATATCTGTAATAAAATAAAAACAATAAACATAAGATGAAACGTGTGATATCATATAGACCTAATGTCCCCAAACGAGGACAGTCAACTTTTCAAGACAGTAGAATAATAATTATTGGCTTTTTAGTAATAATGCTTACCTTATATATGTAACTGAAGACTTTTTAGCATAAAACTTATAAAATTCGAAGAATATACTAAAAACAACTATGTATAAATAATAATTTCCGCGCTATCAGCAACTGAAAATAAATCAATTAAAATTGGAAGGACACAATTTCAAAACAATGCAGCAGACGCCATTTTGTTCGTGGCAGAAGGCGTGGCCCAAGTTTAAACAACACGAAAAACTACAATTTCCCTCTAAAATTCAAATATTTTTTGAAAAAATCCCAAATTATTGTCGGCTTGTTTTTTGTCCCCATATGGGGACATTAGGATCAAATGGGTTAAGCAATCGGAGGAAATCAGAAAGTGTAACTTTCACTGTAACCGTTGATTAAACAATTAATTAACTTTTCCAAAAAATTTGGAACAATTTACTTCAATTCCGAAAATAAGATTAATCTATCTTATAGCAGCGGAGTGGCAAATTGACAGAAATACCTGCAGATTTATAGTTATACAACAATGCCAAACTGCGTAGAATTCTCACAATCATTGTAATTTTAAATTTTGTTAATAATAATAATAATTTCAGAATTTCCATACTAGAAAATGTTGAGAACAGACATTAGTGCCCATCAATTGCAATTACATCAGTTTTTAACAGGGGACTACATTTATAAAATGGATTTTTATGCTGCATTCTTATGTAAGTTGAGTTCCGTTAACTCATGATTGGTCAACAATATAGGATTTCTCGTCAGGGAAATTCTAGCAAGACAGCGGACATGTCAGGGCTAATATTTATTGCTCGCCATGTACGAATGACCATAATGACCATCGAGGTGCACCGTGGCGCTATGGTCTGAGATGGCGAGCAAGCCCCGGGGTTAGTTCTGAAAGTGTATGTTAGATCGCTAGAGCTTCCCTTTCGCTCCTTTTTGGTAAATTTCCTTTTTGCTTTCCAATTTATACTAGTAGTAGTGGTCGAAATTTTTTCCGAGATTTACACGTTTTGAGGTCCCAGGAACACAAAATAGTGGTTTTTACGAAATGTCTGTCGCTTTGTCTGCTCCGACCTTTATTATTGTGAATTAACTCCACAGGTCCCTTGTTGTTTAATAAACTATATATAAATAAATAAATAACAAATAATCATTTAAAAGAAAACAAACTAGCCTACCTAAGAAATAAAATACGAAAACTTAAATGCTGGACTGCCTACTTGTTACTGCGCATGTGTCAGTACTTAGTACAATTGGCTCTACCCCTCCAACGAGGAGGGTGTACAACTTACAAGTTCCAGAATTTAAAAATATAGGTAGCCTAAAAGTAAAACCCTCAGCACTCATTATTGCTTTCCAATTTATACGTAGTATAAGGAAAGCTTTGTGAAGGTCGAAATTTTCGATTCCGAGATTTCAACGGATTTACACGTTTTGAGGTCCCAGGAACCCAAAAAAGTGGTTTTTACAAAATGTCTGTCTGTCGGTCTGTCTGTCTGTTCGTCGATTTCCGGGCAAACTACTCAGTGGATTTGAGTGAAATTTGGCATGTAGGTTCACAAAAATCATACCTCGGGACCATTTTTTTTTGGGCTAACTCAATTTGGGGGGGGGGGGGGTTTATTTTCAAAAAACTCCAAAAAAACGTCTAAAAAAATTATTTCTCAAAAACGGCTCCAACGATTTCTTTTAAATTCTCGTAGATTGTAGTCGTTATTAATGTTGACAAAATGCGGGGGGTCGCTTGCCCCTTGATAGTTTGCTTCTGGGGGTAAAAAAATAAAAATAACTAAATTTTAATGAAAAAATGACTAAAAAATGCGAAACCTTTCTATCGATGATTTCTACCTTCAAGCATGTTTTAGGTGTTAAATTGAGTAACGAAACCGGATAGGTTGCTTTCCCAAAAAAAATATTTGGTTTTGCCCAAAAAATTATTTTTTGAAAAAAATGATGAGAATTCGCGCTCATATGCATTGCATTTCCTGCCATTATTGCTGTGTGGTAATTAATGTGTTTGTTTGACCTATCGGGAATTTACCTCACTTCCAGTGACGTCAGGTGGACAACCCCCCCCCCCTCGAGATATCTGAAATTTAACCATAGGAAAAATATTTACCATAAAATTACTAATTTTCTCTATCTACTAATTTTGATAAATTGGAAAGCATGTTCGAGTGAACTCGGACCGGTTCTTATCAATAGCTTTCATTGTCATTAAACATAATTATAAGCCTAAATGCAACCAGTATCTACTGGATTTTGATCATAGCATACCTACCTATAGGTTTTACTTTTAGGCTATATTTTTAAATTCTGGAACTTTGACTTTTTCAAAATTAATGGTTAATTGTAAGGTATTATTAATTATGGCAGCTAACTTAACTATAGTTATAGTTACTGGGCGAAAGATGAAAGACCAAAGATGAGAAATGGTAGGTATAGGTTAGGTACTGTAGGCCCTGTATGCAAAGTAGTTGGCTATTTATTCCATTTCCAATCATAAGGCACGAGTGCACGACATATAGGCCTAATACAATTCAGTAGATTCTCGATTTCGTCATGGAAAATAGTCAAAACAGGAACAAATTAAGTTAGCTGTCATAATTAATAATAGGGTACCTAACAGTTAACCATTTGATAAAGTCAAAATTCCACAATTTAAAAATATAGCCTAAAAGTAAAAAAGGTATGCTATGATCAAAATCCAGTAGATACTGGTTGCATTTAGGCTTATAATAATGTTTAAGGACCATGAAAAGCTATATTGATAAAAATGAGTGCTGGAGGTTTTACTTTTAGGCTATATTTTTAAATTCTGGAACTTGTAAGTTGTACACCTTCCTCGTTGGAGGGGTACTGTACAGTACTGACACATGCGCAGTAACAAGGAGGCAGTCCAGCATTTAAGTTTTCGTAATAAAATAAATAATAAAAACTGAAAATATAATAGGCGATGTAAAGTTTGTTGTTGCGTTGTATTTATTTAATTTAGGTTCTTGAAATAATAATACAATCTTGAAGTTTCCATGTTGAATTTATTACATGAAACAAAATGGCTGCTTCCACTCGAAGCGCCTAGATTCAAACTACTTGACAGGCGAGAGATAGTGGGTTTCAATGCATTTCTACAATTCTGTAGGGTTTTAGGGTTGCTTTCCTATTTAGGCTATATATATGCGTAGTGTACAAGGAAAGCTGTAGGCTATTTACAAGTGTTGAGGTCCCAGGAACCCCAAAAAGTGTATTTTACGAAATGTCTGTCTGTTTTGTCTAAATCTTATATTCCACAATATTATTTTTATGTAGCCTATTAAATTGGACCTTCAACGATTATGTACCTACCCTACAGTCCCAGTAGTTTTTGCTCTCCTACTTATATGTAGGCTATGCTAATACTTAGTATAAAGAAAGCTTAATTTATTATTCGAAATTTTCGATTCCGTGATTTCAACGTTTTTGTACGTTTTCATGTCCCAGGAACCCTAAAAAGTGGTTCTTACGAATTCTGTTCGTCGATTTGCGGGCAAATTACCCAGTGGATTTTGGTGAAATTTGGTATATAGGCCTGGCCTATAGTTTTACAAAAATCATACCTCGGGACCAAGTTTTCTATTTGGGCTAAGTCAATTATTTGAATTTGGTTTCACCATAAAAATACTCCCTACGACTGATACAATTTTTCTATCGACTTCTTTAAATTTATAGCCTATTGTAGTCGTTATTAATGTTAACGCAATCGCCCCTTGGTTCTGGGTTAAAAAAATAGAAAAGATTATTTTTTTCAAGAAAAACGACTAAAAACTATGTTTTCTGCGGATTTCTAACTTCTGGTAGGCTATGTTTTAGATGTTAATTAGAGTATTAAAACCGTACAGGTTGCTTTCCCAAACAAACATTTGGTTTTGTACACAATTATTTTTTGAAGAAATTATGGATAATGGCGCCTGCAGATTCCAAGTTATAAATTCAATATTCTACCAGTATACATTTTCATGTTTAGTAATATTTCCTTCAATTATTAAACAATGCAACCATTCTCTTGTATTCTAATAATATATTATTTTGAATTGTACGCGCATATTTTAACACCGTCATGTGACACCTTAGTCTACTACTATGGTATTTAAGTATTAAAAAGTAAACCGCGGTATTATAATTATCCCAAATCGCCATGATCAGGCAGCTGAAGAATAATAAGTGATACCCAATCAAATACAAACCAACTGAGTGAATCACTGAGTGATCATAAATTCATTGTGTAATGTATTATTTTTTAGGAATATTCATTATTAGTAATGATATTTATGCATGAAACTTATCTGTTAATTAATAAATAAAAGATTTCTATTTATATTAATAATAAATTATTGTATATCCCCGGGAATAAGAAAATTTATAGGCCTACTCTTGCTACGGCTGTTGGAATACGGTATGATGACGCTCTAAATTTTGTGCCCAAAGAGCAAGAATCAAAATCATTGAAGTTGGAAACGAGCAAGCTCTTATTACTGCAGACAGCAGAAACGCTTCGGAGTTAATCCCAAAAACATTTGGGTGGGATTTCAGTATGTAAAAAGGGTATTAAAAACGCATTTAAAACCGTAATCCCCTCTACCTCTACACCGAGTTTATTTCTGCAGGATGTTCAAAAAAGCTTTCCGACATCAGAAGAGTTTTTAGTTTTAAGTTTTTAGCAGACAAAAATTACGATGAATTTAATATTGAATTCCATCTTCAAAGGGATTACGATAACTTTGTTGCATAATTACAAAACTGCAGAATTAATTAAGTTTTATACATTATTTTAGATCGTATCGTTTATTTATTTATGATCGTTTTCTGCGGATTTTCCAGAATAACCTACAGTTACTGCCATGATTTTAAAATCGATGTACCTGCACTCTTTTGGTATCGATGAAATTGGAACACTAATGAAATCGCTGAAAATATAATGGGGGAGAAGCGTTTCTACATAACTTTCCTACATCCTTTTGAGTTACCGTGCAGTTTCGCACTTTATTGTTCCAAATTTCCGTGATATAATAATATATAATATTTGATACTTGTACAGGCACAGTTTTAAACCGGTTACATACAAGAAACAATTAAAAATACAACTTAATATACCTATAAATTCATTAATATAAATTGAGTTATTTTCACTGAGAGTTTATGGTACAACAAAAGTAACATCTGTCAGCAACTGCGATTATTCCTTCGAACCACCGGGGTGATGCCAATCCATAAGACGAATGAAGAGCGACCTTTTCAGCTATCGCTTTATGTAACAAGAAAGCCATTATTTTCGACATAGGCCTATTTCTGTTCAAAACTTTTCACCCGGGGGAGACAGCCGGGCTCCCGGGTGCACTTGTATGAATCCTCGCCTGTAAATTCTAAACTTTACTGTTATCAAAATGTGTAAAACCTCTTTTTTCCCATATAGGCTACTTTAAAAAAAAAAAAATCCCACCGAGAGAGACGCCCAGGCTTCACCGTTTGCAGTCATTTGAATAGTCAAGAACAGGGGTTCTCAAACGGTGAGCCATGCGAAAAAAAAGTAGCCTAATTGCTTTTATGAAAAAATAAGTTGAAAATAATGCCAAACTTCTAGTTTTCATCAAGTGAATTTTTGACGAAATAGACGTTTTTGATACTTGTCTTATAACTATGCTTTTTTTCTTCATTACGTAAATCACCTTCCCATATAAATACATTCATTCAACAACCCGACCCCCCCCCCCCCCACATACGAATATAATATGGAGAGCCAATGCCACGTTGAGAACATTTTTAGGGACTCACCGAAAAGTTTTACTGAAAACCCCTGGTCTAGAAGAAAATTGTGATGACCCTCTCCAAAATCCAAAAAATATAGCTGCCTTGCTGCCAGCTTGCTGGTCGTCTAATGGGGTTGGTTGGCGATTGGATGGGAGATGTTTGTTGAGTGAATTCTGTCAAAACCTGCATTAGAGTACTCGATGCCAATGATGGAAAATCCAAGCACGGGAAGACGTGGAGAATTTAGCATTTCCACAGTGATGCTATAAGATACCATAAGATGCAGTACACATCCATTGGCTACAATAAAATATTATTGCTTTCCAATTTATACGTAGTATAAGGAAAGCTTTGTGATGGTCGAAATTTTCGATTCCGAGATTTCAACGGATTTACACGTTTTGAGGTCCCAGGAACCCAAAAAAGTGGTTTTTACGAAATGTCTGTCTGTCGCTCTGTCTGTCTGTGCGTCGATTTCCGGGCAAACTACTCGGTCGATTTTGATGAAATTCGGCATGTTGGTTCATAAAAATCATACCTCGGAACCATTTTTTTTATTTGGGGCTAACTCAATTTGGGGGGGGGGGGGGGTTTATGATCAAAATACTCCGAAAAAACGCGTAAAAAAATTATTTCTCGAAAACGGCTCCAACGATTTCTTTTAAATTCACATATATTGTAGTCGTTGTTAATGTTGACAAAATGTGGGGGGTTGCTTGCCCCTTGATAGTTTGCTTCTGGGGGTAAAAAAATAAAAATAACTAAATTTTAATGAAAAATTACTAAAAAAAAATTCTTCGAAACCTTTCTATCGATGGTTTCTAACTTCAGGCATGTTTTAGGTGTTAAATTGAGTAACGAAACTGGACATGTTGCTTTCCCAAAAAACTATTTAGTTTTGCACAAAAAAGTATTTTTTGAAAAAAAATTTGATAGAAAATTTGCGCTCAAATGCATTGCACGCCCTGCCATTATTGCTGTGTGGTAATTTGTTGGTCTGACCTATATAGAATTTACCTCACCTCCAGTGACGTCAGCTGGACAATGCTCCCCCCCCCCTCCCCCCGAGATGCCCGAAATTTAATTATAGGAAAATTATTTACCATGAAATTACTCATTTTCTCTAGCTACTACTTGATAAATTGGAAAGCATGTTCGAGTAAACCCGGACCGGTTCTTATTATTTTTTGCCTTTACAAAGCGTTTCCATCAGGAAATTTGACAGACAGAATCGGAGAAACAGTAAAACACAATTTTCCAGCTCTTTAAATAACAGGCGGAAGCCAGAAGCCTGTTTAGTAATTTACATCTAGTTGCACAGCTGTCACATACAAACTGTACACTTTATTAAAATATCACTGCTATGCACAGGTATGATACAGCAAATATAGGCTAGTAGAAACAACTTGTTGGCTCATGCAGACAAGGTTTAGCAAAATGTATTAGTTGTGCAGCATCAGTCTGGATTTTAGGTTTATTTATTAATTATGAAACTTGCCCGTGACAGCCAGTACCAGCCAGGGACGGATCCAGCCCATTTGGGGGTAGGTAGCGGTGGGTCAAAATAGAATAAAGTCATTTTGTATCTATTAAAATACAACGTAATAAATTTACTTACAACAGACTTACTACATTTGGGGGGGGGGGGGAAGCTACACCCTCCGCCCTAATTGTTCGATGACTATGAGGCCAATGCCTCTAGTGACTATTTACACAACAGGCAATGTATAAGTTCGACTAATCCTTTGTTAAATAGCAGATCATGGGCCCAACCAATGAAAATATAATATGGGTTTCAACGTTATTTCTCTATGACCACATCAGCCGCACATGTTGCATAGAAATGTAGAATTTCTACACGAGGTCCATTCGACTTGATGATTTAGGAATTGAATAGACAACTTCATTTTCTACAGAATTACCTGCTGTGATTGAGGGGTAAATTAACTTATGGACAATTCTCGTTCTATATACGATACGATATAAATTATTTTTCAACCGTCGTTATTGCCAACTGCATTGAATAAGTTATGCAGTATATGTTTTCCACATAATATACAGGCGTATTTTCGACTTTGATATTATTTTTGGAAAATGCCTACCCCCAACAGAAACCTTTTTTCTAATGCCCACTTTCAGCGTGTTAAGCAACCCTGTCAGCCTGGCGGGGGGAATGAGTCTGTTTATTAACTTGAGGGCAGAGGGGAGAAGGGGAGTTGGCTGACGGGGTGGGCCTCCTGATTATAATGGATTCCGAACCACTTGGGGAACATAATAGTAACGTCACACGATTAATTCGGAGGCGACCAGGACTCGACACGCACTTAGACTGACTGCCACAGTCAGAGCGCGTTATCATGTCCAACCATATGTTTCCGTGCCAACGCTGTGCACACAGTATATAGGTGTATGGATCAGTGTACGTATGTCCCATTCATACTTCCTATAGTTCCTTGCACTTTCAGTCTGGTTTCCAACGAGTAATCTTTCCTGCTGGTAATTATGCTACCCACATGCACAAGCTTGGCTCCAAAAGCTACAGTTACTGGAGACGATTTACGTAAGAGGCAAAATTCTGTAAACCAAATGTGACGTACATCTACCTATATACAGGTATATGTATATGGTATGCTACCCTAACTATTGAACTTGTGGACGGTGCTGAAGCAGCATCCAATTACATACTCGTATAATTTATTATAATAAGCAGTTGTAAAGTTTGATCTGCTTTGACGGATGTGAGGAAATCGCTGACTGCAGTGGGGGAGGAGGAGGGGGGGGGGGGTGTTGTAAGCGGCAACACTGTTGAAACTTTCAGCAAACTATTGGTTGCCATTCCATCCTATCTTGTATAACTTCTAATTGGATTCCTGGCCTGGGAAAGTTTGCTACTGTCATTTGCAACAGCAGGCGGCACTTTGTTGTATAGTAGTTTGAGTATTGAGCGATGATTTTTGGTTGCATGTACGTGTTCAAAAAGAAGGTTATGTAACTGTGTCGGAATAAGGGTACTTTTAACGTTGCCTGATGATTTTGTCACCGGTGTACACTAGCGGATCTAGATATTTTAGGGGGGCTAAACTAATGGGTGGAAAGTCTATAGTCAGGAGGTTCTATGATGGAGTGGTGAAGACTTAAGAATAGTTAACTCACTTTAATGACTTGTTGTATTGTAATGTATGGAATCTTACAATATTATAAACTAATTTATCAAGCAATTAAAAGGCCAGTTCGTGCGGATGCTTCACTGCGTACTCATTTAATATTTCCTCCACCGTCACTTTGATATGCGGAGGCTGTTTACAAACATGGCCTATTCCAAGTTGTATATAATTTTTCAGGAGAGGGGATTTTTTGTTGAAAATTTGGTTACGTTTATAACTTACCCCAGACTTCTCAGCGCTTCTGTGCGCAATCTGGCTGCTTTTGTCACTTTATTTTACAATGTGCAGGTAGACATTAAAATTTTCTGCAAGGTGGGATCTAAACCCCATTTTGTAAAGAAATAGAGTTGGCCACGTTTGTGACCAAGCTCCTCATATCTCTATGAATGTATAGCGACGATAAGAAATCAGAGGGATCAGATGCTAAGTTATTTTGAAGACAATGCCGGTCAGTTGGTGGTTGCTGAGGGTATCAGCGAAGACAGGGGGAGTTGGAAAGCTGGTTAAGATGAACCCAAAGACGGCGACCGGCAGTAGGGGCTGGCGATCGAGGGAGGACGAGAGTTTATACCATCCTGTGACCAAAGATTTGGCCTGCACCTGCTGCTGTCAATACATCTGCAGCATAATATGTGTACGTGAGTACGTCAACCTCTTGTTCCTATTCCCTTAGTAAAAAAGTATAAGTTAAGTTAGGGCTAAGTGGTATATGATACTTCACACTCACCCTGACTTAGGAGTCTGAGGGTTCAAATTTTTTTTCTTCCTCTTCCGTCTTAGTGCCGCGGATCCATTTCTTATACTCGACTCGGTCGGGTTCATACGACAGACTGAACTTTATTCTCGGTCTTCTGGCGCTGTTGTCAATTGGAAAAGTCAGCATGGCTTAGATAATGAAATACAGGCATAATTTATTAAAATGTATTGTAATTGGTATAATTAAATTATCAGCAATTGATGCAAAGCGAAAGCTGTAAACATTGGAAGGTATTAAGTTTAATTCTGCTATAGGTACCTTATTCTTTAAATTTTGTTAGGTACCTACATACTATTTTTCTCTCAAATAATAATCCATGGGCCTGTGATTGATGTTCAGTGTGAATGCTCGGCCGCTGGCAGACATTTCTTTTGACTGGTGCAATAGATCTCTCCGGCAGGGCAGTCCGGACGTTGCTTTTCTTCGACAGGTATACACTTCTGTTGTCTGCCGCAGAAAACTTCTCCTTCGGGGCATGTCGGTCGTTCTGGGGCTGCTACTGTAGCATCGGCTCCATCCACAGGTTGTCCATAGGACAATGCTGTCAGGAAGAGGGCCACAACGAAAACTGCAATGTAACATAGATACATAAGTAGGCTATTTAAGGGGAAGCTGACAGTACATAGGGGCCACCCATGGACAGAGTGGGTCAGGATAATCCAATTGCTAGAGAAGTACATCTACTTCTATGAAGCAGAAGGTTCGAGGCTCGACACGAAAAGAGAAAATATTTCCCCTGCTCTGTGTCCACCCAACCCCAAATTATCGGCTGTTTGGCATGTTGCTGACCACCACTATGCATAACAAAAAGAGCAGTGGTCCTCAGACTTAGACCTTCATTGTGTCGTCATGCCACGGGGCTTGTTCTTCTGGATTAATCTGTTGCTGTATTACTTATTTATTTATACTTAATTTACTTCGTGAGGTATTAGGGATTTAATCTAGGCCTGTTCACGTTACAAAAAATGAAAACTGAATTTTACATATTTTGGGATGGCAAGCATGGTCCAATGTCGCTTCCTCTCAAGAGAACATGCTACGTATAAAATGAGCACCCCAAAATTTGTTGTTTTTATTGACTTTTTATTTATTTATTTATTTAATTAACAAAGCAAGTCATTAAAGATTTGGCTCATGGAATTGTAGAAGACTACTTCATGCATCATGTAATTGGAAATATTAAATTTTTGGTACCTTAGTTCTTCCATAAATACCAGAACAGACAGGACAGGACTAAAATTTCGCGTATTCTGGGATTTTTGGAAGAAATACAATACCAAAAATTAAAAATACCGATTAAATGATACACGAAGTACCTAGTCTTCTACAACTTACATGAGCCAATTTTTTAAAAATGAAAAGTATTTATTTTTGGGGTGCCAATTTTCTACGTGACATATCTTCTTAAGGCCGCTGCGTGGGTTTGCAAATTGAGATGTCGGTTTTCCAAAGATTCCTCTTAGCTTTCTCCGATTAATGCTATAGTACTATAAATAGGCATATTCACATAAACATGAAATAAATTAATAAACTTACTGATTTGGAAAATTTTGATGGTGGACATGTTGGTTGTCGTATTGGTTAAGTACAGTATGTTGACAATGAATGGCTTTCAGCTACACTTCGGTTTCCTGCAAGTTCAATGAAATATATATACATATCAGATGGTATTTTCAACTAGGTAAGGGCGACGCCAGGATTTCAGCTAGGGGGGGGGGGGAGCACCCCCGTTAAAAAGTCATTTAGTAAAAGAATGATTAGGCTATAGCACAAAAATAAGGGTAATTTTGAAAAAAATAAGAGAACAAATTTTGTAAAAAATTATTTTAAGAAATTGTTACAGGATTGTTTTTAACAAAAGCTCCATTTCTCCAGGTACCGTATGTGGTTACATGTCAAATTAAAGTTTTTAAACCAAATAACTAACCTGTTAATATGAAAAAACTCTAGGTGGGGGCAGGGCTCCCAAAGCAGGCTTTTTCGGGAGGGGGCAGCGAATGGTCTAAGAGGGGGCCGTGCCCCCCCCCCCCCCCCGCTGCCCCTCCCTGGCGTCGGCCTTGCAACTAGATACGGCTGCCTCACAACAAGGACTCA
Organism: Psococerastis gibbosa; assembly: GCA_963971405.1. Taxonomy (NCBI): domain Eukaryota; kingdom Metazoa; phylum Arthropoda; class Insecta; order Psocodea; family Psocidae; genus Psococerastis; species Psococerastis gibbosa. The sequence goes on along the minus strand of OZ020486.1, from coordinate 48,237,339 downwards.
GAACGTTTCTTTTGCTTTAGAAGGTTACTTTGTTGAAAAAGCGAAGAGAATGGTAGACTACAGTGTGAACATAAATTTTGAAATAAACCTAACCGGTTGTCGCATAAAGGGCAGGAAGGCTCCACTGCTACACCTATACGGTAAAGATGGAACATATAGATGAACTGAACAGATATGAAATCGTGTTTGAGCCGGGATACAGTCTCTTCTATACAGGGTAATTTTTTTTATCCTGGAGCTGGGAAACTGGCGGAGGAACTCAATGAAGAGTCAACGGCACAATGATGCAGAAGACAACGGGAAACCACTGTATTACAATACCCTATAGAGTTATCAATCGCGTAAATTCCGAAATGTCTAGGGGGGGGGGGTGGATCTTAATTAATTAATTTGTTTGTACCTATCATGGGTTAACTTAAAAAAAAAACAACAAGATGGTAAGTATATTGAATTTTGATTGATTGATTGCCTGTAACTTTTTAAAGTACCGTATGAAAGTAAACAAAGTGATATTAACTATTGTAGTTTCAAGCCCTCCACAACTGTATTTAATAAAAGATATGCAGTAGGCTAGCATAGATTCATGAGTAGGCTCTGGGAACAAAAATTGTTCCCGACAGCTGGCTAATGGACGGTAATCATAAAGTAAATGTAAATACAAAAAGTATAGTTTATGAACAAAAGACAAAACTCACCAACGGTTGTCTCGAAGGCACTAACTGAAATTGTCTTGGGCTCGGACGTTTAAATACCCAAATGAACAAAGAAACCTTTTCCTCGTGATCAGTGGCGTCTGCTGTTAAAATATTACATCTTTATGATAATAGGTTCTGAGTGGAATACAGAATATGAAAAGTTCGGAATTTCATATGGCGTGACCTTCTAAAAGATAAAAAAAAAACAATAACAGAGTGATGCGGGCTGTGTCACACGGCAGCTGCCAAGTTTAGTAACTTATTGGCTAGAACGATTGTAACATAATAATTGTTATTCATCTAGTGTGGGTAAGAAGTTTAGACCTTATAGTACGTTTTTCCTTATGCAGGAAAGAACCGGTCCGAGTTTACTCGAACATGCTTTCCAATTTATCAATTAGTAGGGAGAGAAAATGAATAATTTCATGGTAAATAATTTTCCTACGTTTAAATTTCGGATATCTCGGGGGGGGGGGGGGTGTCCACCTGACGTCACTGGAGGTGAGGTAACCTCAATATATTTAAAACACATTACTACACAGTAATAATGGCAGGGCAGGCAATGCATTTCAGCGTGAAGTTTCTATATTTTAAAAATTTTTGCGCAAAAGCAAATAGGTTTTTGGGAAAGCCAACTGTCCGGTTTCGTTACTCAACTTAACACCTAAAACATGCCTGAAGGTAGAAATCATCGATAGAAAAGTTTAAGTTATTTTTATTTTTTTACCCCCAGAAACAAACTATCAAGGGGTAAGCGACCCCCCGCATTTTATCAACATTAAGAACGACTAAAATATATGTGAATTTAAAAGAAATCGTTGGAGCCGTTTTTGAGAAATAATTTTTTTTGACGTTTTTTTGTAGTTTTTGAGAATGAGACCCCACAAATTGAGTTAGTCCCAAATAAAAAAATGGTCCCGAGGTATGATTTTTGTGAACCTACATGCCGAATTTCATCAAAATCGACCGAGTAGTTTGCCCGGAAATCGATGCACATCGACAGACAGACAGACAGACATTTCGTAAAAACCACTTTTTTGGGTTCCTGGGACCTGAAAACGTGTAAATCCGTTGAAATCTCGGGATCGAAAATTTCGACCATCACAAAGCTTTCCTCATACTACGTATAAATTGGAAAGCAATAATTGGAATTTAACGACTAATAAAAGGGACCCCCAATCAACATCAATATATAGGTCACAAGGCCGTACCCAGAGGGGGGCGGGGGGTCAGCTCCTCCTCTAGGGAAAACACTTTTCTGCCAAATTGCGTGAAACCCCACTAATTCGGAATTATAGCGGGAAGTTTAGGTACATATAGACTATAATTTTAATATATTTCATACGAGTATTGTAACCTTGACTCACCCCCCCCCCCCTCTCTCAAAACTCCTGGGCTGGCCTGTGTTAGGCCAGTTTTTTATCTACTGGCCAACTGTACCTAAATATGAAATTTAAGAAGGTTGAAGGTAAAAAATAATCTTTTGATAATCTATAGGAAAACAATTTTCGATAACGTTGGCAGCCTTTCAATAATATGGTAAAAAACTGCCAAGTTTTTTTATTAAAAAATATTCCTTAGTGTTTTATTAGTTTTCCTTCCCCACCCCCTTGCAGTTTGAGAAAAATCGTTATGGCCTATAATCTTACGCAGTGATTGATTTCCCCCAATGACATTATCGAATTTAGTAACGGCTGGATTTTCTTTACATCATTAAGTACGCCTACGTGAGTGACGCGTCAGTTTAGTTTAAAAGGTTCAAGACAGAACATAAAAAGGTTTCTAACACACAAAAAAATAGCGGACAGTCCTTTTGCAACGGAGTTAGTGACACATAGTACATTATACCATATTATCATCAGTGGCGCGTAACGATAGGTTTGGTTTTCGGAGGGGGGGGGGGATGTTTCATTTCATTCTTCTTCTTCTTCTTCTTCTTCATCTTCTTCTTCTTCTTCTTCTTCTTCTTCTTCTTCTCGTCCATCTTTTGGACGTGGCCGAACCATTGCAGCTGCTTAATTTTATTCCATTTAATTTAATTCCTGTTCCTTTTATTCATTTCATTTTATTCCATTTAATTATTTTCCATTTAATTGTATTCCATTTCATTCCATTTCAGCCAGTCCTCCCTTCGTGCCGGGTTCTCTAAAAAATCTTTAGGTAGCAAGGATGACAAAGAGAATGTTGTTAAATGATTAAAATAATTTATAATCCAATTCTGTAAAGAGACGGCTCCGAACTGAGTGCTGACTGCTCAAGTCAACCTGCTGCTTCCTAATGACAAACTCAGCCAATAATAAAGTTGGGAAAACTTTTAAGAACAATACCGACAAGTCTCGTGACTTAAAATGCTCGAGTTGTTCCTTTATTTGATTTAACCAATCCCAATGAATTGCCAACTTTCCATAACTTTGCAAGTCAAATTTTAACGATATTCCTTCTCTATAAAATTTGGTTGTTATATAGGCCTAGGCACCGGTAACTTAACTTTTACTGTTCTTAAGCTATATAGTTAACTGTCACTTGACATTAGCCTATGACTTATGTTGATTGTGAATTTTTGTATGACAGCACCAAAAAAAGTCTATCTCTGTACCTAGTCCTGCCATATGTTCTGTCCCAAACCCAATAATAATTTTTAACAAAAAAAAAAGGATGTATAAGATTAAATTAATTTTTATTTCATTCCATCGAGTTTTAGGAATACAAAAAGCAAAATTTTATTCAAAATGAGCAACTTTAGCTTTCACACAGGCTTTTAATCGACGCGGCCAGTCATCAACTGCCGCACGCACCACTTCTATTGGTGAATCTTCCGCTACCCGAACAATAGATTGTTTTAAATTGTTGTGGGCTTGTGGCGTTTAGAGCAAGCCATGTCTTCCAATATGTCACATAGTTTGTAGTCGAGCGGGTTCAGATCTGGGCTCCGAGATGGCCAGTCCTTGGCTTCGATAAACCCTGGTATATTGCGCCCCAGCCACTCTTGGGTAGAATTGGCCTTGTGTGCCGGGGCAGAATCCTGCTGGAATATCCAATGTTTTCCGTCAAACAAAGTGGTGTTAAGGGGTTTTACTACTTTCATGAGGCTATTTTCTTCATAATTTTTTGCCCCAGTTTTGACCCCATTTTGTACAAAAATGAACCTTTGTAGGAGACTCCCCACCAAACCATGACTGAGGCAGGATGGTGGCCCCTCTCAGCTCTTGGAACTATATTTTTAGGTTCTTCGAATGAGTGAGCATAAACTTTGTCGTTTTGTTTTGCGGTGAAAATTTTTTCATCTGACTAATATATTTTTATGGCCATTTTGAGCGTGCCACTGAAGAAGGGCTTTTGCTCTTGTCTGTCGTATTTCTCTCAAAGCCGGCGTAAGTAGCTGACCCCTTGACTGACGGAATGCCTAAAACTTCACGTCATCGCGAATATGTCGGGACATCGAACGGGTGCTTATTTTCAATTCCCGAGCCATGATTCTTTGCTTCCGCAGTGGATTTCACCTAATTCGTTCTTGCACAGCTCTGATGACGCTGCTGGTTCTATTTGTTCGTGGTCTCTCAGTTTTAGCTCGGTCTTGAAAGCTTGACGTATCATTATAACGGGATATTGATGTGATCAGCAGTTTGGTTGTCTCGCTTATCTGCTTCCTAGATTGCATACTCAAAGTTAAGCGACAGAACATATGGCAGAATAAATAAATAATAGGGTATTTAACAATGGGTGAGTTGGACTTACATTGCCTGCTGTGTTAATAGCATTAGACTATTTTTTCATCAGTCATCGAACAATTGGGGTAGAGCCTAATTGTTCGATGACTATGAGGTCCATGCCTCTAATAACTATTAACACAACAGACAATGTAAGTCCAACTAACCCTTTGTTAAATAGTATTACACCATTGCCAATAACCTCTACAAATAAATAAATACATAATGATTGTCTGTTGGGCTGTCGATCACACCATATAGAATCAATATTCATCACATGAATTATCATCCTTTTTCGGACTTATGTTATTGCTTTGGGGAAATTTTGAAACACATTTAAGGGGTATTCACTGTGTTGGTAGAAAAGAGAAAAGGGAAAATGGGAAGTTAGAGAAATAGCTCAGCGTGAGGATACCTCCTCCAACCATAGAAATAGAAAAACCTAACCTAACTTACCTCCAAAGTTTCTTTGCCTTTGGCTATTAACTTATTATATGAACATCTGCTGTAGTCTACCTCTTGCCACATGTTTTCTTTTGTCGTTTTTTTATTAATTTCTGTCTCAGAGTTTATTTTTTAAATTAAATAAAAAATAAAAAGCAAAATTCGAAAGCAAAACAACAACAAATTTGGCCGTTTTCGATTCTCCAAGTGCAGAAAGTGGGAATGTTAGGGAAACAGGTTTCCTGATGGCATTATTTTCTACGAATAAAAACTGGCGTTCTATTTTTCTATTTTCCCCCAGTTTCCTACTTTCCCTAAGGGTAAACTAAACACAGTGAATACCCCTATACTGTGTAATAGGAGCTATCGTGGTAAGAATTTGATTGAATTTAGCCTGTGAGATATTTAGGGGGCGCTTTGGTTCCCACCTCAAGAAAGTTGGGACGCTTAAGCACCCATAAGAACCACACAAGCATGCGCCACTGAAAAAAACTTTTCCTTTATTAAAGTATAAAACGTAGAAATAGGAAAACATTAGCTCAAACAGCGCCCTGAGAAAAAAAACACGTCCACCCACAGTCATAAACTCTTCCATGTAACGGTCAAATAAAGGAATTACCGCATGTCCAGCTACCCACAAACCAAATTTTCCCACCGAATTAATTATTAAATATGTATACAAGTAGGAGATAGCGGGGCGCGTTGTCCCCAGGGAGCGGTAACTCTCATTCCAGTTTTATGTCTGCGCTCTCCCCGCTTTACGGTCTCAGATTTGGCTATATATCCTCTAATATGAAAGAAGCACCTGCACCTCTTACGACTTGAAAACTTTAATGCTTTATTTAATTACCATCTAGTACGTATTTTACTTCTGCTTGCTTGGGGAAATCGGGGCCATGGTGTAAACTGTAAAGTGTAGACTATGAACTATGGAGGGTTCTAGATTAGTGTCCAGTTGGTACAGACCTGAACTCAGGCACGGATGCAGACCGTTCGGGGGGGGGGGGGGGGGGTGTAGTTGTGGGTCAAAATAGGAAAAACATACATAGTATTAATTAAATAAGAGCGTAATTTTACTAATTAACTTAGAAACGGGGAGTCATGTTTGGAGATGTCTACCTTCACAGCGGGTAACCTAGCCTGATGCAGCTGCAGTACGGTAATACAGGCTTTGAGAGAAAATATAATCATTCAATTAGTGTAGAAGTCAGTTAATAAAATCAATCAGCTGTAAAGCACAATCAAATTACTCGTTAATTGATCGGAATAATTAAATTTCCCCAATATTCTGCCAATATCGCTCATGTTTCTAATGAAATTCGACCACTTATTGCCGGTCAATTTCTTCCACATTCAAACCAGCTGCATTGGAAAATGCAACCCCTGGCTTTTCTTTCAACCCCTCTCCATGGCTATTCCCCCTTCTTAGGTTACTTGGTGTAAATGATTTGTACCCAAATTTGTTATGCTCACGCTTAGGCATTATGAGAATCTAGAGCTTGTCTCAGCGAGTGACAGAGTTTTCAATATGGCTGTCTAATGAGCCTAGAACAGTTGCGGATCCTCGGAGGGGGTCACGAGGTCAAGACCCCCTTCGCGTAAATAACTGAATCCGCCACTGGTCTAGACTCAAGATAAGATAGAAGACATGTCGTTGGGTGAGCCTACATAAACTTTTTGGCAGGTTTAAGTATGTATCCATTTTGCAATTTTGTAATGTTTGAGTTTTTTTATGGTGGTATTTAAGTCTTCCAGTTCGCTTGTTGTTAAAAGGTGACCCCGGGAATGGATATTATGGGTCCGAACATTTTATTTAAATTAATTTCTATAGCCTCTATGCTTTTCCATTATTTATTCTAGAAGTACTATATAGGTTGACATAGAGGGCTTTTACCAGATTGCTGACTGACAAAATCCATGGGGTCGTTGGCATTGGGGAAGGTTTATTAACTCACTCTATGAGAAGATCATAAAAAGCCCTTCAAATAATAAAATAAATAAGAAAGCAAAAAGAAATATAATCAAATTCTTGTAGGGCTACCACAACCACAAATAATATCCAAGCATGCTTCATCTTTCTTTCAAAATCCATGCATGTATGAAAACCGGAATTTTGTACGATTTTTTCATCAAAAAACCTAAATCCTCTCATCTATTGCTGCCACTGAACTGGAAGAACGTACAATTGTTAAGCACTGCGGCTGTGGATGTGAAACGCATGCGCTGTAGGAGGGTTACCGCGTGGCGTTCGCGAACGGCTTCAGTATCCGCGTGCGGGTTGCCGGGGTGGGTTGGCGTACTTGAACGCTTGAACAGGCACAATTACACGCTTCGATGTCTACGGGCATGGCGCTACGTGATGAGGTTTGCTGTTGGTAAGTGTAAAGAATTTTGGCTATTTAATTTCCTTTTCTTCTTCTTCTCCTTCATGTTATGCTTCTGGCTCTACAAGCTTAGGTCTGCTCGACAACACTCCTCTAGTCGTCTCGGTTTTGTACAACACTCCTCCATCTACGGACTCCCAACTCCCGAAGGTCAATTTTCAACTCATCCTTCCTGCGTTTTCGAGGATTTTAGGCATTTAGGCTTATAAATAGTGTAAATGCATATTAAATTGTTCCTATTCTTTATCTAATTTGTTAGTACCTCATTCAGGGTCTCAAAGGACTCTCCATTCATAAACAAAATAATTTATCGTTCCTGGCCATGGGTTGAACTTTGTAAATTACATAGCGCCAAAGCCTACGTGTCTGAACTTGCTATGTTACGAATGAGGGAACCTCCTGATATAGTGGATTCCGAACTACTTGGCTTCAGTCTCATACATGAGCAATTACTTCTAATTAGAAATAGGTGCATTGGTGGTGGGATGGATCTGATCGCAAGGTCTGTAGAGACTCGCACAAGTACAAGCACGCTACCACCTAGCCACCGAAGTCGCTTAACTTACTTAACCAAGTGTTTTCAACAGGTTTGAATGCGAGACCCCCCCCCCCCGCTCCCGGTTGTTCAAAGTATGGTTACAGTACTGAATTTAAAATTTAGTGAATTCTGATGCCAACTCAGAAATTCTATTATTCTCACTATCCTATTGTTTGTAGAATGTGTATTTTCTTACAAAATTGATTTTGCTTGAGGTTTACCATAATAATAGAGACAAAAGAAGGTCGTAGAATATGAGCCTCATTTCTTTCTTCATTCTAGAAATGTTTATTCATTCCTATCCCCATCTCATAAAGTGCGGTATGTAGCACAGTACAGTAGGCACTGGCATTGAATATTTAACTAAATTTTAAGTTAAATACCAATGGTCGATATTATATTATTTCTTTCTTCCATCTGACCAAAAAATGCAAGAATTCTGCCGTCGCCCGTCAGTTCAAAATGCCATTCAACAACGTCACGCGTCTTCGCTGCAGTTCTGAAGGGCGCCAAAATGAGACAAATTTAGTAAAAATAAATATTATCGAGTTTTAAGAAATATGCAATAAAAAAGAGGCTACCGTAAACGGGTCTAACTATGTTAGCAAAGGGCTCCAATTTCGGCCATATCCCCCAATCAAATGAAAAGCTGGATCCGCCACTGCTTCGCTGGCTTAGCGAATTTGAAGGAACAGCTCAAAGAAACGCTGTACTCAATCAACTTGTTCATTTCGCGTCACTGTGATTCAGCGCAATTACTTTTTGGGACAGAAATACGCGCTCAGAGGAATGACGAACAAAGGGAATGTTGCGTCGGGATATTTTCCTATTTTCAATTTTGCGAAATTCATTTCCAGGCGTTTTAGATGCGGTCTGTGCAAATTAAATTGACATTTGGATTCGGATATTTTATAGGAAACTCATTTTACCGTAAATAAACTTATGTTTCATAATGGAACTTGAAAATCCTGTCTAATGAGCGGTTGTCATTTTGGAAGTGAACATCCCAACGTAACGTAGGTCAACATATTGTGGGTAAGGTGTAGAGTTCTGTATAAAGTAATATAATATATATACCAATATATATAATAGAGTTCTATCAAACATACTTACTGTACGTGTCGTCTTCACTGTTATTCTATATGTACCTATATCATTGTTTCATTGTTCATTTTTATCGTATTTATAATAGTCTAAGTTAGTATTTTTGCTGTCCCTTCCGAAGCGACTCAGTGGAACAAAATGGGGCGCAAGCCAAGATGTACTGTCGTGTGCATATAAAACATATGTACGGCCGGTTATGGACTATGCTTCTGAGGTAACCATCACTGCACCTGCCGCCACCCTAAAAAAATTGGACCTGGTTCAAAATCAAGCGCTGCGTATAATTACCGGAGGTACAAAATCCACCCCAATCACTGCAATGGAGCTTCAGGCAGAAGTCGAGCCACTAGGGATCAGGCGAGACAACCTTGCATTAAACATGTACGAAAGATTAAAGAGGATTGGTCTTGACTTTTGGGAAAAGTATAAACCGGCTAGTGGCAGACTGAAGACCCAAGTCGATTTTATTTCGAAGTGTAGAGAGATGGCATCCAACCTTAACCTAGAAAACAGGCAGAGCTTTCCGAAATTGGCCGATATGCAAACAACAGATTTAGCCACCGCCCGACTGCACCTAATAAGAACAGTCAGCAAGGAGGAAACCCCCACAATGGAGCTTAAGACAACGGCACTAGAAACCCTAGCAACTTGGTATCCTGAAGATGAGTGGGCTCACATTTACACAGACGGTTCGGCATCGCAGGCGAAATTCAATGCTGGAGCCGGCGTGTACTCTAAATTTTTCGTCCTAGCTGCGCCAGTCGGGAAGTTAGCTACAAACTATAATGGGGAAGTAAGTGCTATTCTGCTGGCTCTGAGGAAAATTGCAGAATTGCGATGGGAAAATAGAAAAGTCGTCGTCTTCGTTGACTCTCAGGCTGCCATCTCGTCGATTGCTAGCTACGAACACAACGAGGACTTTGATATTCTGCAATGCAGGAAAATCGTGAGCAATCTCATCCGCACTGGCTGCACCATAGTACTACAATGGATCCCTGGGCATGCTGATGTCCATGGAAATGAGGAAGCGGATAGACTCGCCAGAGAGGGAGCAGCTATGGAACAACCTGACAAACCCATGACCTTAAGTGACTGTAAGAGGCATACCAAAGAATTCTTTCAGGTTAAGTGCGGGACAGCCCAAAGGACCGACGCCGCTGGAAAAACATGGGAAAAACTAGTGCAGAAGAAAGACAGGCCGCCAAAGAACCTACCCAGATACCAGTCAGTTGCGGAATTTAGGTTAACTACGGGTCATGACTACCTTCAGAAACATCTCCACCGTATAGGTGTAGCAGCGGAGCCTTTCTGTCCTTTATGCGACACCCGGGAAGAGATGGACGGAAATCATCTTAAGACGTGCCAGGCTCTTGTCAGTAGCAGAGGTTCACCAGATTATGTGTTGTATTGGGCTGCAAGAAAGCTGATGGCGGAAGCCTAGCGCTATGGTGTAATTAAAAAAAAAAAAAGTATTTTTGCTTTCCAATTTATACGTAGTATAAGGAAAGCTTTGTGATGGTCGAAATTTTCCATTCCCAGATTTCAACAGATTTACACGTTTTGAGGTCCCAGGAACCGAAACTAAAGAGTGGTTTTTACGAAATTTCTGTCTGTCTGTCGCTCTGTCTGTCTGTTCATCGATTTCCGTGCAAACTACTCAGTCGATTTTGATGAAATATTTTCATGTACATTCACAAAAGTCATACCTTGGGACTGTTTATTTTTTATTTTCTGCTAACTCAATTTTGGGGGGTTTTATTCTCAAAAAACTCCAAAAAAAAACACCTAAATAAATTATTTCTCCAAAGCGGCTCCAACGATTTCTTTTAAATTCACATTTATTGTAGTCGTTATTAATGTTAACAAAAGGCAGGGGGTCGCTTGCCCCTTGATAGTTTGCTTCTGGGGGTAAAAAAATAAAAATAACTAAATTTTCATGAAAAATGACTAAAAAATAATTTTTCTGCGAAACCTTTCTTTTATATACCTTCAGGCATGATTTAGGTGTTAATTGAGTAACGAAACCGGACAGGTTGCTTTCCAAAAAAAACTGTTTGGATTTGTGCAAAAAAATATTTTTTGAGAAAATGAAAGCAAATTCACGCTCAAATGCATTGCGTGCCCTGCCATTATTGCTGTGTGGTAATGTGTTGGTTTGACCTATCTAGAATTTACCTCACCTCAAGTGACGTCAGGTGGACGACCCCCCCCCCCCCGTGATATCAAAAATTTAACCATAGGAAAATTATTTAACATGAAAATAATCATTTTCTCTCTCTACAAATTGATAAATTGGAAAGCATGTTCGAGTAAACTCGGACTGGTTCTTTATTAGTTTTTAAGTTAAAATAATATAATATAATAATCTTTATTTATTCTTTAAGTACAACAGTTACAATTTAATTACATTTGGAAGGGGAGCCCAAAGGACAAGTCCCGTGCTGGGCCCCCCTTTTACAAAAGTTAAAGTGAAATATAATAAATTTACAATCTATAATCGTTACTATTAGATTTAATGAAAAGAAATAAATAAATAAAATAAAATAAAAGGAATCAAACAAGATATTAATATAGCAAAAAATAATAAAATGCAAGGCAAAGAGTAATATGAGGTAGGCCTATAGTGTGAATATTTTAGAATAAATATTATATATGTACTGTACACACATCCACTCATATACATACATATATATATATATATATATATACTTTTACTTATCTATATGTATACATATATATACGGTAGGTAGATTTAAAGTATGTCATTACTGAATCGCCACTCTGCTAATCCTGTGTTCGGGTCTGTATTAACTATTAATTTGTAAATTGGTGTAGAGATATCTCGTTACTTCACGTTCAAATTTTTTTATGTAAGGGATTATTTTGATATTTTGAGGTATTCTGTTGTAAATTTTAACGGATGTGAAAAGTTAGTTTATACATTACAAGTAATTAGTCTTAGTTTGAGGGGCCCATCACGGGAAAATCCTAACGGTGTCCCTCTGAAGTCTCAACCACTAAAACCGACATTGTTTACTTTTTCATGTACTAATGATTTACTTTACATTACTTTACATTGGGGTTATAGGAGGGATGACATTCGCTTGTTTTTATCATTTCTAGCTTATGTATTTTTGTATTTCTTCCTTATGAATTTCCTTGGCATAGGACCCTCCTCCCCCCCCCCTCCCCTTCTAGGGCTAACACTGCATACTGTATAGAATTGATAAAGAGTTAAAGATGACGTGGCATGCAGATAGGCTATGAATTTCCTCATCTCCCGTGTCTGCAAAGCATAATTAGCCCAAAAAAAGACGTTTTACTTGTTCGGTCAAAGAAAATGTGGCAGGTGGCCTATGATATTCAAATAAATGCTTTGGATAGTTGGAGCGAATGTCTACAATACTACTTAACACAATACAAATACTGCAATATACTCGTATTACATGGGGAAGATAAATAGATAAATATATAATAGGCATTTTTTGAAAACTGACCAGTGGGCCGATTATGGCGATTAGTATTAACTTACTCCTGGGGTTAAAACTGTAAGCAAACAAATTTTGAATAGCACTTTCCATTGTAAAATTATCTTGTTTACATTTTTAATACCAGGGTACTATATTAACCCCGGTATTATAATCGCCAACGTCCAATAACATGCAAATCTTAAATACAGAAAATTCAAGTATATAATTTCAATTCCTTTGTGCCCGTTCGTGGTACAATTTAGTTTTACTCGTAGATGGGAAATTGTAGCTTCTCGCCAATATTCTTTTTTTAATTGCAATTGCCACCTGACCATACTTCCCATGACTAGTCATTGTAAAAACGTTTCAGACGGCACCTGAAGTTCCAAAAAAATTTTATTACCTATATATTTCCCTTAGTACGGAACTACAGGTATACCATCTAGCTACGAATTTCCAGCAATAATAGCCTAATTACACATTCAATAGCTTCAAATTTGCGCAGCACTAGAATGACCTGGATCGACAGCCACAGCAATAATTCAAATTTGCGATTGAACGGCCCAGCAGTAATGCAATCCCCCAGCCTCATTATCGAAGCACAATTGCAATTCTCGAATATTCTTGGAAGGCAAATACTATTATGCATTTCTCTATTTCAAGTGGATTTTGACGGTGCATACAATATTCTGTGGAATAATGCCCTGCAGCATGTATTACCATTACTGTATAACTTAACTTTTTATGGAGATATAAATTTATTGTATATTGTATATTGTTGTAATAATGATATAGGTTGAATTGTACATCAAAACAGTAAATAAATATATTTGAATTTGGATTTGAATTCGTAATGGGATACACCGTATAATATATTGTAGTATAGGGCCTACCTATTGTGTTATTTTATTATTATATTATTTATTTAGAGCAGTGATTTTTTTTTCTTTAATTTTACCACGAAACTAAAAACGAAAAAAAAAAATTTCCGGGCGATAAAATTTTTTATGTTGCTTTAAATTTATTAAAACTGTTCACTACTTACAATTACTTACATTAGGTACGGTACCTACAGTTTATTGTGTGGCGCATACATCAGTTATAGGCAAAGTGGGCCTTCGGGCGGGGGTTTACCTTCCTGGGTTTCAGTATTACATGTTAAATCTACTTTTTCACACCTTTATTTTCAATTTTTTCCCAGGCTCCCTCTCCAAGAGAAGCCATAGTTCTTATTTTAAAGTGAACTATATAAAATGCTTGGGGGACAGGGACGAATTTTATCTTTTGCCAAGGACCCTGTAGAAATTCTGGATCTGCCCCTGAAAGTGGTAGTAGTACCTTATCGAACTACTGTTGGTATATAGCCATTATGGAGAGACCAGGTATCACTTACCCCAGCCTAGGTTCGTATTATATTTGGTCAATCATGTTTTCCCAACAGTAGACTCACTTCTTAAGCCTTCTGCCAGTGATAGTGACTAAGTTTTTTTTTAAGTGGGTAGAAGAGGGGATACAAAAAGGCCCTAGCCCCACCGTATTACCAGCTAACCCTCTTGATTTGTTGAACGTGTTTTTTGTCGAGTTATCACAGCGATGTCGCTGACTCGCGTGACTCCGCTGCGGTCGAACCTGTCAACTGCCAGCAGACGCTAACCAACTTTTATGGGCCACGTAAAAAACTCACTATTTCTCTTCAGCCTCTACCCTTTACCCCCCCCCCCCCAACCATAAAACCGAAATCCTTGTGTATCTTGAACATATATTATATCCCGAAAAGGAATTGAGGAAAACCCGGACTGAGCGTGACTCGATCCTACCATGCATTCCTGACCGGGTCATCGAGTTAACAACTTCTTCTTCTTCAAGTGCCTCTTCTATCGAAGATTGGCTACCAACATGGCAATTGTATAGCCGTGATGATCATACTGGAAATAGTGTTAAAGTGTTTTCCCGTTAACTTCTGCATCTCTATGCCGTTGACTCTTCGCCTCTGAGAGCATTACTCTGAAGGCATTACTCAGAAGCTCGGCTAATTTGAAGACATCTACACTACTCTCTATCACACGTTCCTAGTTAGTACAGTAAGTACTCGTACCCAAACGAGGCTATGTCACGCTTATATACGCCAGTTACATTTTATGCCAATGGTAAGCTTGTCTCAGCAAGTCAATACTTCCAACTAGAAGCACTGGATTAAATATATAGAAGCTAGGAGGCTAGAGGCTAAGTCATGCTTATTTGCCAGTTGCATTTTGTGTCAATGATAGGCTTGTCTCAGCAAGTCAATACTTCCAACTAGAAGCACTGGATTAAATATATAGAAGCTAGGAGGCTAGAGGCTAAGTCATGCTTATTTGCCAGTTGCATTTTGTGTCAATGATAAGCTTGTCTCAGCAAGTCAATACTTCCAACTAGAAGCACTGGATTAAATATATAGAAGCTAGGAGGCTAGAGGCTAAGTCATGCTTATTTGCCAGTTGCATTTTGTGTCAATGATAAGCTTGTCTCAGCAAGTCAATACTTCCAACTAGAAGCACTGGATTAAATATATAGAAGCTAGGAGGCTAGAGGCTAAGTCATGCTTATTTGCCAGTTAAATTTTGTGTCAATGATAAGCTTGTCTCAGCAAGTCAATACTTCCAACTAGAAGCACTGGATTAAATATATAGAAGCTAGGAGGCTAGAGGCTAAGTCATGCTTATTTGCCAGTTAAATTTTGTGTCAATGATAAGCTTGCCTCAGCAAGTCAATACTTCCAACTACAAGCACTGGATTAAATATATAGAAGCTAGGAGGCTAGAGGCTAAGTCATGCTTATTTGCCAGTTGCATATTGTGTCAATGATAAGCTTGTCTCAGCAAGTCAATACTTCCAACTAGAAGCACTGGGTTAAATACATAGAAGCTAAGAGGCTAGAGACTAAGTTATGCTTATTTGCTACTTACAATTTGTGTCAATGGTAAGCTTGTCTCAGTAGGTCAATATTTCCAACTAGAAGAACTGTGTTAAATACATAGAATAATAGATAGCCTACATATATAATACTATATAGAATGTCACTAGGGGCCATTACCAGTTCACTAGTCTGATGAGGCTAATTTGATAAAGTGTAATAGAGATCTGACGGGGCTGTCGTACCAAGATAGGGACCTAGAAGTGCATAAAGGCGTTCGAATCATGTTGGCCTGCGGGGAGCTTTCCCCATTAACTAGCAACTAATTGACTTACCGATTAGCTATCCAGTCTGAACCTTCTAGCTTACACTACGTAATATCCCTAGTGTAATTGTGAATTTATACACTGTATACTATATACAGTTATACCAGTAGGTATACAGTTATACACTGTAGATATAAATGTTAGGAGAGACGAGGGGCCCAGGGCCGGATTTAGGGTTGCAGGGGACCCTAGCTGCCATTCCCAACTTGAAAATAGATTCTACACCTATGACTGCTAATTCTCATAACGCATCGTCCACCCTTATGGGGTTGTCATCATCAAAATCACTGGATTTAAGGACTTCGATGGCATAGTGGTAGCTTGTTCGTACTTGTGCGAGTCTCTAGTTCTACATATGATGCGATCAGTGACCTGTCGTAACTCAACACAGGTATTATGACAAAAACTATGGTACCTACGTATTTACCAAGGTTAAACTTGAGTAGGAAAGAATTTCTTTTTCCGTTAGTATCTTCAGCTTCCTAAGAAAACCAAGCACTGTATGCTAGAGTGTGTAGTGATTGCTCCAACCGCAATGAAGTTCTGAGTTCTAAAGTAAGTCTTTAGGGCTTTGGTGAACGCCAGGAGCCTTTCCTTAATCGAGTGGACCTTGCCGGACCCCCAATTTCCGCTGCGACCTCACATCGTCTGTATCTTGCTTGTACCAGTTTCATCAGTTAGTTCGTTAGTTAGTGTAGCGTTGTGGGGCCGAAGAAAAAGAAGATACTTGCAGGTTTGCATGCTAATGAGTTTGGTATATCCTGTAGCCCTGGGATGATCATATGCGGTAGACCTATGGTGCGTTTGCGATTCGATCGATAATTTTATTTTAATGATAAAATGACACGATGGCAGGGGCTGCAGGTTTGCTGCAAGTGAATATTTCCAGCATTAGACAGAGAAAGCTCTATTTCGAATTAGGATTAGTTAACTGCAGGTCGTGCACAATAACTGTCACTGGAGCGCTGCACTGCCGCTGCCCGAGTCTCGACGCTCTTGCTGGCTGTACCCCGGCAGCCGGGAGTGATGCCAACAACATCCCAAGTCGGCTTCGGTGGCAAGGTGGTAGCGTTAGAGGTTAATCTGATACATTCATTAAATTGTTTGCATGATTAACCTTTCAAAGGAGCTGAGCTTCTGAGTAATGCCTTATGGTCTCAAAGAAGATGCTACAATCCGTAATCTGTACTTCGTCGTGGTGTAGACGGAACCACGTAATGGCAACTAAACAGATAGGGGGCCGAGTTTGAGCCGGGAAAAGCGAAAAGCACAGTCTTTTCTGTGCAGGGTACTCTTTTGTCCTGGGGTGGGAAACTGGCCCGAAGGCGGAGGAACTTATTGAAGAGTCAACGGCATAAGGATGCAGAATGTAACGGGAACCTACTGCATTACAATTTGCTAGTGCAGTCAGTCAGTAGTGCAAGTATCTAGGTAGTGTCATCAAGGCCGTGCCCAGGTTTTGATTTCGGGGGGGGGGGGTCCAATTTTTTTTAACGTAATTTATTAATGAATTATGGTTCAATTCTTGAAACAATACAGGTTTACATACAAAAATTTATTTCGGGGGGGGGGGACCCATTGGACCAACCCCCTGGGAACGGCCCTGAGTGTCATAGTGCAAGACCGAAAAATACCCCAAAAAGCTGAAAGGACGAATATCTATAAGCAAGTTGTTCGTTCGCCCGTGCATGCTGTATGGGTCTGCCGGGCTGTACGACGATGATTCACGCAGCAGAAATGAGAATGCTAAGAAGACCCTGCGGCGTAACACTGAGAGACCAACGTAGAACCAAGATATAATGCAAGAGATGAGAACCCGTGACGTACGAGAGAAACTTAGAGAAAAGAAACTGAACTGGTGGGGACACGTACTACATAGAGACGAAAACCACCTAGTCAAAAGAGTAGTGAACCGGGAGATACAAGGAAGAAGACCACCAGGGAGGCCGAAAGTTACACTGAGAAGAAAGATTACCGGAGATATGACAAGTTTGGGGCTTTCCACCGAGGACGCACACAACAGAAGTGAGAGGAACCGCTGCTGTCGTGCCGCCGACCCCCCTTGAGGATAAGGCGCGGTAAAAAAAAAGTTAGTAGTCATCATGACAACTATTGCTATGACCATCGCCAAACTTCGATAGAACAGGCATTAGAAAAAGAAGAACTTTTCATTTTAAAAAAATTGAGAAGTGGTCAAGAGAGAGGACTATCTATCATCTACCAGTCCTCAGGCTTAAACTCTCCTTGGGTCGTCACACCACGTTTTTTATACCTACATTACTATACGATATTACAGTACTGACTACTTCGTCAGCTACAGAAGAATCATGAAAATCCCATGGTGAGATCACATAACCAACGAAGAAGTGCTCCATAGAATAAACGAAAAAGAGCTATTATGGCCACCATTTCAACAAGAAGAGGCAAATGGATGGGGCATATTCTGAGACACGAAGGGCTCCTTAAGAACATAATTGAGGGTATGGTTGAAGGCACCAACTCAAGAGGACGACAGAGGAAGGAGTATCTAGAGGACGTCATGAAGGCCCTAGGGTGCGACACCTACAAAGAACTGAAAAGGACCTCACAAAACAGACAAGAATGGAGGAGAAAAATACAACATTCGCTGCAAACCAATCCTTAGATTGCAACTTAAGAAGAGACTTCGTCAGCAACTACCGAAACAATATCCTCTAATTCCGCCAAGTTTCTTTTAAAAATCCATGGGCTTTCATTCTTGTCATTTTCTGACAAGTTTGCTCAAAATTTCAGAGATGAATTTTGAAGGTCCGTTAAACTTTTCCCCTTTTCAAGTCAGCAAACTTGAATGAGCAACAGTCCCCGCCATTAGGCCATACTGTACAGCTGAAGAAAAGAAACTGACGGAGCAGGACAGTCAGCAAAACGAGTATAGTGGAAAAACAAAAGTTGTTCAGTCAAGGCGAAAATCTCTGGGGTAGAAAAAGATGTCAGCTTTTTATTGTTTTAAAAGGAAAGTCTTTCATCAGCGGGAGCGGCAGAGTTCTCTCGTTACACCGTTACGACGTGACAATTTTTTAAAATCTTTTCTTGTTTGGTGTTAAATCGTACACCTGTCCCCCAGCTTTCTTCCAGGGCTTTCAGTTCTTATTATATTTCTTGCAGCAGAAGTTTTTTTTATCTGCTATAATTCTTCAATTTTTACATTCCCAATAGCTTGCGGAAACATAGTGCTTCACACTTCACTTTGGAAATATTTTATATCCCATTTCTGCTACTTCTGCTGGTTTCAATGTCGGTGTACGTGTTAGTGATTACCCAAGACTACCAGCAACTAAAATAGTAGCTGGTCTAGCGGGGGGAGTTTGCGATTCTGTGAAATAGATTTTCTGCGAAACCTTTCGATCGGTGATTTCTACCTTCAGGCATGTTTTAGGTGTTAAGTTGAGTAATGAAACCGGACAGGTTGCTTTCGCAAAAAAAACGTTTTGGTATTGTGCATTTTTTTTTTTTTTTTTAAATGATCAAAAATTCACGGTCAAATGCATTGCGTGCCCTGCCATTATTACTGTGTGGTAATGTGTTGGTCTGACCTATCTAGAATTTACTTCGTCAGGTAGACAACCCTCCCCTCCCCAGATATCGAAAATTTAGCCATAGAAAAATTATTTACCACGAAATTACTAATTTTATCTAACTACTATAATTGATAAATTGGAAAGCATGTTCGAGTAAACTCGGACCGGTTCTTTTATTTATTATAACACACAGCTTTAGCCCTTATATGCATACAAGGCCGTAGCCAGAATTTTTTTTCGAGGGGGGGGTTCAGAAATTTCATTGGATATTACACAGTGGTTTTTATTTTTCCTCTCAAAATCCGATTCTATCTAGTATCAACCCATTTCATTTCGGGGGGGGGGGGGGGTTGAACCCCCATGAACCCCCCCTTTGGCTACGACCTTGTGTGTATAAATACAAACAATCCATAATTCAAAACGAAAAAAAAAAACAAAAACGATTCCTACTGTTTACAACTTCTTAAATCTAAATTTATATTTTGTGCTAAATGGTCATAAGTCATGTACTATAGCCAAGCAAAATAGGGCTTCTGCAGCTCCACAGCTGGGGCATTTATGGACTATGACTGAAGGAGGAAGCAGGAGCTCAAACCTACGAAGAACTGAAGAGGAGGGCACTTGAACGAGAGAGCTGTAGGATGAGGGACTTGCAGCCTGAGCTAAGAAAAGCGTAACCGATAAATGTCGAATTCTCGCCAAATGTATGGTTAACATGAAAGAAAGACTTTATAGTCTTATTGTTCGCCATTTAGATTGCAATAACGTCGTTTATTCATTCATTCATTCAAATGTTAGCCACTCATTTCGAGTATATCTTGAGGGACAATTGTATAGTGAACATAGTGAACGTTACAGGAACAATATATTCCTGAAATACTATACTATCCCAGGATATTAATTTAAACCATGCATACCCACATTTCCAAAAAAATGCACAGATTGAAAAACAAAGAAAATCTATGCAATATGATGCCATAAAACCCCAAAAGAAATTGTTAGAAAACCGAAGAAATAAAGAAAATGAAAAAGATTTTCACAATTTTCATCGCCTTAGGAAACCCGAATTTTCCGCTAAGACTGTTGAGGCATTAAAAATGCATTCAATCAGTTTTGCTTCTCTCTCATGTGAGATTCGAACACCCCCCCCCCCACCCACCCACTCCTCTCTCTCCCCTTACCACTGAAATAATACATCGGTTGCAAATTCTGACCTTTCAATATTTGATGAAGTCCCAAGTTGAATTCACGAATACTTATGGCCTATGGGTGCTAGTCAGCGAGGAGGGGGTAGACCAGTTGGTACAGAGCATGGTAATGAAATCGGAAGTCGTGGATTCGATGCTCTATAGGATTCTATGTAGAAGGAAATTGATAAATAAATAAATATGTATTTCTGTTAAATTATACAATCAAGTAATCAACATGTAAAAACAAGTAGGTAGGTTCTTAATAAAAAAGACATTATAAAGGCGCATTATACGACAGGTTTCCGATCGCATGATGTGTAGAGACTCACACAAGTACGAACAAGCTAGTGAACAGGGATCCCCTTTTTGGTGGGGGGGGGGGGGTAGTTGGAGGTCAAAATATAAGAAAAACATATGTAGGATCGATTAAATCAGAGCGTAATAATTTAACTTACAATAGATTAACTAAATTTGGGGGGGGGGGGGCTGCAAGCTACCACTATGCCACCGAAGGTAGTTCTATCATTGTCATTGGGCTACTGCCTTAGTGGCAGTGTAGAAAGCTTTCTCTAAGAAATGGTCTCTAAGTAATTTAGGGAAGTTAGTAGCATTTGTCACCACTCTCAGTTCGTTCGGGAGTTTTCTAAGGCCCTAGTCGAATCCTTGTAGTATATAATCCAGCCGCTCACACTTGGCTGTGCGTGGTGCTGGCCTTATAGCGGGTCTCCCCTTTGCCTCGTATTGTAGGTGTGGGTGAACCCATTTTGTTCCCACATTTGGTTTCTTTGACATTTTTAACGAATATGAAGAAACCGTCCATTACAAGTTTACGCCTGAGAACTAATGGAGGACCTTCCTTCAGAACCTCCTGCTCAATATGGAGGTTGTGGTCAGCAAGTTGGTCAGCAAGTTGGTTGGCAGCCGTCTTTTGCCTCTACCGGTGAAGGTGAACTATTTAACCTTTTTTTTTAATCACCACAGCACGGTGAATAGTCTAGTCTAGGTGCAGATCTGAGGAAAAGCCGTCCTCTCTATTGACCAATGCTCTATATTTGCGATAGTGTGGTCAGGAATATGCCCAAAACCGCGCTTTTGCCCCTACCGGCAGAGGTATAGTACCCGATATGGTTGCGTGCACTTAGGCATGCGGATTATGACATGACAGATGACAGATAGAGCAAAAACTGCTTCCTCGTAACCTCGATGCACGGACCTATTTTAAAAATATTGCCCCTCTCTGTCTTTGTTCACATACAAATATTTCTGATGCAAAAGTTTAAGATCACCGCCTGAAAAGCATCGGTGCGGTGCCGTGCAGTATTCCATACCCAGACACCGCCCATTAGAGCATATGAAAACTGTCAGCCATGGGTATAGTAGCCTGTTGTCAGCTATATTTGCAGATACTAAATGAGCTATTTCCTCCCCTGTGAGACGGGCCCGTTTTTGCTCTAATGCTTTGCCGACTCAGCAAGATTAACAAAGTTGGAATTTATGGGCCTTCACGTCTTGGCAACTCACGGCAGGCCCGTTTCCAAGTAGCTTTTACTGTTTCCACAGTATCATTCAAGTTGTGCTTATTTTGCCTTAAATCATAACTTAAGTTTTATACGGATGAAATGAGGACAATGAGGGCGGGGAGGGGGGGATTTACGGAAACTTGATGAAAAGATTGTGTACCTTAAGAAACTACAATGGGCAATGACATTGATATATCGCTGTACAGCTGGGGAATTCTGTTGTGTTTTAACTTTTTCGTCTTCTGAACTTTTGTTCGTTTACCAAGAAGGTATACCGTAGCTCAGTCTTGGGGTAAGCCCTAATATCGTGTGTTGATGAGTCTCTTGAGGAGGCAACGGTGAAGTTAGTAGAGAGCGGATGAAAATGGAAAATATTGAAAAATCGGAAAATGGCGGGATTTAAACACACTTGTTTGCCTTGCCAGAAGGGTCCGATTTTGCTGGATCCTCTTGTTTTGGTTATACCGAGGAGGTTGCCACTTCAACCTAAGTTTATTTAATATCATTATTCAGTACTCTTACGCCCTAGGTTTAGATTTTTAAAATTTAGATTTTGATTTCGATATGAGGCACGTTATAAGGCGCCAGGAACCAAAAGAAAAGAGATTTGTCTGTCTGTCTTTCTGCCTGTCTGTTCGTCGATTTGTGGGCGTACTAATTAGTGGATTTTAATGAAATTTGGCAAGTAGGTTCACAAAAACCTAGGTACCGTACCTATCTATCTATCTATCTATCTACCTATCTATCTATCTATCTATATGTCTATCTGTTTGTGTCAGCCCCACGACAATGTCCTGTTTTTTGCTTGGCAATAGCCTTGGTTTCATTCGTCCCCTGTTTGAGCGCAGTCACCGAACAACCACCTGACAAGCATTTATATATATATATATATATTGAATAGTTTATTTTCACAACACCAGCCGAGCTTAATGATACTTATCAATTGTAAATGTCCACAAAATGGCGGAAACTTGCCCCTTGTCGTATCGACACAGTAGAAGGCAGCCAACCGGGGAAAAGCAAATGTGTGTCTGTATAATTATGTGGGATCGCAATCAGCTCTGGAGCCTGCTAACTTAGCAGTTGGTCATTGTGTATACACCACCCCCCTCTTCTCCCTTGAAATCTATTTTGTGTGTTAACTTGGAAATTGCCAATTTGCATCGCTGGGGCTGCTCCTGTTATGTTACAGGAAGATGTACTGTATAACTGTATCTTCTTCATCTTTTCGTGTCCGAGGTAGAGACGCCTAGTTTCTAGGTCCAGGATTCTGCCAACCTGACGCCATAGTCGGTGCACACCCCCAGGTTGTGGAAGAATTTAGTCTGTTGTCGGTGGTGAAAGGATTAACCGTTAGATGTTTCCACTTAGCGTTGCCCGGGGTACGCCCGATCTGTTTTTGGTACACGTCCATGAAAGGCGATCTTCGGGGAGGCTCCTTTCCTGTACTGTATCAAGAAGCTGGGTTGATTGTTGTGGTCAAAGGGGTTACTCTACTATCTTTTTCTCATTTCCAAGGCAAGGCGATACTGGGAGGAAGTCTTGGATATTGCTATCTCTTATGAAGACTTTACTCTACTTTACTTTATCCAATGCCACAGCTCTTGGTATTTCTGCCAAGTAAATGCCCAGTAAAGACGCATAAGGTTTCTGTCCGGGTAGTTGGAGAGGACTGCACAATCCTGTAGGTGTAGACCGTTTATTCTCACAGAGTTGCAAAAGGGACAGGTGTCCGAGTCTACAACCCCGATCCGGTGAAGGCGCGCTTTAGTTGTGCCCAGTAGTAAGCCTGAATTTTACGACTGCATCAGCTTTATCTCTTATGAAGAAAAAAAAATGCTAACACGTGGTACTCGTATAGTACGAATAACACACATAATAACACTTACTCTGGTTACATCCATATTTACAAGAAGAGCTCGCTGGATCGGACATTTCCACCCTAAAACGGGCCTAGCCCATAGGGAAGTGACAAAAACTGTAAAAATTGTATTTTTTGGAAATCTATTTTGATTGATTGATTCGCTACGACACGAGAACTTCTTAAGCTGCATCATAGAAAGAACCGACCTGGGTGCCCTAGGAAAGATTATCTGCAGCAAGTGATGGAGGATGTTGGGGCCATTACATGTGTGGAGCTAAGGAGGACGTGGAGGAAGAGGAAGCGTCGATGCCACATGTTGCTGCCAACCAGCCGACCGGCTGTAACTTGAAGAATATGACTAGTAGGCGTCTATACCGACTAATACCTCATAAAATGCAAAAGTTTAAAATTTAAACTAAAATAATAATCGCATAATACCGCACTAAAAAAAGTACATACACAAAAGTACTTACTCTAGATACGATACTACAATAACATCCCCCCCCCCAATTAACTGGGTTCATGCAACCACTGTATGCTTAGGGGTAAGCTTTTCAGTTTAATTTTCACGTTTTTCATTTCCTTTAACTCAGTTTGAGTTGATTACGGTCGGGATGACAGGGCGCCCTGAGGTTCCCTTATCTTATCTAACCTGGAAATTAAGGCAAGGCTTTTATTCCTTTTTTATAACTTTTGACGTTTTATAATTTAATACTGAACCGGACTGTATGTTAAATGTACCAAAGCAATCAAGTGCATACTGTAAGGTGCCTAGTTTTAAAGAAACGCGTTGGAAATGTCTGACAACACTTTTTTCTCGATATTATTTTTATTTGTTGGTTATTAAATAGAGCTCCGATCCGGATCAATATTCAAACCTGACCACATTCTGTTAACACAGGAAAACTGAAAATATAGGAAGTCGGGAACTTGGGGTTGTGAAAAAAGGGTATAATCTTGGTGAAAAATAGTTTATTTTCTGTACTTTATACATCCTTTACAGAAGAATCTCGATTAACCGACCTCCATTCAACCGATCCTCGGTCTAACCAACCACTCAAGTGAAGTGTTTTTGAAGAAGAAATGGGAGATGACCAGACTATTGACCTCATTTTGGAACAGGCTGGCAATGAAGAAGTTGAAGCAAAAGACGACGAAAAGGAAGAGGAAACTATCAGCAACTCCGCATGAAAAGATGCATTCGAGACAGCCCTCAAATGTTTAGAACAACAATCAACCGCTACATTTATGTACATTTTATGGGCAAAGAAGCAGCAGCTAAGTCTAGATTTTAAAACGTTGAAACAAAAACATTTAAAACATTAATAAGTAATTTTTTAATGCTTTTTTTTGGCTTAAGAGTATACAGCCAAATCCAATTTGGCAAAAGACTGCTATCGGGAGCTCACTGGACAACGAGGTTGCCCAGGGACCGTCTAAAACAGCTTGCCCAACGTCCTACCACTTTTGTCCGATACTCTCCAGGAAGCGGACCACCTCCGTCAGCACCTCTTTGTCCAAGTCCTGGAGCACATCCATATACGTGAATGGTGGCAACTTCCCCTGGTCCTGCAACCTGCTGATGAGCTGTGTCCTCTCCCGGCTGTACGGGGGGCACTCAAAAGTGATGTGGTCCGGAGTACCCTCTTGATCCCCACACTCACAGAGAGGAGTCTCCCGGACACCGATCCGTGCTAGATGGCATGGGAAGGAGGCGTGACCCAGCCGCAGTCTTATGGCCGTGGTTTGGACCTTTCTTGGGAGAGGGTTTTTCTAGAACCAAGGTCGTTTTGGGATGTTCGGTTGTATGGCCTTTAGGGTCGTGGTTCGGTATGCGTCCCACCTTCTCTGCCAGTTTATTTTTGTGCTATCTAGGTGTTTTGCTGTGATGTCATTCCAGGTTGGTGGTTCCTGGGTTTCTTCTCCCTCTATTTTTCCAGTCTGTCTGCTGTTTCGTTACCTTCAATCCCTGCATGTGCTGGTACCCATACAAGGTGAATTTTGTGACCTGCATCTATTGCATGACATGCCATTTCCACTATGCTTTTTTGCCATACATTATTAAAGGTTGACTCTTTGTGGCTCGATTTTAAAATGCTTAAGGTAATAAGGGAGTCAGTAAAAATGCATACTTCCATTGGAGGGAGATTGGTTGTGTATTGCAGGGCCTTATATATCGCAACTTGCTAAGTGCCTAAACCTTTTTACTTTCCTTGTACATGTGTAATACCCGACCAGGATGGGCTGACATCTTGGAACACTTATAGAAACTTATACAAACTCGGTGTTTTATGGAGGTTTTCGAATAAACAAAGTGTTCCAAATGTGGTCGGGTCGTATGTTGCACTACTATTAGTGTAACTGGTTTGCTTGATTTTGATTCATTACATACGTACATACATTCATTGAAAATATGTAAATTGTAATATATTATCTATTGTACTTAGGTACATACTTACAATTTAATGAATGTATTAGAATCAGAATGACCTCTTAATTCGGTCGCCTCTGTTGGTTAGTACCCGTGTTGAGTTACGACATATCTCCAATCACATGATGTGTAGAGACTCGCACAAGTACGCAAAAGCACGCTACTACACCGAAGTCGAATACGATTATTGGCACTCTTTCCGACTGAATTGCTAGCCCTTGATCAATCAGTAGAATCCGGGATGATAGGCCATGGTCGTTCTGAAAGCGTACTTCCAAACGTTTCGTCAACATCTGCCGTCGACATCTTCAGTGGAACTGCGTAGACTTCTAAGATTGTATCTTGGAGGCTCAGCAGCAACTGTTTGAGTTGCTGCGTTTGGATGTACGCTTTCAGAACGACCATGGCTTATCATCCCGGATTCTACTGATTCATCATGTAACTCCGGCCGTGAAAGCCTTTGTAATTGTATTGCTATCCCTTGGTTTACAACGACTACAATTACCAGACATGTTCACCATTGACATTGTATAGGTGTTAACTCGACTTAACCAAGTATGGGAACATTTCAAACCATTCGAATAGTTGGAGTCCTACTTGTATCACAGTCCTATATGTAGCATACATTTTTTTAAACACGAATTTGGGTTTCCTGGATTCTGTTATCCTGCGCCTTTATTATGCGGCAACGCTGGTATATTCAAACAAAAACCTTAGAAATTTGCGGTAAGAAAAATAAAAATATAGGAGAATAATAGTAAGCCATCAGAATACAATTGTGGAGAGATAGTATCACAGAAAAAAAAAAATTACAGAGAAAGATGTTTTAGCATACAGGAAGAAACATATTTCCTGGGGCCTCCAATGCTAATCTAGACCATTCTGAACGTCTCTCATTCTCCGTTTCGTGACAAACTAACATTATACCCTTCTCAGACGCCATACAACACAGACAATACTGACAAAAAATTAATGAAAAACTTCCCTTTTGATTTTTATAAAAGACTTTTGTGCTTTATTAAAAAAAATAATGAAGACATTAAAAATCATTGAATTACATTTTCTGTTTTTTCTATTTTTATGGAAGCGAAAAACTAATTATAATATTTATTACCTGCTTGTTTTTTTTGTAATAAAAGGAGGAAGTCTTTTACGGGCCGCAGCGCAATTTTCCTTGGAAACCACTTGAAGCTTGGAGTGAGTGTTTTTTTTCGTGCGTTTTTTTTTATAGTAGAAATTGCAGAGTGAGTAGGCGGCAGTTATACTTAATTTTTCAATTATGCGACATTTTTACAAAATTTATCTAGGGTAACTTACATTGCATATGTAGGCCTATATAATTACATAGACATTCACGGCCAGAGTTACTTGTTGAAGCTGTAGAATCCGGGATGATAAGTAATGGTCGATCTGAATGCCTCCTTCCAAACGTTTCGTCAACATCTGCAGTCGACATCGTCAGTGGCACCGCGTAGAATTCTAAGATTGCATCTCGGAGGCTCAGCAGCAACGCTCTCAGATAGACCGAGGGCTATCATCCCGGACTCTACAGCTAGACATCAGCCGCTGAGCCTTCTAGATAAAATCTTAGAATAAAAAAAAAAGAATTAAACTAGAGTACTTAGTCAAGTATTAATAATATAGTTTTACTATATACTGTATATGTATAAGAGTGACTGGTTTCGGCTCTAGGCTATCTTCAGGCTACATAGACACGCAAACAACACTAAATAAATGAACTATAAAATTATGCATACTGTATAATATATAATACAGTATATATTATACAATATATATAATTAATAATATAATTAAATGGGAAACTGGCCCCGAAGGCGGAAGAACTCAATG
Source organism: Psococerastis gibbosa (assembly GCA_963971405.1). Lineage (NCBI taxonomy): Eukaryota > Metazoa > Arthropoda > Insecta > Psocodea > Psocidae > Psococerastis > Psococerastis gibbosa. The sequence goes on along the minus strand of OZ020486.1, from coordinate 48,209,365 downwards.
GAGAGTGAACGGCATGAGTTTGCAGAAGGCATCCAACGGAAACCACTGCATTACAATTCCCTAGTGTAATATGCGTATGATTGTGTACTATAGGAACCCTGGTGTATTTTGGAAATGTATGAGTATGAGTATGAATTAATTCATTAAAAACATGAATGAATGTATTAAATATAGAACAATTTAAATACAATAATTGTAAAGCCCCACATGAAGACCTATAACAATTTACCCTACTCTGAAACTAAAGAAAAAAGAAAAAAATCAATTAGACTTAATTTAACTTAATACAATGACTAAATAGCAAAGGGCCACACTAAGTGCACCCTGTGAAGGGAACTTGCGTTGTAATACAGTAATTATTACAAAAAAAAAAAAAAACATTACAAAACAATCATTATAAATAAATCGGAGAGTGGTCGAATACACTTTCAAATCTTAGAAACATTTATTATTATTATTATTATTATTTTTATTTCATTTTTTAGATCATCGAGTCAAAATATCTTTCAATTGCATGAATGGCATATGTGATAGTTTTGGTTTTGACAACTGTGACTCACATTATATATATTATTTTTTAATTTATTTACTACCACAGTATCACCAATCTGTGATTCATGTGCCAAACTGTATAACGGACTATTTATAATAGTTTCTTCGAACGCACCCTTAGAAGACAAGTTTCCTTTATCAAAAAATGATAACTTGGCCATCCCCCAGGGGGGAGGGTGGGGATAGAATAGTGATAAGCCAACAGTATGGCATGAGGAGCGAAAAAAAGGTCAAAAAACTGAAGTCCCGAGGGGGAGATGTTAGCGATCATACTCGAGAAATTTCCGGGGAAATTCAATACGTAGATGACATAGACAAGTTGTTTTATTCGCGGGGCCGTCTGCTGTCAATCGCCCGTTTTTTTATATGTGCTGCTGTTGTGTCAATATTTTTATCATATTTTTACCTTTTCATCCAATTTTTTTTGTGATATATTGTGTAAGTCTATAAGAGAAAAAGTGACTAGGAGGAGTCAGGGGTGGATCCAGTATTTTATAAATAATGACAGAATACTACTGTATTTTTTGCTGACCCCTAGTTGATGGAATTAAGAGAGAGCCTTATGGCCCAAACTCCGCTAGGGTGATAGCTAAAAAATTAAGTCATAATTTATTTAATTATTCATTTGGAATACCGAGCTGGTGCGGATTCAGGAGTTCTGTCAGCAACGAGGACTAGGAAGAAAATGAGAATCTCTTCTTGGAGCTGCAGACCTAGCACGAAACGGTAACAATAATTTATCCGGGAATAACATTAAGGAGATATTTCAAAATATTTTGTAAACAAAGAATAGCCGTGAACTCTTTTTAGAAATTAATTATTTCCTTGCTCCGTTTCGTGATTTGAAGGCCTAACAGCAAATCTAAACCACTCTTAAATCCAGGGTAACGAAACTTTTGTGTTATGGTTTTACTATACCATATACACATAATATAAATTAATGATTAATTAATATAATATATAATACACTATTTAACACTTAGGCCTACCCTATTCTCATTCTTGTAGCTGCTCTCTCTTCCTATCTTCTCTTTGGGAGTTGTTTCGTCTTTGTCTGGGAACTGCAAATTACCAAAAGACAATAGACCATATTTCCTTTCAACCACTTACTGCAAATAATGGTGGTTTTCTGCGTCATTGTGAATAATAAAGTGCATTATATAGAAGAAATGCACTGCAAAACAAAACGCTGCAAAATCGCAACCTTTCAAACATTTTATGACACTAATAAACGTTTGGCTTGTGCTCATCAGACCATTTTATAGAAAAGAAAATTTCATTCTAGCTATTGTATCATTAGTATTTATACGTTACTATTATTTATAAAAAAAAAGCTTTGTGGTGGTTGGCAAAGTTTTCGCTTCCCGGATATTATCGGATGTACAGTATAGACGTTTGAGTTACGGTACCAGTATCCCGAAAAGTGTTTTACATATGAGATGTCTGCCTGCCTGCAGTTTGCATGGTGATTTGTAGCCAAACAACTCGATGGAATTTCATGAAATTCAGTCGTCAGAATGTCAAAAATCATTTGAATAATTGATTAAAAAAAACACTGTGGCACTACACCCAATGAAGGTCTAGAGAACAGGATCCTTTACAATGGATCCTTTATCTGGACGGTACTGCTCTATTGGGGAATTCATGGAATATGCTTATGCCATGCAAAGCCATGAGGAAAAGGCGTAGTAAAAGTAAAAGTAAGTAAAGGCAAAAGTACCCATTATTAAAAAATTTGTTTTTCTTTTAACTGGAGTGTTCCGTGTCAAGTCCTGGTCACCTCCGATTTAGTCGTGTGACTTTATCATGTTCCCCAAGTGGTTCGGAACCCACTATAATCAGGAGGTCCACCTTGTCAGTCAACTCCCCTTTCCCCCGAGGTGAAAGAGTCTGCCCTTAGGGTGCCTCAGGTTAACAAACAGACTCACTCCCCCCGCCAGGCTGACAGGATTGCTTAAAGCAGAAATGCTGAAAGCAGGCGTTGGAAACAACAACAACTGGAGTATTCCAGTCCATAGATTATCACATTTCAATATATTTCTTCATGCTGGCTGGTTAACAGTGTGGCATCGTGTGGCATCGATGTGGCATCGATGCCTCCACTTCCCTCGATTCTTGCACGCCCTCTTCAGCTCGACGTATGTAATGCCCCCCCCCCCCCTATCCTTCATCACTTGCTGCAGACATTCTTTTCACGGGCGCCCAGGTCGGTTGACGCCTTGTTCCTTCTATAATGCAGCAAACTCAAGCCTGGGGGGGGGGGGTTTATTCCAAGAAGAATGTTCAAAAAGGGCGAAATAATGGTGGTTTTTCTTCCTTTCTTCTTTCTTTCATAATTAGCACTTTTCTATCATTTCAGATGTCTTCTAACTATGGACCCGGGCATGGCGGAGATGATGCCAATGTATTCACGTGAGCCTAAATACCACCAACGCTCCTACAGCACGTCCTACGACCGCCCCACAACCGCTGACGAATGGAGTCATCTGCAACAGCCTTTCGAAGATGTCCAAGTTCACACATACAACGAGTTTCTCCTACGACCAAACAGCAGCAGCAGCAGCAGATCCCCAAGAAGACGCAGCGAATACAACTCTGTCGTCAGCAACGACGAAGTCATAGATCTGCGAAAGCAAAGACAGGAGTTGCCGAGTCCGGGGCAAGTGATATGGGACGATATAGGCGACAGCGACCTTGTAGAAAGCCTGTCTTGGTCGCAAAGTGATGTTGAGCGCGAAATCGAAGCTTGGGACCAAAGATTGCGTGAATCTGAGCATTTGTACAGGAGATCTGCGGCTTGGGATGATGTGGACATGATACAGTTTGAGGATTTCGATGAAGTGTACATGCCGCGTCGTGCGGGGTCGGTGGGTTCGAAGTATCGTCAGTCAAGGAGGAGCTTGAAGGGGAGTCGGCGGAATAAGAAGGAGGGCGAAGGATCTATATACAAGTACAAGAGGAAGGAGGGAGAAGGTAGTTCGGGGCAGTTGCTGATACCGCCGCGGCCGTCTTCAGTGGATAGGGGTTGCTCCAGGGGTAGCACTCTGGATGGACGGTTGCCGTCGACGCCGGTTATTTCGGTGGACCGGGTTCGGAGGAGTTCGGGGGTGGGGAGTCAGAGTGTGGGGAGCGCGGCAGTTGTGGTTAGGGGAGAAGAACGGCCGTGTCCGTGTGATTCTGCTTATAGTGCGTATAAAAGGGTAAGTTTTTTGAAGTACCTATCCATTATCATAAAAAAAAATAAGCTAGATACATACTTCGACTTGATAGCGTCATATGTATTGTAATATTGTATTATTGTGTATGGTTGAAAAACCTTAGCAAGAACGAGACTTTCCTTTTCAGAGCAGCAGTCTCCAAGGTTGCCATGATGATCGCCAATCTTGGATAGAAGAGGCATTTAAAGAAGAAGAATATAATATGTTATACCCAGGGGAATCATCATTAAGAAGACTATACATCGGCCTTACTGTCTGTCTCTGTCCGTGGACAATTGTGGCAGTCGCGAATTAAAGTTTTGGGACTTCTTCAACCGTTACGTTTTTTTTTTTTAAAATCACGTTCAATAACTTAATAAATTGGTAACGACCACGTTAGGTGTTGTGCATGTTCACTGAAAAAAATATTTCTTACACACGCTGTGTAAGCCGGGACTTGTTTGGATATTACCCAATAAAGTAAAGATTACCCAAATTTGTTTTAAACTAAGAGTAGCAATTGGTTTCCATCAACAAAATGATATGTGTAAAGTCATTAGCGTAAGCATTACACAATGATAGGGTTCTACCAACCTATTTTGTGTAGGGTGACTATTTACACGAAACTAGTGTTAACGCAGGCCAAAAATTGGGTCAGTATTACTCGGTGTTCAGTGTACTATCTAGCCGTGGGTATTGAGTAAATATCACACGAATAAAAGGGGCTGAAAATACAACGCTGCTATGTACCTTTTACAAAAATTGCGTTAGTGGCTGAAGTTGGGTAAAATATAAACTATTTGGTTAATATGAGCACTAGAGAATGGTGTAAATATTAGTGTACAGTTTGTGTTAAAGTTGCAATGACTACTTGTGTTGTCATAGCCGCACCACTTGTGTTCCATACACGCGAATGCATATTTTTTTTTAGTCTACACAACCCTTAGGTGAAATCTACACGAACCTGTGATATACAGTATATCTGTACATGGCCGTCCCCAGAGGGGTGGTCCATGGGGTCCGGACCCCCCCCCCCCCCCCGAAATAAATTCTTGTATGTAAACCTGTATGGTTTGAAAAATTTATCCATTAATTCATTAATAAATTACGTTAAAAAAAATTTGGACCCCTCCTGAAATCAAAACCTGGGCACGGCCTTGCATCTGTACTATTTATGCAGCGATATTTGTTCACTGCCAATCAAAGAATTGTCAGTTCGAGTCCCACACTTTCCTACATTATTGCCATATGCCTATTACCCTATTATATTAGTAGGTATCATGCCAATGATCATAGTCTAGGTATTGAGGAGAAGTCTCTACTTGCCAAGTTTATTAAAATCGGTTCATAATTACGTATTTTAAAGTGTTGTCAAAAACTGAGATAGGCAAAGGTGTACACGTAGGAATTTAGACTCATGGCCCGTCCCGTATTAAACCTCATCAGTAGCCTAATACCCATGCCACTTGACCGCTGTGGCCAAAGTAGCTAATAATGAACAGTAAATTTACCATTTGTAAAGTTATAGGAGCTCATTTTGAAAGTCAACAGACTAGTCCTTTGATTTTCTTTTGAAAGACATAGGACCTAGGCTATGAAGCATGCAATATCTCTCAATATTGAACTTCTTACTGAATCGTGATTGAAATTTTCTTTTAACATTGTCTATGACTTCTATTGCTTTCATTGGTATGTCTACTATCAACTGATAACAATTTAATTTGAATTTATACGTTAATCCTAAATGTTTACTTAACAAATTTGAATTCTGGCGGGAACGCTCTACACGGAGTTGTGTAAAATGTATACATTACATAAAATTGATTGGAAGTTACACACATTTGTTTAAACATAAGCCCATTATTTGCAGAAATCACACGAAATCGAGTAAATTCTACACTACTTCTCAGTGTACAATTGAGACTAAATTTTATGACAATTTAGTGCATAAATGCATAAATTTTCCATGAAGTCGAACGACGGTCTCGCTCGTAATAGATCTACTGTATGTAGAATTTTCAAATTCTACATATCTAAAACATCCAAACGCGGCCATGTCAACGGCCTACTCCTATTTCAATCTTATATTTTAGACCCCCTCCCCCCATTCCCCTAGTAACGCAGTCTTGTAGCTTTGCCATGTAATTATAATAATATGTGGCGTATCACTGAGGAACCCCCCCCCCCCCCCAACTACCCCCATAATATCAGGGATATTAATATACATATTATTGTATATGATAACATTTAATACTAGCACGAGGAAACGCAACAAACTACTGTTATTTGGCGAAAAACCGTTGAAATCTGAATACAAGTTGTGTAATGCTAACACAACTTGGATAGAATCCACGCTAGGGTCGTGTAAAATTTACAGCGGGGTGACATCTGCAAACCTGAAATACCGTTATACCCGCGATGCCTGAGCCCTGATGCTTCCCTCTTCCCAGTCATTGAATGTCTATTAGCAAGTGCGGTAGCCGGTTGTCAAACTTTTGGACTTTATTTTCCTTCAGGTGTTTTTAGTTTCAGCGCAATTCAGTCAATGTTCGAAAAAATGGAGGGAGTAGTGCGATTAGATGGCGAGAAGTCAGGTTCGTTTGCCATGAAAAGAGGGGTAAAACAAGGGGACAGTTTAAGCCCACTATTATTCCTGATTTTTTTGGATGAAGTAATGAACACGTGCAAGGCAAGAACTGATCGATCGTTGGTCGGTTTGTGGCGACTTAGGCACGCGTACGTGTAAGCCCTTGCCTATGACGTAGTCCTAATAGCAGACTCTCCAGCAAAACTAGAATTATCTGGGTACAGCAGTGAACACCAAGACACCAGACCGAAACCGAGTCCAAAAGACAACAGCAAGGAGAACTCGAACGGAAGACAAAGACCAGAGTCCAACAAGCCATCTTGGAGCCGATTCTCCTCTACGGGAGCAAAAGCTGGACACCTACAACAAGTGACCTAAGTAAAATAAACGGGACTCAGATGAAGTGTCTAAGACGGATTGCTGGTCGAACAAGATGGGAACGAATGCGAAATGACCGCATCAGGCAAGACCTGCAAGTGGATTCCATAGAGAGAAGAAAGGAGAACAAGCAGTTGCAATGGTTCGGCCACGTTTAAAGGATGGACGAGAACAGGACCACCTGGAGATTGGCGGAAGCAAGGCCACAAGGAAGAAGAACCATCGGCAGACCGAGGACAACTCTCGAGGAAAGGATTGAACAACTCGCCGGAGCAAGATGGAAAACAATTGCCGAGCTCAAGGGGCGAATTCAGGAAATGGCACTAGGGGGGGGGGAGAAGGAGAAGTGTTTTTAGTGTGGCCTCTTCAAATTTAATGTAAAGTGAACGTTTGTTAAGTTTAAAGTTCAAAATGGATATATTTAGTTCTCCAAATTTCGTGTCAGCATTGTTCTCTGATGGCGAAGACATGACAGAAGAAATGCTAAGAGTTGAACGACAACAAGATATCCCTTTTGATAATTACGGTAAAATGTAATGCTTAGTTTTGTTCATTATATGTTATATGCCAATATATAAACTTGTATTCTTATTTGGTTTGTCTCAATCCTTCTTTTGTTTTGTATCAACTGTCGAATATTATTCCTGATACATCGAATGGTTGACGTCACTTTCGTATTTTCCGGACGTGCAGCTAATGTTTGTGAGTGTAGAACTTTTACCTACATGATATGTTCAAGACATGTGAATGTCACTAAATTAGGCTGTTGTTGTTGTTATGTATGTATTTTGTTGTGTTTGTTCACAGTGTGAAGAATTTACCGATGAAACTGAGTGGGATAGTGAAAGAAACCTGCGGTTTGGGTGTTACTTGCCTTACTTTAAAAAAAACTCCCTATTCGTGACTGCCAAATGAAATGGAAATAACTTTGAAAAAAAATCGCGAATAATCAGTTTTTTAATGAGAAGATGGACCGTAGGACCTTTGCCTTGGTGGCGTTCAGTTGTTAGCTTTTTATAAATTATTCAGAATATGTAATTAACGTTAGACCCGCTAAATTTATTTGAGGCTCTAACGTTAATTACAAATGCTGAATAATTTATAAAAAGCTAACAACTGAACGTCACCATGGTAACGGGCCTACGGTACATCTCTTGAGTAAGCTAGGTGCAACCCTAACCGAGGGTACAAGTAACACCCAACGCCTTCTGTAAATTCTACACAACGTGTGTTCAAATCCAACCCAATGCATATATATTGCTGTGTTTCAACCACACAATAAGGTCGGCTAGATTTTACCCAAGTAGTTGAGTAGCATGAACCCAAACAGGTAGCCTAAACTAGATAGTACTCAAATAGTTGGGTAGAAGATACACATGTCGTATGTTTCAATCTACATAAGAGTTGTGTAAAATAAACACAGATAATTTAGTAAGCATTACTCAATCACATTTACACAACTAGTGTAATTTTTACCAAACTTGTATGGGTAATATCTATCCCAATTAGTGTAACAATTACTCTACGTATTTAACACAACTCATTTAGTAGGATTTACACCCTATTCGTGCCGTCCAAAAGTTACACGAAATTTCGTGTTGCAGTAAGCCCTGTCGGGTTATATTTACAATAAAATTTTTTGAGTGTTGTATATCGTCCGGATTGGTGTGCAAGTGGACAATCTGTGTCGATATTGTGCGAAAGTGGATTTTAGGACATGATTGTTATTGTTTGTGCATGAATTCAAGGGCGGATCCAGCGGAAAATTTAGGGGGGGGGGGGGGGTCACACTTTTTTTTGTACGTTTAAAAGGTAATTTTTTGTTGTTGAAAAGTTGAGTTTTATCCATTTTTTTACTAGGTATCTTATGAACTTTTCTATGAATTTATTTATTATTATTTATTTATTTAGGGGGGTCATGACCCCCTGACCCCCCTGTGGATCCGCCACTGCATGAATTATGGCAAACTGGTACACGTCCTTGATTTCAACCCACACCAGTTACAAACGATAATGGACAAGCTTAGGCTACCGTATACCATTGACATAATGAAGCAAGCGTAAGCATGAGTTAACCAAGTTTGGGTACAAGTGAGTGAATCCTCTTAGGTAGGTCTCATCAATCTGGGAGGTTTGAATTAAACGTTGGGTATAAAGCGCAAATCTCAGTTATATTTCGCTCCCAACTTTTCCCCAAGGGACTGCTCCCCCATCCTTTATTTACAAAGTAGCTTCTTCGACATTGTCGGCTGGGTTTGCGGAATTATGCAGGTCTAGTAGAGAATGGGCGGATTCAGTGATGTAACCACAATAAATTTCGCAGCTCATAATTTCTCACAAGTTAAATGAGGTATTTGTAGGTATTTAGTCGGTTTACGTATTCTGTGGCTGTTAGAAGCTTTTCCTATATTTAATGAAATATTGTAATGAGATCCACACTGACCACAAAGAGCCCACGCGTGTCTGTCTTCTAAGATAACCGAGGAAGCCCCTTAATATATTTTATATAGGCTATAATTTCATAAAAATTACCGGAGAATAAAATTTCACGCATTGTAAAATTCATACAAAAATTGCAAAAACACCGAAAATAAAAATTTCAGTACCCCATGAAAAAGTTATGAATGAAATAATCGTCTAAGCCCGAGGCAGTGATTTGGCAAGAGGACGACTTCCCTTTTTAGAGCACCGGTCTCCAAGGTCCAAATTGCCATGATGATCACGAATTTACGATAGAAAAGACATTTGAAGAATTAGATGAAGAAGTCATTCCTGTCGTAGCCTATACAATGGCATGTGAAGTCAGCAGTACTGCATACTTGATGCGATTCATTGATGGAGTAATGCAGTAACCGCAACAAAAAAGAGGTAAAATGGCTTTGACAACTTGTCAGTTTCCCGATATGTCAGACGATATGTTGTCCCCCATATGGTCCTCTGCAGCCGGCAGTATATCTACCCTTTTACTGTGCTCTACAGTACTCCCGAATTCCGTCACATTCAAATTCATTTTTGTTTTCGCTTTAATGTTCCATTACCACTCTTCTTAAGTGACAATCGGAGTACCCCCCCCCCCCATGCACGGTTTTCTTATTAGGTATGAAAATGCTAAAAAAAAAAAAGTTCTGTATGTAGTTCAATATATTTGCCAACTCTCTATGAATGATACATCATGATATATCTGATTTTTACACTTATAAGACTTTCCCCTCCAATATTCTCTTCAATACCCCACTACCTGTATTTCAGACGATCTTTGGAAGTGCACCGACAATGGCGTCAACGTGGCAAAACACTGGGCCCAAAAACTTTAATAGATTACTTTAACCACCCTTACACGCTCCGGCTTGAGGGGGCACTGTTTTTGGCATAATGCTGTTGCAAAATGATGTAAAAATACACTAAATATATCTATCTATCTATCTATCTATCTATCTATCTTTAAGATTGTAGCTTGCTTGTTCTTGTGTCAGTCTCTACGCACCTAGCGGTCGGAGACGTGTCGCAACTCGACACAATTAACTATTAGGCTACATAGTGAGGCGATTGAAGAAAAAGTAAAAGTAAAGTTAGTCTCTTCATGAAATATACATTTTACATAATGTAATAATAGCAGAAGTGAAAATGATGGACTAGGATACGGTTTGTAAAGAATTTTCTGTACGCTCGTTAACTAATGGGCTGCCTGTGAATATATAGCCGCAAAGAGATAGCCATCGATGTAACATCCAATATACATAAATTTTTTTACCAATATAAATTTGCATTTTATCGGATACAAGAATTTTTATGCTGTCCCTTGGAAAATTCTCATATATCGTAGGTATGCTGTTAGACTGGCAGTTGTGCGTTCCTTGTTTTTAATATCCTCATTTTATTTCATTATTATTATCATTACTAGTATTTTACTCTATACGCATGAAGAAAGAAAAGTAACTTAAAACCTAGGTTTAGTGTCAAGTGTGTTCGTAATTTAAATTCCTTGTTAACAATGGTAATTTTTTTAAATTGTTTTTCGCACATTAATTGATGATAGAATAATGATTTTTCCCCTATGTGTAACACAAATTCTTCTTTTTCTTCTTCTTTAAATGCCTCTTCTATCTTTGTTTGGCGATCATCATGGCTGTGTGTACCTTGGAGACTGCTGCTGTGAAAAGGGAAGTCGTGCTCTTGCCAAAACACTGCCTCAGGTTTTCAAACCAGGATGTTCCTCTTCTGCCGGGAGCCCTCTGTCCTTTTATCTTCCCTTGGATTATTACATGCAGAAGGTGATGCTTTTTGTTCCTCATCGCATGGCCGAAGTATTTAGTTGCCGTTTCTAACTGTCAGGAGCAACTTGGCTTCTGTACCCATTCATCTCAGGACCTCAGCACTAGGGACACGATCTCTCCAATAACATATGTACCTACTATATGTACATTTATATATATAATAATATAAATAATCGTGTATTTACCTCGATCTAATGTTTATACAGTTTTTTATTAATAATGGTTGCGCTCCCTCGTACCGAGAGGCGTGTGAGGGTCACGCATTATCTTGGGCGGCTATTACACTGACGATCCTCAGTGTAATAGCCGCCCAATCTAATAAGTGGTAGGCTACAGCCTTACAAGCTTAAAATTACTTAAACATAGTTACATAGACAATATAAAGATATCAATTTAGTGTTTTGTGTTAATTGTTTTGCAAGTGAGTGTTAAGTCTTAAGTGAGTGCTTTCAATTTGTTAGTTATGTATAGGTTTATTTTTGACTTATGACTGCTTTTGACATCGTATTCTGGTTTGTTATAGGTGTGCTTAGAGTATATGTTGAATGTTATATAATATATATGAAACAATGAATAACAATTAATTATGTCATCAGCAGAACAGTTTCGATTTTACATCTTATTTGCCCCGGAAAGTAAATGCATCATAATTGGTGTTAAGTTAGCTCTTTCTTCTTTGTTCGTATTAGGCCTACTGAAATACAATTTTAAAAAACGCTGTTGCCACTCTCTGTTGATCACTGCTCTAGTGGGCAGAGAACTAGACTAAGAAACGGAAGGTCTATGTTCGATGAGGCTCGAAAAAATTTCCGTCGGGCCTGGGCACACCCAACCCTTACCTTCATGCATGAGGGAAACATGGGGCTGCCGGGAATACAGCTGACCACACCATACCAAACAGGGCAGTGGTCAAGGAAGAGGATCCTCTACCAGTCCTTTGGCCTACACCATTATTAAGATGTTGTACCACGGTGTTTTTTAACGCTGTATTTAGTGGACGCTTTATAGGCCTTACCTCGAACATACCCTAAATGAGTCCTAATTGGTTGTAATTTGTAACATCAACGGATATTTAAATTTCTAGCAGGTCATTATCGCTCAAAAGAACCGCACATTTTAAGGTGCAAACAGTGCTGGAAGGCTCTGCTGACCCAGTTTCAGACTGACCCTTTTGTTGGGGAAGTTTTGCGCCGCGTCTAATTGCAAACCCTTCCGTCCGTTTGAACAAGGAATCGTCAGCAAAGGGGATGGGTTCAAGTAGTCAAAGGAAAGCTGAAAATTTTTCAGTGGTCATTTCGAACTGATTAATTCTAAACTAACTGATTTTTCTGAAATTTTGGATACCTATTATACTAGTACAATTCTACTATCAGTATGATACATATAACGAAGCCCATAAAATGTTGCGGTGAATTTTTTAAATATACCTAAAATCTACGAAAAACTGTAAACATTCTTCTCATTTTCATGACTCCAAAATGCCCTGATGTATTCACCTCAAAACTACCCAAAACTACTTCATTAGTAGATTAACAAAACACAAATTCCACCACAAATTTTTTTGCACTTGGCTACTTCAGGAGCTGTTAATGCACAAGATACATTTCCTTTTACTCCATGGTTTCATCTAAACAAGCAACTCAAAAATAAAAACCACAAGAAGACAAAAAGAAAACAAATTGTTTAAGAAAAGTAAGGAAAAGAGGCTTAAGTGCTTTCTACCGGCAGAGCTATTACTGACCCTATGGGATGTAGAAGGTGGAATGATGCTCGCTTCTTTTATTCTCACTCATGACTCCATTAGAAACCAACAAACTTTCACAAGCTTTTCACTTAACTGAATCAAAAGCTTTTATCTAGATTAGAACAAAATCTACTTGAGCTAGTTGTTGTTTGGTTACATGTCGAGTTTTCCGGTTTTTCTTGAAATTCGTTGTTCCACACTTCCACACTCCGGTCCGATTGATTTCTCTTGTTCGGGCTTGAAAATGTTCATGGCGTTTTGGTTTGGGCCCAGTTTGAACATAGCCGTTCAATGGTTGTTTTTGCTTTGCTTGCTTTCCAACGCCTGCTTTTAGCATTTCTGCTTTAAGCAACCCTGTCAGCATGGCGGGAGGAGTGAGTCTGTTTATTAACTTGAGGCACCCTAAGGACAGACATCTTCACCTCGGGGAGAAGGGGAGTTGACTGACAGGGTGGACCTCCTGATTATAGTGGATTCCGAACCACTTGAGGAACATAGTAAAGTCACACGATTAATTCGGAGGTGACCAGGACTCGACACGCACTTAGATTACCTAAGCTCGTGATCATGATGCCACACCATGTTCCCCAGCCAACGCTGTGCACACTACTTATTAGTTATTACATAACTTATTGGAGGGTGGTCCCCCCCCCCCCGAATATATTCTGCTCATATATTTTATTGCCCTTGCAGAATGTATTGCCAGACTCACCCCATGAGGTAAAGGGTTGACGGTTGCGCCCATTATTCTCACTTGACGGTCATTGTGAAAAATAGAGGGGTTATTGTGTGAACTCTGACATTATGCTTGCATTCACGCCAAGGTTGTAAAGCTTCATCCCTTATTTAAATATGTATCGTTATACTGTATTTTATAGGACTGCTGTTTCAGTTATTTATGATCATGGTGGGGTTAGTATAAAGGAGAACGTTAGAGAGAGAGAGAAAGAGAGAGAGAAAGAAAGAAAAGAAAGCAAATTGCATTTATTTTCCATATGGAAAAATTTTGGACCTTCCGGCCCACTCTTACAATTAACCCACCAATAATATTATTACAAAAATATTACAATATTATCATAAATAAATAATGGTAAAAATAATTAGGTATGTACGGACGCAACCAGAGGCGTAAAGTTTTAGAATGATGGCGGGGGCAAAACTAAGTAGACCTGATGGCCTCATCAGGCAGGATAAGGAAAAATTGAAAATACACGTATAAGAGCAAAAATAGCAGGGTTTTACGCATTTCAATAGTAGTGAAGTATAGATGTAGATTTTTCAAAGCTAACAAAGGAATGCTTACATTCATATTGCTGCAAAGGGGACCGGGGGTCGCCATGAAGTATGATCCACGTCTTACAATGCTCGAGGCTGGGAGGGGGGACCACAGCCCCCCCCCCCAAAGGGAGCTGGGGGCAAGATGGACCGTGACCCCCCCCCCCCCCAACTTTACGCCTCTGGACGCAACCTCCTTCCCATTCAATCAACATTCATACCGTTGCATGGGAAAACTGTGACAAGCCACCCTGAAACTCTCCAAACTCTTATCATCTCTGGTGGGATCAGGCAATGAGTTGAAGAGCCTGCACAGCAAACGAAGAGCCCTGCACCTGCGACCTATGGATAGATAGATAGTTTGTTTTAGAGAGAGAGAAAAAGAAGGACGGGTTGATATAGATAGAGATAGAGGTAAAGATAGAGAGAGAGAGTCGTGTAGAGGTGAGCACACTGCCCCAGAAGAGCCTACGTCTGAGTTCGAATCCCGATGATAGGCTAATAATGACCCACAATTGATGACAGCAGGCCATAGGTACACTGGTACACATGTGTATTACCTTTAGACTTAGCTGTCCAGAGTAAATCATTATTATGCCATTTAGGACAATTGTCAGCACAAGGCTTCGTTGAATTTCACTTCCTTCAATCCCATATGTATGGTACCACAGGTGTCGTGCTATAGACAGATAGGCAGGCAGAAAAAAAGGACGTATTTAGTGAATTAATATTGTATAGATAAAAATGCCACGTTTATTATAGAGACTATACAGTAAATGTGCGAACTATTTCAAAAACCTAATTTCTTCCAATTGAATGAATGGCGGTTCTCACCTCGGTAAATTGAAAATTGCGTTCAAAAGGCCGCATCATTGAGTCGGGAAATCCGCTATTTGCTGACCCGAATGGACAAATTTCCGGTATACGGCCCAATTCTATATGTGCTGCCCCCCCCCCCCCATTTCCTACCCCAAACTCCTATGTGCTCCAACTCACCCGTTACCCCCAGCTGCAAAAGGGTTACAAAAATAACCCCCACCTTTGAACCTTTATATTCTCTGACTCATTTTGATTTTGAATGCCTGTGCTGTTAATTAAAGGGTATAGGTGGGATTTTATGCTGCCGCCGGTGCCTGTTTGGATTGTAGCTTTGTATGTAAGCTGTCAAAGAATATACGGATTGCTGGTTCGTGATAAGCAAAAAAAAAAAACATTTGCTAAAGAGGAAGCTGGCCGCTGACATAAACTGAATAGCCTCAGAATAGATAGTTTATGTTTTCATTTATTTATTTATTTTTTTAATTTTTAAAGATTAATCTAGTACAAACAATTTAATTAACGTATCTGATTAATCTCTTCAATCACCTCACTAAGTAACCTAACAGGTACTTGTATCGAGTTACGACACGTCTCCGAACGCAATGTGTGTAGAGACCGAATTTTCAAATCCATAAAAAACATAATTTAACAACAAAAATGAAAATAAAATTATAATATGCTGAATGTGGCATTCCTCTTCCAATTATGGAAGAATGGATCACACATGAACTAATAAGTCTATGTAACAAAAAGAACAAACTGTATAAACTAAGTGCTCGCAACCCTTTTAACCAACAACTACAAGAGGAATTAAAATCTACTAATGCAAGGTAGGTTAAAACATAAAATTAAAACCACCAAAGAGCAGTATTATTTTGAGAAATTTCAAGGGGCAAAAACACCTAAAGAATTCTGGCAAATAGCAAACTCAGTGGTAAAACCCGAAAAGAAAAGTTACTTAAATTCAGTGAACATAGAAGGGGAAAAAATTAACACGGAGGGACATGAAAAGCAAGTGGCAGATTATTTCAATTCTTACTATGCGAGTATCGCTGAAAGCCTATTGAAAGAAAATGGAATCACTGAATGCATGCCCATCCCTCACCTTATAAAAGAGCCATCGTCAATGTTTTCCCCACATCTCTCCATACAAGAAGTGGAGAGAGCATTCATAAAACTAAAAAGGAAAAAATCCCGTGGCTATGAGGGAATTTCTTGCGAATTACTTAAGGACTGTCAGGAACCACTGCTCCGCCCGCTTCACCACCTATTTGACCTCTCCCTCCGTATAGGTCGGTATCCAACAGCACTCAAAGTTAGCAAAATAGTCCCGATATATAAAGACGGAGATGCTTCGCAGGCCTCTCAGTACAGGCCGGTCCATGTCCAACCGGCGATAGGGAAACTACTCGAAACTTGTGTACAAACGCGAATTTTAAAATATTTAGATTCGACCAACTACCTATCTCCTAATCAATTCTGGTTTCGAGCAGGAGTAAGTACAGAAAATGCTATCTTCGAACTGATCGACGCAATGATCGAAGGGCTGGAGAGGGGTGAGAGGGTGGCTACGGTTCAAATCGACCTATCTAAATGTTTTGACGTAGTCAACCATTCGATTGCAGTGGAGAAACTAAAATGCTTGGGAATTAATGGATCGCTATTAGAGTGGTTTCGGTCATATTTTTCGGACAGAAGGCAAATAGTGCAAATAACCAGCCCTAAAGGTACCGCAAATAGCTCACCATTGCCAATTAAGCATGGAATATTTCAAGGGAGTGGATTAGGCCCCCTAATTTTTTTGATTTATTTAGAATAAGAATACTGTCTAGATATTTACTGTATGTGTTTTTTTTTTTTTTTTTTTGCGTCACGTTACTTTAGAATAAGTTCTTTTTATGCATTGTTAGAATAAGATTGTTTACGTTAAGCCTATGTATTTTGTAAATTGTATTGTTTTTGGACGTGGGTTAGGCAGAAAAAGACTTTCTAGTCTTAAGTCTCGCCCCGTAAATATAAGACGTTTATTATTATTATTATTAAACCAACTATCAAATATTCCTATTAAATCAAAGATGGTCACCTTTGCAGACGATATAGGTATCGTGGTGAGAGCCCCTGATAGCGAAAGACTCCAACAAGAAATCGAAAATGATACAAAAAAAGTCATGACCTGGATAAAACAACATAAACTAATACCTAATCTAAAAAAGACCAAGGTCATGTACCCCAGCTACCGACAAACCAACAGTGTAAATAGAAATCTGATATATAATGGCCAAATAATTGAGGAAATAAACGAAATCAAATACTTGGGTATCACCATAGACAACAAGTTGACATGGAAACCACACATTGATAAATTACAAAAAAACCTCCGATCTATCAGCTACATATTATACAATCTACGGCGGTTTTTCCCACAATCAGCGTTAATCACTCTATATAAAGCATGGTACCAAGCCAAACTAAGTTACTGCATAGGCATATGGGGGGGAGCAGCAGCGACCCATATTCAACCATTACGAACGGCACAAAATTATACAGTAAAAACTCTCACAAGAAGCCATAGATGGTCACACTCAAACACAATATATAAAAGGAATAAACTGCTGCCCATAAACCTCCTATACAATAAAAATTTGCTAATGTTTACCACAAAACATATTGCAACAATAAACACACGTAATAATGCAAGACAACACACAACAAGATCAACAGCCTACCATACTCTCCCCCTTCCCCACTGGAACCTGACAAACTCAACACGATCATTACGATATAAGGCAACGACCATGTACAACTTACTCACTAAGGACTTACACTCTAACAAACACGAGTATCCCACAGTAGACAACGACAACACTGACAAGAACACAAGAACAGCTATTTACAAGACAATCATTAGAATATGGACGAGGAAACAACTGGACAAATTACAATAGTAATGCGACGACAAATTACAATAGTTGTAATGAGTAATTGTTTGTTTCTAATTTTTTAATTTTAATAATATTTTATTTTTAATAATCTAAGTAAATATATATAATACCGTAGTCTTAGTTTAGTGCTACCCTCGCACGTCCATGGCATGAGGGGGCACTACTTTATATATGTACCGAGAAAAAATGTAAAGAAATTACACGGATTTATTATTATTATTATTATTATTATTATTATTATATTGCCAACATCTTTATAACATAAGTATTCAATTGTGTAAAAAATACGGGCTACGCGCTTTTCAGACAAAGCCAATGTTCACAGGGAATAACGATCTAGCTAGAAGATACATTCATGTAGACGGTGAAGATAGTTATATCGCAGTGTATTTTTTTTTTTTTTTTTTATAAAATCATTAACCTTCTTTTGCAGGACGAAAACAGTTTATTCGAGGGTGACGTGATCCGACAGGAAATGACGTTGTACCACCAGAGCTCCACACCCAGCTCTCTGTCACCAACTTCCGGTAAGCAGACAGCGCTTCCTTTTACCCCATTTTGTATTCTTACCCCCTTTTTGACCTTACTTCCAAGCTTTACAATTTATTTTCTAAGAACGCCAAAGGGATAATTTTGTTTTCACTATTACCTGCATGGATTTAGCCTAGTCGTTGTCATTATGTTGTATTAATACAGTCAAGGGCGGATTATTTTGCCGTTCATTTTATTTTGGCGGGGGGGGGGGGGTCCGGACCCTCTGACCCCCCCCCTAAAATCCGCTCTTGAATACAAGTGACCAGTTACCTGTTGGGAATATTGACTTGCAGCAACCAGCAGTCCGAGCAATTTGAACGTGTGCACCCGAACTATACTACGTCTAATGGTAATAATATTCTGAGGTAATATTAATAATAAAAGTCTTTATTGAAAAAATAAATAAATACAGACTAGTGAGATTACGACCCATATGGCCATCTCTTCCACCTAACTCTGCACACATCAACTATTTAATATCACCATATCAATTTTAAATGCTCAAATTGACAGCTGACAAACTGTAAGCTTTCGCTATATTTGGCAGTCTGTAGATTGTTTGTACCCCAAGTTGTAATGAAGTCTATGAAGTGAGTGTTGCTACACATCCTTACGTATTCAGGTCACAGGAGCTTAATCAGACAGTGAAGCTCACCTCGTGAGCAAATGTGATGTTGATGCAACCTCTTCAAGTGAAGCGGTTCGGTGAATTTTCAAAATGGCGCTGGTGCATGCTAGTCAGATGCTCACTCAGCGATATTCTGATTTTCATCTTCTACCTCTTATCTCGTGTAGTAACCACCTGTCATAGTTATCCAACAGCTTGATACTCGTCCCCGAACTAGTCGAAGTTATGGTTCAAGGCCGTAGCACGGAAGGAGGGGAGTTTTGGGAGTTCACCCCCCCCCCTCCCCGCTGCAATACGAAATGTATAAAAATGCATAGGGCTAATATGCGCTTGTGTGTGATAATTATTGTTCTTCATTGCCATTAGAAGAGCAATGGGCGCCAAGACTAAATAATATACGGTGCTAGGTACCTACCCAAAATTGGGATAGCCCAGATTAAAAATAAAAATTGTGTGTGTCAGCTCCAACGCACTTCCTGGAGTTTACTCCTCAAGTACGATTGTCTAAACAGCCACAAAAAAGTTTACTAGACTAAAAAAAATATCGATATTCTATATCAAAGCGTAAAATATAAGCAAACCAATTACTTACTTTACTTACTTTACTTTATCCGCGCCTTATCCCTTCGGAGGGGTCGGCGACTTGGATCTTCTTCTTCCACGCAATACGGTTTTCGGTGTCCTCTACTCAGGTCTTGTGCTACCTTCGCCTCCAGGGTCAGCTTGGGTCGGCCTCTCGGTCTCCTGCCCTCCACGACGTAGTTCTCCACTCGGTACAGCAGGTGTCCATCCTCCCTCCGTTTTGTATGTCCCCACCATGCCAGGCGCCGTTCTCTCGCCTTATCTACAATGCTGGCTGTACTAAACAACTTAAAAAACAACTTAAATAATTTATACATTTTTATTTTATTTGGGCCTACATTTATTATGACTATTCAGTAAAGTATTATTCATCAAACATTTTACAAATTTTAATAGGCCCTAAAATAATAAATTAATATAATTTAAATATTAATATAACATTTTACATAATCATAAGTGAATATATCATTAGGTAGGTTGATAAATTATGCGCTTAGGCGGGGATTCCACAGACCTGCTAGTGCTAAATATACGGTGACGTGGTAACAGACATTCAAGACAGGCGGGGTTTCCACCGACCTCGCCTTGCAGAATGCAAATGACATTGACGGAAATTTGAATTTTTCTTTTTATAGAAATCTATTAAAATGTTTGTACTTAACATATCCCATGACGCCATTTTTTAATTTTAGTTTGTTTGTTTGTGATTTTACTCTATGATCATTAATCAATTGTAACTATGAGTAAAACAAACACTTCCGTCAATGTCATTTGCATTCTGCAATGCGAGGTCGATGGAAACCCCGCCTAAGTCTTGAATGTCTGTTACCACGTCACCGTATTTGTATTTAGCACTAGCAGGTCTGTGGAATCCCCGCCTTATTTTATTATTATCCAACTATTATTATTATTTTGAATATTAATTATTCTGCAGTCTTTTGGACTCGGTATAGACTGTAGCAGCCTTGTTGGAGAGGCTGTGGCAGCCTGGCCTGTTGCTGGGGAGACTACTGCTGGCGAGGAATATACGCGTGTGTGCTCATCGACAACTCACGATATAATAATAAGGTACAAGACACAAGAAAACACAATACTTACACAAAAACTATACATCTAAAACTATACTATCTTACAAGCTAAACATATACTCAACATACAGATATAGACCCTGGATGGCTGGTGGCCCACCCTAGCTACTACCCAGGGTCGTTCCTAGATTCACTCCCTCTTACTTCTGTATGTTGCGGTATATGACCGTAACAAGCCTACTTCTCTATAAGCAACACCTTTTTCGGCAAGAGAGAAGTCGAACGGAAGACAAAGATCCGAGTCCAACATCCTCTGAAAGCTGGACACCTACAACAAGTGACCTGAGTAAAATAAACGCGACTCAGATGTAGTGCCTAAGACGGATTGCTGGTCGAACAAGGTGGGACCGAATCTGAAATGACAGCATCAGTCAAGACCTGCATGTGGATTCCATAGAGAGAAGAATGGAGAACAAGCAGCTGCAATGGTTCGGCCACGTCCAAAGGATGGACGAGAACAGGACCACCCGGAGGTTTGCGAAAGCAAGGCCACAAGGAAGATGACCCATTGGCAGACCGAGGACAACCCTCGAGGAAAGGATTGAACAACTCGCCGGAGCAAGATGGAAAACAGTTGCCCAGCTCAAGGCGTTAGCGTCCGACCGGGGAGAGTCCAGGAAATGTGTCCGGGGCATTACTGTGACAAGTGGATTATGGTAACTAAAATAATTCACATGTTCGTCGGTAGATACAACGAATCTTGAAAACACCGCATCAGTGGGAAATTATATATACCGGTATATAAATTATTTAAAAATGCTAAAATATAAAACTTTTTGAAATAAAATTTTATAAAAACATTATGATATTGAAAAAAATATTTTTGATTAATCAAATAATATTATCTAATTGTTGATTATAATTATTAACATTTCAAAAATTATTTATAAAATAAATAAATAATTTGTAATAATAAACATGAGGAAATTATAGATAGGTATCGAAAAAATAATAATTTTTTGTTAGGTTAAAAAGTTGTCTATTTATCGTGGAATGCGCTTTATAATTCATATTGGATTATTAAATACAATGTTCGTGAGTTTATGATTTTATTTCTTCATTGAGTTCCGTTAAATTTTCTAATTTTAAATAGAGAAATTATTGTTTTATGTAGTTCATATATATTTATATAATACCAATCACACATGCTCATGTATACGTATATTAGGTATACATATATAATAGGCTAGGGACGCACTAGGCAGCCTGCAAGTGCATTATCCAACCTCACAAAAGGTACACTGCAGGCACCCCAGGGGGCTGTTGTTGGGCCCCCTGCCGAGGTGGCATTTGTTTAATTATGTTGGAATTCAATTCAATTTCGCAAGAAAAAGGTAGGTAACGCAGAAAACGTAGTCAGTCGATCACCTTATTTTTAACCCCTCATATTTTTCTCATACCGGGTTCCTGTCGAGACTGACATATTATAGACTGGGAGCGCCTGGTGAGAGTTGACTTACCTGCTGTGAGAATAGCTAGGTCCGGTGCACCAGAGCTTGTAGACCTGGACGACGACGAGTATCCGTGTATTTCACAGGCAGGGCACAAACACACAGGCGCGGGACAAAAGATTTATAAGGATTTGTAAAAGAAATATAACTTAAACGAGGTGTTGCGACAGCCGGTATCTTTTTGGTACTGACTTAATCTTGCCATTGCAAGTTTTTGACTGGTCTTGACTTGACAGTTCCTAAATATGCAAATCGATTCTTAAGGAGTAAACTCCAAAAAAACAACATACTAAAGCAAATAAATAAACTTGTCGAAATATTAGGCGGGAAATTGAAACGTGCCGTGGTATCAATGATTAATCGCCTTACTCTATTGTAGTCTATTCTATTTTGCATCCTGTGCCTCTAATGGCCGGTGATCACTTTTGTTGGTACCTGAAATAAGGTCTTACACCAAACTATCGTATATACACATGGCCACATGAGGCATCTATACTTTCATGTTTCTGACCTCAAGGCAAAAAAGGTTTTGTAGCATATTCAGCACGTGTAATTGGGTCTTATAGGGCTCAGAGGTGTGAAAATTTCCCATCGAAAATGAAAAATTAATAGGGGAAAGGAAGCCGTGTTACGTGTGCGCTACATAATTAATTATATGAGCTAGCTATACAAAGCATATGGGTTGTTTACACCCTTTAAAACTGTTTAAATTGCTGAATATATAACTAGTCGTGGATCAGTTTGGGTTACGACTACGTTATATTTTCTTATTTTTATTTCAGCTGCCAGCCAAAAGTGTAAACAAGCCCAGACTTGAAACTAACCCGGAGCTAAAAAATAACCCGGCCGTTTGTAAGTGGCAAGGTAATAGCGAGCTTGAACTTGTGCTCGTCTCTACACACCAATGCACCATGCGATCACAGGCGTGTCGTAACTTGATAACCTATCCTGTTTGAATGCGATTAATCTTAAAATATTCAAACTTTCAATTGTTTTTCAAATAAAAACCAATCTTCCGCCTTTGTATCAATAAACAGAAATGGACAAAATATTTTATACCTTTTGATTTAAAGTTATAGTAAGTTTGGTTTGCTTAAGAGGACATGCCACGTAGAAAATTAGCACCCCAAAATTTGTTGTTGACTTCTATTTTTTAATTGAATTGAATTGAAAACGACTTTATTGCAAAAAAAAAAGCGAACAATAAGACTATAGAGTCTTCTTTCATGCTAACCTTAAAAAAAATATTGTATTAATTATTGATAAATACTTAAAATTAAATAGAGAAGAAACAAGAGAGGAAGATAAACAAAAAATAACAAAAACTTAGAGTTTTAGAAAAACTTGTTATAACAACCCGAATTAGTAAAACCCAAATAATCGTTAAGAAATTAACTTTGTCTAAGAAACCCACTTGTGTTAGTATAAAACCCTGAGCGCTTTCGGCAAGAACTGCCATCTACAGAGGGAAACCCACTAGCACAGTTACACCTTATCTGCGATTTGAGACTTGCTCAACTCGAGGAGAAGATGCGAATGTGACTAGGGAGAGGAAACCTTGGTTTATATAGGACTGGGAGCGGGGGGAGGAGGGGGTGGGAGGGGGCGTGGCTGGTTACCTATTCCTAACCTACTAGCTAGATCTATTAGAGGGGATGATTGTGTGAATGTTATGTCGTTTGTTAATTTTTCCATATTGTGTAAAGCTCTTTTGATTTCAACATTTTCAAAAAAATTTAAAGTGTAACTTTTCTTTATTTTGTGTAGGGCTGTCCAATTGTGAGGATCGAATGTGTGGTTTTCCGAGTTAAGGTGTTTCGCGAATGTGCTGTTGGTGTTGGTGTCTCCTATACCTGTTATATCTTCTCTGACCCTAGTTTTAAAGCTTCTGCCTGTTTGGCCTATGTAAATTGCGTTACAATCGTTACAATTTAGACGATAAACTCCATTGCCTTTTTCTTTTTCTGGTTTGGTTTTGCAGTTCATGAGTTTATTGGCCAAATTGTTGCGATTGTACGGGGCTGGTGTTTTGTCTGTTGTAGAAGAAATGAGGTTACTAATTTTTTCTGTGATTTTTTCTATGTATTGTATCCTGAAATATGATTTATTGGTTACCGGGTTTAAGCTCCCTGGGGGGTAAATTAGTTTGAGGTTGTGTTTGATTTTCAGGATTATTTTTTGTTTATTAAAATGAAATACCACGAAGTCACGAGTAATCTAATTATTTAAGAGAGGAAGAGTGAAAAAATAAAGAAAAAAGAAGGATCGGAGGGGGGGATCCATTGTTTGACAATTGACAAAGCAAGTTATTAATGTTTTGGCTCATGTATGATATAGAATACTACTTCATGCATCATATTATAGGAAATATTAAATTTTTGGTACCTTATTTCTCTCATAAAAATCAGAGGGGGACTAAAATTTCGCATAAAAACTACAAAACTGAATAGTAAAAATACCCGATCATAGCCTATATATGATGCATGAAGTAGTCTTTTACAACTTCAATGAGCCAAATTTTTAATAACTTGCTTAGTTAATGAAATAAAAAAATGAAAAGTATTTAATTTTGGGGTGCCAATTTTGTACGTAGGATATCCTCTTAAACTATCCCAAAGATGTACTGTAGGCCTATTCTGACAACGTTTGCTCTTATTTTCATTCTACGCCCGGTGGGATAAGCGCATAACGTATAGTGTATACACTGCCATGGGCGTGGCAAGAGAGGTCCAGGGGGAGACACACAATGTAAAAAAGTGCGGAAAATCGAAACTAGATAATATATAGTATTATCTAGTATATCTACCTATTATAAAATATTATATTATATTAATTAAGATTCTAATGTTTATATTCAAAAAACTTCAAATTAGCCCTCGAAAACCAATAGATTTATTCGAGCTTTTACATCTGCCCCCCCCCCCCCCATAGATCCAATCCTAGCTACACCAACGTACACTGCTGAAACCGTTAGCCGTGTCACGAGGTAACAACAAATGTAAGCAAACCAACTTTTGAAATTATCTACTCTAGGTACGTCGTGCTCCTCAAGGCTTATCTATTGGGCACGGAGAACAAGCAGGTTCTTTAGGAAATCCGTGCCGTTTTTGGTTCATATTCCTGAGCTGAGGTACTATTTTTCCTTCGTTAAGTCATAGCATACCCACTCAACAACCACCTAGCACACTTCTCTCAGAGTAGTGTTCTCTAACTTAACAAGGTTCATTTATGGGCCACTATCCCGCTGCTAATAAACTGGAGCTCCCATTTAATACTGCTAACGCTGTAAAATATTGCTTTCAAAGTTTCTAGGTACCGTAGCTATTTTTCCATTGTACATCATAAATAATCGTGTTAAACCGTGACTCAAAATCAGCCAACCTGTAAATTCCTCCTTTATAAGCATACCTTAATTAATTATTTTCCAGAAAAGGCGATTTTCCACTCTGCTTAATATTGGGTTGCTCCCAAAATATTACTGAGAGATGTGTCGTATTGTGAAAGCGGATTAGGTTTTTTATATTTTACAAAATCCTTCTTTTATAGGCTAAACTGAGATAATCTGTCTTTGTGTAAGTAGCATTAAACTTAATACGGTACTTATTTTTGCTTTCCACTTTATACGTAGTATAAGGAAAGCTTTGTGATGGTCGTAATTTTCGATTCCGAGTTTTGAGGTCCCAGGAACCCAAAAAAGTGGTTTTTACGAAATGTCTGTCGCTCTGTCTGTCTGTCTGTCTGTGCGTCGATTTCCGGGATAACTACTCCGTCGATTTTGATGAAATTTGGCATGTAGGTTCACAAAAGTCATACCTCGGGACCATTTTTTTTATTTGGGGCTAACTCAATTGCGGGGGGGGGGGGGGGTTTATTCTCAAAAAACTAAAAAAAACATCTAAAAAAATTATTTCCCAAAAACGGCTCCAACGATTTCTTTTAAATTCACATATATTGTTGTTGTTATTAATGTTGATAAAATGTGGGGGGCCGCTTGCCCCTTGATAGTTTGCTTCTGGGGGTAAAAAAATAAAAATAACAAAATTTTAATGAAAAATTACTAAACAATAATTTTTCTGCGAAACATTTCTATCGATGATTTCTACCTTCAGGTATGTTTTAGGTGTTAAATTGAGTAACGAAACCGGACAGGTTGCTTTCCCAGGAAAGTATTTGGTTTTGCACAAAAAATTATTTTTTGAAAAAATTATAGAAAATTCCGCGCTCAAATGCATTGCGTGCCCTATCTAGAATTTATGTCACTTCCAGTGACGTCAGGTGGACAACCACCACCCCCCCCCCCCCCCCGCGAAATATCGGAAATTTAACCACTGGAAAATTATTTACCATGAAATTAAGCTGATCTCTTTCTTCCTACACCCATTCTGTTACCGCGGATCTAGGAAATCCTATTTCTATTTAAGAATGTTGCGGTCAGCAACCTTTCTTCTCAGCTTCCAGCCAGCTCAGAGTCATGGTACTCGCTCTGGAGTCTGCACTAAATATGGACCGACAAGTAGGCTTACAATTCAAACAATAGGTTTTGTAAAACAAAAATGTTATACAAGCTTCTTACAGCATTTGACGTTGTAAAGCTGGATATACGGACATCTTATATCTTATCTCATAGCGTATGAAAATGTTTTAAATACAGCCCCCTGATGTGTTATTCGATTCCGTTGGCGCTAGACCTGCAGTAAAATTAAATGCCGTCATAAAAGAGGCGTAAGATATTGTCAGCTCTTTAGAAACACTTTCAGTTTTTGTGGCGGAGGAATACTAATATCATATTCATGACTCATTCCTCTGTGTACTTAACAAAATGAAAAATTCATGTGTAATTATGGGAACATTGGTTCTGTAACGGTTCGTGTTAGATACTGCTTATCTACGGCTATTTTGGGTCTACTACCAAAGTGCACCGGCACAGTTATTAGTGATAGAAGACTGGACTAAGAAACAGAAGGCCGTGGTTCAAGATTCGACTTGAAAAGGAAAATTTCCAGTCGGGGATATTCTTCTTCTTCCTCTCCTTTGGTTACAATCTATCGATTGGCTTGCCAAAAATCTTATCACCTTCTTCTCCAATCATCTCTGTTCTGTAGGGACGGATGCAGTCCATTTCGGGGGGGGGGGTAGTTGGGGGATCAAACTAGAAGAAGCCTATGTAGTATCGATTAAGTAACAGCGTAATAAATTAACTTACAAAAAATTTACTAAATTTGCCCCCCCCCCCCCCCTGTATCCGTCTATGTCTCTGCCCCAAGAATTAGAAATGATACAAAAGCGTACCTAAAAAAACATGTTGTCAAATAAAATCAACAAGAAATACAAACAATACGACGAAAAATTCAAACATGGTAACATTTTGCCAATAACTAAATTATTCAAGTATAAATTAATAAGAGATAACTACCTATTTTAAAAAAAGAATACCAAATAGATGATAAAGGGAAGTATGTGTAATACAAAAAAAAAGCTTAAGTTTAAGATAACATATCACAAATATGGAGAGAGATTAAACAAATGAAAAAATTTAATCAGATGGGTGAGTTAAAAGCGGGTATAAAAAGATGGTTGGTCAATGGGAGGTAATAATAATAAAAACTGACTATTAACATTAAAAAACAAGTAAAATTAAAATAAAAATAAAAATAAAATAAAACAAACATTATAAATAAATAACAAAAATTAATAATTAAGCCTTGTTTAGCAGCACTGTATGAGCCTTTTGTCCGAAATAAGCGCTAGCTTGGGGATGCGGGATGCTATTATTAACACGTAACTTACTATAATATTATGGTATTATTATGTAAGTTATTGTATTTTGTAAATATATGAATCTTGTCCAGGGGATACTGGACAAGAAAAGGAAGAAAAAAAAAATATTATTATTATACAGAACTATAATCCAAACTAGTGTTTTAAGCAACATACTGCAGCTGTAGCATCACAATTTAAATGTTCCCTTCATGTCAACTCAAGTGAAACATATTGTGAAATCGTTGTGCGTCTCTTCAATGAATTCCTCAGCAATCGGCAAAGACATTTTCGGTGCGGTCTTTGCACAGCTTTCGTCGTCGCGGGATTTCTTTCGCGCTAGGTTGGCTTCCTGCTTGCAAAGAGTTTGAGACGTAATCGTATGTTAGAAGTGCAGGCACCATGAAATTGGAGTTTTCTCTACCCTGTGAGACTTCTCTGCTATTACTTATGTATGTATATTCACTGTCTCAACGTAATATCTTGCATGCGATGCAATATAGTTTTTGACATTTATTTGTATTACAGTACCATCGTGTGGATTCCAATTTGCTCCATGTAATGCTATAGTATACCTTTTTACACATTCGCCGATATTGTTCACTCTAATAAATTCTAATGAAAAAATACTGTATAATTGGAATGTTTATGTTGAAATTTCATCTATCTATTGAGAAGGTGATCAATGTTCGACTTCCGAAACATTTCTTCACAGATTTTCATTTCTTGACCCCCTGAGCCTAAAGCCACCCCCGTTTAAAATGTTATATATATATATGTCACTCAATTATTATTGGTCGCAGAGAGAATTAATACAATTTGAGTGAAAGCCCGTACTTTTACACATTTCACACATTCTTACACATTTTAAGACAAATGATAGATTTTTTGATGGCGGTCAAAGTGGAAATAATGCGATACTTGCATTGCACAAATGTTCATAGTCATCTACGTTTTAAAAGGGGGGAAGTGGAGCCGCCGCTTGTGCGAAATTTCAACTTTAGTAGTACTACTAGTATATAATGTACGTAATAGTAATCATTTATAAGGGAGGGGGAAACCGCCGCCCTCCGAAGTGGGGTCAGTGTTTATATGGAATCTCCCTACACCTGATCGGCCAGAGTCAAAAGGAATTTTTAGGTATTACACTTTCAAATTCTTCTTAGACCCATATTTATTGGGTGTGCAATAGGGGGGAATAGTTGACATTTATTTCGAAAGTAAAGCTTACTTACTTACTTACTAGCCAACGCCCACCCTTGGCATCTGAGCCATTTGGTGACGCGCTGACCAGTATAGACGAGCTATCCCCGCGAAGTCGTCCTCATCATCCTCTATTGCGTCGTCAGTTAGGGCTGGGCAGTTAGGAAGGTGCGCAGCAGTCATTGGGGCGTAGTCGCACATAGGGCACGCATCGGACTCTAGGACCCCAATGCGGTGCAGGTGAGATGCCAGGTAGTCATGTCCGGTGGTTGTTCTGAATGCTGCGACGCTCACGGCTCTAGGTAGGTGTTTTGGAATGGGCGAGTCGACGAGAGTTGCCCAGCTTTTTCCATGGCTGCTTCTTTGGAGGCGATCTTTGTTCCAGGCTAGTTCCAGGAAAGTAAAGCTGAAATTTGATCTTTCTTAATTCCCGTCAAGTCAGCAACAAAATTAAATGACCTAAATGGCCATAAGAAACATTTCTGCTGTAATTCGAACAATTAATTAAACTCTCTGTTGGCGGAAATGTTCTCTGCTGTTGTGCTCACATTTGTTCTCTCTGACAAGATTGTTTATTATTTTTGAAGGACTTTCTTATTGACTTTATTATTACTTTTGAGGGGCATTTTATGGACATAGGTCTACATAACTCTAGTGGCCCATTGAACGTTGTCCTGCATAAGATCTAAATGAGTTATAGGACACTATTGCTATTTTTTCGTATAATTAATGGGTTATTTGTAAGAGTGGGCATGTAGGTTTATAAAAATCATGCCTCGTGATTATCCCCCCCCCCCCCCGTGATATCCGAAATTTAACCATAAGAAAATTATTTACCATGAAATTAATCTTTTTCTCCTTCTACTAATCGATAAATTGGAAAGCATGTTCGAGTAAACTCGGACCGGTTTTTTTTGTAATTATGGCAAGTATGGTCCATTGAATGGTAAAAAACACAGTACTCCGACATCCCAAGTTCTGGGTCTGATGACTGGTGATAGAAGATATGGAAGATCTTGGCTACTGTCCTTAGTGTTGACCACTAACTTTGATTATTAATAATGTGGAATCTTACCTCGTTTTCCGGGTCTAGGTGGGTATAATTCTGTTTACCCCGACATTGCAGCTATATAATTTAATTTCCAAAACTTTGTTTGCAAATGGTTTTCAACTTTTAATTTATTTTTATTTAAAAATAAAAAAAATCTCGTTATGTGTCGGCCGGAATTTTAGGTATTTCTGCGGGGGCCGCGAGCCTGTGCCCCAATTGTGTCCATGGGTTAATCTGGTACTGGATCTGGACGCCCAGCGATGATAACTGTAATCTGTAACTGTAAACTTGAAATGCATGGGAGCGCGCTCGGCGTGGTGGCAGAACAGGCACTTTTCCCTCCGGGAGAAATTTTTGAAAAATAGGACTGAAATGGGTTTGTTGTTGTTGTTTTGCGCACTTTGAGAGCAATAACGCTTATACATTACAACGAATCAATATATACAATTGTGGACAGAGGGGGCCCGGGGGTCTCCCCCGGGAGACATATGTTGCAAAATAGAGCTGAAATAGTGAGGTTTTGCGCATTTTGAGTGCAAAGAATATAACTGCTGTCCAAAGGGGGGGGGGGCAATTGCCCGCAGTGCCGGCAGCTGCGTCCGCCTCTGCGTGGTGGTTGCATTATTTTGATGTTAAAGTGTATTGAATGTTGAAATATAATGTGTTCGTGAATGATAGAGAGATGACATGAGTGTAGTATACTGCCAGATACTGAAGGCCAAGGCCGTGCCCAGGTTTTGATTTCGGGGGGGGGGGGGGGTCAAATTTTTTTTTACTTAATTTATTAATGCATTAGTGGGGAATTCTTCAAACCATATAGGCTTACATTTAAAAAATTATGTGGGGGGGGGGGTCCGGACCCATTGGACCACCCCCTGGGCACGGCCATGCTGAAAGCGACTGTTCACTGACAAACAAGGGCTGTGCTGCTGCTTCATATATGCTTGTTGTAACATGTTAATTTCGACTAGTCCTATTTGGCCCTTTTCCATATACGTCAATAGTCAATAGTAAATATGGTATTGACGGACATTTCAATTTTACTCCATGCCATTGTTAAAATTGATCAATGATCATAGAGTAAAATCACGCTCTGCAAACAATAACAAACTAAAATGGCGTCATGGAATATGTTAAGTACAAACATTTTAATAGATTGTTTATAAAACAGTTTTCATCCATTAAACAGATCGGTGAAGGTCATTCTTACTTCGGATCTCCTACTATTATTAGGTTTTATTAAAAATAATAAGTGTACGAAGAAAACAAATACAAACAAAATTTCAAAAAACAAATGCAAACAGATTTCAAAAATTTGGCGCATACGTGTCAATAGAAGAAAAGTGATGAATAGTTGAAAAAACATGTGGAATGTAGTGTATCAATGAAAAATTGAAATTTCCGTCAATACCATATTTACTATTGACTATTGACGTATGTGGAATAAGCGCCTTTGGAATGTTGCACGCAGCGCCATGCCCGACAGCCACGTCTTATTAGCCCTACCGGCCTAGACTAGGCACTAGGCTCCCATTAGGGTTGGACCCAAGTCAAACGGAATATTTATTATGTATACAACACAAGATCAGTACAGAACATTAGTTATTTCCCAAACATCACCAAAAGCCGCACGACTGTTTTCTTGTCAACGAAAATTATAAATGCTCTCCCCACTCATATTACAGATTTACTAAGAAAAAAAGATTTTTTACCATCAACAAAGAACTGGCTCAATAATTCGGAAATAACATTTCTTAAATCACTATTAAATGAATAAATCGGTATACCTAAATAAAAAATTAATATAAGTACTAAATTACTATATAAGTAAGTATGTAAAAGAACTTATTGTGATGTGATCCAAAGGCCTGGTTCCCTCACGTGCACATGTATTGCTTATACATATATGTGGTGTGGAATGTGTTTTTTTGACAATTTGTAGTCTTACTGGTTTAATATAATTTACTTTATAATTTACTTTACTTTAACTGCAAAGGCTTTCATGGGCGGAGTCGAATGAAGAACCAGGAGAATCCGGGCTGATGGGCTGTTGTCGATAGTTCACTTTCATACTGACCACGGCCCATCAGCCCGGATTCTACTGGTTCTTCATCGGAATATTAATTATCCTATTTACACTTTTAAGTGGAGCCTCGAACCTCATATTTTGATAATCCAGTCCAGTGCTGGAGTACTCCTAAACACCATTGAATGCTAACAGCGGAAGAAAATTTCCTCTCAGTGCAGCGCTTAGAACTGGGGTATTTTGCACATTAATGCTCTGAAACTTTGTATAAGTTACTGTAAACCAAAGTTTTTGCATGTTTGGCGAAAGCTGAAACTTGTGAGTTTATACGCAGATTGTTTTTGTTGAGAAAGGTAACCCGAACTCACCCTGCTGTAATATGAGTTCAGCCAACAACTATTAATTTCTTTGCCCCTTTTCTGTCCACGTTATGAATTGCTTAATCTAACCATCCCTTGTTTCTGAGCATTAAGCTAAATTAGAGGATTTACAAAAAACTGGACTTGGCCGGATTCGAACCCATCTGCGCTTATCGGTCGTCTAAACCGCTCGACGAGGAGTTGAGCTCTTCATCCTAAGTTAGTTTAATGTCAGTGTTATAACTTATAATACGGTACTGCAATGTAAGCTGTAAGATACAGCAAATAAGGTACCGTATGCTATAGGTTTGATACGCTAAACATGTATTTAAGGACTATCCTCCCACACTTATCATACGGTAGGTACTCGTTTGCAAATCTTAGATCGTATTTTAAATAAACCAATTTTAAGTATACCAATTTAGCTTATTCCCGGGGGTAAAAATGTAAACAAAACATTTTGTAATAGTACTTTGCATTCTAAAATGATTTTGTTTACATTTTTAACCCCGGTAATTACTTAACTTATTTCCTTGGGCCACGGCTGCTGCTGAGAAGTGGTAAATGAACCTAACGTAGATACCACCAAATCGTTAAGTAAAATTATTTGTTCATTTCGCATCGGAATCCGATTCACCTCATCACGCATTAACCGAGGATATAGAAAAAAAGAGGCTTGGCGGGATTCGAACCCACGATCCAGTTTTTTCTATATCCTCTAATTTCCTTAAAAAATGAGGAGGTTACCTCTTCAACCGCAGTTAATTTAATGTCATTGTTATATAGGCCTACCATATAATACGGCAATATACTCACATATACTATATAATTTGCAGGCAGTTTAGACTAATTCGTCTCGAACCTCGACCCTCCTATTCCTAGTCCATTCCTTTACCAACTGGACCATTCCTGACCATAAAAACAGTGTTATGGGCTTTGGAATACATAATGTCCAAACAATAAAAGTTTAATGAGGTTGGCGATGGCGGGGAATCACGTATTGTGGTTTGTACTATTGTACGGTACATAATAGTTTTTGTTTCTCTCAGTTTATTTTAAAAGCTCAGAGGGTTACCTACAGTATGTAATTTTAATGAGCTCTGCGACTATATGTAATTCAATTGAACGCCATCATGTTTAAAGGCTTGTACCTACAAATGTACATATCAAATAAATGCAGCTTTAAGTAAAATTTTAGTCGGAACGCTCAGCACGGTCAGCAGTGCATTGCTTGTACTAGTAGTAGCACAATAATATAAAACAGGGGTTCCCAACCTGGGGACCACCAGTGACAGACACATCAGGTGGTCCACGGTAATAAATAAGAAAAGAAAATAGCTGAGTTATTTGAAATAAAATGCAGTAAGTCTTGGCACCATGGGCGACGCCAAGATATCAGCTGGGGGGGGGGGGGCAGGAGGTAGGTCCCCACCCCCTTAAAAAGTCATTTCGCAAAAGAATGATTATAGGTTAGCATGTAATGTAATAGTAGGGGGGGGGGGGCAGCAGATGGTGTAGGTGTAATAAGGTATTTTTAATTTTCGAAATTGTAGTTTTTTCTTAGTACCTATTTTCGTGAAAAGTTATTGTTTAAAAATTATTATCATGTTTATGAAAAAAATAAATTTTCGAAAATTAAAAATTGTTTATTATGTGACGCATGAAGTAGTCTTCTACAACTTAATTAATGAGCCAAATCTTTAATAACTTGCTTAGTTAATTAAATAAAAAATGTAAATTTTAAATTTAGGGCTGCCAATTTCCTACGAGATCGGGATGTACCGTATACTTGGTTGGCAGGGGAACCTGATGGGACATGATAACTCGCTCAGGCAGTATAAGTCGAGTCCTGGTCACCTCCGATTTAATCGTGTGACTTTACCATGTTCCCCAAGTGGTTCGGAATCCACTATAACCAGGAGGTCCGCCCTGTTAGTCAACTCCCCTGAAGGTGAAAGAGTCTGTCCTTAGGGTGCCTCAAGTTAACAAACAGGCTCACTCCCCCCGCCAGACTGACAGGGTTGCTTAAAGCAGAAATGCTGAAAGCAGGCGTTAGAAACAACCGTATACTCTCAACGATTTTCCTATCACAACCATGGTGGTCTACGGGCAGAACAGGTTTGCAACCCCTGCTATAAACGATGTAAACAGGGCCGAAGAGTATTTTTCATTTTTTTTTTGTTACACTCCGTGAATTTGATAAATCAATAAATTGATAAATTTCTGTCGCCGTTAATTTTCACGGAAAAACCTCTACACCAATACTATAAAACCCCATGTAGGCCTAGTTACTATGAAATAAAATAGTTCTCTACTACTTTACATTGCAGTGTTATATTGCATCATTGGCGTAAATTCCCAAAATTTCTGGGGGGAGGGGGCTTTAGGACCCCAAGACTTTGATCCCCCGGAGAAAAAAAAATCTATAAATGGGCCCAAATTAGTGAGGTTTTACGCATATTATACCCTGGAGAAAGAGGGGCCCGGGGGTCTCCCCCGGAGAAAAAAATTGATAAATGGGCTGAAATTAGTGAGGTTTTACGAATATTCTACCCTGGAGAATATTGGGAACCGGGGGTCTCCCCCGGAGAACAAAAATTGTTGAATAGGTCCAAATTAGTGAAGTTTTACGCATATTATACCCTGGAGAAAGGGGGGACCGGGGGTCTCCCCCGGAGAACAAAAATTGATGAATAGGCCCAAATTAGGGAGGTTTTACGCACTTTGCAAGCAGCACAGTTGAGATTTTTCCGACAAATAGACCTACCACTGAGGGGCCCGGGGGTCTCCCCCAAAGAAAAATTTTGAAAAAATAGGTCTGAAATATTGGGGTTTTAATCATTTTGAGTAATATATTTTTGTGAAAGGACTTATATCGGATAGGTCAATAATTAAGTATGATTTTTTTCATGATGTCTTTAATGTGAAATAAGCATACCAAGAATTAATTTTCCTATCGTTATTGTGAATACTATGCCTTTCGCCTTCTTCATAACGTATTTGTCACCAGAAATCCTGGGGGGGGGGGCTTAGCCCAGGACCCTCATATTTACGCCAATGTTTCCAAGCAGTACAAAATTGAGATATTACAACGGCGAATAAACCTGTATTGGGGTTCTAAGCATTTTTAGTAATATATTTTTTGTGAAAGTACTTGGTCAATATGTTGATTTTTTTCATGTAAAATAAGCATACTAAGAATTAATTTTCCTTTCATTATTATCGATACTATGCCTTTAGCCTCCATAACGTCTTCGTCACCAAAAATCCTGGGGGGCTACGGGTGGACCTGGAGGGGGGGGGGGGGCTAGGAGCCCCCCCCCCAGGACCGCCCTATTTACGCCAATGTATTACATGTATCGTATAATTATATAACACTGACATTAAAATAACTTTGGTTATAACCGAAATTACAGGATATAGAAAAACTGGACTTTACGGGATTCGATCTTGTGGTCTAGTGGTGAAGACGACGCCCCGGCTAGGGGTAGATCGTGGGTTCGAATCCCGCCAAGTTATTTTATTTAATATCCTCTAATTTCGGCTCTCTACTACTTGATTAGACAAAATAATTATTAATATTTTTTCCATACTAGGTTAAATAGATTATATATAAATAAAGTTAGAGGTGATTAAGGGGTGGCCAAAATCAAAGGTTAGGCCTAGCCCCCCTCTTAACTAAATGAAAATCGCAAACCTATTTCTGCGGGTCAACTCATATCCCACAAGAGAACGAGTTGAGGTCATATTTGAATAGTAGTGGCTGACGATGGTGTGGGGGGGGGGGGAGAGATAGAGATTTTGACCTACATTATGGGGGTGGACGAGCAGAGGGGGGCACGGGCGACATCCGTCATAACACATATATCTAGCAGCGACCGCCTTAAATGCTGCAGTATGTTCTGCATGCATTTTTATCGTAAAACTGCAGTTTGGATGTCAGCGGTTAAGTGCCTGCGTCGTAAAATTTTGTCGTACTTAGTGATAATCATACAATACTGTATACAGCGAGATGCGTCTATTTTCTCCCCACTTTTAATTGGGCATGTCAAGTGGAAGCTTACTGTAGAAATTGGCCACCCCTGAATTATTTTATTTATTGCTTTCCTATTTATGTGTTATTTGATGGTCAAAATGTTCGATTCTGAGATTTCAGCGGATTTACACGTTTTGAAGTCCCAGGCACCCAACAAGTGGTTTTTACGGAGTGTCGGTCTGTCTGTGTGTTCTTCGATTTGCGGGCAAACTGTTCAGTGAATTTGTAGAAATTTGGCAGGTATCGTATAGGTTCACAAAACTCATACCTTGGGACCATGTTTTTAAAATATTGGGCTAACTCTATTTTGGGGGGGTTTTACCCACAAAAAACTTAAAAAAAAAGTCTAAAATTTTTTTTTCTCAAATATTGTAGTCCCTATTAATGTTAACAAAACGCTGTGGGTCGCTTGCCCCTTGATAGTTTGCTACCGGGGGTAAAAAATAACTCAAATTACTGTGTTACTGTTTACTGTTTTAGGTGTTAATAAACCCCAACCGGTTGCTTCCCAAACAAGGATTTTGTGCAAAAAATGATTTTTTTGAAGAAATGATGGAAAATTCACGCTCCAATACATTGCGTATGGTACCTTGCCATTATCACTGTGTTGTATTGCGATAGGGGATGTCAAGGGATCCGATTCTAACCATTGTAAGATTATTGCTTTCCAATTTATACGTAGTATAAGGAAAGCTTTGTGATGGTCGAAATTTTCGATTCCGAGATTTCAACGGATTTACACGTTTTGAGGTCCCAGGAACCCAAAAAAGTGGTTATTACAAAATGTCTGTCTGTCGGTCGGTCTGTCGGTCTGTCGGTCTGTCTGTTCGTCGATTTCCGGGCAAACTACTCAGTGGATTTGAGTGAAATTTGGCATGTAGGTTCACAAAAATCATACCTCGGGACCATTTTTTTTTTTGGGCTAACTCAATTTGGGGGGGTTTTATTTTCAAAAAACTCCAAAAAAACGTCTAAAAAAATTATTTCTCAAAAACGGCTCCAACGATTTCTTTTAAATTCTCGTAGATTGTAGTCGTTATTAATGTTGACAAAATGCGGGGGGTCGCTTGCTCCTTGATAGTTTGCTTCTGGGGGTAAAAAAATAAAAATAACTAAATTTTAATGAAAAAAATGACTAAAAAATGCGAAACCTTTCTATCGATGATTTCTACCTTCAAGCATGTTTTAGGTGTTAAATTGAGTAACGAAACCGGATAGGTTGCTTTCCCAAAAAAATATTTGGTTTGGCCCAAAAAATTATTTTTTGAAAAAAATGATAGAAAATTCGCGCTCAAATGCATTGCATGCCCTGCCATTATTGCTGTGTGGTAATTAATGTGTTTGTTTGACCTATCGAGAATTTACCTCACTTCCAGTGACGTCAGGTGGACAACCGCCCCCCCCCCCCCCCCCGAGATATCGGAAATTTAACCATAGGAAAAATATTTGCCATAAAATTACTAATTTTCTCTATCTAATAATTTTGATAAATTGGAAAGCATGTTCGAGTGAACTCGGACCGGTTCTTTACTATGGAATTATTAGTCATGATTTATTATCGATACACTAATTGATAAGTAGCACAAAGAAGTATGTTCAAGTAAACTCGGTTCTTCTTTAAAAAAATATAAATTGCATACTAAACATATTAATAAATATATCCAATGTCAACAACACCAATAAAATCATAATTTTAAATCTAATTAAAAAAAGTCCAAAAAGCCAACGACACGTGGTGTTCCCAAGCGGTCACCCATCCAAGTACTAACCACGCCCGATGTTGCTTAACTTCGGTGATCGGACGAGAACCGGTGCGTTCAACATGGTATGGTCGTTGACAAATGCACTGGGAATTAAAGATGTACTTGAATAGCGTCCATTGGGATGTTGTGCAGCACTAAAAGAGCGCGGAGTGATTTGAAGAGAACGTATTGAAGCAATTTCTTACAGTAACTTTGGCTGAGAGGTTGATTTGGCCGACTTGGCTGCGTTACTATCAGGGGCGTATCTAGGTATTTTGTTACGTATTTTTTTCCTTATTTTATGCTTACATCTGCTGATCTCAGATCTGATGGGACTTGGTAATCGCATGAGACGGTTGTTGAGTGCCATACCTGAAGCAGAAGTAGGTTCAACTACCTGAGCTAAGAAAAGTGTAACCTGAAACAAGTTGACAATAGAAAGAGTTCTATTTCATTTTTGACATGAAAAAAACATTTGTCAAGGTTCAAACTCTTTCTTTGTAAAACCCAGTGACGGAGGTGGCCGGAAGGGTGCCAAAATGAGACAAATTTAGAAAAAATAAATATTATCTAATTAACAAAAAGTATGTAATTAAAAATAGGATACCGTAAAAGGGCAAAGGTTGTTAGTAATGTTTTAATTTCCAAAGGGTGCCAATTACGGCCAGACCCCCTTCAAATAAAAAGCTGGACCCGTCACTGGTAAGACCTCAATATCTTGTACTGTTATTGTTTCTGTTAACCTAACAATTAACTGCTCTCTAACCGTGGACAAATCCTACGATAAGGCCGTACCCAGGATTTCTTTTAGGGGGTTTATTGTTACATGTGTGTGTGTGAAACGGGTTATATTGTAACCACGATGCATGAGGTTATTTTTTTAAAATCTATCTGGCAAGGGGAGTTTTAACCCCCTAACTCCCCTCCTGGGTACGGCCTTGAAGCTTAAATCCTACCTTAGCAAGGGCGGATCCAGCGGAAAATTTAGGGGGGGGGGTCACAAGTAGTTTGTAATTTTAAAAGGTATTTTTTTTGTTGGAAAGTTGAGCTTTATTTAAAAAAAAAAATTACTAGGTATCTTATGAATTTTGCTATGAATTTACTCATTTAGGGGGGGGGGGTCATGGACCCCCTGATCCCCCCTGTGGATCCGCCATTGTACCTTTTAGGCTTTAATTTATGAGAAGTTTTATCGCCCAAAAACCATAGCCGACTGACTGACTCTTAATGATGGGTTTCAAATTCACCCTCATCATGCCAATCATTCCAGATCTCAATGGCATTTTCCAATGCAACGCGGAAATTTAAGAAATCGGAAAAGGATTTAAAGAAGCCTTTACTAAACGAGGGATAATTTACTCTAACAAATCCAATAAACCACCCAAAAACTCTTAAATTTCCCAATTTTCCTCCAAATCAGCCATTACAGCACCCTATAAACGGAATCCCCTAACTACCTTATTTTTTCTAAAACGTTATGCATCAAATTAGTTCACTTCAAGTCCATAAATTAGCTAAAATAGAGCCAAATTTGAGAGCCGTAACCGTCCTCAAACCGTAGCGAAAGAAGTCTTAAACGGCTTTTAGTTAGAAGAGGCAAGCGAATCCAAAGGAAACAGCGAAAAGACTCGCAATGAAGCTTAAGAGCGTTTGATAAAGTACTTTGTTGAGTCTCTCTTGTCTCTCAGTAAGGGTCTCTTTCTCTACCCCCCTCCCCTTCCCTACGCTGTTGGATTCGTTTATTTCGATATACCTTTTACATTGCTCATTTCGCTCCTAATCGCCCCTGTCTGCTCCAATTTATTTTTTAGCTCCAAATTGTGACTTTTTCTTTTCGAGCTTTTTTAAGGCTGCTCTCCCAACGGAGAATCCGATTGTCCGCAAAAACTATTGTATGCTGTCACATTTGCCTAAAAAACCATTTTTGACCTTCGAATTTTAATTTTCTAATGGAACAGAAGCCATCCATTTTTAATGACATGAAAGTAGGGGGAGGTGGCTGGCCGGCTGGGTCATGTCGAAAGTGTGAATGGAAAAGAAAGAAAGAAAGAAGAAAGAAAATTGGCTTTATTTTCTATATGAGCGAATTTTGGATCTTTCTTACAATAATTAACCCAGGAACTACAGTGCTTACGGAGGTCTTGAACAATGATACACGGGAAGACCGAGGAAGAGTTCGATGGTCGACTTTGTAGGTATGACCTCCGGAAACTTCACATTTGAGTGCTGCTCACACTACAGCCAACAGAAGGGACACGTCCTAGAAGTTTGTCGCCGTTAACCTGAAACACCCTTTTTTATCTATTTCTGTACAAACCTAGCGAAGTTAGGGCTACAAACAGTGCCGGATTAACCCCTGTGGCAGGCCCGTACCCAAGCGGGGGCAAGCGCGCCATGCCCCCCCAAAATTTGATTAAAATAATAATGTAAGAGTTTTAGCTAAAATTACTAAAACTACTACGGATGTATCATTTTTAAAAACCTTTGTTCTTGCCCCCCCCCCCAGAATAAAATCCTTGGTACGGGCCTGCCCTGTGGGGGCCGTGGGCTCAATATATGTGGGGTGCAAACTCTGTCTACCAACATTTCAGCAAAAAAAAAAAAAAAAAAAAAAAATGTAATTTCAAAACTTTGGAAATTGTTTACAACTTTTAATTATTTTTTTTTATAAAAAAAAAAATCTCGCTTGTGGGGGCCGTGGGCCTGTACCCCGAAAAGTGTCAATGGGTTAATCCGGTACTGGCTACAACATCCTCTCGAACACTTAACTATGGAGGATCTGGACAGCCAGCTTTGCACGCCCTCCGCCCTGTGATGCTGTAAACAGCAGACAACAATTGTTTGAATTATTTTCTGGACAGGTAACTTAGTTGGAAAGTTATGCCACTAACGCTCGACATACGAATATCGTCTCAAACTTTATGAGG
Source organism: Psococerastis gibbosa (assembly GCA_963971405.1). Classification (NCBI taxonomy): domain Eukaryota; kingdom Metazoa; phylum Arthropoda; class Insecta; order Psocodea; family Psocidae; genus Psococerastis; species Psococerastis gibbosa. Next base: position 48,168,213 of record OZ020486.1, on the reverse strand, counting down.
GGGGGGGGGCGAGGGGGAAGGAAGGATTAGTATTGGGGAACTTTGAGTGTTGACACGGTTGGCAGCACACTGTCAGATATACAGTATATCGCTTATTCATATAAGCTTAACGGGCTTAAGAGTTGTTAAGTCCGAACATTAATTTTGAATTAGGGGAGCGTCTAGCTTTAAGGCCGTTATACTGCGGGTGCTATGCGTCGTACCATAAAGTTTATTTTATAAACAGCAGAAAATATTGTTTTTATGTCAATAATTACTGTCCTCTATCTGTGTAAGTGTCCACACATAATGTTCATTAACGGGTGGAGGATTACCTCTTCTACTTTTTGACACCTGATTTATGGCTCTACGACCGATATTTTTATGAAATTGGAATTTTTTACTCCCGTAAGAGTTTTCCCCCTCCGGTTTGTTTCTTAAGGGCTCCTTAGAATATTCCTCTTCTTTCCTGCGGCGGCTGCAGCTCTAGTTGGTTAAGAGTCATATTCGTTCATCCAGGCGCGGATCTAGAATGAGACCAAGGAGGGGGCTAAGATTAAATTTCGATTTTTTTTTTTTTTTTTTTGAAAAATAGGGCTGAAATATTTGGGTTTTGCTCATTTTCAGAGCAATAAGGGTTCTAAATTATAGGTAATTAATGCAATCGAGCACAAGGGGGGCCCGCGGGTTTCCCTCGGGAGGAAATTGGTGAAAATTGGACCCTATAGGGGGGGCTATGGGGGCTATAGCCCCCCCCCCCGTAGATTAGTTCACCCGCCCGCGTATGAATTGCCAAGAAGGAAAAAGTTTCGAATGCAGAAAATATCCCGTGAAAATAAAATAGTAAGTTTTTTTTTTCTTCAAAAAAAGGTTAATCGCATACAAACAATTCAATGAATGTATCCGATTGACTTGTTCAGTCGCCTCACTAAGTTACCTAATAGGTACTTATGTCGAGTTACGACACGTCTCCAATCGCATGGCGTGTAGAGACTCGCACAAGTACAAGCACGCTACCACCTGGCCATCGAAGTCGATAAGTAAGTAAGTAAGTAAGTAAGTATGTAAACATGCCTTCATCTTCAAGTTACCACCGGCTGGCTGGCTGGTAGCAACATGTCCTCTATCACTTGTAGATATTCCTTTCTTGGGCGTCCAAGTCTGTTGACTGACCAAGTTGTCGTGTATATCCGATCCAGCGAGCTCTTCTTGCAACCAGGCACGGATCTACGGGGGGGGGGGGGGCTAAGGGGGCTAAGGGGGCTATAGCCCCCCCCCCATTACGGTCCTCAAAATGCGTAAAAGCCCAATATTTCTGTCCTATTTTTCACAAATTTTCTCCCGGGGGAGACCCCCGGGCCCCCCTTGTGCTCGATTGTATTAATTACCCATCGTATAGCACCCTTACTGCTCTGAAAATGCGTAAAACCCCCATATTGCTGCCCTATTTTTCAAGAAAAATTAGTAATTTAATCTTAGCCCCCTCCTTGGTCTCATTCGAGATCCGCGCCTGCTTGCAACCAGAATTTTGTTTTCGCTTATTCTGGTAAGAACCTCATCATTGCTAAAGTGACCTTGCCAAGGTATTTTTATGTATGCGACGATAGCACCACATCTCAAATGCTTCGAGTTTTTCGGGTTAACGTGTATTGCAACAAAAATTACAAAATAATTGTAACCCATAACAATTTTCCCTGCCCAAAAATAGTATTAAAGAACCGGTCCGAGTATACTCAAACATGCTTTCCAATTTATCGATCAGAAGGGAGAGAAAATGATTAATTTCATGGTAAATAATTTTCCTTTGGTTACATTTCGGATATCACGGGGGGGGGGGGGGGGGGGGTCGTCCACCACCTACAGGTGACTTAAATTCTAGATAGGTCAGACCTACACATTACCACACAGCAATAATGGCAGGTCACGCAATGCATTTGAGCGTGAATTTGCTTTCATTTAAAAAAAAAATTTTTTTTGCACAAAACCCAATAGTTTTTTGGAAACCAAACTATCCAGTTTCATTACTCAATTTAACACCTAAAACATGCTTGAAGTTAGAAATCATCGATAGAAAGGTTTCGCAGAAAAATTATTTTTTAGTCATTTTTGATTAAAATTTAGTCATTTTTATTTTTTTACCCCCAGAAGCAAACTATCAAAGGGCAAGCGACCCCCCGCATTTTAACAACATTAACAAAACATATATTTACAATATATGTGAATTTAAAAGAAATCGTTGGAGCCGTTTTTGAGGAATAATTTTTTTAGACGTTTTTTTGAAGTTTTTTGAAAATAAAAACCCCCCAAATTGAGTTATCCCGAAATAAAAAAAATGCTCCCGAGGTATGATTTTTGTGAACCTACATGCCGAATTTCATCAAAATCGACCGAGTAGTTAGCCCGGAAATCGACGAACAGACAGACAGACAGACAGACAGACATTTCGTAAAACCACTTTTTTTTTGGTTCCTGGGACCTCAAAACGTGTAAATCCGTTGAAATCTCGGAATCGAAAATTTCGACCGTCACAAAGCTTTCCTTATACTACGTATAAATTGGAAAGCAATAATATTAAACATATTACAATTAAACTTACTTAATACAATACTTACAAATAACAGATCCCACATAAAGCGTAGTCGAACCCATTATTTCAAGCAAGGACTCCACATCTTCCCTAGCCATATGGCCCTGATTGGACACTCGAAAATTTATTCGACCCCCACCCAATATTGATTTATTCGATTGAAAAAATATTTGAAATGTTTATGTAGAAGTATATATATATAATTTGAATCTGAATTTTGGTATGATATTGTATAGTACACTTTCGAATTTTTCTTGGACCCATATTTATTGGATCGTAAATTGGAGTGTGTGAGGCGTGTATGCAATGGCTATGCAAATACTATTCAACAATGTCGCCTATATTTATTGAATGATTTTTTCCCCCAAAATGCTGTTGCGGATTTTAGACTAATAAGACTATACCCATAAAAGGAGTAAAGGATAATATTTATAACGTAATAAATTTCACACATCGACAGAGAAAGGTCCTAGAAAGCTGTGAACACTTTTCAGTACCTATAATAAAAGAAAGCCATGTGAATGAAATAGAAGAATATGAAAATACGGAGTGATGGATGACATCAATATCGTTATATGCCTACAATATCACCCACGATGATTATGCTAACTTATTGCAAGTTTCTGTCAATTTTCGAAGAAAAATTATTGTACTTTTTCTTTTTAGCCCTTTCAGGGATGTTGGTCCCCTCATTAACACATCGAAAAATGATTTTTCCTGTATGTACATTGAGTACAGTTTGTACATTGTAGGGACATACAGATTAGTGTTAGAGACTCCGACTTTCGCTCGAAAGGTTGTTGGTTCGAGACCCATACTTGGTACATTTTCTGGCCATGCTTCGGAGGGCATGTAAAGCAGGCGGCTCCGGGTCTTCCTATAGTTGCGTGTAAGAGAAGGCTTTATAGCTCTAACTCCGCTAGGTTGGCTTAGTAATAGAACAAAAAAGGTCAATATTTATTTATTTAACCCCAAGAATAAGTTATAATTAAAGGGCATGATAGGCCAGCAGATAAGCCAAAAAAATGTATAAAAAACTTGCAATGGCCCATTTCACGAAGCAAAACACAAAACTTATGAATTTTAATATGTTAGGCAAATCCCCTAAGTATAATAATAATTTAACTGTATGCCCCTAATCAACCATACCTACCTACCATTAATACATTTTTAAACCTTACAATATGAAAACTTGTTCAACATAGCGCTCAACTTTCTACCCCTGCGGTCAGAATGCATATTTCCCCTGAGCCCAAATCCTCCCTCATGTAGTTAATTTTGCCTACCAGCCTTCCCTTGTAGTCCCTGTTCAAATGTCGGACAGCAACCTATATACAACGTATTATTAGGTACTGTATGCATATTGTGTGCACATTTGTTTTCTATATTACTACAAAATTCTACGTAGGTATCAACGTCAAGACCATATACACGCGCCAACCCAACAACTGAATCTCATGATCACATCAGCCAAAAATAGCAGGGACCCACTGACTTAAGCAGGTACTTACAGGATTCCGTGTTCGTGGGGTGAAGTTTAAATAGGGACTACAGAAACCCAGAGGCAGTGGCTTGGACTTCCACTTTCAGAGCAGCAGTCTCCAAGTTCCAAATTGCCATGATCTCCAATCTTCGACAGAAGAGGTAGTTGAAGAAGAAGAAGATCTGAAAGCGCCCTCCCAAATCAAGTATAGGTATAATGTATAATGGAAGTACGCTTCCAGATCGACCACTACCCACCAATCCGGATTCCACTGTTTAATTATCCGACTCCAGTCGGGAAAGCCTTTATAATTATATTGTTTCCAAAATGGTTTTTCTTAACTAGCGTAAAATTTTAGACGAGCAACGGAAAGTTTATCTTTGCATTTGCTACTCGCCCGACCATAAAAATATTCCGCGTATACTTAGCACATCGATATCAATGTTTCTACCTAGTCAACAGATACATTTACGTCATTGTACGTCATAGGCGCTCTTAAGCGTAGTCCAATAACCCCACAATGTATTGTGTTTTGTAAAATTTGAAGGTAGGTAAACAGCTGGGTCAACAGTAGCAAAAGATGGGAGATGAGGCCTTGCAAATGAGTTGTTTGCGTGCCAGCAGTGTCCAGTGTTTTGCTGCTTATTTCGCTGAATTTCGAGCACCGCGCAGTAATTCTGGGCTCCGATGATAAATAGGCTTGTTCATAGGACGCTTAACCGACCATATCAGATAATTATAGGCTACTGCTACTGTGTTTCTACTTGAAGTGTCTGCAGTGTCCAGTATTTTGCTGCTTATTTCGCTGAATTTCGGGCGTCCCGCGGTGAATCTGAGCTCCGATACTGAATATGCTTGCTCTAGAATTGTTTCACCGGCTATATCGGCCATAATCGGCAATATCGACGTCGATGGCAAGGTGGTAGCCGTGGTAGCGTGTTTGCACTTGTGCGAGTCTCTACACATGGGTTTGTAATTTTCAATTTTCTTTCTTTCTTTCTGAACGCCATGCAATCGAAGATAACTCAACATGGGTAGCAACCTAAACAGAGGCTGTGGAGCCAGAAGAAGTATTAAAAAGGCAGTAGTAGACCTGATAGGTTCCCAGATAGGTTCCCTAAACTGAAGCCGCAATAAATAAAAATCACAAAAGATAACAAAACCATACACTAGAAACAATTTTGTATTGTTACAACCAATGTGAGGAATAATTCAGTTCGAATATAATAAAAAATTGTAAGCTCCATTAACGTTGAACAACACGAGAATTCCCTTTCACACATCACTTTGCACATTCATATTAAATTCATTGATTACAGTACCAATTAGAAAATTATTAAAACCCCACATCCCTCAGTCGGGGGATCCCTAAATACCTCTAATTTAATAGTAGAGGAAAATATTCTGTTTTTTGTGTATCATTTTTTTGCCTTGGAATTTCGAGGTGAGTGCTACAACAAAGGATATAAACGCTTCATTGCTTTTCTCGCGGGATAAAACATTTTTTTTATTATTATTAAAAAGTGGCTTTTGCTGACCAAATGAAGGCCGGGTAAAGTTTTTTAAATATTGGGAAATTGGAATGGCGGTTTTTTAGGCAGTTGATGTTCATTTTGCTCATTTTGCTCAGTGGCTTGGAGGAATGGACGCTGTTGTGCGGCTTTTTGTAGTTTAAAAATTCTATCATATCCCCAGGGTTGTCCAGTTGCTGGTGAAGTGGACTGTGAAATGGGCGGGAAAGGTTCGAAACTTGGTGAAAATCCGAACGCCGGCCATGTTGCCGACCACAAGAATCGAAATAGAGCAGTGGTCAACCAGTCCTGTCTGTCAATGGGTTGTCGTGTCATCATGACGACGGCTGCCATACTCATCCATTATAAATGAAACCTACCTTCTTCTTCTTCAAATGCCTCATCTATCGAAGATTGGCGATCATCATGGCAATGGTAGTCATGATGTACTATATGGAATTGTAATGCAGTGGTTTTCTGTGGCCTTCTGTATCCTTATGCCGTTGACTCTTCATTAAGGCGGAGGGCCTTCAGGACCAGTTTCCCAACCCCACGACAAAAGACTTTATTGCGAAAATTTTGAAAAAGACGGATAATTTTAATAACTAGTCTAAATACGGATCCGATTTTCTTAGACTTGTAGACTTTTATTGTAGTTATAAAAATTAGAAAAATTTCTGTGAAAATGAACGAGACTTGGGATTACGAGGTTGAGTGATCTGCTCTAAGAAAGCTGTAGCGTAGACAGGGGTGTATTGGCTGCCCGAAAGCTTTTCTTATCTATTTCTTTTACAAGTCCAGTGGTTTCTCTTTTAAAGATACAGGCAAGTGTCATAGTCACAAAGAAAAAAAAACAAAGAATGCAGTAGTAGTAGTAGTAGTATGGTTTGACACAGTCCCAGGCCACGGTGTGGGCCCATAGGACTCCAGTGGACCTCCTGATTATAGTGGATTCCGAACCACTTGGGAAACACAGTGAAGTCACACGATTAGTTCGGAGGTGACCAGGACAAGTCCTACCATGTTTCCCTACCGGCACTGTGCACACGACCAATTTATCTGCAGCTTTGAACCTGCTCTGGTCCGCTGGATTCAACTTGGTATGGCGGCCGGCTAACAAAGAATGCAAGAAAAATTAATATTCGTACAATGAACAACAAACAACATTTTCAAAAATACAACATATTAAACCTTCAATGGGCTGCAAAAAATTAAGGACATTAAATTCGAATAGATGGCACCTTACTATAACTACTATTGTATAAGCCAAGTATGGGCGATACATGTATAGGTGAAAAGTAGAGAGAAATGTCAAATAAAATGGTAAAAGCGGTTAATGGAAATGTAACAGAGTTTTAGGGTTGTAACATAAAAAATATTTAAAAAAGAAAAACAATAGGTGGAGCCGACAACAGAACCGCTGACGCAGATGTTCTGCGCACTTGACCTTGGGTCCCTAGCAAACGTACTAGCTTATTTTTCACTATGTTTGGCTTACGGTGAAAACCTCCCGCTTAATATCGGTCCCAACTGCTTGATTTGATTGTTGATTTGAGTTGAGTTGATTGATTCAGCAACCGATGCCCATCGCACTCACCTGAAAAAAACTCCCAATGAAAACTTCCCCGCCCCACATATTTTACATATATTAAATATTATACTACCTACTCAACTTTAACCCCCAGCAAAGTGAAGAGGCATATATGGTAGCTGAGTAAGACATAAATTGACCCGGGGGAGGTCAAAATTAACATGTGACCATCTAGCTCGCGGCGAATGGAGATGCAAAGTTATTAATCTTTCGGTTAGTCGAGGGGAAGAGGCAGAAGGGGGTCACGCGGGGGTCACCTACCCTGGGGATGAGATATCACCTGCCCCATTTTACATTCCAAAGTAGCTGAGTTTCGTAACTAATTGGAACCGGGTGGGAAGTCAATTTGGCGGTTGGGAATATTGGTTGGAATATTGGGTTGGAATATTAATGATGCGCGGGGAGATCTTCTCTATGAGATACAAATATTTGCGTTTGCAGAATTGAATTTATTTGATTCTATAAGTATTTTAAGAGTAGGTCAGTAGGGGGCAGATATACCTGTATTATGTACTGAACAGTGCCAGGTTTGGCTATGGGGTCAGGAGGGTCATAGCCCCAGGCACCTACGTGTCATGGCCCAAGGCAGGGACGGATCCAGCCCATTTTTTTGGTGGGTAGTTGTGGGTCAAAATAGGAAAAACCTATGTAAGATCGATTAAATCAGAGCGTAATAAATTAATTTACAATAGATTTACCAAATTTGGGGGGGCAGCTACCCCCCCTACCCCCCTGTATCCGTCCTTGCCCCCAGGGTCCCTACAAAAAAGGGGCCCCCCACGACAAGCCGCAAAATACAAAATCGCAATAGATTAAAAGAACAAAAACAACAAACTAAAGCAAATAAATAAACTTTTCAAAATATTTGGCGGGAAATTGGAACGTGCCGTGGCATCAATGGTTAATCGCCTTATATTACTCTATTTTAGTCTGTTCTATTTTGCATCCTGTGCCTCTATTTTATAAATGATAGTGGAATATTTGGGTAAAGGTGCAAGACTTTTCTGGCCGAGAAAGGGCCCCCACACATAATTGCGGCCCCCTACAATGCCAAGCCCGGCACTGGTACTGTATCATTCAAGGCCACCCCAAGGATTTGCTTGTTGGCACGAGGTCTAGTTGCATGCAAATCATTGAAGACCCTTCATGACTTGTTTCTAAAGTGTGAATTTATGTCACTCTATGGCACATTATTTACGCAAATACCAGGTACTTAATAAAAATTCTACATTTATTTTGCATATTGCAAGTCCCATGGGAAGATTACTGAGTCCAGAAAGGTAATTTCCCATTTATATAACGGCCTGCCATATCACACTGTCACACATCACGGGAGCCCTTAGTCCTTCTATCATCCCTTCGTTTATTACACGCAGAAGGCGATACTTCTCGTTCCTCATCACTTGGCCGAAGTATATTAGTTGCCGTTTCGTAACCGTCTGTAGCAACTCGACTTCTGTATCTCTTCGCCTCAGGACCTCAGCATTAGGAACACGATCTCTCCCGGATATATGTGCAGTACTCGTCTTTGTATCCACAAAGCATTGATTCTAATCTTCCTGGCTTGTGTCAACGTCAATCCCTCCATAATTCTTCTATTAAACGACTGTTATTGCTATTCTCTTGTTGCAGGGGTGTTTTACCTGTCTTCCAGACACTGGCTCGGTATCATCCTGATAGTTCTGGTTGGGGGTGCGGTGGGGGTTGCTCTTCCCTACGCCCTCAGCACCGACGACTCTGGCTTCCAAGAACGGCTCCAATTAGCTACAATAATTCTCAAACAAGTGCCTCTTATCGATGGGTAAGTTCTCTATTGTGCTATTCATGCTTCATCATACATAAAATAGAGCTCGCAGTAAATATATATTTATATCTATATATAAATATATTTGGTTGTTCTATTACTAAGCCAACCTAGCGGAGTTAGGGCTATAAGCCGTCTCTAACACTCAACTAGGAAAGCCCGGGCCGCCTGCTTTGCATGCCCTCTGAAGCATGGTCAGAAAATGTAGCAAGTGTGGAGTATTGCAATTGGTTGACCAACTAAATCAACTAATAATTTAAGAGTGTACAGCCCGTAGGAAGTTGGCAGCCCGAAACGTAATACTTTTTGTTTTTTATTTAATTAACTAAGCATGTTATTAAAGATTTGGCTAATCAAAGTTGTAGAAGACTACTTCATGCATCATATTTTAAGATATTTTTAATTTTCGAAATTGTAGTTTTTTCAGAAATATGCAAATATTTTATAAACAATAACTTTTCACTGGGGCAATTTCAAGTCAAAACTCTGTACTTAGCTTGAGCAGGCCCTTCACCCAGCGAAATTGCGTACCTAATTATCTTGTGCAGGCCCTCTAAATAAATAAATAAATAAACATAAATAAGGAACTTTTTGTTCTATATTACAAAGCCAGTGTGGGGCTTGAACCAACAATCTTTCGGGTGAAAGTCAGAGTCCGTTCCACTACTCTTCGTATCCCTTGAGCCGCCATATTGATATCGGTCTACACCCCACGATGTGGATAGCACTTTCAATTCTAAAATTATTTTGTTTAAATTTTTAACCCCATGATAAGTTAATACAAAAGGGAAAGTCAAAGTGTGAGAGTCTACATAAAAGGAAACTAGGACTACTAAACAATGACGGGTATATTTTACATTCACTAGCAGTTAGGGGAAACTCCTCGGCTGGGGGGCGGGCAGTTACCCCCCCCCCCCTCCCTCCCCTTGGACCACAAATGACACCCCTGTTCGAGTATATGAGTCATTTTGACTATGTAGGCATTTTAAGCCTCTTTAATGTAATAGGCCATTTACGTACAGTCGGTATCATGCCTACTACAGGTAGTACTTTCAAAGTCACTCAGATTCAATTTTAACCGCTTTCAGTTCAGAGCTTAAACGCTCTCCTTTTCCACTTGCACCTTTTATTCTGTAAAACGCTTTCAGACTGTTCTCAGCACTCAGCAGGCGACAATTTGCATTGTGCTGGAAGTAATAATAAAAATCGCTGAATAGAGAGGCCAGACAAATTGCTTTTCGCTGTATCGGTTCAAGTGCATATTTCAGCAGTCAAGATAATGACTTGACAATAATATGCAGGCTAAATGAATTGTCTTATTGGAACGTGCTGTCTCTTGTGCAACTTGTTTTTGCTTTCCAATTTATACGTAGTATAAGGAAAGCTTTGTGATGGTCGAAATTTCCGATTCCGAGATTTCAACGGAGTTAGACGTTTTGAGGTCCCAGGAACCAAAAAAAGTGGTTTTTACGAAATGTCTGTCTGTCGCTCTGTCTGTCTGTATGTCTGTACGTGTGTCTGTCTGTCTGTGCGTCGATTTCCGGGGAAACTACCCGGTCGATTTTGATGAAATTTTGCATGTAGGTTTAAAAACATCATATCTCGGGACCATTTTTTTTATTTTGGGCAAACTCAGTTTGGAGGGGGTTTTATTCTCAAAAAAACTAAAAAAAAAAATTATTTCCCAAAACGGCTTCAACGATTTCTTTTAAATCCACATATATTGTAGTTGTTATTAATGTTGACAAAATGCGGGGGGTCGCTTGCCCCTCGATAGTTTGCTTCAGGGGGTTTCTGCTTTATTCATAGTGTCTGTTAGACAACCATTGAAGACGCGAAGCTCCGAGCTTCCTTCACTGACATGAGACGGCCCGTGAAGCTTGTATTACTACTTAGTATCATAATTATAATATAATAAACTTGCGTTTTAATGTCAAACTTGCAATAAAAGTATAAAATTTCTCCATTGAAACCCATTAGGAGTTGTTATTTCACAGATTTCCTGTTACGGGTAATTTAGTTAATATTCTGTTCACATTACGCGAAATTTCCCCTTAATGGGAGTACTGCATCATATTATACAATATCATTGCTACTCAACACAATTACATTTATGTCATAAATTATTCCGAGCAACGCAGATTAGTCATCATTAGCCATTAGGGTAATGACAACCCTACAATTTCTGTCACCAATTAGGAGCAAATCGGTGTACCTCCACAGCGCGTTTCGCACCTTTCTTTGTACCAACAACACCAGTCAACTCTATAGGAAATTCATGTTTAACACGTAAGAGACAGAAGCGTACGGAATCGGAATAAAAAAGACATGATGCCTCTAATACAATTAATGCGAGGCCGCAGCCAAAATTTTTTTTTTTTTTTATATTTCCATCTAACGCCACCGCAGGTTAGGCAACCCCAATATAATATATATAATTTGAAAAATAATTTGTGAACTAAAATAGTTTAGCTGGTAGAGTAGCCATTCGGGGCTGAAGCTCGCCAAATATAAAGACGTTTTTCATTTCATAATATATTTAAAACTCCATTCTATCTAGGATACGCTGAAAAATATTTCGGGGGGGGGGGGGGTGGAGTCCGGGCCCCCTGGACTTCCCCTCTGGCTACGGGCTTGGCTTACTCTAATATCATTCCAGCCGTGTGGGATGATAGGTCCCGCGTTTTTTTTGTGCGGACAAAACCGACTTTCACAGAAAAGATCAACCGCAGAGCCGAAAAAAAATTTACAGAAATATTTCTCAACATCTCGATAAATGACATTTTAACATAGTGTACTGCAACCAGGCTTCGTACAAACTTCAGTTTGGTATTTTAAAACAGAAGTAGGCGGAATCTTTTTTGGCTTTTCACAAATACAGATCATTAAACAATTGAAAACTTGGAAATATTTTGTTTTCTTTGCTGTTTTTGACGTGCTAAGTTTTACCTTCATGCTGGAAAGATTTAAATCATGATTAGCCGGGTAAGCTATTCCTAACGAACGATTCAACACGCGCGAATTGCCGACGCCGCTTTTCATCGTATTAAATTGGCTAGCAGAGGATTTCTTGTCGAATTTTCAAGCTGGCGCCGATGCGAAGCCGACCTTACTTCTTCTAACGGGCCAGCTCATAGAAATCTTGTGAAGTAGACTCTGTGTGTTTCTACCAATTATTCACCAGGCCTCATATTTTCTACAATAAAAATCGTCGGCAACTCGCTCGTGTCAAATCGTTCGTGTGAACGCGTTGGTGCCGCCATACCTAATGATGGTGATTTCCACCATTTCATGACATTTAGGACATGTCAGGACATTACAGTAGTGGTACGGACACCAGAAAGATTGTTGGTTCGAGTCCTACACTGGCTACATTTTCTGGCCATGCTTCGGAGGGCATGTAAAGCAGGCGGTCTTCCTAGTTGAGTGTAAGAGAGGGCTTTATAGCCATAACTCCGCCAGGTTGGCTTGGTAATAGAACAAAAAATAATTATTTATTTATTTATTTATTGAAAACTCTCCGTAAGGAAAACTGCATTCCATCAGCAGGCTGATCATGGCGATTATAATACCCGGGTTATTATAATACCCTGGTCTTAAAAATGTAAACAGGATAATTTTATAATGGAAAGTGCTATTCAAAATCTGTTTGTTTACAGTTTTAATCCCAGGAGTAAGTTAATACCAATCGCCATGATCAGGCTGCAGCATGCATATTTTGTATAGAGAGCAGTACCATCCAGGATTCCTATATAACTGATACTTTTCAGGCTATGGTGGGACCGGGCCCAATTTCCGTGTTTGAAACTTTGCAAACTTTAAAGAAACAAGAAGGTATAAGTTGTAGATAAGATAAGAGTGAGTATCTACGGGTGCACCACAATTTAGATAATGGGATGAAATACTGCTGGCGTGACATGTCGCCGTTTGCGGCTCTGACCAATAGATTATGCCTCGGTATACAATACTGTATAACAGCTCTTGTTCTTCTTCCCCTAAGGTGAAGGGGGGGGGGGTGAGGGGTGCTGCTGTAAGCACGTACTACTACTACTACTACTACTTCTTCAAAACTGATTTCAACAACTTTAGGTTCGCATATGGTTGCATCTGACGGTTAAGAAATGGCAACTTACATACTTCCGTCATGTGATAACGAACGAGACGTGAATTATAGCCTTCTGCATGTAATAATCAAAGGGAAGATAGATGGACTGAGGGCTCACGGTAGAAGAAGAACATCCTGGTTGAAGAACCCGCAGCAGTGGAGAGGCATATAAAGAAGAAGAAGATTTTGACACAGAATTAGTGCATTTGAAACGTAGATATACAGATACACTGAGGTCCTGAGGCGAATGGACATAGAAGCCGCGTTGCTTCTGACGGTTAAGAAACCGAAACTAACATACTTCAAGTTTAACCTAATGCCCCGATAATAAATTATTATTAATTTCTTTTTGCGCTAAGCCCGCAGACCGGTTCTGACAGTATTAAGACTAACTCTCAGCTTTGATAAGGTTAATACCTCCAGGATATTTTTGTGCATATTACCCAAATAACCCTAAAATAAAACAAAACTTTTAATTCCTTTGGTTGTCTTTTAGTAGGTTTCTTGCAAGAAATTGTACTTTTTCATTTGAGGGGGAGGAGGGGTTCTTCTTAGAGGAGGGAAAACCTTCTTAGTTGAATGTTTCTAACCCTCTGACGGAGAGTTATGCCGCTAAGAAGCAGTTTATTGGTTTGTTTCCGCTTGATTGCAAGCTTTTTTCTCCTTCCTCGACAACAAAGACCCCTTTTTGTGGTTCATTGGTAATTTCTTTGTAAACCTTGCAGTTCTTTGGGATAACATTCCCCTGATATTCGACGAAAGAGAAAAAATTGCTTTGTTCAATCTTTTGATTGATGGGAGAAGTGGTCCAAAAATTTACCGTTAGTTAAACAATTTTACAATAAAACTATTTAAAATCCACTTTAACGGTGTTAACATAGTTTGATTCAAGAGAGAACATGGAAGTTTACACCCCAAAAACTAAAAAAAGAACCGTTCCGAGTCCGGGTCCGGTCTCGAACATGCTTTCCAATTTATCAATTAGTAGAGAGAAAGTGAGTAATTTCATGGTAAATAATTTTCCTATGGTTAAATTTCGGATATCTCAGGGGGGGCGTTGTCCACCTGACGTCACTGGAGGTGAGGTAAATTCTAGATAGGTCAGACCAACACATAAACACACAGTAATAATTGCACGGCACGCAATACATTTGAGCGTGAATTTTCTATCATTTTTTTTTGCACAAAACCTAATAGATTTTTGGGAAAGCACCCTGTCCGGTTTCGTTACTCAATTCAACACCTAAAACATGCCAGAAGGTAGAAATCATCGATAGAAAGGTTTCGCAGAACAATTATTTTTTAGTCCTTTTTCTTTAAAATTTAGTTATTTTTATTTTTTTACCCCCAGAAGCAAACTATCAAGGGGCAAGCAACCCACCGCATTTTATTAAGATTAATAAGGGCAACAATATATGTGAATTTAAAAGAAATCGTTGGAGCCGTTTTCGAGAAATAATTTTTTTATACGTTTTTTTTTTTTAGTTTTTGGTGAACTGGCCCCCCCCCCCAAATTGAGTTAGCCCAAAATAAAAATAAAATTCTCGAGGTATGATTTTTGTGAACCTACATGCCGAATTTCATCCAAATAGGTTGAGTAGTTTTCCCGGAAATCGATGAACAGACAGAGTGACAGACAGAGCGACAGACAGACAGACATTTCGTAAAAACCCACTTTTTTGCTTCCTGGGACCTCAAAACGTGTAAATCCGTTGAAATCTGGGAATCGAAAATTTCGACCATCACAAAGCTTTCCTTATACCTAGGTTAGTTTACGTATAAATTGGAAAGTAAAAACATTGTTTTTTAATTCACGTACATTGTAGTCGTTATTGCAGTAAAATTAAAGCCCACTTAGTCGCTGTTCCCTTGGTAGTTTGGTTCTGGGCAAAAAATAAAATAAAATAAAAAGTACTAAGAATTGAAAAAAAAATCATGTCTCTGGACATTTTTTCTGTTTTCGGCTAACTCAATTTTTTTTTTGTAGCGAGGGGTAGGGGTATTATTACTATGTGCATTTTTGTTAAATTTCTGATGGCATTACCATTTTTGTATACTCCTCATTTTAAATTATTTGTTGAGGGATGGTGGCTCTTAGCTATAATTTATTTAATATTATATTATTTTTATTAATATTTAATTTATATTACTATATAATGGTTTATTATTATTAATTATTATTAATTATATTTATATCTTGCAGAGCCACTGCACTATGATCGCTCGATAAGCGGAAGCTTGAGCGTGATAATGCTGATTAATAACAAATTGTTGTTCTCAATATATGCACCTTGTCCGGGGTTACCGGTCAAGGAAAAAAGTGAAAAGTGAAGTAATTTATATTAATTTCATATGAGTTATTATCAGTAATAAATTAACCTTAGTTTATATGAGCTTTAGGCTGCTCTATTGACCTGTTATAGCTCTACACGTTCCATAGTGGCTAGGGGTAATTGGATTGGTGGTAATTGGATTGGTGGTAATTGAATGCCCCTCTTCACTTCTGACTCATCAAAAAAAAAAAAAAAAAAAAAAAAAAAAAAAAAGTAGTAGCCTAAATTCCGTTACAAATTAATTAATACTTGATACCCTATTTACCATTCATATTCCGTATCAGAACCATGTAAACCATCATCATGTACAAGTCATAAAATTATACTGTATGAGGCATAAGGTAATGTAATATATAATATCACGTTTCAGCACACAGCAGTGCAAATACCCATCAGCAATTGAGGGGGGGAAGGGGCGATAATTATGAAATGAGAGAGGGAGCCGGTGAAACGAGCAAATATTGCAAAATGGCGTTAAACTGGGAATAGTGGAATTCCCAAAATTAGAGAATCATAAAAAAATCTGGACTTGACGGAACCAGTGACTTGTGGTGGCCCGTGGACCGGAATTGATTGTTTCGGCAGAAAAGTCTTATATACCCTTCAACGAATATTCCAAAATCCATTATAAATGGAGACACATGATGCAAAATAGAATAGAAATGGATAAGGCGATTTAATGTCACGACACGCTCCAATTTCCCGCCAAATATTTTGACTCGTATTTGCTTTAATTTTTTGTTTTGGTTGTTTAATCTCTTTTTTCTCTAATATCTAATTTTGTATTTTGCGACTTTTTTGGGGGCCCCTTTTTTGTGAGGGCCCTGGGGCCATGGCCCTTCTGGTCCCATAGTCAAACCCGGCACTGGGCGGGCCATCGTGTTACCTATACGGCGCTGCGGGGATGCCCGGAGGGGCCTGCCCCCCCGAAAGTTTCTCCGGCCCCCCTGGGCCCCTCCACTTTTGAGATATTTTACATGTTATATATAGGTATATAGGTATATTTTCATGAAAAATGATTAAAATGTCTGCGAAACCTTTCTAACCATGATTTCTACCTTCAGGGATACTTTAGGTGTTAAATTGAGTAACGAAACCGGACAGGTTGCGTTCCCAAAAAACTATTAAGTTTTGCGCAAAAATTGTTTTTTTGAAAAATTATAGAAAATTTACGCTCAAGTGCATTGCGTGCCTTGCTGTGTGGTATTGTGTTGGTCTGACCTATCTAGAATTTACCTCACCTCCAGTGACGTCAGCTGGACAACCCCCCCTTCCTCCGAAATCTCGGAAATTTAACCATAGGAAAATTATTTACCATGAAATTATTCATTTTCCCTGTCTACTGGAAACTACTTGGAAAGCATGTTCGAGTAAACTCGGACCGGTTCTTGTAATTAAAAAATGTCAGAATTAAAACTGGGTACAAGACTGCAAGTTATTTACATTCATTATACTCCCAGTGAAAAAACAATGTGTTTTTTTATTGCCCCCCAATAGAACTCATGCCCCCCCCCCCATGGCCCCTCCGCCTTAAAATTTCTAGCGCCGCCACTGCCTATACACTGTACTCTCCCGCCAAGTCTAGTTTTTTCTTGGTTCTCAACTTTCCAACATTTGCAAATAGCCAAATACCATGACCGTAGCAAAACGTGTAGGCTATCTAGAAAAAATTCTTCTTCCATAACCCATATGAGCTGATTTTGAGGCGTTAGAACGTTTTGCGTTAGTAGCACCTGACAAAAACCCAGCAACGTTTAAATTAGGTTGTCAAAATATGTAAATATGCCGTGTAGCGGAAGAGACAGAGCGATTTACGTAGCAACATTTACACAATCCCCTTGTGTTGCTTACTCAGCAAAAACACTTTGCTGTTTTGAAACTAGACTTGGCTACTATAAGATGACCTAGCCGGATGTTGCGAAATTTAAATCTTCAGACTGATTTGAAAATTACAATATAATTGTTCAGCCCTATTTAATTAAGTTTGTCTTCCTCTAACAGCGTCTTTGCTGTTGGATTTTTAATGTATCTAATAGGTACAAAGCCACCAATTAACGTTTGTTTTTTCCCATTATGAGGTAAAATTTTCGAAATTTCAAAAGATTCTGTAGGATTAGAACCTTCCCCAATCAAGAAGATAAGTTTTGTTAACACATTAAGGCTATCCAGATCCGGGAGTCAGAGTTTACGAGGCTTATCAGGGAAATCCAAAAGTAAGGTAGAATTAAGCTTCCCTGCTAATAAGTTTTTCTGAAATTTTGTTATATTGTGACGTCAGTATCTGTCACAGTAGGTTTTTTTTCCGGGTCGGTTTGCAAACCTTGGCAAGGTCTGCAAACATGATCTGGCTTGTGCATTTTGTCGCATCACTTCGGGTGTCGGTTGATGCATGTAGAACTTCAGGCTGTGTACCGTAGATGTCTAGGCCGCTTATGCTTATACATGGGCGAGACCGGCTTCTTACGGTGTACAGTCTGATTAATCTCTAACGGTCATCCGGAGGTGATAAAAAGGCAGCGACTGACAGTTACTGTGTCCAGTCTCATCCAACTTTTACCGTAAACATTCTTTTATTTTTGACATATTATGTATTTTATTCTTGACTCGCCAAAGTCACTTTATTAGAAGATCTCCAAATTGTGAACGTATAAAAGTGTATAGTGATTATTAGATATAATTGTGAGTGAACTTCAAGGATGAATTTCATGTAAACGCAGTCATGGGGCGGTGAGCGAGGGCTCCCCCCAAATCATGCTGATCCAGAACTCAGAGCTGAGCGCATCGGGCCATTGCCCCTCGCGCCCCTTTCGACGGTTACCAGGGACCTCTACACTGTCAATCCAGCCGAGTTACCAAACTGGCACAAGTGCGTGATATCCCACTTATAGAGTAAGTCCGCTATATGTGAATAATATAATGTACAACCATGTTTACCTACGATATTTCTTATTAATTAGCAGAATGACCTACCCGTAGCTAGTCGGATGCTTGAGGAGATTTTAGAGTCAGTTCAAGAGAAATCTCCACAAGAAAAATGGCGCCCAACGTAAATTTTTTTTTTTTTTTTTTTTTAACTTGATTAATGGTTTTTGATAGATAATGTTTCTGTGTTGCAGTTTTATTTTTCTCTTGCATTTTGCCACTTACGGCTAATTCGGATTGTTCGCAATGTAACGTAATGATATTGTTCCTTGAATTTTTAATTGCACATGGTTTGCGGTCATATTTGTATAAGATAGTACTTTGCCATACGGTATGTTGTTCATAAGATGCCTTG
Organism: Psococerastis gibbosa; assembly: GCA_963971405.1. NCBI lineage: Eukaryota > Metazoa > Arthropoda > Insecta > Psocodea > Psocidae > Psococerastis > Psococerastis gibbosa. Next base: position 48,149,543 of record OZ020486.1, on the reverse strand, counting down.
CACTAGGTTCATATTGTACAGTTTTTTTGGTGAGCTCTTTATTCACGTAACGCGTACGTAATTATTTCTCCCAAATTTGATACATGCACATCTGGCGTGGGTCGATTGGTCACTGGCTAAAGTGCGACTTGAACGAATTTTCACTTGTTTCGGTGATGGAGAATGCTGTTAGTGGATGGTTTCTTATATTGGGATCTGCTGCAGTTTGGTGTCTTCTTAGGTAATCTGGTGTAACTCTTAATTGAAATTTTTCCTAAGGTGTCGGGAGTGCCTATGCGAGCCATGGGTTTGGGCTTGTCTTATTAGGTTGCCTCCTGTCAACTGCTACATGTGTGAGCAGGTTCGTTTTTGTTAAAATCAGCTGTTAGTCCAGTAACGTGTATGCTTTACTGAGAAACTAGGCGTAATTTTTTTTTTTCTTTTGCTTTTATTTTTCTCTCTAATTGGGTAAGTTTTTCATGTACGTTAATTTCTGCCAGTATATTGTCGTGGGCATTGCCAGCCGACAATTGGCTACTGAGATTATTGTATATCTAGATTCTACTTCCTGATTGACTCTTGCCTACTACGAGAATTAATGTGTGGTTTTTTTTTCATTACACGTACACGTACCTTTTACACCGTTAATTTGCTCAAGGGGGAGGGTTGGGTTAGAATGTTAAACTGAGGCCCATAGGGGGGTTAGGTAGAGTTACACAGGTTACCTACATACTGTATTCATACAGGTTGGCGTGGTTTAGGTTGAGTGTTTTATATAGGTTGGTGTTTGGATGGACTGGTTACTGTTTTGGGGTTAGGGCGAGTGCCCGCCTTACCTATTTTATGAAAATTGTAGCCTTGGCTCATGTGACATTTTTAAATTCTTGACTGGTCGTTCTTCTCTTTGGGTTGTTTCAATATGCTTGGTAACCTATTTGGTTGTGTAGATGACAAGAGTTCGGTTTCCTTTTTGTTTACAGGTTCCCTAGAAGTATGTTTGTATCTGGTTAAAGTTCCCCTGGGGACCCCAGATTGTGAATGGTGCCCCCTCTTGCTTCCTCGGTGGTTGAGCCGGGCAGTTTTGACCTGTTGTATCACACCTTGGGTATGTTTGTAGCGGGTTCGCCTGAACTTTCAGTGAGATACCTCCTCTAGTTTTGGTTCCATTGGTTGTCGAGCCTGGCAGTTTTGGCCTGTTGTATCACGCCATGGACGACTAGTAGCAGGCTCGTCTGATTTGTCAGTGACGCTGTTTGAGATGTTGGTACTGATGGAACTCTGGTTTTCCTGTTCAACTTGTATGTTTGCTTGTGTGAATGAGTCTTGTGGTTCTCTGAAATGTATGTCATTGGTTTCCTTTTTATTTATTTATATCTCTTGTCACCTCAGAACCCGACTCTGTATTTTTCTTGGTATCGTATACCCGATTGCTCCTTAATGATTGAATTGTAACATGTACCCTAATCTGTGTCTGACTTGCAGAACTGTTTATTATTTTTTGGTCTTCTTTCTCTCTCCTTTCGCTTTTTTTTGGGGGGGGGGATATTCTGTGACGTCAGTATCTGTCACAGTAGGTTTTTTTTCCGGGTCGGTTTGCAAACCTTGGCAAGGTCTGCAAACATGATCTGGCTTGTGCATTTTGTCGCATCACTTCGGGTGTCGGTTGATGCATGTAGAACTTCAGGCTGTGTACCGTAGATGTCTAGGCCGCTTATGCTTATACATGGGCGAGACCGGCTTCTTACGGTGTACAGTCTGATTAATCTCTAACGGTCATCCGGAGGTGATAAAAAGGCAGCGACTGACAGTTACTGTGTCCAGTCTCATCCAACTTTTACCGTAAACGTTCTTTTATTTTTGACATATTATGTATTTTATTCTTGACTCGCCAAAGTCACTTTATTAGAAGATCTCCAAATTGTGAACGTATAAAAGTGTATAGTGATTATTAGATATAATTGTGAGTGAACTTCAAGGATGAATTTCATGTAAACGCAGTCATGGGGCGGTGAGCGAGGGCTCCCCCCAAATCATGCTGATCCAGAACTCAGAGCTGAGCGCATCGGGCCATTGCCCCTCGCGCCCCTTTCGACGGTTACCAGGGACCTCTACACTGTCAATCCAGCCGAGTTACCAAACTGGCACAAGTGCGTGATATCCCACTTATAGAGTAAGTCCGCTATATGTGAATAATATAATGTACAACCATGTTTACCTACGATATTTCTTATTAATTAGCAGAATGACCTACCCGTAGCTAGTCGGATGCTTGAGGAGATTTTAGAGTCAGTTCAAGAGAAATCTCCACAATATAGAAGCAGGCTTTGGTCCATAAAAGTCCTTCAGGTCGTTATTAATACTACTACTACCTTCCGACTCCCGCAATTATAGAAGACATCACTAAAAATGCAGGTACTTTTGTCTTTTGAGTTTTGACGTACAGTTGTTTTGGCGCCAAAAGAAAATGAAAAAATCAACCATGTTGTTACACCCTGGTGACATCTGCAGTGATTCACGGCTTCACGGGCAACCAAGTTGATAATGTATGCTCGTGTATAACCCAGTTTGCCCGCCACTTTTTGCCGCCATAAATGTTGCAAGAGCTGAGATTTCGCAAGCCACGCTGTTCTTGGGTTAACAATTCAACAGCAGAGCTCTATCTCCCTTGTTTATTCGGTCTCTAATTTTTTCTTCATTTTGGTTTTCTTTTCCTCTGATGATTTTGCTGTGAATGAAGCTCCTTGCAATCTGAATACAGGAGTAGGGCAAATTCAGTACCTCTGTCATTGACTCTGGGGAAGCTTGGGTACTGTTCACCGCGTTTTTGCTTTCCAATTTATGCGTAGTATAAGGAAAGCTTTGTGATGGTCGAAATTTTCGAATCCGAGATTTCAACGGATTTACACGTTTTAAGGTCCCAGGAACCCAAAAAAGTGGTTTTTGCGAAGTGTCTGTCTGTCTGTCTGTAGTTCTGTCTGTTCATCGATTTCCGGGCAAACTACTCAACCTATTTGGATGAAATTTGGCATGTAGGTTTAAAAAATCATGCCTCGGGATAATTTTATTTTATTTTGGGCCAATTCAATTTGGTTGGATTTTATTCTCAAAAAGCTAAAAAAAAAACGTCTAAAAAATTATTTCTCAAAAACGGCTCTAACGATTTCTTTTAAATTCACATATATTGTAGTCGTTATTAATGTTGACAAAATGCGGGGGGTCGCTTGCCCCTTGATAGTTTGCTTTTGGGGGTAAAAAAATAAAAATAACTAAATTGTAATGAAAAAAGACTAAAAATAATTTTTCTGCGAAACCTTTCTATCGATGATTTCTACCTTCAGGCATGTTTTAGGTGTTCAATTGAGTAACGAGTAATTGAGTAACCTATTTGGTTTTGCATAAAAAAATATTTTTTGAAAAAATGATAGAAAATTCGCGCTCAAATGCATTGCGTGCCCTGCCATTTTTGCTGTGTGGTAATTAATGTGTTTGTCTGACCTATCTAGAATTTATCTCACTTCCATTGAGGTCAGGTGGACACCCCCCCCCCCCCCCCCCGAGATATCGGAAATTTAACCATTTGAAAATTATATACCATAAATTACTCATATTCTCTATCAACTAATGTTGATATATTGGAAAGCATGTTCGAGTAAACTCGGACCGGTTCTTTTAGAGTTATGATATAACTGATCAAGGAAAAGTAGAGTAATCAAGTGGAGCAAGGGAGTGGAGGAAGCTCACGTGTCTCATCTGGGCAACTGTAGATGATTATTGATGATGATGAATACTTTTGATGAATCAGTAGAATCTGAGATGATAGGCCGTGGTCGTTCTGAAAGCGTACTTCCAAACGATTCGTCAACATCTGCGGTTGACATCTTCGGTGGAAATGCGTTGACTCCTGGCACTCGCTGTCACAAAAAGCCATTAAAAACTCACAAGCAATGTCATATTTCGTATAAAAAGCTGATAGTAGTTCATAGGTTTATAAATAGTTTCGAAGAATTCTTTCTGAAACAATTGAAACCAAACCAAAATCGCAAATTCAAATGAATATTCCTTTCACGAACAAAGTATTCTCTGAGGCTTGGGAACTCCCGTATATAATTTCTGATAAGTTGAAAATTCAGTTCAATTTCTGATCACGTTTGCCAGAGTGATTTTATAATATGGAAAAAGCTTAAAACTGCAACCAAATCAGCAAAAAAATGCTGTTGAGGTTTCCCTCTATTTCTTCATAATTTTTGTAATGGCGTATTTTTTATTTGAAATTCATATTTTCAGATTGCCTTCTTTTATTATTGCTTTGACTATTTTTGATATTGGCTGACCGAATTCCCTACCGTTATGGGCGTAGCCAGAGGTGCAGGGGGGGGGGGGGCACGTCCCTCACCCTGAATTTAAAGATTTGACGAGTTAACACTAGATAGAATTTGATGAATTTACACAATATAAAAAAGAGGGGGGCATTTTTAAACTAGATACTATTGTAGTATAATGAATACGATTTTAATGTTTGTATTACAAAAAAATTTAAATAAACCCGCGAAACCCAATTGATTTAATCGAACTTTTGCACCTGTTCCCCCTCTCGATTCAATCCTGTCTTAGAGTGTATCATTTAAGGTTATTAAACAGAGGCCTAAATCAATTGTAAACAAAGTTGTCGGCTGTCGCGACAAATGTAAAAGCTTTAGCTTTAAATGAAAGTGCAGTGAATCAACTCAAAAATACTTTCTGTGCACAAAGAAACTCGGGATGAGGAAGGAGAAAATTTGTATGTTGCATACGGGCAAGAAAGTTTACATCAGCTTCTGTATTTTGTATTTGATTTTCAGATTCTCTCAGAGGCAAAAACTAAATTTAAATATCCTTTCTTGTACGCGCCTGCCGTTTTGTACTCGTATTTGCATTACTGTCTGTAGATTATTATAAAATATTATGTTTTACGTCATATTATAATTTTACAACAAATTATAGGTAGAGTACTGGTTTAACTTTGTGGAAAATCTCTAAAGACAGAGAAATTAGAGAAAGAATGGAAAAGGGATTCGAACACGAGTCTTCACCTAGCCATTGTGATATTCTGACCACTGCACAAATTTGATTTTCGAATCTTGTTTCCGTACATTATTCCATATTTTAACGTATTCTTTTCTCTATTGGTATGGTCTAAATTACAAAGAGGAAATGTTAGGAGGAAAACGCGGCTGTTAGGCATGTTGCTGACAGCAAAATTCCAAATAGACCCATGGTCAAGGCCTCAAGGAAGAGGATTATTCCTTCGCGTTCAACCGTCAATTGTGCTGTACTGCTGTAGTGCTGGAGAGTACCCCAGTACAAGTTTTTTTTTGTTGCAAGGTCGATTTTCACAGGAAACATCGATCGCAGAGCCATAAAAAATACATGTTAAATTAACATAATGCTCGTCTTTATTTCGATATTTGGGGCATTCACCTATATCTATTGGGCACAGTTCTTGAAGGACTGCAACACCCATTGTTTTTTGTACAAATTATATTCAATAACTGTGGCCAATCTGAGTTAGAAAGAGGTAGTAGTATAGTGTTCGTCGGGTTAATAACGACTTAGGCCTCATATTTGGGCCCATAGAGCGACTCCGACTTGACTGTCCTATGCCAGCCCATAGGACAGTGGACCTCCTGATTATAGTGGATTCCGAACCACTTGGGAAACACAGTGAAGTCACACGGTTAGTTCGGAGGTGACCAGGACAAGTCCTACCATGTTTCCCTACCGGCACTGTGCACACGACCAAGTTATCTGCAGCTTTGAACCTGCTCTGGTCCGCTGGATTCAACTTGGTATGGCGGCCGGCTTAGAAAGAGGAACATAATATATATATATATATATATATATATATATATCCAAAATATAATGATAAATTATAATATAATACTTCATAAATCAAATTTTTTTCCTTATTCTTATTGTCTCTTAATAGCTTTACAAGCAATAGTTCATGAGAAATTTGATTCGGCTCAATGAGCGGATAGTTGCGTGTCCTGTTTGCTTTTATAATACAGTATTGCAAAAAAATTGCTTAGCTGTACAAGCTGTGATAAAAACGAAAATTGCATAGTACAGTAAATATCAAAGAAATGAAAGAAAAAAAATCTGAGCAAGTTTTTTAATAAATACAAATTAAGGTAATGGAGTTAGGCTGCCGCAGAAAAATACCGCAAGTTTTAATCCAGTGCTGACTGCGATACTTATTATGACTGACGTTTATGCAACTTATTATTTTATTCCGCCTCGCAAACTTTTACTTTTCGTAACTTTTGAGGACTTGGCCTTTTCAGCAAAGTAGTGGAATATTACCCTCATTCGCTTCAATTTTATTCCAGCTTACTTGTTATTTTAATTCACAGCAGAAGTTTAAAATTACAATTACTGGATTATATCATTTGTATACTAGTAAACTAGGAATAAGTATACTACAATAGCAGTGCAATGCATTACGTACAGTACTTAGGGTTTTATATTGTACTTGTATGAAGCTTAATAGACCACTTACTGTTGGCTCGGATCAAGTACCCATGAATATTCCACGAAAAAGAATCACCCAATGAGTTATTTTGTTCAGTATTAAAAGAATGAATACTGCAAAGCATTGTAGTTCTCTGATGCTCACAACATAATATGACTGATAGGGTGGTTCTGCTTTCATGGAATATTCATGGGAGCTTTATTCGTGCCAACAGCACTGCAATATATTGTACGTACGGTACCGTATTGTTGCTATATAGGCCCTAAGTTCTATATAAGAGAGATGGGACACTCACTTTCCGCCCAAAATAGATTTTTGAAATACAGGAGCCAATTGCCACGTCTCTTATGATCAGCCATTGAAAGGCCGCCTTTCCACAGACATTTTTGGTGAGAGTGAGTGTCCCATCTCTCCTTTATAGAACTCTAGTTGCTAATTGATACTGATACTTAACATTTAATAATATTGTAGAAAACATATTGTAAAGAAATAAACAAAATATTGACCTTTTTGTTGTTCTATTACTAAGCCAACCTAGCGGGGTTAGGGCTATAAAGCCTCTCTTACACTCAACTAGGAAGACCCGGGACCGCATGCTTTAGATTTCCTCCGAAGCATGGCCAGAAAATGTATCCAGTGTGGCACTCGAACCAAGGACGGATACAGGGGGTAGGGGGTAGCTGCCCCCCCCCCCAAATTTGGTAAATCTATTGTAAATTAATTTATTACGCTCTGATTTAATCGATCTTACATAGGTTTTTCCTATTTTTTGACCCACCACTACCCCCCCCCCAAAAAAAAAATAGGCTGGATCCGTCCCTGAGACCCTGACTTGAACCAACAACATGAAATTCGGAGTCTGTACCACTACTCTACTGGTCCTGACATTGTTTTTGTTGTTATTATGTGTTATCGGTATAGTAGGGCTCTATATTAGACAGGTATTGTCATCCGCCATGTTGTATCCATTATAAGTCTTGTGTATAAGCCAAGCATTGGGTGTTTACGTATTTATTTTTATAAATTTATCGTTGTTTATTTATTTTTATTTTAAAAAAACGTGCTACCAAGTAGGGAAGTTTGTAATAAAAAATTACTAAAACGGGTATTAGTTTTTTTCAATATTTTTCAATCTTTTACTTTTCTTACAATACTTACCATTTAGGAAATATGGGATACAACATGGCGGATGACAATACCCGGGTATATAGTGCCTTACGGTGTAGTAAGCCTATACGAGCCGATTCAATAATAATAATAGCAACAAAATAAGCTTATAACTTAAATTTTAACTATCGGTCATCGGATCGGGCCTTAGTCCCGAAAATAAGAACCCACCCCAGACCCCCATAATCACAAAGAAATAAAACCGACAATTTGCACTCTCCAAAGACAAAAACTAAAGAGAAAGAATCACAAAACCTTTTCCTGAAAATACTCCCCCCCCCCAACTTAAATAGCGTAAGAAAACTCTTTAGAGCAATTTTCTTTTATACCCAACCCTAATAAAAGAAAAATCTACCGGGCTCAGTTTTCCATCGAGAAAGAAATGAAGCAGTCGGGAAAACCATCGATTAAGAATTTTCCTCTACCATTGATGTCATTCAGTGGAGTGAGCACAAAAGAATGCGGGGCTTACCGAGTTGCTTAAAGTTGAAATTCTTCGGGAAAGTTTTCCATACGGTTAACCAAACTTTACTGCTGGATTATTGGTAGGTGATAAGATTATTAAATTGCAGGTGCGGCTTTTATGCCCAGTACACACGGGCTATTCGACCGCCAGTGATTCGCTGACAAATCGGGCATGGTAGTAAATGGACCCCCTAGTCCAATGCAACAGATTTTTGTCGCTGGCATGCCCTCGACACGCCAGAGATCTAGAAATCTCATTAACTGCGTTAAGCAATAGACCAACCTACCACCAACCCAATTGTTCCCATGACAAATCGCCAGGCATTAAGGGGGAAGAAGAAGAAGAAGACAAATCGCCAACGAATCACTGGCTTCTCCATCATCCTTTGATAAGGCACAGCCATGCATTCTTAGATGGAGGTGCCCGCCCAGTATTCCTTACAAATAATTTTTAAGCGATGGTGGGAAGCGCCCATAAAGCACTTTTTGAAGTCTCGGTAATAAACAAATAAAAAAAATATTAGCTTTTTTGTTCTATTACTAAGCCGACCTAGTGAAGTTAGGGCTATAAAGCCCTCCCTTACACAGGAAGGTCCGAGACCGCCTGCTTCGTGGCCAAAAAATGTAGCGAGTGTGGGACTCGAACCAACAACCTTTCGGGTGAAAGTCGGAGTCTGTACCACTACTCTACATGTCCTGACATACTGCACGCCACCGCCATGCTTTGAAACATGCATTGCCATACAGTGTTCCCTTTCAAGCGACGATGGGAACCGCTCTCAGTCACCATCCACTACGATTATCATGCAGTTAACAGCAGTAAAATTGTGCGAAAAAAAATTGGAGTAAAATAACTTGAAGTCGCAAACGGGGGATACAAATGATGGACTTAATGGGGTCGCACAGCATTTGTTTGCGGGGGTAATTAGTTGGCTCCATTTTGTAAATTGCACCCTTCCCCCGTCCGTTCGCTAATGCCTTCGCCGGCTTTTTAATTAAAGTTATTACATTAGTAACCCGACACGTACCGTCATGTGCAAATTGAATCGGACAATAGTTTTGTGGCGGCAACTATTAATCAAAATGGCGGCCGTACGATAGATGATAAATTACTACCTTTTTCAGTGTTTTCTTTTGATATGTCAAATATGGCGTCACGCCACGGTTGGGGTTGGTAGAATGGGCTTGGTATTAATTTGCCTCTGTTAATGTAGATACAGTATAATAGGATAATAGTTACCTTTGGAATCCCCACTATATATTTCTATTTATTTTTATCGATCGTAAAGCTACCGTATCATTTAGGCTGCATCCCTTATTCCCTTATAGAACCGGTACGAGTGAACCCCTACACGTTTTCCTATTTATCAAGTAGCATAGGTACCGAGACAATGAATATGAGTAGTTCCTTGGTAAATAATTTTCCTATGGTTAAATTTCAGTTGCCAACGGCCTTACTATGTTGAATCCATGAGAGCAGAGCATGTTTCAAACTGCGGCAAACTTGGTAGTGTGCACAGCGTTAGCAGGGGAACATAGTGGGACATAATAACGCGCTGAGACTATACCAGTCAGTCTACGTGCGTGTCGAGTTCTGATCACCTCCGATTTGATCTCCGATTTAACAACAAACCTTAACAAATTGTACAAGAAGAAGAGTAAATAACTAATTGATTTGATTTGATTTGAAATCGTGTGACTACCATGTTCCCCAAGTGGCTCGGATTCCACTATCATCAGGAGGTCCACCCTGTCAGTCAACTCCTCTTTCCCCCGAGGTGAAGGTGTCTGCCCTTAGGGTGCCTCAAGTTGACAAACAGATTCACTCCCCCCGCCAGGCTGACAGTGTTGCTTAAAGCAGAAATGCTGAAAGCAGGCGTTGGAAATAACACAACGCAGTTGCCTCGACTTTCCCTATCCTAAAGCAAAAAAAGAAAAGATAGGTAGGTCTTGAACGGGCAGACCAATAAAATACAACAGAGTAATAACGACAGGTTATGCAATGCATTGGGGCATGAATTATCCATAATGGATTGTTGCACTAATTAATCCCTAAAACATACCTGAAGTTAGAAAGAATCTACGCGTAGATCATGGGTTCAAATCCCGTCAAGTCCAGTTTGTTCCATATCCTCGAATTTCGGTTAAGTCAGAAATTATTTTTTCCATACAGAACTGCAGGCTATCTTATAGTTTGTTATCAAGCTAAAATCTTGCAAACACGGGAGGGGGTGGGTGTCAAAGCGAGTCTGTCTACATTTCAGCTGTATGCTCGTGCTAATTCTCTCTATATGGGATTGCTGATTAAGCAACAAACGCTTTACCCTCCTGAAGAGAATCTTAGCTCAAGGGATTCATTGACACACGATCAGCACAAACGGCGGGGGTTCCCACTGTGCACTGACAGTTCCTTTGTGCCTTTCTCAACAGGTGCCGAGAACTGCAGAGTCGCTCCAAGGTTCAAAATTGTTCATTAATTATTCTCTTAGGTCTGATACAGGTACAAAGGGACTGTCAGTACACGGAGTCCAAAACCTTTCAGGATGGAAGAGCCAAATGGTACAATTTACCAAATTTTCCAGTTTTCAATGAGCTACTAAAAATTTCCTTTCAGCAATTGTAACCCACAGAAAGAGGGGCTCTAGGGTACCGTCGACAAGACAAAAAGTCGTAACTAAAAACAGTTTTGGTCAGTAAGTCCCTATAAAATGTTTAAGGGGGGGGGATTGCCTAACCCTGTAGACTTGTCCTCGGTACGGTATGGTCTCAAAAAAGTTTCCCCAAAATAAAATCCTGATGTGTGTGACTGTATGTCTGTGAGTAGGAGGGCTAAATTTGCTGATTAGCCTAAGGCTGTGAATCCTCTCTGCGGCCCTGTTTATATCTGTCTGTAGCAACGCTTTACCCTAACCCAAAGCAACCATCGGAAATTATTGTCGACAAAATATCCGGTACCTGCAGCCCGCTGCTGACAGTCGTTTTTACAGCAAAACTTACATGCATAAAAGTTTCCCCCTGCTGTGGCAACCTTCCAAAACCAATTTCTTTTGTTGAAGGATTTATGAGTGCAACTGAAACTACTAAGAAAGATGGCAGGAAGCTGATACACAATTTCTAAGTAACTTCTGGATTGTCTAGTAAAAACTAGAGAAATTCAGCGACGAGCGGCGACTTTATTTGGCGCTGATTGGCTGATGCAGCACTAAATTGTTATCTATAATAATAGTTATAATAATAATAATAATCTCTATTTACCATTCAAATCAGGACATGTAGAGTAGTGGTACAGACTCCGACTTTCACCCGAAAGGTTGTTGGTTCTAGTCCCACACTTACTAAGTTTTCAGTCCATGCTTCGGAGGGCATTTAAAGCAGGCGGTTTCGGGCCTTCCTAGTTGATTGTATAAGAGGGCTTTATTGCCCTAACTCCGCTAGGTTGGCTTAGTAATGGAACAAAAAGTCAATATTTATTTATTTATTTATTTATGTACTATTAGAATGCAATTACGTACTGTAAAGTAATATTATTAATAATAACGTCCGCATCCTCAATCTGGCAATGATCTCCCTCTGTAAAAACGTATCTACTTGTTTCAGTCACAATGATCTTCCATGGAATTTACGAAAATTCCTGCACAATCGTCTGAAAAATTTTGACTTCCGAGAAGACTTGCGGCAAGTTTTACCATGGTCAAAGAGTCACTGGTCTCACACGGATCTTCCAAGACTCAAGGCGGGGCTAGTTTCGGCTCAAGTAAGTATGCATTTACAGAATAATAAGGCCTACCGTAAAAACGGGTGAATAGGGACGAACGGGTGTCTCGGGACAGAAGAACTTCACTGTCATAGTTTTCATTATACTGTAGGTTTTATAGGTTGGGGATTAGGTACTACAGGATATACTAGGTGTTATATGTGTATACAACTTTGCAAAGGCAAAAACATTGTCAACTCAGTGGGGCTAAAACGCAGCTGTCGGGCATGTTGCTGACCATAATATTCTAAATAGTGCCGATGTCAAGAGAAAGGATTCTCAACCAGACCTCAAGGCCTACACCCACTTTGAGCTATCGTCCAGAAAAAAATTAATAAACAATAAGTAACAAAGTTTTAGAAAAAAACAAACATAAAAACCTCTCCATCTCCCCCCCCCCCCTTCTTCTTCTGATCCAATTGTGTGACAATGCCTGGGAACCCAAAAAACTGACGGTTGCTATTGACACATAATTTATCGACTTTTCCCGGCTGACTGCGTTGTTTACGAGTTTTACAAATTGAAGGCAGCTGCCGCCTCAGGTTCTATACGTACGAGAGATGCGGCATTTTTGGCGCCAAAACATGCTTATTTTGAATAGGTGGGGTTTCCACATGCGTCAATGGTCAATGGTAAATATGGTTTTGACGTGGTAGCAGACATTTTTAGTATGTCTTTAATGTGTGCTAAAACGTCAATTTCACATTTATCATTGACCATTGACGTATGTGGAAGCCCTTAGCAACTGAGACAGAACCCATCACGGGCCACATGGCCTATAGGGTTCATTTTCTAATATGTATATTTTGTATTGTATTCTTAATTTTGAATATATTGATTGATTGATTGATTGATTGAGTTTGGCATGAATTCTAGCATTGTCGAAACGACAGATCCCGTTGTTTCTGTTGGTTTGTACGGATAAAGAGAAGCTAGAGTAACAGCCTTGTGCACTTACCTCCAAAACGGAAAAATTTCAATTGCACCCCTTTTTAGATGATTAATTATTGCCAGTAGTAGATACATGTACTACCCGACCACGATAGGTTGACATTTGGAACACTTTGTTTATTCGAAAACTTGCATAAGCGGAACACTGAGTTTATTAAATTTTTATTTAGTGATGCAAATGTCATCCTGTCGTGGTCGTGTAGTAGCATGGTATGTTCCCTCCCTCAGCACAATCCCTCGGTTTATTTTTTGTTGTCTTGTAGGAAGAAAGATACGTTTCATTTAAATTATATTTTCAAGGTTTTCGAAAAACATGTCGATTCTCTCCTTTATAGAACTCTACACTGTATAGCCTTCATAAAAGCTCTATATAAACCCATCACCGTCTTTCTTATTTAACTCTGCCTCAATACAGAAGTCAGAGTAGAGGGCGGAAGGTGGGAGGGGGGCTTGGAAGGGGATTGAGGTATTTGCACAGCGAAATCCTTCACTGCAGTCTCTGACATGTTTATTTTTGCAGGAGACGTCACGTAGGCTTTACTGCAGGTCTGTTCAGTATATTCTACAGACTCATACATAAGTAAAGGTGCCCTGGTTCCCGGTATATGCAATGAAAAGAACCAGTGCTAGTGAAACCGTAAATGCTTTCCTATTTAGGCGGTGTTTCCACATATGTCAATCGTCAATGAGAAATAGGGTTTTGACGTGGTAGCAGAATTTTTAGTATGTCTTTAATGTCTGCTAAACCTTCAATTTCATATTTCTCATTGACGATTGACGTATGTGAAAGCCCCGCCTTATCAATTAGTATTGGTGTCGTAATAGTACCAAGGTAAATAATTGTCCCGTAGTTAAAGATCGGCTGCCTATAGATTTTCCCTATCCTCAAGCATTGATCGATCGGAGGTATATATAAAATACTCAGGAAGCTTCTTCTGATGATATTTCTTACAACTCTACGCCTGATACTTCAGGAAATCTTCTTTTCTTTAAGGCGGGGTTTCTACATACGTCAATAGTCAATGGTAAATGTGGTATTGACGTTTTAGCAGACATTAAAGACATACTAAAAATGTCTGCGACCACGTCCAAACCACATTTACCATTGACCATTGACGTATGTGGAAACCCCGCCTTAATGTCTCTTCTATCTTTAGATTGGCGCTCACCATAGAAATTGATGTCATGATGATTATACTAGGGAATTGTAATGCAGTGGTTTCCCGTTGCCTTCTGCATCCTTATGCCGTTGACTCTTCATTGAGTTCCTCCGCCTTCACTCTTCACACTCTTCAGGGCTTGATTTTTTAACTTATATGGCTTTCTCAGCATGACTGTCTCGTAATGACCCACAGAATTCCAATTTCCTATAATAATAATAGGCAGTGGTTTGGCCAGGGTACTACTTCCCTTTTCAGAGCAGCAGTCTCCAAGGTACAAATTTCGATGGTGATTGTCAATCTTCGATAAAAGAGGCATTTTAAGAAGAAGAAGCAGAAGAAGACAGGATTCTGGCGGCTTTAAAGAAGAAGAAGAAGAAGAAGAAGAAGAAGTCATTTCTATAATAGCCTATGCAATGGCATATACACAGCGGGGTGCGACACCTATAAAGGACTGAAAAGGACCGCACAAAACAGACAAGAGTGGAGGAGACGTAGGCAACATTCGCTGCAAACCAACCCATAGATTGCAACTCGAGAAGAAGATAAACAGCAGTACTGCATACTTGATACGATTCATTGACGGAGTAATGCAGTAACAGCAGCAAAAAGGGGGTAAAATGACTTTGACAACTTGTCAGTTTCCCGATATGTCAGACGATATGTTGTCCCCCATATGGTTGGTCCTCTGCAGCCGTCAGTATATTTACCCTTTTACTGTGGTCTACGGTACTACAAATTCTAACAAACTCAAATTCATTTTTGTTTTCGCTGGGACATTTTGGTGGGTGATTCATTTTGGAAGTTTGTTTGTTTGTTTTCCAACCCCTGCTTTCAGCATTTCTGCTTTAAGCAACCCTGTCAGTCTGGTGCGGTGGGTGAGTCTGTTTCTGGGCCGCCCTACGGGCAGAATGCTTCATTATTATTGCTATCGTTTCCGCAACAATTTGGCCATTGCCAAACAGATGCACGTTCTCAATGTCAACCAACACTGACTACAAACAAGTGGCCATGGATACGCCGGTACAAGCTTACCATTGACACAATGTAACAGGCGTTCGTGTGAGTTAGTCTGAATGACATTCACATCAATTTAAAATGTTTTCATGAGGAGTAGGATGGGGCAGAATTTAATCTCCTTCTGGTGAAAATAGTTAAATTTATAATTAAAGGTTGCTTGTCCGTAAAGCGGTTGAAGGGACTGAAAGGGCCCTGCCTCATTTGCAAAAAAGGCGGAAAAGGTAAAAAACAAAAGGTGAGCTCTCTATTTAATACCCCTCACTGTCATTAACTGAAATGTCAGAATGGTTAGCAGAAGCCTCGCATTTGTGGCCCTTATGCGTTCACGGATATTAAATATCGACTTGTTAGAAAAGGAACATTTTTTGTTGCTGAAAATGTTACCCAAAATTACGTTATTATGGAGCAGAAAAGTGGAGATGTGAGAATGGAGTATATTGAAAATGGGAAGAATAAAATAGGAAATCAAAAGGGGCTAAAAGCCCAGTACCCCTGGCTTGGGACCCCGTTACATACTTACTCCTTGGCGCTACGGCCCGAGAAGGTCCTTTGCCCGCTGTGCCACATCGCGCCAGCCTGCGCGGTCCTGCACGGTCCTTCATCAGTCATCGACGCCAAGGGTCGCCAGATCCACCTCGACGTCGTCCAGCCATCGCATCCGTGGTCGTCCCACTCGTCTTCTCCCTTGGGGCACCTTGTGTAAGGCTGCTCTTGTAGTCCTATTGTCCGGCATTTGTTTCACCTGCCCTAGCCACCTCGTCTAGGACCATGCTGAAAGGATTATAGCCATTCTTTGGAGGGCGTGTGAAGCAGGTGGTAGAGTAGTAGTATGAGCAGTAGAAAATAAGAGATACCTTTACAGTCCTAACTCCACTATTTTGGCTTAGTAATAACACAAAAGCCATTACTTACTTCTTATTTACAATTTTCAGTGGCGGATTTACCAATAGGCAATTCGGAGACAATTGAATGCCTATCTATATCCACGCGCGCGTATATTAAAGATTTATTTTTGTGCATGTTATGTAAAAAAAATTAAAATAATTATCAGATATTAATTAAGGAATAATTTTTCAAATTTAGGCGCGCATTTCGGTTCAGTTGGTACTCCATGTAAACAGTGGACCTGATTAGGCTTTGTTTGTAAACTATTATTTTCAATAAAAAATAGTGTTTTTATTGATGAACTATACACACAATAATAATTATTAATGTCCGCGACATGGGCAGTGCCGCACAAAGCTAACTCCATGCGTGACAATCTTGCACATACTTTAACGAACAGCTAATGTCTTCAGGACAAATACCCATTCACCCAAATCTAACAGGCGAAGAGTAGCGCGCTCTAAACTTTCCTGCGACAAGTTCACTCCTTTTCAAAGTAAAGGAAAGTTTTTAGAGGAAATTCCTTACGATTTCCTCCCCCAGTGATCATCCGTTTTCATCCCTACGGCTCCATAACTCATTCTTTCGATTTCACCCCCGTAAATTCAAATCAAGGTTCTCATGTTGCCATTGTTCAACCCTTTTAGGTTCATAATTCTCTATTCGATTTCGAGGAACCTACTTTTTATTATTAACTCCTGCTCATTTTTTTTACCCTTAAATTTTTCATTTTCTCAAATTTTTCTTCCGTTGTTTTGATCTTTAACATTCAAATATTTTCTGATATTCAGGCTTCTATGTTTTTTACTTCCCATGATAGAAATTTATTTGAAATGAATCTGTTTTGTACAGTAGAGATTTTCGAATGTAGAGAAATGACGCCAAAAACCTACATATTTTTTATTACAATGATCAGATTGATTGGGTGAAAGAAGTCACTCTTTAAAGTTCTTAATTTACTAATCGATTTCAAGATACCTTCTTCATATTACAAATTATTTTATTGATTATTTTCCATAGTCTTAAATTATTCCTCTTTGGTTTCTTAACAAAAAATTGCTTCCAGCGTGTAACAATACGGCATGATATACTCTAAACTAGATCAGAAAGAAATATTTAATGCCTGGAAAGCTCCAGAATTTCGGACTAAACGAACTGCAAGCCTCCAGTAACTAAAGTAGTAAGGTTTGAAAACAAGCAGTCTGCTCGTGCTTTTATTGCATTCATTTAGAAATGGAAGTCCCAGTAATTTTGTGCATGCGAGCGCATGCAAAGTAGTCGTTTGGCGCTTATTCCACATACGTCAATAGTCAATAGTAAATGTGGTTTTGACGTGGTAGCAGACATTAAAGACATACTAAAAATGTCTGCTACCACGCCAAAACCACATTTACTATTGACTATTGACGTATGTGGGATAAGTGCCTATCTGATTGGAAAATTCATTATGGGGAATTTGAATTTGTTTGTTTAGGCGCACCATAGATTTGAAGCAATATGAAGTGCCTCCTTTTTTCAATAATTGAAAACAAATTATTGCTGATTCAATAGTATCATTAATTAAACACTATACCCCCTATAAAACACTCGGATATTATTCCAATATGCATATATACATACAAATGCATACATTATTGTTCCAATAATTGGTCGAACGAATAAATATGGGTACGGTAATTGAAAAATTGTAATACCTACATTCAGATTCAAATCGTGTACTTCAACATAAACTTCCCATATATTGTTTCGATTGATGAAATATTGGACCGAATAAATGTAAGAGTGTGTAATCAGAGCGTAAGTGAAAATAAAAATAAAATCAGGTTTGCTATTTTAAATTTGTAAGGAAGCTCAGCTAGTACGACTCACTAACTCATTTCAGGTTCAAGTCAATGTCGATTATCCTACTCTCACAGGGACGGTTTCAGAAAAAAAATTTCGGGGGGGGGGCGACTGAAAATTAATAAATAAATATTAACATTTTTGTTCTTTTACTAACCCAACCTAGCGGAGTTAGGTCTATAAAGACCTCTCTTGCACTCAACTGGGAAGACCCGGGACCGCCTGCTCTACATGCACTGCAAAGCACGGCCAGAAAATGTAGCAAGTGTGGAACTCGAACCAACAACGTTTCTGGGGAAAGTCGGAGTCTGTACCGCTACTCTACATGTCCTGTATATGTATGTACATTATGTACGGTATGTCATAGCCACTGCGGTGAAATGAGCTATTAAATAAGATAATTAGAATACACTATGACTTCAATAAAATAGTAAAATAACATTATATGGTCCATTAGCATTACATGTCAGCAAAGCCAAATGGTGGGACATTACTGAGCAAGCAACTCGATCAAATATTCAATGCACGAACAAACGACGCAGTTTGCTTTTGATTTGTTGGAAAATACTAAGCATTTGGATGGTCGCATGTTATCGTTAAAATATTAGAGAATTGTCATGTTAGATGAATGGAAAACAGCGTCGTTATATTTTATATGAATATGCAATATTAATAAAATCAATGTAACACAGCTTTGATTCAGGTTTCTACTTTTTATGTTGTTGTTGTTGTCGTTAGGTTAAGTCATACTTAAACTACACCAATGCCTTCTTCTTCTTCATCTTCTTCTTCAGCCAACGCCCGTCCTCGGCCGTTTGACGCCGTGCCGCATAGTAAAGCTGGGCCAATCGTTCCTGTGTCTCAGTTCGGTTTTCCACCTCGATGCCAGTGCAGCTGAATAGTTGATTGGCATTCCCCTCCCCTTGGAAGCAGAGAGGGCATTCGGATGACTCAGAGATACCTATACTGTGGAGGTGGCTCTGGAGGTAGTCATCTCCTGTGGCCATTCGGAACGCTGCCACAACGATGTCCCGGCGCTAGTTGCTGGGGGATGGTTTTTGCTAGGGGCGGTTCCCATCGTATGCCAGCTGCTCTCGCTTCCCAGGCCGTTTTTTGTCAATGTTAAGCTTCTTCATGTGTACCTGTATCTATTGTGGGTTGACATGGAGTACGGGTACTGGTTTGCTAGCTGTCAAGATGTATATGGAAGCAATACCAATGATGGTTGGCAGGGCAGGGTAAAACCACTAAGGTTGACCTACTCAGCCTTGAAATGCTCCTTAAATAATAATAATAATCGTATAATGCTGATTCATTTTATGCTGCGACTATTCCGGAAGCTTCCAAATGAATTAATGAGCTGAGAGCGGTGGGCATTGCTAATAATTTCCCCTAATTGCTTTAAGACCATCTCCATAGCAAACGTTTTCTACACTGTCAGTGAAGTCCTATACCATGACATATAAACTACCTACCGTAAACTATTTATATTTGACGAACTTACACATTGAATGAATGAATTTATTTTAATACAATATAATGCAACAACACACAGTACAACAACAATTATTTATAAAAATCACGCCACTGGGCAAATGCCGGAGTGTGGCCTACATTAATAGGCCTACCTTCATATCCTATCTTTATAATTGTGTAAACTCGTGACAGCCGGTAAATAATTTAACCCACTGGTTAACAGGTGTTTGGAGTTGTTGTAACTAACTAAACTTGTGTTGTATTTTAACTAACAAATAAATTGGTTCTGTATATAAAAACAAGCGCGATCGAGAAGACAGAGAAACCGTTGATTACTGCGACAAAATAATATCTGAAATTCATAAAGTTTCGGATACCCCCTCGTTAAAACTTGCCAATGGAAAACATTGGTGCGAACAAAAAATTTCCATTGCTAATTCCTGGAATAAATTGAAATTTTGAAGTTTTGAATGCTTAAAATCAATTGTTTTGTTTTGGTTATTGATAACTTTACTTTTTCTATTGAAGTTGAGGTTCAATTGTACCTATGATCTGGTGCACAAAGTGCAATGCAGTGCAGCTCTAGTAATTTTGTTAATCTCGTTTTGATGACCCTTTGGTTTTAAATCAAATGTATTATTAATGACAATTTTGTCTCTAGCTGGAAAATCCGTCATTGTAACAAATTCATTGCGGCAAAACGAAAGAACCGGTCCGAGTTCACTCGAACATGCTTTCCAATTTATCAAAATTATTAGATAGAGGAAATTAGTAATTTTATGGCAAATATTTTTCCTATGGTTAAATTTCCGATATCTCGGGGGGGGGGGGGGGGGCGGTTGTCCACCTGACGTCACTGGAAGTGAGGTAAATTCTCGATAGGTCAAACAAACACATTAATTACCACACAGCAATAATGGCAGGGCATGCAATGCATTTGAGCGCGAATAATTTTTTGGGCAAAACCAAATATTTTTTTGGGAAAGCAACCTATCCGGTTTCGTTACTCAATTTAACACCTAAAACATGCTTGAAGGTAGAAATCATCGATAGAAAGGTTTCGCATTTTTTAGTCATTTTTTCATTAAATTTTAGTTATTTTTATTTTTTTACCCCCAGAAGCAAACTATCAAGGGGCAAGCGACCCCCCGCATTTTGTCAACATTAATAACGACTACAATCTACGAGAATTTAAAAGAAATCGTTGGAGCCATTTTTGAGAAATAATTTTTTTAGACGTTTTTTTGGAGTTTTTTGAAAATAAAACCCCCCCAAATTGAGTTAGCCCAAAAAAAAAAATGGTCCCGAGGTATGATTTTTGTGAACCTACATGCCAAATTTCACTCAAATCCACTGAGTAGTTTGCCCGGAAATCGACGAACAGAAAGACAGACCGACAGACAGACATTTTGTAAAAACCACTTTTTTGGGTTCCTGGGACCTCAAAACGTGTAAATCCGTTGAAATCTCGGAATCGAAAATTTCGACCATCACAAAGCTTTCCTTATACTACGTATAAATTGGAAAGCAAAAACTACAACAGAGAGTCTACTTTACAAGCCGTCTCTCTCTGGCTAGCACGGGTGCACTAGTCTGAGCTTAAAGTCAGCTCATCGAGAAACATCTCCTGAAGTAGACTTTGTGATCTTACACCAACCATTCACCAGCCCATTTCTTTGCATTAAAAAAAAAAGTTAATCTCATAAAAACAATTTAATGAATGTTTCCGATTGACCTCTTCCGTCGCCTCTGTAGGTTAGCACTTGTGTTGAGCTACGACACGCCTCCGATCGCATGGATTGTAGAGGGTCATGTACAAGCACATGCACAAGCAGCCATTGAAGTCGATAACTCCAAGAAGAATCGATTTACTCCAACGACGGATTTCTAAACGTTCCGCCCGCGACAAAATCGTCTTTGTGAACAGCAAAACCCTAAAAATTCCTGGCAGTAGAAAAGTCTTCTGACATCTTAGACCATGGTAGATGTGTCAATTCCTAAAATTCTCCCGGGCAGATTCAATTTCTTTTTAATAATCTGTCATTCATATCGTCCGTCATTGTTGGAGTGAGAATTCAAATTCTATACATTTTCAACCATACCCTCCTTCCACCACTACTCTATATTGTATATTCTATACCCCAGCCTCCAACTCAGTCGCTAGTCCTCAAAAAAGACTTCTAGATGGTAAATTATCTGTGAGGCTCGTGACACACAATTGGGCTTAGGCCTAACGGTTTATATTATTAGACTATATACGACCACCAAAAGAATTCGTCAAACAATGTACAAATTTCGACTATTCAGAAACATCCTAGATATAGAATCATTGCGGAAAGTATATTATGCTGCCACAGTACACGCAATTATACAACATTGCATCCTGGCCTGGGGAGGAACACACGCTACTCATTTAGAGCCTGTTGAGGTGGCAATGAAAGGAGTTCTACGCATAGCTATGATCAAACCAAGCCGCTATCCATCTGCCAACTTGTATAGGGAGCTTAATGTTCCAAGCCTTATAGCAACCTATGCACAACAATTAATTATGTACAAGCACAATCAGAATGACACACCAGGCGGGCAAGCAGAATTTGTGTAACATGGAGTACGGACAAGATATGCCGAGAGCCGTAATATAAGAGTAATTAAACCACACACAACACTGTTCACTCTCATACATACCAAGCAACCTCACTATATAACAGTCTGCCAATAGACCTTAAGGCCAAACCGGAGGGGGTCGTGTGACTGGCCTGGAAATGACTTTGCAGGGGGTTCCTAATACACGTTTTAAACCTCAGGGGCATAGTAATAATCGATAGAAGGGACAAGTATACGCGTAGACATGCTTACGCCATACAACTGTACAAAAATTACTATTACTATAGGTCTCAAATTCGTGCATGAAGCATTTAAAAACATACCTCTTAAAACATTTTTACACAGGGAAGAGAACCTCCAACTTTTGTAATTACATGCTTACCATTGCAAATATGAACACTTAATTTGACAGTAAAGCGCCAGCAATAGGTAAAACTGCAATTATTTGAAATAATAAAATGTGAAATACAGAACAGGTACGCGACGCGGGGCTTTGTTTATAAAATGGTTATTCAACGTTTCAACCATTCCGTGGCTAGAGACCGTTATCAACATGGCTGCTACGTGTAGCCTGCACAAGCTAACTACCTACTAAACTACAGAGTTTTTGACCGGGTCCAGGTATCCGCTTTGCTATGCTGCAGTGTGTAAGACTTCGATATTTTTTGCGTTGATACTTATCTCTGATAGTTGGCTTATGGTTAAAGGGTGCCTCGTATGGCATATTATGGCTCCCGCCGCTCCAGTTCTATTATATTTCTATGTATTCAACACTCAATGTTCAAGGTCAAAAGTCTCCGGTTTGACCTTAAGACCGCCATGCCAATGCAAGAGTTAAAACGCAAATTCAATTGCTTTACTTCAGATAACCTCCAAAGAATTAAAGAAACTTTAAGGAACCAAATGAATGCCAACTAAGGATACTACGTGTTAATTTTATGTAATTTGTTCACTTTGTATTTACTTTTTATTACTTAACTGTAATTTCTTAAACTTCAACATTTTCTCCATTTTAATTTTAATTTAATTTTAGTAATTTTAGGATTAGATTGAGGGGCCCATCACGGGAATGCCCAAAGGTGCCCCTCTGAACCACATTACTAAGTAATTCTACAAAAAACGGTAAATAAATATATTTGATTTGATTTGATTTGATATTGATGGACCTGGGCTTAATTGTAGTGTGGCCCATTGATCCATGCCCTGCCAAAAACCTCATCTGTTAGTATAGACTGTATAGTATAGTATTATA
The DNA here is from genome assembly GCA_963971405.1 of Psococerastis gibbosa. Classification (NCBI taxonomy): domain Eukaryota; kingdom Metazoa; phylum Arthropoda; class Insecta; order Psocodea; family Psocidae; genus Psococerastis; species Psococerastis gibbosa. The sequence goes on along the minus strand of OZ020486.1, from coordinate 48,126,477 downwards.
GAATTACAATCACCCGCGGGGTTACCATGTTGCATCCATTACATCAGAACATGTTTCAAACTGCGGTAAACTTGGCATAGTGTTCACAGCGTTGGCAGGGGGGGGGGGCATGATAACGCGCTGAGACTAGACTAGTCAGTTTTCGTGCGTGTCGAGTACTGGTCATTTGGTCATCCATGTTCCCCAAGTGGTTCGGAATCCACTATAATCAGGAGGTCCACCCTGTCAGCCAACTCCCCTTTCCCCGAGGTGAAAGAGTCTGCCCTTAGAGTGCCTCAAGTTAACAAACAGACTCACTCCCCCCGCCAGACTGTCAAGGTTGCTTAAAACAGAAATGTGAAAGCAGGCGTTAGTAACAACAACAACAACAACAACAACAACAACAACAACAACAACAACAACAACAACAACAACAACAACAACAACAACAACAACAACAACAACAACAACAACAACAACAACAACAACAACAACAACAACAACAACAACAACAACAACAAAAACATATTTACAACGACTTTTTCGTATCATCCTCCAGCTCTCTCATTCCTGCGTCTTCCTCTTCAACTCTCGGTATGTTCGAGCTCCTGCGTCCTCCTTTAGTTGATCCATAAGTTCTTAGAGTTCTGCAATGGTAGAGCTGATGAGATATTGGCGTCAGGGATGACGTGAGAATTAAAATTCTTAAAAAAAATCCCCACCTATCAATTTCCAAATCTCCTCCCGCCCTCTCCCATTTTATATTCTGTCCCCCCGACTCCCCCTCCTTTTCCAGAAAACCTTCTCAATGGTAAATTATCTGAGAGGCTCGAGAATATACAACCGTAGATTTTTCTGATTGTATTTGAGAGATAAAGAAGCTCAGCAGTTGGTTTGAATTTGCATTGAAATTCAGGCAAGCTTTCAATCACGTTATAGCCCTGTGGGAAATTCGAAGCAACGGATTTTCCATCAATAAAATATCTTGTAAATTTTCTTCATTTATTCGCAGTTATCAGTTTCGCCATTCTATTTCCCCGTTTTCTTCTCTTTCACCTTCATCATCTTCCTCCATTTCCTTCATCATGATTGTTTTCTCTTTATTTTCGTCTTTGCCACTTAAACTTCTAACTCTGTAACTGGCCTGCCTACAGCCAATAAATTTGTCTGGGCGCAAAGGCCCTTAGTGCATGTTCTCTGCCCCAAAAAGTTGCTTAACTACGCCTCCAAGAAACAATCTAGGAAGTCTACTGAGTACCACTGAAGATATCGACCGCAGACGTTGACGATAGGCCTACATTTATAAGTACGCTTTCAGACAGACCACGGCCCATCAATAATTGTTCGATGACTACGACTCTAATAACTACCTAGTCTTTAGTCTTTAATACTACAATATAACGACTTCTATTACTACCTATACTAACTCTGCTTGTATTGTAATACAACATAATAGATAATACAAATAAGCTGTTTCACTCATTGTTAAAATTTACTTCGTATAGTCTTACAATAAAATTAAATTAAAAACACAACCGGTTTCGGCTCACGCCATCGTCAAGTGCGATTGAAAAAAGGTAAACAAAAGGTATGCAAACTAAAACAAAATAAAATAAAACTCATTGTCAGGATAATACACAGCATCGCATAAAGTAAATAATTTAAATTGAACAATTAAACATTAACCAATGGAAACGCCAACAAGGGGGAACTACTTAAAAAGGTTATGTCATTAAGTAACGTTTTGTTTTTAACCATAGCTTCCCTAATCCCAATGGTTTCTAAATTATCAAGAAGTTTCCCCTTGTTGGCTACATGTAAGATCTTAAAATTATCGAAATCACAGGCATGGTTGTGGGTGTTTATATGTTGGGCTAAGGCGGACTGAGTGTCGGGTTTTCAATCGCACTTGACGATGGCGTGAGCCGAAACCGGTTGTGTTTTTAATTTAATTTTATTGTAAGACTATACGAAGTAAATTTTAACAATGAGTGACAGCAAGTTTTACAAAGTTACTAAGGAGACTATTATGTTTAAGCTGTTTCAGCTGGTTTTGAAACTCTGCAAGGGAGTAGAAGCGAACTTCGATCTGGAATTTTTTAGGAAACCTCTTCTAACAATTCATAATCCAATGCTGAGTCAAGTGGAGCGTGTCGGTGCTCTAAATTGTCCAAATTAAATATTTATTACAAAAATAAAAGCTCTCGAAAAATCCGGGAAAACTCGGAATTGCAATTAAAGTAAAATGCAGTGAAACCTGAAAATGAGTCATTACTGCCGTCTGCTGACTTTCAATTTGGTTCCATTCAAGTATAAGTGCCTCCCCCCGCCACGCTCTCCACAGTTATCTCATTAAGGTAAGCTGTCGCCCGAACCTTTTTCCCACCCAATGTCCCTCATGTGAAAAAAAAACTTGGCACGAAAATTTACCACACAGTGGCACAATTTGGGGTTGTGTAGTCAGCAATACTCCCCACAACTGCGCTTTCCAAAGTAAGTTTAGTAAGTAAGTAAAGCTTGGGTGGACCTATTTCATTTAGGGGCCATTTCCTCAACCCTGTAACATAATTTCGCTTTTGCCGTATACCCCCCACACGATTAAACAATATTAAGGGTTCCATGAATTTTAAGGGAAGGTCTAATTGGTACCCAGTATGTTTTTTTCTGAAACCGTCCCTGCCAGGAAAGAAATTTCAATTAAGTTACTCCATAATCGAACGGAATTAAGCTGTGCAATCCCGGAATCGGATCTCCCTGATAATATAGCGTAAAAAATTTGCTTAAATGAAAAAGACTACTCCACAACCCATATTTTCCACCTCTAAAATTTTAACAATTCCAAAAAAGGAGTAAAGCGTCAGAATATCAAGTGGCAACGCGCGGCGGGGGACTCCCCGACACCCCCAAGGAGGTGTCGACATCAGGACAGTGTTGGAGAATTTGAGTTAGGCAAGGGGTGTGGTGGGGAGCGGGGGTTCAGGTACCCACGGGGCAGGTTCAGCCGCCAAAATCTACATCTCCCTCTGGTGCCTAATTACCACAATGCTGGATTTTCCAGAGACTCCAGAGCTGAATTTTCCGTGTATATTTTGCCATTTTAGAATTTTCAGGCAGCTTTTTATTAAGTTTAGGGAACGTTTCTTCTCTTATATATTGTAGAAATTTACAATCATGTGTCAAAACGGTTACCTAACATCAGTCAGTTAAATACTAAATTAAAAATCGAAGTAGAAAAAATTATAAAATGCATAATTTAGCTCTCGTAATTTTTATTTTATTTCGTAACTTATACTACTGTATTAGGTATTAGCATTTCAACCTTTCACCAAAAAAGTTAACTCAGGATGACGAGAATTAAACGGTACTGTCTTGTTTAGTTTATGTGTATGTTTATACCATGTTTATTTTTAAATTTGGTTCTTAAATTTGGTTTTTAAAAATCTGTGAAAACCCTTAACTCCTTATACCAAAAAATCTTACAATAGACAAAGGGAAACTGTAAGCCCCAAAGGGCGTAGCCTTAAGATTAAAAAAGAAAAGAAAAAATAGGTCGATAATTATTTTATCATGACTTTTTGTTCTATTACTAAGCCTACCTAGCGGAGTTAGTGTCATAAAGCCCTCTCTTACACTCAACAGGCCCGGGACAGCCTGCTTTACATGGCCTCCGTAGCTTGACCAGAAAATGTAGCAAGTGCGGGACTCGAACCAACAGCCTTTCAGGAGAAAGTCAGAGTCCGTTCCACTACTCCACATTTCAATTTCAATGTATGTTCGGCCTGGGCTCATTCTCGTACAAGTTGTCGTATATCCTTAAATTAAGTGAAGTCATTTGCTTACGACTATTCGGTCAAATTTTCCAAAACAGCCTGCCTATTTATTCTTCTTTTCTAAACCAGTTAGAGACTGTTGTGCTCCATTTAAAGTGATATCATGCAATATGAACAAATCTTTCATTGCTGACTATCAAATAAGGCACGGAATTTAAAAAAAAGTGAAATATTTCTCGGGGTTAACGTAAAATGTTGTGGCCCCAATGTGATACTGCTCCTCATCACAGGGTGCAAGATTTTACTCGGAATACATAAAATGTATGGCGGACGATTGTCCCGGCCCCCATTCGATCAAATTTTCCAAATTTCCGACTACCAGCCTGTTCTACAAATTTATATTCTTTTACTACTACTAGTTGTACAAGACGGATGTGCTGCAGGCGAAGTGATATCATGCTGCAATATGAAAAATTCTTTCACTGCCTACTATCAAATAAGGCAAGGAATTTAATATAAGTTAAAGTACAATATTTCTCGGGGTTAATGTAAAATGTTGTGGCCCCATTGTGATACTGCTCGTCATCACAGGGTTCAAGATTTTACTCGAAATACATAAAATGTCTGGCGGGTGTAAGTTCCAATATCGGTTTGCAATTCATCTCCCCCCGATTACATCTGTAAAGCCTACATTTAAAATCTCCTTCTATTTTCATGGATTCACTGAACTCGTCTGTCTGTTCTCGCCCACGATTGCCTCTTCTAATAAAGAGAAATATCATATCTGTATTGATACATAACAATGAAAACAATAGGCGTTCAATCTATAAACTAAAACACAATAACAAAAAAAAAAAAAAACACTAAAAACCAATAGCCTAAAACAATGTACCAGTTGTAGGCAGTGGTTTCAGTACTATCTGCATCAGCTGTCTAGTTTTTTTTGTTTTTTTTTGTTTTAAATATAAAAAAAAAAGATATATCGCATACAAACAATTTAATGAATGTGTCCGATTGACCTTTTCAGTCGCCTCTGTAGGTTATTACCCGTGATGAGTATAACACGTCTCCGATTGCATGGCGTGTAAAGACTCGCACAAGTGCAAGCACGTTACCACCTGGCCATCGAAGTCGATCCACATCATGTCTTCCACATACAAACATTTGTGTATAAGGTGCCTCTTTAGTTTTCTTATAAAAACAGCCATTTCATCCACCTCTCTAATGTTCCTAGACAGCCCTTGTTAGTATATCTAGCCCCCGCGTAGGCTGGTTTACAGAGGCGTAAAGTTTTAGAATGATGGCGGGGCAAAACTAACTAGACCTCGTGTCGTCATCAGGCTTTTCGTAAGGATTTTTTTTCATGCAGGGGCTTCCCCTTTCACGAGATCACAGACTCACAAAAATTTAAAGCGTTTGATAGTTCTGAACTTCGAATGATGTAGGACCTCAAGGGTGAAGCCAGATTTTTTTTTCTTAATGTTATCATGACGACGGTGTAGATTGTATGTATAGCAGCAATATTACAATATTCGGGGGAAAAACTTGAAATTATAAGTGCAAAATAGTAGGGTTTTACGCATTTTAATAGTAGTAAAGTATAGCTGTAGATTTTACAAAAGCTAACAAAGGAATTCATACAATGCTCGAGGCTGGGGGGGGGGGGGGCAAGCACGATCCATCGTGCCCCCACCAACTATCAAATTTACGCCCCTGCTGGTTTACCCTCATACCTGCTGGCTGTTAACCCCTGAATCAACCTTAAATAAGTTGGTGCATACATATTTTATTTTTTGTATAGCTTAAGAGCAAATCCGAGTAGGCTAAGCATACGTAAGGAAAAATAAATTTTGTTAGCTTTTCGCAGCACCTCAATCACACTTGCATTAAACAAAATGCGAATCAGTGAGATACCATATTCAGCAGGGAAAGACAGCTGATGCCCTGCTCATTTTATTTTTGATATTTTGTTACAAAAATTGAAATGTGTCTAAATTTATTAAATAATGAGAGGCGTAAGAAACAGTCGGATAATTAAAAGAAAATCATTCAAAACGAAATAAAATTGGATAATTGCGAATTTTTCCGCAATGATATACGAGGCATGTACCGTAAGTGTTAACATAAATTTCTGAAGAACGAGGGGTCATTAAGCATTTTACATTCCACCATTCCAGTCAATTTGAGAATTTTGTGGAATAAAATGAAGAGACAGACATAGCCCACCCCGTGGAAAAGCGCAATACCATATATATACAGTATAGACTATATATAGTCTCCTCGGTTTATGATGCCTACAGAGTGTTCTATATAAATTTTATGACTCATTTACTTTTTATGCACTCAGCGAGACTTCATAAAAAAGGAAACAGTTTGTGCAGCGAGTTAATGTTTTTTTTTTCGTAAACGTAGATTTCTATCGGAGGGAAATGAAAACTTGGGGGGAATTTCCCGACTTTGGGAGATAAAATTTTACTTGGAAATTTTCAGGTTAAGGGCTTTATGAATTCGTTTGGCTTTTTTATTTTGATGAGGTTTTGGTGATTTTTGCGTATTTTTATTATATCAGTAAGTTTTAATATGTCTTTCTTTTTTTAAGGGAGGGATTTTTAATTAATATGTCTTTATTTTGTCAAGGGAGGGATTTAAAAATATTTAGTGAATACTTTTGACGAAATTAGGCCTAATTAAGTTCTCATTTCACAAACGCGAAGATATGAATATGATCTGATGAAAAAAATCATACCAAATACATCAAGCTACTAGTCTTTGCTATAAAACCTTATCACTTTTTCGGCGGTTTGAAGGAATAATATTTGAAGAACCAGTAGAAGGCTGATGGGCCGTGGTCGATATGAAAGCGAACTTCCAAACATTTCGTCAATATCTGCGGTATAATGTTAATAATACTATTTGATTTGAGAAAGTGTAAGTTCACTGTGAAAGCTTTTATTTTTTCATCTGGCCATTTTCATACCTTTGTAGCTGTGGAAGGTGGAATTGATTAATTTCGTCAAATAAACTCAATCATTCTTTGTTTATAAAATTTTTGAAATATCTGCCATAGTTACCTGTTGTAAAGTGAAGCAAAATAACTCAATTTGACAACCGTAAGAGTCTAGACCTGCGGAGTGATGACGGTTGCTTACTCTTGCCATATTATTGTAGTTTCATTAATACAATTAAATATGTCGATTTTCGCATGATACAATTTAAATATAGTATACAGTACAGATAGACTCTATACCTGGTCTGATACTCATAAATCGCAAACAATAATTAGTTTTCAAATACTTAATAAGGGAGTGACTCCTTCCTATACTTAAGTACATAATTAAGTAACAATAACTCCTGTTTCAACGTCAATGTCTGAGCTTGTCAGGTGTCGCTTATAGTTGGTGCGGGTGGACATCGAGAAATCAACCAGTTTTCCATTGGCTAGATATTCATTCGGAAACAATACCAATAACGTCCGAAAATCGATGGGGCAAGGTACGTACATAAATATCACATCAATAATATAAAACAAACCCAAAAATAATAAGTTACGAACAGTACATCAAAGCAAAGAAAGTATACCGAACCTCACCTTTCAAAAATCCCCTATTCAATACTTTTTAATTACCCTGCTACACAATTTCGTCGGCTTAATTAAACTCAATTCATCAATATTCTGGTGAATTTGAGGGTAAGAAAGTAATTTGAAAAATAATCCTCCCGCATAGAAAAATAACAATGTACCTTCGACGAAAAAATCAGGTACGTGCTTTGCCAAAGAAAGGTTTTACTTAAGGGTTTACTTAACTTTGAATAAAGTGGTTTTATTCCGGGTGAAACTCGGAAAAAAGGTTTAGCCAAGCTGTTTAGTATTCCGAATGAGGATTTCACTGCAGAGCTGTGGGCTGATTAAGGTTTGGACTAAGATTGGGGTGGTTTTGTGTTTTTTGTGTACCGTAAGTAACTGAAATTGACCAGGGGCGTAATGTTGGGGGGGGGGGGCACGGTCCAACTTTCCCCCCCCCCCAGCCTCGAGCATTGTAAGACGTGGTTCATACTTCCTGGTCCCCTTTACAGCAATATGAAATAAGAATTCCTTTTTTAGCTTTGTAAAATCTACAAACAAACAAATCTATGCTTCAAAATTATTAAAATGCGTAAAACCCTACTATTTTGCTCTTATATTTTCAATTTTTCCTTAAATCCTGCCTGATGACGTCATAAGGTCTACTTAGTTTTGCCCCCGCCATCATTCTAAAACTTTACGCCTCTGAAATTGACAAATTGTTTGAAAGCGGTAGCTAGTTATTCCTTTAAGAAATGGCGAAAGGATTGATTAATAGGTCTCACGAGTTGCCCATTCCCAAAGTAGTTGTGGCGTGCATAATTATTTGTTAACTAAGTGTGAGCCTAAAACAGAGTACTTGGTTAAGTCCATAAGTGATGAAATAATAAAGTAATAAAATAGAAGGTGCAATAGACAATAGATATGATAAAGAAAATGGCAAAGGAAGCGTTTTCTGGTTGAAGGGTTCCAACATATAAAAAAAAAAATTATAATAGTGGCAAATAATCGAAACTAGAGGTTTTAGAAAAACCTGGACTTGGCGGGATTCGAACCCACGATATACACCTAACGTCTTAACCACTGGACCATATGCCCGACAAGCCTATAGTGTCTGCTAAATCTTCTACTTATAATGCTCTTTGATAAGATTCATATTGCTAGACAGGTTGGCACAGCTACGCAAATATCAAACCGAACCCGTCTGTGAGCTCACTTTATTGCATAAAGCTTTTGCCTTTATTCAATATACGGTGTGTACAACTGACATTACATTAACTTAAGTTGGTGAGATAACCTCCACTTAACAACCGAAATAAGAGAATTGAGAAAAAACTGGACTAGGTGCGATTCGAACCCACGATATACATCTAACGTCTTAACCACTGGACTATATGCCCGACAAGCCTATAGTGTCTGCTAAATCTTCTAATTATAATACTCTTTGATAAGATTCATATTGCTAGACAGGTTGGCACAGCTACGCAAATATCAAACCGAACCCGTCTGTGAGCTCACTTTATTGCATAAAGCTTTTGCCTTTATTCAATATACGGTGAGTACCACTGACATTACACTAACTTAAGTTGGAGAGATAACCTCCACTTAACAACCGAAATAAGAGAATTGAGAAAAAACGGGACTAGGCGCGATTCGAACCCACGATATACATCTAACCGGAGCGTAGGCCTGACCGCCGGACCACAAGCTACATGAGTCAACATTACTAACAAGAGGCACTATGGACATTTACACAGGATATACCAGGGACGGATCCAGCCCATTTTTTTTTGGGAGCGGGGGGGGGGTAGCTGAGGGTCAAATTAGGAAAAACTTATGTAGGATCGACTAAATTAGAGCGTAATAACTTAATTTACAATAGATTTACCAAATTTTGGGGGGGGGGGCAGCTACCCCCCCTACCCCCCCCTGTATCCGTCCTTGGGATGTACCAAAGTCCAAATGACAGCCTACTAGACGTTTTATCGCCCGGACTTCAAACATACCCTTGGCGAACTTAGAAAAAGCCCAAAATGTCGGAATTTGTAGTGTCAGCTTTTTGTTACAGTTTTGGGCTGCTTATGTGCCATGCGAAGCTCAATACAAGGATGCAGTTCAACTCGCGTTTGAGCAAGTTGACGTCATACGAAGGTTTACAGAAAGATATCAGCCAGACCTTACGTTATGTACTTCAAGCACTGGTAAGTTGCTATCAACGATATTAAATAATAAAAAATATAAAACAGAAATGACGCCTCTGTGTCTTCCCAGCTATGTTAAGCTAATCTCCAGTGCATACGCTTAGCTTCTGATCGTTTGGAAAAACTGATGTCTTACAGAGAGTTTCTTCCCAGCATACAAACCACTGTACTTTGCTAAATGAGCAGCATCAACAATATAAAGCTGTAAACAACGTGGGGGAAAAAAACAGCAGAACATAATTGCAATCAGACACACCGGTGCGGGATTCATAAAATTTTACAAAAGAAAATAATGAATGTTTCCACAGCGAGCGCGAAACCTTTGTTTTATATCACCGAGGGAAATAAATACAAATAATGTCATTAGACTAATTGCTTGGCAATATACAGTATAGCTATGCTGAGTCTCATGGGATCCATAATACAGTATGTAGGCTACGAGTGTTGTTCGCGAAATGCGCGTAATTACTTTTGTATTTGAATCCTATTTATACAGTAGTATTAGTATTATTAGGAAAGCTTTGCGGTGAATGTCATTTTTTGGTTCACATTTTACGGTGGGTAACAGTACTTTTAAAAAAAAAATCCAACCTCAGAGGAAATATCTATTGTATAGCCATAAATGAGATGTCATAAAGGAAAAAAAAATGTTCTACTACCTTTTGATATGCATATGGCCGCCTCTAACACCAATAGGCTACTTGACAATTCCTGAAAACCTATTTTAATGCATCAGTCTATATTTTTCAACTACTGTGTGTCAACTGAATATTTTACGTAATTTAGCAAAGCGAAATTGTTCCATGAAATAATTTAAACTGTACTCCAATTTTCAATTTGAGATTTGCTTCTTATTGGACTTATAGGTCTAATTTGCAAATAAATGCTTGCATTAATTTATTTATTCAACCTAATAATTTTTTTAAACGTTATTTAGAAGGAGAAAATATTTTTCCCCATTAATTTAAGTTTAAACCGAGTCACGTGGGGTGCCTCATGACGACGATTGGACTGTGACGTCATTTTCATGTCTGTTGGCGTTTCGGCTCTTGTAATCCTCAGCTAAAAACACTCAATTTTTTTTTTATTTAAATTTTTTTCATGCGAAAATAAATTGTATTATTATTGTTAACCTATATTTAATTATCAATTAAAGTTATATTTTGCAGTGCCACTGCTCAAAAATCACAAGCAGTTGCTTAAAGCAGAAATGCAGAAAGCAGGCGTTGGAAAACAAAAACAAAAACACAATTCCTTAATTTTCGTTTTGCAGATATCGAAGCGGCACACAGGAAGAGCCAAGTCTGCAGTCTGATCGGGGTAGAAGGCGGCCACACTGTAGGCTCATCCCTGCCTGTTTTGAGAGCCTTGTACGATATAGGCGTCAGATATCTCACGTTAACTTCCACTTGCAATACTCCATGGTAAGTATTTTAGATATGTTATGTATATTACAAATTACAATGTACAATAGCCTGTCACAGAAGGTGCACGTGTTCCGCGGTCATTTAAAGCTAAAATGCACATGTTGCATGGACATGGAGAATAGAGGGGAATACACTTATCGATATACTTAATGAAATATTATATACAGATCCACCCTGACCTGAAAGGGCACATTCGCGTCTGTCATCTAAGAGAAGCTGAGGAATACCGTGCGCCTGGAAGTGCCTGCCTGTGGTAAGGATTCATCTTAGGGCGCGTCCCGTGACCGTTTGTAAATTCTCGGTAAGAAAATAATACTACCACGGCGGGCACGGTATAGCCAGTCATGCGTTGGGTCAAATTTTCCATTTTACAGCTCCATAGAGGGGGCTTTTAGGGTGACCCCGTTGGGATCCTTTCGTGGAGGCCCCGTGACCATGATCTCCTTGGCTTCGTAGTTAATCCGGCACTGATAGCTTAAAATGTTAGCAGTATGCTCGAAACTTCGAGCTGCCGCCTCTGCGGGTCTACTCTACTATGGCTATTATTGGTAACCTTAACCAGGGATTAAAAATGTAAACAAGATAATTTTACATTTGAAAGTGCTATTCAAAATTGTTTTGCATTTTGTTTAAAGTAAAGTAAATCTTTATTACATGAAAATATTTACGTTTTTAACCCCAAGAATAAGTTAGTACTAAACGGCATAGTATGCCCACATTAATACTAATTGCCATAAGCTAGGGCATAACGCGCATCTGATGCGCCTGTGATGCTTTCCATAAAACACAAACATTGCATTAATTCTTATGTCTTCCCTTGTGTTCTAAATGGGTTAAATTTTAGATGGAATCAACCCTGCCCCCCCCCCCCCCCGCGAACTTTGAATATAACAGTGTAAATGATGGATACGTGGTAGCAGAGAGGTGGTTAAAACAGGTGGGACCAGAACACCAACGACTAGCTCCCGTAAATAATCGTTGGGGAAACCGCGGGGCTTAGAGAGTAAGCGGGGCAGATAGAAAGGGGGGGAGGAACCTTTCTACAAATTTCATTGAATGTAATTAATCAAATTTTCACTTGAGAATTTAAACAGCCGTCTCTACTATTATATCCTATAGTATAGTTGGCAACTTTAGGATATTGTTGATAGTTTCAGCTTTGCAACTGTTTACACTTGATAGCTTGTTGGAATGGTTTAATTTGTTAATGGCAGTTTGACCAGCAGGCATGGCACCAATGGCAAAAATTCCAAATCAGAGAATTATAAAGAAACCCCAAGCAATGTACATTTACGTAAGCGAAGAAAAAAAAAATGGAAGGCTGAGTTAGAAACTGACCTTCGCGAGTTGGGAGTTCGTAGTTGGTGGAGCGTTGTACAAACTCTGGATGACTGGAGGTGTGTAGACCAGCAGGCCAAAGCTCATCAAGGGCGGTAGAGCCAGAAAAAGAAGAAAATGATGATGAAGAAAGTACGACAGTCTAATAATATAGTAGGTTTGACTGTTTGACTGTGTTTTAACCACACACAGCACCTGCAGATTTAAGGTTATACTTCAATTCACCACTTCAAACTGCACAAGCCCTTCCTTTATCCTTTACTTTACCATGAATGTGCAAATCTTGCCGTATCGTTTCATATAATGAGGTGTACGATAGCCACTGAACTTGAAAATGAACGAATAACTGAAATAACCAGTCTGAAACACACAATGTCCTCATAAACCGATATAAAAAATTCAGCAGTATTCCACAGAGCAGAACGTATGTCAAAACTTTTCGTTAAATAAATCAGTATGCGCCCCACAAATGAGCCACCCCTCCCCCCGTAATTTACCCCCTTCCCCGCAATTTGCCCCCGCATGGCTGAACTCGAATGTTACCTTTGTCCGCTGACGGAATTACGGATGGGTCAACGGGTCCACTCCCGTCACCACCGGATACCAAATTCGTTCTTGGTGTCATGTCTGTTTCCGGTTGAAATTAACGACCAATTCAAATTCGACACGTTGCAGCCGGCATCTGCAGTGTTTGAGGGAGTTTTCAATGATTTGCTGTGGCATTCAATTTGGTGGGTAGAGCGAGGGGGGGGGGGTGTTGATAGTCAAAGTTTGCTGTTATATACGACAATTGGGGTGCATGAATTGCTCTAATTTTGCTGCACTTTCATTCTATTCAAATGATTCCTTTTAGTTTTCGAACAGCTCTTTGAATTTTGGAAGCATTATACGTACAAGAAACCTTCAGTTATTGGCAATTTAAAGAAGATAGGGTCAGACGGCTGGGGGTCATGTCGAAAGAATGGATTGAAGATTGAAGAGAGAAGAGACACCCTCCTCAATAAGTTAACTGAAGTTGGAGAATCAAGAAAAACCTGAACTTGTCCGGATTCGAACCCCCGATCATGTCGTCGTTTACTAGTCGTGTTACTACTTGGACCACAAGCCCGCAACGACCATAGTTGACTCGATAGTCTATCAATATTAGGCTCTTTCACATGATTCGTATTGTTAGACAGGTTAGCACAGCCAGACAACTATCTAATCGAATAGGTCTGTAAGCTACTTTATTGCATAAAAATAATGCTTTATTTAATTATTAATTTATTACATTGACTAAGGTTGTAAGGGAAACCTCCTCATTAATTATAACTAGAGAAATCTAATTTATTAAATTCATATCCAAAATGTCGTGGAAGGGAATGTGACTAGGTTGGGAGTATTCTTCTTTACGGCTGTGGAAATTGTTGATTGCTTTAGTCTCGGCCATCTTTCAAGCTTAATTTTGACAGTATTGTGCTTATGGCGAGAAGCAACAGCATACGCTGTGTCGACTCTGTCCAATCGTTGATTGCCTCAGCCGTGGATGGCCACATTGCTAGCCCGGTCTTATCCTCTTTGGGAAAAGCGTTGTCCGGGAGATGAACTGGCAGGGAATTGTGTGGACCGGTTGCACGTGTCAAAAGCCACATAGTGGCAGTTTGAATGCCAACAAAGCCCCAGTCATCTTCTCACACTCTTCTGTGGATGCGCTGTGTAATTCCTCCAGAAATATGCCCGACCATGAGCTCAAACTAACTTGCTAACTTGGTCTTTGTCAACAGGGCAGACTGTTCACTTATGGATGCACCAGGGCAGACTGGTAAACAATCCGGTCTTTCCAACTTCGGGAAAAGCGTTGTCCGGGAGATGAACCGGCTGGGTATGGTGGTAGACCTGTCGCACGTGTCAGAGGCCACCATGGTGGCAGCACTGAATGTCAGCAAAGCTCCGGTCATCTTCTCACACTCTTCTGCCCACGCGCTGTGTAATTCCTCTAGAAATGTGCCCGACCATGTGCTCAAACTGCTGGTAAGTACCGTACTTCTTTTTATTGTCAATAATAATTTCATGTTGATGCAGTAGGGGTGAGTTCAAATTTAGTGCGATAAAGCGTCCGCAAGGTTTATTATAGGCAACTAGTTACGGCGGTTAATCTTAACCAGGCATAAACTACACTTCACCCTATCCCAACGTAAAAATTTTATGGTATCAATGAGAAAAATTGTAATGCGAAATAGGTTAGCAGGTAGAGTAGCCCTTTTGGGCTAAATGCTCGCCTAATATAAAGACGTTTTTCATTCCATTTCATTTTATTTCATATAATTTCATATTATTTCATATCATTTCATTTCATGTCATTTCATAATACACATGCAAATGATATTCGGTATGGTTAGTGGAACCCCTCTTAAGCTATCAGCTTTTAAAACGTCTTTCAAATATTTTAATATGTCAGCGTCTCTAGAAGGTTTCAAAAAGTAGCTGTCATGTTCCCTATATTAAAAAAAAAAAATTAAATACAGAAAGAACCTTTTTTGCGGATAGTTTATGATAGGCCTACATCATCCGGCAAACGCTCCATAACTTAATTTATAAGATGGTGTAGCGAATGTACACCAGACAAGCCTATGCTCCCACAGAAGGCGCCCTGAGAATATGCTAATCTTAGAAGGTCCCCTGACTCGTGTCTGTACTCGGCTGGTTGGTTAAGTCATGCTTTTGCCCGTTTCATTGCGTCAATGGTGAGCTTGTCTATTATCGCTTGTAGCCGGTGTAGGTTGACATCGAGGACGTATACCATATGCCAAAAACTCATACGGAAACAATACAAATAATGTCGGAAATACATGGGACGTTGGCATTGGACAAGAGACCTATGGACCACTATGTAGGCCTGGGTACATAAAAAGTCCTTTAAAAAAAATTACAAAATTTAGAAAGTCCCCATGCAATTAGTTGTATTCGAAGTGTGACAAGTAATGATGAAGTAATCTTATGATCAGATTTTGGGGAAAAGCTAAGTTAATTTACTCGTAGGTACGAATTATAGCTCAAAGTTGCAATTGCAAAGAGCGGTATAGCTGTATAATATGCATCATGCAAGCTTGTATGTTACATAGGAGTAATAAAATATACAGTGGGTAAAGGTTTACCGTGTAATGCAGCAACACAGCAATCCTG
The DNA here is from genome assembly GCA_963971405.1 of Psococerastis gibbosa. NCBI lineage: Eukaryota > Metazoa > Arthropoda > Insecta > Psocodea > Psocidae > Psococerastis > Psococerastis gibbosa. Next base: position 48,111,038 of record OZ020486.1, on the reverse strand, counting down.
ACGTCTTGTTCCATAATTCCTGCTGCATATCAGTTTGGAATAGTCAAATTTGAGTCCGTCAGCTGAAGCGGAGCAGAAACAGACAGCTATCTACTGTATAATTCAATGAAATCAACCTCTGCATCGCTTTAATATGGATGATATTTATTATTTCTGAAACAGTTTCTGGAGCAGGCAGGTTGTGAATTGTAAGTTTGACTGACTTGCATTCAGTTTGATGTACATGCTACGGTTAACGGTATATTACCATAAATATAAATGTATACCATACAGAATATGGAATTTATTGTATAGCATAGTATTCGCATTATGTGGACATTGAAAGTTATACCCGTGTAGCATGCACATGTATTGGTCTCTAGAAAGTCCGTACGCTTGGGGTTCTCTAATAGTAGTGAGATGTCCCCACACAATATATTCCATTTAAAAAAAGGATATGTACCCTTGTAGTTATAATATATATACAGTATGTTAAACAGTAAAAATAATAATTAATTTTAATTTTTGAGCACTTCATGAGCGATGAACATATGTGTTTAGACAAACCTCTCAGTTTTGAACTGTTTTAATTGTATTTTTTTCCCATCGTATAACAAAAACAAATAAACTGTATACTTCAAGTCAAACTATTATTTTTTATCTTTAAGAAAATTCTGCTTTCAGCATTCCTGCTTTTAAACAACCCTTTCAGCCTGGTGGGGGAGTGAGTTTGTTCATTAAATTAAGGTACCGTAGGGGTAGACTCCTTTACCACAGGGGGTAGGGGAGTTGACCGACAGGGTGGATCTCCTGATTAAAGTGGATTCCGAACCACTTGAGAAACATAGGTAGTAAAAGGCACAGGATTAATTCGGGGGTGACCAGGACTCGACACGCACTTAGACTGCCTTAACGCTTTATTATGTTTTACCATGTTCCCCTGGCAACGTCGTGCACACTACCAAGTTTGCTGCAGTTTTCAACAGGCTCTATCCGGTGCATTCAACTTGGTATACCCGTTAATGGCTCTTAAACAAATATACCTGCTATTGTGCATTCGTAATGCAATTATTATTTGAAGAAAGGGCCTTTCTCTACACCTATACATTGTATTTTCATGTGTATTTGAATTCACGTGCCAGCTACACTCTGGAGCCAAATGTATTAATGCAGATAATATTATTTTTTAATTACGTTCCAAAAGTGGTTCGGAATCCACTATAATCAGGAGGTCCACCCTCTCAGTCGACTCCCCTTCTCCCTAAGGTGAAGGGGTCAATCCTTAGGATACCTAAAGTTAATAAACACACTCACTCCCCCCTACCAGGATTGCTTAAATCAGATATGCTGAAAGTTGGCAACAAACAAACTTACCCTTCGTACGCACAATGGCTATACAATTCTGCAAATTCTTCCAAGAAGCCTTCCTTTCACATTATGTATAGGTCCAAGTTAGGTGCCCATTCCATTGACCGGCTAGGGCTATTTCCAAAACGGTGACGTGGTAGCAGACACTCAAGACTTAGGTGGCGTTTCCACCGACCTCGCATTGCAGAATTGACGGAAATGTATATTTTCCTCTATGCCATAGTTAAAATTGATCAATGATCATACAATAAAATCACAAACAAACAAACTAAAATTAAAAAATGGCTTCATGGGATATGTTAATTACAAACATTTTAATAGATTTCTATAAAAAGAAAAACAAACATTTCCATCAATGTCACTTGCAATCTGCAATGCAAGGTCGTTGGAGACGCTACCTAAGTCTTGAGTGTCTGCTACCACGTCACCGTTTTGGAAATAGCCCTAGCCGGTCAATGGAATGGGCACCTTAAGCTGAGAAGTACGGAGAAGACACACTAATCCCAACATTACCCTATACTACAATAGTTTTACTAAGATTGCAATCAGTAACACATGCACAAGTTAACCCATTAGTCCCTAGAACACCCTCTGAGATCTCAAGACACCCTAAGGGGCCCCAGATAATCTTCATCCCTCGGCGGTCAGCAACGGTTTAAGCTGACGCGTTCAACTTTAAAGGAAAGTTTTGGCTCCCGACAATTTAACAAGAGGTTGAGTTTCCGGGTGAATAAACTTTGGAAGGGATGAAAACCCAGAGAGAAGTGGGAGGCGGGGATGAATGGATTGCTGCGTATTTTTGAACCTTTTTCCATTTGATTCCTTGACTTCATTGAGGATTGTGTCACTTTTAAACTCTTAAAGAGGGATACTTCGCAGGCTATTCCTAGTAGTCTGGTTGAAATGAGTAATATAGGGGGTGGTACTGACTCTGACTATCACCCGAAAGGTTGTTGGCTCTAGTCCCACTACATTTTCTGGCCATGCCTCGGAAGGCATGTAAAGCAGGCTGTCCCAGGCCTTCCTAGTTGAGTCTTATAGGGGTTTCTGCAGTCAAATAGAACAAAATTCAAACCTTACCTCAAGCCTACAACCTACACGAACCTTTCAGGCCTCGCCAACTATTGCAGGCTACACCATCAATACCGCACTATCATAGTAAATAAGTAATTACTCTTATGCAGAAAGAAAGCTAAATAAATTTGGAGCTGAATTCTAGCATTTGATCGTAAATTTGTTGAACATGCTAATCCCACCCCCTACTCATTCCATCCTTCGACTTTGTAATTTTACTGTTATATGTCAATATGGTGACATTTTAAATTTTACACTCATGACACAAATTGCAAATTCTCGGCATAGTTTCCACAACACGTAGGCACAGCCAAGGTGGCAAAATGCAAAATTACCTTTCCCGTTGCTGTAGGGGTCGGAAATAGTGCTATGCTGTCTATAGCGGGGAGGGAGCAGAAATAGTTGTACAAGTCTAACTATGAATTATCACTACCAAGGGTCTCTTGTGACGCTAATTCTAAGGCAGCAACATTGGTTAGTTTTGAACTGAATTTATAGTTCTGAATAGCGGGGCCCGTTGTAATTTGAATTTGAATTATTTAATTCGACGCTTTGACTATCCCTTATAAGATGGTTACGAAGAGTTGAGCTGGTAGCGATCTGTGCTTTAAAACAGTTTGAAAAGGTTTGAAACTCACATAAAAAGAAAATTTTGCAAAAGGCCTGTGGGTACACCCAACCCTTATGGGTATGTTACCTTCATTGATAGGCAAAAAACGCGGCTGTTGGGCATAATGCTACTCATAACATCCCAAATAGAGCAGTGGTCAAGGGAGACGAACCTCTTTTTTATGGGGTTTATTATTGACACAAGTCTACATGAACCCGTTGAATGAATGACTTGTACTTCCAATATGTATACAAAACGATATGTAGTGCCGAAAATAATAGTTTTGCCCTACGGGTTGGGCCCGTTTATGGAAATTTTTAATTAAAATAAGATTAATGATTTAAAGGAACTTAAAATATTTTGTTGTATGTAGTGGTTACTTTTGTTAATGCCATTTTTATGGGCCTACCATAGGTCCCTTGTCCCGTATGAATTTTTGGCCATTGGCAAACTTGTATACGTTCTCAATTGATGTCAACCTATAACGGCTACAAGCGATAATCTTACCATTGACGCAATGAAACAGGCGAAAGCATGACTTAAACAAGTACATATACGAGTCTTCTGTATGTAAATATAAAATATGTATGGCGTTGTATTGTATGGAGAATGGTAAGCGAACTTGACGGGTCCGGGAAAGTTTTTTGTTGTTGTTATTTTACCTTATTTCGACACTTGGGTTTCTATAAGACTATAAACCAAAGGTCTGAATTGGATAGGTTGTTTTGGAAGTTGCGATTTCAATTTGACTTCTAATTTATACATTTTATATTTTTAGGCTGCCAATGGTGGAGTGATCATGGTAAACTTCTACTCACATTTCCTTACCTGTAAAGATACAGCCACACTTCAAGATGCTATTGGTAAGGAAATCACGTATACCTATATGTTCTGAATGTCTGTACCTAATTAAAGCTGTATTATAGGAAGGGAGAATAATAGGAATAGAAATATAACATTTAACAAAGAAACGTGACATAATGCAACTGCAGAGTCAGATGAAGAAACGATAGAATCGGGGCTGATGGGCCGTGGTCGATCTGAAAGACAATAGACAATAGACAATATTTGTAAATTCATTTTTAACTGTAGAGGTAGAGTTACCGACGTTATTTTAGATTTTCCCTCACCACCGCCCTTTTAGGCTAGTTAGAATTGATTGTTAATTATTAATAAACACGTTTTTGTTTCAGCTCATATTCAACACGTGAAAAACATTGCTGGAGCTGAACATGTTGGGCTTGGCGCCGGCTATGATGGAATTGATAAGTAAGCGAATATTAAATTAATTCATATTTAATTAGTTCATCTTCTACTTTAGAGGTCTCAATCTCAACGATTGGTTTGCAGCAACTCCCTGCATACCATCCTCCAGCTGTCTTCTTTCTTCGGCCACCCTCTTCTATTGGTTCCTTCCACTGACACCTCAATGTGTACCAGATTTTCGGGTCTTAATAAATGCCCTACCCACTTCTTCTACTTTTTATATGAGGTAGGAGCTGTCTCTCTACTTCAATAGCCCACTACAGCTCAGTGCCAGATTAACAGCTGTGGGATCCGTGGGCACAAGATATGTGGAGGCCGTGGCGGCGTGGGTGCAAACGTTTAATTTCCCGCCAATTTCAAAACTTTGTTTGGAAATTGTTTTCAACTTTTAATTTGTAGTATTATTTTTATTAAAAAACAACAACAAAAAAACTAGTTTGTGGAATTTTAGGCATTTTTGTTATCGGGTTAATCCAGCACTGCTACAGCGTATAAATCACAAAAAAAAACAAATGGGCCATAGTAACAGGTGCCTTCCAAAAATAAGTAAATTCTTAATCTGTTCACACACAGGAAGGTCCAGACAATATACAATACAATACAATATTTATTTATTTCCTTCAATACAATACATTTTTACAATTATTACATTTTTTCATGGTAAGGGCTCTAAGGGATAAACCCGCGCTGAACCCTTAATTTATTGAAATTTAAAATAGAAATTATTGAATTAAGAATAAAAACTAACACTACGTGATCTACTTACTACTTCTAACTAAACTAAACTAAACTGACCTTATAGTAAAATTAAATATAATTAACTAAGTATGCTTATGTTAAACTAATTTATTATAAACGATGATTGATGGCAATGTAATAATTAAGGAAAGTATTTTATGAATTTAAGGGAATATGTTTAACTTTAAAAGAAAGTTTTACGGTAGGTATATTATTAGGTTTTTATTATTGTTAATATTGTGCTATAATTTTCCTTCAGAAATTTAGTAATGGCTGACTTGAATTGGTTGAGTACGGTTATTGATTTTATATGTTCAGGAAGAAAGTTGTAAAGGGCAATAGAAATATAGATATGGGACAAAGCGTGTACGTCGGTTAGTGTGCAAACACAGGTTCAGAGTGCACGTACCTTAGTTTCGACCAATCAGAACCCTGCCTCAGATCTATCCCCTCTGAAAATTAAATTTTCATCAGCATGCACGTTCTCCTTTGACCAAATCCAACTCGAATCGGGCACCCTCCCCCCCCCCCCTCCAACTTTACTTTATCCCACCCTCTCGCCCCCTCTGATTAAATTTGGCCCATTGTTTGGATAACCCGCATAGTGAGCTTATATAAGATATGTAAAGTTATCCCTTCTCCTTTGTTATCTAATTAATTCTCTTGATTGTGTGGCCACTAATCATATTGTCTACTGATACAGGCTACTCAAAGTTGCTAGCTTTATGTAACAGCAAAGGCTTTCACGGCCGGAGTCGAATGAAGAACCAGTAGAATCCGGGCTGATGGGCCGAGGTAGAAATTAAAGCGAACTTCCAAACGTTTCGTCAACATCTGCGGTCCACATCTTCAGTGGAACTGCGTATACTTCTAAGATTGTATCTTAGAAGATGTCGACCGCAGATGTTGACGAAACGTTTGGAAGTTCGCTTTCATTTCGACCACGGCCCGGATTCTACTGGTTCTTCATAGCTAGCTTTAGTTTCTCATTCTACAATTGAATCCCAATTATGGGCTACCGTGAGCCCTTTCAATGATGCATCCTTTATAATCTACCTACTAATTATTATCTACCTATTTATCTATTGTCTTATCTATCTCATTTCATTGCATGCAACAAGTTACACCTCTCGATCTTCAACAGCGCATGCGCGTCATTCAGTTTAAAAAAAACCACACACAGGTAGGATTGGATCCAGGAGAGGGGGGGGGGGGCAGGTGGTTTATTACCAAAATAATCCATTCCAAATCCAAATCCTCACCTCAATTGAAATCGGGAATTTTTCTGTCCTAAATCTTTTAATTCAAAATACCGTGTATATTTATACCTCTTTGTAGTTTCTGTTTCTATTTAGATTCTTAGTACTTAGTACCTTAGTACTTAGTACCTTCCATCAGATTATTTCATGCTGAATGCGATATTTATCGTTCCTCATCACATTGGCCAAAATTTGTTAGTTTCCGTTTGTTAACTGTCAGCATCAACTCGGCTTCGGTATCCATTCGCCTTATGACCTGCAGTCTGATCGAGGCGTTTATAATACCGGGGTTAAATAAATACCCTAGGATTATAACTGTAAACAAACAAATTTTGAATAGCACTTTCCATTATAAAATTATCTTGTTTACCAGTGGATTAAATAAATACCGGTATTATAAACGCCCCGATCAGGCTGCTGTTGCATAAAACCATATGATATGAATGGGGACAGAGGTGTAACCTAACCAATACCTCAATTCCCGCTGAAATTGTGTCGGGTGATGGCAGAAGAGCGTAATAGAAAATAAAAATTGCACGAAATCAGTGCTGAATGTTTATTTCCGACCCTATAATTCTAAAAAAATCCAATTTCAAACCTCTACGCCAGGGTTGTTATCCTATTACTGAGTTAGATTAATATTATTGGTTTTTCAATGTATAACGCACCCACTTTATTCCCAATGGAGTTGATTTGCATTAAGAAAACGTTGAAAATCTCTTGGTTGGCTGTCTTCTTCTTCTTCCTCCGGCTCTACAGCCCTTGATGATCTTTGGCCTGCTCAACAACACTCCTCCTGTTGTTCTCTCTGTCTTATATTCCTCTTCTCAGGGTTAGGAATTCTCAGTGTCGGTGGGTTGTTCCATTACTCACGCCCTATAATTTCTATCTAACTGAGCTACCGGTAGAACACGGCAGAGACCACCCTTGATAAGGATATTAGAGTCCTGTTTTTGATAGGTTGTAAAATGTGAATTTAATTCCGTTTATTTGAAGGTTCATGAGCCTTATGATGCCTAGATTTTCTATCCAAGTTTTACTCTAGTATACCCTTACAACTGGCGTTGTAATCCCAACTCGCGAAGGGCAGTTTCCAACTCATCCTTCCAACGTTTTCGAGGACATCCGGCCAGTCGTCTTCCTGATGTCATGTTTGCTTTGTACATCTTTTTCGGCATGCGACCGTCTGACATTCTTACGACGTGTTCCAGCCATGTTAAGCGTTGCTGATTTAGGAACCGGACTATTCTCCGTTGAGTATTTTACATCTTGACTTGAGTAACCTCTGGTTCGCGAAGTATATAGTAAAGTAAGGCGCCCATTCCACATACGTACAACGTCAATGAAAATTATGAAATTGAAGGACATTTCAATTTCTCATTGATGGGGGCCATTCCATATGTTTTTCAAAAATTGACAATTTTCAATTGAAGCGTATGCGCCAAATTTTTGAAATTTGTTTCTTGAAATTGTATTTGTTTTCTTCGTCGTCTTATTATTTAATCCTTATTATAATTTTTATACAGAAATGCTTTCTTTTTAGAGAAATCAATTAAAATAGTTGTACTTGTCATATCACATGACGCCATTTTTTAATTTTAGATTGTTTGTTTCATTGTTTGTGATTTTACTCTATTATCAATTGATCATTGATCAATTTTAACAATGGCATAGAGTAAAATTGAAATGCCCTTCAATTTCATAATTTTCAATGACGTTGTACGTATGTGGAATGGGCACCTTAAGTAAAGTAAATGTATTTCAAAAATTTTCCTTCGTAACACATTAATAAACGTATGGGGCCCGTTAGGCTAGGCTCTGTTGGTTGCTAATATCCTTCTATAACTATGTCGTCGCTAATTTTATTGGTGTTGTTTACTTCTTCTTCTTCTTGTGGTGTGGGTTGACATTGAGGTTGTGAAGCAGTTTGCTAGCGGCCAAAAATTCGTTCGGAAGTGATACTAATAATGTCTGAAAACTACAATAAAAGGGGTCGTTGTCATGGCAAGGTTAAGTAGGTGATAAAAGTCCTGTAAATAGTAATAATACAAAACAAAATACTGTCGTGCCAGGTATTGGAGATACACAATAGTCTTTATTTTTCTAAATACTTTTTCAAACATATCCCAACCATATTATTCAGCTGAGGCCACTGGACGGTTTGGTATTAAAAATTAGTAACGGGGTGCAGGATTTCTACACTGACACACAATTGAATTTAGGCCACTTCAAAGCATCGTAGTCGACTCCTTCGGCTTATCTCTCGGTGATCATAGCAAAGCATTCGACTGTGTCTATCACACAATACTATTATGTCAACCATCACGCAATGGTCTACATGGTCTAGTACTGAAAACACTGACGTCTTATCTAGAAAACAAAACTTAGTCACCGATGTGGGAGTTAATTAGGTAGACGTGGGGCGTTACTTCTGTCACTGTGATTTATCCCCGTGACTACGATGGTCACTGCAACCACCCGTTCCTACCCAAAAAAAATACTGGTGATTTTAGTCACTGTCTCACTGTCACCGATTTAGGCTATATTTTAAATAGCTTTGTTTCTAATACTCTGATAGTCACATGCAAGAGCAAGTAACTCGCTCAGGTTTAGCCTATGCACTAGGCAGTCTTAAGCGAAATTCCCCAAAATGCTTTCCGACCATCTTACGTAAGCTAAACATAAGGTATGCCCGAGGCTGTCACCGTGACTGCCCCATAACTGGCTAGCTTTTAGTTTATATATATATCTATATCTATATTACTACTTCTTAAATTTCTTAGCATAACTAAACAAAAGAATAACCGACTTTAATTGTTAAGCGAAACGAATAAGTCTATGTAACTTGTGTAAATCACTGTCAAGTAAGAGTAGTGACAGTGACTTTTGATTACTCATACCAAGATGTACCAAGATTACTTAGATAGCAGGAACAAAAGCAGTCACTCCAGTAACAGAAATCACCAGTATTTGTATCAGTGACTGTCGAGTCACTGTCACCGGTCACTGTTGCTCCTGGAAATATCTGTCACGCCCCACCTCTACAATTAGGACATGAGGTCCCTCAGGGCTCGGCCCTGGGCCACGTGCTGTTCCTTGTAGCGATAAATGTTCTTAGAGACATCACTATAGTCTTTGCAGATGACACCACCCTGAAGAAAGGAGCCACGTCACTTGATGTTGTTGCTGAGAGAAGCTTACTTCGAAAAAAAAACAGCTGATTGGTTCATACTAATAACCAGTTACAACTAAATAAAAACAAACCCAGCATTTCAACCCTAAAGGCCTATCCAGACAACCATTAATTTCTGATCTGACGGTAAAGCTAAATGTCGGATGTTGTGGACAGCATCATGTCCAGCAGCCATGTGCAGTGCAAGTGCAGTTATCTAAATGATAACGCGGGTACTACTACAGTCTTTAGAATGCAAATGAATACAATTGGAAAAGAATGTGTGTGAGTGAGTGTTATGATCGACTTCGTTGGCAAGGTGGTAGTGTGCTTGTACTTGTGTGAGTCTGTATACGCCATAAAATCGGAGACATCCATTAAATTGTTGGTGTACTATCAACAATCTTTTAAAGAAAAATATTTACCATTCGAGTTCCAGTTTCTAAGGTTTTACACTTTTTCCTTATCTTCCTCCATCTCATGAAAAGTCCCGGTCAGGATTACTATGGAATACGCCATTAATTGGGAGATGGCGGTGCCGTACAGTATTTCCTACCAAGACTTTTCAAGCAATGCTGGGAATCGCTCTTTATGCCTCTACTGTATATCATTAACCAACAAGCGGAATTTGTTTCACTTTCAGAACACCAGACCGTTTAAAAGACGTTTCTTCCTATCCCATTCTCTTCGCAGAGCTTCTTGCTGCAGGCTGGAGCGAAGACCATCTCAAGCAGTTGGCGGGCCTAAACTTCTTGAGGGTACTTCGTAAAGTAGAGGGTCTTCGCGATGAACTTCGCTCTGCTGGAGTGACACCTTCCGAGGATGTTATTGCGCCAAGACTTCTTTCCGCCAACTCGAATTGTACTTCTAAAAATTTGTTTTAGAAAGCTTAAAGAACATTTTTTTTTGCTTATTTTATTTAAAGGCTTTTTATGGAAGTACGTAGACACGTACCCGCACTTGGTGAAGTCTTGCTTGCGCATATAAGTCCAGCAGAGTTACAGCAGCCTTTGTAGACTGCATGTATAGTGGCACAGACTCCGACTTTCACCCGAAAGGTTTTTGGTTCGAGTCCCACACTTGCTACATTTTCCGGAGGGGGGCTTATGTATCCCGGGCCTGTCTAGTTGATTGTTAGTCAAGGGTTTACACTTTACGTGGGTGCTAGGTTGGCTTAGCAAAAACACAAAAATAAGTCATTACATAGGTATTTAATTATCTTTAAGACCACCCTATTAGGGGCATCGCGAGCTGACTTAAATATGTTAAGAAACTACATGGATGTTAGTTTCAAAATTTTAGAATCTAATGGGATCATTTTTTTTAAAAATTACAATCAATGATATTTCAGCCGATTAATCCATAATAATTTTTGGAATATTGCATAATAGCCGAGAAACTGGACCTCAAAATTTAATAACAGGGTTCAAGTAAAATAATTAACCTAGTCGAATAAATTTTTTAAAACCAAGTAACCATGTAAGTAGGCTACACATCAGCTAAATTTAAATTTAAATAAAAATTATATAGAAATAGCCACTTGCCCAGTAGCCTAGTGAAAACTGAATTTCCCTAATTAAGTGTCAAAATAGAAACAACATTTTCAGCTGTACAACGTTCATATTAAAAGTATTTTTAATTTTGAAAATGAATTATATACAACGTAAGACGCTAAGCATTATCATTTGCTTCCCAGATAACTAATGAAATGAAATTTTATATTAAGACAGTTTAGCAATTTAGCTTAAATCTATCCCGCAGATTCCAGCTCTAAAGCATCGCTAAGATAAAATAAGCTACAGTATACATGTAATTCTTTAATAAATAAAAGTTATTATTAAATAGGTATTGTATACACTGACAATTTTCCATTAATAATGTTTTCAATTTTAAAGATTTAGAATTTTTATAATAAATTACAACACGTTGTAAACTTAATTTGAAGAGAATATAAAAGATTTGTTATTTTAAAACGGTGTTTTTATAATTTTTCCTAATAGTCCAGTAAAATAGAACGGGGGTCAAACTCGGAATATCCCAAGCCGCGGGCTTTCCACATGCATTTTCCTCATGGTTTAACGGAACTAATAGTCTGCAGAAATATGTAGGCCTACCTCTTTTTAACATAGATTGGCCACAATTATCGGCTTTGATTTTTACAAGAAACGATTGGTGTGGTAGTCCCGAAGAATGGGTTCAAGAACTGTGGCCAATTGGTGTTAGTGAAGGGCCATGTGTCATAAATCAAAATGTAGAGGGTCATTTCTGCTAATTTATGGGATATTTTTGACACTTCCCAAGGTCGAAAGTCATTTCTCTCGAACCCCGCAGCCTCTTCCCATGTTCAGTCTTCCCCCACCTCTACCCAAAATGGCAAAATTGGCGTTTTTCTTTACTACTACTGTAACATGCACAGTACGTTTACCCGTAATTAAAAATGCATTAGACTTCAGACTATTCCGCCACTGACATAGCACGGCTGGTTTTCCTTACCGCCGGCAAGATTACTAACAGATGATGAGATGGTTAAAAAATAGTGTGATAGACATACGCCTTGACCTTAGAGACTGTCTCAAGTGGATTAGGTCCGTACAATACGGTATTGTACAGGTATGACGCCTACTCATCAGTCAATGTGCAGAGCTTTCCGCTGGAAGAAGGTTACATTTTGACCAGGTAAGCATAATTGAGCAATCCTAGAGTAAAGCGTTTATTGCTTGAAAAAGTATACAATTTTAGTAGGAGTAATTCTAGTCTTCTAGAGTACTTAGGTAGCCTAAGAGTCTGTAGGAAGAGGAATAGGTCTGTACAATACGCTATTAAGCATTGCCCGTTGGTATGTGTGTAGCCTACTCATCAGTCACAGTACAGAGCTTTCCGCTGGAAGAAGCATACGTTTTGACCAGGTAAGCATAATAGAGCAATTCTAGAGTCCTCAGGTAGGCTAAGAGTCTGCAGGAAGTGGAGTTAATCCGTACAATACGTAATTAAGCATTGCCCGTAGGTATGTAGCCTAATAATCAGACAGAGTACAGAGCTTTCCGCTGGAAGAAGCATTCGTTTTGACCAGGTAAGCTTATTGAGCAATTCTAGAATAGTAAATAAATTAAAATAACTATGTCAAGTATTACTAAAAATTTTTTAAAAGCGAACGGTTTCGGCACGAGGCCATCGTCAGGCTACAGACAAATCTGACGATACCCTAGTGCCGAAATAGTAGCTTTTAATTTTTTTTAGTGATACTTGACAAAGTTATTTTATTTTATTTGCTATGATGAAGTATTACTATACAAAGTGAATGTGGAAGATATAACTTAAACAATTCTAGAGTACTTAGGTAGCCTAAGAGTCTGTAAGAAGTGGATTAAGGCCGAACAATACGCTTTTAAGCATTGCTCGTAGGCATGTAGCCTAATACTCAGTCAGAGTACAGAGCTTTACGCTGGGAGAAGCTTACATTTTGACTAGGTAAGCGAAATTGAGGAATTCTAGAGTACTTAGGTAGCCTTAGAGTCTGTAGGAAGTGCATTAGGTCCATGCAATACACGGTATAGTGCATTGCTCGTGGGTATGTAGCCTATTCATCAGAGGACAGAGCTCTCCGCGTGGAAGAGCATGTCCACTGTGGCCATAAGTAACAAAATTGAGCAATTTCAGAGTACTTAGTTAGCCTAATACACGGTCTCTAAAGGATTGGGTCCATACAATACACTAGTGGGTATTCCCAACAGGTATGTAGCCTATAGGCTACTTATCAGTATAAATAACTTTCCGCTTTGAGGAGCATGTACATTTAGTCCATAGGTAACAAAATTGGGCAACTTTACAGTAGTTAGGTAGCCTAAGAGTCAGTCTGATGTGGTATAAGTGACATACAGTATATGATATGTATTGTTCATTGTCCATTGCCCGTAAATATCGTATGTGGTGTATCTACTAGTGTACAGAGCTTTCTGCTGTGAAGAGACCACATTTTGACCATAAGTTTATGTAAGCACGATTGAGGAATTTTAGAGTATATGTAGGTAGTATGCCTGATTGAGTGTCAGAAGTGGATTAGTTCCATACAATACGTCAATAAGTATACAGTATATACTGTACGTATGGGTTAGTAGTCAGAGTGGGCGGGAGTGCCCAAAATTCGCCCACATGGAAAATAAAGACAAATATCTTTCTTTCATTAATATTCACTGCCGGTATAGATGCCCGACGCGGAGAGAGCTTTTCCCAGTGAAGGGCATACATTTTTACTATAGTTAATCGAAATTGATCAGTATTAACAATAATTAGTCGGTTGGTAAGGTAGCCTAGGTTGTAACAATTCTAATTAAGGAGAATGTATGCAAAGGGCGATTTGTCACTTGAAACTGTAAATGCAAGAGACAAAAAAAAACTTCAAAAACCTAAATGCTTCATTGCTTCTACATTATGGGGTGTAATATTTTAATTAATATTCTTTGATAATATTGGAATCGCACTAGACTTTCTATTACATTTTTTGTAGCAGTCAATGTGACGATTCCAGTGCTACCACCACGTCACCGTATTTGTATTTTGCACTTGCAGGTCGGTGGAAACCGCGCCTTATTCATATACCCTGATTTCACACTTTAATATTTATTCGACCGAATATTTACCTATTCCATCGAAGAAATATTTGGAATGTTTACTGTTATACGAATTGAATCTGAATTTCGGCATTACACATTCGAATTTTTCCCGGGCCAATATTTACCATGTTTACCATACCCAGGGGTGCCCCCCCCCAAATTCAACAAAAAATCAAATTGTTCAGATATTTAATTTTTTTAAACCGGCCGGGGAGACCCCGGTCCCCCTGTTTCCAGTTTTGTTAATAAAGTTCTCGTCTGCTAAATCACAAATATTCTGCCGACAAAAGTATTTCAGGCCTATTTATCAAAATCATTCCCCGAGGAGACCCCCGGGCCCTCCTTGTTAGCTGTAATACTCTTCGCATGTAAAATATAAGCATAGGCCTACCGGCTTTCAAAGTGGGTATATTCCACTATTTCGGGCCTTAGATTTCATCAAAATGTATAAAACTCGATCCCCATTTGGTCTCCCGAACCCTCGGGTACCTGGGCAAGGGAAATTGAGATCATATCCCCTAATTAAAAGCTGCATACGTCCATGGGAACGGTTTTCCTCTGTTTCTACTATTTTTCGAAAATGGGGGGGGGGGGCGCCAAATGAAACACCACCCCTTTGAAAACCTATCGTTACGCCACTGGTCCGTGGTCCGTGATGCAAAATGGGCAAAATTTGTGCATTGATGTTGCATGAAAACTGAAAACCCCCCCCCCCCCAAAAAAAAAAACTCTGGCTACGCCGCTTAATACTGGAATAGTATTCGAGTGTATAATAGGGGGGATGCACCTCCATAACTTTACGTGCCTAAATATGATGAGTAGTGTGCTATAATGACATCAGCATTAATCATAGATTTGTGGTTCCTATCTATAGTAGATACACAGTAAACAATGACAACAATATTATTTACATAATTTTAATTCTTCTTCTGTACGTTAGGATACGGAATTCCAGGTCTTCTCTCATATTAAATATTTGCCTTTACATTAGCCTACACGTGGCGTTTAATTTTTGACTCACAATTCAAGGCCGTTTAAAAAAATATTGATAATAGATAACGGCCAGTAGCGTCTCAGTATTACATAATCAATCAATATAATATAATCATGTACATGTACATAATATGTACATTTGAGAGACAAAAAATACATAGGCTACTGTATAGTATATTATACGTACATATTGCCTAGAAACCCGGTATTTATCTACTCGCCCATGTTGGAAGGATCACTTTTGGTTACTCTAGCAGCTCATTAAAGTTGACTCTGTATGTCACCACACTGTATTAGTGTTTCCTGCGTCTGTGTTCGCATGCTTCCCACTATGATATGAGTCACCACCAGTACATAATGTCCCAAGTGTTGTATAAAATACCACTGATTATATCAGTGGCGTATTCATAAAATATTTGGGGGAGGGGGTGACAAAACCAAATCGCCCCTAGCTATCAACTTCTTGCCGCAAGAAGAGGCCCAAGTCGACGTTAAATTCTACCAACCGCTCATTGTTGACCCGAAAGCCTATTATTTTCCAGATTCTGGCAAATTATGCATTACACGTCACATTACTTAATTTCCTCTTACATGTTCTCATTTCGAGGAGCGCTTCGTCCATATCTGGAACGACATCTTCAGTGGTAGTAAGTAGACTTCCAAGGTTGTTTCACAGATATTCAAACATTCATGCATCAAAATATTTATGCAAAGAAATTTAAGAGAAGGGGTGGGATGCGACAGAATGTCTCTGATTGGCTCGCTGGTAACTGAACATGATATCCGGTTGATGACGTGATTGACGTCATTCTCTTTGTTGTTGCTTTACTAAGAGCAACTGCAGGGTTCCCCATTGTCTTCTGTATGTTCATGCCGTATGACTCTTCATTGAGTTCCTCCTCCTTTGTAGTCAGCTTCCCAAGCCGGTACTAATGACATGACTGCTCTGCACAGAAAATTCTGTGTTTTTCGCTCAAACCCAGTCTTCTATCGGCTCTATCTGTTCAGTCGTCATTAGACGCTTCCATCTTCACCACGAGGTGGTACCGATTAGGGATTTTTGCGTCTTCGCCTCTGAGAAGCTCACCTAATTTGACTTATTTTTACCACTGCTCGATTCAGGATGTTGTGGCGACCATAATGCCGGGTAGCTGCGTTTTTTCTCAACCGGTGAGAATATCATACCCATTACGATTTAGTGGAGTCACGCAATTTTTTTTTTTTTTGTGTGCCAAATATCGATCCTCGCGCTTCATAGTTGAGTTGTATAAATCTCAAGACGTCTAGTTTTTCACTTTATTTTCTTTCACTGGCGACCAGCCTTACAGACAATGACAGAGCCAGTCGCCACCGAGTCCTTGCCCTCCAGACTGTTCGCGTGGGAAGACTATGCTGTGTTCGCTGCCATGCTTCTCGTATCGGCCCTCATAGGCGTCTACCACGGCTTCTCCTGGACGAGAAAGAAAAAGAAGAAGAAGACCGCAGAGGAGAGTGGCGCTGCGGGGGAGTTCCTCATTGGTGGAGGCAAAATGCAGACGATACCCGTGGCTTTGTCTATGTTAGCTGGGTGAGTATAGACTGTTTTATTACTGTAGACAATTCTTTTTTAAATGGACAAAACCTCCTTCTCCTAGATGTGTCATTATGACGTTATGACTGACAGGGTGGACCTCCTGAATTTAGTGGATTCTGAACCACTTGGGGTCACACGATTAATTTGGAGGTGACCAGGACTCGACACGCACTTAGACTGACTGGCAAACACAGTGCGTTATAATGTCCCACAATGCTCCCCTGCCAACGCTGTCTACACTACCAAGTTTGCTGCAGTTTGGAACAGGCTCTGTTCTCGTGGAATCAACTTGGTATCAACTGGCCCCCATCCATATTGGGGCTGAGTCCCACTGACCAATTTTTCTTTTTGTTACTTTTTGTAGTACGGTCTAAATAAATATGATGATAACGTATTATATTAACTAATTTAACTAAAGAAATCACAGAGAGAAATGTAAAAAAACTGCCCAAAATATTGCATGTCATGAAATTCTATGCAATGTACAGTAGGTCTACTCGTACAGTATAAAGCACAAACTCAAATGATTAATTAAGTAGCCTACCTAATTTTATTAATTGGAATTCCGTTCTTGAACCCTTTTCGTCTTTTACTTCGTCTTTCATTTCAGTTTCCTGTCGTCCATCACATTAATGGGTCAGCCAGCGGAGGTTTACAATTTCGGTCCTCAAATTTGGCTGCTCGGAATGTCTACATTCCTGACCATCCCAGTGGTTTCTTACTTTGTGCCCTTCTTCCGGGGCTTACGAACAAATTCAGCTTACGAGGTACAGTAGGTCTACGAATTTTTACTCTGAAATCAACCTCAAAAATTAGTCGGATGGCTCAAACCTCCCCTAAATTTTGAACAAATTCCAATTTCTCATGTAATGTACGAACATCGTTTTTTCTTTAAATAGAGCCCCAGCCTCGCTCTGAAAATGGTCAAATGGTGATGACCTACCTGGTATCGAAACCAGGCCGGTTGCAAATACCGGTGCTACCTCCCAAAAATCCTCTGAAGGGAAGGGAGAATTAATAAGGGTATAAATGGGTTATTAGAAGAAGTAGGTAGAAGAAATGCTTCTCAACCTTTTATGCCACGCAATAGCTCTTCTAGCCAAAATTCTTACTAAAACTTCTTTATTTTTAACATTTCATGGTGTGAATAATTGTGAACATTTCATGCAGGTGAATTGCTTCACACTCGAGTTAGTTCTTGTTTTTATACGTATTTAGTAACTTTAAATAAATAAATAAGGACTTTTTGTTCTATTACTAAGCGGAGTTAGGGCTATAAAACCCTCTCTTACACTCAACTAGGAAGGCCCGGGACCGCCTGCTTTACATGCCCTCCGAAGCATGGCCAGAAAATGTAGGAAATGTAGGACTCGAACCAACAACCTTTCGGGTGAAAGTCAGAGTCCGTACATGTCTTGACTTTTTACAAGTTAAATAATAATTTTCCGTCTGTTTAGTGACTTTTGGGCGTATTATGCCATTTAGTATTAGCCTATTCCTGGGGTTAAAAATGTTAACGGAACAATTTTGAGTAACACTTTCCATTGTAAAATTATCTTATTTACATTTTTAAACCGAGGTTAAGATTGAAAATAAAGTAATCGCCATAGTAGGGTAGGGTAGGGTCTCCTGCAGCCTGATCGAGGCGATTATAATACCGGTATTTATTTAATCCGCTGGTATTAAAAATGTATACAATATAAATTTATAATGGAAAGGGCTATTCAAAATTTGTTTGTTTACAGTTATAATCCTATGGTATTTATTTAGCCCCGGTATTATAATCGCCTCGATCAGGCTGCAGGCGTACAATAGTGTTTCGAGAACAACTTATTCTGGTGTTAAAAGTGAAAAATAAATAAATTGCAAAATGCTGCTCAAAATTGTTTTGTTTACATTTACAAATTATTTTTTTTACAAGTTATTTTTAAACGCCACTTCACACCTGTTGTACAGAGAGATCTACAGAATAAGTTGTATAATCAGTGCTTGGTATGCTTGTAAACTATATAGGTTTGCTTGCAAGTATATTTTATTATTATTTTATTTTCAGTATTTTGGGAAAAGATTCAACAGACGTTTCCAGTTATTTGCTTCAACAATTTTCACTATTCAAACACTACTATTCTTAGCTTTGGTATTGTACGCACCTGCACTAGCCCTACATCAAGGTAGGTATCTACTGATTGTTTTTAACCCATAGGTACAATACTATCAAACCTAATTAAGACGTATGTGTGTGACATCCCCCCCCCCCCCATGACACAGTTTGAGGCTGGTGCAAATGTTCCTCTTTCCTCACCAGCAATGCTACATTTGAAAAGTCGTGGTTATAGTTAGTGACATGCCTAACAACCGCGTTTTCTCCTGCCGAATGAAGGCTCCCATTTCGGTTTGGTGGACCCAGGCGCTGTGAATAATTTTTCAGTCGATTAGCTGAGGCTTCCAGTTCAAAATCCATGTGTAGGCCACATTGAATGAAAAAGAGCCCCCCAATTTTCAAATGAGATTTCCAGACATTTATTGTAGTATTTTAGTTACAGGATTGAATACGGAGTTGGTGGTTGCTGCAATGTATATCGTTTGCATTTTTTACACTACAATTGTAAGTACCTACTTACAGAAACTTACTAACTTAACATGCCCGGGTCTAGGGCACGTTGATCCAAAACAAAGGTAATAAAAGGTTATATTTTCTTATGAAAAAATATTTTTACTAATTTCTATTATATGTTATTGATTATTTTTATTACTTTTCGCAGGGGGGTATCAAAGCGGTGGTGTGGACAGATACATTCCAAGTTTTAGTACTGTATACAACGATGATTTTAGTGCTCGTTAAGGGTACAATAGAAATGGGAGGCGTTGAAGTCGTATGGAATCAAAATAAGGAGCACCAGAGGTTCTTTTTTGTGTAAGCATAAATCAGCTAGGTACTTATTGGAGGCAGCAAAAGGGGGTTGAGAGGCCTGTGTCTTTTTTTCAACTTTCATAAGAGTGATTTATTTCTAGAGAAAAGTAAAAAGAACGCCCTGTAACGACTACTTCTTGAGGGCTTTCAGGTAAATTCTATAATTCTGTACAGGAGGGATAGGACATTCTCTTCCCGCCAAAAAGACTTATTTAATCTTCTGGGGCCACTCTCTGTTTGCCTCCTGTGACCAGCCATTAAAAAACCGTACCAGGTGGCCCCCAAATTGCATTTTGGTGCGCTCGAATGTAACATCTCTCCTCTATAGAACTCTATTCTGTTTCATAAGTGCAGGTCCCACCGCCAGTTGAAAAGTCTGGAATACCACCACGCAATTGGAAGTCTAGTTTTCCTTACCGTTCTCAAACGATCCGATCTAAAGTTCTAAATTAGACAGCAGATGGGGCATTAAATTCCCGCCAAAAATATAATTGAATTTCTTTCAATTATATAGCTTCGATCCAGATCCAACGAAAAAATACAGCATGTGGTCTACATTCTTCGGAGGTGCATTTTTACACTTGTCCGTTTACTGTGGCAATCAGCTACAAATTCAGAGATTCCTGTCGGTTTCATCTAGTAAAGAGGTTACAAAGTAAGTAATACCTATAATATTCCTTATTTGCTTGCCTAAGTCTAAAGTATTTTTACAATTGATTGGAAGATAGTACTAGTATTGTCTTAATATAGGTACAACGCTCGTCATAATCAACATTAACAGAGCGTGTGCGGCTTTTACGCATCTGACTACAATCAATAATACTTACCCCTCACCAGGATTTTATTTCGGAGAGGGCTGTCTGTATGTTGTAGTATGTAGTCAAATTTTACCCGCCAGGAGAGTTCAATTCTGTCTAGTGTAAAGTCGACAATTTCGGAGCTGCAGCCCCCCGCCCTCCCTCCCTTATTGTGGTTACGGGCCAGCCCGTATATGTATTTCACTGCCGCACAGCGCATGTTGTTGGTCATCTTGTTTTTGTTGATTCTGTTGTATTTTGTGTCTTAGTTTAGAGATATTACTCGATGCATAGGAATGCAGAGCAATATCTAGAATAAGGTTGGTATAGAAATTAAAGTCCTGTTAATACTGAAGTTGTAAAGTGGGCTTTAAGCAGTAGAAGTCTAGAAGACTTTACTTATGAAATAACCGCCAAAATCACTTCAGATGAAATAAGAAAGTCAGCCGACTTGCTGCAATAACCTGGAACGGTAACAGCCGTAACAGTGTAACACCTACCCCCATCTCAGTTAATTCTGTTGGTAGAGGTACAAACTAACTTATATTATATCGTCAATATAGCACTGTATTATGTATGATCTATCCCATTAGGATGTTGTGGATTTATGCAGTTGGCTGGACCATTGTCGCCTTCCTGACAACGTACGCCGGTATGCTCATCTTCGCTAAATACATCGACTGCGACCCCATTCTGTCTCACTCCATTAAAACAGCGGATCAGTTGTTTCCTCTCTACGTCATGGATGTCCTTGGCGCATACAAAGGCTTTCCTGGACTGTTTGTTGCTGGAATATTCTCAGCTGGCTTGAGGTACGGTATAATGGTTTAATTATTGCAATAGTAGTAATTGGTATTTAGTAATTATTATTTGGTATATTTTGGTAATTAGTATTAATTGGTTAAGGATGTACAATTGGTTTAATTGACGAGCTAATGCACAATTTGATATTGAACGAAACTAACTGACAATGCACCTGCCCCAGAGATTACTGCCGCTATCACATCATCACATGAAGATGATATAATTACGTCTTCACAGGAGGAAAGCACCGTACTGTCTGGTGTAATAGAAATGGGGATGTTCGCTTTGTAATTTAGTGATGAAGAATCTCGATGTAACCTCCTTGGTCACACTTCGTCATGAGGGGTACAGCTCTTATTTCACGTTGTAACTATATTTTGATACATCCGCCCGGATTTTCTGTCTATCTGTCTGGTCACGGTCCCAAGGAGAAGGTCAGAGCATTGCTTGCTCCAGTCTCTTATGTCATCTCAGTCCTTAATATACCTTAACGGACGCCTCTTCTCTCTTAATTACAGCACTGTTTCCAGTGGAGTCAACTCCTTAGCAACAATCTGGTTCTCTGAACTAGATGGTACCAATTTCAAGGCCAACCTAAGCCCCAAAACTTCTGTAATTACAGTAAAAGTGCTGGCGTTACTGTTTGGACTGATGTCCTTCGGACTTGTCTTCATAGTTCCATTTATGGGAAACCTTGTTCCGGTAATTATTAAACAACAGTGTATATTGGTTTTCAATTGCTTGCTCAATGTTTAGGAAACATCACATTCAAGAAAATATGATTCTTCTGGGTTCCTGAAAACGTATACAGAATGTGTAATGCTATTCTTACTTTATATGGAAAGAGTCACTGCCAAGACTAACAAACAACGCTTAAATTGATACAAATAGATCTCAAATTTTTTTCAGATAACTATTTCACTCAATGGATTTTTCTCGGGATCGCTTTTCGGAATTTTTCTACTTGGTATATTTGTCCCATTTGCAAACGCATGGGTGAGTATAATTTATTCGTAAAAAATTACTGTGCTTTTAGGATTGTTTACATCAACCCTGATTTTGTACCTAGACTAGGCCTATATATAATTGCTCACAGTAATGTTTAAGAAATTGGAAAATTATTGACAATATTACAACGTAGTATTGTATTAATGAATTCTGTCAGCTGTCATAAGCCACCGAAGACTCATTAAAAAAATGCATCTTTTTCATTTTTGTCCATAGGGGGCATTTTTTGGACTGGCCATAGGAGTAGGCTTCGTGGGATGGCTGACTGTTGGAGGCCAAATATCCATCAACAGTGGTTTACAATTGTACGAAAAGCTACCAGTTTCTACAGCTGGATGTTCAGCAGACAATTCAACTATTTATAAGTAAGAACTACCGGTTTTCAACTCAAACCAAATCAGCACCAGACTAAGCAATTCAAATTCCTCCTTCCGGAAAGTAGCCTACTGATTTTTATCATTAAGTTAACTTGGATTTAAAGAGGCAACCTTCTCTGGACATTACATTAGAAAATGGGAGCCGACCAAAATTGGGACATTGTACTGGTTATGGCATACCACAGATCTTGGTGTGGGTTGGAATCCTGCTCTGTTCAGATTTTTCTAGACTCCCCTTTGGATATATAGTAGGTATAGGCAAACGTCAACAGATACTTGTAATATGATGGCGACTATACGTGTAAATATTGCGACAAAAATGGCATTTAAAGCTGTGCCCCAAGGTGCTGCTTGAGACCTATGCTATTCATGATCCATGCAGAGGACTAACCCACTCGTTTCTATTAATTGCAGCGCATCCGAACAAGAGCCAGCTCCAGCGCTGTATCGGTTATCCTTTATGTACTACTCCTTCTTGGCGACAGCAATCACCGTAGTAGTCGGCATAGTTGTTAGTTATTTAGTCAATTGCTTGTCCATTTTCTTCTGTACAAATAATAAGACTGAGTCATCTTTCCAACGACCTGCAAGCAAAGACTTGGACAAAGAACTGAACTTCATCTCCAATAATGAAGATTCCAAATACTCTAGAGTTTACATGGCAAAAGGACGAGAGTTAGAGCCTAAGTTGATAGAAGATCCCAAAGTCCAAATTACGTGAATTTTGTTTGTTTATAAAGAAATTTGATTGAAGCTCCTACCTCTTGTATGAGCCTTCGAAGTTCATACATGTATTGGGTAAACTGTATGGTAGACTGTCAATTACCAAATCGCGATAACCAGCTATACATTATTAGGTTGCTTATTGCCTATTGCCATTTGCCATTCGGCAGTGGAGACGCGTCAACATCTGTATGCTTAACCCCAGGCTGAGACGTGTTATGGTTGCAGAATTGTACAGGGAGCCGTGGGAGGGTGTCTCCATCAGAGATGGTTTGGACAAGTTGCTGGATGTGACACACCCATTGCTCGTTTTTTAACAGGAAATATCCGTTGTATAGCTATTAAAAATGTCACATCCGGTAGAAGATATTATGCTCGCGATCAGAACCGTGTCGTAACTCAGCACAATTATTAATTTGCTCCTTGAGGTCATAAGAGGTCAATCGGATAATAAAAAGTAAAATAAAAATACCATACGAGTTTATCAAAATGCATAGGCGCAATTCTGCTAAAGGATGTGGTATTTTTGACAACTCAATTATCGCTATTTGATTTATGAGATATTTAGATTTTGTACAATTTTCCCCTCCAATTGCCTATTGTATGTATATATGTACCTATTAAGACCTGTCTGTCTGATACTTGGCCGGTTCCTGGCGGATACAGGGCTAGGTATATGATTGGTAGAAAACATGAAACCAGGCGCTGACAGTCACGAAAAACCCCATCGAAAAAATCTATCGTAATAAAGAATCAGCTAAAAAATAATTTATAACATCTTTACTTTTTGCCTATTACACTTAGTGTAAGAAATGGTCATTGGCCCTAACTACGCTGTTCAATAAAGACGATTTATTATTATTATTATTATTATTATTATTATTATTATTTTTATTTTGAATTAATATAATCCCCTAGCTGGTGGAGTAACCAGTTAGGAAAAAATTATTATTATTATTATTATTATTATTATTATTATTATTATTATTATTATTATTATTATTATTATTATTATTATTATTATTATTAAGCATTCTGCATTTGTACACTATTGTAGGAAACATGTTAGTGTTGTTACCTATAGTTAAAATAATTCCTGGGGTATAAACTGCTATTCTTTTCCGTTGGTGTTAAGTTGTTTAGCTGCAAAGCATGTTCGAAGAAAACAGTCTAGGCATGGTCATTATTTATTTATGAAATACTGTAGAAACCCAAAACTTGTGAATTTTGAAACCGAGCTGCCCCATGCGATGGTTTTAAGGCATAGGGTGGTTGCGACCAACTGCTCGAAACGTAAATCGAAAAGACAATATTGAATGGTGGTGAATCGCGTGAATACTGCGGCGTGTGCGGGTAGCACTTAGCAACTTAATGTAACACTAAAACTAACTAAAATGGTTTAATTTTAAATGTAAAGAACTTTAATGGAAATAATAAAGTTATTGTATTGTATTGTAATTTCGACTGACCCCCCCCCCCCCTCTCTCTCAGAATTCCTGGGTACTGGGGCCTTGAACTAAACAAATTATGCCCACAGGGGAAGAATGATGAATGTCCATAAAAGTAAGTTTCGAGAAAAAATAAAAATTGATTGTAAGGTTTCACACTCGTCGTTTTTCCCCTGATTCTTCAAACTGCTGTATCTTTCTAGTTTCATTGTTTTTGCCAGTTCTATTTGCTCCATCGGATTCCTCAGGAAAAATTACACGAAAGAAGTGTTAAGTTGGCAAAAATGACTTTTTTGGACATTCATCATTCTTCCCGGCTGTAGTCTTCAAGTGCAAAATATAAGCTTAGACCCTATTCAACACCATTCATGGTATGCGACCATGTGCCAATTATTTGGACAATTTAGATTTTCCACCTCATTAATTGGCAGAAGTATTGTCATTCTAATAAGGAAATATAATCATCTTACGGAAGTAAAAATTGTCAAAAACTTACCTGCCCACGGTCCTGAAGGTATTTCTGACGACCCTGCCGTCAAAATAGCACTTATCACCTGCACTCTACAGTAGTAGGCTAGTTCAATGTTGAAGGCAAAGTAGGCTAGTGTATAAATAATTATATTATATTATAGTATTATCAAAAGAGCATAGACAGTACGAGGATATTAGTCTACGTTGTTTCTTGATATTTGAACGATTCATTAACAGTCCCTTCTGCAGTTTGAGATTCAGTAACATCTTCTGTCAGTTTTTCCTGAAAGCATATTTTGAAGACATCGTTATAAGAGGAACTTGATTGAGTTTGTGCGTGAATGCATAGCCCCCCCTCCCCCCCCCCCATGTCCACCCGTAGTCCCCCCCCCCCCAGGATTTCTGGTGACAAAAACGTTTTGGAGGCTAGAGGCATAGTATCCACAATAATCAAAGGGAAATTAATTCTTAGTTTGCTTATTTTACATGAAAAAAAATCTACATATTGACCAAGTACTTTCACAAAAAAATATATTGCCGGTACTCAAAATACTCAAAACCCCAATACTTCAGATACTTCAATACTCCACATTTTTCTCAGGGGGAAACCCCGGGGCCCCCCTCAATGTTCGGTTTATTCCTCGTTATAATATCTCAATTGTACACGTACTGCTTGCAAACATTCGCATAAATAGGGGGGTCCTGGGCAAAGCCCCCCCCCCCCCCCCCAGAACCACCCATAGCCGCCCCCCAGGTTTTCTGGTGACAAAGACGTTATGGTGGCGATTCACAATAACGAAATGGAAATTAATTCTTGGTATGCTTTTTTCACATGAAAGACATCATGAAAAAAATCAACATATTGACCAAGTACATTTTATTAAAACCCCGATATTTAAGACCTATTTTTTCAAAATTTTTCTTCGGGGGAGACACCCGGGCCCCCCTTTTTCCAGCGTAGAATATTCGTAAAACCTCACTAATTTGGGCCCATTTATCAATTTTTTTTCTCCGGGAGAGACCCCGGGGCTCCCCTTTCTCCAGGATATAATATGCGTCAAACCTCATAAATTTGGGCCCATTTATCAATTTTCGTCAAAGTCTCAGGGTCCTAAAGCCCCCCCCCCTCCCCCAAAAATTTTGGGAATTTACGCCAATGCCCCAAGTGGATATATAAAAGCCTATTGTAGTCGGCTAACTCATCGTTGAGGTCATTCCAAGCTGCAAGTTTCATGCTCTTGCAGAATTAAGGGGAATATGCTTTTCCCCATACTTAATGATGTATTGAAAGAAGTTTCACACTGACCCGCTGGCCTTCTAATAGAAATTGAGAAAAACCGAGCCCTTTATAGTATAGTATAAGAGGTCAACTTATAATGTGTCTTTTTGTTTTCGTTATTATACTATACGTTAGTAAAGGAAAGCTATGTGATGCTGATCGAAATTTATGATTTCAGGATTTCAACGGACTTATTTGTTTAGAGGAGCCCAAAAAGTGGTTTTTACGAAACAATGTCTGTTTGTCTCTCCGTCGATTTGTGAGCAAACTATTTGATGAATTTAGGGGAAATTTCGCATGCAGGTTCACAAGAAGCATGTCTCGGGACTATCTTCACCTGAGTAGGTTTTACCCCAGAAAAATAAAAAAAGGGCTAAGAAATGACTAAGCATCAATGTTTCTCAGAAACGGCTCCAACAATTTTGTTAAAATCCTCATATATATTGTAGTCGTTATCAATGTGAACCAAATCGATTAGGATAGGTCACTTCCCCTTGATAGTTTGGTTCTGGTAGGAATAACTTCAAGCATGTTTTAACAGCCCCTCCCCCCTCCCCATTTAGTAGGTATGTAATCCAATGTATTACTTTATAATTGTATCAATAATATATACGTTTATTCTATTTTGACCGACCCCTAAACCCCCCCCCCCCCCAAATAGGCTCCCTGAGTCTTTCAGACATTCAATTCACGCATCAGCTGGGATCATTACCAAAGAGAGGGAAAAGACACACCATAAGTTATTTTTAATGTTAGTTCCATACAATCAATTAAATTTTAATGAATGTATCCGATTGACCTCTTCAGTCGCCTCTGTAGGTTTGTACCCATGTTGAGTTTTACGAAACGTCTCCGATCGCATGCCGTGTAGAGACCCGCACAAGTACAAGCACGCCAAACAAATTCCCACCTAAGTTGTGAACCTACAGTATATGACTGGCTGAAACCTATTAATACCATGTAGTTGGGCATACTATCTCGATATATTAATATATATTAATTTAAGGTCTAAACCTCAAATATTTTTAGGAAAAGCAATTGAGCAACATTTAAACGATAATTTTTTTAATTAAAACAAGTAAACAATTGTTGCACAAGAACATGGACAGACATAGGCAACAATAAATTGCTAAACGAACAAATAATTGACGTCACAAATCACATGTCAAAATTGAAACAAATAACATAGGCCTACATGTATAAGTATAGAGTAAATTAATTTGGGCAGTGTATTGTATAAATATGCGATTATTCTCTATAGGCTGTAAATTTAAAGCCCTTCAGAAGCTTGAGTATTCTTGATTTCTTTCATATTTTATATTAAATTTTAAATTACGAATAATAAACTTAAAAGAACTCTGCGACACACAACGGTAAGCAATAAAAGCCCATATAAGGTATAAATTACTTAATTATATCAGCCTACTAATTTTACTATTTAGGCATAAAGAAGTATCACAATTATTGAAAATCTATTCATAAATTAAATTTCAACTAAGTGCAATCAACTACAGGAACAGATGAACGCTACATAATGTACCTTGTAATTAATAGTTAGTCGATTTGCATAGGTTTCAATCAATATAGGTTTCATTCTCCATACAATCTTACGCATTTATCGCTACCACTGATTTCACCCATAGGCATTAACTTTTGCGCATATTTATGGAAGACCCGGTGGCGACGTCACAGAATAGGCTGCCTCTCCCTGCCATCCGCCATTCACGGAAAGTGTCAGCACTTTTGGCCAGTAGACCAGACGGCCATTCAGCAAGTCACCACCGGGTCTTCCATAAATATGCGCAAAACTTATTAGTGCCGGAGGGGCATATGCTACCATCATATCCGTGAGAACAGCGAAGTGGAAGGGCACGTCATCAGACATGAAGGCATCCTTAACACCATTGTGGTCTCAAAATTAATGTCATGGGCCGACCAAGGAAGAGGCCTCAAGCAACATATGAAAATGTGGGAGCTACTTGAAAATCAAGAGAACAGCCCATCAAGACAGAGAAGAATGGGGGAGAAGATGGAATGATTTGCTGCTTGCCAATAGATTGAGACAGAAGAAGAAGAATATCTAAAATCATTATATTGTCAAATAATCATGTATTATATTGTCATAAACATCATCGTTATTGTCATCATCGTAATCGTCGTCGTAGTAGTCGTCATCATCATAATCGTCATCAGCATTATCATCATCATTATCATCATCATTATCATCATCATATTTCAATAATTTGTACAAGTAGAAGCGTTCATCCCAAGTAATCTAATTAGCCTATTTATTTAATTCATTAGTAGGAACAATAAAAGCTTTTAAGGCGCAAATAGGACATTTCTCAATAAATTTAAGTCAAAATATGTACAAACAAGCAATAAACAATATACAAAATAGACAATTAGCATTCATAAAAGGGATAAATGAGAAGAGACTCTTAGTGACTACCTAATTTTTGCTTGACTTGGCTCATCAAACACACTCAGAAAGAAAACAATACGAGAAATAATGGGCAATTATGTACTATTTAACTTTCGGCACTAGCAGTCTACTCTTCATTTAATCTCAACGGCAAAACACATTCAACATAGACAAAGACACAAAAAGACAAATCACATAATTTGGGCTTTCGACTTTTCGTCTATTAACTTGGGCTCCAACTCCCTGCCCGCTGGCAAGTACAGCTTGGAGATTTTGGTCTCCTTCCCGTTATGAACAGGCATGAAAATCAGTTCTTTACCCAATTCTTTACTTACACGTCGCTGAAACGATGAACCAGTCTTGAAGATTGCGTTAACCGGCATGGAAGGCGAGACGCAATTAACTAAATAGCTGACAGCTACCCCCACCACTACTGTAATGGCTGTGGCTAGGAAGGAGTAGTACATGAAGGATATCCGGTAGACTGCTAATGCTGGCTCTTTATCAACCACACTGCAATGAAAGAAATAGAGATGGTTAGTCGTTAAGGTTCATGAAAGTAATGAAAAGAAGTTGACCAAAGGTTGTCCCTTGAGGAACACTTCTTTTATATTAAGTCCAGCCATTACGATTTCAATACTGGAGCTTCCAATAAATATGCAATCGCATGGGGACATGACCTGTTTCAAAAGTGAATCATTTATTGTAGCCTTTAGTAGCAGCATCCAGTAGCATACAGGTTTGGCAAAATGGCCAACACAAGTATTGTTTCACCATTCAAATAACAATGTCGAAAACAGATCACCCCAAATAAACGCTCTTTTCATTTGGCATGAACACATTTCACAACATTGAAATTCCCGCCTTTGACTTAATAGCAAACGCTAAATTGTTAATAGAATTGTTTCATTCTTCAAATAACTTCTCAGATGAAGAAATAAAGGAAAAAATAAAGGGATTTCAAACAAATTTTAAGAAACTCGTACACGTATGCAACATAAACCTCAGGTAAGCCATCTAACCTTACTATGTACGTTTAAACTACCTAATAAAAAAAACGGCAACAAACAAAGGAAATCTGGCTCTAGTAAATTGGCCCCCAAACCAATTTATCTAGCTTGTACAGTATATAAGAGACCTGAAGTATTTTTTTCTT
This sequence comes from Psococerastis gibbosa, assembly GCA_963971405.1. Lineage (NCBI taxonomy): Eukaryota > Metazoa > Arthropoda > Insecta > Psocodea > Psocidae > Psococerastis > Psococerastis gibbosa. The sequence goes on along the minus strand of OZ020486.1, from coordinate 48,080,997 downwards.
TAAGGCAAAAACCTCCCGAGGATATTGTTTCACTTCATTGAAATTCATGAGACCCTCCCCCCCATTTCTTGATCAACCTGAACAATGTCGGGCTATCAATTCTGCTGTGTTTTTAGTTGCCCCTATTTATTTACCTGGGCGGGTAACTTTATATCTTACCAACAGCGTTATTTTACATTTCTAGGGAAATTGTTTCTTGAGCCAGCTAACTTATTCTGATGTTATAATGTTATCTAATAGAAATTTTGTCGGGAATATGTTTCATCCTTATTTACCTGATGCATGTGAAATACGATATATCACGTTTTCATACAGTATTACAGGGAAATTTTATGTTCTTATCTACTTTATGTTATTACCTACTTTGTGTATTGTACTTGTCTTGAGAACCTACAGTAAATTCTGTGTAATTTTGTAGTCGTTATTGTTCTAAATAAGATAAAACCTATGAGTTTCGGTAAACACAGCTCGAAACAACCATCTATTTAATGTTTCCATTGCTGATATATGTCATTCATATAAATTAACAGCTTCTACTCTGTATACGATCTGACTGAACTTTCTTTTAAGTATGGTATCCTAAAAATTACTAATCACTGAAGAAACAATAGTATACACCAGGTTATTCTCATTGATTTTTTTTTAATATTTTGTATTTCTCGTTTATTTAGTCGATTTCCGCTCCTTCTGCATGTTTTTACCATTTTGACTTAGTAAGAGTTCCATTTTGGAGAAATAGGACATTTCCTCCGGTCAAGGAAATTTTTTATTTTTGGGGTCCACCTAGCACATTTTCCTTTACCAATCAGCACGACACATGTTGTTTTGCCCAATTTGACCTTGCAGCCTGCTGTTGCTGTTGTTTGCTACAGCCCAAGGCGTGCTCAGATCGATCGAAGAAGGGATGGCAGATGGTACCCATTGGAGTCAAGAGGGGGGTCCTGGGGTCTCGTAGGCCCCCCCCCACTCCAGGATTTCTGGTGACAAAAACGTTATGAAGACTATAAAGGCACAATAACGAAAGGGAAATTCTCAGTATGCTTATTTTACATAAAAAAATTAACATATTGACCAAGTACTGTCACACAAAATATATTACTCAAAACGCTTAAAACCCCAATACTTCAGAGCTATTTTTTCCAAATTTTTCTGGTCCCCCTCAAGGGTAGGTTTATTTGTCGTTATAATATCGCAATTGTACTGCTTGCAAACATTGGCGTAAATAGAGGAGTCCTGGGCTATGCCCCCCCCCCCCCCCAGAAGCACCCGTAGCCCCAGGATTTCTGGTGACAAAGACGTTATGGAGGCGAAATGTATAGTATCTACAATAACGAAAGGGAAATAAATTAATTCTTGGTATGCTTTTTTCACATGAAAGACATCATGAAAGAAATCAACATATTGACAAAGTACTTTCACAAAAACATATTACTCAAAATGCTTAAAACCCCAATATTTCAGATTTTTCAAGCAATTTCTTCGGGGGAGGCTCCCCTCAGTGGTAGGTTTATTCATCTGTAAAATTTCAACTGTAGGTAGTACTTGCAAAATGCGTAAAACCTCACTAATTTGGGCCTATTTATCAATTTTTTTCTTTCCGGGGGAGACCCCCGGGCCCCCCTTTTTTCAGGTTATACTCTTCGTAAAATCTCACTAATTTGGGCCCATTTATCAATTTTTTTTTCTCCGGGGATCAAAGTCTTGGGGTCCTAAAGTCGCCCCCCCCCCCAGAAATTTTGGGAATTTACGCCAATGCTGGTACCATAAATTAAAATATATCTTCGGTGGATATTAGTGAATGTCCCATCTCTCCTATGTATTATAGAACTCTAGTCTTACTCTGCTAACCGTAGGGAAAAGCTTACTTACGCTGCAATAGTAGAATTGACTGCTGAGCATCCAGCAGTTGACACCGGCAGTATTTCGTAGACTTCTAAGCCGCTGCCGATGGAAATTTGAACTCCAATAGTTAGCCATCCAACGAAGCCAACTCCTATGGCCAGTCCAAAAAAGGCTCCCTAAAAACAAAAATTGGATTGTTCGGTCTATGCGAAATATGTACGCTGCAGTTAATTAAATAACACAATAAAGGTGTTCACAATTTTGGTGTTAAATGGTTATCACTGGTTCAGTGTGTCGAGTTATGTTAATACTCTGGGAAACGGAAAACTAAGGTTGGCCACTGTCCAGCCCTGTGGGGGGCGTGGTTGGACTGTTTTACGGCTGCCTACATCGACCAGGTCGATCTGATTGACTTGCCTTTGCTAACTAATTAGCAATTGTCGAAATATGATGGACGGGTACGACGGAAGGATAATATCAGTCTTCAATTGTTTCAAGGCCGTAGCCAGAGGGGGTCCAGGGGGTCCGGACCCCCCCATATTTGCAGCATACACTAGATAGAATGGAGTTTTAAGGAGTTTTAAATATATTGAGGTTACATCACTGCCGAGACGTCAGATGGAACCCCCCCCCCCCCAAAAAAAAATGTCTGGCCTTGAATTGTTTTCTGATGTGCAGTTTTCATATAAGAATGTGAAAAAGGCAGCATTTGCTCCACTTACTCCACATCATCATTGGTAGCCATTAGAACTGATGAAATATAGCCTAAAATGGCAGTTGGAGCCAAGATTTATTTAACACTTTCGCTGGGAATGGGGGAACCCATTTCCAAAATTTTATGAATTGAAAATGTCCCCTTAAATATGATTTACCACGTCTTAGTGAAAGGCAATTTACGTGGCCATATCTTCGGGTTTAAACGAAATTTTAAAGCTGGCCCTTGACCCCTCCATCATGCCAAAATTCATATCTATTAATTTTTTTAAATCAATTACTTGGGTTTTACTAATTCTAGTTAAAGTTTTTATAGCCAGTTTGGATAAAAGAATAAGTTTTTGATTGTTTATTACAGTGAAATACCACGAAGTCACGAGTAAATTAATTTTTTCTATGAACAGATGTGAATAGACCTATTATGCTTTAAATATAAATCTTTCTTGTGGGGTTTCTCCATAGAACAAATTGAATTTATGTAGCCAACCAACTTAATTACCAAATATAATATTTTTAAACAACCGTGAATAGGGCCTGAATACCCATAACATGTATAAGTACTATCTATCCTCAATGCAAGCTTGCGTAGATTAAATTTGATTTTCCTTTTTTAATATTAAGAATACTAGAATATTGCCTCGTCTGCATGATAAGTTTCAAATACAAATATAACTTCTCCATAATAAATAGGATGTCACAAACTGCAAAAACCACACGCAGGGAATTTAGTAGAAAAAAGTTTAAAACATGATGTGGAAGTAGAGAACCATGTCTTTTACTAAAGAAACTTATTCCTGCGGTACCAGATATTCCTATAAAAAAGAGTTTGCAACTTTTCAGTTCGCAACAGCAACAGATACCTTTCTACTTTCTCGTCGGCAATATTCGAAGTAAGGTGACTTCAAAGTATGGTGACTATTCTTTACGTGGATGTGAATTTTTCGCATTTCAAACTTACGTACACGGCCAGTGGCGGTTCTAAGGGGTGGCGGGGGGAGAAAAACCAGTAAAGACTAGATCAAATGCACTTGCCACGTAAAGCAATTACAAATAGTTACTAGTTACTATAGCATAGAACCCCTATATAGCCCTCTCTTACACTCAACTAGGAAGACCCGGGACCACCTGATTTACATGCCCTCCGAAGTATGGCCAGAAAATGTAGTAAGTGTAGGACTCGAACTCGAAAGTTGGAGTCGGTACCAACATGTACTACCGAAAAATTTGATTGTCATAAGAGCAAAATGAATGCCTATTTGACTAAATTAAAAATTACTTGGGTTATTATTAATTTAAATAATTAAAATTATAGACTTACCCAGGCATTTGCAAATGGGACGAATATTCCTAACAGGAAAATTCCAAAAAGAGATCCTGAGAAAAATCCCGACAGCGAAATGGCAATCTGAAAGTAATAAGACAACACCGATGAAGGTAAGGTACCATTAGGGTAGAGTGGACCCAGTACCAGGACAACTGCAAATAAAGTGAGTCTCTTTCTCCAATTTTTTTTGATTCATAAGGTTCCGCAAGTGCTTCAGTAAACAAAGAAAAGTATAAAAACTGTGTTTTATCCTGATTAAGGCCCAGAAAGAGAGGGGAGAATGAGAAATACCGCGTTTCCAAATAAAATGTCTCTCTGTATTTACTCACAGAAAGCTGTACTATCTTATTTTGTAACTGGAACTTTTTACCAAAGGTTTCGTGTTTGCATATGCTGCCAAGCAGAATTATACGACAAAGCTGCTTACGAAGAAATACCGCGGATGTTTTTTAGATCTTATAATGATCCATTTTACACTTCTTCAGCAGGTATTGTGGCTACGTAAAGGAATAACTTATCCATGGTATTTAAACCAGGGGTTCTCAAGGAAAACAACCTGTGGCCCCATTGAAAAATATTACTCCCTCATGCTTAAATCAAATCACCCCTACCCCCGCCTACCATAGTATCTTTGGGAGGTCACAGCACTTCTACCACCTCGAATTCAATATAATATAATTCCATAATTTAGTAGTACAGTGTGTTTCAAAAATTTTCTTTACCGCAAGGCAGCGCCCGTGTGCGGTTCTACTTCTGGTAGATCAATAGATATTACTCGTATATTATATGTAGCCAACTTGCCAGAGATCAAAATATATTCTTACCTAAGAAATTTACGGCCGCGTTTTTTGTAACTAACTTTCCTCCTAGGTCAGGCTCATTTCAGAGGGAGGGATAGAGAGAGGGGCGTATCCGGAGAAATAATGAGCTCTAATGAGCCGAAATCAAGAGAGCCCGCATCAGGTGGCTAAGGAACGAAAGCCAGGCAATAGGGAACAAGTGAAGCCTTACACAAGGACATATGGTACGGTAAGTTAAAATAAGGACATTGAAGAAATGTTACAATAAGTCTCTTGTGTCATTTCCTTATAGGCTATTATTATCATTTAGCCTATAGTTACAAAAACATGTCTTAGCTTTATTGTAGACGTCGTGACGTATATCTTTTTTATTAGAGATCCGGAAATATCGTATTGAGGTCAAAGAAACAATGACAACAAGAAATATTGACACAGAGCTCAGAAAAATACAAGACACGAAGATAAAGAGAGAGGGCGTTACCACATTGAAGTATCTCATGAACAATAATACAAATCAAAATAAATAATCTGATCGCGCTGCACATACTGTTATAGTATCGTGACGCTTCTTTTTTTCTAGAGATGCGGAACTTTTGGATCTATCTTTATAACTGGCTTTGACCTCAAAGACAGAATACACTATATTAACGGCACATGCTGAAGATGGCACACATGCTCAGGGATTCATGGCTTCTTTACTCGTCGTGACCCCCTTTTTTAAAATTTGGGGGACACTACTTACGCCTGTAACACTAATGAATTTCCAAAAAAAAAGTAGAGACCTGGGATTTTATACACATATTACAGGAAACCGTGGGATCTGGGGGTCAGATGAGTGCCGGGTTTGGCTATGGGGCCAGGAGGGCCTCCACAAAAAGGGGCCTCCACAAAAAGGGGCCTCCACAAAAGGTCGCAAGAAACAAAATTACAACAGATTAAAAAACTAAAGCAAATAAACTTGTCGAAATATTTGGCGGAACTTTTGGTCTCTATTTTATCATCAATAGTGGATTATTCGTATAAGCCCAAAGGGTAGGTACATAAGACTGGGTCCCTACACAATTCCGGTGCACGGGCCCCCACAGGCCACAAAGCCGAACCCGGCACTGGGTCCGAATGGTCAGATATTAATAAGTAGCTATTACTTACCGGGGCGAGATTGCCCATGTATGGGACGATAAAGACGAGACCGAATGACAGTAGCCCAAACACTAGTGCCAAGACTTTGACTGTTAAACCAGTTTTCTTTGGGCTGAGCTTGGCCTTGAAGTCGGTGCCATCTAGTTCGGAGAACCAGATAGCTGCTAGAGAATTGACTCCAGTGGATACAGTACTGCAAAAAATAACAGAAATTAGTCAAATACGCTTTTTAAATGCCTCTTTTACCGAAGTTTGGCGATCATCTTGGCAATTTGTACATTGGAGATTGCTGATTGGAAAAAGGAAGTCGTGTTCTTTGCCCAAAACACTGTCAAAGGTTTTTAATCCAGGATGTTCTTCTCCTGCCATATGAGCTCTCAGTCCTTCTATCTTCCCTTTGATTATTACATGCAGGAGGGGATATTTTTCGTTCTTCGACACATGGCCGAGGTATGTTAGTTTTCGTTTCTTAACCTTCAGTAGCAACTCGGCTTCTGTATCCATTCGCCTTAGGACCCCGGTATTAGGGACACGATCGGATCTCTCCAGGATATGGGCGTAGGTCCGAAGACTTATAGAGCTCCCTTGACCACTGCTCTATTTGGGATGTTGTGGGCAGCTTGCAACATGATTAAGCAATAGAATCCGAGATGATTGGCCGTGGTCGTTCTGAAAGCGTACTTCCAAACGTTTCGTCAACATCTGCCGGTCGATATCTTCAGTGGAACTGCGTAGACTTCTAATACTGGATCTCGGAGGCTCACCAGCAGCAGCAGAGATGACGAAGCATCAACGCTTTCAGAACGTCATCACGTAGCTCCGGCCTTTGTAATTTTATAGCATACAACTTGCCCAACAACCGCGTTTTCCCCCAATTGATGAAGTTAAGGTAGCCGCATTTTGAATTGGCATCAATGGCATGGTGGTAGCGAGCTTCTACCTACTTGTGCAAGTCTTTACACACCATGGGATCGGATACGTCTCGTAACTGAACACTATTACTGTATTTATTTTACTTAGTTAGTTAGGCTTAGTAAGGCGGCTGTAAAGGTTATTTTGATACATTCATTTTCATTAAGTTGTTTGTATACTATATACTAACATCTTATTGTAAAAAAGAGGGATGGGGGGGGGGGGGTTCAGACCAGGTTGAAAATTTACCCTTGAGGAAATATCTTTTAGACAGCTCTATAGGAACCAAATTTCGTTTGAAAATCGATTTTATAATTGTATTTGTACTGGCATTAAATCCTTTGATACAATCCAATAAATCGCTGCAAAACAAATTACATGTCACCCAGTATTAACAGCTGAGCTGAGCACTTCGATAAATTTCTCTCGGCACAGCAAAAACCATTGTAAATGCTGAAAACGGAGTGCTGGTGGGAAAGCAAATAAGCTCACGCTGCCTTTGGAGACCACACCGAGCTGTATAAGTGAGCAATGCTGTCCAATTACAAGTGGTGAGGGTATGGAGTTCGATTGCTGAGCTAGAGCGGGGAGGGGGGGGGGGAAGGGGCGCGTGGGGAATTACGAATTAGCAGTGCTGACTCACACCTACAGCCTCCCTCCCTCTACCCTCCTACGGTGAGCTTCCAATTTAACCTTATTTAGGAGCTTTCAAATGCAGCTTTACTACTTTGGTTTTTTCCGGGGAGGGGGAGGAGGCTGGCTGATTTTATTTCTAAAGGAGGTCAGGCTAAACTTTCCCAGCGTATACTTCGAATACACCTAATCCCCTATAATTTGAGGCGTTCAAAAATTACTAGTATGTTTCTATGGCCAATTCTCAATATAGAAGAAATTTTAAATGGATTTATTATATATATATTATTTAAATATTTAATATTTAGTTTCCCTGCGAATATTTTGTGAACTAGTAGGAACGGGTACATTGCCTCACCAGGCATTACCTCGCTGGTCAGTAGGTACATCGCCAAAATTGAAATATCGGGCGTTGCATCGCCAGACAAGGCTCTTTTCTTACAATAAATTGAACGCGGACAGTATATCGCCCGTTTCTGCAAATCGGGACAGTGTACGTCCTCTATGTCAACCTACACTGGGTACAAGTGATAATGAACAAGCTAAGACAAGCTCACCATTGACGCAATGTAACAGGCGAAAGCATGACTTAACCAAGTACAGATACGAGTAACACACTTAGAAGAAAACTAATTTTCTCACCTCAAACCGGCCGAGAATATTCCAGCAACAAACAGTCCGGGGAAGCCTTTGTAGGTTCCAAGGACATCCATGACGTAGAGAGGAAATAGCTGATCAGCTGTCTTAATGGAGTGAGAAAGAATGGGGTCGCAGTCGACATATTTGGCGAAGATGAGCATGCCGGCGTACGTTGTCAATAGAATAACGAGGGCCCATCCAACTGCGTTGATCCACAGCATTCTGAAGAGGGAAAATTATGTTATTGTCGTTTTACGTGTTCTGCTGTCAATTCCAGCTATTAATATAGAGAATTTCCCAGTATTGAATGAAATCCTGTGAGAAGATCCACCCCGACACTAAAGGGTGCGGACAAAGTCCATGCGATTGAAAGCCACTTAATAGTGAGTACGGTAATCAATCAGTTTTTATTTGTAATATTAAGTAGGATATAATATAGTATGTAATATACAATTTTTATTTGTAATCTTATCTGACATATAGCCAATACAGTCATCAATTTACCCTAGGTTGAAGAGGCAATCAATCTCCTCGTTATATCCGAAAATTATAGAATCAATAATGGCCCGGCACACAGATTGTGCTTTATTTGACTATCAATTTTTATTTGTAGTCTTATCTGACAAATAGTCTAGCTAGTAGCTAATACAGTCATCAAATATATACCTTAGGTTGAATAGGGAACCTCCTCGTTATAACCGAAAATGAGAGAATCAGCAATGCAAGATTATATGTGTAATATCTTACAATATAAGATTCAAATCCCACTAAGTTCAAATTTAAATTTGATTTATTCCCTAATTTCTGTTAGTTGTGAGTGGTCAAATTATAATGTATCTTTTTTATCCTAAACAAACATAGCCTTTATGACGTGCAATCATAAAATGTAGTCATTATTGGAATACTAAAACATATCGTATGTTACATACTTTGTGACTTCTTTATTAGAAGAAACTGAGAGAAATCTTTGAATCTGCAGCTGATTGCCACAGAAGACTGATAAATGTAGGAAGGCACCCCCGAAGAATGTGGTCCATACGGTGTACTTCTTTGTTGGGTCAGGATCGAAACTGCAAAAATTACATTAGGCATTGAATTATTAATTATTGTGATTTTAATCTCATTCATTTCAGTTACAGTGAGGAGAACTCAGGTGAGAGTTTCTCTATTGACTATTCTGGGAGAAAAACGCTATAAAATTAACTTTAAAAACTGTCAATTTATTTTGAAATAATTTCAAAATTAATAAAGTAAAATGTGACAGCTGTTTCGGTGGTAATGACATCATCAGGCTGACTCAACATGCCCCAGAAGTAAAGTTACAGCACGATTTAGTATATGCAAGTTTTTCCTTAAGTGGTTTGTTATAAGTCAGACTGAACCGCAATGATGGCGGACTTCACAAGATCAAAAACCTGGAAACACTGTCATTGTCAATGAAAAATGACATAACTAACTACCTGAGACTGTTTATTTGACGAACTTACTTTCACACTTTCACACGCTATGCATTGATTGCATAATCTTAGAAGAATTATTATATTATTTTTTTGTTTATTTTATTTAACCTATCTTCGCCAAGGATAGACGCCGCATGTAAGTAAGCCAGTCTGATGATGGAGTAAGCAACAAACCAGCTGTCCCTTTATCCTTTATTACTGTGGAATTATTGAAAAATAATAAACTGTTTTTAAAGTTAATTTTATAGTGAGAAATATACATTAGGCCTATACATTATACTATTAACTGTGTAAAATTTACTGTCACTCATTGTGTATAAAATAACTTTACAATGTTACTTTATTCACAATGAGTTATACTGAGGAGATCTTTTAAGACATTTTAATAATAAATTAAGTTTAGTTGGTGAGTCGGAGAGGATAGGAGTTTTTGAAGTTATATTGAAGTTATACTTCTTTACGATCGAGAGTGAATTTTGAGGATGCGCGCGCATTTCACAGAAAAAGTTCACAGAATCCGCCGTTTTGTATCTGTGTTTTAGTTCTATCCGTTCGTATTATTTCTTGATATAAATCAAAATATTTGTATTTAATATAATTATTATCTAAATATTTGTATTTAATATAATTATTAACACTAAATATTATTAAATTATTACTGTTAAATATTTATTAATTCCTAACCTAATCTGGTTATTTAATTTTTACAAAATAAAGAAAGAAATTTATTAAAAAGTTTGTGATAAAAATTACAATTGAACGTCAAATGTGTTTTAGTTCTATCCGTACGTATTATTTTTATTTTTAATGATGGCAAAGAAGTATAACTTCTCACACACACCAACTTTTTATTTTGATGAGTGAATCACACTGCAGCTCTATAAACCCTCGATTGTCTTTAACTGGCCGGTTCTTTGCAGTTTCTACTTTCTACTTACTCAAAGAGAGAAGATCTCTGGTGTTCGGCATTTCTGTTCCAGACGACATCCATGCCTCCAATGTCCATGGTTCCCTTTATAAGTACAGCGACCATTGCTGTGTACAAAACTATCACTTGGAATGTGTCTGTCCATACTACGGCTTTGATGCCCCCCTAGAAAGAAGTCAGGAAAAAAATGAAAATAGGGTAGGCCACCGTAAGAAACATAATTAATCGCCAAAGCATTAATGCTATAAGAGAGATATGGACAATTCATTGCCTTAGGTGTCTCTTCCTCTACTTAAATTTTGCGAGTAGATTGGATGTGTTGAAATTGTGCAATAAATGTGTAAAAACGGTTTGACTTTATTGGCCGCTCTTTAAAATCTGCAATTTTTAAGTTATGCAATCATGTAAGTAAGACAGTGTGACCCAAATATTAATTTTTTAATACTTACTATTGTTGTGTAGAAGATGCATACGACATACATAACAACTACGACGACTTCCGTGTTGATACCAGTAACTGAAGAAAAATAATGTTCAAAACTTAGTACGGTAATTAAAAAAGGAAATTCATTAAAATTTTAATTAGCCTATTAATTAATAAATTATGCCTTTTTGTTCTATTACTAACCCAACCTAGCGGAGTTAGGTCTCCAAATGCCTCTCTTACACTCAACTAAGCAGGCCCAAGACTGCCTGCTTTACATGGCCAGAAGATGTCGCAAGTGTTTTATTGGCACCGGTCCAATTTGTATGATCTTCTCAATTTTCGAGACTATAGGTTGAGAAAAGGGAACATTTGCCGCCGGCTTTGGGTCACTAGTGCAGGGTAAAACGCGGCTGCCGGTCATGTTGCTGACCATAATATCCCAGGTAGAGTGTTGGCATCCGTCATATCCTTTCTTTTTTCAGACGAAATACGATAAGTAATAGTCTATACAGGTACAGTACCAACCTTGATGAAGTGCTAGTGCTGGAGCATACAGTACCAAAGCCAGGAAGAGGAGCATTTGAATAGTGAAAATAGTGGAAGCAAATAACTGGAAACTTCTGTTGAATCTTTTCCCAAAATACTGAAACAAATTACATTTGATTAATTTTAAGTGAAGACTCTTGACGGCAAAATTTTAGGGGAGCTAAATTATTATAGTCATCCAGTGTAACAGCTGTTTATTTTAATGTACGGAATACTACAATCTAACGTAAAATTCAGACTTTCACGGTCACTTTTTATTTTACCAAAATAAGAAATAAAGAAAACTCCCCTCCACTCCCCTCCCTCCACTCCCCTCCCTCCACTCCCCTCCCCTCCCCTCCACTCCCCTCCACTCCCCTCCACTCCCCTCCACTCCCCTCCACTCCCCTCCACTCCACTCACCCAAATGTATAAACAGTGCGAGAGTGCCAGTTTATGTTTCTATACTACTGATAAATGAGATTACATTCTCCTCCCTTTGGGGCCCCCCTACCACCAATTATTGTAATATGTTGTTGACATGTTTTAATGCTGTAAATTATTATATAACGTTTATTTATTATTTATTTATATTGGGAATGCCAACTATATTCGATTAATAACCAGGCTCTCCAACACGGGCGCAGCCGGAGCCATGCCCCCCCCCCCTCTAAAGATTTGACGAGTTAAAACTGTCACTAGATGGAATTGGGGTTTCTACGATGAATTTACACAATTTAAAAAAGGGCGGGGAATTTAAACTAGATATAATTAATATGGTTTCAATGTTTATCCTTCAACAAAATGTCAAATAAACCCGCAAAACCAATTGATTTAATCGAACTTTTGCACCTGTCCTCGCCCTCGATCCAATCCTAGCTCCAAAAAAAATGTGAAGAATATAAATATATGCAGAGTATACTATAAGCTAGTTCTCTTACCTCATAGGCAGAAGCAGTTCCTAAATCTCGGAAGAATGGTACAAAATATGAAACCATTGGGACCGTAATGAAAGTCGCTATTCCAAAAAGCCAAATTTGAGGGCCAAAATTGTATACCTCCGCCGGCTGGCCCATTAGTGTAATGGATGACAGAAAGCTGAAACAAAAGAAATTAACGTAATTAGCAACAGGCAGAACACATTTTTCATTTCAAAGCCTGCAATCCGTAAAAATATACGTGAAAATTTAAACACCAGCCGTTCAGTTTGAACCTCTGATGAAGGCAGAATTATAATATCCAATTCAGTATTTTGTGCCTACAATGTTTTGTTTGTACTTACGTATACTGAAATGAAATGAAATGAAATGAAATGAAATGAAATGAAATGAAATGAAATGAAATGAAATGAAATATAGTCTTTATTTTCAGGCGAGCTTTAGCCCCGAAAAGCTACTCTTCCAGCTAACCTGCATATATACTGGCCTACAACTTGTAAAAACAAAAGTCATGGAAAAACTATGTTTGATGACTATACTGCCACAGTTTCAAAATATATAGATATAGTCAATTCAAACAATAACAAAATAAAATTTCAAATGGCGTCGTCTTGAGATGATATTATACAATAATTTGCATAATTTTAATTTCCATTAATTTCATTAAAATAAAATATTTTTTTATTATTATTTTCTATTTTCCCTGACTTTTCTCACTTTACCACACGCAGAATAGAATAGGTTATATATTGATCAGTGAGAAGTGAGATGTAAAACAATAAAATATGCAAATATAACACGTAAACATATTAGTTAGATCGTAAATTTGACAATTAGCATAGCAACAAAATATGAGATCAAGTGGGTACGGTAAAGGGGTTAAGGAGGTTTACCCCCTCCCCCTATGTTTGGCCCCTTACTCCGGAAGGAAGGAAGCCCTTGAGCGCCATTTGATTTATTTGATAAAGGTTACAGGATGGTCCAAACCGCAGGAAACTGCAGTGCCAATTTACAAGTGAAAAAAACTTATTGCAGAAGATTCGAACCTGTAACCTTCAGATCGCATCTAATGACACAACTCCCCCGTATCTATAAGCTTCAGGAAAAGAGAGGAGCCAATTAGACAACGCAAAAGTGCACTGGAAGGTTGAACAATTCCGTGGGAGAAAAAGGCAAAATAACGGGGAGATAAATGAGTATAATGGCGAGTGATGAATATCGGCGGGACGCGAGGTGAGTAAAAGTGATTGGCCGACCCGCCGCCCTTGGCTCGACCAATCAGAGACAAGGTCAATGTCAAAGTCACGGAGGTTGCATCACCCTTTCATAAACAACGGTAATTGACCTTCCGTGCAGTTCTGTACATTGCCCTCTAATACCTGTGCCTTATTTCATGGGCCGTACCGGAATTGGGTATATATGGGAAGTCCCTGACCACCCGGCTGCCCCTTTTATTTAAGTTACTAGGAGGATTTGGGGGGGGGGGGGGGAATTGTCAAATGTCATGTTGCATATAAAATTATAGATTTTTAAAATTCCGTGTTAACATATACGACCCCTTAAAAAAAACATCATTTCCGGGGATTCAAAAAAATTTCTACGACAACTGAAAGAAAGTTCGACCCCGACTTGGTAATAAAAAAATTCCCTGGATGTCAAAATTCGTATAACAACCGAAATACGAGGGGTGAGACTTGGGACAACCTGTGCCTGTACCTGTTCCTGGACTACCTAGCGCAAGTTCCTTGTAGGGACCCGTGCGTAAAAAAATCTCGAAAGTGCGATATTGTACCCGTAGTATATATCGTAGTTTGCCCTGACACTACAGCAGACTTATTGACATTTAGTAATGAAGTCAGGCTGTAGGAGATAAGGTTGATATATTGACGTCTCTACTGCAGCAGACAACAGCAAGGAGAAAGAGATTTTCTAGGTAATCCTCTCCACCATTGTTTGCTACCAGCAGGAAAGAATTTCACTTCAAGAGCTGCCAATAGTAACGACATGTTCGTTACAAGCCTGATAGGAAAAACGAAAAAAAAAACAGTGTGGGCGTGAGAACCCATCGAGGGTTCTGGCCTAGGGACTAGCAGAAGATCCTATATCACATTTTGGAGTGATCTAGGGTTGGGCGCAGTATCTATTACTAAGCCAACCAAGCGGATAACTAGGGAGACCCGGGCCACCAGCTTTTATTTGTTATGATTACAGTTACAATTTACAATAAGTTTTTACAATAAAATTACAATAAAATGATATACCACAAGGCTTCAGTCAGCCCGTGTGCGGTTCCGCTTTTGGATATACATGTAATTCAGTCGCAATACAATATAGTTAGGTAAATAATAAAATTATTGATGGTTAGTAGTATAATTAATAAATTCAGGTTAGTTGTATGAGTTTGCTACCTAACTAGCTTTCACACTCTACTTTGTTCTTATTCTCTCTTTTTCCTTAACTAGTTACTCCACCAGATAGGGCCGCAGTGGCGTAGCCCCCCCCCCCCCCGTCAAATGAGACTCCTTTCGAAAACCTATCTTATCGTGTTGCATGAAAAAAAAAAAAAAAAAAAAAATCTGGTTACACCGCTGGCTAGGGGAATATTATAAAAATTAAAAAAAAAATACAATAACACGTCCACCCCAAAATTTCCGCTTGTCGAGGGGTGGCGTCATCAAACAAATAAATACTGCAATTTATATTAAATTTTGGCCTTGGCCTAATCAATTATTCTCTATTTACCACCTTTTCATAACTCTTTTGTCTTTTGAATTTAAATCCAAAAGAATTCCATGTAGTTATCAGCATTTGTTCCAACCCAACCCAAAGCACAGATACCAAAAATAAATTGTCATTTTTTGGTATCCAGATGTGACGTCATTACATTTAAGCCTATGACATCTTTGAAATCTAAAAAAATAAATAACATAAGTCTAAATAAGCAGAAGAGGCATACCTTGCCAGCATAGATAGGGCAACGGGGAGAGTTTGCATTTTGCCTCCGCCAATGAGAAACTCCCCCACAGCGCCACCCTCTTCCTCTGTCTTCTTCTTCTTCGTCGTCGTCCAGGAGAAACCGTGGTAGACGCCTATGAGGGCCGATACGAGAAGCATGGCGGCGAACACAGCATAGTCCTCCCACGCGAACAGTCTGGAGGGCAGCGCCTCGCTGGCTACAGTCTCTGTCATTATGGTCAACAACGTGTGCTAATACCTTGAAAACAAAAGAAAAAGATGTAAGGATGCGCTCAAAGCCAGTGATAGAACATGATTTAGAAGATGGAGACATTGAAGACAGCCAAGCAACTTCGGTGGCAAGGTGGTAGCGCGTGCTTGTACTTGTATCTGCATACCTTGTGGTCGGAGACGTGTCGTAACTCGACACAAGTGACTTGGTGAGGCGATTGAAGAGGTTAATCGGATACATTCATTAAATTGTTTGCACGCGATTTAACCTTTTTGAATAAAGATAAAGCTAAATATAAAGTGAGAATCAGTGATACAGATAATTCGTTAAATATACCTGGGTATCCTCTGTCTACGCACTTTTTCGAGATCTCCAAATCTCTGCCTTACACTCTCCTGAACAAACGAAATAAGTACTTTCAAGAACAGGTATGAGTGGACCCGTTCATGCTTTCCTATTTATCAATTAGCATACTGGGAGAGGATTCTCTCTTGGCTATTAATTGCTCTTATTCAGTTGTTGTGGTCCGCAATAATTCCCGGCAGCCGCGTAATCTACCCATTAAGTTTCCTCGAGTTTCTAACCTCGGTCGTTACCAACTGGACTATTCACGGATATAAGCTACCTACCCCAATATACACTATAGGCTAGTAGCGTTTTCCCGCTTCAATTTGAACCACACTAACTTGGGCACCCTGGAATAACTTAACATTTCCCTAATTAGACCAAGACTTCACGCCTAGAGGAAAAACGCTTCTCTCACGCATGTTGCTCACCACAACATCCCAAATATAGCAGCAGAAGATAAGATAGCTAGAGGATGTTCTAACAGACCTCATGCTTAGCCCCACATTAAGTCTGACGAAACCGCGGAACACGTGGCTGACCACTGTCCAGCCCTGTGGCGGGTGCGGTTGGACTGTTTTGGGGCTGCTTATATCGACCAAGTCGATCTGATTGACTTGACATTAAAGGACATGGTTGTCTTTGCTAATATAGTTAAGTTGTTGTTTTTCAACAGCTAATTAATTGACAATGGTTAGGTGCCCATTCCATTGACCGGCTAGGGCTATTTCCAAAAACGGTGACGTGGTAGCAGACACTCAAGACTTAGGTGGCGTTTCCACCGACCTCGCATTGCAGAATTGACGGAAATGTTTATTTTCCTCTATGAAATAGTAAAAAATTGATCAATGATCATACAGTAAAATCAAAAACAAACAAACTAAAATTAAAAAATGGCGCCATGTGGGATATGTTAATTACAAACATTTTAATAGATTTATATAAAAAGAAAAATTCTAATTTCCGTCAATGTCATTTGCATTCTGCAATGCGAGATCGATGGAAATGCCACCTAAGTCTTGAATGTCTGCTACCACGTCACCGTTTTTGGAAATAGCCCTAGCCGGTCAATGGAATGGGCGCCTAATAGTATGAATGATTGCGGTGTGATCCCAAAATTTATGCTGTTCAAAGGTTCCCCAGACCTATGTCAGCTCAACACTTCAAATAATAATAATAATAACAGCCCCACATTATTTTTTTTAACTTGTGCACTGTACTTTCTGAAGGAGACAATGACACTTTAAGCTAAACTAAAATAGAAAACAACATTTTATAACTTATAGTACCGGTATAGAAGAAAATACGTTACACTGATAACAGCAAGAGTATGCGAACGATGAGACTGTAGCTAGTCGAAGGACGATGCAATTGAATAGGCAGTGTAGACTTGAATTGGTTTGTATTGCAGTGCTTCGACTCAAGTTAGAGTAATTTAACACACAGTGGTTACAATATGAGCTGTGAGACGAGAACGATACATGCTTACAATTAATATTGAATTTGATCCAGCCTGCTTCCATATAGAAAAACCAACTCTGTGTCCACAGCTAAAGGAGCTGATGAGACACAGAGGGTAGATTAAAGATATTATTGAATAAGAGAAATAAATACGTAAAAGGAAGATTGAATTATCTGAATGTGAACAGCGCCATCTAAAAAAAAGGTGAAGCTGGAAGCAGACTGGTTATTACACATGTGGGACTAAGTGGTCCCCACAAGACAATGAAACAAATCTGACTTTACACAAAAAAATAATTTATATGCCGTACGTGTAAATAAATAATAAAAATGATAAAAATGTGAAAGCGGACTATGTAATCTAAATTGAAACCTTATCTATTGTATTGTATGTTATAGCCGCTATGTTATGAATAGGCTATGTGCTTAGGTGTTACACGAAAATTGATATTGCTTGTACTTCGTAGTAATAATAATAATAATGTCCTGAAGCACCATTGGTCCCTTGTGCAATGCCAACGCCTCCATGGATTTCGGAAATTATTTATATTGTTTCCGTATGAATTTTGGACCATTGGCAAACTGGTATACGTCTCCGATGCCAACTTACACGCGATAATGGACAAGTTGTGACAAGCTTACCATTGGAACTTAACCAACTGCAGTTACAGGAGTCGACTTTGGAGTAAACTATTCTTCGTTGCTAAGAGCAACGACATCAAAAAACTAAGGTATTTTTTAGCCTAGCCTATTTACTAAAATAGTGAAAAAACATCATATTATGTTTTCAAAAAGTCAGTACAATAGTAGGCCTACAAAAATTAAATTAAATTGAAATAAAAGGGGACATGCGAATTAAAGTCTAAACGTAAGCAAATAATGCATTTTAACTACGATTCTATTAATAATAATAAATTTCTTATATTTACGGGGCGAGACTTAAGACTAGAAAGTCTTTTTCTGCCTAACCCACGTCCCAAAACAATACAATTTCCAAAATACATACGCTTAACTTAAATAATCTTATTCTAACAATGCATAAAAAGAACTTATTCTAAACGTGACGTGACGTAAAAAGATATGCAGTAAATATCTAGACAGTAATCTTATTCTAAAGCTATTCTGTTCCTAGCAATTTTTTCAGCAACTGGCTTTTGAACCCACGAATCTTTGGCTGCGATCTAATTTCCTTATCTATTACCCGATTTTAATTTTAACACATTTTAAATTTTTATTTTTGACTAATTTTATTTTGTTATTGAAGTGGCGTAGATATGGGGGATAGAGAGCAAGCCCCACCTGAATTAACTATAATGTGAGTTGTTGTAATGCATAATTTGCCAGATCTAAATGATTTTCGAGCCAATGATGAGTTGTTTCGGATGGTTAGGTTGGTTCAATTTAGAGTTGTCTCGGGCCTCGGGCAAGAAATAGTCAGTATATGCTATATACTGTATTTAATATATTATAATTTAACATAACAAAGAAGTGTAATTATTAATTTAAATCGGTAACTATATAGGGCAAATTTCAATGCCTAAGAGGCTACGTAATCAATAATAATAATAAAAAATCCTGCTTTAACAGAGATTCCACATTGGGTCACTAGGAATCCTGTATATAATACGTAAATGTATACAATGTATAAATGTACTGTATATACAAAAAACTATAAAACAAAAAACTAGTTAAACCGGTACCATACTTCAAATTTGATAAATATCAAAATTAAGCCCATTCGCATGCATTTCAAAAGGAAAACCCATTGGATATAAATGGCAATAAAATGCGTTTACGTATTGGCACTTTGCCAATGGCTTCAGGGATATTTCCCACACAACTCAGGTTGAGCATTTCTTCTCCAGCTGGAGGCTCCAGTAAATAAACTGGTTGTATAGCGGCATTTCTGAGAACCGAATACATAGCCACGCGACCTATTGGGTTTCCCATCTCCCACAATTTTTTGTACGCTACTGATAATCAATTCTATCCCTGTAAGGTCTATTCTATTGTACAGTAATAAAGCGCGATAGGTAGTCAAGCACAGGGACGCCGAGTTTTAAAAATTCTGGGGGGGGGGGCAAGAATTTGGTACTCTGGAAAGTATTAAGAAAATGCATTGGTAAATGGTTACTTAATATAACTATAATGCAGAAAAAATTTTAAAAAAATATTCGAAAGTTGGCTATACGAACAAAATTGGCGCGAAAAAGTTTCTAAAAATTGGTGCTGTGCAAATGCCAAATTATTATGATTTATTTGTATCTTAATGTTTGAAATATTAAGGGAGACAAATAAATAAACTGCACTAAGGGCTCTTTGCTTCTGGGGGGGGGGCAAGATGGGCCATGCCCCCCCCCCTCCCCCAAGTCGGCGTCCCTGGTCAAGCAAGTCAAGCATGCAGCTGAACGCAGCCAAAACAAAGGTTATGGTGGTTAATAGTGTAAAGACGTAGGAAGATGTATCTTTCGACGGAGACCGGGGTTGCAATAAATACATTTTAGAGTTTAAGACCCATCAATAACAAGTCCCCCCAACACACCAACGCAACTGGTGTTTTGTACTAGGCCGAATTTCACACTAAATATTTATTGTTAAGCCAGAAAAAAGATTTTAGGCTAGAATTAGAATAGGAGCCACGTGCCCAATTCACTCATTTCTTTGTTGAATTGTGCGTGGTACTATACAGGGTGCCCCAGCCCCCAGGCTTCAATCGGGCACTACTCGTATTTCGGTTGTTATAGAATAGAATAGGATAGGATAGAATTGGAATAGATTAGAATACATTATATTGCAGTATTATATGGCATATATAACACTGACATTAAATTAACTTTGTATGAAGAGGCAACATCCTCGTTCAAGGCGTAGATCGAGGGTTCGAGTCCCGTCCAGCCCAGTTTTTTCTATATTCTGTGATTTCGGTTAGGCATTAGAATAAATCCTTTTCGTCATTTTGGTACATGTGTGTCGCTATGTGAATATGTGTCACTAGTAGGCTACCGATTGGCCACAATCATCAGATTTGGTTTGTATAAAAAAGCAGCCAACGGGTGATAAGACGTGAGAATGTCATTTTGTACACATTAATTCTGACGATTGGAGCCAATCGGTACTAGTAACGGCCATGTACCATTTTTTTTTCAAGATTAGATTATAGCCCTAACTCCGCTAGATTGGCTTAGTAATAGAACAAGAAAGTCAATATTTATATATTTAATCTCGGAATCAAAAGTTTCGACTATCACAGAGCTTTCAAGTACTGCTTATCTTCGAAATTGGTCTTTTATTTATTGCAAAATTATACTGTAGACTATCTAATACGATTACAAAAAAACTTATCCGGTCAATGCACTATATAGACCTAATTTGCATACTATTCTAATTAATAGGAATGTTCAAAGGGAAATCATGTTCCGTGGAATAATCAAGGTCGTACCTTACATATACTACAGTGTATAATTTCATTTTTAATAAATTCCAGTAGACTTATTCTGATTGTTCCAAGCTTGATCTTCCAATTAAATTATCATAGACTATCATCTTAATCGTGAATCCTGTCCATTAAGTTGGTTCAGGTTTAGGCTTTAGATTAGCCAACCTATCAACGACTAAAATTATATAGGCCTAACTTTGCATTCCCAATGATACCAGTGTTCAAGTGATTATTTCTACGGAATACCATACTATCATCCTAGTCGTGGATCCTGCCAATTACTAATTTGGTTCAGGTTTAGATTCGCCAACCCAGCAATGAACTTAATAAAGCCTTACCGACTGAGATCGTATCTTAGCAATTCTAAATAAGATTTTTATCTTTTAAATGAAATTGCAATGCATGATTAGACTCCCAATTTCTATAATAGGCCCATCTAAATTTCAGCAAGCTGGTGTCATGATCGTCTATCACCCAATTCAAATGAGCTCGAGTCTAGGTCGGGACAAGACAGTACCCCTCTAAGCTGAATTAAAATGTATTCACAAAAAAAAAAAAAAAAAAAACAGTGTCTATCTCGATAGACAGCCGATCAAGCATTGTTGCTGCAAAGTATAGTAGCCGAAGGCCGTGCCCAGGTTTTGATTACGGGGGGGGGGGCAATTTTTTTTAACGTAATTTATTAATGAATTAATGGATAAATTCTTCAAACCATACAGGTTTACATACAAAAATTTATTTGGGGGGGGGGGGGGTCCGGAACCCATGGACCAACCCCTGGGTACGGCCATGTAAGTAGCCTATAAACTGGTAGATTCAGCTCAGATTGGTTTTATTACATCAATAATACTACAAGGCTTCGTATAATAATTATTAAATTGTATAAAAAAATAGACTGGGTTGACTATACTTAACTTACAGGTCGTAGGAAAGGGAAAATGGATAGCGTGCGACAGTCCCCAAATATATCTGTGTCCCAAACAATAAGGTAGGACTCTGTGCATTTAATCAATACCTACTTTGTCTAGAAATAATGAGAAAAAGGCCTGTTGTAGGTGAAAGGTACTTATGTAGCCAGAATCTATAAATATTGTACAATGATTGTAACAATTTATGGTCAGGAACATCCCGAAGGATATCCGCGAGCACATCACGACGTTAGGCCCAGCCTGCTTTGTATGCCAAGGCTTAGATAGCCCAATATGAAAACACATTATTCTACTAGTATAACAGGTTAAGAGACAATCGAAAAAGGGAAAAGGCTTGTACGTGTAAAAATATCTCATGAACGGTCTTCGATGGCATAGTGGTAGTTTGTTCGTACTTGTGCGAGTTTCTACACATCATGCGATCGGTGACCTGTCGTAACTCAACACAGGTATCACCTACAGAGGCGACTTAAGAATTTATTCGCGGATATATTCATTGAATTGTTTGTATATGCCAATAAATTTTTTTTTATGGAAAAACCAAATCAAAATATTAGGGCACACAGAAAACCTTTTGCTGAGCATTTTGATACATGATTATGTATCGTGCCTCTAATTACTACAGTTTAATAACAATATGAATTTGATTTGTAAAAGAAACGGTTGGCGTGATACTTCTGAGGTAGGAGGCCAAGAATCCTACTGGTGTTCTTGAGTCAACATGTCACATATCGAAATGTAGAGGAGCATTTCTTCTAATTTGAATAATATTTTGGACCGCTCTGCAATTGATATTTCCTGTGATAATCGACTGTCTACTGAAAACTATAGTGGGAGTATTCCGATTTGGTCTTAAGGCAGAGATTTTTAAGTAATTTGTAAACAACTTGAGGCAAGGTAAATTAATTAATTCCTTTGGAGCTGCAAAAAAATGAAAGTGTACCTAGAAAAATTGATACAAGCTACAAGCTTTCGTAATAAATTTTCATTTCCTGGCGTGACATTATATATTACTCTAAAAAACGACGTAATGACGTACATCATAACTTATCGATTTTGTAGAGTAGGTAGTAGTAAATCAGTCCGGCAAATAGTCTGTTTAAAAATAATAAAATCTTGTATCGTGTATTGATTTTTCAAAATAATACCATTTTGGTGTCCTTGGGTTCGTGGTGAGTGAAGTTCATGGTTCACCGTTTTCCCGACCTGCCGGTACGACTTCGCGACACTCCTCGTTTTGAATCAATGAAGTCATAATATAGAAGCGTTCTAGACATTTTATGTCGTTGCCAATCGAATTGGATGTGCAAGGTATTACAGCATAGACAGGAAAAAATGACATGCGATACGCATATTGTAGGAAAAGATACATGGGATCCCCCATGTCTAATGACGGGTCGGTATACAGGTATATTGGAAAGTAGGGTGATGACATTGTCAGCAAGAAATGAGAGAGTGTAATGACCTTTTTTTACTATACATAACGTAAACTATTTTTGGGAGGTGACAAAATCGTTTATTATAATATATCAGTAAAGATTTCCTCATTGGTAGATTTGGGGGCCTGGAGACTGGAGTAGAACCAAAGAGACATAATAGAGTACGAGAGAAAAAGAAGAAGAATCTGAAGTATGATATGGGACATCTACATCTAATTTGACACATCTAGCTAGACATCTCGTGTTATCATATAAGCCCGTCCCATTTTTAGCGTTTATTGTAGTAATAGTATACACATATTTTAATGATATTAAAAGAAATCAAGTAAGGATCAACCCTCTTATAATAGAAACCCCGGGGACAAAGGCTGCCCTTGTTTTTTTTTTCCCAAAATGACATATATTAATATGCCACAGCGTGGTATGAGCGTAATGTGTAGGAAACCATACATAATTAGCTTTAATGACAGTCCCCCCGCCCCCATATACACACAATACGATTAAAACAAGTAAGCAGCAAAAGAAAGTAATTCATCCCTGAACTTAAAACCCAAGCAATGCAAACAAATAAATTCAACTAAAAACATTAAACGGCCTAATATTCCAAAAGAACATCCTTTAATATGGCACAGGGTGGGATGACGATAACGGGTAGGAAATAATACATGACGTTTCACCCCCCCCCCCTACACCCAAAAAAATAGTAAAACTAATAGCAGCAAAAGAAAGTAATTCATCCCTGAACTTCAAACTCACCCAACCAATACAAACAGACAATTGAACTAAAACCATTAAGCGGCCTAATTATCCAAAATAACGTCCACCATTATGTCACAGCGCGGGATGAACAATGGGTAGAAAACCTTGGTAATGAATAGTCAAAGATACTAACCGCTTCGGCAATGAAGATACCAACTGTTCTCAATGACCACAACCACTAGCAAGGACTCGCAAAGACTGTACCTGAACCTGGTGCTACACTGTCTTTATCACTTCACTATACCGACCTGGCTCCGCCTTCGCTCGCGAAAAGCTCAAAACTGGTATCCAAGTTTTCTGAATGAGTCACTATAGGTTCAGAATTTCCACGAAAGTTGAGGTTTTCCGCTGGTTGAAAATTCCAGATTGCTTCGGTGACATTTTTACGAGTATGGGTATATATTATCATTTATGTCATTTCTTCTTCTTCTTGTTCTTCTTCTTCTTTTTCTTTCCTACCTTCTTCTCCATTTGTCCTTTCAACTTTTAACTTTTTCATCTCTTCTGTAATCACTTTCATTTTCCAGTTCATCATGTTCTTCCCATTGCACTGCTCCTTCCATAAGGCTCTACCTGAACCGGGAGCTATGCAGTGAATATTTCACTATACCTACCTAGCTCCACCTTTGCTCGTGAAAGCTGAAAACCGGGTATCCAAGTTTTCGGAATGAGTCACAACTCACTAAGTATAATAATCCTATCTGTTCTTTTCCTTATGATTCTTTTCCTTCTTCTACTACCTCGTCTTCTCCTCCATCTGCTGCTGGTTCAAAATTTTCATCTCTTCTGTAATCATTTTCAGCTTCCAGTTCTTCATCTCATATCTTTGCACTGCTCCTTCTATTAGGCTCTACCAGAACCTGGACTATACAGTCTATACCTACCTAGCTCCGCCTTCGCTCGCGAAAAGCTCAAAACTGGTATCCAACTTTCCTGAATGAGGTACTTATACTTTAAATATTGTCAGAATTTCCTTGAAATTCCAGATACCTATAGTGGACGTGTCTAACATTTTTTGCCCCTTTGCTTCCTTCTTCTCCTACTTGTTCCATCTACTTGCTCTTGTTTTTTTTTTTTTTTTTTTTTTAATTCATCAACAGCTACAACACCTTCAGGTCTGTTAGAATTACTCTTTCTTCTTGTATTCGTCTTTATACCTGAACCTGGAGCTGCAATGTCTTTATCCCTTCACTTTACCTACCTAGTTTCGTACCTACCTAGTTTCGTGTTCGCTCAAAACTGGTATCCAAGTTCAAAATGTCTTCGAATGTTTAGACTTTCGGCTGATAATTAAAAATGTCATGATTCCTATGACTTGCATCGTTTTTCACCCTTTTATACCCTATTGTCATGTTCTTATTTAAGCCGATTTTGCCTCAACCAGCGTTCATGATATATACTGTATATATATTCTCTAGTAAATGTTGAAAACATTAAACAATTCCAATTTCTAATATTTCTTTTATTTTATTCAAAATGCCGTCATTTCCATTATTTTCTCAGAATAATACAGACTTACAACATTACAACAATTAAAACAAATTTAGCGCGCCAATTAGTTAGAAGTTCAGTTTTGAGCGCACAATTAATCTTATGTTAATCAACACAACCCTAATTTTGCTCTACTTTGGAATAGTCACGATAGTTATGACAGTTACCAACATATATCCAATATAATTCATTCATTCATTCATTCATATGATTGGGCAGACACCAACCATAGGAATCATTTAAAGAAATAAGAAAGAATGTCAGAAACAAATTGCCATTATTTTCCTAATCTTCGAATTTTAACCAAATCAGCCCATTCTTACAATATACTGATTTTTTTAATACATAATATATTGAAAAATTTACCACCAAATGTCACCAAAATTGCCCAAATTGCTACCATATCATGGGCAATTTGACTTACCCTGTATTGTATAAATAACGAACGTCCCCAAACTGCCCTTGATACTTCAAGCATATGCAGGACATCCAAAATTAGAAACTGGCCGGACGTCTAGTGTCTACGACTTTAACTAAAAAAACTCATCATATAATATAATAGCATGCTGTCTCCCAGTATTACTTGCAAGTAATGTACTGGTACAATATAAAGTGTTTACTGACATGACAATTATAATATTGTATTGATAACATCTATCTCAACAGACATCCAATCAAACATTCTTGTTTCAAAGTATAGTAGCCTACAAACTGGCAGATCTGCTTTTTTATATCAATAACACTACTAGGCCTCGTATAATTATTAAATTGTAAAAAAATAGGCTGAGTTGACCATATACAGGTCATAGGGAAGGGAAAATATTAAATTCTGATACACCCGGTAGGGCGTGGAGTTTGCTGACAGGTTGCTTAAAGCGGAAATGCTAAAAGCAGGTGTTAGAAAAAAAATTTTGCGAAGTCCCACTACAAGGTTTTTTCAATTTCTGTTAGAAGACTGCTACCCGTGGCGGCGGATCATATATTATGGGGTCGGGGTTGATCTTCTTACATATTTAATTAGGCATGGGAAAGCGTACTACCCTCTATTTTCTATGTGCATGCAACCAGGGCAACCAGTAGTGATTCATTTCATTGAAATACATACAGTAGGCCGCCTTTCAATCAATATCATTAGGTACCGTATGTAATTTAATGGAAAACGCCATTGCGCATAGCAAACAATTAGCGTATTCCACGTTCTAAAACATAATTCACATGTTTTTCTCCCGTTTTTATAAAAGGCGCAGTTGCAATTGCACCCTAATCGCAAGCTTGCTCATTTTTTTTTCGCTAGTTAACAATATTTATTGGTAATTATTAGGGAACGCCTTTATCTGCATAAATGATATGCGTTAATCGTTTAATTTAATAAAAGTGTATGGATAATCGTGGTAAGCGATCTCCCCGACTATATAGTTACCTGCATTATTACATGTTTGCTTAGCAATAATTACCAGTAATTTCATATAATAGAAAATAATATGTTTTTTTTTCAAGGGGTACACCTTGCCTATTTGAATGATGTGAAAGAGAGGTATTTATGATGCCATATCTTGAAGTCTTGATCACTGCACTGACGTGATGTGATGTGGACTTGTGGTCAGGAACATGCCCATTAGCAACAAGAACGGATTCAGAATTTGTATCTGCTGCATTTTATGCCGTTATAGAGGAGGCTTCCTGTGTATCACCCCCAGGGTTTTGCTGGCCATAAGGGCTAGGGAAACTCTTCCCACTGCGCCCTTAGGCCTACTAAAAAACCATAATAGGGCACTTCATAGGAAAAAAAATTAAAAAATCGGAAAAAAGAGAACAGAAAAACTTTCAACAACAATTTGGCGGGAAAAGTCATGTTGCAGACAGCAGCCATCGTCTGCTGCCACTTTGAGGATAACTTAGAGAACACATCATATTTCACTATTATAAAACTAGCGGTGAGGAACAAAGTGGCGCCCCTTCAGTGCTCTTTCCGCGGCCTCTATGGTACCCAACACAACCCTGATCATCCCACAATAGGTTGGTCTATATTTTTTATTTAATTTAATACTTAAGTTATAACGATTTCATCTGTTCACCTAGCAAAGAACTATTATATAGTTGTACCAGGAATAAATTAGTTTTGATGCCGGGATTTTTATATTATGAAACTGATAGGCGACAGAAATTTATCCAAATTATCAAATTCATGAAAATTATATCACAACAAAAATGAAAAAGACCTTAGAATACCTATACTGATAGTAGTGTATTAACTGAAATAAGAAATAAATACCAACCGATTCGGAACTGGAAGTTAACATTAAGAGTGTACGTCCCGTAGGAAATAGACACGGACGGACCCAGCCCATTGGGGGGGGGGGGAGTTGGGCGTCAAAATAGAAGAAACCTATGTTTAAATTATATGATTAAATAAGAGCGTAATTAATAAATGTACTTACAATAGATTTACTAAATTTGGGAGGGGGCAGCTACCCCTACCCCCCCCCCCTGTCTTCGTCTATGAAAACAGGTACCCCAAAATCCGTTGTTTTTACAGGCTTCTTATTATTTATTTAACTAACAAGGCTATATTTTAAAGATTTGGCTCATTCAAGTTGGAGAAGACAACTTTATGCATCATAAAATAGGGTATTTTTAATTTTTAGTACCGTAGGGTTTTTCAAAAAAATTATTGAGGGCTAAATTTTGTGTATATAATATGTACCCCGAAAAACTACTATACAAAAATTAATAACACCCTATTATATGATGTATTTATTAGTCTTCTGCAACTTAAATGAAGCAATATTTTAATAACTTTTAATTATTTAAATAAAATCAAGAAGTATTAAATTTCGGACTGCCAATTACACTCTTAAGGAACATTAATTCAACCTGTTAATATAATGGGTGGATTCTGGAATAGTGCTAATAATACAATACTACCATGGCCGTGCCCAGGGGGTGGTCCAAGGGGTCCAGATCCCCCCCCCCCCCAAATAATTTTTTTTACGTAAACCTGTACGGTTTGAAGAATTGGAATAAATTTATTTGAGTTTGAACACTGGGTAGAATGGACTTTCATTAATAAATGACGCAAAAAAAATGTTGGTCTCCCCCCCCCTCCCGAAATTAAAACCTGGGCACGGCCTTGAATACTACCAAGCCAAAAGTGCCAAAAAGGGGAGTTTCCCTACTTGAGACTGGAGAAAACGTCATGATCAGCTGTAAACTGGAGTGTAA
Organism: Psococerastis gibbosa; assembly: GCA_963971405.1. Classification (NCBI taxonomy): domain Eukaryota; kingdom Metazoa; phylum Arthropoda; class Insecta; order Psocodea; family Psocidae; genus Psococerastis; species Psococerastis gibbosa. The sequence goes on along the minus strand of OZ020486.1, from coordinate 48,052,446 downwards.
ACATTGGCGTGTGAATGGCCGGCGACTCCAGCATGCGGCCCGATATGCGTCATCAGTCCAGTAAACAGGTCTGGCACCTTAATTTATGCGGGGGATTCCATCAATACCTGGAAACGCCCACTTTTCCTTTCATTCTCAGGGATATCCTAACTTCCTTCACCCATTCCTTGATCCATTTACAATAATTAATTTTTATGCATAACTCTAGCATTATTTAATGTCTCTGGAATATATTGTCCCTGGTTTTCACGTGTAGCCTAGTTACTAGAAGAGGATACATTATGTATGCAACCTGAGTGAACCTGACGTAAGAACCTAAGAGTAAATTGGAATAGTAAAATATAGGAATAGTAAAATAGAAATAGCTATGTAGAGTATTATGAAACTATAAAGGCCTTGATGGCCGGAGTCAGCCGAAGATACAGTAGAATCCGGGCTGGTGGACCGTGGTCGATCTGAAAGTGAACATCCAAACGTTTCGTCAACAGCTGCGGTCGACATCGTCAGGGGCGTTGCATGGCTTGTGACGGTTGCACCGCAACCTCGGCAGCTCCGTAGTAAGTGACTGGGTAAGGAGCTATGCACTGAGATTTATAGCCGGACGTTGAGTTGAGAGCGATTGCACATAATGTTACAATTACGACGGCTTAGTTTGTACAGAAATAGTCATATTCTCATTACCCCAAGGAGGGAGTGGGGGGGGGGAGTCAGGGGGCAACCCCAGGAAGAACGTTTTTGAAAATATAGGCGCAAAATAGTGGGAAATTATGGATTATAACAGTAAACAAGAGTGCATTTTAAAATTTACATGTTACCTGTACTACAATAGATTTATAAAATTCTCCATTTTTCATTTTCAGGGGAGGGGGGAGAAGCAGCACAATAAACCCCCCACCTACTTGGCTACGGCTTTGCCCAATAATTCAATTGAGTGAATTCAATCGGTGCCCAGTTTGATTTATCAACTTTATTTTCCTACATGGAGACTAATACCTATACTATATGTACGACCATTACTCACGTTCTAACATACAAGGACCATGCGATGATGCGATCTCGTTGGTTGTCAATAATTTAAAAGAGTTCCTCATCAATAGGGAAAAGGATTAAGGAAAAGGGGACGGTTTCGAATTGAGGAAATAAATAATAATGATACAATAATTAGACATATTCTGTGGCAAGCTCTGACGTGTCCAGATCATTGCATGTACATCTTTTCCTTTTCCTCGCTTTTGTCTATAGTCTATAGGTGGAGTCAGCGACACGGTAGGTTCTCTTCCACTCCTTGCGATTCTGTACTTCAGCTGCAGTTGCTCCTACAATACTGAGGTGTTGATGGACTTTGGCTTCCACCGTCAGCCTGGGCCGTCCTCGTCTTCTTATCCCTCAGCTTCAATGTGTTTCACCCGCTTTATCAGATCATTTGGCTGCCTTCTTTCGACGTGGCCCCACCACGACAGTCGTCGTTCACGCGCTTTATCCACGATGCTAGCTCTCTTCATTTCAGCTCCTATTTGTGTATCTATAAAACAGTTGGTAACTAGTCATGGCGCCCATGATGATGCCACTGAGTCATATTTATAAGAAGAAGTATTTAGTTCAAGACAAAATGGCAGTAGTATAAGAGAAGTGTGCGCATATTTCTTTTCATATCTTTTTCATATTCATAACCACTTATTACATTGATTTACTATAGTATTTGCTTCCGTTCAATAAATAATAATAAAGTGTTGTTTTGTACCAGGACAAGAACCATGCGATTATGTGAACTTGCTGGATGATAGTTATTAAAAAAGTTCATCAATGGGTAAGGAATACTCGTATGGATAAGGGGGGGGGAATAAATAATAATAATAAATTATATACTATATTTTCTAGCAGGCTCTGACATCCCCAGAACATAGTGAGTAGTCGTAGATTTGCTCATTTCATGAAATGCTCGCGAATTTCATGAAATGGTCGCCATTTTCACACATAAACCTCTGAATACCACAATATTACAATACGATCAAATAATTTTGACATTTTCATCAAGAAACCGCGCGTTTAGCTGTCCTTATTCTTTCTTTTCTTTTCATTGATCTGCGGTACATAAATAATTAGATCACTCGTGACTTCGTGGTATTTCATTTTAATAAACAAAAAATAACAAAAACTTAGAGTTTTAGAAAAACTTGTTATAACAACCTGAATTAGTAAAACCCAAATAATCGTTAAGAAATTAACTTTGTCTAAGAAACCCACTTGTGTTATAGTATAAAACCCTGAGCGCTTTCGGCAAGAACTGCCATCTACAGAGGGAAACCCACTAGCACAGCTACACCTTATCTGTGATTTGAGACTTGCTCAGCTCGAGGAGAAGATGCAAATGTGACTAGGATGAGGAAACCTTGGTTTATATAGGACTGGGAGCGGGGGGAGGAGGGGGTGGGAGGGGGCGTGGCTGGTTACCTATTCCTAACCTACTAGCTAGACCTATTAGAGGGGATGATTGTGTGAATGTTATGTCGTTTGTTAATTTTTCCCTATTGTGTAAAGCTCTTTTGATTTCAACATTTTCAAAAAAATTTAAAGTGTAACTTTTCTTTATTTTGTATAGGGCTAGATCTGCGGTAACTAAATCATGTTGTGGCCAATAGACACTGAAACAATTCATTCATGAAATGCGACCAATTCATGAAATTCTCGAGCATTTCATGAAGTGAGCAAAACTACAATAAGGCCACGACATAATATAAATTATCAATTGATCAGTCACTATGGCGTGATGATGGCACTCAGCCGAATTTACAAAATGAAGTATTTGCTTCAAGGGTGATCGGCAGATGTAAGAGGTGAACATGTGAGCATATGCTCTTTTTCATATAAATTATCACTTTTATTTTCAAGCATTTGCTTTAGTACAAATGAGCAAAAGTTCAAGAAACGTAGGTGACCCTCAGACATCAAGGAAATGCATGTCATGATTACAGCCCGACCTTTTCCTCATGAAGAAAATCTTTTATCTCTCCTGAAGCATGTCCTTGTTCAAAATTCATTCAAAATGAACGGAAACACTAGCGTAGGTGCTCCAATTTTGTGAAGTATAACATCATGCTTCTTATTTTGAATTCGAATGACAATTGCAAAATTGGAGAAAGGAAGACATGGGGAATTGGACGGTACCGTAACGGGATTTGAACCCTAATCTCCACTTTGCCGAGATGGCATTCAAACCACTGTGACTGTTACCAACTCAAATCGATACTACTTTATAAAAAGAGGTACCTATTGGAAGCAGTGCCGGATTAACCCCTGTTTGGGGTGGGCGCCGTGGGTGGACACTCTGTCTATCAACATTGCAGCAAAAAAAATCATCAATTTCCCGCCAATTTCAAAACTTTGTTTGGAAATTATTTTCAACAACAATTTATTAATTAAAAAAAAAGTATCGTTTGTGGGGGCCGGAATTTTAGGTATTTGGGGGGGGCGTGGGCCTGTGCCCCACTTGCCCATGGGTTAATCCGGCACTGATTGGAAGGGCTCAAGTTGTACATAAATAATAACGTTTTGTTTTATTATTAAGCCAAACTAGCGGGCTAATGCATTTCTATGGATGGCGGGCACTTTACAACTTCATTTTCTCTCATTTCTCAATATGTTTTCCCACCTAGGCCTATGTAGTCATGTTTCGCGTCATTTCAGCGTAACCTCTCACAATTGTCAACACTGAACATAAGAAGATTAGTGAATTATAACCTAATCGTAAAAGCCTAAGAAGCTGACAAGTTGCATTTTATAAGCATCCAACACTGCATTTTATCAGATCAAGAAAGTTCTTGCGAAATATTAGGTATTTATATCATATTCCCAACTACAATTATCGACTGACAACTCAAATGTGGGCTAAATTTAGAAGATTAATGGGATATGACAAGAAAGATTTAATTTAAAATTTTCAATGGATTAGAGTGATTCGACAACTAAAAAATGGACCGGATTGGGGAACTGGTATAAATTATATACGGTTCGTCGTGGTTCAGGACGACTGTAAAGGAAAAATATTGCCCACGGCCCAGCCTGCACCTTAATGGGTACCTTATACATTGTCATTGAATATATTGTGTGGGGGGAATTCAAACAAAATGGGGACACCCACACCTACAACTCGAGGCAAAGGGGAGACCTGGCAAGGCCAGCACCACGCACAGCCAAGTGTGAGCGACCGGATCCTATACTACAAGGTTTCGCCTACCTTAGAAAACTCCCGATTGAACTGAGAGCGGTGAGAAATGCCCTTGAACTTCCCTACAATGATAATGACAGATGTACCTGATTTTGACGATTTTACTTTATACTTACTTGTCGATTAGCCGGCCGCCTTACCAAGTTGAATCCAGCGGACCAGAGCAGGTTCAAAGAAGCAGATAACTTGGTAGTGTGCACAGTGCCGGTAGGGAAACATGGTAGGACTTGTCCTGGTCACCTCCGAACTAATCGTGTGACTTCACTGTGTTTCACAAGTGGCTCGGAATCCACTATAATCAGGAGGTCCACTGTCCTATGGGCCCACACCGTGGCCTGGGACTGTGTCCAACCATACTACTACTACTACTTGTCGATTAGGTACTTGATTGTATAATTTAACAGAAATATTTTTTTTTATTTGTTTAGCTGACCACAATATCTCAAATATAGAAGTGGTCACGTGGGAGAGGAACCTCTACCATTCCTCAGGCCTAGACCCTGTTTTTTTTTTACTAGTTGTAGTATTGTAGACAACAGACGAGGTAGACAACATCCTTAATTAGCCTACCTGTGGTACAGTCATTGAACGATACCTATAATATGATGTTTACTTATTGCTTTCCTTTCTATAGCCTATCAACGCGCGCGGCAGCGCGCAAGCCAAGTACCTATGAAGTTTATCACAGTAAGGAAAGCTAGTGATTTTCGAAAATTTTTATTTGGAGATTCCAATGGATTTACACATTTTGAAGACACAGGAACCAAAAAAATTTTTTACGAAATGTGTCTGTCTGTCGTTCTGTCTCTTTCTCGATTTGTGGGCAAACTACTCATTTCGATGAAATTTTGCATGTAGGTTCACAAAAATCATGCATCGGGACCATTTTTATTCATTTTGGGTTTGCTCAATTTTGGGGGCTCTAGTAACTAAAATAAACGGCTGAAAACTTTTTTTCTAAAAAAACAAAAACGGCTGCATTTTCTATAAATTCACATTTTATATTGTAGCCGTTATAAATGTAAACAAAACCCAATAGTTCGCTTGCTGGTTGATATATTGGTCCTGAGGGCAAAAACAAAAAAAAACTACATTCTATTTTGAGTGCTATTTACCTTACTAGGCTATACCATAAATTTTATGTGTCACATGCATATATATAATATAAATTATATATGCCATATACTGTATGTACCTGTCAGTATAGGCGCAACTACGCAGGAAGATTGATTGTTTTGTGAATCCATGATCACAGCTCCATAACGGAGCTGTTCTATTGGTATTGGTATTCCAACAGTGTAACAGTACAGTACACATGAGTCTTTACAGGTGATTTACAGCCTGAATGCCGACAAAAAATGTCTTTTTTTTAGAAAAAAGGAGCGGGGCAATTTATTCTACCCAACCACTACATTTTTAGATATATTTTTTTAAGGAATTTCATTGAGAAAGGTTGGTTAGCGTCTAGCTTATTTTTTCAGCAGGTTTATTTTTCTTTCTTAATAATTTCTAATTCGAGTCAAGGACCATACGCACTCATGCTTGAGCCGTACAAAAGTTTTATACGATAGAGTACTAAAGCACCTGCTGTAAAGAGGGAAAAGTCAGGGTAAAGAGAAATCGAAATACATAAATGTAAATACGGTACTTGATTGTATAATTTAATTTAATTTATTCCGAGCGTTGGTGCAAGGAACAATTCATCACGGTATCACCTATCAGTTTCAATATAATAACATATATAATAATATATTGTAGGCTGTACTATATGAAAAGCATTTCAATAGTTCCTCGCCTTATTAATTTGTGTATGAAATCGGCAAGTTACAGGCGATATGCCTAGAAGTTGCAGAAATAATTCTTCAAACTAAAACACGGGGATCTGAAAGCACGGGACCAAAACAAAAATATTGATCTTGGGCTCACATCGAACATTGTTACCAGAAATTATGACAAATTCAATAGAAACCTGTTCACTGTTGGAAGCGTTGTTCTAAACCACAAAGAAGTGGGAAATCTGCAGCTAAATCCCTGTATATAAAAAAAAAAAAAAATGTTCGAATCGGAAGGCACTAAACATAGTAATCACTACCGCATTATAATAATCTACGCAATGTACCTGATACAGCGTGTATACAGGAACAGCCTTCGAACAACAAAGCGTGGGTGTCGATCAATACGGACCCTTAGCACAGCATGAGACCCAAACATTTTGACACCCATCGTAATGAACATCAAGCGACGTGCCACCAGGCCACAATTGGCCACTTCTTGCAGCAATCCTCCATGTCCAAGGTCTCCCTATACCTGTACAGGGCTCAATGATCCTCTCAACCCAAGGTCAAGAGCCCATCCACTTAGGTACATTTCCATTTCTTCGGGAAGCCAAAATAATGTGGCTGCCATAAACATTTGTATATTTGGCCATTGTACCGAGGTATACAGGCCCGGCAATGTTTATATGGTATACTATTGTCTTTCCGCATTTTACCATGACTTGGCTTGTACATTTTTTGTGCGTCTGGATATTAAACGTAGAATTTAAAAGTAGGCACGGATGTGGATTGTTCTATTTGAAGAAAAGGAGTACCTCCTTATACCTGAGCTAGGTACGGCGTACGGGGGCTAATTGCGTCGTCTTTTGGATCTTTCATGTGGTATTTATACGAGCCGGAATATGTAAACAGTTTAACAACGAGGCTCTGAGAGGATCTAAGTCGATTATTTTTAACCCTAACCTGGGATTAAAAATGTGAACAAGATTATTTTATAATGAAATGTGCTGTTCAAAATTGTTTTCTTAACATTTTTAACCCCAAGAATAAGCTAATTAACGGCATAGTAGGCCCGCTCATGGCCGTGCCCAGGGGGGGTGGTCCATAGGGTCCGGACCCCCCCCCCCCCGAAATAAATTTTTGAATGTAAACCTGTATGGTTTGAAGAATTTATCCATTAATTCATTCATTTAATAAGTTAGGTTAAAAAAAAAATTGGACCCCCGAAATCAAAACCTGGGCACGGCCTTGGGCCCGCTTAACAGGAAGAGTAAAGCTAAAGCTGTTGCTTTGGCGTTATGTTACCTCTGCTAAAATGTGTGTATGCAACCATGCAAAAGGTTCTACATGTAGTCGTCGTTACAGTGGCGTGTAGGCCTATACAATATAAAATGTTTTATATAAAATATTACTGAAGAAGGTTTTTATGAACTTAGGGCGTAGGCCAATTGGTCCCTTGCCCAATGCCACGACGCCATGGATTTTGGACATTATTTATATTGTTACCGTAAGAATTTTTGGCCATTGGCAAACTGGTATACGTCCCCAATGTCAACCTACACGCGATGATGGACAAGCTGTGACAATCTAACGATTGGCGCAGTGTAACAGTTGGAAACATGACTTATCCAAGGACCGATACGAGTCAAAAATATTATATCGTATCATACTTAATACATTATAAAACATAAATTTTCCCACCACGCTAATAGAAATGTTTTCGTGAGATATACTAACGCACCGCTAGTCATTGGAACATGGGGGGGGGGGCTTTACAGCGTAACTTTCTTTACTTGACATCAACGGCGCCTTAATTGTTCCACCCACGGCCACGGGGTCAGCGGCACGGATCTTCAAGTTGCATGTATTCCAGGGCCCCGATGTCTTCCGTCACTTTTGTTTCTAAGGACTTCCTCGTTCGTCCTTGTGATGTTGCGCACTCCACCGAATATAGTGACTCACACGTTGCCGCAGGTGTCCATCTTCTCTCCTCTTCGGAGTCGTCCCACAAAAACTGAAATCAGAATTAATTCTTTGCCGCGTTTACTGTTATGCAGTTAGGCGCCCCATGTTCCAATTCATAGCGATGCTCAAAAATTCCTAATTACTGTAATTCTCTCAATGAGAAAACTACAGTTCTTCATTATTGTACCCATACTTAATTAGTGATGAATGACCTGTTCTGACAAACCTCAGGTTTTGAACTGTTCTGCTTTTATTTCATGCATAAAATATATAATAAAATTTATGCTTGTATTGTATATTAACAAATTTTCTTAGAATTTTTTTCCGTACTATATCGAGGCTCAAACCTCAACCTTCCGTTATTATAGTTCAGTTCTCTCCCTACTGGACTCTTATTCCGGTTCTACCTAGTATCTGTACCATATGGGCGGATCCGGCCATTTCTTCGGAGGGGGGGGGGTAGTTGTGATTCAAAATAGGAAAAACATAAATAATTATGTAGGATCGATTTGCTGGCCGCCATACCAAGTTGAATCCAGCGGACCAGAGCAGGTTCAAAGCTGCAGATAAATTGGTCGTGTGCACAGTGCCGGTAGGGAAACATGGTAGGACTTGTCCTGGTCACCTCCGAACTAATCGTGTGACTTCACTGTGTTTCCCAAGTGGTTCGGAATCCACTATAATCAGGAGGTCCACTGGAGTCCTATGGGCCCACACCGTGGCCTGGGACTGTATCAAACCATACTACTACTACTACTATGATCGATTAAATCAGAGCGTAATAAATTAATTTACAATATATATTTACCAAATTTGGGAGGGGGGGGAGCTACCCCCCTTTATCCGTCCTTGCCATATCAATCCTATAAATAGCTTGGCGCCATTACCGCGCGGCTAAATTCATGTCTATTATGGTCATTTCCTAATTAAGACACAGTGTATGTATGCAATCTCCGCATTATAGGCTATGACGGCGCTCAGCATAATATCAATAATTTGCCATAATTCGTGGGCATTCGGGTGTTGATCTGCCCATTGTGCCTCGCATTGATGATTATATGCGTGGTGATAGCATAACTTCTAATAGCCTCATTATATTGTATCGTGGCCTTCACCTTGCGACACCTCTAGCCTGTGGGAATATTGGTATCGATGAAGAATCCAAAAATAACGAGTACTTTTATATGGTCATTGTTAGTTTTGTATTGTAACTTAGGTTGCTTAGATGTCCCGAGGTGTGACTTTTGTGAGCCCACATGCCGAATTTCATCACAATCCACCGGATAGTTTGCCAACAAATCGACGAACTGAAAGACAGACAGACACTTCGTAAAAACCAATTTTTTTGTTTCCTCGGACATCAAAACGTATAAATCTACTGAAATCCCGCGAAATCGGAAATTTCTACCATCACAAAGCTTTCTTTAGTAGGCGTATAAATTACGAAAGCAATAAACAAAACCCACTATGTAGCATACCACTTGATAGTTGTAACTCTATTAAGCACCTAAAACATAATTGAAGTTAGAAACCATTGAAAAAACACAGAAAAATTAATGTTTAGGGCTAGTCATCTTTCATGAAAATTGAAGTACTTTTAATTTTTTTGCCCCCGGAACCAAACTGTCAACCAGCAAGAGCCCTATTGAGTTTTGTTTATATTAATAGCGACTACAATATGGGCCTATGTGAATTTAAATAAAATCGAGAAAGAGAAATAATTAGCCGTTTTTTTTAATTTTCGGGGGAAAACGCCCTAAAATCGAGTCAGCCCAAAATAAGTAAAAATGGCCCCGAGATATGATTCTTGTGAAGCTAGAAGCCAAATGAAGAACCATTAGAATCCGGGCTGATGGGCCGTGGTCGAAATGAAAGTGAACTTCCAAACGTTTCGTCAACATCTGCGGCTGACATCTTCAGTGGCGCTGCGTAGACTTAGAAGTCACGTTCATTTCGACCACGGCCCATCAGCCCGGATTCTACTGGTTCTTCATTCGACTCCGGCCGTGAAAGCCTTTGCAGTTAAATAAAGCCATATTTCATCAAAATCCATGGAGTAGTTTGCCCACAAAGTACAAGTCGACGAACAGTCAATCCGACCAGCTGACATTTTGTAAAAGCCAATTTTGGGGTTCCTATACTTCCTAGGACCTCAAAACGAACTGAAATCTCGAAACCAAAAATTTCCACAAAGCTTTCCTTACGCAACGCATATATAATGTATATTACCGTATACAATATATTATAGGAAAGCAATGAACATACAGTAGTGTTAAATTCAAGGACCAGCGAGCCATTCACTGATGTTGAACTTGACATTGAGCGGCGTGACAACACTCCCTAGCTTCAATCAATATTCTGCCATTAATTAAAAAGACTCCCACTGTGCATAATATAGGCTTAACATTAGATTGTTAACAGGCCTCATATTATTACTAGTCTATTGTATAATAATTTATTGTATTGTACCTGAAAAAAGGCTGCTACGCAGGACTATGGCCATACGAAGGCTTGTCCAGGCCATATGTAGGTATATATGTAATAAATTAGCTTACATTTTACATTATTATATAGTAATAGATAGGCTAACTAGAATATGAACTAGGGCGTAGGAAATAGGATGTATAGGTTCTAAATGTAAAATAAATTTAAAAGTCAATTTAAGAAACCACTTGGTCTGGGTCCCCACTCCACCCAACCCTGAAAAAAAAAACACCATCAGCTTCACAGGGGGGGGGGCATGTTGCCGTCTGCTGACCACTTTAACCCAATTAGGACAGAATTATGCGCAAGCAAAACTCTGCTGGTTGGATTGATAATATACATAAGTATAAAAGAAAAGCTCACTGGATTGAACATTTCCTTCGACACGAGAACTTCGTAAGCTGCATCGTAGAGGCGTCAACCGACCTGGGCGCCCGAGAAAAGAATATCTGCAGAAATTGATGGAGGATGTAGGGGCCAATACATACGTGGAGCTGAAGAGGGCGTGCCAGGATCGAGGGGAGTGAAGGCATCGATGTCACATGTTGCTGCCAACCAGCCAGCCGGCTGTAACTTGAAGAAGAAGAAGAATATAAATATAAATATCTGTATACCCTCTGTATCAGGTACACAGATGCACAGTATACTAACCGAATTGTACTATCCCATATAATACACAATCTATAAATTCACGAACATTTTTTTCCATAAAAAACAAAAATACAATACTATACAAGAAGTTTCGCCATGTTGACTGTAAGAAAACAAATATAAAGAATAACTAGCTCCCCAATTAAGTAAGTAAACTGAATGTCATATGCGGGGAGACTTTGCAAATATAGTGTAAACTGCAGCGGTAACGCATTAATGATTCAGAAATAGTATACAAGTATATATATAGACTCGAGTTCCGCTCTGCCGGATAAAGGCACCTTGGCACATCTTGTGGAAGGAAAGTGCTTCTTGTTGCCTGTTGGAACCTCTGACTTGCAGCAACCTGTGCACAGTTTGAACACTGTGCATCCTTGTAGTACTATATGCTCAACGGCCTCCTTGCGTATATCATGATAGGGACTCCCCAAAAAAAACCTGTCAGTATATTATATGTATATACAATTTCTGGTAAGATAGAAGTTGTGTTTGAGGAGGTAGGTGAGGCTGCTCCCTGGGATGGAATGATACCCAGTCTATATAGAGAAGGAAAGCATCATTATTAGCTATAGGTGGTATACGATATAATAGTATCTAGTAGAGGCTAGTTCTGTCAGGACATGACTTATTGCAGGGTAGTGTCAGGACTTGTGTAGTAGTGGACAATGGTATAGACTCCGACTTTCACCCGAAAGTTTGTTGGTTCTAGTCCCACACTTACTACATTTTCGGGCCATTCGGAGGGCATGTAAAGCAGGCGGTCCCGGGCCTTGCTAGTTGAGTGTAAGAGACGGATTTATAGCCCTAACACCACTAGGTTGGCTTACTAATGGAACAAAAGGTCAATATTTATTTATTATTTTATATCATCCTCATGTTCCAGTCATTTTGTCAAATTATGCGAAAATGTTACATCATGCTCCGATATTCCATGGAAATCACTGGAGCCTGACCACGTCCAAGCATTTCGTCTAATGCCACGTCCGTCCCATCTCGCGTCCATTGTTATTGGCCTCTATGTCCAGTGAACCAGAAACTGTCCAGAATGGATCTTCGCGCGAATACACCAAACCGCAGAAGGCCAACGCAGGCCTACACTTTTTTTAATTTGGATTATCATTCGTTACTTAACATTAAATTGACATAATGGAGAGGCAACATGCCCATTTCTCGTGACATTATATCCGAAAAGAAAGAATAAAGAAAGAAACCGGACAATGCTGAACTTGAACCGAGTATCAATGCCTTACCGGGGCACACACCACACTTTATCAGTGGGACTCGTATCACTGTATTTGGTTAAGTCATGCTTTCACCTTATACCCTCCACCAATGGTAAGCTTGTCACAGCTTGTCCATTATCGCTTTTAGCCGGTGTAGGTTGACATCAAGGACGTATACCACTTTTCCAATGGCCCAAAGGTCTTACGGAAACAATATAAATAATGCCCGAAATCCATGGGGGCATTGAAATTGGGCAAGGAACCAATGGGCCTACATAGGTTAATTAAAACGTCCATTAGTGGCGTATATAAATGGGGGAAACAGGGGGCCCCGGACTCCACCCTCCACCCGAAAAGGGGAAATGCAAGACAAAGAGATTACCCTTTTTAATTTTAAAAAAAAATGTTTATATATGCTGTTGTCATGCGTAATTTTCCAGATCTAATAGGTGTTCGGGTAATCGGGTTGACAGATGAGCGGTTTTGTTGGTTGAATTCAATGTCGTCTCGGGTCTCTGCAAGAAGTTGATAGCTCGAGACTATCTGGCAAATTATTTAAATATATGCCACTGATACCCCTTGTCCAGCTCTAACCAGATACTCTATTAACTATTTGACGAGCCGGCCGCCACACCAAGTTGAATCCAGCGGACCAGAGCAGGTTCAAAGCTGCAGATAAATTGGTCGTGTGCACAGTGCCGGTAGGGAAACATGGTAGGACTTAAATAAACATAATAGTCTCCTTAGTAACTTTGTAAAACTTGCTGTCACTCATTGTTAAAATTTACTTCGTATAGTCTTACAATAAAATTAAATTAAAAACACAACCGGTTTCGGCTCACGCCATCGTCAAGTGCGATTGAAAAAAGGTAAACAAAAGGTATGCAAGCTAAAACAAAATAAAATAAAACTCATTGTCAGGATAATACACAGCATCGCATAAAGTAAATAATTTAAATTGAACAATTAAACATTAACCAATGGAAGCGCCAACAAGGGGGAACTACTTAAAAAGGTTATGTCATTAAGTAACGTTTTGTTTTTAACCATAGCGCTTCCATTGGTTAATGTTTAATTGTTCAATTTAAATTATTTACTTTATGCGATGCTGTGTATTATCCTGACAATGAATTTTATTTTATTTTGTTTTAGCTTGCATACCTTTTGTTTACCTTTTTTCAATCGCACTTGACGATGGCGTGAGCCGAAACCGGTTGTGTTTTTAATTTAATTTTATTGTAAGACTATACGAAGTAAATTTTAACAATGAATGGTAGGACTTGTCTGTCCTGGTCACCTCCGAACTAATCGTGTGACTTCACTGTGTTTTCCAAATGGTTCGGAATCCACTGTAATCAGGAGGTCCGTACTGTCCTATGGACACACCGTGGCCTGGGACTGTGTCCAACCATACTACTACTACTACTACTAACTATTTGATGCTCATCGACGTGAGATTAATATCGTTACACCGCTAGACAACTACATACTTAACTGAACAAGCATGCGACCTTATTGCTTAAAGGGAAAGCTTTTTAATTTTCAATAATTCAAACACTAAATTGACTTCAGATTAAAGAGACAACCACCTTGGGACATTTTAAAATCCGAAAATATAATAGAGTATATTCATCAAGAAAATACTGTCAAGTACAAGAAATGGGTCCGGGACGACCTCCTCAGGCTGCGCACGCGGCATTCAGTGGGAAGAGAAAGAAGAAGAAAATACTGTATCTGGTGGGACTCGAACCCACAATCTAGGCCTTACAGGAGTAGAGCTAGGTATGTACATCCTGTTCACCACTAAACCACATTACTCCTGTGGGCATTATGACATATTAATCGGAAAATTTCTCATATGGAGATGAGTGGCATGCCATATATGCATTGCTATTGAGTGCGCCAAAGAAAAGAAGAAGCCTAATTATTCAAGAAAACGTTAAAGCTTGTGCAATCGTACGAGTAAGATGGAAAAATAGACAGATATTACATATCAACCCTGCAAAGAGTTAGCTATGCAATTTGGTCAACGATGTGTATTTTCGTATAAAAATGATTAAATATGTTTGTAATGCGGAAAGGACATGAAGGAAAGGGGTTTTTCACATTATTGTAGAAAGTTTATATAATTATATCGGTGGAGTTTTAAAAACTGTTACGGCTCCTGTCGGCTAGCATCTTTTTAATAGTGCCGATAGATCCATGATTACTTTGAAACCGGGTTTGAAATGTCTGCAAGTTTTAGTTAAGCAACTTTATAAAATGAATTTGGAATATGAATATGGAATCGTCCTCTGGGGAGCAAGCTCTAAATACAATCATGAGATAATTTTTAAGCTTCAGAAAAGAGCGATTCGATATCTTTGTGGTGGTCTGCCTAGAGTCGCATCATGTCGTCCACATTTCAAAAGTCTGGGCATTCTAACGGTACCATATCTCTATGTTCAGGAGGTGTGCACCTATGTAAAGAAGGTGTATATGGCACCTTGCCTAGGCTGGGTGACATTCATGCCTATGGTTCTAGGGGCAGGGATGATCTCGTGATCCCTGTACATAGAACCAGTAGGTATGAGCGTAAACCAGCTTATGCAGGTGCTAGATACTTACAAGGGCTGCCTAGGAACATTAGGGAGGTGGAAGAAATGACGGCTTTTAGAAGTAAGCTAAAGAGGCACCTCGTAAACCAATGCTTATATGTGGAGGACATGAACTAGACAGTTGGTGTTCTTTTTATGATTCTATAGGTATATTATTGCTCTAGGCTATTTTTAAGTGCTTCATTTATTTATTAATTTATTGACTTATTGTTATTGTGTCTTAGGTTTTAGAACGCCCATTGTTTCATGTTATGACTCAATACATAGAGATATTCTATTCTATTGTTATTGTTATCCGTAGCTCCAGAGCGGAACACCATATTTTGCAACTTATTACAAATCGCCCACTTAGTCTTTAAATTGGGTGCTTTCAGTGAACTAGGTAATGAAAGAAAGAAGATTAGTGAGAGTAAGTTAGTCATGCCAACTATAGTACCTTTGGGAAATATGTTATACTGTTACTATTACACCTAACGAAGAAGAACATTGTTCAGTTTGGGTATTACTTTATTTTTATTTTTTATTTAACTGGCTTTTGGGCTTTACATGGGCGTAGGCCATTATATTGTAGTTATATTTGTAGTTACCCCGCTGTAGACTCCATAGGTTGTATTAACCGTATTTTATTATTGGTATTGTAGCCGTATCAATATATTTTTGTCTTTAGAAGTCTGGTGAACGTCCTTCCATGTCAACACACACCAACCCTACAAGATAATGGACAGAGACATGCTTACCATTGGCATTGCAACAGGCGTTTTAGCTTCACTTAACCTAGTACAGGAACGATCAATCTTTTAATGAGGTAAAACTTCACGTTTTTTAACACTGAATTATTTTATTGCATTATGGTGTCTTTAACATAGATTATAGTATGTTTTATCATTATATATCAATGAAACAGCATAAAATTATAAAACCTAGTTTTTCCAAACAAATGCATTTTCGAACAAAGTACATACACGTTTTAGCGCCAAGTACTAATCCGGAAACTACAGTTGACTTTCATAAAATGACTATAAAAGCCCTGTATCAAAGAAACATTCAAAAACTACAAGTTATAATTTTTATTTTAGTTTTTAATATTAATATTATATATTATTTAGGTAAAGTAGAAGGTAATTTAAAATTTAAAACATTTATGGAAATCAATACAGGAAATCAACTGGCGGCCATGTTTGAATCTTTCTTTCGAGGTTACATGTGAAACAAAAGCCGGCGGGTAAAACCATTATTTCAATTTCAATTTTACCGTGTGTAACCGTTTGAATTTAAAGTGTTTTGCATTAATTCCTATGCAAATGAATCCCGAAGCTACAATGCATCTAATAACAATTCTGGAAAAGACCGTTTCTTCAGGTAATTTTGTGCAATGATCTTACGCAAGGTTACTGGCATTTTGTAGAAAAAACGGTAGAAACATAAATTTAATGCGTTTTAATTCATATAACTTGTTTTCTTGCAGATAAAAATGAGCTGGAAGGGGCGCAGAATTTTCTTGAGCAAGCGGCGTTGTCGAATTTGGTAAGTTTTTTTTAAAAGATAGTCACTGATGACAAATGTGGTGGCACAGCCCTAGCTAGATAACAATATCTGA
This sequence comes from Psococerastis gibbosa, assembly GCA_963971405.1. Taxonomy (NCBI): domain Eukaryota; kingdom Metazoa; phylum Arthropoda; class Insecta; order Psocodea; family Psocidae; genus Psococerastis; species Psococerastis gibbosa. The sequence continues at coordinate 48,035,929 of OZ020486.1, read as the reverse complement.
ATAGTTAGACGCTAGGCCTATTATTCTTATCTTTACGATATTAAGAAATCTATGAGTTTATGTACAATTGTTTTCCATGTGTGCGCAGCATTGCCCGCCAAAATATGCCATATGGATGCCAGCTGCCATATTAGCAATTATTAGTACCGTATCTCTTGCTATCTATTCGCATTAATTCGATGGATTATGTAACGGTGGAAATGGCAAATAGTTACGTTTTCTTCTTCTACCTAACTATAATAACGGGTCATACCAGAATGAAACATTTCAAGACACGCGACCTAAGCAAGAGTTGTCTCCGTTTATTTCAACGCCATCGGCATGCTATGGACAACTTTCGTATAAGAAAATGCTTGTGCACCAACAACTTCGGCATGACTCCGTTTTGTTGTTCTGAATGCAATATTCAATGTTTTGACACTAGTCACCAACTATGAGGCCATGCAACACTTAACTGCTAGTTAGTACCCGAGTTAAAACGTCTCACTCATTCAGAATTCGGTCATGCACTTGCCAATAGCTCAGTTAGACCTGAAAAGTTGTTTGTTCGAGTCCTGCACTTGCTGCATATTCTGGCTATGCTTCGAAAGGCTTATAAAGCAGGTGGTTCCGGGGCCCTACTAGTTGTAGCCCCAACTCAGCTAGATTGGCTCATCACAGTTAGTTATTTAGTTACAACTCATTTTATGTCGAATATTGGATTGGCAAGAGAAATTTTATGAAAGGAGCATGTCCGAGGCATGAAAATGAACAACCCTTCATTAAAAAAATAGACGCCCGTCCTTAGCTGTTCAGTCAGTATAACAGTGCTCGATGTTCGGTGGATGCATCGTCAATGTGGTTCTGTAGGGTAGGCCAGGTGGTCTGCAGTCTCCTCCTACAAGCAGAGGGACATTGAACAATCAGGACAGAAGGTGTATCAGAAAATCGTACCCAGCGACCATTCCAAAATTGGCTATCACCCGTTTCCGGTGCAGCTTATCGGGGATGGGCAATGTGGGGAACGATTCCCATCTTTGGCCTTTTTCACGAAAACATTTTATGAATTAATTTGGAATTAGGTTCATGTTTCATGAAAAATTCGATAAATTGGAACTCCCAGTCCCATTTTTGCTAGATTTTCTGGCCATGTTTCAGAAGACATGAAAAGCAGGTGGTGCGAGCCTTCCTAGTTGTGTGTAAGAGAGGGCTTCTTCTTCGCCCCTAACTCAGCTAAGTTCGCTTGGTTATAGAACAAAAAGTCTTATTTATGTTAGTGGAACCCACGAGGATATTATTTTGTGATTTTATTTATTTTTACAATTCTGACAAGTGAATGTAGCAATAGTCTGATACGGAAAATGTTGATGACTTAATATTTATTTCTATTACAGCCGGAATTTATGAAAACGCTGTCTGATATTCTGCGTCATGGGGGAAACAGTTCTGTGGCTCGGATGGCTGCCGGTCTGCAGCTCAAAAACAAACTCACGTCCAAAGATCCCGTCGTCAAGCAGCAGTACCAGCAGTGGTGGCTGGCTCTACCGGAAGACACGCGCAACTACATCAAGACCAATGCTGTGGCGACTTTGGGGACGGAAGAGAGGCGGCCGAGCTCGAGTGCGCAGTGCGTGGCCTACATCGCAGTGGCGGAGCTACCCTCCGGGCTGTGGGGGAACCTGATTTCTACACTAGTCGCCAATGTTTGTGGCCCTAATAGTACTGAAATGATGAAGGTATGTCCAGCAATGTAAAAATATGTGTTAGCTTAGCATTCAGGACCGCCCTAGTGAAGTTCAGTTAGGTACGAGGATATGTTTTGCTATGTGAAGGTAAACACGTAAGTTAAACATTTGAGTTGGGGACAGAACTACACTACATAGTTGGCAATATGTTGTTTGATCTTTGCATCTAGCCTTTTTGAACTTGTGTGGTGATCATGAGATGGATGTGCTGCTCCAGTGCCTCAGATGGTTAAGTCCATCCCTCTTAATTTATTGGTTTATGTCACCTAGGAAGCAACATTGGAGACAATTGGGTACATCTGCCAGGAAATCGAGCATGAGACTCTGGTGTCCAAGTCCAACGAGATTCTCACAGCCATCATTCACGGGATGCGGTCCACTGAGCCCAGTATACACGTCAGACTAGCTGCCACCAACGCCCTGCTCAACTCACTCGAATTCACGAGGGCTAACTTTGATGATGAGGTACGTATAAACAGAACACCCTGGAGTAGTCTAGTTGGTAGAGACTCTGACCAGGAAGTTCGAGGTTTAAAAAGGTTAAAAAGGAGCGTTCATGTTTTTTGCGCAAGCTAAAGGTGACTGCGGGTTAAATCTTGGACCTCATGATGTGTCCGGATTTTGGCATGGAAGGGGGAGCCTCTCCCACCACTTCTTTCCAAAATTACCGGTCCCTGGTCTTCCTCTGCCAAGCCGCTACTGGCATCTTTCGCAGGTCACTGATGTACGATTCCATGTTTAATTTAATTTAAAGAAAAAATGTGTGGGCAATCCTTTGCTTCTTTGCGTCAGTATTTGATATTTTGTTATTGTTTTGCAGAGTGAACGGAATTTCATTATGGAAGTCGTGTGCGAAGCTACGCAGTCTGCTGACACGCAAATCAGGGTGGCTGCACTGCAGTGCTTGGTTAAAATTATGTCTCTTTACTACCACTACATGGAACCCTACATGGGTCAGGCTTTATTCCCGGTAAGTATAATACAATACTCAACTATTAGCCTACATACATTGGGTGAGATTTAATTTATTTTTGACACATAATATTGACGCTCTTTGACGGATATACGGTGTGTCGTGTACGCAAATTATGAGAGGAAACCATGAGGAAAATTAGGCCCAATACAATGTATAGTTTGACCCCCTACTGTCCATAGTGGTTGGGGTTCAGCAGAGGGATACTGGCCGTGAGGCGAAGCACACCCGGAATCACCTCTTTCCTGGTCACCCTGGAGAAAGACGGACGAACCAATCCATCGAGAATATATTATTTATCAGCCTACTGCCAGAAACCATCAGTTTGCGGCTAATCCTATGGCGGATATTGGTGCCTTAGATCGGAAGTTCCTTTGTGCTGGAGGCACCATTTTGATGATGATTCACAGGTCTTAATACAGTTTAATACTTTGGTTGTATTAGTGAGATGATTATGTCAGAGTTAAACATAAGACTGTATAAGGGGCACAATTGAGCAGCCACCATTCTCACCGTAAACTCTTGTTCCCGTTGCATATAAGGTTCGCGCACATCATTCAATATCTTGCTGAAGTGGTGTTAATTGTTCTGTTTGCAGATCACGTTAGAGGCAATGAAGTCAGACGTTGATGATATTGCACTGCAAGGCATTGAGTTCTGGTCCAACGTCAGTGACGAAGAAGTGGACCTAGCTATAGAAGAAAGCGAGGCAGGTGACGTCGGGCAGCCGCCTACACGATCGTCCAAATTCTACGCCAAGGGCGCTCTGCAGTTCCTAGTACCCGTCCTCATGTCTAAACTTACTAAACAGGTAAATATGGGAAATATCGTTGGAACCGCTATTAAAACCAGTGTTTCTTTCATTTCAGCAATGAACTTAGTAAACTATGAGTGGAACTAATTATGCTAAAAACTTAATAAGATAGGAGGGGGTAATGACCAGCACTTTCAGTCGCACCCACCTCACTCAAATTATATTAATATCTTAGCCCCTATTTTTTTTTTCCTGCAGCACAGTGGATAAGCCAAAAAGGAAGACGAAATTATCACCAGGTCTCCAAGATCTCCTGAACGTCCGTAAATGCGGGTCTTTGCCCCACGGCTGGGGCTAGTTTGTTTTTCGTCAGCTAACTGGAGGTTGTCAAGAGGAGGTGTACGATGAAAATGGAGGCCCAGCAAGGTGGCAGGAGTCTGTCTGATGCTGATGGCTTCTTTGATTTGACTGTTGCCAAAATTTGTACAACTGTTGCTGTTTGAATTTTAGGAGGAGGTAGACGACGAAGACGAGTGGAACCCCAGCAAGGCGGCTGGCGTTTGTCTGATGCTGCTGGCGTCTTGTTGTGAAGAAGACATTGTACCTCACGTGCTCCCATTCGTGCACGGCAACATCAACAGTCAGGACTGGAGGTTCCGAGACGCTGCTGTCATGGCTTTTGGTAAGTCTTGATTGAGTCTATACGGTTTTCATATTTTTCCTTCTTTTTCTTTAGTGGTGCTAAGTAAACTTCGAAGATAAGGTAATGTTATTATTTTCGGTAGTGCCACTGAAGATGTCGACCGCAGATGATTAACGAAACGTTTGGAAGTACAATCAGTAAGTTCAGATCGACCACGGCCCGTCAACCCGGATTCTACTGGTTTAATATCCGGCCGTTAAAGCTTTGGTAATTTTATCCCCCCGTCACCCACTTGCCTGCCAGAGAGATGGATCAACTCAAGGACTGCTCGTCCTTGGCCTACTTCAGAGCTAATATCCCTGTAATGACCCTCAAGAGCGTCTTTCCTTTATCTATTGCATCAGTGCTTCTTTTGAACCTCACGGGGTAGAATTGTCTCCTTAGTACGTCTGGTCTAAATTACAATTTGATTGCAGGTTCCATCCTGGGAGGCCTGGACGCGGCCACATTGAAGCCATTGGTGGAGAGAGCCATGCCGACGTTGATTCAGCTCATGTACGACGTATGTGTGGTCGTTCGGGACACGACAGCCTGGACATTTGGCCGTATCTGCGAGATTGTACCTGACGCAGTCATCAACGAGACGTTCCTGAAGCCCATGCTCGAGGCGTTTGTCAACGCGCTGAGGCAGGAGCCGCGTGTCGCCGCCAATGTGTGTTGGGCGTTTGGAGGTAATGTGTAATTCATAATTTTGTCAAAACTACTACTACTATGGCGTTTGGTATTAACTTATTCATGCGGTTAAACATGTAAACAAAACAATTTTGAGCAACTTACTTCTTAATTCAGCCAATGCCCGTCCTTGGCTGCTCATCCATATGACGCCGTGCCTCCCAGTACATCCGTGGCCGTTGTTGAAGTTATTGAGGAGAAAAACTATGTTTATGGTAACATGTAATGTAATGTAAAATGTAAAATAACGATGTTTGGTTGTTTCAGGTCTGGCCGAGGCTGCTTACGAACAAGCCGCTGATAAGTGTCCGGACGGTGCCCCTCCGGACACGTACTGCCTCTCTACCTACTTTGACTACATTGTCGATCGACTGCTGGAGGCGACAGACCGAACTGACGGGGCTCATGTATGTTTGATATATATTATCTATTATCGTTTAACTCGATTCGTACTAGTATTAGGTGATGATGTTAAACCTGGCAAGTGGAGAAGATAATTTTGCGTACCTAAGGTTTTTTTATTATCCGTTAAGTGGCGCCCTGATGCAAAGAAAAGCTGCAATGTATTTACCAGTGAATTTGTCTTGTTCCCCGTAATCTTAAATTACTGCGTATCTTAATAAGTCTCCCCTTCCTACATTGCGAATATGTAAACATTATCATCATCTCCGTGGGTGCGATCACTTGTGATCATTCTTATTCTATTTAGTCTACTTGTACCCAAACCTAAACTATATTCTTAGTAAATATTTATTCTATGTTCAACACTTCCTCCGGTTTCGGACCCAGTCTCTTAAAATCGTACTCAATTTGGTTTGTATTATTGTTATTTCTATGTATTTTCAAATATTTTTGCAAATAAAATTTAAAGTGAAATTGTTGCTATCAACGCCCCCGTTTAATTTTTCATTTTTATTTTTATTTTTATTGCAGAACAATCTCCGATCTGCTGCGTATGAAGCCCTTATGGAGATGGTGAAGAACTCGCCCAAGGATTGCTACATGACAGTTCAGAAAACCACCATGGTCATATTGGACCGGTTGAACCAGGTGCTAACGATGGAGTCTCATATACAGAGCAACAGTGACCGTGCACAATGCAATGACCTACAGGGACTGCTCTGCGCAACCTTGCAGGTAGGGCATACTATTGGCCAAAGGTTCAGAACTCTCAGTACAGAAAGCAACCATGGTCATATATTTAATCCGTTGAGCCAGGTGTTAACAGTGGAGTCTCAAGTACTGAGCAACTTGTGACTGTAGGTTAGTACCCGTGTTGAAAAGGCGTTGATGACCAAAGCTTACCATGCATTTCTTACGTATCTTAGGCCCGATAGCCGTCTATATCTGTATATACAGTATATAAATGTAGAACATTTTTCCACCAGCTTATATTTATCACATGACTGGCAAAATAACGACGGACAATATACCGTAGATTCTAACGCTGCTAACGGCATTGTTGGTTTACAGAGTGTCCTACGCAAAGTGACGCCACAGGACGCGCCCCAGATTTCGGACGCCATCATGGGCGCACTTATTCAGATGTTCAACGGGAGCTCGGGCAAGACGGGTGGCGTTCAGGAAGACGCGCTGATGGCGGTGTCAACGCTGGTCGAAGTGCTGGGTGAAGGGTTTATTAAGTACCTGGACACGTTTAAACCGTTCCTGTACATGGGTCTCAAGAACCACGCCGAATATCAGGTAAGATACGTATGCTCTAGTGTAGTATTTACCGGCTGAGGCAGTGTTCAGTAAGACGCGTTAATGGCGGTATCTAAGTCTGGAAGTGCTGGGAGAGGTGAGAGATAAAGCTTTTGATACATTCAGGCCGTTTTTTCCCATTTGTGTGAAGAAAAATATCGACAAAGAATGTGACACAGAGAGGTCAAAAACAATGATTCACAGGCAAGACAGTTAAATATCAGCAGGCGGCTGGGATGATATTTATTGGAACAGCCCATCAGAGGACTTAAGGATAGGATTAAAAATAAAGTGATGATGAGGGAGTTCAGGGTGGAAGAACCAACGGTGGAGGGGATAGCGAGAAGAAGACCGCAATGGCTCGTACACGTTAAGCGAATGGATAATAGGTGAGCGAGGAATTGGCTGGAGGAAGAAATAGAGGAAAGGCTAGGAAGAGATAAAGAAGAAACCAGATTCAGCACGATCTCAGAAGTGGGGGGGGGGGGGGGGGGGGGTTTGCCCAAGTTGTGATGGTGTAAGGAAATGTGACCCTAGTTTGTAGAAAAGAAAATAGCGGCAAATGAATAATCAAGCAGTCAGGGCAGACAACAGAATAAAGTGGAGTAAGTTCTGCGCCCTGGACTTGGGTCCCTAATCTTGATAGCTTTATTTTGACTGTATTTAACTTTTGGCGAGAACCTCCCAAACTTAATCTTGGTGACAACTTTTTGCCGCTTCATTGCGGATGCCCACCTTACCCGCCTGGGTTCGCCACTCCTGAGATTACCTTTTATCTGGTTTCAGGATCTGTTCCGTCCTTTTTAATTCTAGCCACTGATTGACATCCGCTTTTTATATTGTTATTTGTTTTATTTCTTTATTTCAGGTTTGCATAGCAGCGGTGGGTCTCGTAGGCGACATTTGCCGGGCCATTAAGAAGAAAATACTCGATTATTGCGATGAAATTATGATGCTTTTGCTGGAAAACCTAGGGGTAAGTTTTTTCTTACCTTGTTTAAATAAATTTCAGTGACTATTTACGAAAGGAGCTTAAGTGTCATTATTCCCAAGAGAGTTGGATGTTTCGGACACACCATGCGTCACACTGGGCTACTTCATACGATCCTGAGCCAGATTCTGGATAATGTCCTTGGTTCAAGAACGTGGTGAAGATAGGGCGTCACAATATATTCTACTGGTAGCACCTTTTTTATTGTTGGGAGCAGGTAATTGTATATTCGTCAGAAAGTATTTTTCTACAATGCATTGATCCTGTTTTAGGCGGCCTAGGCAATAATGTGCTACAAGTAGAATATTTTATGACGTCCTTTTCTTACTGCATGAGATTATTCCCGCCTAAATGGCATACCCCATTCTTAACAATTTGTAGTTGTGTGTCAGCTGGCCTAATTTATTTTCTTATGCATAGGACAACACGGTGCACAGATCGGTGAAGCCGCACATTTTCTCCGTGTTTGGAGATATCGCGCTGGGCATTGGGGCTGAATTTAAGAAATACCTGGAAATAGTGTTGCAGACGTTGTACCAGGCGTCTATTTGCGAAGTTGACCGAGTAAGTATCATGAGAACAATAAAATAAGAACGTAGCTAAATAAATAGAAGAAAACTGACCATTGAGGAACTTTCGTTAAGAAATCCAATATGAAAAAATGTCCTCTGATTAGAGCGGCGCATCCCCATCTTAATTTATGGCCATTAGCAATTACACCTCACCAATCAGAGCGCTGAATCATATACAAAAGAGATACGATATACGTATGGGGATGCACCGGGCCAATCACAGAGAGGTTGATGCCCGCCATGTTGTATTATTCTAGAAGGAAGTTCTCCTGAGTGGTTGTCAAGGCCGTAGTCAGCAGGATTTTTTTCCATAGTAGGTTGACTGTACACAGAAACTGAACAGGATTTCGCCCGCCCACTGGTTCTTGGAGTCTAGCGGAATGGGAACTCCTTCCTCTTCTGGCCTCTTAGTGCCGCGTGCGCAGCTTGAGAAATGGACCCGACGTCCATTTCTCATAATCCACCCGATCGGTTCTCATCGCCTCATCCGATCATGTGTTGGAAATCTTCCTTTTCAGTGCTAATTGTGTATGTAAACACTTTCCGGTGAGTTGTCAGGCGTTCGGTGACAAAGTGTACCACTCAGATTAGTTCAGTAACTTGTTCATTCTTTGAACAATTTTGACTTTTGGCACTCAGAAAGGTCCGTACAGAAACCAATTGATCTCCCTTGAGTGATGATTTTGGCAAGAGCTTGCTTGATGTAGATGCGCATAAGAGGAATTATCTCACTACAATAGTGCCCTGTTCATGTAGTATGATGGTATTCGATATAGATTCTATTTAGAGTTGGTCTACTGTGTCTAGAAAATCGACAAGAAATTTCTTTTTGTTTCAGTCTGACTTTGAAATGCTGGACTACATAAACGAGTTGCGCGAGGCGGTGATTTCGACTTACAGTGGGATTATTCAGGGACTGAAGGGGCCAGGACCAACTCCAGCCAGCGATATTCAAGTTCTGGAGCCGCATTTGCACCTCATCTGTCAATTCATTAACAAGGTGTCTGACGACGTGGACAAGAGCGAGGGAGTAGTGTCCTGTTGTGCCGGACTAGTGGGGTAATTATTGTGTGAATAAGATATTGAGATACAGGGCCGAATTCAAATTCAGCCAATTATGTATAGGTCCTGCACCTTATCTGCCAGTTCATCAACAAGGTGAGTGTGTCGTGTCCTGTTGTGACGGACGACTGGGGGTATTTATTTAGTATATAGGATAATATAGAGATACAGATGCTTCTAACAATGTATCTTTTGCTGTCGTTGACAGTGACCTTGTGAGCACAATCAATTTTTATCTTTATTATTTGGTAGATAATAGTCATTGAGTTTACCTCGGTTGAAGAGGCAACCTTCTAGTAGTTCTAGTTACATACGAATCTTGTCGAAGAGCATGATATAGAGGGTTGCTTGTGGAGTAGTGGTAACACGATGCCCCAGCAAGGAAGATATCGTGGATTCGAATCCCATCAAGTCCATTTTTTTTTTTTAATTCTCTAATTTCAGTTAGCACATACGTTGTTCGAGTTCTACCCTCGCTTGACTGAGCCCATCCAAAAGCTCGGGTGTAAGTCCTAGGTGCCAGCAGTGTAGCGCAACAAGAAACCAGCGTCTGGAGTGCTTCTAACACTATTTTATATATTTTGTTTGTTGACAGTGACTTGGTAAGCACATACGGTGTTCGAGTCCTCCCCGCGATCGACACAGAGCCCATCCAGAAGATGTTGCTGCACGGCCGCAAGTCTTCGCTACAGCGCACCAAGACGCTGTCGGCGTGGGCTGCCAAAGAGATGCGCAAGTTGAAGGCCAATCAAGCTCCCGCCAGCTGGTGAGTTTTGTTATTGTTTTATTTTCCATTTCAGCTGTCTCGGGTCGGACTGTTGTTGGTTGTAGTTATATGTTGGGGGTATACGCATTTGGATCATTGCGTTCTTCTTCCTCTACTCATGATATTCTCCAAGTTCCACGAAGTCACCGAGGAAACTCTCACAAAGTATACGCATTTATTTGAATTGCCGTAGACTCGCACACAAGCTTGGCACACATAGGCCTGTAACTGTATTTCAATGGCACGCAGGTCAGTATCTCTTGTAGGTTGATGACATGAAGGACATGTACCAGTTTGTCAATGGCCAAATTTAAATTTAATGCATAAACAATACCGGTGTTTGGCATAGGGCGAGATTCAATGGACCTCTTTGCTTACATCCATAATGCCCATCATAAAACAGCAAGCTTCAGCTTCTCCACTGCCGCTTTCAGGTGATGTAAGTTGCCATTGATCGCGCGTACCAGCTGACTGGAATAATAACCCAATGAGGTTCTAGACCGGAGGACTGTTAGAGGATCCTCTTTCCTGACCACTGCTCTATTTGGTATGTTGTAGTCATGCCGCGCAGCTGTGTTTTGGCCCTATGACGGTTTGGTGCCAATTTTTCCCTTCTGTCAGTCTTGAGCATCGACCTTTTGTGGCTACATAATTGATATTTCGGACCCAACTGGTATTTTTCAAGTCAGGAAGATTAGTCCAGTTTAGTAGGCTGGTAGAGAACTCGGGTGTGAAATGGAAGGTCGATGTTGGAGACTCGACGTAAAATAATTTTAAGCTGTGTTGAGAGAGGATTGTATTGACTGCGGTATTCTGGTGGCTTGATGCGACGGCCATTGCCAGAGTTCCTATGGGTGCAGGCGTGTGATAAGCAGTTTGTCCGGACAAGGTTCCGAAGGCTGAGACTGATGTTCGAAGCCGGTTCTCGCCCAAATTTCCCTAACGTCCTTACTCTAATTCCTCTTGAGGCTTTCTACAAAAGGTAAATAGGTTCTCTGTTCCTCTAATTGTTCGTATATGATAATAATAGATCGAATTATTTTATTGATATTTTTTATTATTAACTACAAGCGTAATGTTTATAGTGTTAATTTTTGTGGTAAGTTAATTTGGTTTGAATGACTTTGAGTGTTTATGGAGAACATGTTGGACCGCTTCATCCTGTATGGTAGAAAATTAGTGTTGTTGCAGCTGTAGCACGAATGGAGAAGAATTACATATCCGGGAATAGGTGTACATTATTATAAATAGTCCCCAGTAGATGCAGTTGTCAAAATATCACGACTTTCAGAATACATTTATGTGCCTCTTTCGAAATTATTGAATTTGGTATGTACAATAAAATAAAATAAAATATGTAGTCCCGAGGAAAGAGTTCAAGAACTGTGGCCAATTGGTGTTTATGTCATATGTAAACGAGCATTTCTGCTAATTTAACATATATATATATATAATTGGCGGCTGTACGATCGATATTTCCTTAAAACTAAACTACAAAAAACGGGTAGTGGGGGGTAAAAAAGCCGTTGACTATCGTCTGCTTTGGAGCTAGTTAGTTTTATTACCGTATTTAAATGGTTTAAGTAATTCCTAGGATAAGTTATTCTTTTACGTTGGTGCTATGTCTGCTGGATGTTTCTGAAATTTGGTTGTCATCAGTGGCTGTCTGAATTAAACTTACATAGCAGTTCCTGATTTTATATTCCAATAAATATGAATTAAATCCTGTAAACCCTTCAAAAAAATCGATATTTCTGGGTGAGGGGATGTGTCAAGAGTGGTCATTAATTGAGGCACAATAAGCGCAGACTTCTTCACCTCAAGGAGAAGGGGAGTTGATTAACAGGGTGGACCTCCTAATTATAGTGGATTCCGAACCACTTGGGGAACATAGCAAAAGTCACCCGATTAATTCGGAGGTGATGAGGACTCGATACGCACTTAGACTGACTGCCTTATCAAGTCCCACCATGTTCCCCTGCAACAATGCAACAACCTGAGACCTGGGGTAGATGATTCCCTTTGTTGGCCACTGGTCTGTTTGGGTGGCCAGTGAAGTAAGTTACCTCATCAGGGTTGAGTGGATTCAGTCTCCAGCCTCGACCTTCCCATTCCATAATCCAGTTCTATATCAACTGGATTATCGAAGTGCCAGTACATATCTCCACCATTGCCTACTGAGTTTTGGTTTTTTCTTTGGTTTCAGATCATTTTATGTTAGTAATTACCCTCCAGAAGAAGTTTCCAAAACCGGTCATGCCAATTTTGATGAATACCTAGCTGCAAATGCAATACCCTATCCCACAATGTCGTGAGATGTGCGGAGGCAAGAATATATATAAATGATGATGTGTGTGATTTGGTGGGTGAAAGTGCGTGAAAACATCGGCTGTGTGGTAAATCTGTTGTCTGGACCCGGTGAATGCGCTCTCAACGTTCACTGACTGTACTATATACTCTTGATGGTTTAGCTGTAAGACTATTTTTTTCTCATTTGCGTCTCGTACCGTAGCCTACGTTTTTTTTTTGGCAAACCAATGGAACGGTTCAGTCACGCTCACACCTGTTACGTTGTGTCCATGGTAAGCCTGTCTTAGCTTGTCCATTGTTGCTCTTAGCCGGTGTCGGTTGACATCGGGGATGTATGCCAGTTTCCCATCGGCTATAATTAATTTTATTTATATGGAGTTGATGGGCCACTGAAATATGTAAGGTTTTACCATACTTTGGGATAGGATGAACGATACAACAGAGTTGTCAAACTTTTATATTCTACTTGCCATAGAATTAATTTTCTTGGTGGGAGTCACCCTAGGTAGAGAATTTTTATTTTAAAGAGTTTCTATAAAATGTCTTTAAGAGATTAACGGGCCATCTACACAATTTTCCCAAGAAATATTGGTCATAGAGCTGTCATGGACTAATGGGGATAGAAGGAATGTTTCTCTACATTTCGGCACATAGCATTAAGCTGTTACTAATATTGTTTGTTACGATTAATAAAAGAGTGTAAAATTGGCGGTAACCACTGGGATACCCAGGGTTTCCGAAACTATGGCCATTCAGTGTTGACACACTAAATATCAAAATATATCTCATGTGTGGCCAATGATAGCTCTACGGTCGATATTTCCTGTACAATTTGATTTTATACATAATGGTGATGTTTGGGGCTCCTTAGGCGTTAAGTTATCATCCTTAGCAATGGCTTGGTAAAGAATTCTGGGCGGCACCCCCATGTTATATGTGTGTCCCGTCAATTACGAAAACGTTCCAAGCGTTGTTGATCTCTCGTAAAGATGATGTGGAAAGGAGCTAGTTAGTGTATACCAACAAAAAAGACTAAACCAGTCTTGGTTTTACTGTACTTTCATTCTCCTAAAAATAGAAACTGTTTTTTTTGTTTTGTTAATGTTTAGAATCTAAACTTTAAATTATTATATTTACCTGGCTACGGTACTGATGCCCATTGGACTGAAGGCCGCGTGGCCATACACTGAGCCGGCCCGCGGCCATTATATTGTAACTGACAATGTTTACCTTATGAAGAAAAAGACTTAACTTTACGACCTATTACTGTAAGAATGCGAAGACGCTTGTTTGATATGTACGTAGTTGCCAACTTAGTGTGGCAGTGAAGTCGCTACTCTTAAAAAGAATGGCCATTCCATTCAATGAGAGAAAGAGGTAGGGGCATGTAATAAAAGAGTTTATGTCAGCTTGGATTATTTAGAGATGTGTCCGTTTTCTTCTAGCGTTTTAGTAGAAGGTCGTTCTTCTGAGAATTATAAATGATGTGGGCTTTACTGCCACATTAAAGTTATACTGCTGTTGTAAATGCAATGATTGGTCTGGCGTTGTTTAAGATTGGGCTATTGGATTAATGTCCATAAGTTAAGCATAGTGTAGGTTATCCCAAACGAAATGGAGCACTAAATTACCTAGGCCCACCAAAACACTGTTTAATCGAATACTGTCAAGTTTAGAAATAGGGTGGATAAAGCATAGGCGAGCAAAAGACTTATCCTACCTCAATGAATATAAATCATAGCCTACATGGTGTGAAACTCCAAAATTCACACCCATAGAAATGTCCGCCACCTGCAGGTGCACGCTTGGAAATGTCTCGTTAACGAATATTGTATGGCACCTCCTTGCATTGGAACATGGCGCCATTTCTAAGGCGCCTTAAGTATGTAATCCGAATCGTAATTACTTTTAACATGACTTAAACGCCCGGTCTACCTGGAAATAAAACTATTGTTTCCATTTTGACACTGGCATGTATTCCATACGATAGTGAACAAAATGGCGTCCTGGACCCAATCTTAAGTCTGTAAATACGCCTAATTTAGGTGCTGGGCTATTTTCTTTACCTCTTTGGCTTAGTGTTGTTTTATTGAATTGGGCCCAGTCGGGTCTACTCTGTATCTAGCGCACTCTGTATAGAGATGTGACAATTTTTTTTTGTATTGTTAATTTGGGCCTGTTACGTTATACCAATGGTAAGCATGCCATAGCTTGAACATTTTCGCTTGTTGTCAATGTGGGTTGACATCGATGACTTGTACCAGTTTTCATATGGCAATCATGTCCGAAACATCAGACGGGTCTTTGGCCGAGGTTCAGTGGTCACTAAGAGGGTGTTTACTTGAGGCACGCAATGACGAAAGGTTGGACCTTTCGTCGTTTCCTAGCTGGTGTTGCAGTGTATGGAGAGGCAGGAGGGCACTGATGTAACTTTCCTAGTAAACTAATTTTAAAAAAACTACCAGATTTGGAGTGACCCCTATGACCTTAATATTTCCCCTTAACAAATAAATATAATACTAATACGTTTTAATAATATATATATCGTGCGGTCATTTGAATATACCCGTGGTTTTGTTTTCACTTGTACTACTACAGTGCCTGTACTTGTTGCTTTCCAATTTATACGTAGTATAAGGAAAGCTTTATGATGGTCCAAATTTTCGATTCCGAGTTTTCAACGGATTTACACGTTTTGAGGTCCCAGGAACCCAAAAAAGAGGTTTTTACGAAATGTCTGTCTGTCGCTCTGTCTGTGCGTCGATTTCCATTATAAAAATAACTAAATTTTCATGAGAAACGACTAAAAATAATTTTTCTGCGAAACCTTTCTATCGATGATTTTTACTTTCATGTATGTTTTAGGTGTTAAATTGAGTAACGAAACCGGACAGGTTGCTTTCCCAGAAAAGTATTTGGTTTTGTACAAAAAAATGTTTTTTTTAAAAAAATGGTAGAAAATTCACGCTCAAATGCATTGCGTGCCCTGCCAGTATTGCTGTGTGGTAATATGTTGATCTGACCTATCTAGAAGGTGGACACCCCCCCCCCCCTTGAGATATCGGAAATTTAACCATAGGAAAATTATTTACCATGAAATTACTCATTTTCTCTATGTACTAATTTTGATAAATTGGAAAGCATGTTCGAGTAAACTAGGACCGGTTCTCTTTACAGGCCATCGTTTACGAATAGTAGAAGAACTGTGGACTTGAGCTCGTAATATGAGGCTGCTGTATTACAATCAAGATGGCGGCCAATTATTTCGAAATATGTATCTGCATACAGCTGAGTATTAAATGTGGAAGCTAGTATGGGTTTAAAGGACGAATATTCTATAAAGAAGTGCTCAGAATGTGGGATAATTAGTGAAAATATGTTATTTCTAATGGCATTTGTTCTTTTTCGTGTCTGTAAGGGATGCTGGACGGCACCGATGTCTACAAATGCATGGTGGTGCCGTTAAGTATTCTGAGACATTCCAAGCGTGGTCGGGACGGCCTAAAACCGTGCTATTAATTAGGTTGGGATATTCAATTGCATGTAATAAAGTGGGAAAAGTGAGGGAAAATTAATAATTAACCTAAAAGTACATAAACAAACAAACCAAATTCTCACTGTATTTTGCGTAAATTAAAGTAGATATTTATATACTTTGTATTTTCCGTAGTTACAACCACTTTACCATGTTAGGTCGTGCCTACCTTACACGTGTAGAAGAGATTTTTTAACATTTTAAAAATTCCTTGCTAAATTACACGTTTCTATGTTTTTCCACGCATCCAGAATGTCTCAGTTACTGACTAAGCGAAAATTCTGAACACTTGTGATATTACAATAGAATCTATCTGCAAAATTTCCCTTTGAACCTATTGGGTCTGTTATAATTGTTTTGGGAGAATACTGATTAACCCATCGAAGAAAAATAACAAGCATAAAAAAAGCAAGCTATTTTTAAATTAATAAACAGAAAAATTTAAGAGGACTTTGGTTACCGCTGGTTTGACCAAAGTATAGATTGTAAATCATCTTAAGTTCGTATAACAAATACTGTGTATATTTCCTTTGTATAGACCCCCCCCCCCACCCAAGAATTTACGCCACACCTTTTATTGCATTTACCGTTAGGCTATTTTATTGTAACCAAAAATACTGTACTATACTACAACACTGTTACTACTGCTAAATCTGTGATTGAATGTAGCTAGAGCGCGTCTACACAGCGCCGGTTTACTTCCTTAGTCATAAGTGCGATTTACCTATATTATATTATACCAAAGCAGTGTAGACGCGGTCCTTAATGCCGCAAATTAGGTAAAGGGCCGAAACTAGCCTTATTTTACCGGCTATAGTCTGGGGAACATGTTGGGGAACTATGGGTCACCTAAAATTCATATTGTTGGGGTCCAGTTTTTCCATGCCGCTTTACGATTTACTTGTTGTGGAGTTAAAAATGTAAACAAAACAATTTAGAATAGCTCTTGCAATTTTATATTAATTTGCTTACCATTTTAATCCCATAAGGAGAGTTATTATTAATGTGCATACTACTGCTGACTAGAATTATATTTTAACTATAGCAGGGTCCTAATATTTTGGTCATCCCTAGTTTCTAGCTCAAGTTTCCCATATTTTGTCGACTATAGCTAGTGTATTATCAATTAATTGTTAATGTAGAGGGAAACTTATTAGCGGGTTATATTTTCGACCCTTTTTGCGGTTAATTCTGATGACTGTATGGGGACTTTTTTTAATAGTTGTAATTGTGAACTACGGGTGCCTAGTCGATGAGTTAGTTTTTAAGATTTGTGTGCATGTTGAATGTTTTATAAAAACAAGAGGTGTTTATTGCCTATATATTGTAGTAAATTTATTGAGGAATAGTTTTTTTTAGTCTAAACACCTCTTGTGCACAAGAGGTGTGCTCGTATTGTGGCATGAACGTTTTATATGTGGTTGTTTTATTTTGGGGTAATTTGTCAACAATGCGATTTTGGGTGTATTATAATTGTATTAGTCACGATCTTAATATCTTAAATATTTTATTTAGCAAACTATCGAGTATATTACATTTTCTTCACTGCTACACCCGCTTGAGCAGAATTATTCATTGGAATTTCGCGGCAATTGACTTCTTTTCCCTCCGCCTTCTGTTACTTTCTTTTGAATGGGGAGGCTGCGACGTTCTTATTTATATGCCTCTTTTAGCAAAGATTGGCGATCATCATTGCAATTTGTACCTTGGAGACTGTTGCTCTGAAAAGGGAAGTCGTGCTCTTGCCAAACCACTGCTGCTGGTTTTTCAACCAGGATGTTCTTCTCCCGGGAGCCATCATTCCTTCTATCTTCCGTTGGATTATAGCATGCAGAAGGCGATATTTTTCGTTGCTCATCACAATGCCGAATTATGTTAGTTTCAGTTTCTTAGCAGTAAGCAGCAACTGTGCTTCTGTATCCATTCGCCTCAGGACCTCAGCATTAGGGACACGATCTCTCCAAGAATGCGCAGCATTCGTCTGTATGTGTATCCATATTTTAAATGCACTGATTCTGTTCTCCATTTCTACGTCGTTACACTGTCCCAAAGCAAATGCCTGCTGAATTCGTTTGCTTTACAATTACTGTCTTGTGGTTATTTATGGATTTATTGCAGATAAAATGTAGATCGATAATATGATTACAAAGACTTTCACGGCCAAAGTTACTTGACGAAGCATTAGAACCCGGGTTGATAGGCCTTGGACGATCTGAAGGCATACGTTTCGTCAACATCTGTGGTCGACATCTTAAGTGGCATTGCGTAAACTTCTAAGATTGTATCTCAGAGGCTCAGAGCCTGCACTGAAGATGTCGACCGCACATGTTTGGAATTAATGACTGAATGAATTATCAAATATACCCTTAAATCGCAATTGTTGCTATGTAAGTAAGGCTGATGAGTAATTCTCGCTTATGAATTAAGTTCTTCTGCGCTCGAAACTACAGCCTAAAACCAGTTTTGCCCGTAATAATGGTTATTTTAAGAAGCCTTGAGGCATATTTGTTTTTATTTTATTTTCCTAATATACGGTATTATTATTCAAACCTATTACCTAGAGAGGAATATTTAACTAATAGCTGCCCGATTGGCCACCACTGAATTACCCCAATATCTGTTTGTTTATCCTTTCATTTAATTTAATACGTAAGTTATAAAGATTTGGTTTATTCAAGTAGTAGACGACTATGTCATACACTACCTTATAAGGTAGTACCGGGGGAGGGAGCATAAAATCTCAGTTGTTGCAACTAAGTACTAAAATACAAACTGTTGAGTGCAGAGCAGCAGAGATTCCTTATGATACAGGTTATCCCTAGCAATGTGCACACCAATGTTAGCAATAAACGGGCCTATTATTTATAATTTATATATATATATTATATATTTTTATATTTATTATTTATAATTTAAAAATTGGTGCGATTAAGTACCATGTGCCGCCTCTAACGAGGTAGTTACTCTCTAAATTCATTATTTTTACATTTATTACACGTTTATTCGCAAGATATGCTAGTGACCATCCCGTTTTTAACAATATGCTATGGATTTTTAATTTTTGGCATTATAATTTGCCAGTGTGCATGAAGTGGTCGTCTACAACTTGGATAGAGTCAGTCTTAATAATTTGCGTATTAAATTAATTAAAAAGCCTAACAGATTTGTATCTACGGTCAGCTTCCTCTTAAGGGCCAATGGAGTCCTTCATTTTCCATTTTCGGCCAAAGTCAACTTTGTCATGAAATATTGATGGCAGAGCGATAAATAGGGTGTCATTGACTAGAAACAATATTCATGTACGCTTTGATGTATATTATGAAGACGTGACTATCACTGATGGAACTTGATTTGAAAAAAAATACGGGCAATGAGGATGTCAGTTTGAAAGAGTTCCATAACTAATAATAATAATAATAATTCGCGTATTTTTAACATTTCTACATATATTGTAGGCCCCCTTAACCGAAGGTGTGCGGGGTACCAACTAAGGCGCTTATTCCACCGACGTCAATAGTCAAAATATTGCTGATATTGACGTGACGTATTTACACTGTGTTTAATGTCTGCTACCACGTCAAACACGTCAATAGTGAACTATTAACGTCGGTGGAATAAGCGCCTAACTACTGTCTGATTGGTGTAAGTCACGGCCACATACTGTGTATCAAAATGGAGGGGATCATTATATATATATATTCCCTTATTTATTGCTCTACAATGGAAATGTAATGAGTAATTTCAAATTTGACTATGTGCTAAAAAACGAAAAGTGTGGGGTTCATTTCCTCTTAATTAGTATCAATATTTGAACGGCCAATGTGGGGAATTAGCAAAATTTGTTGTTATTTTTCGAATATGCGATTTACCGTTACTTAGCAATGGATTTTTTTTAGTTGAAGCCCTGTTAACTAAGGGTCTGGTAGTTTCGACCGCCATAGTGTTTTTCTGTACCATAAAGAGCTTGTACGAAAGTTAGTGTGTGTGAATTTAGCGTGTTTGTTGAGATGCGATTGAAGGAGCGTTGTCAAATGGAATTAAAAGGGCGCGAATTTAAAAAAAAGGACGGATGCGTTTTGAGTCAAAATATGATGAATGAAGATGAATGGACTACTTTCGCGTAGAAATCCATTGAAAACGAACTTCATAACCGAGTGGTTTAATTGGTTGGGTGCAAGTATTTTCGAAAGTTTTACAAATATAAGTGTCATTCCCATCAAACTGCGCGAGTTTAGTGTGGCTAAACGGGCTTTGTAAAAAAAATCCAACGTTCTCATTGGCTTATATTTCAGCGTCTCTGATGGGTGATTTGTTCTCTTACGGAAAATGAGAGTCGAACAGGTACGCTGTTAAATGCCTGAGTTACCAAGAGTCGTAGTGGCTAAATGGGTGGAGAAGGGGATTGAAGTGATGGTAGTCTTCGGATCGAATCCCTGATTCGTAATGCTGTTTAAGCAATAGTTAATTCTTTAAACTTGCTCAACGGTAACCCCCGCGTATTCAAAACTGGAGCAATCGGGGCGTCGGATTATTTTCTTTATACACTAAATAGTGCGGGTGCAGTGGGTGCATAGTAGTATTGATAAGGGATGTAGTCCGACTTTACTGAGCACTCGTTGCTGATGTCGACTATCTACCGCCGGGGTTTGCTTCAAGTCTTCGTTATTCTCACAGCTTTAGTATATTGTTTTATATGTTATTAGGTGATGAGCGCAAATATAGCTCGCATCTTTGGGGTATAATTCAATTTCTTACACTGTAAAAAATGGGAAGCCTTCCTTTTGCTGTCTAATGCCTACCTCGCACATGGTTATCTTACCATCAATAAAATCCGCTTCTGATGCATTTCAATATACACCCGGTTTTTATTTATTTATTTTAAAACGCTGGCTTTAATATGTTATCCCTATTTTCTTCTCTAAAACGGCGACAAGCTTGTAATCTTAGGGAATTATGCCATCCTCATATCTTTTTTTTTTTTAGTTAACTCGTACCTAAAGTTATGCTTACGCCTTTTACATTGTGCCAATGTTAACCTTGTCTTAACTTATCGCTTGTAGCCGGTGTGGGTTGACACCGACGTGTACCAAAAATCGAATCGAAACAATATGAATATGTCCGAAAATCCATTGGGCAAGGCTCATAAGTAGACCTGGGCCCGTAAAAAGCCCTCCAGGTCATTATTATTATTTTCTATGGAGTCGAAATGTTGAATGTGTGAACGAAAAAGTATGAATGAATGAATAGTTTTAAGTAAGTGAATGAAAGGTTGTGCCATTGATGGATCGACCTTGAGCTTTGTCATAGCTATATTTAATATTTCAATTTCGGGGCTAGATAGATTATTTTTCGTTTTTGCTCTATGAAAGTATGCCCGTCGAAATTGAAATTTATTTTTTAATTCCCGTTTAATGGGGGACTGTTGATTAATTTCATTCCAAAGTTGTTATGGATAATTAATAAGTGAAGGCTTTGTATAATAAATTTTTATGACAAAGATCAAGTATCTCTTTTTGAAGAGACTGCTGTGTATTCTTTGATTTATTGCGGACTCCACTTAAAGTTGAAAATTGCTGTTGGAGCTAGGATAAATTTGTGTTATTTTCTTCCGATTATTATTATTATTATATTATCATTTTTGTTTTTAGTTCATTACTCATTAGGGAATTTGCATTTTAGTTTTGGTTCTTTAATTGAATCAATTAAAGCAGCTGCTCTATCAAAATAGCGTCTTGATTATTTAGCCAAATGTTATTTACAACCAAAGAAATAAAGCGTGAAATACTGTATGTAGAAAGTGTTTCAGTAAAGGCTACGCCTCGATCACACCAAATTCTGCCAGTTTCTATTGTTTTTTTTTTTTTTTTTTTTAGTAATTTCGTTTAAATGTCATCTACCCATGTTGTAGAGGATTATTTCATATACCATATTATAAGGTATTTTATCATTTTTGGTGTTCGGTTTAATTGAAATGTTTCCATGAATTTGATTATTCGGTAAATCTTTGTCCCTTATCAGTTTAACGGCTTAATTACTACTCAAAGCTAAAAAAAAAAACCCTTATAAAACTATATATGAATTAGTCTTCAATAACTTGGGTGGACTATCTTAGTACATGTACATATATTATAATTATATGAAAGCTGTCCGATTTTTATGTGATCGAGGAGTGGGCAATATCTGCTTCCTCTTATAAATGTTCAGAGTTCTGGCGTTCCTTTGAACGAGTAGAAAATTTCAAGGCCAGGCCGCATCGTATAGTCAATGAGGGAGCACTGAAGCATTGAATATATAATATATATATATATATATATAATATATTCAATGACTGAAGTCACATTATTATTGCATTAGCTTACTTTCGACGCAAATTTAAGAAAGTTGCACTAGAGACTTGGGATTTCAGTGCAGTACAAGAGTAAGGCCGGTTGCAACATACGGCTAAGAAACCTAGAATCTTACAGATATCGACGCAAATTGACTCCGAGTATTAGAAAGGAAGATAATAAGGAGAATCTATGGACCCCTGTATGAAAAGAGTGGCGTATAAGAAACAACACGGAAATAGGCGCAATACTCAATGGAGAAGACTTAGTACGTTTTGTAAAAGCGCCGCGTCTAAGGTTGCTGGGACACGTCGTGAAAATATCAGAGGAAGGTAAAAGTGTGCGTTCGAATCCCGCCAAGTCCAGTTTTTCTCTATCCCCTATTTTCGGTTATAACGAAGAGGTTACCTCTTCAAACACAGTTAAGTTAATGTCAGTGTTATATATACCATATAGTAAAAAATATAACATGTACAACGCAAACATGACGGGAAGAAGAACACAGGGACGTCCACGAAACCGCTGGAAAAACGAACTAGAAACCGGAGTCCGTAGATGGTGGAACGTCGTACAAAACCGAGATGATTGGAATAGTTTTGTTCAGCCGGCCAAAGCCCAACAACGGCTGTAGAGCCAGAAGAAAGGAGATTAGAGCAAATTTTACTGTTACAAAGCACTAAAAAACCAAATCAGGTTTCAGAGTGAAACTTTCTGTAACTTGCGTCAATAGTACACTGTGTTTTAATTAAATTCATTGATTCAGTGCACAGACAGTACAAATGAAAGGAGTATCTCACGTGTGAAAAATAGGTCACATAATACTCGTAAAATAACTGAGCATTGTGCAGAAAAGTTTTTTTTCGTACTTATCTATGCACTCATTCTGTAGTTCTATTATCCACTTAGGGGCAAATGGATTTTCCAATTTGTTTTAACAAAGTCCAATTTTTCATTATTCCAATGGAGTTATAAAGGAGAAGAAATGTTCCTCATCATTTTGATACATTGGATGTGGCCGTAACTGCACCAATTAGCCCCAGTTTTGTTACTCATTCGATGTGACATCCTCAGTGACCGTGACAGCTACCGACCAATGAAGTTCCCTAACTGTGGTCCATCGGTGTTCGTGACGCCTACATAATGTACTGTACATCAAACCGTTCAGGAATACATTTTCCTGTTTATGACACTTCAGTTATCGTTTTCGCTGGATATTACATGAGAAATTTGACTGTCCCAAAATGGACCATTAGCCCTTAAATAAAATCGTAGAAAATAGTCGCTTCGGCCCTCATAGCGCCCAATTCATCTAACACCTGGGGTCCACAATCTGCTATGTGACCTCTGCGTAGACATACGCTCGATTTTCCTACTCTTACAATTCTGAAAATAATCCTTGAAGGATTATTGGCGTTAGGATGTGGGGATGATCCATAATATTGTTGACGACCTATATTTTGGTGTAAATCCCGCTGACGCAGCTCTGTAGGGCTTCCTTTACGAACATTAGTCTTTGCACAGCTATGACAGAGTCAACGTCTAAGAAAGTCGAATTTGCGAGACAACCGTCTGGAGTAAGTTTTTACCTGATTTTCCATTCGTTTTGGGTAGGTTCTTGTCTAATTATCTGAGCGTAGGCTATTTACTTAGTGGTACTTTGGATTTTCCATCCGAATGTATGGTGCTCGGTTAAATAAGGAGGGCGTTAGTCATATTTTGGTCTGTAATAAAATGGAAGACTAAAATAGTCTGGTTTATTGACTACAGTTGAACTCCAACATTGCTCCTATTTTTAACTAGTAATGATATTTTATCGATGAAGCGTAAAACAGACAAGTTATGCATCAAATTAATAACATGAGACGTAACTGCATTGAAACAGTTATTTTCTCATAATATTGCCCTTATTTGATGTGGGATTGTAGACTACCGGTTAAAAACTCAATAGCTTGCTTCTGTTCATATTATACTACTATTATACATAACGTCATTAATCGAATGAACTGATGTAGTTCAAGTTCAGTATTTAAAAAAATTTTTGGAGTTGGTTGATTAGTTTGTTTAAATTTTGGCGCATTTTGTGATTCTTATACCACTGCCAATCCACTCCTTCCACGTCATGTTTCAAAACAAATATGGCGTCTTCGTCCTTTTTTGTAGTTTTTTGCTTTCTGTCAAAGATTTCATTTCTTAGTTTTAATTTTTTCATTGCCCTGCCATCTTTTTAAACGATGTAATATTACATCGTTGTCTATTAAGGATCGCTGTCAATCTCCCTGAAATTTAAAAATGGAATTTTCTAGGTAAGCGTGTCCGATATTGGTAGGCCTTTGTAGGCTATTATGTTGTTACTTTCTGCGGCATACTATGCCGTTTAGTATTAACGTTGAGGTTAAAAATAGAAACAAAAAATTTTAAACAGCTCTTTCCATTCAAAAATTATCTTGTTTACATTTTTAATTCCAGATCAACATTAAAAATAACATCGCCATTGTTACATTAGTTTCTAGACCGCTAGACCTGGTTAACCAACTAGTTGACTTATTTTACTTTTTTTTTCAACGCCTGCTTTAAGCAACCCTGTCAGCCTGGCGGGGAGAGTGAGTCCGTTCATTAACTAGAGCACCCTAGACCTAAGGGCAGATTCCTTCACTTCTGGGAGAAGGGGAGTTGACTGACAGGGTGGACCTCCTGATTATAGTGGATTCCTAACCACTTGGGGGAACTTAGTAGACAGGCCAATAATTCTTGCTTAAATTTTAAAATATTTTGCCAATGGTGGGAACCACTCTGACTAGCTTCAAGAAATTAGAAAAACATTTAGGGGTAAATAGGCTCTAAAGTTGTGTCTGTGGTTTTACCTAGGATCTTATACAGATGCGACTTTTCTTTATGTAGGATGGAATGGACCTCGATGACCTACTGCCCCAAGTCGGCGAGTTCGGCAAGTACCAAAAGGTCCTCCTCTGGTTCGTCTGCCTTCCTGCCTGCATCCCCTGCGGCTTTTGCGCCTTCAACCAGTTATTCATGGCGGACGTACCGCAGCACTGGTGCCGGGTGACAGCACTCCAAAACGTCTCTGTCGAACAGAGAAAACTTCTGGCTATACCTTTAGAGGTAAGAAACTTACATTATCTAAAGAAACCGGTTTCGTACACGAACTTGGCTTAATCGGACTGACGAGAGTGGCGAGCGTGTGTTAGCTTTTACATTGAAGCTTGTACCAGAGTTATTAGATTTTCCAAATTTCAATCCCGGACAGAGAGCAAATTGGCCGTGTTTTTTTTAATGTCATTGAAAATATATTATTATTTAGTGATTTTTTTTTTTTTTTTTGTCAACAAAGAGTCTTACATCCAGTTTAACTTTGAAAATAGGGCATTATACTAACTAAAACTAGCAATTTTTTAGGACACAGAACAAATATGGGCTGCCAACGATTCAACTCGCCTCTTGTGTTCATCTTCCTATATGACTAACACAATACGTGCAGCTTTAACGTTTAAATATCAATCTGACTTGACTAAATGTTGCCCAAAAACCATAATCATTACAGCAGCTGGTTGCACTCTCGAGATGTAGTTGCTCACAAACACTTTCAATGAGCTAGACGTTGTAACGTTACCTTCTCTTTATGTTTTTAAAATTCTTTTGTACGCTAAGGAGATGGCTGATAATAATGAATGCTTACTTAATAAGGATAGACATAACTATAATACTAAAAGAAAATTTTACTTAGCAGTAAACCAAAAAAGAAAAACATTGTATGCGAAAGCCCCAATAAACCTGGCGATTCAATTTTATAATCAGCTGCCAAATAACTTAAAATGTCTTACTTTTGAAAAATTAAAAAACAATCTAAGGCATTTCTTCATAAATAATGTATTTCCCACACCATTGACGAAGTAGAAAACCATTTACAGTTCATTGTTCTAAAATCAGAGTAGATAGTTGTTCCGTATTGTACTTACATATTTAGTTGTGCTTAGGCCTAGTTGTAGTTGTTAAGGTGGCAATTTTTTTTATGTTTTGTTCTGTTTCTCATGACGCAATTTTACATAAGGTGTTCGTTGTACTCTCAACTTATGTTTTAATAAAGGAATATTTATTTATTTATTATGTGTGTTTCCACAATCTATAAGGCCCGGTAGTAAATACAGTACAGCAGTTGACTGCACTCTCGAGATGTAGCTGCTCACAAAAAGTTTCAACATGAGGCAGTGTGTTTCTATTTTCTAAAAGGCCCGGTATACACGGACGATTCTTGCATTCGCGATTTCTCGACGTGTTTTTCATTGTGGGGGTAGGGCTAAGTGAATGGTTGGTGCCAACCCACAGCGAGACTGCGAGAATCGTCCGTGTGTACCGGGTATTAGTAGATGCTTAGTCAGCATGGAAAGTGAAAAATACGGCACTGAATGAAAAGTACAAGTAGGTAATAGGATTTGCTATGTGATCCGGTTTGCCGGGTGTTCAATCGATACAATCCTTACGCTCTGACCTTTTATTATAATACAATGCATTAATGCAATTTTTGTGCGTAACAGGGCCACGCTGTCATGTCAATGCAATTAAACTCTGGTTCGATTTTGCTTTTCATTTTTAATTTTTCTACTGGTCCATTACTTAGTCCATTTAGTAGAGAACTAGATTATGCGCTGAAAAGCTGAGGCTCCAAATGTGGTTGAATGAAAAAATGGAATGCAAGATGATTTTATTTATTTATTGGCTTTATAAGAAACTTAAACATTATAAACCTGTCATCACAGCGAAGTTAGGGCCATACTCTCTTACACTCGACTGGGATGGCAAGCTATCACTGTCATCAAGCAATCATGATCATGTCAAAGGTAAGCATTAATCAGTAAAATGGCCACAATTTAGGAGTCATGTAAATTGTTTCCTTTGCACTACTGAGGGGTTCCCTCCGACTTGGTCATCTCAAATCCATCTCTTCTACATTGCAGTATTGAAGTCTGTTTGTAGTATTTTTTGTTAACTTTGTAAATTTTCTGTTTAGGAAAGCCTGAACAACACGTACAAGAGTTGCTCCCGCTACAGCGTCGACTGGTCGGAGATTCTGAGTAAAACGCGGCCTGGAGATGTCGTCGTCAACACAAGCTGGCCTGTCGAGTCGTGTGCAGAAGGATGGGAGTACGACCAAACTTATGTGACGTCGTCCATAGTTATTGATGTGAGTGAAACAAACAGTTCTATATTGGAGAGATGGGTCATTAGCTCCCGCCAAAGATAGTTTTTTTTAATTTCTGGTGCCCCCTGCCACGCCTTCTTCGATCAATTTAATACAGTCAGGGCCAACTACAATGAAATAGAATAGATGGCGCCTAACTGTAAGCTAAGTATTGCCGGTAGTGGTGAAATGTGGGGCAAATGGCAAAGGAAGCATTTCCAGGTCGTAGCAAATATTTATTCTATGGGTTGTAGGGCATCAAAAATACACATTTCGGATTATTTGCATACAAACAACTCTTTGAATATATCCGAGTAACCTCTTCAGTCGCCTCTGTAGGTTAGTGCCCGTTTTGAGTTACGACACGTCTCCGATCGCATGGCGTGTAAAGACTCGCACAAGTGCAAGCACGTTACCACCTGGCCATCGAAGTTGAAGTTAATTACTCAGGTTTCGGTCCGAGCCTAAAAATAATTGCTGTTTCAACCAAAACAATTGAATTTGGAGAAAAATGACATTCAACTCTAAAATATATTTTCTTTTTTTCAGTTTGATTTGGTTTGTGAGAAAGACATCTATCCCACCATTGGCCTGGCTGCCCTCAACACTGGCGGACCGATCGGCGTTTATTTCTTTGGGATCTTAAATGACAGGTAAGCTAATGAGGATTAGAGAAAGGAAGGCATGGGAAATTGAACGAAAGCGGGACTCGAACCCGTTTCCCCCGTCCCCCATTGTATAAAAAATGTAAAAAGTAGGCAGAAAGTGACAATTTTCTTAGCATATTCTGCCAAAAAAAATTAATGCAAATCTATATTCAGTATTAAGCCCTGAAGCTAACTCAGATTATCCTTCAGCAAAATCAAAAGGTGTTCGATTAGGTGAATATTTTCTGAAAAATATATTTTAATGCATTATTTAACTCTGATTTAACATTTTGTGTTTGTGAAGGGGCTTTTGGGCTATTTCTTTTGGTTTTATTAGTCGCACTGAAGGTAATGACTATTTCCAAAATTTAAGTTTTTTGAAGTGTGCATTTTAACGGATTGTGTTTCCCATGAAGTGTAATGCAGTTTTTATGGTTTCATTTACCTTTTGTATAATTTAAACTATTTTTTAACCCTTAGGATCGGCCGTAAGCTGTCATATTTCTGCTGTCTGTCGACTCTGTTAGTCGGAGGAATTCTGACGTCGTTCGCACAAGACTTTTGGACCTGGGCCGCTTGTCGCCTGCTAGCGGGATTTACTGTTCCTGCTGTCTACCAAATTCCGTTTATTATCTGTAAGTAAATTTTTCATGATAGGTTAATAAAGGTGTTAAAGATTGTCCTTATATCCCTCTTCTAGCGAAGATTGGCGATCATCATGGCAATTTGAAGGTTGCTGCTCTGAAAAGGGAAGTCGTGGTCTTACCAACCTACCGCCGAAGGTTTTCTAACCAGGATGTTCTTCTGCCTCTCAGTCCTTCTATCTTCTCTTGGATTATAACATGCAGAAGGGGATATTTTTCGTTCCTCATCACATGGCCTAAGTATGTTAGTTTCTGTTTCTTAACAGTTAGCAGCAACTCGGCTTCTGTATTCATACGGATCAGGATCTCGGCATTAGGGACACGATCTCTGCAAGATATGCTCAACATTGATCTGTATATTCACATTTCAAATGCACTGATTCTGTTCTCTATAGCTTGGTTGAACGTCCATCCCTCCATACCCTATGGCCCTAATTACACACTCCATTATTTATTCGATCCATGAAACATTTGGAATGTTTATGTTAAAGTATACGATTTGAATCTGAATTTAGGTTTCTCCCAGCGCTTCTCTCTGGTCGCACGTAAATTTGTAATGTACAAATTTTTATATTAATGGTTTTTTATTTGCAGCTCTAGAACTAGTGGGCCCGCACTACAGGTCGTTTATTACAGTGCTGACATGCCTCTTCTACACACTCGGCTTGTTAATACTCGCCGGCATTACATACTTGATACGGGACTGGCGAACGTTGGCTCTCTGTACTTCAGCGCCGTTCATCGCTTACTTTGGCTATTGGTTGTGAGTATAGACCCAAGAGTACCTCTCACTACGACTTAATCAAACACAACCAGAAATATACAATAATACAAAATATACCGCTATTAATAATAATAACCTACCAATAGATATAAAACAGCCCTACCCTTAAAATATGCATTAATAAGCGTAAAAGACACCTAGATACATAAATTAAAACATGTACTCTAGCCCATAACTAATAGAGCGTCGTTTGTGATGCCGGGAGTGGCCGCCAGTTGTTGAATTACTAGTAGTTGTATTGGTAGTGATGCCAGTTTCTTTTCACCAGTGTCTACTGGCACTTTGGCTCTTGTAATCTACAGTTAAAAAACCATCATTTATTTATTTATTTTTTAATATTTACAATTTTTCATGCAAAAACATATGGTAGACCTATTATTCTCAGCCTGTAAGTTAGCTTATCTAGCATAATTTATATTTTATTGTTATAACTGTCAGTAGCCTATTACCCAAAGTTTTGGTATCCTGATTGACCGTAATTCTTAACAAAAGTTCGAAAACTGTGGCCGATCGGTGTTAGACCATCATTTCCATCAAAGCGTTGACGGATATATTTTATAGTTTATGGCATCTTATTCTTTATGAGAAATATGTGTCACAAATTTTACTTCCGGACAAAGCCACAGTTATTTGCCATACATGTAGTAAATACGAAATTTTACCCTAACTTTTAGTTAGTTTAGCTTTTGGTTCACTGAAACCTTCTCGCATCGCTCGCATCAGCGATAATAGGGCATTTGATCGATTATTCAATATTTTCTTTGGCTTGACCAAAAGACGCAGTCATCTAATGCTCACGTTACGGATGACTGGTGAAATCGCACCTGATGCGTTGTCTGCAATTTATTTGGTTATTGTTATTAATTACTTATTTTACAGTTTCCTTCCCGAGTCACCTAGATGGCTGCTTGCAAAGGGCCGACTCGAAGCGGCTAGCACAATATTGGAAAATTTGGCCAGGACAAATGGCAAAGAGCTGCCTGACTCGTTCAAATTAAAGCTCAAGGTAAGTTGAGCCTTTCAATGCACCTGTTTGGTGATGAAATCCAACATGTTAGCTTTTAAATATCTGATTTGATTTGAAAAATAATAAAGGATTTAATAATAGTGAAAGAATTTATTGAAGTTCATCCGTCACTAATGTTTATTCCGAGACCACAAACATATTGTGTATGGACAATATAACAAAAGTAAGTTATACCAAAATGCCAACGTGACAACAACAATCTTTTCACTTCTAAATCACAAATGGCGGGAAAACTTTGCGACTTAACATTAGGAATACATACAGCCATTGATAGATGGCTTCACGACGCTATCCATTGGCCTCATGCTCTGATTGGTTTTCCTATGTATAATAGGGCCATTATTTTACCTTCCTACGTCCTTCCTTAGAGCAGTTAGAGCCTACCATTCTTGGGCATTCCAATCCTGGAGATTGACCTAGCGACAGTGAGGGGATGGTTTCCCTCTCACCGCTCCGCGTTTTCTGGGGGTTTTCTGTTAGGGCCCTCCCTTAGCCTTTGGGTCAATGCCCTTCCCTCAAGGCAGAGGGGTGGTTGGCCCCTTGCTCATCTGCCTCCTCCGCCGTTGTCGTGTTTCTTGGCACCATCTTCCGGCATTGGGCTTGCACTTATTTAAAGGTGGTGCTAATCGCCTTGTTCCGATGGCTTTATTGGTGTTTAATAAGGAACCCCTCGCTACTCGCCCTCACCACTTTTGTAAAATCTAACCGAACTAATTATAATTTTCAGCAAAGAATGATGTTACACCGGTCTAAAAGTGAAGAACAGCGCCTGGAGAAGGGTCCTGGAGGGATGGCACTGTGCAGAACACCCAACATGAGGCTCAAAACTTCGCTTATAACGCTTAACTGGTGAGTTAATTAGCTCTAAAAGAATCCTGTAGATTAGTGGAATTAAAATAACTTCATCACCAATAACAATAATTAACTACTATATATATCGCAAACTTTATCAATCCAAAATTGGTAAAAATGAGATATTCGTATTCGGAAAAAAATCCCCCTTTGACTGGTAAAATATTTATGTCACGAAAAAATTGATTTGCGTAGTTATAGCCGATATAGAAAATAGTGATTCAATTAATTTTTGATTCGTATTTTTCTCCTGAAAATGTGGAATTATGTGATTTGAGAATTAAGGTATCGATTATGTAAGTATTCGCCACTCCCTCCTGTCTCTCCACTTGTAATTAATCAACAGTTGCTCAGCTACCAGTCCCACTCTTCTGAGATCATTCTCAATCTGGTTTCTATATCCGTTTCTTGATCATCTTTGTGTTCCTGCAGCCATTACGTCGCACACCTGTTATTATAGTTTACGTATCCGAACCATTGCTGTCTCCTTCTCGCTATCTTCTCTATCCTGAACTTCATTTCCAATCCTATCCCTTTTTGTCGTCTATGTACTATTATTGTTCAATATATTGTATTGGCTTTATATTTTTTCCTTGCAGGTTTGCCAATGAGATGGTGTACGTCGGCTTGAGCTACTACGGCCCTGCACTAGGCTCTGAGGAGCACTTGTCCTTTTTCCTGTCGTGCGTTGTGGAGATCCCCAGCTATCTGTGCTGTCTGGCAGTCATGGACCGATGGGGCCGACGCTGGCCGTTGTGTCTGTGTATGGTCCTCAGCGGAGTTAGCTGTATCATCACAGTTCTTCTTCCGGCCGGTGAGTAGAAAATCAAAGGAATTATGTATAAATTCTGTTTTACATGGGATGCGAGTATTCGCCAGCAGGATGCGCTGCCTGAAAGTGCTGCACTACTCGGAGCATATTAATAATAATACTAGTGAGTAGAGTTCATGGATTCCATCCAAGGATGAAGAGCATGTTAGCTGTATCAGCGCGAGGTAGTTGGTAGTGGATTCATGATGGAGAGCTCGGGGTTAAGGAACCATTGGCGGAGGAAACTGACTTGAGATTAAGAAAGGAAAAACGAAATAAAATTGTCTTTATTTTCCACATGGGCGAATTTGGGCCTTTCTTCGGCCTTTAGCAGATTGCGATGATTATATGCTGAAGCGCGAAAAGGTTCGGAAGACAGAGGAAGTGACAAAAACCAGATTTAGGACGATTTCAGAGTGTTCATGTATCATATTTACGGCAATGTATTGATTGATTATGATGAAGCAGTAGAATCCGGGCTGCTACTAAGCCTAAATATTATCTTAGTAGTCTACGCAGCTCCATTGAAGATCTCGACCGCAGATGTTGACCGAACATTTGTAAGTACGCCAAGACCGCAGCCAATCAGGAGGGAACAGCCAGCTCAAATCGAATCGACAGGTAGAAGAACCTAACCCCCAAACATCCAGGAAGAAATAGCGCCCGGACCTCAACTACCGTACCCTACTAGGCGAAGCCTCACTCAATAGGCTAAGAACAGAACGGGGGTTTAAAAATGCCGCGCGAACCTGTGAAGGTGGGGTCTGGTGGAGGACCCGACTTGCGAATGAGGACAACGACAAGACGTTCACGACCTTCTGGTTTGCCCGAGACTAGCAGAAGCTGGGCCCAGACAGATCTCTCAGATGCCAATGACAAAGCCATCCAGGCCGCAATGTTTTGGATCAACGTGTTCTAGGCCCGGACACGTTAAGTAAGTACAGCCAATCAGCCCCGATTGTTCTTCATCATCTGAAAGTTTGTATTTATATTAATTGAATGTTTATTTGATTGCAGACGCAACTGAGCTGACGCTGGTACTCTTCCTCTTCTCCAAGTTCACCATCTCCGCCTCATTCCTGATCATCTACCCGTTCGCTGGTGAATTGTATCCCACGCAGATGCGCGGCATTGGTATTGGGACGTCTGCCTACATTGCCGGTCTTGGACTCATCATCATCCCATTTGTAACGTACCTGGTGAGTGGAATTAATTGATTCAGGCTCTGTGATATAGTGTAGTTAGCCTGGCTAGATGATAATGATACTAAATGGAGAGTCTCAGGTTCAGAAAAAAAGGGAAAGGAAAAGCTGAACTGGTTGAGCGGGATTCAAATTATCCTAAAATACACTAACAACATTTATCACCATTATCCCTACGGTTCGGACACGTAAAGCGAATGAATAACAGCAGGTGCGCGAGGAAATGGCTTGAGGTAGAAATAGACGGGACGCGAAGATGAAGACCAAGGAAGAGATGCACAAACCAGATTGAGGGCTATTTCAGGAGAGTGAGACTGGGACCAGAGGAAGTCTCAAATAATCAGAAGTGGAGAGGGAGTGGAGTGGCTAACGTATGACGCCCAGATTACTGGAGCTGCTTATTGATCATTGTCTGTACGGTAATCATATCCAGTTGCCCGGGTGTCATT
This sequence comes from Psococerastis gibbosa, assembly GCA_963971405.1. Classification (NCBI taxonomy): domain Eukaryota; kingdom Metazoa; phylum Arthropoda; class Insecta; order Psocodea; family Psocidae; genus Psococerastis; species Psococerastis gibbosa. The sequence goes on along the minus strand of OZ020486.1, from coordinate 48,002,230 downwards.
CGTGAGCCTCTTCCACTTTTGACCATTCGTTAGCTCGTTTCCCACCCTCCAGAGATCGTAATCAATTTGGTTTATGTATTAGATTAGGGAAGATTCCATTTCTCCAAATCCTCCTTCCTCCTTCGTCTCTTTCCCCTATATATCGTACTGTACCTCTAATCAAGGCCGTAGCCAGGATTTTTTTTTCGGGGGGGTTTTAGAAATTTCATTGGTATTACATTGTGGTTTTCATTTTTCCTCTCAAAATCCGATTCTATCTAGTATCAAGCCATTTTTGGGGGGGGGGGGTTGAACCCCCATGAACCCCCCCTTGGCTACGGCCTTGCCTCTAATTTCGTTTATATGAGAACATACGATAAAGGTTTTTGTGCTTTCTCCTTGGTCTTCCTGCTGCTGCTGCTGCGCTTATCCATCCCCATTGATTTCTGAAGGTAGAAGTCTATGATGATGATGATGATTACAGGGCCGTGACAACCTGATCCTGCCACTCGTAATCATGGGAGCCGTATCTGTTATTGGCGGGCTGTCCAGTCTTCGTCTGCCCGAGACGCTCCACCAGCGGCTGCCGCAGACTGTGGAGGAGGGCGAAGAATTCGGCAAAGATTTCGGCTGGGACGACTGTCTACGCTGTATACCATTGAAGTAAGATTACTTCTCGGCCAGGAAAGCAGATGGGGGCGCAGTTCATTTACGGCACGGCGTGTGCATTATTATCAGTGAAAATCTTGGGGATGCGGACAACAGTATTATGTCTCTTGGATTGCTGATAGTTTATATTTCGGAGCCTTGTCCAGGGATTCTGGGCAAGGACAAGAGAGAGAGAGGCTTGCTATGGGCTAAGACCTACTTTAGCGACCCATTGAACCTTGCCCTGCCAATGACCGACCATGTAGAGAGCTGTCGAGAAGAAGAATAACTGATCACATCTACTCTTCAGGCGCCCATTCCACCGACCGGCTAGGGCTATTTACAAAAACAGTGACGTGGTAGCAGACATTCAAGACTTAGGCGGGGTTTCCACCGACCTCGCATTGCAGAATGGACGGAAATGTTTATTTTCCTCTATGCCATAGTTAAAATTGATCAATGATCATACTGTAAAATCACAAACTAAAATTAAAAAATGGCGTCATGGGATATGTTAAGTACAAACATTTTAATAGATTTCTATAAAAAGAAAAAAGTCTAATTTCCGTCAATGTCATTTGCATTCTGCAATGCGTGGTCGGTGGAAACGCCACCTAAGTCTCGAATGTCTGCTACCACGTCGCCGTTTTCGTAAATAGCCCTAGCTGGTCGGTGGAATGGGCGCCTTAGATACCCAGCGCTATGGAGACAACGCTTGGAATGCTTTGAAACCGAAATTAGGGAATCAAGGAAAATCTGGACTGGGCGGGATTTGAACCCACTATTCTCTGATTTCGGTTACGATAAGAGGGGTCAGCGATGCGGCATGTTCCCTTCCACTCCATGCGATTCTGTGCTTCGACTGCGGTTATTCCAGAAATTACCTTGCAAATAATAATAATACCGTACCAAATTGTTATTCTTTTATTTTTGCAGACCTACGTCTAGAGCAGGTTCCTACGAAGATCTGAGTGAATTCGACAAGCCGCTGACTACAGAGACACGTAAGCAGGTAGAAGAAAATGAAGATGATGGGGAAGTGATGGAGATGCGACAACAACCGCGCAGGCCACCGATGTTGCGGAAAGCGTCGAAATTGATGAGGCAATCCAGCCTGATGGAGACAAATCTGGATGGAACCGGTGCCATGCAGCTTACTTACTGGTTCTAACTCGCAGGTCGCTGACAACAGGGACACGTATGCAGGAAGTAGAGGAAGACGACGGGGAAGTGATGGCGATGCGACAGCGACCGCACAGGCCGCCACTCTTGTGGGAGGCGTTGACATTGGTGTGATGGAGACAAATGTGGATGAGACCGGTGCCATGCAGCTTACTTACTAGTTCTAACTTGACCTGGCAGATCGGTGGCGACAGAGACACGTACGAAGAATGTTACCCGGACAATAGTGAACCAGAACTTAGTCCATGGGCTACCAATCAAATAATATAATATTTAGCTGTCTCAACTAAGGAAAGGTGTAATCTGAGGGAAACAATGTGAAACCTCGGGTTACAGAAAGTAAGCAAACCTGGTTGCAATAACCTGAATAACTCGAAGGGTGCATTTTGAGATCCTGAGCAGACCCGGCAACTGTATTGTATTGTAAGTAGAATGTTATTAAATGTTTTTTTTTAATAAAGGTTAATCACATGCTAACAATCCATTGAATATAGCTGAACCGCCTTTTCAGTAGCCTCTGTAGGTAATACCTGCGTTGAGTTACAACTGGTCTCCGATTGCATGGTGTGTAGACTCGTACAAGTACGAGCAGGCTACCAACAATGCCACCGAAGGCTAGTTTGATGCGCTTTTAGGTCTTGTGGACGAGCTCTGTTATGACATCATCCATAATGGTAGGTACCCCATACACCATTAGGTTAAGGGGCCTACAAGACTATATGTTACTATATCAATAATGTTGAGAAATACACAAATTTATTATTATTGTTATTATCATAATCAGCTGCAGTTGTCCTGGTGTGATACGTGAGCCACAGACGCAATACTCAAGGGAGAAGACAAATAGCTGAGACACATCGGAAGAATGTCAGAGGGCCGTGTGCCAAACAATATGTACAAAGTAAGCATGCCGGGACATCAATGAAACTGTTATGGAATGGTTAGTATTACAATAATCAAGATTCTTAAGACTAGTGTTGTTAGTATTGTCCTAAAGCTTCCCTAATTCAATAAAAACACAAACAAAAACGAGAAAAAAACAACAATAAGAATAAGAAGAACTCAAAACAGCATGGACTGTTAGGGTGAACTAGTAATCGATCTCCGCGAGTTGGGAGTCCTTAAATGGTGGAGCGTCGTACAACAATTTATATAAACCTCGGTATTATAATAATCCCGGGGTTTTTTTTCCACCGTAGTAAGGTGTCACGTGACGGTGTTAAAATATGCGCGAGAAATTCAAATTAATTAAATTAATAGAATACAAGAGAATGGTTGCATTGAAGAACCAGTAGAATCCGGGCTGATGGGCCGTGGTCGAATTGAAAGTGAACTTCCACCTCGCACCTCGCTACGGAGCCACCGAGGTACAACCTTCGAAGTCTACGCAGCGCCACTGAAGATGTCGACCGCAGATGTTGACGAAAAACGTTTGGAAGTTCAATTCGACCACGGCCCATCAGCCCGGACTCTATTGGTTCTTCATTTCACTCCGGCCGTGAAAGCCTTTGCAGTTACAATGGTTGCATTGTTTTATAATTGAAGGAAATACTAATAGATATTTAATTAGTATACTTAGGGTTGTTTTACTTACTGATATTTAGTTGTTTTCTTACTTGTGGTGGTTTTCAACCTTTCCCGAGCTCGGTATGGAAGATCACCTTTCTTGATATAGATTCTTGCATCTAAATTAGCTATGCAGAAGCAGTTGAGGATTAAATACTATGATAAAAGTAAACGATTTTATAAAAAGTATAAAGTACTGGTAACGTTTGGTTGCAGATGTACAGAGAGAGATTTGTGTGGACTTGCAAGTAGATGATAGTTTTTCATAGGTGGCGCACGAGTCGCCAGTCACAGGTTAGGCGCCAATATTCAAATTGTGCCTATATTGGGCCTCGGCAGAATGATTGAAATAAAGTAAAGAAGTAAGAAGTAAATTTGAATAAATTAAATAATAAAATAGAAATATTATCCTAGTACAGATTCTACTTGAAATAAAATTAAAATAAGAAAATAGAAATATTATATTACTGGCCCTGCATTGGTACCAGCTTTAGATTACGAATAGCTCGTCTAAGTAAATTGCCAGAGCACATGACGTCTACCACTCTTGTGGTACCCGAATGGTCCGGATAGAGTTTAGTAATTTTGCCTAGTGGCCAAGTGCCTGGGACTGTCCCCAATTTAGGCACCCAAACTAATTGTCCAACAGACACATTATGTGTCTCTCGGGGCCATTTCCGTTTCTGGATTAGGGTGTTCAGTACAGTGGTGTGCCATTGCCTCCAGAATGCTGATGTAATTGATCTGAGTCTATCCCATCGATTTTTATATGATTCGGTAGACTTGGTTTCCGGCTCGAAGGACCAGATAGATATTTAATTAGTATACTTAGGGTTGTTTTACATACTGATATTTAGTTGTTTTCTTACTTGTGGTGGTTTTCAACCTTTCCCGAGCTCGGTATGGAAGATCACCTTTCTTGATATAGATTCTTGCATCTAAATTAGCTATGCAGAAGCAGTTGAGGATTAAATACTATGATAAAAGTAAACGATTTTATAAAAAGTATAAAGTACTGGTAACGTTTGGTTGCAGATGTACAGAGAGAGATTTGTGTGGACTTGCAAGTAGATGATAGTTATTCATAGGTGGCGCACGAGTCGCCAGTCACAGGTTTGGCGCCAATATTTAAATTGTGCCTAACTAATAAACATTAAAATGTATACTTAGGATTTTGAAATATAATAAGAATTTTAATTACCTAACTTGTCTACATCTATAAGGGAGAAAAAATTAAAAACTCACCAAAAATAATAATTTATCAATTTGAATTTCCCGCGCATGTTGAACTCATTTGGATCAAGCAATTGAATAAAACTTAAGACTAAGTCGAGCTTATTACCTATTGTAAGCGTTAATGGTTAGTGCACTACTCCGGGAAGGCGCAGACCCGAGTTCGTATCCAGATCTTATTCACTTTCCTCTGCCAGTGCCAGTTTTAAAGGTGCCTATAGCCTATAAAGTTCTAGATAACATGAAACCTTTTATTCTAGTGTTCTAGATTACCGAAACCAGTAGTCTATTGACTCTGTTCCAATATTCATCAAACATAAAACATGTAGGCTTACTTACAAAATTGTAGTGAGGTCAAACATTACGCAGTCTTAATTACCTATTCTTTGGTTTGTATATAGGTAACAGCTTACACATAAAAAATTTACTTGTTTAGCTCAAAGGCTGTATACCCCAACCCAAAGAAACGTTTAAAAAAAATTGAGCATTTTATACAAAGTAAAATTAGTGGTGCTTTGGATAACAAAATATGTGAACTGGACAAGAATGAAGCCACAAAATTATTATTTTCTAATAATTTCGTCTTGCAATAACATAGTTGCATAGCTTTAAATCTGCAGATTTCACGTGAAACAGTGAGGTCTTACGCATTTTTACGCATCAGTTTCGGCTTAACAAATAATAATGATGTCAATATGATGATAAGGAATGATACCTAACAGATAATAATTTAATAAATAATTTATAACTGCAAACGGGGTGTATGCAGTCCTATGAATGGAAGAAAGTTTAGATTTTACCGACAAAGATTCATATATAATGGGAGAAAATTCATACATGGGGAAAAATCCCCTCGAGGAAAATTGTTTGAAATCCTGGGATCTCATGTAAAATGAGAATTTCGTTGAAATCTCGAAATAGAAAATCTCTAGTTAGCCTACCACAGAGCTTTTCAGCTTTCCTTGTACCGTATTTGAAAAAGTTAAAAAAATAATAATTTTTGGCACAAAAAAATCATTAATGCACGCGCGGGCGGATATAGGCATTTGCCTCAGCTGCCTGGTAAATCCGCCACTGAGTAGGCTGTAAATAAGAAAGCAAAAAATTGTAGACGCTGACTGGTTATTGCAATTTGTAAATCGATCTAGATATTCTGCACGTCAAGTCAATGGCGATCTCAATATAAGGTCTACCTATATTTATAAGTAGGATAAGGAAAGCTTTCTGCTGATGGTCAACATTTTTTAGTCCGAGATTTCATTGGATTTACACGTTTTGACATCCCAAAGAAGTGGTTTTTACGAAATATCTGTCGGTCAGTCTGTCTGTGTGGTGGATAGTAGCTAGAGAAAATGAGTAATTTCATGGTAAAGGGGGGGGGGGGGGGGCTGCCCACCTGTCGTCACTGAAGGTGAGGTAAATTCTAGATCGGTCAGACCAACAAATTACCACACAGCAATAATGGCACGCAATGCATTTGACCGTGAATTTTTTCAAAAACATTTTTTTTGCCCAAAACCAAATAATTTTTTGGGATAGCAACCTGTCCGGTTTCGTTACTCAATTTAACACTTAAAACATGCCTGAAGGTAGAAATCATCGATGGAAAGGTTTCACAGAAAAATTATTTTTTAGTCATTTTTCATTAAAATTTAGTTATTTTTATATTTTTACGCCCAGAAGCAAACTATCAAGGGGCAAGTGACCCCCCGCATTTTGTAAACATTAATAACGAACATCATTAATAATGACCATCACAAAGCTTTCCTTATACTATATACGTATAAATTGGAAAGCAAAAAGTTTTCCATAATTTAATTATAATGTACCTTCTCATCATTGTTCCCTGCAGTGGCGTAACAAATGTTTGGGAGCCCTTACGCAAAGCAGAGCAGTGGGGCCCCCTACAATTTACGTTTACGTTACCTATACTAAGTTATTATATATACCGTATAGGTAGGCTCAGGGTCAAAATAGAACAAACAAAATATGGAGTAAGTTATCGATATAAAAATTAGAGCGTAATGAATTAACTGACAATATCATTACTAAATTGGGGGGGGGGCAGGGGTGCCGAGGGGTCCAAAATTTTATTTTAAGTAATTTATTAATGAAAGTCAATTCTATCTAGTGAATGTTCAAACTCAAATAAATTTATTCCAATTTTTCAAACAATTTAAGTTACAGGTTTACATAAAATGATAAATTGTATCCCTGAAATATACAATTAAATTTAAATTTGTGTAAAGCCCTTTTATTTCGGGGGGTTATCTATCTTTCTTTCTTTCTTTCTTGTTCTCAATCGTTCTTCTCGTGGTAGGCCTCCTCTTAATATAAGTTTACACTAGTAACAGGTACCAGTTCCTTTCTGAGGAGCTAGCTACAAATTTAATGAGGCCAGATATTACCTCACATCACAATAAGCAGCTAAATCTCCTCTACCCTAGACCAAATACATTCTATCTCTTCTCAGTGGTTTCTTTTCAAATAAAACCAACTATTTTACCTATATAGGTAAATGAAAACAAATTCTGTAATGTCAAGATACGGTAGGCAATTTTAAAGATTTCAAGAAAGTAAACTAGGTACTAGACAAAATCAAATGTAGCCAAGTGAGAAAAATCATTTACATAACTGCTGTTAATAGAGAGTGCCATCTCTAGTAGGTTCTACAGGTCTCAGATCAGCAAAAGCAAGGGTGGAATGCTTATAGAATTATGCATGAGAAAAGATTGATAAACCAATGCAGGTTAACACTTATTCACCCTACCCTAACCCTACATATCGAAAACTATAGACTACCTGACTGCTATAGAGCAGACCTCCCTAAAAACCTTAATCAATTAAAAAATCAAGAAATAGATACTATATATTGTAGGTATATAGCTGAATTGAAAACTTGAAACATACTCGTATGGATCGATCCTACCTTCCTTACTGCATCAATTGATGAGGTTAGCGAATCCACATCTCTCTCGGACAAAAGCCAATTCCTCCCCAGTTGGTCAGGGCTGCTAAATATCCAATGGTTAATTAAATTAGAGCGTAATAACTTAATTTACAATAGATTTACCAAATTTTTGGGGGGGGGGGCAGCTACCCCCCTACCCCCCCCCCCGTATCCGTCCTTGGGAGGGGCTAAGATTAAATACGAATAAAAAAGATGAATTGCAAAAAATTGCCAATATAATCAGAGGTGGTCCCAGATCTCTTAAAAAGTGGCGTAACAATAGGTTTTCGAAGGGGGCGTTGTATAATTTGGCGCCCCTCCAACCATTTTCATAAAAGTGTATAAAATGGGGTAAGCCGTTCTCATGGACGTCCGCAGCTTTTATATTAATGACCTTAGTGTCCTTTGCGCATGAACCAGAGGGTTCGAAAATATGACAAGGGGCCGGGGGTCTCCCCCGGTTGAAATTGATGAAAAATAGGGCTGGAATACTGGGGTTTTACACATTTTCAGAGCAGTAAGGGTTGTATATTTTAGGTAATTAATACAATCGACCACAAGGGGGGTCCGGGGGTCTCCCCCGGGAGAAAATTGGTGAAAAATAGGACTGAAATAGTGGGGGTTTACGCATTTTGAGGACCCTAATGGGGGGGGGGGCTATAGCCGTAGATCCGCGCCTGGGTCATGCTGATACCGTTTTACCTCACACCCCATCGCGATCGCAGCCTATACCAAGGCCCGGCACAAGCCCAGCGCATGCTCAAAACACTATTAAAAGAATTAAACCCATTTTTTGCCACGAGGGCAGACTTCTTCAACATTAGTGCTCAATTAGACAGTTAATTACAGACGGAAGGTTAGTTAAGCCGGCACCTGTTGCAGCCGCCATTAGGAGGCGGGGCTAGAAGGCGGGGCTGCGCGCTGATTGGCCGACGTGTGCTGGACGCCTGGCGCACGTCCAATAAGCGTAATTGCCGTCAGTGCCGAGCTGAGCCTGGTTAGGGTATGGATCTTACGACCCGAGTGCGCGCCCCCACGTGCGATAACAAACCGCGTCAGGCCAAGTCTGTGTTCTCGATTAGGCGACTTATGGATGTTACGGATGATGCTGATGGTTTGGGAAAGGATGGTGAAAAAGGTAGGTTGCTGAAAATTAGGCGTGTAAGCTTGCAGGCTGCGGTTTTTAGGGGGAACCGGTGGCTTGGAAACATTCCCCGAAATCCTGAAAAATGAAAATGTGAGTGTTCTGCCAAATTTCAGTGTTGTATTATAATTTAATCTAAGAGAAAACCATTGTCGTAGCCAGTTTCTTTACGGGGAGGGATGGGACCTGATGGGGGTCTGCGATCCTACAATGTGTAGTAAAAGGTCAAGATGGAAGAAAAACCTCACAACAGTCAGGGGCAGCATTTACTCGTATATCAGAAACACTCCCGTATAGTAATACCCATTATACTTGTCCATTGCACAATATATGCATGTACTGTCTATAGCGCTGAATTATACGTCATATACCGATGTTTATTATTCATTAAAGAGCAAAATATAAAATTTTCTGCAATTTTCTCTGACAGTACATACTGCTTGACTGTCACCTCCTTGCCCAACACCGCACATGGCCATCCCAAAAATCACTCGCAGACCTTCTGAGCGACAATGAAAACAAAACCCAAATATAACTAGGGAAAGCCACACGCAGCGGGTGTAAAAGCAAGATACAACTTGCAAACGCCCTTAAAAAACTATTTAAAAAAGTCAAGAAAGTTCAATTCTATCCAGTGTAAAGCAATTAAATTTCGGGGGGGGGGGGGGGGGGTTACGTGCCTGATTGTGGGCTCTATTTATTTTCCACAAGTAGCCTTATTTTTCGAGGTATAATATCAGTTATATACAAAGTTATAGACTATAACTTACAGTGCCTGCTACATACACTGCGTATTGTGTTAAAATGTAGATGAGCATTTCATCTGCTTAATGGCGTCATTTATGGTTCTATATGATCGATATTTCGTAAGAAATTCGACTTTGTAGAAAAAAAACCTCTAGTTGGTTGTCCGATTGTCTCTAAACGGACTGAAATTACATTTAAATTTTTAAAATGATTTTCATAGATTTTTAGAAAATCTATTCCAACAAGCTAATGAATAAATTATTAGGCTATATCAATCATCAATGTTTGTATCTATATGAAATACCGGTAGATATTTCTTCTTTCTCAGTTAAATTTTTAATATTGCATAAATATTATAATAATAATATTGCAAAATTATTAGGCCTAAATATTGTATTATTTATTATGGTTAAATTGTAAGAGTAAAAGTAAGAAAGGCCCAAAATTCGCTCACATGGAAAATAAAGACAATTTTTGCTTTCCAATTTATACGTAGTATAAGGAAAGCTTTGTGACGGTCGAAATTTTCGATTGCGAGATTTCAACGGATTTACACTTTTTAAGGTCCCAGGAACCCGAAAAAGTGGTTTTTACGAAATGTCTGTCGGTCTGTCTGTCTGTCTGTCTGTGCGTCGATTTCCGGGAAAACTACTCCGTCGATTTTGATGAAATTCGGCATGTAGGTTCACAAAAATCATACCTGGGAACAATTTTTTTTATTTGGGGCTAACTCAATTTGGGGGGGGGGGGGGGTTAATACTCAAAAAACTCCAAAAAAAATTCTAAAAAAATTATTTATCCAAAACGGCTCCAACGATTTCTTTTAAATTCACATATTTTGTAGTCGTTATTAATGTTGATATAATGCGGGGGGTCGCTTGCCCCTTGATAGTTTCCTTCTGGGGGTAAGAAAATAAAAATAACTAAATTTTCATGAAAAATGACTAAAAAATAATTTTTCTGCGAAACCTTTCTATCGATGATTTCTACTTCCAGGTATGTTTTAGGTGTTAAATAAAATTATTTAACACCAAAAACACACCTGGAGTTCGTTACTCAATTATTGAGTAACGAACTTTTTGAAAAAATGATAGAAAATTCACGCTCAAACGCATTGCGTGCCCTGCCAGTATTGCTGTGTGTTAATGTGTTGGTCTGACCTATCTAAAATTTTGTCAGGTGGACAACCCCCCCCCCCCCCCCGAGATATCGGAAATTTATAACCATAGGAAAAATATTTACAATGGAATTAATAATAATTTTCGTTCCCTACTAATTGATAAATTGGAAAGCATGTTCGAGTAAACTCGGACCGGTTCTCTTTCTTTCTATATAGGAAAAATCACAAGAATTCTTACATTAATGATTTTTGTATTTTTGCACCTTTTGAACCATGTCTGATGTCTTGGCAAGTCTTGGTATAATTAAGGTGATAAAGTACCAAACGGATTTTTATGCAATGTAGGCCTGGTAGTAAATCAGCAATGGAAATAGACAGCTTTTACAGAAAGAAGACAGCTTTTACAGAAAGCTTGAAATTTGTATCCTAGTTATTTTTCATCTGACCACTTTCATACCTTTCCGACTGTGGAACAAGAACTAAATTAAGTCAAAAATTTAGTCAAAAATACATAGACGTGCAGATTGCAAGAATCTATTATTTTGCAACCTCCAAGTGGGAGCTTGGGGGAGGGCGAAAGAAAAAATAATCTCTATCCCAAAGGCGGCAAAACCCTTGACCAGGCCTTATGTCACTATACCTATAGTTCCTTTTTTCGCTTCCTTGCTGATAAGACAAGTCTTATGCGATGTGACCTTCCTTCATTATTGACAAATTTACATTACTGAATACACCAAATAAGTCACTAAATAAGTTTAGAGTAGTGGTACAGAGCTCTATACGAACTCACCCAAAAGGTTGTTGGTTCGAGTCCCAAACTTGCTATATTTTCTGACCATGCTTTATTAGAGGGCATGTAAATCAGGTGGCCCTTAGTTGAGTGTAAGGGAGAGCTTATAGCCTTAACTCCACTAGAGGTTGGCTTAGTAAGACATTGAACAAAACCATAGATTTTAATAATAATACTAGATATCGAACTCCCATGGTCTCTGTATGGAGTGTTGTGAAGCCATCCGCCATTGCTATAAGTGGATAGAAAGAATGGAAAGAACGCAAAGTACCTGTTATTAAATGAGTACTTCTCGACAAAATAAATTTTATCTTGATTTAATTTCAGTTAATATTGTCTTTTATGTAACTATTGATCAAAATCCACTGAAAATAAACTGAAAGATTGAACTTTTGAACATAATTTTCACAGAAAATGTTAGGAAATCTCATAAGAACGCATGGTGTTAATGAATGTAAACAACGTTTTCTATCCACTCATAGCAATGGCGGCTGGCTTCAAAATATGCAGGGGAGTTCGTTATCTAGTATTATTATAAAAATCTATGAACAAAACGCATTATTTATATTTATTTATTTATAAAATATGTACACAATTACCCTTCGAACAAATTATTTGGCCATAGGTGGCGAGTTTGCTCAAGTGTGTGCTGAAGGCAGCGAAGATGGATAGTCTTGTTCAACGTGTGATACATTGCACCACAAAATTGGCCTATCCCTCATTGTAATTAGGTATCAGCCGACAGAGTTCCCTCATGGCCTAATTAGTCTACAATCGGGACTATCTTTATGCATAGTTGAACCGTGAATCTCGAATTTGTGTCTTAGTTTGGATGGTGTATAACGCAGATACATAATTTTCAAAACGTAAAATTTTTATATCTTGTGTTATCATTAAACAAAAATTAGAAGTACAGACAGCCTACAGTTTACTTATTTAAATTTGGAGAAAGTCTACAAGAGATAGATGAAGTAAAAAGTAAAGCAGTAAAGTAAATGTATTTCAAAAAAAATTTCCTTCGTAATATTATACATTAATAAACATATGGGGCCCCCTTAGGCTAGACCCGTGATGGGCCCCTAAACAGTTTGCAATACAAACAATATTTAAATACACCAATTATTTCATTGTTAATCATATAAAAATCACAGAAAAAAATTATGTTTTTGGGGCAAAAGGTCTGAGATTGCGGCCCACTCCAATTAAGTCATGTGTTTTAGTCCATACTGTATGTGTAGCCGTACAGGTAGAAAATCCTTTTATTGGTTAAAAAAAAAAAAAAAAAAAGTACAATGTGAAATAGAAGCAGAAGAATCCTCCGAGGATGGTATAGGTGGGAAATAGAAAAGAGGATTCGACTCCGTTTTGTTCGGTACGTGAACTACAGATATCAACTTGGCGCGGGTGAGTTACTTTAAGCGATATAACACGCTTATGGATATTGCTTTTCTGTATTTATACGTTAGTATAAAGATATGACTGACGACAGAACGCGCAGGACACAAGCGCGATGTGACACAACAGGCCTTCACGGGCTGTAGCGCCAAGGATTAGCGGTATAAAGAATGCGTTGTGATGCTCAAAATCAGTCGATTTCAGTGGATTTTCATGTTTTCAGGCCCCAAGAACCGAGAAAGTGATTTTTACGGTATGTCTGTCTGTCCCTCTGTTGGTTTGTCTTTTCAACACTTTGCGAGCCAACTCATAGGTGGATTCTGATGAAATTTGGTATATACATTACTGTCTGAAGGTTCAGAGTAATTATGTCTTGGGGGTGAACCATGTTTTTATTTTGGGCTAACTTAATACTTGCTTTTACTTTTACCGCGCCTTATCCTCTTAGAGGGTCGGCGGCACGACGGCAGCGTTTCCACACAGTTCTGTCCTCAGTTGAGAGCCCCAAACTTGTCATATCTCCGGCGTTCTTTCTTCCCAGTGTAACTCTCGGCCTCCCTGGTGGTCTCCTTCGTTGTATCTCCCGGTTTGTTACTCTTTTGACTAGCTGGTTATCGTCTCTGCGTAGTACTTGCCTCCACCAGTTCAGCCTCTTTTCTCTCAGTTTCTCCAGTACGTCCCGGGCTAACTTAATAAGATTCAATAATTGTCATGAAAAATGCTGACTAAAAAATAATTAATCTGCGGCACCTTTTTATCGATCTTTTCTAACTACAAGTATAGCTGATTAAAGGTGTTAAATAGAGTAACAAAACCGAACCGGTTGCATTCCCAAGCTCAGTTTTGGTTTATTACATTACATATAACATAAAATAAACACAAGCAGCGCTTTATAATTGATTCTCTTGAAGCTAGAAGAATTAATATAATAATATGGCTTAATTCTTTATGTTATACCTGTATATACCAGTATATTATAAAGTTTTGAACTAAAAGGAACTTCTCAATAAACTACCCTTTGATATTTCTAGAGCTCATAGGAATAGAAATTTATTAAGCTTACATGCCTGTTATAACCAAAGAAAATGAGAAAGTCTTACCTTTCTTCCATGTATCTCTTAAACTGTACCTGTAACTGTACCTTAATTACAAAATATAATATTATTTTTTGATGTACGGTAATTACCTAATTCCCCAATAATGGTAATGCCCTTGGTAATGATAATTATTGATAATGACAATAAGTTAATATAATATACGGCTTCACTCGGGCAGAGGCGCCTAAAGTTTTAGAATGATGGCGGAGGCAAAACTAAGTAGACCTTATGAGTTATGACGTCATCAGGCTGGATAAGGAAAAATCGAAAATATAAGAGCAAAACAGTGGGGTTGTGCGCATTTTAATAGTTGAAAAGTATATAGTATATAGATTATACAAAGCTAAAAAAGGAATGCTTATATTCATATTGCTGCAAAGAGGACTATAAAGTATGAACCACGTTTTACAATGCTCGATCGAGGCTGGGGGGGGGGGCAGAACCCCCCCAAAAGGAGCTGGACCGTACCCCCCCCCCCCCAACTTTACGCTCCTGCTCGTACCTGTTCTTCTAATAACTTATCGTCTGTTGTATTATAGCAATATTATATTATAGAGGAACTACTACTACTACCTATTACATTCTAGAAAGCCTCCACACTGTCCACAGGTAGGCAATGCAGGGTTGGACCTCGTGGGCCGAAATTGTGTGGGGGCCCTATCTCAGGCAGAAAAGTCTTATACCCTTATACGAATATTTCACTATCATATTTTATGAAATAGAGACTCAGGATGAAAAATAGAATTTTATGGAGTAAGGCCATCGGCTCGTTCCAATTTCCCGCCAAATATTTCGACAAATTTATTTATTTGCTTTATTTTTTTACATTATTTGTTTTGCGATTTTGGATTTTACAGCTTTTTGTGGGGGCCCCTTTTTTGTGGGGCCCTGGGGCCAAGGCCCTCCTGGCCCCATAGCCGAACCCAGCACTGGTAGTTAGGGGAACTAACCAATAACTGTCAGTGACGGAACTCATGAAAATATAATAAAATACTCCACCCTTTTTTCGGTCCTGACCAACACAAAGTATAAAACCTAAGAAATTAATTGAGAACATAAAAATGTATCAACAATGAGAAATAATTCACAAGACAAACTCTTCCCAATAAAAAGTATAATAAGCTGAATTAAAAACACGGGCCAGTTTTTAATAGAGCCCCATCCCCTACGGGGGCCAAAGCGGCCGTATCACGTGACCGGGCGGCGCGGTTTGAAAGGCGACCGCCCCGGGCGGGGCCGACACAACGCGCCCATAATGAGCCCGTAAAACCAAAGAAATTAATAACAACATCGAAATCCTCGTCCAATTAACTGCTTCATGTTTTATAAGGGCGCTCTGATTACGATTTACGGCCCTGTTTATAAACTGGAGTGACGTGTCCTGTTACGCTGACTGTCTTAGTGGTTAATGCACTGGGCTAAACATTTACGAGTTATAGGTTCGTAGCCTGCATGTTGGTCTTTTTTTTTCATGGAAATCCAGTTAACTACTTCATGTTTTATAAGGGCGCTCAGATTACGATTTACAGCCCTGTTTATATGCTATGGCAACGCGTTCTATTACAGTATAGTGGCTGGTTTAGCGATAGTTATAGTCAGTGGCGTACCTAACGATAGGTTTGTGAGGGGGGCGGGGGGTGTATTATTTCGCCCCCTCATTTTCATAAAAATGTAGACAAAGAGGAAAGCCGTTCTAGCTAAAATTCATGGACACATCTATTAATTTTAGGGGCATGACCATCCATAGTGTTCCTTGCGCAATACAATACAATATATATTTCTGTTAAATTATACAGCCTGATGGTTCGGCAGACCTGAAGAGGACTCCCCCGGGGGAGTATTTTTAAACATAAAATAGGCCTAAAATAGTGGGGCTGTACCGTTTACGCACTTTGGCAAAAGTAACGTTTAGATTTTATAAACTAAGACTTATAATTATTCCTGCAAACAGGGGGTTTCATGAAGAAATAGTGGGGAGCACGTATTTTGGCAGCAGGTATGTTAACAATTTACAAGCCAAGACTTATTGAAGTGCTCGAAAGTGGGGGTTCAGCAAACAGGCGTTCCCTCGGTGGAACATTTTTTAAGTTGTAGCCTAAAATTTAATATGTAAGCCGAAAATAATACCTGTATATGTTTAAATTTAAAGTCATTACTCATGCATCTTGCCTGGATATTAAAAGTTCTGACTGTATAACAATTCATCAATTTATCAATAGCCCTACCACAAAACAATTGTGAAACAGCAGATGCAATTAAGGGTGTGAGATATTTTTTTAGCAATCCATTTCATTTATGGTGAGCTGAGCAAACAAAGAATGTGGGCACACGTCTATAGAGGTCTGACCAAACGGTAACATGCCCAGTGCGGTTCAAGTAAAAGAAGACGTGTTTACTAGATAAAAGGTTTTGCCGTTTCCTGAGATTCCTGATCTATGTGACGCGTACTGTTTTGCAACGACGTTCCTCATATATAAATAACGACACATATTTCTTCTTCATTTCATTGCCGCCCGCAGCCCACCCTATCTACTGTCCTCAAGGGCGAATTTTAGGGGGTCAGAGGGTCAGGAGGGTTTGGACCCCCCCCCCCCAAATAAATGAACTTACCCTAGATAATATGGGTTTACAGTGAGAATTAAAAATAAAAATGTTTTTTAATGTTATAATCCACTGAATCTGCCCGCTGACCCCCCCCCCCTTAAATTTGTAGGCAAAATCCACCCTTGACTGTCCTGGGTGTAAACAAAAACTCAAATAAACAATTTAGGCACTTAAAGTAATTTCCAGTTGGGGCAAGTCAGATATAGCAGCCAGCACTGCAATGCAAATTGCCATAAACGAGTACACAACGTTACTTAGTCTACAATATTATAGAAATCGGGGCAATTACCTATACAAAATAAAATTTAAAACACATTAATCCAAATAACCATAAAAAGTCTCCCTTTCAACTTGGCCAATATTTTTAAATATAAGTTTAATAAACAACGCCACAAGATGATACGTTTACGAGGGACGTTTGCAGGCATCGTAATTTTCATTAGTTTTATTACCACTGTAATTCCATTTTTATTAACTCTTCTGATTAATTTGCAACATTGTATGGGCCGCCCCTCGTAAAATTCTTTTGTATGTATGAATGACCGCATCATTGTTAATTGTTAAGCTGCCTTCGTAAAAATTTAGTTTCTCCGTCATCTATATAAATTGTGAAAAGTGACAGACCATCCGGAAATTAAAAGTAAGAGCTGTATTGTGTATACAATTCGTATAATTGTCTTTTATTCAATTATTTTAAAGTATGAATTAAATACGTTTCTGTTTCTCACTGTTCAAATTAATGTAACTTAAACCTAATGTATTGGTTTTCGTGGCTTTATTGGAAATTTTTCTGAATGTAAAAATTAAAAATCTTATTTATTATATCTCGCTGAAATTCCCCGTACTATTCATCCAATAAAACCCAATTCACTCTATTGTTATCTCGTAAAATCTTTAGGTTGGGGGGGGGGGGGGGGGGCACGTCCCCCCTGCACTTCACTGGCTACGCCCATGCGTAGGCACTGATGAAAAAATACAAGTCGGCATCACTGCAAAGACCTTAAATAAATAATAACCAATAACTAAATGTAAAGATAAAAACAATTTGTCAGTTGCTATTTAACAAATAAGCCGATTAATTTTTATATTAGCAAACTGGTCAAAGCAACAGTTTTTCCGCCAAATAAGACCTTCCAATAGGGAATGTTTATTCAACCGTCTATAGGTTTTTATTTAGGTGTTGGAAATGTTGAGATTCTGTGTTTGGTTAGGTTGGTAAGAACGGGTGAGGTTGTGTACCTGAATAATCTTCCAAAAGCGGGCCGCCGGATTTAAGTCGAAACCTGGGGGTCCCAGCTCTTCTTGGTCTAATACCTGATGAGCCGTAGGTAGTTAATCGGATTCAAAGACACTACTATTGTGGCTAATGGTTCCTAGGCGTCTACATACGCTTCATCAGCTACTTGAATTAAAAGATTTGGGCCTTTTAAATTTTTAAACCCTTTTTAACTTTGTCCACTCGCGCGAGAATAATAAATCTTCAGGTTCCGCATCATTGTGGTATATAGTACTAGTATATACTCGTATGATGAAGTTAGATCAAAAAATTAATTGGAAATTTCGTTGCTGATTTTATGAAATACCAGCTAGACTCCCATTACTAGATTGTTTGTTTGTGCACATTGTTGTTCTTTGTATACGGTACGCAGGGTAATTTAGGTAGGGCATTGGGTGTTTCTCCACGCGCCTTTTGGGTGTTCCCTGATGATGGAAAAATGTATTTATAATATATATATTCAAAAAAATAAAGAAAATATTATTATTATTACTATTATTATTATAACAGGGGCGTACCGGCCGAAGAAGAAGTAGATGAATATTATTATGGGCCGTGCCCACCAGAGGCGGCGCTAGAATTTTATATCCCAAGAAATAAGATTGTCACCTGACATAACCTACGAGTAACTAGATTTAAAGCAGCACACATTATTTTGCAGTATTATATGGAGTTTATAACACTGACATTAAATTAACTTTGGTTGAAGAGGTAACCTCCACGTTATAGCCCAAATTAGAGGATATGGAAAACTGGGCTTGGCGGGTTTCGAATCCACGATCTACGCGTAACCGGGGCGTCGTCTTAACCGCTCTTTGAAGCAGATGGCATTCAATATTTTGTTATATTGGTCACTGGCGTAAATAGGGGGGCCTGGGGGGGGGCTAAGCCCCCCCCCCAGGTCAACCCGTAGCCCCCCCCCCCCCCAGGATTGTTGGTGACAAAGACGTTTTGGAGGCTAAAGGCATAGTATCCACAATAATGAAAGGAAAATTCATTCTTAGTATGCTTATTTTAAATGAAAAAAAATCAACATATTGAGCAAGTACTTTCACAAAAAAATATATTACCCAAAATGCTTAAAACCCCATTACTTCAGAGCTATTTTTTCCAATTTTTTTCTCCCCCCGGGCCCCCCTCAATGGTACGTTTAATCGTCGTTGTAATATCTCAATTGTACTTCCAGCAAACATTGGCGTAAATAGGGAGGTTCTGGCCCACCCTCTAGGATTTCTGGTGACAAAGACGTTATGGAGGCGAAAGGCATAGTATTCACAATAACGAAAGGGAAATTAATTCTTGGTATGCTTATTTCACATGAAAGACATCATGAAAAAAATCAACATATTGAACAAGTACTTTCACAAAAATATATTACTCAAAATGCTTACAACCCCAATTTCTCTTCGGGGGAGACCCCCGGGCGCCCCTCAGTGGTAGGTTTATTTGTCTGTAAAATCTCAACTGTACTGCTTGCAAAATGCGTAAAACCTACTTAATTTGGGCCAATTCATCAATTTTTTCTCCGGGGGAGACCCCCGGCCCCCTTTCTCCAGAATAAACTATTCGTATTCGTTCTTCGGGGGGGGGGGGGACCCCGAGCTCCCCTTTATCCAGGGAATAATGTGCGTAAAACCTCAATAATTTGGGCCCATTTATCGGTTTCAAGATTTCAAGGTCTTGGGGTCCTAAAGCCCCCCCCCCCAGAAATTTTGGGAATTTACACCAATGATATTGGTATACCAATAAAACCCTGAAAAAATTTCATCAACGCAACGATGACTATGCATTAGGCCCGGTACACACGGCCCATTCTGCCATTCACGATTTGCCGACGTCTTTTCCATTTTAGCCATCTAGCAGAAGATTTCTTGTCGAATTCTCGACGACTTCACCAACTGGCGTCAAACCGACTACACAAAAATGCACGATTTTCCCCCTAGACACGACCCGAACACGCGTCAAAGTCGCAAAACCTTCGAAAGCGCGTTCAGAAATTAACTCTTTGCACCAACCCTGGCAACCTATCACCAGCGATTTGTTCCCATGATAAATTCATCAGCGTCTCACGCCTGCTGCCCCCCCCCCGAAATAAAAGGGCTTTACACAAATTTAAATTTAATTATATATTTTAGGGATAGAATTTATCATTTTATGTAAACCTGTATTGTTTGATGAATTGCAATAAATTTATTTGAGTTTGAACACTATAGAATGGACTTTCATTAATAAATTGTGTAAAAAAAATTGGAGCCCTCCCCCTCCCCCCAAACCAAAACCTGGGCACGGCCTTGCGATTTAGTATTAACTTAAGGCTGAGTGTTCAAAATGTTTTGTTAACAAGAAATTTTGCTGATTTTTTGACGAAAATAATTTATTGCTCATTCCACAGATACAAAGATAACAAAGTGAACAGATAAAAAACTCATAAAAAATCCAAGTTATCACAGGAAGTTTATATATTCTGAACTGAAATATTATTACCTTAAAAAAATTGGATATAGAGAGCCTTTTTATGATTTTTTCATCTGTTCCCTTTTATATCTTTGTGGCTGTGGAACGAAAAATTAATTAATTTCGTCCAAAAATAAGTACGATAATTTCTTGTTTACAAAACATTTTGAACACTCAGGCTTAACCTGGAATTAAAATGGTAAACAGAGCAATTTTATAGCATCACTTTGCATTCTAGAATTGACTTTTTTACATTAATTTTAAACACAGATATTATTCTTTTGAAACGGTACAGCAGCCCCACTGCTTAAGACACTATATACCTAATATAATCTAATATAATCTAATATAGAGCCCTACCACTGCTATAACATTGGGGTATATTTAGGATAATTTACACGTTTATTGCCCGATAAGTGTTTTTTTTTCAATTCGTGCTACGGCTACAGCTACAGTACAATTATATTCTTGAGAAAAAACTCCATGGGAGCTTGATTTCGCGGAGGCCTGCAGCAGACACAAGTATACGCAACGTGTATAACGCTGGCCGCGGGAAGAAATTTTAGAAAAAGTGCCGAAAGTGCACGGCAATTTGGGAAAACCGCGCAGTCACTCGGCAGCTGCATCGCAGCGTCGCCGTCCGCCTCGCCGGTAGCATTTCTTACAAAGCCGCGCGGTCCAATCAAATAGAACAAACAAGAATCTGCCTCGCTTTTTCATCCGGAACGTATAGAGCAGAGCTCAAAAAAAAAACAATTCGAAATGTAGTGACGAAGAAAAAAAGGAATGCACCGAATAGACCGAAACTTATGCATATTACCCCAAGCTAGGGGCCAGGGGAGAACTGGAGAAGGGGCAGACAACAGGAATGTATTTTTATGTTCTCCGGGGAAGATGAGAAAAAAGACGCGAAATTTTGGATTTCTTGATGTACAACGTTAGGCCAAGCGCGATACCTAAAGCAAGCGCCTCATTATCGACTCATGAACTGGGTGACCCTAACTATGGTACAACCCAGTTCATATAATATAATAATTATGTACACATGCATAATTGTGTGTTCAGACGTACCACACCACTCGTTCTCCCCTTTTCTTACAGTTATTATGCGGAATGTTGCCAAAATTGGCGCCCTTTGCAAACAAAGTTAGACCGGCTGACGGTAGCCTATTTCTTATTACCTATTTTTCTTAATTAGATTATATTTATATTTCCTAAATTTTGGCGCCCTCTAGGGCGCTTAAGGGAGTCTTGACACTTGACCCCGTGACCCCTTCACTGAACTCGCCACTGGTTTGTATAATAATGAAAACTTATTACAAGTTTGGTCTATTGTGGTGGCATTTGATGCGCGGCCGGGGAGTGGCGCACCTGTCATCCCTTCCTAGAATGAGGGTGGCCTCCGTTTATACCCCCGACTACCTATACCTTATTACTGCACCTGTCGGGTGAAAAGCGGTGAAATTATGAAGGGTTGTTCGTGCATAACTACAATACTACACAAAAAGGAAGGAACCTCTCTCTTCGCCGCTGCTCAATTGTCTCAAACTGTATATGTCCGGCGAAATATACTGTATACAGAGGCATATAGATAACATATTTGGGAGACAAGATCATATCTAGCCATAGCAATCAACTTCTTCAGGCAGAGGCCGAATTCTACCGACCAAACTGCTTGCTGAAGACCCGGTTATCTATTAGATCTGGCAAAACATGCATTACAACAAATTAATAAATGATTAAGCGCATCGTATATGTATACGAGTAAGCAACCTAATATAGGTATCTGTATGTCTATCGCAGGCTATGTTAGTGGCGTATACATTGATATAATGTTTTTTGAGGGGGTCCGGACCAGACCAGATGACCTCTCGCCGCCGCAGGAAGAGGTCGGTCCGCGATGACGTTAGAGGGCAAACCGCGCGCGTAGTCGCCGATATTCCATTTTCTGTTCAAACTTCAATTTCTCATGAAATATGGAACGCAGAACAATGAAAAAATGCTGAATGGTAAGAAGAATTTTTTCTCCTAATTTTGATACATAGTATGTGGCCTTAACTAACCCCAATTCGCCACAGTTGATGAACTCCTTCAGATTGAACTCCTGAGTGACCGTTATTTTTTGCGTATCAAGTTCACTAACTATAGTCGATCTGTATTGATGATTGCAACATACTATGTATCAAAATTAGGAGAAAAAATTCTTCTTTTCATTCAGCATTTTTTAATTGTTCTGCGTTCTATATTTCTTGAGAAATTAAAGTTTGCACAGAAATGGAATATCGGCGACTCCGGTTTGCCCTTAATTCGACCAACTAAACCGCTTACCGCTCGCTGTTGAGTTTGACCCCAACCGCTATTATCAATTATGTATAACAACTCACATTATAGGTAATTTCGCCTTAAATGTTCCCATTAATTATTACTTATTAGTATATGTTCATATGCCCCATTGCTAAATACGATGAAAATGAGTTTGAAATGGGCGTAGAAAATGTCCCGGAATTCAAAACAGTTCAAAACAAGCCCAAAGACAAAGGGCTGGATCCGCCCCTGAGGAGAGGGACGTGCCCCCCCCCCCTCCCATGGTATTGACTACTTAACAATGGATAGAATTGGGTTTTCTATGGTGAATTTACGCAATGTGAAAGGGTGAATGCATTGGCGTAAATTCCCAAAATTTCTGGGGGGGGGGGCTTTAGGACCCCAAGACTTTGATCCCCCGGAGAAAAATGAAATTGATAAATGGGCCCAAATTAGTGAGGTTTTACGCTTACCCTGGAGAAAGGGGAGCCCGGGGGTCTCACCCGGAGAAAAAAAATTGATAAATGGGCCCAAATTAGTGAGGTTTTACTAATATTCTAACCCGGAGAAAGGGGGGCCCAGGGGTTTCCCCTGGAGAAAAAAAATTGATGAATAGGTTCAAATTGGGGAGGTTTTACACATTTTGCAAGTAGTACAGTTGAGATTTTACATACGAATAAACTTACCACTGAGGGGGGGGGGGGGATCTCCCCCGGAGAAAAATTTGGAGAAAACAGCTCTGAAGTATTGGGGTTTTAAGCATTCTGAGTAATATATTTTTTGTGAAAGTACTTGGTCAATACGTTGATTTTTTCATGTAAAATAAGCATACTAAGAATTAATTGCCCTTTCATTATTGTGGATACTGTACTGTCTTTGTCACCAGAAATCCTGGGGGGGGGGGCACGGGTGGACCTGGGGGTAAGCCCCCCCCCCTCCCCTCAGGACCCCCCTATTTACGCCAATGGGTGAATGAATGGTGATGCATGATGAAATTACACACAATAAAAAAGTGCGGGGAATTTAAACCGGATGTAATGAATAATATATTTTAATGTTTAAATTCCAAAAAATTCAAATAAACCCGCGAAAACTAATTGATTTTATTGAACTTTTTGAATCTGTTCCCCCTCTGGATCCAATCCTAGCAAGGCCCATGATGGCAACTCGTCAATATTGATTAGTAATTAATTGGCTTATACGTTTTTGGCTTGTTGGTCTAGGGGTATGATCAATTTTTTTTCGGAGGGGGTCCCTCTCACTTCACATGAGGTGAGGTAACCTCAATGTATTTAAAACTCCATTCTATCTTGTATGTACACTGCAAGTAAGGCCGTGCCCAGGTTTTGATTTCGGGGGGGGGGGGGGTCCAATTTTTTTAAAATGTTATTTATTAATGGATAAATTCTTCAAACCATACAGGTTTACATACAAAAATTTATTTGGGAGGGGGGGAGGTCCAGACCCCATGGACCACCACCCTGGGCACGTCCGTGACTGCAAGTATTTCGGACACCCTGGACCCCCCTCTGGCTGGGTATGATTCTTGTTTTGGGTGCAAGAATTCAAATCCCGGATGAGTCCAAATATTTCATAAATTTGTATCCAACTTCTAAAAAGGAAACACACATGTATGCATCCGGCCGTGATCCAGCAAACGTGGGACTAGACTTCGTGACCAAAGAAATAAATCTTTGCATTTTTATGTGACTTCGGAAATTGAATTTTTATTTTCTACCCCATTTTTTCTGAATTGGATTTCGATAAATTGTTTTCGTGCAATAGCAATTTATTGGGATATACTGTAGTAAGCAAAATGACATTAAGGGAATCTCTTGCAATTCAATAGATATAGGTTATAAGGTTGCGCGTGCGACAACCATAAAACTTATATTGGTTATAGAAAGACATTATTACGATTTACTCGCACGTATTTGTATTTGTTTCATCCGGCCACGGCTGGATGACATTCGGAACATAATAAAATAATAAAAATCGAATAAACGAAGTGCTCCAAAGTAACGGCAAAGGCTTTCACGGCTGGTGTCAGATGAAGAAAATTTGGGGTGCCAATTTTTTACGTAGGATATCCTCTTAAACGTCTTCGATGTCCACCTACACTGGCTAAAAGCGGTAATGGACAAGCTCAGACCAGCTTACGATCAATGACAAATTGTAGCAAGCATATGTGTGACTTCACTACGTTCGGGTCCGAGCAGGCATGTATCCAGGATTCTATTGCTTCATCACACCTAACAAATCATCACAGCCTCTCGCCTCTTTCTCGGCGGGGCATGAATAGTAGGCCACAAGTTCACCCGCAAAAACGTGGAACCCCAAAGTACGAAAAACGAAAAAATTTGATGGTAATAATTGTCGGTTTGAAATCAAATAAATTCCATTAAAATACCAAAAACACAACATAAATAGGACTGGAAATAAAAAGGTACAATAAGGTACACGAGCTTAGGGCATGTAGGCCTACATTACGAGCCTATTGGCCTAGGTAGGTGGCTGAGTTACGGGTGACGCATATACTGATAACAAAACCTACGGAGGGTCTCCAATCTAAATTAGGAAAGCGTGTCTTAAAAATATGTTAACAGCCACTGATTTGATTTACTAATGGACTCCGTCTAACTGGAGCCTTACCAACCAATTGCTAGCACTTTTATCTAGTTCAGGAGTCCTGGAATGTCGTCTGGAAGGAAGTGAGTTTGGTTCGAACCCCACTTGAGGTGAATTTTTTATTGGAATGAGTATCAACGATCGAGTGAGCCCCATTTAGCTGATTTGATTAACTAATGGCCTCAGTCTAACTGATGGAGCCTCAGGGATGGATCCAGACCATTTGGGGGGGGGGGGGGTAATTGGGGTGTAAAAATATAAGAAACTTATTATGTAGTATCGATTAAATAACTTACAACAGATATTTTTGGGGGGGGGACAGCTAATTGGAACGAAAAAAATTGAAAACAATAGAAATCGGACCGAACCGAAAAAATCAGCAGACCTGACCGTTCTATTCACGGTGCACTAATATCAACCGCCAACTCCTTGGCCTACCCTACTCACCTTGCATTTTGCCCGCCTTTATTCAAAAACTGTGTTATTGCCGGCTATACCATTTTGCATTTCGAATCTTTTCCGATAGGCGCCCATTCCACCGACCGGCTAGGGCTATTTACAAAACAAGAATTTTCTAGAGTTGGCTGGTGTTGTCGGTACAGGGAAAAGTGTGGTTGATTTTTTTTCGTGGAGGGAAGGCTGACAATAGCCCATACAAGAAGAGGAACAGTGGTCGACAGCTGTTTGTGCGAATTTTAATGAATATATCTGAGTTTTTTGGCCTGTAAAATAAATTAAATAACGCCAATAAAATCAGTTTACAGGCTTGTAATAGTGTAATACTATTTTTCTTGATATATTAAATAATAACCTATGAAAAACGCTATGTGGGATGATAGCGGAAAAGGTCCTGCATTTCTTCCACTTTCATTTATGGGTCTCTAATCGATATATGATATATATAATTAAAAAAACGATTTTGCCAACAAAAAAACCGTACTGGACTGGAGGTGTCCGAAATGCTCTTTAATTGTATTCCAGAGATCCAGACTTCAGACTTAACAGTGTAGAACTTAACATAAAATTTACAAGACAAACAAAAACACGTTTCAAAGACATTTAAACCAATCAAGTTACCGTATACTGTATCGTATACAAAGACTCGTACAGTCAAATTACTCTTTATCTAAACCAATACCTATCTGACTCCCCCCATAAGCTAAACACAGGTGAAAACCGCCATAGCTGCATGCTAGGCACCAAGTATCAATTTTAGCCTATTACTGGGTAAATTACATTGCAATTTCATCAATTTTGTTTCCGAGAAACAAATAAACTGCGCAAGGTTCAACACTCGGCTAGCCAATTTATTTAAATATTATCGTCTATAAGGGAATTTAGTAATTTGGCATGTTTTATTAAAGGATGGATATTCACGTTTTTTTCACGTTAGTCACGATTGAAGTTGGTTTTGTACTTTTCCGTGGTTTGGCCAAATTATATAGATTTTGAGCTAACCTCCTTTGTAGTCAGTTTTTAAATGTGTAGTTAGTTTCTTTATTATGCTCACGCGGCTTTTCTAGTTTTCTAGGTGCAACGGGCACAGACCCGTACCATGGGGCCATGGGAGCATTGGTGTAAATTACCAAATTAGGTACCTGGAGAGGAGGGGGTCTTAGGACCCCATGTGTTCCATGCCTCTAGTGATCAAAATCCGGGGAGGGGGAAGTTGGGTGGAGGTTTAGAACCCCAATAACTTTAAGATATTACTATCCATGATTGTAGTGCAGTTTCAAACATAAACATTGAACAATCCGTAAGGCCCCCATTCCACATACGTACAACGTCAATGAAAATTATGAAATTGATGGTGGCAGCAGAATTTTTAGTATGTAAAAATGTCTGCTGCCACCATCAATTTCATAATTTTCATTGACGTTGTACGTATGTGGAATACCCCCCTAACTGCGAAATTGCCAACACATTAAAATATTAGAATTTTCATTCAAATGTAACTGCAAGTTTGGAAGTTCTCTTTCATTTCGACCACGGCCCATCAGCCCAGATTCCACTGGTTCTTCATTCCTTCTTTCAGTGTTGCGGTTTCTTTAAAAAAAAATTATTATTCTCTACGAAAAAAAAATTTTATTTCCTCTAAAATTCTGTGGGTGGCCTGGAACTCTGCTTGATTCTACATTTTAATCTTAATCCGCCCCTAGCTCGATCAAGGGCGGATCCAGCGGAAAAAGTGGGGGGGGGGGTGTGTCACAAGTTGCTTCTAAGTTTAGAAGGAATTTTTTGTTTGTTGTTAAGTCAAGTTAAGTTTTATTCAAAAAAAAAATTCTACTTGGTATCCTATGAATTTACTCATCAGCCATTGAGCTCGATAACCGTGAAAATTGAATCTCTAGAAGTTTGTCGCCTTAAATGCCCTATACAGAGTTTGTGTATCCTAGGTAAACTACTCCCACTTTCTACTGTGTCATCCTTCCAACATATAATTCTCTGGACACGCCATGTTAAAATTTTCGAGGGACCAACATAACATGACATAACCCACTGCCAAAAGCACTTGGGAGACCATGTTACCTAACAAAAAAGTGGAAAATGCGCGGGAAGTTCAAATTGATAAATTAATTAATCCTCGGCTTTATTTTCGGTGAGTTTTAAATGTTTTCTCCCTTAGATGCAAACATCTTAATTAAAATTCTTATTATATTTCAAAATTCTACCTGTACATTTTAATATTTATTAGTATTTCCTTTAAAATATATAAAACAATGAAAATATTCTCTTATTGTATTCCAATAATTCCTTAATTTGAATTTCCCACGGATATTTTGACACCGGTGACACCTCACTAATGCGGTATTAAAAATTAACCCCGGTATTATGTTAATCTTAAATCGCCATAATAGGGCTGCAGGGCAATATGCAGATTCATCTCTGCCCTTTTAATAACTGTCATCCGAAATAAGCCCTTACCTTATTCTGCCACTGAAAATCATGATTACAACACAGAGCAAACTGATCGTGAAAGTGGACACTTCCGTCTATATAGATTTGTTTTGGATGGGAACTTTTTGTGCCGGCATGTTGGTGACACTCGCGCCCTGTTATTTCCACATCCGCCCCCAACTATTTTTTTGTCCGCTCACGAGTCAATTACTCGCAGGTTACTAAAGGATTTCGAGCCAATATTGGTACCAATTGCTCGTAATGGTATATACCAAATTGGTTCCTTTTTCTTTTTTCAATCCCATCCCATTACCGCCGGCTATGGTTGGTCGAATGTACTGTAATTGCTTTTGATTGGTTGTTTATTTGTTCATTCATTGTTTTTATTTAGAAGACAACTGACTCGTATCTGCGAGCTTGGTTAAGAGGATATGCTATGTACAAAATTGGTACCCCAAAATTAAATACTTTCCATATTTTATTTAATGACTTCGGCAAGTTATAAAAAATTTGGCTCATTTAAGTTGTAGAAGACAATCATATAATCGGTTATTACTTTTTGGGTTTGTAGTTCTTCCAGAAATCCCAGATTACGTGAAGTTTTAGTCCTGATGTGTTTAGTGTCTGGTATTTATGTAAGAAATAAGGCTCCAAAAATTTAATATTTCCTAATATTACGGTATATAATGCATAAGTTCCATGAGCCAATAAATCTTTAATGACTTGCTGTGTTAATTAAATAAAAAAATTAAACGTCAATAAAAACAACAAATTTTCTACGTCCTCTTAAGTCATGTTTTTACCAGTGGCATTGCATCAATGGTAAGCTTGTCTCAGCTGTTACATTATCGCTTGTGAACGGTGTAGGTTGACACCAAGGTCGTATACCAGCTGCCAATGGCCAAAAATTCATACGGAATCAATATAAATAATGTCAGAAACCCATGGGATCGTTTGGGTCCCCTTGTCCAATCCCTAGTTTCATAAGAAGTCCTGCTGGACATTAATATATGAACAGTACATATATATATATATATAGAAGACAACTGGAGACAGAGGCGGAGGCAGCGACCGGCACTGCGGGCAATTGCCCCCCCCCCCCCCTTGGACAGCAGTTATATTCTTTGCCTCTAAAATCTAAGTGTTACAGCACTCAAAATGCGCAAAACCTCACTATTTCAGCCCTATTTTTCAAAAAATTTCTCCCGGGGGAGAACCTCGGGCCCCCCTTGTCTACCACTATATTTGATTCTTTGTAATATATAAGCCTTGTTGCTCTCAAACTGCGTAAAAACCCCAATATTTCAGCCCTCTGGCTCCTAAGCAACTTTTATGAAAATGGGTGGAAAGGCGCCAAATTATACACCTCCAAAAACCTATCGTTACGCCACTGACAAGTGCCTCCCCCTTTTATGAGGTCTGGGACCGCCTCTAACTGGAGAGGGGAAACCTTACTAGAGTAAAAAAATCTAATTTTACATTAATTAAATTTTATATTCCATATACGATAATTTAAGTTAAATATTACTATGTATACTGTTATGAAGTTATGGTTAACATGAAAAAAAGACTTTATAGTCTAATTGTTCGCCAATTGTATTGCAATGAAGTCGCTATTCATTCATTCATTCATTCAATTAAAAATCAATTTATGAGTCATATATTATGTGATGTCAGAAAGTAATGTTCCTCTACGTTATGATGTGCAGCATAGTATGTGGCCGTCCATATATATCACCACATCCAATTGGCCACAGTTTTGAAACTCCTTCTTTCAAACATCCTCACCTCAGTGTCCGTTTTGTCTTACAAGTCACGTTCAATATAGCCATGTTTGATGGGCGTTAGTCATTAATAAAGCAGCAGAAACCGGGCTGATATAAGCTTCCGCAAGAAGCAAGCTTTCAGACCGACCACGGCCTATCAGCCCAGTTTCTACTGCATGATCATGTAACTAAATTTGAATCATTGCAGTCTCCTTATCGCACCCTCTTCGCTATCTTCTCCACCAATGGCTCCTGAACCGACAAGCTCTCTCCCATGTTCACCCTTCCCTGCTGACCCGCATGAACATTCCTCCTAGGCTTCTTCATCTTCTTCTGGCTCTACAGCCCTTGATGAGCTTTGGCTTCCTCGACAACACTCTTCCAGTCATTTTCGGTTTTGTACAACGCTCCACCATCTATACGGACTCGCGAAAGTCAGTTTCCAAATCATCCTTCCAGCGTTTTCGAGGACGTCCGGCCGGTCGTCTTCTGTCATGCTTGCTTTGTACAACTTTTTCGGCATGCGGTCGTCTGACATTCTTACGTGGTGTCTCAGCCATCGTATGCGTTGCGCTTTCAAGAACGGCTCTGAATAATACGATATGGATATACAGAATATTACACAGTAGGACTATCGTAATAGATTAATGCAGAGTCGTGACAGTAATGGCGGTGGCCATCAATTTGTCATTACAAGCCGGACTGACAATGAGCCTAATGAGCTTCCTCCACTAATTCTATTATAATTGTCCGCAGCCACGCCTTCCATTTGTTTATTGATAGTATCTGTGTGCCCACTGAATATATCGCCGCCATCTTTGTTTTTTTTACATTTAGCTTGATTTCGAGCACTGATTGATGTTTGAATGGGATGCATTTTTAGATATGAAAAAAAAACCAGGCTACAATACAATGTTGCGAATGTTGTTATAATAGCCTAATGTTCTATTGGATACTGTGTATGTAAAGATCTATATAATTTTTAATACTAATAACGCCCGCTTTCAGCATTTCTACTTCAATAACCCTGTTTGGCTTTGTGCTGATGTAGGCAGTGCCCTTGTCGCGGACATCAATAATTATTGTATGTATTTAGAAGGGGGGAGGGATTCACATGTTTGCATGGAGTACCAAAAGAAATGAGGAGAAGAGGTGTAACCGGGTGGACCTCCTGATTATAGTGGATTCCGAACCACTTGGAGAACATAGTAAAGACACACGATTAATTCGGAGGTGAGCAGGACTCAACGCGCACTTAGACTGGCATTGAGCAGTCTCAGCGCGTTATCATGTCTCACCATGCAACTTTGCACACTACCATAGGTTTAATATAATAATACTAACCTGCACAGTTAAAAGAACCGGTCCGAGTTTACTCGAACATGCTTTCCAATTTATCAAGTAGTAGCTAGAGAAAATGAGTAACTTCATGGTGAATAATTTTCCTATAGTTAAATTTCGGGCATCTCGGGGGGGGGGGGGGGGGGGTCCACCTGACGTCACTGGAGGTGAGGTAAATTTTAGATAGGTCAGGCCAACAAATTACCACACAGCAATAATGCATTTGGCCGTGAATTTTCTATCATTTTTTCAAAAACACAAAACCAAATAGTTTTTTGGGAAAGCAGTCTGTCCGGTTTCGTTACTCAATTTAACACCTAAAACATGCCTGAAGGTAGAAATCAACGATGGAAAGGTTTCACAGAGAAATTATTTTTTAAGACATTTTTCATTAAAATTTAGTTATTTTTATTTTTTTACCCCCAGAAGCAAACTATCAAGGGGCAAGTGACCCCCGCATATTGTCAACATTAATAACGACTACAATATATTTGTGAATTTAAAAGAAATCGTTGGAGCCGTTTTGTATAAATAATTTTTTTAGACTTTTTTTTGGAATTTTTTGAAAATAAAACCCCCCCAAATTGAGATAGCCCTAAATAAAATTGTCTCGAGGTATGATTTTTGTGAACCTACATGCTAAATTTCATCAAAATCGACCGAGTAGTTTGCCCGGAAATCGACGTACAGACAGACAGAGCGACAGACAGAGCGACAAACCGACAGACATTTCGTAAAAACCAGTGTTTTGGGTTCCTGGGACCTCAAAACGTGTAAATCCGTTGAAATCTCGGAATCGAAAATTTCGACTATCACATTTAAAAAAATGTAAGTTATATAAAATGTATATTTATTTTGAGGAATTTAAATGCAAAGTTACTTATAATTTTATTCTTATTTGTCACAGTTGTTGAGCTACTATACGGGATTGAAAATATTGTCAACCGTTAAAAGGTTCTTTCTTATTTTTCTTCTTCTGGCTCTGGATAGAGCCCTTGGTGAGCTTTGGCCTGCTCAATGGCACTCCTCCAGTGTCCAGTCACCTCGGTTTTGTAAAACGCTCCACCAACTCATCTTTCCAGCGTTTTCTAGGATCGTAGAACGTGTAAATCCGTTGAAACTGCCTGTCTTTTCCTGCTGTAAACATACCATTGGTCATGGCTTCATGGACATGGCAAAATCAAACCACATGAGAATTTTTCTCTGAATAATCCAAATTATGGCTACATTCAGAAGCCCGTATTCTCTAACATGATGCTTTACAGGGGCTATGTAATCCTGTCCCACTGCAGCAATGGAGATAGTACTGGACTTCCCACCCCTCCATGTTGTAGTGGAAACTTCAGCAGAAATGGCATTACTAGGAGTGGAAGGGCAATTAAGAGAGACTCAGCCTCTCTGACTACGTCTGACCACTGCCTGGATATGCCAAGCGATAGAATCCATCCAAAATACTGTTTTAGGAGGGAATTCGAAACTATATTAGGGACAATGAAAGAATGCTGCGAATCAGCAGGAATTCTCAATAGTCACACAATCAAGTGGTTTACTGATGGCTCTAGGCTAGGAAGTACCAAACCTAGAACTGGCCTTGGCGTCTTTGGTCCTGGGGTTAAATATCTGGAGTCTCTTAGGGAGACAACTGTAGTCTTGCAGATTCTGCAATGAAGGTGCGGAGGACCTGCGATGCGATGCGATGCAATCGCACGAAGAAGAGCAGCATGCTCGGAAAGCTTGCAGTTACATGTAAAAGACCTACCACTTCTGAATCCCCTCAAGATCCTGGCTCTGGTGAGGGAGATAGGCCTCGAGAAAGTGATGTAGAAGTGATGTAGATACTTTGTTGTAGGGGGCACAATAGGCCAATAGGCTTAAGTGCACACAGGTAACACCTGTACCCCAATTTATAAAAAAAAAAAAAAAAAAAAAAAAAAAAAAAAATCCGTTGAAATCTCGGAATCGAAAATTTCGACCATCACAAAGCTTTCCTTATACTACGTATAAATTGGAAAGCAAAAATTTGCCCCCCTCCTAATCCAATCTTGGCAACGCCCATGTATATTCGTTATGCTCTCAAAGTGTCAAAAGTGCAAATAGTCCGAATAGTCACACAGACGCACATATACTCAGTGGCGGATTTGGTTTTGTGCGGATATAGACACTGCCCTTGCCGCGGACATTAATAATTATTATTGTATGTATAGTAGAGGGGGGGGGGGGGGGGTTACTAATGAAACCACTATCTTTTATTTCAAAAAGAAATGCGCACCTAAATTAGAAAAATTATTCCTTAAATGTCTGATAATTATTAAATAATATGCACCAAAAAAATCGTTAACGTACGCGCGCGCGGATATAGGCATTTACCTCAGTTGGTTATTGGTAAATTCGCCACTGCATATATACGGTACTGTCTAAAACAATGTCCTACCTCGGCAATATAGAGCTCTTGTTGTCAGTTAGCCCAAACTTGACCTAGGTAGGTCTCGCGAATTTGTTATAATGGAAGAGCCAGTATAAGAAATGAATGGACCAGAACGGATGTGGTAATGAACCGTCGCGAATCCCCTGCAGTTGAGGTAGGCTCAATTACGTCAATTATTGCCCACTAAAGGTGCCATATTGTCTCTGAGATTTTTTGCTTTCCAATTTATACGTAGTATAAGGAAAGCTCTGTGATGGTCCAAATTTTCGATTCCGAGATTTCAACGGATATACCTACACGTTTTAAGGTCCCAGGAACCCAAAAAAGTGGTTTTGACGAAATGTCTGTCTGTCGCTCTGTCTGTCTGTATGTCTGTCTGTCTGTCTATGTGTCGATTTCCGGGCAAACTACTCGGTCGATTTTCATGAAATTTGGCATGTAGGTTCACTAAAATCATACATCGGAAACATTTTTTGCTTTGCAATTTATACGTAGTATAAGGAAAGCTTTGTGATGATAGAAATTTTCGATTCCGAGATTTCAACGGATTTACACGTTTTGAGGTCCAAGGAACCCAAAAAAGTGGTTTTTACGAAATGTCTGTCTGTCGCTCTGTCGCTCTGTCTGTCTGTCTGTCTGTGCGTCGATTTCCGGGCAAACTACTCGGTCGATTTTGATGAAATTCGGCATGTTGGTTCATAAAAATCATACCTCGGGACCATTTTTTTATTTTGGTCTAACTCAATTTGGGGGTTTTTATTTTCAAAATACACCTAAAAAACGTCTAAAAAAATTATTTCTCGAAAACGGCTCCAACGATTTCTTTTAAATTCACATGTATTGTAGTCGTTATAAATGTTGACAAAATGCGGGGGTCGCTTGCCCCTTGATAGTTTGCTTCTGGGGGTATAAAAATAAAAATAACTAAATTTTAATGAAAAATGACTAAAAAATAATTGTTCTGCGAAACCTTTCTATCGATGATTTCTACCTTCAGGTATGTTTTAGGTGTTAAATTTAGTAACGAAACTGGACATGTTGCTTTCCCATAAAACTATTAAGTTTCGCACAAAAAATTATTTTTTGAAAAAATGATAGAAAATTCGCGCCCTGCCATTATTGCTGTGTGGTAATTTGTTGGTTTGACCTATCTAGAATTTACTCCACCTCCAGTGACGTCAGCTGGACAACGCCCCCCCCCCCCCAGATATCGAAAATTTAGCCATATTTACCACGAAATTACTAATTTTCTCTAACTACTAATTGATAAATTGGATAGCATGTTCGAGTAAACTCGGACCGGTTCTTTATTTTCGCCGGGACCGAGATGTCTGAGGGGAGGCGCTGCGAGAGGTCACTTGTGACTATTATACTTGTACATAATCTTAGGCGCATATTCCACCTTCGTCAATAGTCAATAGTAAATGTGGTATTGACGTGGTAGCAGACATTAAACACAGTCTAAAAATGTCTGCTACCACTTCAATACCACATTTACTATTGACTTAGGTGGATTAAGAGCCGTAGCCTATATATTGCAATTACATTGGGTTTCACGGCAAGAGTCATACATATATAATGGAAAAGGAGCAAGAATGTAGAGCCTAAGACAGGGGTTGGGAACCCGTGGCTCTGGAGCCAACCATGGCTCCGAACTCCGAAGGACTTCTGGTGTGCCTCCACTCGGCTAAGGCTAGATGCCTACTCTTCCGCAGAAAATAAATAATTTTCACTGATTGAAATTTGAAATTGAAATTGGAAAACGACTTTATTGAAAGAAAAAAAATGCGAACAACAAGACTATAAAGTCTTGTTTTCATGCTAACCCTAAAAAAATGCATTATTGATGAACGGTTAAAATTAAAAAGTGAAGAAGCAAGAGAGGAAGAGAGGAAAAAAGAGAATGGTAAATATATACGGGGGGGGGGGGATCCATTGTCATCACCATTACAAGACCGAAGATAGTCTCAAGCGTTTCCTGATTCCTAAAAAAATAGAAAAATAGAAACGGGAAAATAATTACTTCTAATACTTACTAGGCCATAGTAGTGCGCAAGTAAGTATAAGTTTTGTGCTTTAAAATATGTTTACTCTGCTTTATTTGGTGTCAATATATGATACACTATGTATAATGTATGGCTCTCAGAAGATTTTTGAGTCGCTAGAACCGTGAAAATTGATTCCATGTAAAAAAAATGTGTTCGACGCCTGGCCTAAGGTATAAAAATATATTCGAAGTAGATATGCGTAGCGCCACTGAATATGTCAACTGCAGCTGCTGACAAAACGGTTTGTAAGCACGCCTTGAGATCGATCCATCATACAGTAAATTCCCTGATATCAACAAACAAATTCGCTCATCACAACCTCCGATTGAATACCCAATGTTACCAACGGTACAACAACAAAAAAAAACGTTCACTATTGATTGTCCATGAAATGTAATATTGAGGAACCTTTCTTTGTCAAGATTAGTTTGGAAAGTTGCTCCTCCGCTGGAAAATACGAGGTAATTCCAGAATTAGTCACAGTCGAGCATGCGCACAAAGGCCAAATCTATATGATATTTATATACCGTCTAAATGATTCCATCACCTCAGAAATCAGATTATCTTACCCGCCGAAAATGACTCTGGCCTTCTTTTGTGATGCCATCAGTAACCATAGCCGGAATTTTAATTCTGTTTTTGTCCAGACTGGTACGCTAGTAGTGCAGATATTTAATTCGGTTTATTGTGAAGCAATGATACGGCAAATTTTTTAAAAAGTTTTTGTAAACGTTAATTACTTGGTGCTGGTGGTTGAGAGGTGTTAAAGGTGTAGGGTCGTAATGAATTTATTTGAAATTCGTTCCGTATAGCTGCGCGTTTAATATAGCTACCTGGTACCTCACTTTTACTTACGTCATCGTATGCGCGGGTTACTTGGTCTTTTAACATTGACGTAATTAGGGGGCCTGGGGGGGGGGGGGACTTGGCCACCCCCAGGTACTTGTCAATCCCCCCTCCCCGCCCCCAAGGTTTTTTGGGGAATGTAAAACAAATGGATTGAAAAAAACTCAATAAATAAACGAATAATTAAAAATAAAAAATAGCATAAAAATAATTTAAAAAAAAAACATCACTATCGCAAAAATTCGACTTTCTTATAGGTATTATTATTATTATTATTATTATTATTAACACTAGTGTTATGTATTCAATGGTATTATGGATGTTTCTAATTTTGGAGTTGTGGACTGTTGTTAATGTTTGAATCTGCACTGCAATCACGGATATTAATATATTATGGGTGTTAGCATTTAAAGCATACGAAGCCTCCCCCTCGCCTCCCCGTACACATGGGGTCTTAGGCTATAGATTTGCGACGGGGGGGGGGGGAGGGGGGTAGGTAGGTATGGAATAAACTAGCCTAAGGTCCGAGGCCACCATAGCAGAGTCTACTGAGCTTAAGAAAGCAAAACTGAATTTTGGTAGTAGTAGTATAGTATGACTAGTATGGTTGGACACAGTCCCAGGTCACAGTGTGCCATAGGACAGAATATGAATATTGGTAAATACAAGTGGAAATATAGAAAGAACAGAACAAATTTTTTTTTTTTTAATTTAAGACCTTTTGAAGGGAATGGCAAACGAAAATACTATGTGGATGATGAAATTTTTCATGACGGGGGGGGGGGGGGGTCCTGACCCCTGGATCCTCCCCGTAAATACGGCCTTGCCTAAGACCCCCAGGTATTTTGGCAATTTATGCCAATGTATTTTACTATAGTGGTATAGGACATGTGTGAAACACGTCAGAATATAGTGTCATCTATAAATCTAAAAGAAACACGTATTGACGTATAACTACTATCCACCGGCCCAATAAGTAGACTGGGGCGATACATACTGCATAACAAGTGTAAATGCTAAAATTTCTGCTGCAAGTTGCTTACTTTTATGATTATACGTACCCAAACTTATAGTTAAGTCATACTTACTTACTTTTTTTAGTTGATGTTTATTGAATATTACTTAGAGTCTGAGGCCATAATTATAATACTCTAGACGCGGCATTCTAGATGCATGAGAAAGTTGGGGCACCAACATTATGTTTATCTTTTGCCAGCGGATGACGTCACAGTCCAGATTTATTGCGGGCAAAAGATTTATTTGTTCACCAGTTACCAGCAACCGAGACTTTGTTGCCAGGTAACTTGGTCACCCGAGTGCTTTTGCCATTGTGTGACGTCATTTTATGTTGGTCCCTCGGAAATTTTAACATAACGTGTCTAGCGCGTATCATATGGTATTATATGGTATACAAGCAAAACAGTCAAAATCGAATCCGTCGAGATCAAAATCAGACGTGTCAATAACGCTCAATGGATTTCCCGTGTTGGGAATTTCTACTATCTAAAATAAAAATTTAAAATAAATTAAATTAAATGTATAATAAAGGATTAACTAAAAACTATACTACATAATCTCAAAATGTAAGATAAAATGTATTTGGGACCACCCGTTACTACATAATAACTTATGTAAGTTATTATCTGATATAGTCAGCAAAGCAATGACCACAAATTACACTGTATGTACCAACTTATTCCTAAAATTGAAAGAAGCAACCCACATTATTCAAAGAGTGATTGAAATACAGAGACCAAACGCAAGGAAATACTTGATTTGAAAAAAACGAGGGTATACAGTATGTACGTACAATAATTTTGGGTAATGATAGATATGGCCACACAAAAAACCCAATGTTCCCCGAATTGAAAGGAACGTGTTCGTAGGAAATTGAAGATTAGTCTAACTAAATTGTGTTAGGATATGAAAAGCCACGATAAACGATGCATTATACCGGAAATGATAGGGAGGCTCGGTCAATTTTTGGTTCGTGAGTGACAAAATTTCGACAAGTAATAACCGTAATCTAATTGTTACGCTCGTCTTTTTTCGTGGCCGACATTCAACAAATTACATAGGATGAGACCGGGGACAGTTATGGCCGATGTAACGTGACGGAATTAGCCTAACCCTTTTTTTGGGGCCCTTTTTCGGGGCCAGTTTTGGATGAGATTTTAAATGGGGTGTTGCTGTGACATAATACGCAATATATTATATATTTATTACATTAATATATACTGTTGTACGAATTAATGGTGGCAGGGGGTTTCTTGATGTTACCTCATCATTATTTGACACTATATATCTAGATTATGTGCCTACCGAGTGATTTACTTATTTTTGTAGGCTCGATTTAAGCATGTACCCGCCATGTACGAGCCCCCCCCCCCACCCCCAAATTTCTGGAGGCCCCTCAGACCCCCTCGCCCGACAGTTGCCTATGGCCCAACTGCTTAATGCTCAGCATTGAGCCAGGACATGGAGAGTAGGGTTACGGACTTTTGCCCGAAAGGTTGTTGGTTCGAGTCCCACACTTGCTAAATGCACGTGTCGTACTCATCACGGGTAATAACCTACAGAGGCGACTGAAAAGGTCGATCGGATACATTCATTAAATTATTTGTATGCGATTTATCTTTATTAAAAAAAAAAAAAAAAAAAATCAGGTGGTCCTATAGGCCACCCTAGTTGAGGAGTGTGAGAGAAGGCTTTATAGCCCAAACTCCTATAGTTCGGCTTAGTACAAAAAGTACCTTAAAGCAAAAAGTCATTACTTCTTTATTTATTTGGGAGGGGCCCTATTTCCTCGTGGATCAGGGCCATATTCGCACCCCCCACCCTCCCCTGATGCAAATCCTTGTTCTGTCCATAATGGTCGCACCTTGCTGGGTGGTCCTGGTTGAGAAGGTGCCGTAGAATAATGCAATTCATCTTTCAATGCCTCCTTCATCAAAGATTGGCGATCACCATGGC
The DNA here is from genome assembly GCA_963971405.1 of Psococerastis gibbosa. Taxonomy (NCBI): domain Eukaryota; kingdom Metazoa; phylum Arthropoda; class Insecta; order Psocodea; family Psocidae; genus Psococerastis; species Psococerastis gibbosa. Next base: position 47,962,816 of record OZ020486.1, on the reverse strand, counting down.
AATTGTAGACTTAAGTAGTCACGATAACTATACTAGGGAATTGCAATGCAGCGGTTTCCCATTGTCTTCTGCATCCTTATTATGCCGTTGACTCTTCATTGAGTTCCTCCACCTTCAGGGCCAGTTTCCCAACCCGAAGACAAAAAGCACTGAAGACTGTGTTTTTCCCCTATCTGTTAGTCGTCATTACGCGCTTCCAGCTTCATGACGATGACGAGGAGGTACAGATTAGAGAATTTTGCGTCTTCTGAGTTCTGAGCCCATAAGGCATCACTCCGAAGCTCAGCTATACTTTCATGACGAATTCCAATATATAGCCTATACTAGCTCATAGTGCTTGCAACAGCTCTCCTAAAAAAAATGGGTGTTAAAGTCCTCCCCAAAATAAATCCTGGATACTTGCCTGCATATGCTTGAATCATGAGGTTGTCTAAAAAAATCTAAATAAATAAATAAGGACTTTTTATTGTTTCTATTACTTAGCCAACCTAGCGGAGTTTGTGCTATAAAGCCCTCTCTTACACTCAACTAGGAAGGCCCGGGACCGCCTGCTTTACATGCCCTCCGAAGCATGGCCAGAGAATGTAGCCAGTGTGGGACTCGAACCAACAACATTTCGGGTGAAAGTCAGAGTCAGAGTCCGTACCACTACGCTGCATGTCTTGAAATCGCTATTGATTTTTTGCTGGCTTTATAATTGCTGGGCCTTCAAAGAATGGTTTATATCTCATAGTTTTGCATATATAGGTAGTTTTTCCTCTAAAACCATTGGCTGGAAACCCCTGAAATAAATCCTGGATACTCGCTTGCAGATGTTCGGAATCTTAAGTTTGCCTGAAAAATCTAATGATTTTTCTATGATTCTGAATTTATAATTACACCCAGCTGTTGGGCCTGCAGAGAACGGTCCATGTTCTTTGCATATAATTTCGTCAGGACCAAGGGCGGATTTTGCCTCCAATTTAGGGGGGGGGGGTCGTCAATGGGCAGGTTCAGTGGATTATAACATTAAAAAACATTATTTTTAATTCCCACTGTAAACACATTGTTATCTAGTGTATTAAGTTTATTTTTTTTTGGGGGGGGGGGGGGTCCAGACCCTCCGACCCCCCTGAAATCCGCCCTTGGTCAGGACATGTAGAGCATTGGTACGGACTCCGACTTCCACCCGATAGGCTGTTGGTTCGAGTCCCACACTTGCTACATTTCCTGCCCGTGCATTGTTGGGCATGTGAAGCAGCCGGGCCTTCCTAGTTGAGTGTAAGAGAGGGCTTTATAGCCCTAACTCCGCTGGGTTGCTCTTATAGTAATAGAACAAAAAGTTATTGTTTATTTATTTATTATTTATAATTTCGGATTTCAGCAACAATTTTAACGGTTTTCCCACTAAAGCCATCAGCTGGAAAGTATAACAGCACAATTTTTCCAGTTATATTTTCCTCTATTTGTCTATTTGGGCTGCCGTTCGGTTAGGACGCATGAGTGGTTCGGCTGGGGCTAATTCGCAGGTGCCCGACCGCAGAGCAACGCGCTCCGACTCTTCCCCGAATCAATAACCATTTGTTTTTCTTTTTTTTTCTTCCAGCATCGGTTTCGGGTCGTGGTTGACTGTTTACACTAATCGCGCGCCATTCAGCCAAAGCCGAGCACAATCCGGCATTTAATGCACCATGAGTTGCCCATTCCACCGTGGTGATGTGCGCCTATGATTCATAACAACCCCCCTTTTTTCATTCATTGGGGTAGCTCTCATCACAGTTTTTAAAGCTGTGGATACTGGAAAGTGCAATCAGAAGAAAGCCGCCATGTTTTTTTTTACTATTCCACTTCGGATTCGGTTTTCCGAAGAAGAACGTAACGAAAACGGGTGGAACAAAAATTTACCCCTAAATGGAGACATCATTAATGATCCAATTGTGAAAGTGGCCGGAATGATTCTTCCCGTCTGTTGAGGTCTGTCAAGGACGGATTTTAGGAGGCGGGGGGTCAGAGAGTCCGGACCCCCCAAAATAAATTAACTTACACTAGATAACAAAGGGTTTACAGTGGGAATTAAAAATAATTATGTTTTTTAATATTATAATCCACTGAACCTGACCGCTGACCCCCCCCCCCCCCCTAAATTGGAGGCAAAATCCGCCCTTGGGTCTATCCTTCAACCATTTCGGATAGGTCAGTGAAGGTATGCGTAACTTAGTTTTTCGTGTCGCATATCCTAGTTTCTGCCAACCTGACGCCATGGTCGGTGCACACCCTAAGGTCGCTGAAGTCTTCAGGCCTAAGCTTTCGATGAAATGTAACTACTGTATAGTGTCTAATGATAAATTAGTAGTGATTCCTTGAAAAAGGGGCTGTCATCAATTCATAGAAAGGCCTTCAGGTTTGTGATTATGCAATAAGTAATAACGAATCACATGCAATAAAATTTTTTGAAGTGAAGTAAAGTAAAGTAAATCTGCATTACATAATTATTATTATTGAAAGAAGTAAGTATAAGTGGTTCAGAGGGGCACTGTTAGGATTTTCCCGTGATGGGGCCTTCAAACTAAGACTAGTTAATTATTATTAATTTTAATATACAAACTAACATAAAAAAGACTAACTTATTTTAAATACGATAAAAAAATTAATCTTTGTTTGTATATAAAATAGTTTTTTTTGTAGAAAGGAACAATGAAACATATACTTTCTGTAATAGTCAATGAAGACTGTTGTTGTTGCTGTTGTTGTTTCTAACGCCTTCTTTCAGAATTTCTGCTTTAAGTAAATCTGTCAGTCTCGCGGGGGGAGTGAGTCGGTTTATTAACTTGAGGCACCCTAAGGTCAGACTCCTTCACCTCGGGGGAAAGAGGAGTTGACTGACAGGGTGGACCTCCTGATTATAGTGGATTCTGAACCACTTGGGGAACATGGTAAAGTCAGGAGGTGAGCAGGACACGCACGTAGACTGACTGGTATAGTCTCAGCGCGTTATCATGTCCCACCATGTTCCCATGCAATAATCACTGAATGAAGACGATATACGTAGTAAAATAGTAAAATATGTACTTTTTGCATGTATACACACATATACGATATATATATAGTATTATACAACATAATATATATATTTTGTATCATGACGTATCACTATTCATCTCTATAATTAGTTACAAGTCATATATCATCATATAAGGTATGCAGAGATAACAGATAAGACAAAAAAAAAACCTCACATGAGACCTGATAACCTGATCACTGGCAGAGGATCTTCCACTGGCGTAAATTCCCAAAATTTCTGGGGGGGGGGGGCTCCCCCGGAGCAAAAAAAATCAATAAATGGGCCCCCAAATTAGTGAGGGTTACGCATTTTGCAAGCAGTACAGTTGAGATTTTACCGACGAATAAACTTACCTCGTAGAAAACTTTTGAAAAAATAGGTCTGAAGTATTGGGTTTTCAAGCATTTTGAGTAATATAATATTATTGTGAAAGTACTTGGTCAATATGTTGATTTTTTTAATGATGTCTTTCATGTAAAATGAGTATTCCAAGAATTATAATTTCCCTTTCAGCACCTCCATAACGTCTTTGTCACCAGAAATCCTGGGGGGACTACGGGTCGCCCCCCAGGACCCCCCTATGTACGCCAACGGGATCTTCTACCCTTACCATGGCTTTAGTTCATTGGTTGGTATTTTAGGATATGGTGGGAAATATGGTAATCGTATTTTTCCCCTGTTACAGTGAAGGCAAGGAGCCCATTACACTGCGATATTTGTCGCGGGCCCAGTGGGGAAAAAGGCTATCATGTCGTATCTGGAACATAGATCTTCCTCTCTTTTTTATTTTACTTCGGAGAGGGCTTGCGATCGTATAGCAACCAGTAAAATGTCTACTGTCTGGAAAGGCCAATTCTATCTAGGGTAAAATATAAAATTTCGGTGAGTTTCTGGCTACGGGCCTGAACCCGATAGAAGCCATGCCCCCATGGCCCCCCGCCTTAAAATTTCTAGCACCGCCCCTGCAATTTATCCAATGTAGCTCAAATTGACTCAGCTATAAGGAGTGGCGAAGCAATTCGATTTCACCACTTTAATCTACAATTAATTAACAACCATCATGCAAACAATGGAGCGCTTTCGCAATATACTGTATATAACTTATTGTAATAAGGGGCCGCACTCCATCGCTAATAGTAAACAAAATACGAGGCGAAAATAGAGATTGCATACCTCTAACTACAGGCCCCTTCATTACAATGTATACTAATTAATCAACGTGTGGATAAGGCATAATGAGCCAGAAAGAATGGCGGTATGTGGAGCCCATAGAGGGTATAGGGGGGCGGGCTAGGGGCGGGGCCTCATAACACAAAGGGCCCCGGAGAGGGGGCTGTACAGGGCCCAGTCTTATTGAGTCCATTACACGCGACGGGTCAAGTGTTTAAAAACGGTGTATAGTTCAGGTATGGGTTTATTGTTTTTGTTTTGTATGGGTGGATTGGAGTGGGGGTAAACGGTTTTCGATTGTCGATTCAATTGTTTATACGAGAGAGTTGTAGTAGTTTTTCTTCTTTTCTTAAGACGTTTATAGGGTGTGTCCCGCACGCCTCACGCAGGCATGGGGAGCCCAAATTGTGGTGTATTTTGATATCGTATAATTTTTGGGAATAATAAAGAATTCATCTTCTTCTGATCTTCTTCTTTTAATCCCTCTTGAACTATACTGCCTCAGGTTTTTCAACCAAAAGTTCTTGTTCTGCACAGGGAGCCCTCTGTCCTTCTCTGGTAGTGCGTAACTTATTTGAAATGAAAGGTTAAATAAATAAATAAATATATAACTTCCGTTGTGTTCCATTTTTATTTATTTTTATTTTATTTCGATTACCAACTTTTTTCATCCTTGACATTTCCCACTTTACCAATGCTATTTATGGCATTATACTTTGTGTAACTTAACACAAAGTGGTGCATTATAGCCAGCCAGTAGTGGTTCCAGGTCGAATTGCAACAGGTGCATGAAGGTTCCTGGTACAATGTCAATATTAAGCATGCTTGAGCCTGCCCATTGACAAGTGCTGTCGGTGTGGGTTGACATCGAGGAGTGAACCCGATTTACCAGTGGCTAGATATTTTAAGCTTACACTTGGAAAAAAAATCCCATAGTGTTCGACCAAAGATGGGTTCGTTGACTGGGCAAGATTTAATGGGACAATTGAAGACACAAGTATATAAAGGTGTTAATTCGCATAATGTCGTTTTGAGATAAGCACATCTAAAGCTTTTGCTGATACCGACTACCTTCTCAATGTTAACTTCTTTGACATTGAATTTCTCCCGATTTCTTTTTCAATTGATCACACATTCCCCCATGTTCCTTTACATATTAATTTCTGTATGCGAATACATCAAACAAGCAATGTTCGGTGGGATGGTTGGGAACAGAAAAATGAAAATTTGTAACTTAAAATCACCTTCATCCACTCGTGCCTTCAATTGTTGCATGATTCCTCAGACTCAAGGGTCAGGGGGAATCTGAGGTACAACCCGACCACGATAGGGTGGCACTTGGTACACTTTGTTTATTCGAAACCTTACATAAGCGGAACACCGAGTTTATTCGATTTTTATAAGTGTTCCAAATGCTATCCTATAGTGGTCGGGTAGCATCCCATATAAGACAGCAGTACATACAGCAGTACACATGGAATTTACCCTAAGGAACAAGACGAAGGCGAGGCTGATGATGTATTCTATATATACGTACCCGTAGATGTATTTGAAACGGCAGGCGCAGGCCAAATCTCCGCCCTTCTGGTTGCTTTGGTCTCTCCGAGCCTGGCTTGGTCCATCCGCTTCTGTCTCACTGTACAAGTAGGGTAGGTCCATAGACCTTCTATATAATAATATTGGGGGTCTATCCTATAATCCTATAATATGGTTTTTGGATAAGCCTTCTAACTTAATTTGATAAGCACACTATGACATTGAGTTGTAGGGTTAGCCAATGCCTAATCAGTACCAAACTTGGACATATGCGGGGGGGGGGGGGGCATAGCGGAATATTGTGGGGGTTTCTCTAAGTTGTAAGCCTAAGCCAGTCTAGGGTCGATTTCAGTGAAGCAATAAAACTTGAGATAAATTAAGAAGAACCCTTGAACGTTCATATAATGTCTTCATTTCATTGTTTAATTACTATATTAATTGCTTTTCGCATTGCAGTTTGAATCAGGCGGGTAAGGTATGCGTCCCCAGCGTAAATAATAATCGGCAAAACGTGGTGACAGAGATTGAGCTCCCGTCATAAGCTAATCACAGTCATTAAGATTGCAACTTAAGTGCGCAGAAACGTACTGCGCCGGTTCTGTTGGCGAGCCTGTCTGCTGGATTGTACATTTCTTCTTCATTTGCCGCAATTTCCTATTTTTCGCTATTTCGACAACAAAACAAAATTAAAGTAATTAACTTTTTTAAAGGAAGTTTAAATAATAATGTAAACTTTAACAAGCACCCAAAATAAATTAAGAACCTAAGTAAAAAAATGCAGTTTTCATGTAACTTTAATGGCGTCCAGCATGCGTCGGAAATCGTTTTTAAGGCACTATATACCCGGGTATTGTCATCCGCCATTTTTTATCCTATATTTCCTATATGCTAAGTGTTGTAATTAAATTAAATAAAAGTAAAAGATTGAAAAAAACGAAAACCAGTTTTAGAATTTTTTTATGAAACACTTCCCTAATTGGTAGAACGTTTTTTATATAAAAAATAAATAGACAACGATAAATTTCTAATAATAAATAGGTAAACGCCCAATGCTTGGCTTATACACCAGACTTATAATGGATAAAAAATGGCGGATGACAATACCTGTCTAATATAGAGCCCTAATCGTTTTGCAACAACAATTTCAAATTTCAATTTACTATGCTTTTAGGATTTGGAATATAAGGTAAACCGGTAAAATGATAATAATAATAATAATAATAATTTGTGAATTTTTCTTAATTGTTCTTACATCAAAGCAAAAAAACCGGTCCGAATTTACACGAACATGCTTTCCAATTTATAAATTCCTAGTCAGAAATTTTTAACTCTACATCAGTGTTCTTTTGGCAACCTAATCTGTGATAACAGTTATGATATTAATGTTAATTGTGCTAATTGTAAACCTCATTGTAATAATAGCTGCTTTAAATTAAACACAGTTAATTCAACCAAGTACCTAGGTGTCATCATTGACCAGAATATGCTTTGGCGGAGTCACGTACAATTAACAATGGCTAGAAGAACTATATGTATAAATTTCATGAGCTACGAACTGTTTTAAACAAATCTTTACTACGCAACGTGTACTTTGGCTTAGTTCAATCTATTGCTAGCTATGCTGTTGTTTCTTGGGAACCACTTTGAATTCAATAATTAAAATAGCTCTTTTCCATCCCAGACGGTATTCTACTGAATTAATATACAAAGAGTTCGAAGTTCATACTTTTATACAGTTATATTTTTACTCGCTGCTTGTGCATGTATTCATGCTAATAGCCTTTCAACTGATCACACAATAAAGACATCATTGCAGCGACATTATATTAACACATGACACCGACTAGCCAATAACATTTACACTCAGCCGGCACGAAAAATTATAAATGAGCATGCACCCAACTATTTAGCATGTGAGATGTTTAATGCCATGCCAGTAGAAATCAAAGTATTAAAAGGCAATGAAAATTTTTTTAAGGCAGCAGTGAAAAACAAACCACGTAACTAACCTTTCCGATCAACACCTGCTGACCATATTGTTTTAGCTTTTTAATTTTGTTTTGTTTTAGCTTTTTAATTAACACACTTTTTTTGTATGTAACCTTTCAATTTTTTTTTTTTTTTTTTTTTTTTTGTGAAACATTCCACATTTTAAGTACACATTAGGTACGACTGAATATTTTAAGTTTGTAATTGTACATTTTAATTGTATCCCGGCAACACAAGTCCTCTTGAGGAACTTATAGCGGCGCGATAACTAAGTAATGGTGTTTCTTAATTGTAGTTTTTTCCAAATAAATATTAATTCATTCATCCATTCAAATTAGTAGATATAGACATGTGTAATTTCATAGGAAATTAATTTCCCTATGGTTAAATTTCAAATCCCTCGAGGGGGGGGGGTCCACCTCAATATATTAAAAACCCCTTAAAATTTAATTGCATATTCTGGAACGAACAGACCAATGCATTGTAACAGTAGTAACCATGACACATGCCACGTAATGTATTGGAGCGTAAATTTTCCATAATTTCTCAAAAAATAATTTTTTTGCACAGAAGCAAATATCATTTTGTGAACGCAACCTGTCCGGTTTTGTTACCCTATTGAACACCTAAAACATACCTACATACCTGAAGGTAGAAATCATCGAAAGAAAGGTTCCGCAGAAAAACAATTTTTGAGTCATTTTTCATGAAAATTGACTTATTTTTATTTCTTTACCCCTCGAACCCCTCGAAGCAAACTATCAAGGGGCAAGCGACCCCCCGCATTTCGTTAACATTCATAACGACTACAATATACATATGTGAATTTAAAAGAAATCGTTTTTGAGAAATACATTTTTTAGACGTTTTTTTGGAGTTTTTTGAGAATAAAACCCCCCCAAATTGAGTTAGCCCAAAATAAACAAAATGCTCTCGAGGTATGATTTTTGTGAACCTATATGCAAAATTTCTTCAAAATCGGCAGAGTAGTTTGCCCGGAAATCGATGAACAGACAGACAGACAGAGATTTCTTATCTTTCCTTATACTATCTACAAATTATAAATTGGAAAGCAAAAATTTAATCTTTAAGGGGGAAATATTTGTGAAAATAGGGCTGAGCCTTTCCAGCCGTGTAATGACGAATGAGAAATTTCTAAGTTATGTACAGTGACGGAGCGTGCATGCGGGCAATGCCGCATTACACTCAACAAATCCTTAGTATGTATTATGAGCTTCGTTGAAATCTATAGGAAGTCGCGAGCAAATGAGATTGTATGAGCGTGATGGATGTTAACAACACAGTCTAAGAAAAATTAAGAATCTCATCACGTCAGAATAATTTAATTCAAATGTTCTCTTTTTTGTTTTCAAATTTTTACTTTTAAGAAGATAGAACATGCTATGTAAAACGATGCGTGTTTTCTTTTTTTCAACTTAAATAAATATTTGCAAGCATTACACTAGCAATTATCCCACGCTCCGCTACTGACTATGTAACTTATAGTTATAGTTATACTTATCCCTAGATTGAGTCTCCCCTTTCCCCATTCCCGAAATGGAGAAATGTAAGAAGAAATTCTCTAATGTCTTCATAAAGTGTAAATTTTATATTTTGAAATAGGCTTCATAAGCGATAAATGCAAATAAAAGTGTCTTTTACACCTCCACGCAGTTTTTCAAAAATTTCTCCCAGGGGGAGAGCGACCACACCTTAGACTTCATCCGGCGCTGCGACATCAGTGAACAAAACTAAATTCCTGTTTGGTCAGATAGCCTCTTAATAGTGCTTAGGGAGGGGAACTTGTCATGGAGACGGTCAGGTCTCACATTTTTTGGCCTCCTCAAAATAAAATTCTAGTGTGGATTTTTTGCCTGGGGATTTTTAAAAAAGTCAAGAAAGATTCGTCTTAACTGTTAATGGCAGTTGCTTGGAGTAAATAAATAAATTTTCTTCTTATAGATAACACAATCATAATACATATACGAAAGCAAAAAGTGCTCGTCAATAAAGGCTTAAGAGGATGTGCTACGTAGAAAATTGGCACCCCAAAATTAAATACTTTTCATTTTTTATTTCAGTAACTCAGCAAGTTATTAAAAATTTTGCTCAAGTTGTAGAAGACTACTTCGTGCATCATATAATCGGGTATTTTCTTTTTTAATACGCGAAATTTTAGTCCTGTCTGGTATTTATGAAAGAACTATCTTTAATGACATGCTTTGTTAATTAAATAAAAAAATAATAAGTCAATAAAAACAACAAATCTTGTGGTGCTCATTTTCTACGTAGCACGTCCTCTTAAGGTACTTAGTTTATATGATGACATGGTATAGGGTCTCACTGCCCCCATTGGCAGTGCAGAAAGCTTCTATATAAGTTTTTCTTTTAGGAAGTTAATAAAGCATTATAAATAAATAAAGACTTTATTTTTAGCTGAGAACACCCTGGCGGAGTTAGAGCACTCAACTAGGGGTCAACAACAAATACAGTATTAAAATTTACAGTACCGCATTTAGGATCGAATTGTTATTTCGGATTAAAAATAAAATAAGCACTCACTTACTTACATACAATAGCATTCGAAAAAATCGTAGCCTATATTACTAGTATATTCAAAAGCATTTCTCGTCGCTCTTAGTTCATATGATGGAAAGTTTCTGAAATAGCCAAAACCACGGCCGTAGCGGTGTAGCCCCCAAAATACTTTCAGCTTACACTAGATAGAATAGACCTCCAGTGCCGGCAGGTGACCCCCCCCCCCGGAAAAAAACTGGCTACGGCCTTGTAGTGTTGGATCCTTTTTTGTCAGGGAACCTACTCGTACAAAACTAAACTGAGCAAAATAACTGAACGGGTCCATGTCAGGGCGATCGGCAATCTGGCGAGTTCCATTGTTTTTTTTTCATTGCCTACATAAAGTGGAGGGGGTATTCGATTATCGACTCGTTAATTGAGATCTCGGCACCAATTACCACGTGATGTCGTTCCAGTCGATTGCTGAGCTTTTGTTATTTGGACAGTCGAGTAACGGTTCGTCGCCCCTCGATGGAAAATCATTTATATTGTTCATTAAACCGCCTCGTTTGCCCCTATTAGTCCAGCCCGGCACTTCGTATTTGCTTGTCACTTAGAGGGGGGCTACGGGAAAAAGCGAGCTAAGTGACGAATAGGGAGTTTTTGAGAAATTGAATTTAAAAAACGAAATGGGATTCTGATATGTAAGCAGCAATGCCTATATAATTCATTTTTATTTATAAAAAGTGTTTTTTACGAAATGTCTCTCTGTCTCTCTGTCTGTATGTCGGCCAGTGCCGGATTAACCCATGAGCCTTTGGGGCACAGGCCCACGGTTCCCACAAAAATGTCTAAAATTCTGGCCCCAGCACAAACGAGATTTAAAAAAAAAAATATATAAAAAATAAAAGTTGGAAAAAATTTCCAAACGAAGTCATGACATTGGCGGGAAACTAAACTTTTTTTTTTGCTGCACTGCTGGTAGACAGAGACTTTGCACCCACGCCACGGCCCCCACAGGGGTTAATCCGGCGCTGATGTCCTTCTATATATCTGTCTGTCTTTACGGGCAAACTGATCAGATGATTTGGTGGAAATTTAACATTTAGAAAATAAAATAAAATAAACTCAATTTTCATTAAAAATAACTAAAAATTTTTTTTTTGTGGAACCTTTCAATCGATGCTTCTTAACTTCAGGCATGTTTTAGGTGTTAAAGAGAGTAACAAAACCGAACAGGTTGCTTTCCCAAGTTAATCTTTAGTTTTTAATAAAAAAATATTTTTTGAAGAAATTATGGATAATTCATGATCCTACACATGGCATTATTACTGTCTGGTACAGAGGAGTAAAGTTTTTCTTAAGTGCTTTGGGATAGGGAAACACGGGGCAACCGAAATTTAACCTTTGGACAATTATTTACTATGGAAATATTCCTAATTGATGTATAGGGTTTGGTACGAGTTCACCCGTACTGGTTCCTTTAATTTTAATGAGGATGTTGTAAATAACTAAATTATTAGCAGTGACCTGCGACGGAGCTATAATTTTGAACTTTTGAATAAAATGCCCAAAACGAGGACTTGTCTCGTTTTTCCCATCACGCTAGTCGCTAGCTCTATTTAAACAGTAATAAACTATCTATTCATGTCAATTCAACAAGGATATTTATGCAGCAGTAAAAAAATTAAATATGTTGTGAGGATCCTTTGATTGGTTTATAGGGCTCATACTAATTTAACGTTTAATTTAAAGTTAATAATGGGCTGGGAAATTAAATTTTTTTGTGGACGGCTGCTGTATTGTTGCTGAGTGTTGATTGGTTGATTGGATTTTGGTAATGGAGGTGTCTTTGTACAAATTTACAACAACACAAGCCTATCCTTTGCCGTTCAATAGCCCTAGAACTTAACCTGGGGTTAAAAATTTTAACAAAACAATATTAGGATGGAAAATGGTAGCATACTCCAAAATTCGTCTACATAAATTTTCAACCCCCACTTCCCTTCAGTTTTTTCCTTGTCCATGAACTCCAGACAAGGTGCAATATATTTAAAGAACCGGTCCGAGTTTACTCGAACATGCTTTCCAATTTATCAAAATTAGCAGATAGAGAAAATGAGTAATTACATGGTAAACAATTTTCCTATGGTTAAATTTCCGATATCTCGGGGGGGGGGGGGGAGGGGGTTGTCCACCTGACGTCACTGGAGATAGGTCAGACCAACACATTACCACACAGCAATACTGGCAGGGCACGCAATGCATTTGGGCGTGAATTTTCTATATCATTTTCTCAAAAAAACATTTTTTTTTACAAAACCAAATATTTTTTTGGGAAAGCCACCTGTCCGGTTTCGTTACTCAATTTAACACCTAAAACATACCTGAAGGTAGAAATCATCGATAGAAAAGTTTCGCAGAAAAATTATTTTTTAGTCATTTCTCATTAAAATATAGTTATTTTCATTTTTTTACCCCCAGAAGCAATCTATCAAGGGGCAAGCGACCCCCCGCGTTTTGTTAACATTAATAACGACTACAATATATGTGAATTTTAAAGAAATCGTTAGAGCCGTTTTTGAGAAATATTTTTTTTAGACTTTTTTTGGAGTTTTTTGAGAATAAAACCCCCCCAAATTAAGTTAGCCCAAAATAAAAACAATCGTTTCGAGGTATGATTTTTGTGAACCTACATGCCGAATTTCATCAAAGTTGACCGAGTAGTTTGCCCGGAAATCGACGCACAGACCGAGAGACAGACAGACAGACAGACATTTCGTAAAAACCACTTTTTTGGGTTCCTGGGACCTTAAAACGTGTAAATCCGTTGAAATCTCGGAATCGAAAATTTCGACAGTCACAAAGCATTCCTTATACTACGTATAAATTGGAAAGCAAAAATTTAATACACAAATTATATTTATTATTATACGAAATTATCACGCTCAAGCAAGCTTCCGTTTATCGTGCGATCTTTGAGCAATGGCACTGCAAATTGTAATTTTAATTTATAATTATAAATAATAAACCATTATAGAGTACCTACTGTAGCCCCCGCGCAAATTAATGAGATCCCTATGTAAAATAAATATAATGGCTAATTTGTCCGTATTCGAGATTAAGTATTTATTTATTACTTTTTTATTTCCCCTATTTTAATCATTTTTAGGGAGATTCATCTACCTGTTGAAATGGCGACTTTCGGAAAATTTCTTCACAACTTTTCATTTCATGACCCCCTGAGCTTAAAACCACCCTCCGTTCATCATACAAATGTCTTGATCGAGTTCGTTAACCAGCTAGATCCACTATTTAGGTAGTTATATTCAAGATGGGGGCCGATTGAATAAACCTTTTACAATTCATATCTCAATTAATATTGGTCGCACACTCGCATAGGAATGAATTAAAATTTGACTTGTTATTTTTATGAGTTTGTTCTAATAAAAAGTAAAGTATAATATTGTAGAAGGTTATTTCCTTACCATAATCGTGTGAAGAGTCCATCTGGTGTTAAATGCCCAACACGACCAGCTCAAATAAGATGACCAACATCACACGACTTTTGGCAACAGCATCTCCTCTGCTATATCAGCCACGAGGAACAAATAACATCCCTGACTTAATACCATGGCTAAACATTACTCATAAAACATAAACTCTATATCAGAATTGTTATCCAATAGCCAGGATTCACCGTAGACTCTTTTTTTTTCTTTTTTTTCTTTTTATTATTCTATTACAGACTGAAAGCCCGTATTATTATCTACGATAATGGCTATCAACACTTTTTACGAAAAATCAACCATTTTAAGATGGCATCCAGTCAAAGTGAAAATAATTTGATAAATACAATTTCTTAGTCAGCATTGTGGCTCGAAATTTGGAACACAAGAGTGTTTTGTGTGTAGATGTTGTGGTCGGGGAAATTATGAAGTTTTTTTTATTTTTTATTACATACAGTACGTATAGCGTAGGTAGCGTAGAAGAAAATCAGGGTCTGCGGAATCTCCCTACTCCTGATCGGCCAGAGCCGAAAGGGATTTTTTAGTTTAAATGGCAATTTCTTAAATATCCCGGGAAAAACTGTTTCATTAAGACGTCTGCCATATTTTTTATGCGTCTGCCCCCCCCCCCCCCATATATTTGCAGCGTACAATAGATAGAAGGGTGATTTGCACGGTTACCCCTCACCTCCGATGATGTCATATGGACCCCTAAAAAAATTTCCAAGCCCAGGACCGTGCTCAATGGGGAAGTGTTGTCGACCAAAGACGAACCCTAAGCTCCATGGGTCGTAGAGCTACCGTATGGCGTAAGCGTAAGTAAGTAAGGTTAGGACGTCTGGTCAGCCTGTTTATAAGCAGCACCATGACCTATGTATACCCAACCTATGCTTAACAAAATCGTATTACCCCATAAAGACCATAATTGCAATTATGCATGCTCACGTTTCAAATTAACGCAGACAGAAGCAGAATTTTGCTAAAAATGGGAAACCCGTTACGTTACGTTGCGTTGATGGATAATAGCTTATTTGTATTTAAATTGAATGTCTAAACCAGTTAGCAAATTTCCTGATGATAATTAAATTCAATTAATTACAGGATTAAGGAAGATGGGGGCCATTCAATTAATTTTGCCTCGTTGCCTACCATAATAGTATGACCACATACTGTATACTATTTTTTTTCTCGGTATAATGTAATTGTTTCCCAGTTAGGAGTTGAAATAATTTTTTCAATTAATTTAAACGCATTACGAGCAATTAGAAATTCCCTTCCTCAGGAACGCCACTAAATTTAAACCCAAATTTTCCACGAATTTGGTAATTTGGGTAAATTTAGAGCGCGGATGTGGAAATCATACTTTCATTCATTTCATTTGATATTACATAGTAGTTTTTATTTTTCCTCTCAAAATCCAATTCTATCATTTCATTTCGGGGGGGGGGGGGGGGGGGTTGAACCCCCATGAACCCCTACGGTACTATGGCTACGGCCTTGCCCCCTTAGTGCCGCGCGCGCAGCCGGAAGGGGTCGCCTCAGACCCTTTTCTTACACTTGACCCGGTCGGATGCTAATATCTTAATTTATTTTTCCTCTTGCCCCGGCGAGTTTTTCGACTCATTCCTCGAGGGTTGTCCTCGGTCTGCCAATCGGTCTTCTACCTTGTGACCTTACTTCCACCAACATCTGGGTGGTCCTGTTCTCCTCCATCCTTTGAACGAGGCCAAACCATTGCAGCTGTTTCATACCATTTAAAATTATAAGTTAACGTAAAAAGTAATTATAGTAGTGTGAAATAATAAAAGTAAAAAAGTAAAGTAAGTTTTATAAGTTATAATAATTTTAATTACTTAATAATAATTTGTAATTTTTCTTCAATTTAATACAATATAATTACAATATAATTTCATATAATTGTAATGGGAGCCCAAAGGACAAGTCCCTTGCTAGGTACTCCGTATACAAAAGGTAAATTGAAATGTAATAAATTTACAATCTAATCTTTAAAACAATAAAATTCAAAACAAAGAGTAACGTAGGTATAGTGTAAATATCTTATATATACGTACATACATGCATATACATATATTATGTTTATATATATATAAATATAATCAAGTAGGAGACTCTTCTATCAGTCCTTAACGGGCTGCTGTGCTGTTTTGTTTTTATTTCTCGATAATGTCATGTTATGAGAATTCATGGAATTAGTCATCAATTAAATTATGATTAACGGTAATTTTGAACGTAACGTTAATGATGTCGCTAATTCTTCAATTACCGATGTAATTAGTCCAATTCGCCAATTAGATGTGGAGCGCATTTCGCGGTAATTTTTTTCCCAAACTCGTTTTTTACCCCAACATCTCGACAATGCCAGCAATTAAGGGGCCATTCCACCGTGACGGCAGCCTACTATTTTAGAGCAGCCTTACGTTACACAACTCCAGTAAAGGTTTTATTTGTATTAGGAAAAAAAGAAAGAAAATTGTCTTTATTTTCTATATAGGCAAATTTTGGGTCTTAGGCACATTCTTACCACCATGCATTGATATTTTTCAACAGTGGCGGATTAAGCAAAAAGTTTTGGGTGGGGCGGATGGCGATTTGAAGCTTTGTTATAAGTAGCTAGTCAACAAAAAAAAATAACGTAAAAACATGGCAAATAGACACTTGTAGACAGTGATTGACATCTTTGCGCCAATTCCTTCTTTTTCTTTTTTAAAACTAATGTGCGAAATTATTTGTGTACTAGTTCTTTGTGATATATTTTTATAGCTTTGGATGCTTTGGATGCTTTTAATCCGCCACTGCTTCTCTACCTCTCTAGTTCTGAGGCGAATGGGTACAGAAGCCGATTTGCTGCCGACTGTTCGGAAACAGAAACTAACATACTTCTCCCATATATAATGAGAAACGAAAAGTATCGACTTCTGCATGTAATAATTCAAGGAGAAATAGGACTAAAGGCTCCCGGCAGAAGAACATTCTAGTTGAAAAACCTGTGCCAGTGGTCTAGCAAGAGTACGACATCCCTATTCGGAGCAGCAGTCCCTAAGGTTCAAATTGCCATGTCAGTCTTCGCTAGAAGAGGCATTTGCAGAAGAAGTAATTTGAAGAAAAAAAAATGCAGCGTGAAAAATTTAGGATGAGATGTCTATTGGCGCCGACTTGGCCAAAAATGTGAGGAGTGGTTGGATAGTATTAAACTACAATACTTCAGGTCTGATATCGTAGAAGTGGCATTTCAAGAAGTGGAAGAAGAAGATGAACTGTGCTGGGACCGGGTCTAACTATCTCCAGTTAAATTTATAGACAATAGACTAAATAGCCTATAAGTCTCCCGATTGAAACTTGAAAAAGCATAAAGCCATTTAAATTTAAAAAAAACCGACCGCGACGTCAAAAACCATCAAATATCAATTTTGTAAACCAAACGTGGGAGCCCATTTCAGTAAAAAAAAAACATACACGGGAGAGTTTTTAATTTATATTTACTATACATGCGTGGTTTTATGAACCATTCAATGTATAAATAAATTGGTTAGCCATATAACCATCACATTTTTAACTATCCCAGAAATTTAATAACTCATAAATTATGACTTGTTTATATTGTGTAATAAAAGTTTTCAAGACTTCAGCTGCATTGACCATCTTGCAATATCGATATATGTGGAAAAATGAACTAAGTCGCAAACGGGCACTTCGGTTACGGAATGTAAAATTTCTGACTCATTCGACTCATTAGATAGGGCGGGCTTGATGCTCAAGGCCGTGCCCATGGGGGAGGTCCAAGGCGTCCGGACCCCCTCCGAAATAAAAGGGCTTCACATTTTCACACTGGTGATTGGATAGAATGGACTTTCAATCAATAATAAATTAATAAAATACGTAATAATTTTTTTATTTTGGACCCCCTCCCAAACAAAAACATGGGCACGGCTTTGCCTTCGTTGACCCGCTATACAATGCTACTCACTCGCTCTGATTGTCTGTCAGCGGTCGTCAGCAGGTCCAACACGCCAGGCCCGAAGTAGGCAGGGACGGTTTCAGAAAAAGTTTTCGGGGGGGGGGGGCGGTGGCCGGAAAAATATCGCGTTTCTTTTACTTGAGTAATAATTTTTCTTAATTTCCTTCAAAAGTCAAAAGTCCATTCTATCTAGTATAAAACTTTTTCTCTCGGGGGGGGGGGGGGGGGGGCGACTGCCCCCACCGCCCCCCCAAGGATCCGTCCCTGGAAGTAGGTCAAACCATCCATAGGGCCACCACTGCCGTCGGAGTACACTTCATGCCATCAATATGGATATCACATGTAAGTACCTTAGGTAGGCGATAAAGGAGATCGTGCTGTTGGGCATGTTGCTGACCATACCATCCCCAATGGTGCAGAGGTCAAGAGAGAAGTTCCTGTATTCACCCCTGGGCTAAGCCTCTCATTAGGTTGTTGCCACCACATTAGTTTGTAAGGGTGGCCGATTCAGAGGGTGTTTTTAGGTATGCCATGTAAAATGTCAATTACCAACTTATACTGAAAGGACTCGTATCCACGTAGCTGTAACTTTCCAGCTTTGAAAGCCTTTAAGCTTTCACGACCCGAGCTATACGAAGAACCAGTAGAATACATACAACCACTGAAGATGTCGACAGCAGCTGTTGACGAAACGTTCCAAAGTTCACTTTCATGTCGACCGCGGCCTATCAGCCCAGATTCTAATGGTTCTTCATAGGACTCGTTCCTATACATGGTTAAGTCATGCTTTCACCTGTTTCATTGCGTCAATGGTAAGCTTGTCTCAGCTTGTCCGTTATCGCTTGTAACCGGTAACCGCAATGGCGTAAATAACACTCCCACAACTAACTATAAGTAGATACATAAAGTTACATCAAAATAACCAAGGGGTGTTGGCGCCACGACAAATTTATAAAAAATGTGACTTAGTTCGTTTTTCGTCTCATATCATCATCACATACTGTATACACCTTGTTGCAACATTGCATCCTACTTAATGTTAATATTATTAGGTTGCTTTTCTTTATGGCAAATATATTTTGCATAATTATACGTGAGGTTAATTTGAAACAAGATGGGTTACACGACTTTTTTTATTTTTATTGTTAATTTTTATTTTTATTAACTTGCCTGCTATTTGTTAAGGATTTTATTGATTTTATAGGCATAGGACGTATAGTCTGCCGTATACTGTAGGTATTACACTCAGCTCAAGCATGTACGGGTTCACTCGTGCCCAAGGCCGTAGCCAGGATTTTTTTTGAGGGGAGGGGGGTTACAGATATTACATAGTGGTTTTTATTTTTCCTCTCACAGTCCGATTCTATCTAGTATCAAACCATTTCATTTGGGGGGGGGGGGGGTTTGAACCTCCGTGAACCCCCCTTGCCTTGCTCGTGCCGGTTTGTATCATGGCCGTGCTGCGATTTAAAGTTTTATTAAATTCTTTTCCTAATAAATAAACTTCAGAGCGAAAATCGTCGATTTTTTTTTACCTTTCTCTCCTTTAATAATAAGTAACTTTTACTACGTGGTTGGCTCAATACATTATGCATTACAAGTTATAACTAAGAAATAACAAAAAATCATACAAATATAAGTTATTAGAAATGTCAGTAATGAACAAATGGACAAACAACTCTGTCTATTTCATTTTAACATTTTATAACACTTTTAACAATTTGGTCTGCTATCTAAGCTCCAATAACTTAATAATCGGGTAGATTACGACCACAAAATATTATAAAATTTATTTATGATTTAAAAAAATACAATATTCACTTACAAATAATTCATTGAACGTAACTTATCCGAATAACCTCTTCGGTCGCCTCTGTAGGTAATTTAAAAATATTTTTGAAATAATTAATAATGTTTATTTAATGCAAAAAATTACTTAGCATTTTGAACAAATTTGAACATGTATTAATTAATATTAAAATAATTTTAGAAATAATTAATATTGCAGTTATTGCTTATTTCATTTTAAACATCACATAACATTTTGAACGATTTGAACATTTGTATATCAACTAATAATTATTGTAAAATATTTTTTTCAGATATAATTACCGTAATATTGTTTACCTATTTAATTTTAAAAATCATATAACATTTCGAACCATTTGAACATGATTGTATTAATAGATTTTCTTGGCCTCTTAATGCTTGGTCCTTGCGATTGTCGTGGTGTTTTCGGTGAACAGCACAAACCACTTTGGACTCTGTTCCAAAACATTTATTTAAATAACATTAAAAATGATCACGAATTTTCGGAAATGCCTTACAAAAAAAACTAGCTACGGTCCTGAAATCGTGCATTAGGTTTGAGTGAGCCGGTCCAATGTGGATTGAGCAGCTACAAGAATTACTCATTATATACCCCTCAGTCAGAAGTCTGGGCTCAGTGCTGTAAAATAACTCGTCGGCGTAACTTTTCACTTAGTTTTTTGAAAGTCATATTGTTATCTTCCTTCAATTAGTTATCCTTAAATACAATTTTGCTACGAACAAGCGGAAAACAATTATTAATGTGCTTTGCATTTTTTAGCATTTTTAACACGTCCGTTTGCAATCAAATAAAGTAGTTAAATTAAAAAAGTAGATTGTACAGTACAGTGGGCCTATTTCATTACAATTTACAGAACATTCCAACAAAAACACTACTAGTAGTAACAAATTAGCCAATTAAATTTCGGATTTTAAAGAAATTAGCTATCTAAATTAGGGCCATAAAAATGTAGCCGTCACTCGTCAGTCGAGTTCTTTGCTGGCCATACTACAAAACAACTAAGATTCATATTTACAATATCCATATTATTACTCTTCTTCTTCCAGTGCCTATTCTATCGAAGATTGCCGATCATCATGGCAATAATTGTTAAAACGTAGATACCGTACTTCCAACTCCCCAATAAGAAGTCAAGCATGTAGAGTATCGAATGCTCTTAGTCATGATGACTGTACTAGGTAATTGTAATGCTGTGGTTACCCATTGCCTTTTGCATGCCTATGACGTTTACTCTTCATTGAGTTCCTCCGCCTTCAGGGCGCAACCCCACGAAAAAGAGTGAATTGAGAAAAAGAGAGAAAAAGAGAGAGCCTATTTAGGAGCGGCAACTATTCACCCCGTCATATGGTCATCCTCGGGATACAGTGGTTGTTACTAGACAAGCCTGCACCACCAGACTCGCCACCACACCCTCCGATTTTGCCACTGCTTGGTCGGGGACTGCTTATGCGTTATTCGCTGCCACCCACCATATCTGATGACCTTTTCGCTACCCGTCACCTGTGCTGACCCAGCTAGTAGCCTGCAGCTCACTTCTATAGCAAAATAATTTGCATTAGTCATTTTAGTAATAAATAAATAAATAATGACTTTGGCTGGGTTAAAAGCAATCCAGCGGATTTGGGGTAGTACAAACTCCTCAGTCCTCTCGTACCTATGGCCTATGGGAAAGTCGGGGAACACTTGATTTACGTGCCTTCCGAAGCTTGGCCCGATAGGATGGGACTGGAAATAACATTTTTTAACACCCCCCCCCCCAGTGTTAGTTCCAAAACATTCCCCCGGGGGAAACCCCCGAGCCCCCTACTTGCAATTTGCGTATTATTGCATATTATTGGACTTTGTCTGTTTGCAAATAAACGCTTATTTATTTATTTAATTGCATCAATCTTCGTCTGTATTTAATCTTCTCTTTTACAATATTTGATCTTATTGATCTTGATAATTGATCTTATCGCTCGGGGCTTTTAGATTTGGGTAAATAATACCAATTAACGATTTATATTCTTAAGGATCATTTATTCATAAAAACACCCCCCCCCCCCCTAATTTGTCCGAGAATTCCTAGCTACGGCCTTGCTTGGTACAAAAACAAGATCAGGAATTGGAAGGTAGAGGTTCTAAAGTCAACAAAAAAAGTAACATTTTAGTTTTTACCCTAATCTGCCTAATGGCTACATTGATTACCAAATTAACAATCCAAATCGAGCAGTGGTCAAAAAGAGGTTCCTCTACCACGACCCTCAATGGGTTGTGTCATGCCGCGGTGTTTATTTTTTCAATGAAATCAAGAACTACATCTTCCTCCATCTCTAAATAGAATATTACAGCTATCTCCGCCATTCAAAAGGCGCACACATAATTTCTCGGTCAAGATTCCATAAGATAAACGAGTTTTTAAAAAAATTATATAAAATTACAAGTATATACCAGCAAATGCGAATAGGACAGATACGATAGGTGGGTAATAAGCTAATAGGTTGTTGCGCGTATATGATAGGCATCGGCCGGGCCCGCTCTAGGTACGGTCTCACAGCTCCGGTGTAACATTTATATATACTCCTCCATAACTACTGTAATTACGGAAATTGACTTAATAGCCGAGTTATTTAAGTTAATTATTTCCAACACTACATTATAGCCGAGTTATCATCACGGCCGTACCTCCAAACATAATTGAATTTATTTAAATTAACGCTGCACTGTAATTTAACAACGATTTTCGAAAATGAGTCAAGTACTTTATCAGTTGGTTTAATTTTTAAGGGGAAATGTGCTGTTTATGGTGTTTATATCGGTGTGTAATTTATTTTTCAAGGTTCTATTAGACTATATAGGATAGGTACTCATTATATTGTAGTACAGCCGCTGCAGCCTACTCCTATGCTGAGGTATTAGCCTATACAGTATCTTATTAATTATTATTATTTGAAGAGCTTTCTATGGACGTAGGTCTACACTGAACCTTGCATGGGCGTAGGTAGGATTGGATCCAGGGGGGGGGGGTGCGAAAGTTGGATTAAATCGATTGGTTTTCACTGGCTTATTTGACATTTTTTGTAATATATACATTAAAGTCTTATTATTTTGTCAACCTAGCTTATATTAGCATATTTTATGTTTTATTGTTTGTTACAACTACCAAGTAGCCTATAATTATGTGAAATATAAAAATATAAGCTATAAGTGCAGGGGCGTACAGTTGGGGGGGGGGGGGGGCACGGTCCAACTTGCCCCCCAGCTCCTTGGGGGGGGGGCAGTCTCGAGCATTGTAAGACGTGGTTCATAGTCCCCTTTGCAGCAATATGAATGTAGACATTCCTTTTTTAGCTTTGTAAAATCTACAGCTATACTTTACAACTATCAAAACGCGTAAAACCCTACTATTTTGCTCTTATATTTTCAATTTTACCTTATCCTGCCTGATGACGTCATAAGGTATACTTAGTTTTGCCCCCGCCATCATTCCAAAACTTTACGCCTCTGTATAGGCTTCATGGGTTCGGCTGATTAGGGTTGCTACCCATGTCTCACGTCTAGCCAAGGCCGTAGCCAGAAGGCCAGAAGGTCCGGACCCCCCCCCCCCTGAAATACTTGCAGCGTACACTAGATAGAATTGAGTTATAAATATATTGAGGTTACCTCGTCTCCGGAGACGTCAGATAGATGAACCCCTAAAAAAGTTCTAGCTACGGCCCTGCGCGAGCGGAAATTTTTCTTTTATTTCTAGTGTTGAACTTCTTCCCGCTGATAGTTAGAAAGAAGGAAAGAAAGAAGAAGAATATTGTCTGTACTTCCATATGGGCGAATTTTAGGCATTGCGGCCCCCTCTTACAAATTGTTACAATTAACCTATCCAGTCTAGTCCTAGCTAGTACAGTAGTACATCTTTCTGCCAAGCAGACAGCGGCGGTGCCCCGTAGTTTCACCAGAGGCGTCAAGAAATTATGAAAACTCACGGGACTGCCCGCATGGCCAGCAAACGGCGCCTATATTTCCCCGAATTCAATAATGAAGCGGTCATTCCATTTGAGGTCACAGAACTTGGATTTCACAGAAAACATAGCAATCCATATAATTGCTGTAAATGAGATAATTTATAATAATTAGGATACCTACCACTCACTCGCTTTAATTATATAACCCGTTCTTTTCCCCTCTGTATATTATTTCATATGGCAAGAATTATTTCTATAGATAACTTTCATCGTGCTGATTTCTTCATGACACGGCCCACGGGTGAAATTAGTTTTTTGGCCAACGGCCATACCGAGTTGAATCTACGAGAGGAGAGCCTATTCACACTGCAGCAAACTTGTTAGTGTGCACAGCTTTGGCAGGGGAACATGGTGGGATATGATAATGCGCTTAGGTGCCCATTCCATTGACCGGCTAGGGCTATTTCCAAAACGGTGACGTGGTAGCAGACACTCAAGACTTAGGTGGCGTTTCCACCAACCTCGCATTGCAGAATTGACGGAAATGTTTATTTTCCTCTATGCCATAGTTAAAATTGATCAATGATCATACAATAAAATCACAAACAAACAAACTAAAATTAAAAAATGGCTTCATGGAATATGTTAATTACAAACATTTTAATAGATTTCTATAAAAAGAAAAACAAACATTTCCGTCAATGTCACTTGCAATCTGCAATGCGAGGTCGGTGGAGACCTTACCTAAGTCTTGAGTGTCTGCTACCACGTCACCGTTTTGGAAATAGCCCTAGCCGGTCAATGGAATGGGCGCCTTAGATAGTCTAAGTGCGTGTTGAGTCCTGGTCACCTCCGAATTAATCGTGTGACTTTACGATGTTCCTCAGGTGGTTCGGAATTCACTATAATCAGGAGGTCCACCCTGTTAATGAACTCCCCTTCTCCTTGAGGTGAAGGAGTCTGCGCTTAGGGTGCTTCAACACAATAAACATACTCACTCACCCCGCCAGGCTCAGGCTGACAGGGTTGCTCAAGGCAGGCGTTGGAAAACGAACGTAAAGTATCATACAATAAAAATGATGTACTTAAAGCCGACAATGGCATATATAGGGGCGGGGGGGGGGGGGGGGGGCAAGAGGGCCGGGCCACTCCCGAAAAAATGTATGACCAAGTTAACTAGTGGGAGTAGCTATAATGCATAATCACAGTACACTCTCCAGCTATAGCTGCCGCATTGAAACTGAGGCAATGAGTTATGTACAATACACTAACTTTTTAAGTCACATGTATTTTACAATCGCCTACAAAAGGGAGAGAGGGGGGGGGGGTATAGACTTATAGAGCCATAGAGGTATGAGGGGGGCTGGACATCTACTGTGGGTGCTGGCGAAACAATGATAAAAACTTGAAAGTCGCATACAGTATAAACTTTCCGGCTAGCTGCCGCATTGAAACTGAGGCAATGATCTTAACAACATACAAACTGATCATAGTCGCATATATTATCTTGGCTACACAAGGGGGGGGGGGTGGTATAGAGGTAAGAGGGGGCCGGACATCTACTGTGGGTGCTGGCGATCAAATGATAAAAACTAGAAAGTCGCTCACAAATCACAATATACATTTTTCAGTCAGTTGCCGCCTAGAAGCTGAGGCAATGAGTTATGTACAATACACTGACTTTTTAAGTCACATGTATTTAACCATCGGCTACAAAAGGGAGAGGGGGGGGTATAGACTATAGAGCCATAGAGGTATGAGGGGGGCTGGACCAGTGGCGGCCCTACGGGGGTGCCCGAGGGGGCCTGGCCCCCCCACTTTTTAGATATTTTACATGTTGTTAAACTGGAGAATTATTGAACCGTATACCTACTCCCAATGAAAAATATTTCGTTTCGTCGGATAGAAGAAGTCATACCCCCCATGGCCCCCCCGCCTTTCTGGACATCTACTGTGGGTGCTGGCGATACAATGATAAAAACTTGAAAGTCGCACACAGTATAAACTTTCCGGCTAGCTGCCGCATTGAAACTGAGGCAATGAGTTCAACATTTAACAAACTGATTAATTACATGTCGAATCACTGGCTAATGATGCGATGTGCCTGGCATAGTACCTATACTAATCCTGACACTTGTATACCTGTTTCTTGTAGTCAGCACCGTATTCAGGTTCATGTGTATTCACCTAACTGCTAAATGAAACCAATGAAAAACATTCTACCTCTTTTTCTATTCTACGTCTTGCTCATTTATATTGTATATTTTATTGTTTTATAGTATTATATTTATTTATTATATTTATTAGATTATTAATTAATAATTATGTATTTGTTTAATACAGCATTAATATGGTGTCACGTGAAGGTGTTAAAATATGCGCGGGAAATTTAAGTGAATAAATTATTGCATTACAAGAGAATGGTTGCATTGCGTTACAATTCAAGGAAATACCAATAAACATTGAAATGTAAATGCAGAAATTGTTGTGTTTTGAAATATAAGTTAATACTAATTTTAATGAATGTGTCGTCTACATCTAAGGAAGTAAAAATTTAAAACTCACCAAACATGTAGTCGAGGATTTATCAATTTGAATTTCCCGCGCATTTTGCACTCATTTGTTCAAAACAATTGCGGTATTTGTGCCCCTTATCTAAAATGCATTACTGTCCGTAGACAGTCATTGGATAGGGCCCGGTAATCACTTACACCCCCCCCCCCCCCCATGGCCCATTATGACTGTTGACGCGGCCCTGTCAATATTTCCTGAGAAATTTGACCTTGTACTAAGAAAGGGATAAGTGGTTCCACAACTTGCTCTTATATAGTCCAAGCTTTCAAAACGCGCAAGACAGCTATATAGCGAGGAAGAAACAGCTGCTGCATAAGCCATAAACTAAATTATAATGAGTTAAAGACCCAGTTTCTCTACTAAAAACTATAACTCTGAGTAATCAGTCACGGTTTATTTCAAATTATTACCCATAGCCCGGTAGCAGCTACCAATGCGCAATAAATCTACGACACACCCTGTTATATGAATTTCTCAAACTCACATAACTCTTGTATTGACGTATTATTTAGGGCCGGCACTTAGCATAATGATACTCTAAGGGCACACTAACTCCTAGTTTTCCTATTAGTCGATAATCATCCCATATAAATTAAGTGTTTCTAGTGTTTCATCAGGAATTCGGATGGACTCTAAACTAAGTGTATAGTTATGTGCATGCCTATCTTGCTAAAGGAATGGTTATTCAATGTGAGATATTCAAGTCAGGGTTGTGTTGGCCTTAAGGGCTAGGAAGACTCATCCCCTTGCTTCCTTGCTCAACAACCGTAATGGCGCCCTTCATAGGACAGAAGTTTTCGAAACAAGTTAAAAAAAAAAAATTGGAGAAGGAGGCCAGAAAAACGAATGAAAGTTGGTGGGAGTGGGCCTTATAAAAGTTAAGTTCATTAACTTGGGGAAAACTTATAAAATACACTATATTTTATTTTATATTATAGTAGTTTATTGTGGCTTTCGTTGCTCTGTCCCGCGCCCCCTTCAACAGTGGCGGATTTACCAGTAGGCAACTGAGGCAAATGCTTATATCCGCGAGCGCGGAGTGCCCACGCGCGCGTACTTTAAAGAATTTTTGTGTGCATTTTATGTTTAAAAAAAAATAAAATAAGTATGTATAACATTTTATTTAAGGATAAGAAAGTAGGTTATTTTGATTTTAAACATTTAAAAAAAACATAGTGGTTTTATTAGTGAACACCCCCCCCCCCCCACTATATACATATGCAATAATTATTTATGTCCGCGACAAAGGCAGTGCCTATATCCGCGCAAAAGCCAAATCCGTCCCTGCCCTTCAATACCCATCGCTTCAATTTCCAAAGCTTTTGACTCGCACCCATGCTAGTGTACGCCTGGTACATTGTGTCAATGGTAAGCTTGTCCCAACTGGTCAATTGTCGCTTATTTTATCTGGTTTAAGTAATTAACTAATGAACCTGTCTTTCTAACAAATATATTTTTGATTAGGTTGATGAACTCCTTAAAAATTTGCCGTGTCAAAATGCCTAATAACTAAGAAACTGGGTTAATAACTTCATTAAAGAAAAAAAAATTGTAGCAAATCAACCTATCATTTACCTACTAAACGCGACCCACATCGACATCACGCATATGTAACCTTTTACTACCCATAGTTAACATAATTGTTTATTGGACCTACAGCATCGTGTGTGACCATGCAGGGTGCCTACCCTAAACATTCGTACCTAATTGAACGATTCCATTAACGCTGAGAGGAGTCCCACAAGGAACGAGGCTAGGACCGGTTTTGTACGACATCTTCACTATATCGCCGGGCGCCCCGTGTTATCTGGTGATATATTGGCCTAATGGAGGTGACCCTTTAGTAATATGCATTAGGTTGATGGCTCGTAGTAGCCATGTAGATGTGTTGTTCTTGTTTTACGACCCAAACAGACATGGGGTTTAACTGGCTTACTTGCTTGTGTGAGATTAGCTTTACTATTAGGGACATTCTACAAGGTGTAATTCTTGGTATTTCTCTCGCGTGTTTGGGTATTATTTTAAAAAATGTGACCTGGGTTATTGATTAGCCTAGGAACTATTAAATTTCTATCTCATTAGGTACCCATGCATTTAAATGATGTGTAGCACGCCAAACAATGAAAGATTCAGGTTGGGAAAACATTTTTTTAACATTTGGTTAAGCTGGGTCATGAGTGAAACAGCGGCTCAACAGCAACAGCGCAAATGGCCGATTTTACGGTTTTCTGTGCTTGGAAAATAACTACAAGCTTTTGCAGTGCGTGGTAGTGGAATGGAGCTTGCATTAATACTCGGATTATTTCAGTTTGGGCACATTACATTGCATTATTATATGGTGTATATAACACTGACATTAAATTAACTTTGGCTGAAGAGGTGACCTCCGCGTTATAACCGAAATTAGAGGATATAGAAAAACTGGGCTTGGCGGGATTCGAACCCACGATCTGCGCCTAGCCGGGAACCACTATGCATATTGCTAATGGCTTGGTATTAGTATAGTATATTGGGTATAGTTAATTTAGTTGAAATTTATTCGCTTTACCCGTACCTGCCCATTAATAAAATTCTGTGAGTCTCGATCATAACACATAGCAATTACTCTGCGATACCGTAGGCCATCTATGACGAAACCAACACCATATGCGAGTAGTTATTATGTTTTACAGTAAAAGATAGGGGGAATTGCAGCCAATAGCTATTTGATTATTGCCCATTTTCCGGCCCAGTAATAAATGGTACAATTTTACGGTCTGTTGCTGTGATGAGCGTGCGTGTTCCATCTGCGCTAATAAAATGTAGGCAACCTATGAGTTTTGATATAATAAATAAATTATCAAGAGACCGAGCATAAAACTCGGCTAGTGTAGTGAAAATACATTTTTAGTCTACAAATGAAATTTCCATTTTCTCTAATAATCTGCAGGTGATTTTCGAATAGGTTTACAGGGGTGTCATTTCGATATTTTCAGGGGCACATTTTTAAGCTACCGGTAGGTTGTAACGATTTCCACGTTAGTCAAGGTCAGTGTGGTATTTTTTTTTTCCAATCACAGGAGGGAGGGATTTTTTTTTTTTTTTTTTGAGACCCTAAATGACACTCGCTGATGGTTTGCGATAGAATATCAAAAAAAAAAAAAAATTATGTTTAATATGTAAGAATATGGGCTAAATCGTTAGAATAAATTAATAGTAAGCCCAAATTAAATCTATGGGGGATAGGGATAACGGGTTTTTGTTTCGTCACAACTGAGCCAACCTATAGCAACGTGTCGACTGTCGAGCAATGACACATCCGACGGCACATACATACAGTACATACGAACATTAGAAATCTATTTTAGTGAACATCGTTGCCCAGGTCTCACTCAGTCGCCGTAAAGGCATTTCCGAGAACCCGAAAAGAAAGAGAATACGCAGTGAGAGACAGGTCTAATGGGGTGATAGCTGTTATCAACGTCCGTCGCCATCCAGCGGACTGCGCGGCACATCACTTCTGTTTCTGCTACTTCCACTTCGTAGTCCGTACTCCATAGTCCATACTTTGGTACTTCTCGCTAAAATTTGAATTCCGAGACTCCCATTAGCCCCCCATTAACAGACTATTAATATTTCAAGCCGTACGATATTTTTTAATTAACCTCCATTACGTTTGCCCTTTCGTAATTAAGGTGATTTCGATGTGCGGTCAACCCAACAAGGTTTATGGCCTGATGAACCACTTTCTCGACCAATGCTGACATGTTTGTAGTCAGTAATACCATTGGGTGGACCCACAGGCCTGGTGGTAAACCTCCCCTTTTTTCAAGGATTGATCCTCAAGTCCTCAACAAACATAATCGTCTCCTTAGTAACTTTGTAAAACTTGCTGTAACTCATTGCAGAGGCGTTAAGTTTGTAAAGTTTTAGAATGATGGCAGGGGCAAAGCCTTATGACGTCATCAGGCAGGATAAGAAAAAATTGAAAATATAAGAGCAAAATAGTAGGGTTTCACGCATTTTAATAGTAGTAAAGTATAGCTGCAGATTTTACAAAGCTAACAAAGGAATGCTTATATTCATATTGCTCCAAAGGGGCCCGAGGGTCTCCATGAACCACGTCTTACAATGCTCGAGGCTGGGGGGGGGGGGGCAAGATGGACCGTGCCCCCACCAACTTTACGCCCCTGACTCATTGTAAAAGATTACTTAGTACAGTTTTTACAATGAGTTGAAACTCTACCTTTGGCTTCGTCGTTCAGTTCCCTGACCTTACCAATTGGACTATATGCGTCGGGGTTGATGAGGTATACATTAAATAGACTTGACCCAGGCCTACGCTATATATGTATATTTGAAGGGCTTATTATGAACGGATAACTTACTTATAGTTCCTTTCAGTGAGTGGTCCATTGAACCTTGGTACCTTGCCAAATGCCAATGGCCCCCATTATGTTACAGGCAATAGTGTTATTAAACATAGGTAGACTGATACAATGTCCTTGATGTCTACCTACATTGGCTGTCAGTGATTATGTACAAGGTAAGGCGATGCTTACCATTGAGGCAATGGGACAGGAAGTAAACATTAATTAACCTAGTTTGGATCAGTACGCCTGGACGAAGAGATATAAGGATCTAAAATGTCTCTACTTTTTGTTTCAGATGCTGAAAGTTCTTCACAAAACATATCAGATCCAGCAACCGAAGACGACACGGAAGACGACGAAATAGATCCGGGAGAAGACGTTACAACCATTGGGATGGGCATTTCCGAGCCAGAGAGACCGGATTTGAAGG
This sequence comes from Psococerastis gibbosa, assembly GCA_963971405.1. Classification (NCBI taxonomy): domain Eukaryota; kingdom Metazoa; phylum Arthropoda; class Insecta; order Psocodea; family Psocidae; genus Psococerastis; species Psococerastis gibbosa. The sequence continues at coordinate 47,931,954 of OZ020486.1, read as the reverse complement.
ATATGAGGGTAGCAGAGGCTCCGGAATCTGTCGGAACGCCGGAAGCCATGCTGGATACTGGTCCCATTATGGATCATATTGGGTCGGATAATAATAGTGAGACAGAGTTAGACGAGTTCGCGCCAAAACGGAAACAGCGGAGGTACCGGACGACCTTTACTAGCTTTCAGTTGGAGGAACTGGAAAAGGCTTTTGCGCGGACGCATTATCCTGATGTTTTTACTAGGTACGTTTTTTAAGTTTTTTTTAATGATTGTGGAAGCATATATGGCAAATTGGAGGAATTAGTTATTTAGTTAAACCCGTTCTCCGCGCATTCAGTGGGCCTGATGAATACCGCTTAGGTAATGATATTGCTAGCAAAGGGTTCCAATTGACCCCTTCGAATAAATAAAAGCTGGATCCACCACTGATTGCGAGGTACGTTTTGGTGATGCACGTATGTAAGTCTTGTGCTCTACCGTGCCTCCTGCTGGGGAATACCGAATACTACTAGACCTACTTGCTTCCCAAGACTTTTTCCTTAATGAAGGGATGTGGGATCTTGCACGGGGTTCATCCCTTTTCAACTTAGAGAAATGAAAAATCCCCCGTCTATGCCTTGCCGGTCTATGCATTTTACCTTATTATCAGGTTACACATTTCTAAACTGAAGTAGCCGAACTAAGTCCTGTTTTGCTTCACAATGGCTTGGGTAGAGAAACTGCTCAACAACTTTCTCACACATTAGACTACTTAGTAGTAACAATGAAATGTGCTGGATAGGTAGCTTATAGGTTAACAATAATACAATGTTTTTTTGCATGAAAACAATTTAGATATTAAAAAATAAATAAATGTGAGTGTTTTTTGCTGTGGATTACAAGAACTAAAACGCCAACAACAATTATTGATGGGAAAAAATATTTTGTTCTGCTAGGTACTAAATAAAGTTTTTGAATAAAAAAATTATAATTTTAAGAGGTTAAAATAAATAGATCAAAGTGCAATAAAATTGGTTTTCAAAAATTGTCAAGAAGCCTATTGCCGATTGCCAACTCTGTCAGGTTTGGGCATTCTCTAACACGGTCATTGACATTGGATTGGACACATGCTGATTTGGGTGCAGATTAGTGCACATCAATTTTTCCAACAAGAAACCCTTTGTATCAGTTTCTTCAGCGAAACGAGGTTGGAAGTTGTGAATTTTATGTAGAAATCATTGCCTTTATACCAAAACTTGCAATGAAACATTATAACATGAAATTAGTCTATTCAGCTACCTAATATACAAAGAGAAAGTTTTATGAGAATTTAACTTAAGCTATACTATACAATATTAGAATTTATGTTATTGTATAAATGGACAGCGCATAGAACTAAAGTACAACGGATACAAGCAATACGGATTCGGACTGCAAAATTATATTGACATATATGGCAAACTTCACGCAGTAAATTTCTAGCGTATACCAGGCCATAAAGTGCAGACGTTCTCAGAAATTGACAAGAAGTAAGACGTACATGGATGAAATAATGTCATCCACGTTAGTTTAATTTGACTTGCACACTGTCATGCGAAAAGGGATCATAACTCAATACTTAGCTTACAGCCACAAGCGCCTTTACGCGTAACATTGGTCACTTGTTCTAATCAACAAAGGGACCGGAGCAATTACGATCGGTAATTTATATAGCCTGGAATCTGGCCGGCTTTGTTGCAGTAATTTCTTCATTAAATCTGCAATTTAGCGACAATTTTGAATTGTGGCGCGCAAAAAAAAGTTGTCAGACTCGCCCGGTGTCCAGTTTCATTGGCGACATGTGTTTTTGCAGTCCCGTATTAGTTGACTGACGTTAGTTATGGCAGTATACTGACTGACTCGTTTGTACCTCATTCATCAGTCGTGTTGGTGGCCACTAAGAGCGTCAGAAGTTCTATAGTGCAACTTTTGTTTCTTGAATCTGACGTCATTTTCTTATAAGCCGTTAGGACGATTAGTCTTGATCATCCCTTATGATCCCTTGCTATCTATCGGCAGTATCGTCTTCATCTTTTGGCTGATACCCCATTGCAGCTATTTTACGAAGTAGCACTCTCGAGGTTACATCAAAATCCTAATGGTTCACCCGGCTGATCGTGAGAAAGAGAATCATACATACTGCAGAAATTGAAGAAACTGAGTCTTATGACATTACTATGAGGAATACTCTTTGTCCATTACATCTGCAGACCATTGGAGATACATTACGAAGCACTAATCTCGAGATTATCTACATCTTAATCGTAATGGTTGACGGTAGATATAGCATCATACACAAAAATTAAACAAACTGGGTTCTATGACATTACTATGATAAGACATATGAGGAATACCCTTTGTCCATTTCATCTGCAGACCTCTCTTTCGGCAGTATCATCTTCATCTCTTGGCTGATGCCCCATTGAAGCTATTTTACGAATTAGCACTCTCGAGGTTACATCAAAATCGTAATGGTTGACCCGGCTGATCGATAAATAGAGACTCGAAGTCCGCTAATAACGTACCGTACAAATTGAAATGGCCAGTGTTACTAATTGGCAGAGGGTTCGCGGTATGAGCGCGCGGTTATTCTAATGACAGTGTACCTGCACTTTACGACTGGTCAGTTGGTACCACTGATGTTGTTCACCAGTTGACCTGTTAAACCGCCAATCATCTCACAAATTACCGAATCCTCATCGACTTTTACTCCACAAACTTTCGAGTGACCCCACGCAACTGGCCCTTATTCTTTAATCGTAATACACAGTATTACTTACTTTACTTTTTCGTGTCCAAGCAAACAAAAAAATCGGGTGAAATATTGTAGGCAGCGCTGTTGGCCTCTCACAGGTGACCTTTCGTGCATTGGGCTGGACAGAGGCTCCACTGGAAACAGTATTATTAGCGTACATAAAATAGTTGATTTACGCATTCTGCGGTCGTTTCAAGCGTCGAAACTGTTTGTCTGGATGCACATGGAGGAAAGAGGGGAAAACGCTTATGAAATTCATACCTATTGTATGAATATCTTCCCTGACTACAAAGGGCTAGTGGATTGCCCCTTAAGAGACAGACAGACCAACTAATTTTTTTACAAAGTGAGGCTCGTAAGGCTAAAATCTGGTACACACCATCACTGAGGACACAGTAGAAGGAACCAATAAAAGACGTCGGCCGAAGAAGGAATTCATGGATCAACTAAAAGAGGAGACAGGAGCTCGAATGTACCAATAGCTGAAGAGGAAAGCACAGGACCGAGAGAGCTAGAGGATGATATGCAGGGAGTCGCTGCCAACCAATCGTTGAGATTGTGACCTCAGAAGAAGAAGGCTATCAATTGCCACAGATTGACCACAGCTATGAAAATACTTCTACCGGACATCTTCACTACCAATTTGTTAAACTAATTAATTTCCATGACTTCGACTAACCTGACGGCCACACACTGTATATCAAACTGTAGGGGTTAACAGTACATGTAATGGTTGTGGCCTAATTGAAACTCAACTATCGATATTCCTCTGACATTTTAAGAACGCCGTGGCATGACAGCCCAAAGAGGTCCGAAAACTGGTGGATGATCCTCCCTTTCAAACATTGCTCAATGAAGATGTTTCGTAGCGTAGTGACGTCACATGCTTAAAAACAATATTTTAGTCCGAAATTTAAATAAGTAGCACCCAATGTTTGTCCGAGACACTGCCCTTCTCGTGGAAATTAATAATTATTGCATGTATAGTTCATTTGGAGTACCTACCAACTGAAAAGAAATACGCGCCTAAATTTGAAAAATATTATTCCTTAATATCTCATAATTAATTTAATTTTTTTTACATAATATGCACACATAAAATCTTTAATGTACGAGCCCGTGGATTTAGGCATTTGCCTCAGTTGCCTGTAGGTAAATCTGCCACTGGATAGGGGAAAATATTTCCTTCCATGTGGATTTTCGAACCTGAAACTTCCGTGTCATAGTCCAATTCTCTACCAGGTGGACTATTCCTGACCATAAAATCAATCTGTAACTGTAATTCAACACCTATCCCACGTCTAACACATAAGTTTAACACGGATCACGAACACTTTCGACCAGTCTAGACCGGACGATCAAAAAAACTTTAAAAGAACAGGTTTCCATTTCCACTGTAGCAATGAACCCTATTCCACTATCACAACACGTTTTCAACATCCAGACAATTTTATAAAAAAAACAGTCTCTTCAATTATTATATTACCGTCGGTCATTTTTTCTAAGGGTCACATGGGGTCACTGGAAACTGGAAATTTTGAGTAGGTTCGGAAAATTGTTGCATGATTGGCAGTTAAGCAGGTCAACTGTTAAGGGCCAGTCACACGGTCTCAGTCATGAATAATCAGAAGCTTATTTGAATAAATGAGTTCGGTGTTATTTACGGGAACTTACGGAAACTTACGGACAAAAACTTCATCCTGAGTTAGAAGCAATAAATTGGACATCTCACTGGACACTACAGGCTCTAGCTCATGAGGCAGTGGTAAAGGAAATGGAATGACAGCGTAAATGAACGTTGGGTATGGAAACTACTTAAAAACTTGTGGCCATTGATGGGTAGAAAGCATGGACAACTCGATTTCTACTTAACTTAAGGTGCGGGCCCAATTTCTCTACGGCACAGCCCCTGTGAAAACCAACAGGGCGACATGGGGCCAGAGACCCTGTGCTCGCGTGGTCAATGGCAGTACGTGGACCACTTGTTTCAATGCAGCCTATGTCCAGCTCAATGCACGAAAGACGACTTGTAGGAGGCCTACTTATACTTCAGCCAATTCTAGGACGTTCGGCTTGGACACGAAAAACACAGTTTCCTACTGGAGATGGCATTTTTCGTGTTTTCCTCCATGAGTGCAAAACAAGTGCTACCTGCTACGAACGGGGTACAGAGCATGCCTTCATTGACTGTCGGCGGAAGAAAAACTAGAGAAGGTCATGTGTAGCCAAGATCGGAGCTCTTAAGAGTCAGCCCGTAGGAAATTGGCAACCCGAAATGTATTAATTTTTATTTTTTATTTAATTAACTAAGCATGTTATTAAAGATTTGGCTCATCAAAGGTGTAGAAGACTACTTCATGCATCATATAATAAGGTATGTTTAGTTTTAGAAATTGTAGTTTTTTTTATAAAATCGCTTTTACGTGAAAAGTTATTGTTTATTAAATATCTGCACGTTTATGAAAAAACTACAATTTCGAAAATTCTCTTAGATGGAAAACATTGGGGTAACTACAAAGCGGCAACTCAGAGACTGAAAACCCAAATCACCCCCCTAGACCACGCTGAAGCTCTTCATAGAAAATACCAGATTCCTGTAGCCAGACCTGCACCCCTGCAAAACTATGCCACGGTCGTCTCAGCCTTACCAAAAGTTAATTTGTGGCTAACGAATCTCTCTACTAATAAACAAGCGACAAGCGCCATCGAACTAAAAAAAGTGCCATCGAAACAATCCACGAACTCTACCCATCTCAAGACTGGCTGCATGTCTACACTGACGGATCCTACATTCCCGAAACAAATGCTGCTGGTGCTGGATCCTTCTGCAAGTTCTTCCAGTTAAGTTCTGCCGTAGGAAAAAACGCAAGCAACTTTGATGGCGAAATGTGTGCAATCATCGAAGCGGCTAAGAAGATACAAACCCTCGACGTGACACCAAACAAGGTCGTGTTCCTAATAGACTCTCAGGCTGCCATTCGATCCCTCAGTAGCAACAACAGCACGGACTGCCATCGCACTATTCTCTGCCGCAACACCATAGCTAACCTAATCAATGCGGGATGGGATGTTCGACTTCAATGGGTCCCAAGCCACGTCGGCCTCGATGGCAATGAAAAGGCAGATGATATGGCAAAAAAAGGAGCAGAATCCGAGCAACCTGAGATCCACCAAACCCTCCAGGCGGCAAAGAATCAAATTAACACAATTGTCTCAAAACATTCAAAAAACATCCTCAAGAACCTAAGCACTGGAAAAGTATGGGAAAAGCTTGCGACTCCAGGCCACATCCCAGCTAACCTCGAGAGAAGTGAAGCAGTCGCCCGGTTCCGTCTCGAGACTGGCCACGACTACCTGCAGGCACACCTCTGCCGGTTCTTTCGTCGGGGTGACTCAGATGTGTGTCCCCTCTGCTCCTCCGGGACCATGGTCGCAAGTCACCTACACACCTGCTCCAGACTCAAGCATCTACCTGCTGATCTAACAAAGAGATACTGGGAGGCTCGGCGTCAAATGGCTCTACTGCCACAGACGGGCGTTGGCTAAACTAAACTAACTAACTACATTTTAATAGAATTCTATAAAAAGAAAAATTCTAATTTCCGTCAATGTCATTTGCATTCTGCAATGCGACGTCGGTGGAAACGCCACCTAAGTCTTGAATGTCTGCTACCACGGCACCGTTTTTGTAAATAGCCCTAGCCGGTCGGTGGAATGGGCGCCTAATGTGAACATGATAATTGCTAGTCATTCGCAAAATGTAGTCAATACTTAAAGAAGGGGTTTCTCACACTATATACAGGGGCCCCACAAGAAATGGGCCCCCTACAAAATGCCGCAAAATACAAAATCGAAATAAATTTAAAAAACAAAAACAACAAACTAAAGCCAATAAATAAACTTGTCGAAATATTTGGCGGGAAAATGAAACGTGCCGTGGCATTAATGACAGTTAATAGGCCTTGCACTATTCTATTTTGCATCCTGTGTCTCTATGTTATAAACGATAGTGGAATATTCGTGTAAGGGTGCAAGACTTTTCTGCCCGAGAAAGGGCCCAGGATCCCCCCCCCCCCCACAAGGCCAAACCCGGCACTGACTATACGAGTATATACGTTCATGTTTTTTGAATTCACCCATCAGCTAGACTCGGGAGGGAAGTGAAAGAGGAGACACAATATAATTTGACCCCTCACAACTATAGAAGAGACTTGCAGGCACACGGTCTTTTTCAATTTCTCTTAGATGACAGGAACACAATGTTTCCACAAGCTATGGCACCCCCTTGTGCATAAAACAAGGGCAATTTCATAGCATGAAATGCTGCCCGCAAAATACTTAAAGCGACTATATTCCCTATTCATTCGTAAGGTATATAATGTTGCACAATGTTAGCTGTTCAATATTATTGCTTTAGCTAAGATATAGCCCAGGGTTTTAATAGTTCTTGTTAGTTGGACGAAGGCAAGTGCCAGTGGGTGTCATATGAACATCATTTATAGGTATCAGGCTGACTACTGTGCGCAATGTGACAAGTACCCTATTGTATGTATAATACATTATATTTATATACATATACAATAATTACCGAATGCCCTAAATACGCAATGGGCAGACTTTCGTGACCAATACCGCATACCCTGCCAAGCTTAATTGGGGACAAACATGAGTCGCTCACGGCAACATTAAGCTTTCTTAGGCGCCGATTCCACCGACCGGCTAGGGCTAAATACAAAGACGGTGACGTGGTAGCAGACATTCAAGACTTAGGCGGGGTTTCCACCGACCTCGCATTCCAGAATGCAAATGACATTGACGGAAATTAGAATTTTTCTTTTTATAGAAATATATTAAAATGTTTGTACTTAACATATGCCATGACGCCATTTTTTTAATTTTAGTTTTTTTTTTTGTGATTTTACTGTATGATCATTGATGGATTTTAACTATGGAATAGAGGAAAACAAACATTTCCTTCAATGTCATTTGCATTCTGCAATACGAGGTCTGTGGAAACCCCGCCTAAGTCTTGAATGTCTGCTACCACGTCATTGTTTTTGTATTTAGCCCTAGCCGGGTGGTGGAATCCCCGAATTATCGGAATATCCGGATTGGAGTCATGAAACACCTGTAGCCATAAACACAAGAGAACCACTTTAAGTGAAAACTACCAAATAAGTCAACACCTCCGCACACGCACACACACAACGACCGGTGCAAATACTCGAAAGAGTCCCTAATATTTAATTTAAAAAAATATATACATATATTACATATAATATTTATAAAAAATATATACTAGTATATTATTATAATATTTAACATATATATATATTATATAAAATATATACATATATAATATATAATATTTATAAAAAATATATACTAGTATATTATTATAATATTTAACATATATATATATTATATAAAATATATACATATATTACATATAATATTTATAAAAAATATATACTAGTATATTATTATAATATTTAACATATATATATATTTTTTAAATTGTATACCACTTCACCGAACCACTTATCTCGCACTGCTGAACCGCGTATTTGAACCCGCTAAAAAAATATTTTTAATCTTGGAGCCACCTGCTGCAGGGGATTTCGCCGCTCTGGGCAACAGGCCTTCCAGCGCCCCCTGCCCCATTAAAACAAAATGTTTTTTATTTTATTGTTAGAAATTCGACCAAAGTATAAAATCATGGTTGACGCCAAATTTAGCCCGCCCACATGCGCATGCTCTCACCATGCTTAAAAATAATAAACTAATATTTCGCGCCATTTTCAGATGATTGAAGGCCGCTCCGTGCTTTTCATTTATTTCTGATTATTTTCCCAAATTTCGTATAAGGTATTTTCATTTCGACTGGCTCCCCTCCGGGCTAATGCCCAGGCTGCCCATTTATAGGACAGGACGAGGCGGATGGCCCCAGACAGGGCCGTAACCAGAATTTTTTTCGAGAGGGGTCCATCTGACGTCTTCGGAGGTAAGGTAGCCTCAATATATTTTAAAACTCAATTCTATCTAGTCTACACTACAAATATTTCGGGAGGGGTCCGGACCCCCTGAACTCCCCTCTGGCTACGGCCTTGGCCCCAGAAATCCTATAATATATTTTTGGTTGGATGCGAATGTCCTATGTGAATGAATGAAATGTGCATTTATTAAAAAAAAAAAAAAAACAATTAATACACCATAATTATTGTAAGGCCTATAAAAAAACTAAAATAAGAAATAAAATAAAAGAACCGGTCCGAGTATACTCGAACATGCTTTCCAATTTATCAATTAGTAGATAGAGCAAATGAGTAATCATGGTAAATAATTTTCCTATGGTTAAATTTCCGATATCTCGGGGGGGGGGGGGAGGGGGGGGTTGTTCACCTGACGCCACAGGAGGTGAGGCAAATTCTAGATAGGTCAGACCAACACATTTAACCACGCAGTAATAATGGCAGGGTACGCAATGCATTTGACGTGAATTTATTATCATTTTTCAAAAAACATTTTTTTGTACAAAACCAAATAGTTTTTTGGGAAAGCAACCTGTCCGGTTTCGTTACTCAATTTATCACCTAAAACATGCCTGAAGGTAGAAATCATCGATGGAAAGGTTTCGCAGAAAAATTATTTTTTAGTCATTTTTCATTAAAATTTAGTTATTTTTATTTTTTTACCCCCAGAAGCAAACTATCAAGGGGCAAGTGACCCCCCGCATTTTATGAACATTAATAACGGCTACAATATATGTCAATTTAAAAGAAATCGTTGGAGCCGTTTTTGAGAAATAATTTTTTTAGATATTTTTTTGGATTTTTTTGAGAATGAAACCCCCCAAATTGAAATTGCCCAAAATAAAAGAAAATGGTCCCGAGGTATGATTTTTGTGAACCTACATGCCAAATTTCATCTAAATCGACCGAGTAGTTTGCCCGGAAATAGATGAACAGACAGAGCGACAGACAGACAGAGCGACAGACATTTCGAGGAAACCACTTTTTTGGGTTCCTGGGACCTCAAAACGTGCAAATCGGTTGAAATCACGGAATCGAAAATTTTGACCATGACGAAGGTTTCCTTATACTACGTATATAAATTGGAAAGCAATAAAATTTATATAAAAACTCTAGCAGTGCCATCCAGGCAGATTTCAATCAAGAAGAAATAAAAAGTATATGGCGAGGCAACAACAAGATTCCTGGTAGGTCGTTAGGTCGTCATACGTAGACAAGTACCCGTCATATTAACTGCCAGTTAATTAATTTATTTAATTGTTTAACTAGAATGGATTGCGTGGCAGTGATTTGCCAGGTAATTTATCAGCCCGTCTTGATGATGGATGATAATTATTTTGCGAATGATAGAAAATTGCAGTGTTATGTTATTATATGCACTACATATACCTTTGGGCGCCACAATAACAAGTTGTAAATAAATAAGTAAATAAAATTTGACTTTTTTTGTTATATTACTAAGCCAACCTAGCGGAGTTAGGGCTATAAAGCCTTCTCTTACACTCAACTAGGAAGACTCGGGACCGCCTGCTTTACATGCCCTCCGAAGCATGGCCATAAATTTGTATTAAGTGCAACCAACAACCTTTCGGGTGAAAGTCTGTACCACAACTCTACGTCATGTCCTGAGTTGTCGAGGTGGGGGCTTCAGTTGGAATCCTGTTTCCGTCCATTTCTCCATGTCATCCTTTTTCTAAGACTTTTAAGAGGATAATGGAATTGGAAAAGTCTTATAAGATATGTAAAAAATTAAAATCCCTTTCGGCTTTGGCTGGCTGATCAGGTGTAGGGAGATTCCATAAACCGTGCCTGATCAAAAATTTCACTTTAAATGGTCGCCATCTTCATTGAATCGTTGATTTGTCGTAAAAAGTGTTCATTTCCATTATCGTAGATAAAAATACGGGCTTTCAGTCAAATGTCAGCTTATCCCTCAGTTCCCTCTAACCAATGGTAGTAGTAGCAGTAGAATGGTTGGACACAGTCCCAGGTGTCGAGACTGACATATTATAGACTGGGAGCGCCTGGTGAGAGATGACTTACCTGCTGTGAGAATAGCTAGGTCCGGTGCACCAGAACTTGTAGACCTGGACGAAGACGAGCATCCGTGTATTTCACAGGCAGGGCACAAACACACAGGCGCGGGACAAAAGATTTATAAGAATTTGTAAAGGAAATATAAAACGAGGTGTTGCGGCAGCCGGTAACCTTTTGGTACTGACTTAATCTTGCCATTGCAAGTTTTTTGACAGGTCTTGACTTGACACCAGGCCATAGTGTGGGCCCATAGGACAGTGGACCTCCTGATTATAGTGGATTCCGAACCACTTGGGAAACACAGTGAAGTCACACGATTAGTTCGGAGGTGACCAGGACAAGTCCTACCATGTTTCCCTACCGGTACTGTGCACATGACCAAGTTATCTGCATATTTGAACCTATGCTCTGGTCCGCTGGATTCAACTTGGTATGGCGGCCGGCTATATATATATATATATATATATATATATATATATATAAACAATGGTAACTGAGATATGAATTTTTCAAGTTTTTTATCGGCCGCCATATTGAAACAAAGTGATGGATCCCGCCGGTTAACGAACATGATCAAGATATTTGTATGATCCATTTTTGTACCAAGTTTCATCGTAATCGAATAATATTTACGAAAGTTACAGTGTTTCCTAAAATCGATATACATACTTGCAGTATATAATAATTATGCCTAATGTAACATTTTGAACGGGGGGTGGTTTTAGACTCAGGGGGTCAAGCAATGAAATCATTCGTAGAGGTATAGAGCTGTCAAAATGTCGGGAGGAGCAGAAGGCAAAGAAGGAGTTCCGGAACTGTGGCCAATCCAATCGGTGATAAGTTATATGTTAATAAATACCTAATAAATATAATTATGTTATGTATTGAAATCATGCGCAGAAATATTTCTTCCGCTTTATGGCATCTCAATAATATTATGACCAGTGCCGGGTTTGGGCTTGTGGGGGCCCGTGGGCCCGAATTATGTGGGGGCCCTTTCTCGGGGAGAAATTTCTAATCCCCTTAGACGAATATCCCACAATAAATTATAAAATGGTGACACAGGTTGCAAAATCATTATAAAAAAGAAAAGCGATTCTTAGTAATATAAAGTCAAGTCAATAGTACAATACAAGCCTAAGGGCTACTCAACTAAAGCTGTAGACACTGCGGTGTATTTTTAAAAGGAATAAATTAATAGGTACCTAATTATAAACACAAAATTTTAATTTATTTAAAGATGCACTCTTCGACTCTTTATTACAGCAAAACTGTCAATTATATCGTCATAATTTAACGCTGCCACTATGTCGTGATTTATATTCAGCATTGAAAGATGGCTAAGCCGAGCTTCAGAAGAACTGGTGCGACGAGGATTTTTTATGTGTTTTAGTACGGAAAAAGATCGCTCGCTGCTTATGTTGCCACTCATTATAACTAAGTACATCTTCAAAAGTACTTCTACATTGGGAAAGCTATCAGCTACTCCTCTTTCTAAAATCAAATTGTACATGAACCGTTCAAAACTGATACGTTTTTCTTCGATTATATTGTTTTTTTGTGCATCATCTATCACAAATAATTTCACAAACTCACGAAACTGTACTAGCTCGAAGTACAAGTTACCGTCCAAGTCACCTGTGTAACAACTCACCAGGTTCTCTGCCCTAGTTTTCAAATCATCAGGGCTTATTTTTTCTAAATATTGTAAAAATCCAAATTTCCTATTTATGTCTTCATATGCTGAAATTCTCCGATCCAATGATTGCATAAACTGGTCAATTATGGGAATGAAACTTTCGATTCGGAATTTCTCGCTATGACTGAATTCAGCTTCCTCAGTTTTCCCATAATCCAAAGGATTTAGCCTCACATTTCGGATCCGCTTCCGCAAAGTTTCCGATTTATAAGAATTGTGCCCACACAATTCAACACCCTTTTTCTCATATTCTTGGAAAGAATCCCTAAATTCCCCAATGAAGATCTTAAGGGACTCCATCACACTGATCGAAGTATTAATGTCGATTCTTGGATTCTGGAGATTGATGTTTACTGCATTCACCCTTGCCAGTATATCGTTCCAAAGAACAGCGTAAATTGCTATCTCCAACGTGGTAATTTGCAAATAGAGTCCACTTGCTTGGACATCTTCTTCGGAGAGATCTTTAAGGACTTCTCGTATTTCGTTATAGCCCAAAACTAGGCTATTAGTAGCTTCCGCTCTTGAGGACCACCGGGTTAAACTGATTCTTTTGGGCACTGGTATGTTGTGGCCATACTTCTTCGCAGCACTTTTTAGAACATTTGAAAGGACGTTGAACCGAGCTGTGGAACTTGTAAAAAATACATAAATTTGCTCAAGAAAGCTAAAAAATAATTTCGATTGGGAGCAGGAGTCCATCGCTTTTGTGCCCACTAAGTTGAGGGAATGATTGAAACATGGAACCCATAAAGCCAAAGGATTCTCATTTAGCACCAAAGTGCGTAGACCACTATATTCTCCACTCATAGCGGAAGCATTGTCATACGACTGCCCACGAATATCTTTCAAATCCAGGCCGAACTTTTTTAAAACTTTGTTGAGGCCATCAAATAATTCTTTAGCTTTATGGCCTTGGTTTGGCATAAAACTAAGAAATCTTTCCTTTGGTGTGCTTTCTTCTAGATACCTGACAATCACAGTCATTTGATCTATATGGCCTTCGTCAGTTGTTGAATCTACCGAAACCGAATAATATTTGCAGGCTTTTAAGCGTTTAATTATTTCATCGCTAACTTTGGTGGACATCAGCGCAATTAATTCTTCGCAAATGTGGGCAGATAGGTAGTTAACGCCGCCACTACCACTGCCACGATTTCCATGCTTCTCTAAGTGGCCTACTAAAAACGGATCATATTGTGCAATTAGCTCAAGGACTCCCAAATAATTGCCATTTTTGGTTGATCCCAAAATTTCGTTGTCCCCTCGAAAGGCAAGTCCTCGTCCAGAAAGAAATATTATGACGGAAATCAATCTGTTTAGAACGTTTCGCCAATAAGCAATGCTCTCCTTCACTTGTGTGGCCAACTCACGATCAATACGCATTGCCTCGTTTGAGAGATGCTTAAATTGGCAAACTATTTGCAAATGCGTTACGGTAGTTTCATGTCTTTTCAAACGCTCAGACGCATGCTTCCAGTCAGCAAACCCTTCAGTTGAAAACTGATTTGCTGATTTGCAGAGCAATTTACAATAAAAGCAGTATAGCTTCCCCGTACTAGGTGAAAAACATAACCAAGAGCGGCTTATAGACTTGCCTGCCTGAGTTTGACGAAGGAATAAACTTGCATGGCATTTTCTTCTTTTCACTGCATCTACTTGTCCCAAGCTTTTTTCTTTCAAAATATCTTCATTACAATGCTGAGTTTCCAAATTTCCTTTCTTGATCCAATAGTCGATGTGTTGTTGACTAAGAACTGCTGGCCACAATCCCACGTCATTTTCTTTGCAAAATCCATCATCAGCAGTATTTTCGGATTCGTCATTGTTATCAATTACTGCCTACAAGTAAAACAATTACAGTTGTAATTAATTTTGTAAACAATCCTTTCGGCATGGCCGACTCAAGTTTAGGTAGGTTTAATTCATACAGTAAATTAACAGGAGTCCCCCATTTTTAATTCCATAAGAATTACTGGGGTGAGTGGGGTCGGTAATTTTTGATTGCGGTCACCTTAATTAAGTAATTAAAGTCAAACTCTTACCTCTTGGGTAGGGCTAGCAATAACTTGAGAAGATGCAGGAAAATCAGAATCACCACTCATCATTTCAACAAAATTAGAAGTAGAACTAGGAGTAGATGGACCCGTCTCTATTTTTGTTACAAAATCCGTTATACGGCGCGTTTTAGATAAATCGAAATCGAATACATTTTATTTTTTATCCCCTTTTGTATAAAACATCTCAAAATTCCGAATCATGCGTCTTATAATATAACATTTTATGACATATAACATTTTAGACCAATGAATTTTATATTTATAACGTGCTCGATTTTGTGGCGACCACGTGGCTGGGCACATTTCGTATTAAAATTAATAGGCTTACAAAGTTTTGATGCGTTCTGTGAATTGTGGTAAATGGGCGCAGAATACGAAAAATAAGGACCTTATCTTATAAAGAACAACTATTAGGTACTTCCGCCTCTAATATAAGAATTAACTTATGCTACTTACCTTAACAATATACCAACCAGAAAGTGCTGATAAAAGTAGTTTCAATTTAGAAATTTGATTTCAAATTTTCAATTTGTATTTAATGAAGCAAAACAATCGTGGTTTCAGAGCAGGAGTGGACATACTTCATTTTTTGTTAAATTTTTATCAAAAATGAGTCATTAATGCCACGATGCGTTCGAATTTCCCGCGAAAATTTAAAAAGTTATCTGTTTTGATTTTTTTTAATTTTTTCAATTTTTTATTTGTATTTTTTCGTTTTGTGGGGGCCCCATTTTTGTGGGGGCCCTGGGGCCCGGGCCCACAGTGCCCCATAGCCAAACCCGGCACTGATTATGACTGTGCGATCGATATTTCCTGGCAATTGTATTTTATTTGAAAACAAAAACGGATTGTCTCTTTATCCTAGGAGGGAAACCTTATAAGTGTAAAAATCCAGTATCTCATTAAATATCAATCGTCGCCACCCCCCCCCCCTCTGTACCTCTCTGGCTACGCCCATGTTGGTATTTCCTATGAAAATCGACTACCAACAGCCTTACCATGTTGGATCCACGAGAGCAGAGAGTGTTTCAAACTGCGGCAAGCTTGGTAGTGTGCACAGCGTTGGCAGGGGAACATGGTGGGACATGATAACGCGCTTAGATTATATCAGTCGTCTACGTGCTTGTCGAGTCCTGGTCACCTCCGAATTAATCGTGTGACTTTACTATGTCCCCCAAGTGGCTCGGAATCCACTATAACCAGCCAGGAGGTCCAACCTGTCAGTCAACTCCCCTTCTCCCCGATGTGAAGGAGTATGCCCTTAGGTTGCCTCAAGTTAATAAACAGACTCACTCCCCCGCCAGGGTGACAGGATTGCTTAAAGCAGAAATGCTGAAAGCAGATGTTTGAAGAAGAAAAAAATCGAATTTTGTACAAAGAATCCATAGTGGGGGTACTCCGATCAGGGACGGGTCTAGCCCATTGGGGGGGGGTAGTCATGGTTCAAAATAGAATAAACTTATGTAGTATCGATGAAATTATAAAATTATAACGTAATAAATTGACTTACAACGGACTTACTACATTTGAGGGGGGGGGGGCGCAGCTACCCCTTGCCCGCTGTATCCGTCCCTGACTTTTATTTGCTCTCAATAATAATAATCTCAATGGCAGGGAGTGACAGTCTTGAACTGACTTCAAATGAGAGTCACCTTGTACATACAGTTTATCATAAAAACATAATTGTCGTAGATTTATCTTGATAGAGGCTAAATGTTATTATACTACTTGCTCTGGTGCAGCACATCTGTCAAGGTCACCCTTCTCATAGGTACTACTTGACAAGTAACACATTAAGTTTAGTATAGTAATAAAACATCAACTAATGACTTTTGGCTTTTAATACCTGCACAAGGTAGTTTGTTTTTGTGTCTATTGAATTTGAATAGTCAAACGCTGGAAGGATGAGATGAGTTTGAAACTGAACTTCGCAAGTTGGGAGTCCGTAGTTGATAGAGCGTTGTGCAAAACCGAGATGACTGGAGGAGTGTAGTGGAGCAGGCCAAAGCTCATCAAGGGCTGTACAGCCAGAAGAATAAGAAGAAGAAGATATTAACTAGGACTTCGATGGCAAGTGGTAGCTTGTCCGTATATACTTGTACGAGTCTATACACATCATCCGATCGGTGACCTGTCGTAACCCAACACAGGTATTACCTAAAGAAGTGACTGAAGAGGTTATTCGGATACATTCATTGAATTGTTAGTATGAGAATAATCTATTTTTTAAATAAAGAAAAGAACCGGTCCGAGTTTACTCGAACATGCTTTCTAATTTATCAAAATTAGTAGATAGAGAAAATGAGTAATTTCATGGTAAATAATTTTCCTATGGTTAAATTTCCGAAATCTCGGGGGGGGGGGGGGGGGTTGTCCACCTGACGTCACTGGAGGTGAGGTTAATTCTAGATAGGTCAGACCAACACATTAACACACAGCAATACTGGCAGGGCACGCAATGGGTTTGAGTGTGAATTTTCTATCATTTTTTTCAACAAAACATTTTTTTTTTTACATAACCAAATACTTTTCTGGGAAAGCAACCTGTCCGATTTTGTAACTCAATTTAACACCTAAAACATACCTGAAGGTAGAAATCATCGATAGAAAGGTTTCGCTGAAAAATTATTTTTTAGTCATTTTTCATTAAAATTTAGTTATTTTTATTTTTTTACCCCCAGAAGCAGACTATCAAGAGGCAAGCGACCCACCGCATTTTATCAACATTAATAACAATTACAATATATGTGAATTTAAAAGAAATCGTTGAAGCCGTTTTTGGGAAATAATGTTTTTTTTTTTTTTTTGTTTTTTGAGAATACCCCCCCCCCCAAATTGAGTTAGCCCAAAAAAAAAAATGGTTCCGATGCATGATTTTTGTGAACCTACATCCCGAATTTCATCAAAATTGACCGAGTAGTTTGCCCGGAAATCGACTCACAGACAGACAGACATACAGACAGAGCGACAGACAGACATTTCGTAAAAAACACTTTTTTTGGTACCTGGGACCTTAAAACGTGTAAACCCGTTGAAATCTCCTCGGAATCGAAAATTTCGACCGTAACAAAGTTTTCCTTATACTACGTATAAATTGGAAAGCAAAAACACATCAACTAATGACTTTTGGCTTTTAATATCTACCTGTGCACAAGTTAGTTTGTTTTTGGGTCTATTGAATTTGAATAGTCATTATATGGGTATTGGTGTTCATGATATGCTGTGCTAATAAACCATGAAAAGCTATCTACTAAAATTGGAGTACAAGTAGGTAATAAAATAAAGGCAAATCAGTTAATCATCAATGATTTTTACACTCAATTGACTTTTCATTCCTTAAAATCATAAAGAACCTGATTCCCTTTTGATAGGTACCCTATTTTGCATGTATAGGCTAAGGGCAAGTAAAGTAAAGGTAAAGTTATAAAATAAAGGTAATCACACAAATACTGCACTTAGCGGTCGAAACTCAATTTGAAATAGTGTGATAAGAAGCAGTTACCCCTACATTTTTGCTTTCCAATTTATTTATATCCGATTTCACATGAAAGAACTATCGTAGAACTATAAATGTCTCATCCCACAGAAGAAATGTTCCTCTAAATAATTATGTACAGTAAATGGCCGTCTCTAACACCAATTGGCCACAGTTTTTTAATTCCTTATTTACAAATCAATAACTGGCTACTTGATAGTTGTAGCAGTGAAATGTAAAATCTGCTTGATTGAAAGAATCTATTTGCAACACCTACAAAAATATAAATAAATAGGTCTAAGCAAGACAGACCCGCACATCAACACAACACTAGGTACAGACAAACAAACCCACTATCTATACAAACGGTCTCGACAAGCTACTCTCAAAAGCAAACATCCTATAGGCAAAAAGTACTACAACAAACTTCCCTTAAACATAAAAAACCTAACAAACTACCACGCTTTTAGGAAAAAAGGTAAAAAATTGGCTTACTGATTTAGAAATTGCATAATAATAAACAAAAAGTAACAAGTACACATTAATACACCACAAACAACACATGAACACAACACACACACACTACTACACTCACAAAATATACAGTACACTGTAACGAATGCCATCGCGGGATTGTTAGAATAATTATTTTAGAAAATATAATATATATCCACCCTAGAACGGGCCTAGCCCATAGGGAAATGTTTTTTAAATTGTATAACTGTATACCGTACTGTATTTGGGATATATTAAAATTTGATTTGATTTTGATTTGATTTGATAAGGTTAAGATTAACAATAATAATTCAATAGGCTTTTTGCTTGAAAATAATTGTAAGTATTAAACATACTAAATTTACACAAAATTGTATACATCATACCATGCATAATTATTACAGCTGTAGTTTGTATTTTGTATAGCCTAAGACTTTTTAAATGCAGTAAATTGCTGACGGTAAATCTGTTATTTTGTTTCAGGGAAGAACTTGCCATGAAAATAGGACTAACTGAAGCGAGAATACAGGTAATTAAATTGTTTTGGTGTAGGAGACTTAATGGCCTAATTAATGTTATGTTTAGACCACTTAATAGTTTATTTATTAGCAAAATTTAATATAACGATAAATACCAGTATATAATAATGTCCTGTATGACTCTTTGTGAACCTAGGCCTTCTATTGGTCCATTGCCAACGACCCCATGGATTTCGGACATTATTTATATTGTTTCCGTATGAATTTTTGGCCATTGGCAAACTGGGATACGTTCTCGACGTCAACCTACACCGGCTACAAACGGTAATGGACAAGCTGAGACAAGCTTACCATTGACACAATTATACAGGCAAAAACATGACTTAACCAAGTACAGATACGAGTCTAACAATGCATACAACAAAAAACGGAAACATAAAAGTAAGGTACAAAAGACTATAAACTACAAATTGTATTTATTCCCTTCCTGCACAACACCGTTGAAATAAACCTAAAATTTTCGCAAGTACCAATTTCCATCTCAGCAGGTTAACAAACAGTCACTTAAGCCAATTAGTTGCACTTAAAATATAAACCCCCAGCTATGTACTAATTTGCTACGATATCATGCAATGTTATTATTAATTTTTTTCTTTTTAATTTGTTAATGCCGGTCTTACAAATGTAGAAATTCTAATTAAATAAAAAATAAACGGAACGCTAGCCACGGGTTGCATTGGTGGATTTCTTGGGAACCATTACAATTAAGGTAGTTATAATTGTTAATGCCATCCGACTAAAGTTGTATTTAAGAGGTTGCGTGTCGGGACCTATACGCAGTTCGTGCGTGTATTTGTGTCATTAGAGTATAATATGCGCATTTTAGTTTTCATCGACGTAGGTCAGTCAGAATTCTAATTTAAATTAGTCCAGTTTAGCTGATAGATACCGGAACAACAAAATAAGAGCTGACAAGATAAGAAGACAGCCAGTATAGTCGATAAACATAAATAGTCGATAAACATACATAGTCGATAAACATACATAGAAAGGCAGGCCAAGTACGTAGAACTAACGCATTACAACAGACTACCAAGATACGTAAAAACTATTCAACAATTGAACGTATTTCGAAAATATCTAAAAACAAATCTCAACGAGTTAAGTGCCGTTAACACCGACAAACGAAGACCATTTTGCGCACTATGTTCACATTTAGAGCTCCGATCTTGGCTTTGCATGCCCTCCTCTCGTTTCCCCACCGTCGACAGTCAAAGAAAGTATGTGCGGCTGTATCTTCTTCCCCGTCATATATACTCCGGTTTGTAGTACTTTTTTTAGTGGAAAAATCTCTCCCATAGTCAGCAATTGAACCTGCAGCCTCCCTATTCTTTGCCCAGAACTCTACCAAGTGGACCTCCATTTCACTGTAAACCTGAAATGAGGCATAAACGCGTCAGTCACGTAGGTCACGTGGGGCCCATTACCATGCCGAGGCATCTTATACGGGCGTAAGTTAATTAGGCCCATGTTTTTGTAATGAAAATAATTATAGTGGGCTTCTGTACATGCACTGCCTAATCTAATTTGAACCTCAAATTGCGGGCCAGCCTCCCTTATATACTATGCCACAACATCATTAAGACCTCTAGTCGTAATAGTTTACTTACCTGCAGAGAGGTCTAATGGTTGTTGTTGGGTACTACGTCTATTCTCTTCATTACCTACTAACAATTTGTTGGTCATCAATCTCTGCGATTTGATTGGTGGACTCGCTCGTGCCCCTTTGAGTAAATGAATGTACAGTATGATAAAAGTTTTATGTGGTTTTTGTTAAGAAAATGTTGCGGTTGTCTAATTTACCGGAAATAGTAAGCCTATCATAGCCTGGCGAATGGATACAAAATTAGATTTGCTGACGACGCTTAAGAAACGAAACTAGCATACTTTTTCACAATCTGTGTTAGTAAGAAGTATAATGATTGGCTACATTATCATTACAAAATAAGCAGGAATATGTCTCCTGCTTGTCCTGCAGCCTGCTGATGTTATTAACTGCTCTACTATTGATATTCGATGAAGCAGTAGAATTCGGGATGATGGGCCGCGGCCGATCTGAAAGCAAATTTCCAAACGTTTCGTTAACAACTGTAGTCAACATCTTCAGTGGCACTGCGTAGGCTTTCAAGATTGTATCTCGGAGGCTCAGCAGCAACAGCTTCTTTCAAATTACTATCTTTGTCATTATTTAATCGTACGATTGGTCTTTCTGGAGATATTTGGTTATTTATACTTATAATAAACATAATAGTCTCCTTAGTAACTTTGTAAAACTTGCTGTCACTCATTATTAAAAATAACTTTGTATAGTTTTACGTAATAAAATAAAATAAAAATATACACAACCGGTTTCGGCTCACACCATCGTCAAGTGCGATTGAAAACAGATAAAATTGCACTTGACGATGGCGTGAGCCGAAACCGGTTGTGTATTTTTAATTTAATTTTATTACGTAAAAATATTCAAAGTTATTTTTAACAATGAGTATACTTATAATGCCCTCCGACTGTGTCTTAATTCACGCAATAATTAGTCTTCTATTAAAAGAAAAAAATCATGATATAAATGGGAAATTAGGCTAACCCATATTAAACATAAAAATGGCATTAAGATAGATGTGTGCATGTCGGAGAGAGAGATTAGTGGGCCAGCGGCTCGGGGTCAAACGGCCCCCCAGCGGCGCCCCTGATTGGCCCCCCTCTGTTTCGGTTACACTCGCTGCCTATGACTACTCCCGCTTCACTAACCGCTTTTAATCTACTTCCAATATTAAGAACTCTTCAATTGTCACAATTATCAATGTTTACCGAATTAAAAAAGAAAGAGCTAAGAATTTAACTATATTCTCAAACTGCATATTTTTTAGCGCCTTTTTTTGGCAAAATTTAAATCTGTTAATGCTATGTTTTCTTATTAATATTAATATTTTTATGATATGATGACGGGCTATGAAGATGGTGATGACCTTTTGGGAAAGGTCAAATGGCATACTGTGTCGGGGAATTAGTCCAGTGTTTATTATTGATTTTATTGTATTTATGAATGTAATTTTAATATACAACAATATTGACATTTAAGGTGATTGGGCTGTTGGCGTGTTGTGAAAGTTATATCAAACCATACAGCATACGATATAAAACTAAAAAAAAACGCCTTGTTGCGACAGCCTAATGAGGCCTATAAGGACTGGTGGAGTCTCTAAACTACACCTCTAGTTGGGATATTGTGGTCAGCAACATACCCGGCAGCCTCGTTTTTCCTTAAGGTAAGGCACCAATGGGTGGCCGGACCATAGGGGAAAATAATGCTTTACATTGAGTCTTGAATCACGTGCTTCCTAATTTCATAATCCAGTTCTCTGTGTACTGGACTATTCGACACACAGCCATTTTGCAACTGACATTACCTATGTGGTTGAAATCGGGCAAACAAATGACTATACCTATTCAGTTATTAATGACAACGGCCATACCAAGTAGAATCCACGAGAGCAGAGCCTGTTCAAAACTGCAGCAAATTTTGTAATGTAATAGGCAGGGGAACATGGTATACAACAGTCCAAGTGCGTGTCGAGTCCTGGTCGTGGTTGTGAGACTTTACTATGTTCCCCAAGTGGTTCGGTATCCCCTATTGTCTATATTATCAGGAGATCCAGTCAACTCCCTTTCTCCCTGCGGTGAAGGAATCTGCCCCTACTGTGCCTCAAGTTTATAAACAGGCCCAGACTGACAAGAGTGCTTAAAAGCAGAAATGCTGATGAAAGCAGGCGTTAAAAAAACATACAAGTTGTTAAGGTGCTTTATTTATTAAATTACATATATTCTCATTTAATACATTATTACTATTTATTATTACAATACGTTGTATACAGACTATACAGTAGGCTATATACTAGAAAGTTTTGTGATGGTCAAAATTTTCGATTCCGAGATTTCAACGGATTTACACGTTTTGAGGTCCTAGGAACCCAAAAAAGTGGTTTTTACGAAATGTCTGTATGTCGCTCTGTCTGTCTGTATGTCTGTCTGTTCATCAATTTCCGGGCAAACTACTCGGTCGATTTAGATGAAATTTGGCATGTAGGTTCACAAAAATCATACCTCGGGACCATTTTTTTATTATTTTGGGCTAACTTAATTTGGGGGGAGGTTCAATTCTCGAAAAACTCCAAAAAAAACGTCTAAAAAAAATATTTCTCAAAAATGGCTCGAACGATTTCTTTTAAATTCATATATATTGTAGTCGTTATTAATGTTAATAAAATGCGTGGGGTCGCTTGCCCTTTGATAGTTTGCTTCTGATGGTAAAAAAATAAAAATAACAAAATTTGAATGAAAATAGATTTAAAAAAAATTTTCTGCGAAACTTTTCTACCGATGATTTCTACTTTCGGGCATGTTTTAGGTGTTAAATTTAGTAACGAAACCGGATAGTTTGCTTTCCCAAAAAGCTATTTGGTTTTGTTAAAAAAAAAAAAAAATGTGAAAAAATGAAAGCAAATTCACGCTCAAATGCATGGCGTGCCCTGCCATTATTGCTGTGTGGTAATGTGTTGGTCTGACCTGTCTAGAATTAACGTCACCTCCAGTGACGTCGGGTGGACGACCCCCCCTCCCCCCCCCCCCCCCGAGATATCCGAAATTTAACCATAGGAAAATTATTTACCATGATTACTCATTTCCTCTATCTACTAATTGATAAATTGGAATGCATAATAAATTGAAAAGCATGTTCGAGTAAACTCGGACCGGTTCTTACAATATATTATTAATACAATTTCCAATGTCACCATAATAGCCGCGATCACTCCTCTTACTTCAAAAACCAAACCTGAAACCCGCCTGAAAATTCCCCCCCCCCCCTCTATTCATAATTAAATCTATCAAATTCTATTGGTAAAAAGGGGTGTGTCTCGGCATAACAACCTCTCAAAAGTATTACAACTTCTACCTACAATAATAGAAGCCCATTGGTCCCTTGTCCAATCCCATTGACCCCATGGATTTCTGAAATTGCTTCTAATGTTTCCGTATGAATTTGAGCCATTGACAAATTGGGATATGTCTTCGATGTCAACCTTCACCGGTTACAAGTGATAATGGACAAGCTGAGACAAGCTTACCACTGACGCAATGTAACAGGCAGCATGACTTAACTAAGTACAGATACGAGTTATCCAAATGGGTAATAGGTTACATTGTAGTATTATATGGTATATATAACACTGACTAATTTAATGTCAGTGTTATATATACCATATATTTTTTATGCAATTAAGTCAGCTCACAGACCTGTTCGGTTAGATAGTTGTGTAGTTGTGCTAACCTGTCTAGCAACACGAATCATGTCAATTAGAGCATAAGTAGAGGATTTGGCATTTACTGGACTTGTCGGGGCTTGTGGTCCAGTGGTTAAGACGACGCCCCGGTTAGGCGTAGATCGTGGGTTCGAATCCCGCCAAGCCCAGTTTTTTTCCATATCCTCTAATTTGGGTAATAGGTCAATGACGAATCCACGGGGGTCATGACCCCCCCCCCCCCCACTAAATGAGTAAATTCATAAGATAGTAAAAATATTTTTTACAAAAACAATTCTCGGGAGGGTGGGGGTATAGGCTGCACATCTACACAAACAACTTATGACCACCCCCACCCTAAATTTTCCCCGGATCCGCCCTTATAATAGGTTTAACATTCCTGTAACCTGCACTATGTCGGAACCGCCCTAATTTAGTCTCCTTTCCCAAAAACTATTTCCGCGCGCAATGAGAAAGTCATGACTCCTAGTTAGAAGGGGAGCCCGCGATAACATCATAACTTAATTAACGTGTAATTAGACGGGGAGCCTAATCATCTCGGCAACTTTCCGATTCATTTAACTTGAATTAACTCGAAATTTCAACACGCGGATAATCAAATTTTCCAACACCTCCCATGCCCTTCACGGTATAGCTGGCATTTTTTAGTTTAACAATCTTTCACACTTGCTCTGCATTCGCTGGTTTTATAATGATTTTAATTGGTCCGCTTCGGGTTTTAATCGATTTTATCCGCAGTTGGTATATGTTGGTGTGTCATTAAATACAGTTTCTTTGGTCGCTTGGCAGTGGAAGAATTAGCCGTACTTTGTACGTTGCCCAGGGGACGCCGACGATTTATCACTTAAGACAGATGGCCAAAAGAAATCGTACGCGGGGAGGCTTCATCCGTGTCCCCCTCGCGGCGGCTATGAATTTCGCCCAGTTTTGGACGCGCTTGGACACGAAAAAGTAAAGTAAAGTATTAAATACAGTTTGGTGTAAGTCGGTTTGTAAGGCATCGTGTTTTTTCCCAAGTGGTAGTGAAGGATTATGAAGCGGTGGGTCGAGGTTCGAATCTCGACAAAACAATTTCGCCTGGCCCAATGGGTACCTTTGGGTTCATCGGTAGATGAAAAAAGCGACTGCCAGGCATGTTGCTTTCCGCAGAGCTTTCCTTTACCTGATTTTGATGATATCTTGACGGTTTTAATTTAATTTGTTGCATAATTTAACAGAAATAGTGAAATACATATATTTATTATTTTAAAAAAAAAAGTACCTACCCCTAAAATTGAGCAGTGACCGTTGTTTTTTACTGCTTTCGTATTTATGCGTTAGTGTAAGGAAAGCTTTGCGATGGCCAAACTTGTAAATTTCGAGATTTTAACGGATACCCGTTTTGAGGTCTCAGCAGGAACAGAAAGAAATTGTTTTTACGAAATCACTGTCGGTCTGTCTGCTTGTCGATTTGTAGGCAACCTACTCGGTGGATTTTGATGAAATTTGCCATATTGACAAGACATATAGAGTAGTGGTGCGGACTCTGACTTTCACCCGAAAGGTTGTTGGTTCGAGTCCTGCACTTCTTACACTTTCTGGCCATGCTTCGGAGGGCATGTAAAGCAGGCGGTCCCGGGCCTTCCTAGTTGAGTGTAAGAGAGGGCTTTATAGCCCTAACTCCGCTAGGTTGGCTTAGTAATAGAACAAAAAAAGTCCTTATTTATTTATATAGGTTCACAAAAATCATGCCTTGGAATTATTTGATTTTACCTTGGGCTAACTTAGTTGTGGCTGAATTTACCACACAAAAACTAAAAAACATAAAAGTACCAAATCTCATCGGACCAGTAAGTGTGACAAGTTTAATAGGTAACTGGCCACATCTTAGATTTTCTCATTTCATATTTAATTAACAATATATAAAATAAATAATTAATAAATATTGACTTTTTTTGTTCTATTACTAAGCCAACCTAGCGGAGTTAGGGCTATAAGCCCTCTCTTACACTCAACTGGGAAAGCCCGGGACCGCCTGCTTTACATGCCCTCCGAAGCATGACCAGAAAATGTAGCAAGTGTGGGATTCGAACCAACAACCATTCGGATGAAAGTCGGAGTCTACCACTACTCTACAATACATGTCCTGACTTATATAATTTTATATATATATAGTTATATTAATTAATAATTAATCTGCGGTCAAGATAGAGAGAGAGAGAGACAGAGAGAGAGGGTGACAGAGCTGATCCTCTGCCTAAGGATCGCAAGGTTCGACGGGTTGTAAGTAAGTAAGTATATATGTGAACAATCAATGAGCACACTAGCATAAATCCCCAGTACTAAGCACAAAAATTACTTGTCACGCAGGGGTCAAAATTTAAACACAATTCATAATTTTTTATACAAATAACTTACTGTCCAAAAAGAATAAAATATATAAACTGTCCTTAAGTAGTGCGCCATTTGCAGGGAAACCGCGATAAAGCTTAACTTATTAGTCTCATATTGAGGTCGCTTGTCAAAAACTAAACTCATTAAATCATTAGCTAATTTAAACCCGATTAATTTATTAAAAACCATTAACCGTAATTTAATTCTGTCGAGTAAATCGTGTACAACGTTTCCAGTACGTTATATATATACTCGTCATCGTTGATGGTAAACCAGGCTTAAAAAATAATGGGTTTACCTTCTATCATATAATCCGTCGCTTTTGAAAATTAGATCATAATTTTACGACTTATAATTAGTCAGAATATGTTTCTTAGATTAATTAAGAGAGCGCGGGAGAGATTTATGCATTTAATTAAATTTAAATATAAATTGATCGTGCGGGATGTCGTCAATAAGATTTACATAATGTGAGTGGTTAGGTATATAATTCGTTGATTGGTGAGGGTTGTAACCTGTTATTACCGCGGGGAAAATTGAGCTAAAGGGCTCAAATTTAAACGTGCCTTGGGTGCAGGCACCTCAGGCTCAATTATCGGCGTCCTATATTATTTTGTGGGCCTGGTTTTTACAGTTTTAGAGGTGCATATTGTGTTTAATGCGTATAATTCTACATATCAGCAGATGATGAAGAAGGTATCTTTAGTCTATATCGTACAACTGCTATGACGAAGGGCTGGTACAGAGGGGGCGGGGGCACCCCCAAATGTACTAAGTCCGTTGCAGTGGCGGCTCGTCCATAAGGGCACTGGGGCTACAGCCCTCCCATAATGTTACAGGCAAACAAAGCAATTTCCTTTTAATAATAATAATAAAATAATAATATACTATTCTGAAGAAAAATGCAACTGCTACAATTCGGCTATGCTATGTGCGTGCTCTGGGCAACTTGGGGCAATTTTCAATTTAGCCCCGGGTCGCCATGGCAACCGAGTCAGGCAAAAGTTAAGAAGATCGTTCGGACCATTGAAAAGGTGTACACAACTTTTCTCTTATGGACCTTGCAATGCAATTCATGCCATATGCATTTATACATGGGCAGCGGGGCAGCGCCCCAAAAATGACTTTAAATGTTTCGTATTAATAATATCGTTGAATATTGGTATTTTTTTAAAATCATAATTATAAGAGTTATTTTTGAGTATTTTTGAGAAGAGTTTCACTATTTTGTCATGACTGATGATTATTATAAAATTTTTCAAAGAAGAATTTTTGACTAGGGAAGTCAGGTTCTGCCCAACGGCCAGGCAGGGTAATGTAAACAAATATTACAAAAATGTAAACAGCGAGTGATAGACTTGTTTGCCACATCGAAATGCAGAAGAATCTATTTGATATTCAAGTAGTGGTAAGTTATATGCTATTACTTTATTACAATTCGTTGCCCCACCATTTTGATACACCACGAGCCGCCACTGGTCCGTTGTAATTAAATTAATTACATTATAATTTACTCGATACTAAATGAACATATTCTATTTTGACCCAACACTACACCTACCAAAAAAAAAAAAAAATGGGCATGATCCGTCCCTGGCTATGATTATCCAAACTTCAAACTGACTCAGCAAGCCGTTCATTTCCCTGACAAAACATGAAGTTTTTCCGACTTTTATTAACAATTTTTTCCACATATAGCTATAGTTATATACAACAAGCTACTGGAGGACCTGATATCCATAGCTGGTACTAAGCCATTTCTCAATTCTCTACAGAAGTTCCAGATCGAAGCCTGCTGCGAATCCCTCTCAGAGTTTCTAAATACCTATGCTGGCTGTACTACTGACTAACTTAGTTAAAATATGCTGTAGTTAGTCCCACTATAGCATATTTTCACTATGTTATTTGTTTTTTTTTAACGTATTTTAAACTTTTTAGTATGTTGTCCACGTAGTAGTTGTAGGTAAGTAGTTCTAAGGTTAGTAATCGTATTTATTGCAGTAGATAACGAAACTGAGATTTGCACAACTTGTTGTCACGAATATTATGGTGTATATATACAGTATATATTTATTTATTCATTAATTACATCTCAAAATGGCTTCTGCGCAGCCCGTGCAGCTACCATCACTCATGGAAAAGTAAATTTCCATGAAAATCGTCCAGAATTAGTTCCCCAGGGAAAAAAACTGAGTAAAAAGGTCAACAGCAGAGACTTTTTTACAACTCACAAAAGCCTGAGAGCGGTTTCATTAATGTTTTAAATGGGTTGATGCACACGAAAATCGTCTGCTCATTTGCTTATAATTAGTACAAAGACGTCATTCAGACGGTTTGCTGTATTTCAAAAAAACTGAAAAAAGAGAGTTAGGTCAAATCAGAAACCATTGTGGACAAAATATCCGAAAAGCCTTAAAATGACTTCATCTATTCCCGAAGAGGTTCATTTCTAAGAAAATCGTCTGAGCCAGAGCAGCTTCCCTCACTCAAGGGATGAGTATCAATTAAAATCGTCGAAATGGAATTAATTTCCCAGAAAAATGTGAAAGAAAAAAACTGGGTTAGTAGGTCAATAGCACAGACTTTCTTTTACACCTAAGAGCTTCTTCTTTCATTTCTAAATGGGGTTATTTCCAAGAAAATTGTTTGTTTATCCTCAACCTGGAATTGGTACAAAGACGTGACTCAGATGCTTTACTGTATTTCGACTAGCAAAAACTGGAGATTTAAGTCAAGGCACATAGGCTACTTTTGTGGACACACATAGGCCTACCTCAGAAAAACCTGAAAAACCTTAAACTACATCCTTAATTCCTGAGGTTCTTATCCACAATAATATTCTGCCAATGGGCCATCTACATGGCATGGCATTTGCACTTCCTTAAGTTTTGAGATTCTTATCAACAATAATATTCTGCCAATCTGCCATCTAGGCCCTACCTGGAATTTGCACAAAATTTCAATTTTGCATCCGTTCATTTCCAAGAAACCTGACAAAAACTGGGGCAAGAACTTTTGTGGACAAATACACCTCAGAAAATCCTTAAACTTCCTTACTTCCTGAGATTCATATCCACAATAATATTCTGCCAATGTGCCATCTATCTGGAATTTGCACAAAATTTCAGATTTTTTCAGATCAGATTAAACTTCCTTAATTCCTGAGATTCATATCCACACTATTCTGCCAATGTGCCATCTACCTGGGATTTGCACAAAATTTCAGATTTTGCATCCGCTCATTTCCAAGAAACCTGACAAATACTGGGGAATTAGGTCAAAGCAAGAACTTTTGTGGACAAATATACCTCAGAAAATCCTTAAACTTCCTTAATTCCTGAGATTCTTATCCACAATAATATTCTGCCAATGTGCCATCTACCTGGGATTTGCACAAAATTTCAGATTTTGCATCCGCTCATTTCCAAGAAACCTGATAAAAACTGGGGAATTAGGTCAAAGCAAGAACTTTTGCGGATAAATATACCTCAGGAAAGCCTTAAAACTTCCTCAATTCCCGAAGAAGCGCATTTCCACGAAAATCGTCTGCCAAGAAGCCATCTACCTGGAATTAGTACAAAGACGTGACTCAGGCCGGTGGAACCAAACGCAGCGAAGACCGGGTGACGTTTACAATTACTGGGAACTTCACGGGGTCTGCACATGCACAATCGATCGGGTTGACATTCGTTGGACAAAACTGTGTGAAAACTACAGCACCTTGCACACCTGACGAATTAAAAAGAAGCACAGGACAATCGGTAGAACCTCTAGCGCTTGGTTACCACCCACTCGATTCTCTTTGTTTCGAGTCAATTTCCTTTTCATGAGGATTTTAGTTGTAGAGTTGTTTGAAAGGTTTAAGATAGGAATTGGCATTATTATGGTGTTCGGTTCTGGAACCGAGATAAAAGGCGGACGGAATCAGGAATGGATCCAGCCCATTTGTGGGGGGGGGGGGGATAGTTATGGGTCAAAATAGGAAAAACACACCAGAGCGTAAAATAAAACTTAATAGATTTGCTAAATTTTTTTCTGGGGGGGGGGGGCAGATTATTATTATCCAGGCGGATAAGATGGGCATAGACAGTTAGATAGATCGATGGATGGCTAATTATAAATAAGAAAATAATTGATAGACAATCCGTGTATTTGTAAAAAAAAAAAACTCCTCTCCACCTCGGGGAGAAGGGGAGTTGCCTGACAGGTTTTTTTTGAATTGCACAGATACCTTTACGAACGTTGCTCTAGCCCTCCACTTTGACAAGAGTTCTTATAGTGGGGGGCTCTCCGCAACTCTTTTCCATTATCATTGATATATACATTTCTCTGTCCTGCTTGATATGCCTTCCATCAGTGCAGACACGAGTTTCTCATTGCACAGGGTGGATGGCCTATCAAGGAGTCATGCATATATTGTATTGTATTGTCGTTGCATTGTAAATTGGTATCAATGAAAATATTCTGTAATGTTTTGGGGAAATACATTTTTACTTTACTTTACTTTCCTGATAATAGTGAATTCCGAACCACTTGGGGAACATAGTAAAGCCATACGATTAATTCGGAGGTGACCAGGACTCGACACACACTCAGACTGACTGGTATAATATCATGTCTTACCATGTTCCCCTGCCAACGCTGTGCACACTACCAAGTTTGCCGCAGTTTGAAACACGCTCTGCTCTCGTGAATTCAACTTGGTATAGAATAATACTAACTAGTTTAATATTGTAAATTATTTCTTTTTTGGACTTTGTTTGTTGGCAACATAAGCTTATTTATTTACTATTAATTTACTGTAAATAAGTTAGCATACAAAAGCACTGTAAAGAGAAGGCGGTAGAAGATATATCCCAAAGCTTCCATTCGAACCGATTTAGGTCCATGCATTGAAGGCATCAGTGCAGTAGAATACAATACAATACGTCCTTACAATAGCATATTGTATCTGCACTGTCCTACCGTATATTATAATATCTGACAAGACAGCAAGGCATTTTGCAATCAAACTACATATTATTATACATTCCCTTGTCATCGGCAGCTTGGCAGGTAAAATAGATGAATCAAAACGAATTAAACATCTGAAAGAAAAATAGCCCCCAGTGCTCCCGTTTCAAAAATTGTTAACTCATGCCACCAGCACACAATATAATACCCTGTATCTCAATCTGGTATCAACTAAAATGGAAATTAAACCACGACACGGAAAAATCAACCGAATCCCATAAGCTAAACACTATAAATAGGACCTTTCTGCATAATACAAGACAATTAAGCGACCCAGCAAGCAGTCCCCCGCTGAACAAAAGCCAAGAATGATGCCCGTCATTGTCTGAAATCGAACCGATAGCTACTGTCCGTTACTAACAGATCCGATCTCTACTAGAGGTAATTATACCGCCAGTAAATCCGATCGCTAGCAATTACAACAAGAAATGTCAAAAGGCAAAGCGTTCAACGCCATTTCAATCGGTTTTTTCTTAACGGTAGCTTATATTGTATCGAGACAATCGTGCGGTGGTAATACTTTTGAGAGGTTGTTATGCTCAGACACGCCCCCTTTTGATACCAATAGAATTTGATAGATTTAATTAAGATTAGAGGGGGGGGGGGGATTTTGGGCAGGTTTCAGGTTTGGTTCTGGAAGCTACTGTTGGTGTACGTCTACACTGTCCTGTCATTTACATGATATGACTACTGGCACGTAGCCAGGGAGGGGGCTTTGGGGGCTGAAGCCCCTCCCGAAATGTACAAAAGGGGGGGGGGAAATGATTTTTTACTTTTTTATATTTTTTCTCGCTCGATCCACTGTATATACAGTAGATTCGATAGTGCAAGATACTTCCTCAGATTACGGAAGACTTGACCCGCCGTTTTTCTGGGTTTCCCCCCCCCCCCAACCCCCTGGTAGTTAGCCCTTCCCGAAATAAAATCCTGGCTACGTGCTTGTATGACTAGGAGTAATTTATTTGCATTGTAAATACATGATAGTATATATAGAATAGGAGACTGTTTGTGTTCTTTAGTGACAACGCGGGGGTTAGGAACAAATCCCCCTTTCTTGAAATTAAATGCGGATTGAATTTGACTAATGTCACCGATGATTGTATTGTACAAAGAAAAGATTTGTTTTCCGCGAATTTATGGTACCTATTATTAATGCGTATTTGTAACTGCCAAATCTCATATTTGACTTGATTTGAAATAATGGACCAATGGGCACTTAGCCGGGTCCAAATATTAACGCAATTATATTTAGCTATAACCTTGCAATTTATTCAATTCTTGTAATACTGGCACGCACAGTATTGTACTGTACATCAAATTGTATATGAACACTTTTTCTAAGGGAAGATACCTAATTGATAGCTATATAATAGATTTTAACACTGAATTTTCACCTTACAAAAAAATGGACAGGGGAGGGGGCCCATTAAATATTAATATGCACTTGCATAGTATGGCTCAGTCATCTTACTGTGATTTTTCTGTTGTGACATAAGGCTAAACTAGTTTTAATATGCATACGAACAAATACTCATTGTAAAATAACGATATAAAAAAATAATTCATGGCATTTATAACAACAGTAGGCATGAAAGAACGCAATTAATCATGATGCGCTTCTTTAATAATCATCACCTTTACCCACTCGTAGGTTAAAAAATATTTCCCATGCCGGGAATCGAACCCGGGCCTGCTGGGTGAAAGCCAGCTATCCTAGCCACTAGACCACATGGGATATAGCTGCAGGTTAGCTTTCAGCCCGTGTTGAACACGAAGGTGGCTATAAATAACGATGACTGCATTGTTACGGCGCTCGGGAATTCAGATAAATACGGATTCTCCGGGATAAAGATAACACTGTATTTATGTCACAACAAAACGCGCTTACAATGTGTTTGTATGAGGGCTAGGGGTGGTCGCAGACTTTATTTTTGGAGGGGGGGGGGGGTTTACAATGTTAAGGTAGGCTATTTTATTTCGGGTTTCCAATTTCCTATACACTCTGCATTTTGCCGATTTTGTAATTCTGGTTGTGTTCGGTTTAGTAAGGCGGCAATTCCACCTGCGAATTTACTTCATTTGTAAATAAAATAAAATAATTAAATTAGGACTTACTTTTTATTTTTCTATTACTTAGCCAACCTAGCGGAGTTAGGGCTATAAAGCCCTCTCTTACACTCAACTAGGAAGGCCCGGGACCACCTCAAGGACGGATACAGGGGTAGGGGGGGTAGCTGCCCCCCAAAATTTGGTAAATCTATTGTAAATTAAGTTATTACGCTCTAATTTAGTCGATCCTACATAAGTTTTTCCTATTTTGACCCTCAGCTACCCCCCCCCCCCCACCAAAAAGGGCTGGATCCGTCCCTGGACCACCTGCTTTACTTACCCTCTGAAGCATGGCCAGAAAATGTAGCCAGTGTGGGACTCGAACCAACAACCTTTCGGGTGAAAGTCAGAGTCCGTACCACTAAGCTACATGTCCTGACTTTATTTGAGATTTTTTGTTTGTTTTGTTTTAAGGAGACTATTATGTAGATACTTAACTTATCTATTATAAATTATGTTATAATATATGGTAGCAGACATCATTAATAAGTCTCTTATACCATATTACAACTTAATTTATAATAGATAAGTTAAGTATCTACATAATAGTCTCCTTAAAACAAAATAAACAAAAATCTCCAATCACAAATGAAGTAAATTCGCCGCTGGAATTGCCGCCTAATAGTGATTGGTATTCCTTCTTTTATTTGTATCCGGTTTTGTAATACCTAATGGTGTCGTTATTTATGTTTACAAATTTTCCCCCGCTTACCTCAGGCGCCCATTCCACATACGTCAATCGTCAATGAAAAATTGAAAAATGACGTCAAAATGACGTAAATTGACGTGGTAGCAGAATTTTTAGTATGTCTTTAATGTCTGCTAAAACGTCATTTTTCAACTTTTCATTGACGATTGACGCATGTGGAATGGGGGTCTTATCGTATAACGATGCATTCTATACTATGGAGAAATCTATTGATGAATGAGGAGGCCACAAAAGGGGCTGCGGCTACTGCAGAGTAAGTAGCCCACTCAATGTTATTATTTATTTTTTATTATAATATTTATATTAATATTATATTATTTATATTAGATTGTTTATATGTGTAGGTCTAGTTATACTTACTGCAGCGAATAAAGCGACCGCTTCAGGGCCCGCGCTTTGGTTGACCCCGCGCTTTGGTGATCGTGCTAAGCCTATAAATGTGCTTCAAGAAAGAAAACCCCCCCCCCCCTAAAGTTTACCATTACCCCTATTTATTAAGAAATTAACCCCCCGGGGGAGACTCCCGGTCCCCCTACTTACAGTTTTATGTCTTCAGTCTAATTCATGTGTAAAATCTAAAGTATTTATTAAATGCAGCTTATATGTATATTTATATTTTATGTACGGTACTAGGTATAACTTACTATTGTATATTTAACTTACGACTTTGCTTAATGTAAAAATGCTATCGATATCTATTATTTTATGTGTTATATCGTAAGTGATGTCGTTTTTGGACTTTATTGTCTGTTGGTAACTAACTAACTAACTAAAAAAAAGATAAAAGTGTAACCCCACTATTTTGCAGTTGTATGTTTTTAAAAATTTCCCCCGAGCAGGAGAGACCCCTAGGTCCCTTGAATCAATTTCAATAAGACTTGGTTGGTAAAGTCTAAACATAACTGTTTTCAAAATGCTTACACCCTCAATATTGCGGAGGATATTTCTTCAAAATTATTTACGCGATAGAGACCCCCAGATTATTGGCAGTTATACTATAGTTATTCATTTTTGTCTGCAAAATGCATAAACCCAACAATTTTGGGCCTTTTTAGCTTCACAACAAGGGTGACGACAGGGAGGGGCAGGGAGGCTCTACTATTACATGCTAAGCTATAAGCTATAGTCATTATTTTACGAAATGACTTTTTAAGGGGGTGGGGACCTACCTCCTGCCCCCCCCCCCCTAGTTGAAATCCTGGCGTCACTCTTGCTTCCCATCTTGCAATAGTTTATTAGCAGAATTTTACAAATGCTGCATGCTATGAATCACCTGGCTATACTGATACTGGCCTTTAACAGACTATATGTCCGTGTCTATATGTATATGGGGTGGTCCAAGGGGTCCGGACCCCTCCGAAAAAAAAAGTCTTTACTTACACTGTATAGAATGGACTTTCATTACTAATATACGAAAAAACCTTTTGTACCCCCTCCCATACAAAAACCTGGGCACGGCCTTGCATATGGCCTAATAAAATCGTCAGAATTCACACAACATCTGGTTGGCGAAAATGAATAGAAAAAAAACGGTAGGAAACAAATACATACAGCAGTTGCAAACCCATTTAGGAGCCGTATAGGTTGGGTGGTGCATAGCCTATAATTTGGTCGGTCACCCTCCAGGTTTCGCCACCTGAATTACTTACAGTATACCTGTGCGGGCCCGACGCTCATTCATACCTAAGTCGCTTCCTCTGGCCTAATAACATGTCGTACCTGGTACCTTTTCTGCTAACTGCTTTGTATAACCATATATTATACAGTGTGACGGTCTTAATTCTGTTTGATGAAAAGTGAGGTCATCCTGCCCAATATAGTACAGTAGGTGAGGATGTCTGTCTGCAAATGGGTGATGGTGTCAGGTGGTAATTTTGTTGCCACCATCTTGAAACTGGAGGGTTGTGATGATTAGTGTAGATTTGTTCTACGCATACGTTCTTAAAGTTCATTGATGTATCATGTATAATACTGCATTATCATGTATAAGATACGTTGGCAGGTGGCCCCCAAAATTCTCAAAACTATTTCGTCCCTCTCTGCACTTTGCTCCCCTTCACAGAAACCTTAACCCGCCTCTGTAAAGCCCTTAGCTAACCATTAAATTCTCTTTTGTTTCAGGTCTGGTTCCAAAACCGCAGAGCGAAATGGCGAAAACAGGAAAAAGTCGGTCCACAGGCACACCCCTACAGCAGCCCCTACCTGACCCAGTCCCCAGCTAATTCCCCCTCTGCTGTCGCACCTACCTTACCCAACCCCTTCTCACACCTCGGCTTCTCTCTTCGGAAGCCGTTCGACGCAGCAGGCGCAGTCAACCTCGCCGCAGCTTTCCGAGGGTTTCCTCCACCCTTGGGACCAGGACTACCCCACGGGTACCTAAGCGCTCACCCGTCGTTCCACCGGGGAGCGTCGCTACTACCTCCCAGTCTCTCACCCCTATCCTATGGCGCGTCAACTGCCACCTCTTTTCAAGCGCTGCTAGCGAACATCTCTGCTGCGCAGCGGCCGAAGCTTTCGCCTCCTATCGAGGAGTATCCACCTCTGCTTGCGGGGTCTCCTACAAACTCTGCACCCCCTCCGTCTAGTTCGCCGCCTACACCGCCTGAGTTGGATCGAAGAAGCTCTAGTATAGCTGCCCTTAGACTGAAAGCGCGGGAACATGAGATTAGGTTAGAATTGCTGAGGAAGAACGATCTAGTGAGTTGAGTTTTAAGCGAGTTAATATGAATGTAAAGTCATTTTTTTTTTTTGCAGTGACGATGTAATAGTGCAATTTTAAAGGTGTGATATATACGTCATTATACCATTTTTATACAAATCAAGACTGGGACTACTACAGTACCAGTGACTTAGTGTGCACGTAAGTCCTGTATGGCGTCCTTAATATAAAATTTTAACAATATTTGTACAAATTAGTCTATTTCCCCGACTGGTTAACAACAATTCTATAAATACTGTTTAATGCACTTTATCGGGGTTTTCAGAAGTAATAATGTAGTTTCGATGACAAAATGTAAATTTCCTTCGAAAGCTTGCGTTTTTTATGAATTTTTCATCGGACTACTTTCATAATTTTGCGGCTGTGGAACGAGGAATTGATTAATTTTGTCAAAAATTCACGGCTATTTCTTTTTTACAAAATATTTTAAACCTCTCCCTTTTCAACCCCAGGCCATAATCAGTTAAATTGGTGTCTCGTCAAAAAATCAATAAAGTAAGTGTTGGCAGCATTACCACAATTCCATGTTCTCAAATGAAATGCAGTAGATACACTCAATTTCACAAACACGCAGTTTAAAAAAATTGCCACCTATATTTAATTATAGGCTACATACCTTCATTTCATTTTATATAGACATATTATAAAATAAAAGGTGGCTATACAACTTACAAAAGGACATTGTCAATAACTAATAAGTTAGCGAGGGCTCAAAATTAATTTTTTGTATTTGTATTATATAATATAATATATAATATATAATATATAATAATATATAATTTGTATTATATAATTTTTTGTATTTGTATTATATATTTATTGTATTTTGCCACCAAAGCCATTGGAAACAGTGCTTCTGATCAGTACTTGACTTAAAGACACCTGCAGTTCGACCAAAAACCTTGTACATCCAATATGGGACTGCTATACTCGATGGTTTCAATGACCTTGTACACAGTGGCGTAAATGATACACCCGCAACCCCCGCGGTGTGCGGGGGGGGGGGGGGGGTTGCAGCATTGCTGGAGGGCGCACTTCGGCTGCCAGTTCCAGGTTTGTGCTTTAAAAAAAAAACATAAAGCTGAAATTAAATCATCCCAGTATTTCATCAGCCTTATCCTTAATGCAACTCAAGAGATGTATCTGAAATTGATCAACTGTCTGTTGTACTGAGGCAGGCCCGGACCTACGGGGGGGGGGGGGGCATTAGGTTCCTCAAAATACGTAAAATCCCACTATTTCAGTCGTATTTTTCACAAATTTTCTCCCCCCTTGTGCTTGATTGTATTAATTACCTATAAAATAGAACCCTTATTGCTCTGAAAATTTGTAAAACCCCAATATTTCAACCCTATTTAAAAAAAAAATCGGATTAAATCTTAGCCCCCTCCTTGGTCTCATTCTAGACCCGCGCCTGTACTCAGGCATTTACAGTATGTCTTAATAAAAGTTCAAGAAAATTACATGCTGCTTAATGCTGTTACTGTGTTCTGGTACGTTTTCCATTATTATTTTATTATTTATGCTACAAACTTTTTTCTTCCCATTCCACTGTTGGCTATCACTCATAAAGAAGTTGAAATAATGAGACAAGGTAGGGCGCACCAATGGTGGGGGGGGGGAGGCGCAGCAGACGTTATTTACGCCACTGCTTGTACATGATTTGATGGTCTGATGGGATTTGGTAATTGTGTGAGGGGGTTATTGAGTTACTGGCGAAAGCGGTAGTGTAGTGGATAACTATCTGGACTTTTCTGAAGGAAGTCACGGGTGCCATTTCGCCATCTATTCAACTCTATCTATGTAGAAAAAATTATTCATGTAAAATACTGAAGCCAAGTAGTTTGGAATCCATTATAATCAGGAGGCCCCCTCATTCATAACATAGCAAGTTCATACACGAAAGCTTGGCGCTGTGTAAGTTCCATTGTGAACCCCTTCCTAAGCAAAAATTGACAGAGATTGTGTATATTGTATGAATTCAGAGTCCCTTGACACCTTGAAGGGGGTACTAACAAGGTAGATAAAGAAGAATTATTTCACCCCCAAAACTGTGAAATTGTTGACAACATACTGTAAAAGAAATTTTGCAATTTTGCAAATAAATTTATCCGTCCATTGTTTGTTCCTTATATTGTAATAAATTACTGTATATGTATAAAAATATCTATATTCCGCCCATGTATGTCCATTTTTCTTTGTTGAATTTTAGATTTATTCATTCATTCTGTGCCTATATTGTGAAAAATTATAATTATAAGCATTGTGATAAATCCTTGTTGTTTTATTATTGATTCCTAGGTGTTTTTGCTTTGCATTACTGTTTTTCGAGTCTCAGTGTTTCGCTTCCTCAGCGTTTCGGGAAGTGAGCAATCATTTCCTTTGTTTAGAAATCTGAAATGCCGGCTAAATAAGTTGCCATAAAGAATTGGCTACAAGCATTTTTCTAGGCGAAATTGGTTACAGTTAATATATACTATTTATACAAGACAAATACAGTATATACATAATATATTTACGAAGGTGATGGAAGTGGTAGAAAAACTTTTCGTCTTGTTTCTCATTGTCAAAAATGGGGCCCTACCACCCCGGGATTAAAAAAAAATAGTTATTACAAATCAGAGCAGAAAATAACATACTTACAGTCTGGCCGACATAAATGTCGCCCACGTCCATGGATTAGATTCTGTCGCTGAATGACCGGGGGTACTGACGCCATTTTTCATGCCAAAGTAATCACATTGAATGGAAGTTTTACAAGTTTTGAAGTTATGCGCAAAAGCATGCTTCTGCAATCTGTTAGCGGCAAACGCTTCGATTAAAGTTAAACCCACCCACGAAGGGGGCACAATCTGTGCTTAACTTTGAAAACTTGGTGGGGCCCGGCTTCTCCTGTACAGCTTAGCCTCTGGCTTCTGTATCAATTTAATGGAAAGCAAGTTTGATTAGGCCTAGGTATGTATTATGAAAAAGCCTTAAAATATGAGCTGTCGCAAACTATGCCTAACCTACTCAGAGGCGTAAAGTTTTAGAATGATGGCGGGGGCAAAAAAGTAGACCTTATGACGTCATCAGGCAGGATTTAAGGAAAAATTGAAAATATAAGACCAAAATATTAGGGTTTTACGCATTTTAATAGTTGCAAAGCATAGCTATAGATTTTACAACGCTAAAACAGGAATGCTTGCATTAATATTGCTGCAAAGGGGACCATGAAGTATGAACTACGGCTTACAATGCTCGAGGCTGGGGGGGGGGGGCTTTGCCTCCCCCCCCCCAACTTTACGCCCCTGATTACCTACTTACTTACCGTTACTTCTGTGCGTAGGCCAAATTATATTCAACTTATTCTCTACCTTTTTTTAGTTAATAACCAGATTTGAAACATGAATTAAAAATCCTAGACTTCGCATGCATATAATAGGTGTTTAAGCATGAACTTATTTTCAGTCTGTAGGAATTCCATTTTAGAGAACAGTAAGTAGCCTAGGTACCATACAGGCCAATTTTGTAGACTATATGTATTTGGTCAATATTCCAATCCTGGATCCCCCCCCCCTCATAAATACGGCATTGGTACCTACTGCTGGCACGGATCTAATACCCATAAATATTCCGCACGAAAGCAGAATCGCCCGATGTGTTGCTTTGTACAACATTTAAAAAAATGTAAACAGCAAGGTATACGGTACTGTAGTTCTCTGATGCTCTCCCGCACATGACTGATTGGCCGATTCTGCTTTCATGGAATATTCAGGGGAATTTGATCCGAGCCAACAGTATAGGCTACCTACTTGAAAGCGTAAAGTTATTATTGAAGTAAAAACCCCATAGGTTGAACTTTAGGGGGGTTGGCGTATTTCACTTATAAAATAAGGATACAATTACGGAATTTTTACAGGAGAATAGGCGATAGAAGGATAGGGAATACTGTATACTACACTATTATTCGAAGGTTCGAATTACAATTAACTTGCATGTTTAGGTACAGCCGCTACAAGATATAATTATTAGTTCTCTATGTAGAACAACAAATAGTATATAGAATGTGTAATCTTACATATTATTATATAATATATACAGTATATATGTATCGTATAACATATATATTTTATATTCAATGCTAATAGATCGATAGGAAAGCATGTACGGGTTCTCTAGTACCGGTTATTTTTGAACAGCCTAGATGTTTAAGAGGAAGTAGACTGTTGACATTGCTCTTGAATCTGAATCACCCAAAAGCAAGTTGCTTTACATTTTTTATTTAATTTAATACATAAGTAAAGTTATAATACTTTGATCTGTTTAATTAGCAGAGGACTATTCCGTACATAGTATTTCACTACGAGGATTTAGTTTTTTTTCAGTAATTTTCCCGTAAAACTGATAAGCTACAGAAATTTACCGAGTTATCAAATTCATGGAAAAATTATAACAATAAAAATGGAAAGTACTTTATAATATGGTGTATGAAATAGTACTTTACCGATTGAATGGACCAAATCTTAATGCCTTAAGTATTAACTTTAAGAGATGGCTAATGTAAATGGGCAGCTTCCACTTAAGACCCAGGACATGTAGAGTAGTGCCAGTAGTGGTACGGACTCTGACTTTCACCCGAAAGGTTGTTGGTTCGAGTCTCACACTGGCTACATTTTCTGGCCATGCTTCGGAGGGCAAGTAAAGCAGGTGGTCTTCCTATAGTTGAGTGTAAGAGAAGGCTTTATAGCCCTAACTCCACTAGATTGGCTTAGTAATATAACAAAAAAGTCCTTATTTATTATTTATTTATTTAAAAAAAGGGTATATTGCATAGTCTACAAACAATTTAATGAATGTATCCCATTGACCTCTTTAGTCGCCTCTGTAGGTTAGTACCCATGTTGAGTTACGACACGTCTCCGATCGCATTTATTTTAAGACTCCATCAACTGTGACACAATACTAAAATTATTTCATCCTTTTAAAAAGCATACACCATAGCTAATAAAATTTTACCGGTCTTTACTTACTGCATAACAATTTTGGTCTATAATAATCAAAACATAGATAATTAAATAAGATTCAATAAAAAAACAAATTAAAAAATATCCAGGTTTACAAGAGCTGGCAGACAGGTATGATTGAAACTGCCATGTAGAGGTGCGAGACCTATATGCCGAGCTATGCCAAAGTTGGCAGTATTGGTCCAATCCTGCGCGACATTCCATAAGTGTCGCTTCTGCGAACTGCGCGAGGAAAAAATATGAAATACCGAGTTACATACCGCGCTATACCTCTCCAGCCATCTGGAATGTACCAGTACCTCTGCAGAATATCATTATAGGAACGGCCTAGTTAGAAGAGAGCTGCGTTATGGAACAAGAGGTCTTCTGGTTTCGAATCCCGCGCCGGAAAAAGGAGAATAACTGGTTTTACAGAGCTGCTCCAGTCAATTGGAATATGCCATTCAAAAGTTTTTTTAATATTCCGTTACTCCTGTATGTACATTCTTAACTTCGAAGAGTTCTATATAAGTAATTCAACTGAACGATGTACGGGGACCTGAAGAGGCTAGCCGAGGACAGAACCGAATGGAGGATCCGGAGCGTGTTGCTGCAAACCAACCCCTAGTGGTTGTTCACCAGAAGAAGAAGAAGAGGTGCTTCCACACACGGACGATTCGATCGCCGGTGATCCAATGAGAAATTTGTCATGGACGCAAATGGGCTGGTGTTTGCCCCGAAATAAAATGGCTTGATACTAGATAGAATCGGACTTTGAGAGGAAAAATAAAAACAACCCCTCCCCCCGAAAAAAAATCCTGGCTACGGCCTTGGCAGTTAATTTCTAGGTCGATGGTGTGTCGAGGGGAAAGCCGTGAATCACCGACAGGTCAGCGTCAAGCCAGCGACAGAAATCTCCTGAAGTAGACTCTGGGGTTTTGCACGAGCCCATTTGCTACCATGTCAATATTTTGAGCGGATCAATGGCGTTCAAATCGCCAGTATGTACGGAGCTTTACAATTCTTTTTATTCCTTTACTATTCTATATAGAATATTATATTAGAGGAACGGCGTATATTTGGGAGAGAGCTGGGTGGTATTATAGTTATAGTTATTATTTGTTGAAGGACTTTTTATGGACCCAGGCCTACTTATAGTATGCCAACGATCCCATAAATTTCGGACAATATTTAAATTGTTTCCGTATGAATGAAACTGGTATACGTTCTCGATGTCAACCTACACCGGCTACAAGCGATAATGGACAAGCTGAGACAACTTAACAGTGACGCAATGAAACAGGCGAAAGCATGACTTAACCAAGTATAGATACGAGTCTGATGTTGGTGGTAAAGTGTGAATGTGAATTTAAAAAAAATCATTAGAGCCATTTTAAAGAAATAATTTTTTTATCATTATTTTTTTTAGTTTTTTGGTGGATAAAACACCCCAAAATTGAGTTTAGCCCGAAATAAAAATAAAATAACCCGAGACATGATTTTTTGTGAACCTAAAATCTCAATTTCTTCTAAATCCACTGAGTAGTTTACCCAGAGACATGCTGCCCGACATTTCGATGAAAAAAAAAACACTTTTTCGGGGACCTGAGACCTCAAAACGCGTAAATCCACTGAAATCTCGGAATCAAAAATTTCCAACATCAGAAAGCTTTCCTTATACCAACGTATATAAATAGGAAATCAAAAAATTATTTACCCGGTTAAGAGCCCAGCACGCTTCTTATACCGTACTCTCTACAAGCTGGCTATGGATATTATATTATATAAATTTTTTTTATCCGATATTCTTTTCGTGCGGGCGAAAACTTCATTACATCTGCACGTCAAATTTTCCCAAAACAAATCACAATAGCCACGGTATAAATTTGCAAAAATATACTAAATATAACAAAAATGAAAAATAAACAAAAAATTATTAACTCCAGTTAAAAATAATGAGGCCGCACATTTCGAATGCCACGAAAATTAGCAATGGCCAAACACCACGCAGCGCTGCGGTCCCGAACCAATAAAATATAAATAAATGCCTCGTCACGTCATCGTTTTAACCCCGACCAATTAGTTTTGGTAGTTTTCAAAACTATTTTAATTAATCGGATATGAGATAGCGGAGCCCCTTTTTCATCAATTTAATTTTTTACCTGCCCCCCTTGGCTTGTTTGATGTGTGAAATCAGAATCAAGTTCAAAATTATTTTGATACGGGTGTAAGGTTAGTTGTGTACTTTTTGTTAAACCTTATGAAGGAGTCATGGAATTTTGGGTTGGTTTATTAGGTTTATTAGCGATATGATTTAATCAGAATATTTATAATTTCTCTTGTGAACTACTTATGTCTTATTTATATTTGTAAGTTAAATTCTAAAATCCGTAACTTTTGATTGCCGGCAACCAATAAATAAGTAATAAATAAATAAATAAATAAACCCCGGACCCTAGGCTACAAGATACGTAGCAGCTAGTAATTTAGGCGATTGAACGGGGAACACGCCCTAGAAGTTTGTCGCCGTTCGCCAATAAAACACTATACATAACATTATATATATATATAACAACCGTTCGGTATCGA
Organism: Psococerastis gibbosa; assembly: GCA_963971405.1. Taxonomy (NCBI): domain Eukaryota; kingdom Metazoa; phylum Arthropoda; class Insecta; order Psocodea; family Psocidae; genus Psococerastis; species Psococerastis gibbosa. Next base: position 47,887,045 of record OZ020486.1, on the reverse strand, counting down.
TTGAATGTTTTTCTGCCGCACCCAATTAACCGCTTAATAACCATATCATTACATACTGTAGCTTAAAGGCCAGGCTATAGTACGGTATAAAATGAGCCTAGGGGCTGTATCGTTGACTATATGGCGACACCCTCATTATAAACCTGGCTAACTCTTATCCATTTATTTGAAAATTACTAGGTTCCACATTTCGTGGATTAGATATGCAAATTTTAAATTTATAGCTGGAAAATTACATCCTTAATAGTTCAATTTGGCTACTTGGCTATTAATTTATTTAGTATTATGATTAAGGTATGGCCTGATGCAACAGGCTCATTAGTTATTGCTTGACCTAGTGGTGTCAAACATAGGTTTTTAAGTTGTTTACCTACTCTTTAATATTGTTGTACCTATTATGATGCCTCATCATAGCAGCAAAAACCCGAGCCCCTCACCACCCATTTTCAGCACAAAATTTCCTAGCAAATATTTATTTTAGTGCTAATACGATGATTAAGAGACCGTCGGATGGGGAAAGGCCGTATATGTAAAAATCAAATATCCCATGAATATCAATAGTACAGCTATCAAAAATAGCAGGACAAATAGAAGACATTTTTCTAAATACGGTATTTTGATACATGACTTGTAACTCTTTCCAACACAGATTGACCACAATATTATTGAATTTGATTTGTACAAAAAGGTATTTAGTCCTGACGAAGGTTTTGAAGGCCACATCACATTATATCGAAGTGTAGAGGAGCATTTTGGTTGATTTAACGGATATTTATGATGGCACAACGCTTAATATGTCGACTTTATATGCAAAAAGGCATAGTGGGGGTACTCCGATTTGTGCATAAAGATCTAATGTAATACACTCGGCATTTTGTTCGATACGATCTCTTTATTTTATGTATACATCTCTATTTAAACGTCGTGACGTCTAGAACACTTGGAATAGGCCCGCTGTTAAGTTCCCCGCAGTGATTCCTGCCCTAGTATATATTTTCATTGATTGCAGAGGAAAAAATATATATCAAATGACGTGCCTTTACGTGATTCCACTTTTTAAATATAATTGTGAAAATAGAAATTTCATATGTAGCCTAAATAACTAATTTTCACTCCTTGTACTAAGAGTGTGTTTGGAATGGACATGATGACAATAAGATCAACAGTCTGGTGGTGATGTGGTTTGGCACAACAACCATAAAAGATTATAAAGTTACTGCGGCCGAGAGTGTTTACAAAATTAGGCTAACGTCTCTTGTTGTTATGTTAGTAGTAGCCGCAGCTGCTGAAGTGGAAGAAGTAGTAATTTTTTTATGGAAAAAAAAATGACCCGAGTTCATTGTCCCCACATAACCGAGTGAGTTGACATCATAACGCTAGTAATACTGCAGAGGATAGAGATCAAAATAAGTCAACGTCCCCTGTTGTTGTTGTTGTTGTTGTTGTTGTTGTTGTTGTTGTTGTTGTTGTTGTTGTTGTTGATGTAGAAGATGAATTATTAATCCTAGCTGCTGTAGGCCTAGTAGAAGTAGTTATTGTTGCAGTGCGAAAATGCAAAGATACCCCCAAAAAAAGCAAACGAAAAACTAAAAAATTGACCAGAGTTCATGCTACATGCCATATAATCGAGTGAGTTGACATCATAATGCTAGTAATGCTGCAGAGGATATAGATCAAAGTCAAACTAGGCCAACGTCCCCTGCTGTTGTTGTTATTGTTGTTTTGTTATTTTTATTATTGTTGTAGTTGAAGTTGAATTATTAGCAGCAGCTGTTGTAATAGCAGTGGTTATTGATGTTGTCCAACAAGGCAAAGATAACCCAACAAAAGCAAACGAGAAAGTAAAAAAAATTGATCAGAGTTCATGGTCCACACGTAATCGAGCAAGTTGACATCATAAAGCTCGTAATACCTTATGAGGACAAGTGAGTATGGCAGTAATTGTGGGTTAGGAACACATGTTTTTGTCAGTCGGCCAGGCATTTACTGAGACAAAGACGAGATCGATATTCTGGTGGTGGCGCGGCGTGGTTATAAATTAGCGCGTCCTCGCGTCAACCACACAAAAACCAACGCATTCCCAATGGCCCCGATCAATACCAATCGCCGTATTGAATTTTTAAATCTGCTGGGCACTTACTCTGTGGCTTGGCACAAATCTAACTTTTATTGCTTTCCAATTTATACGTAGTATAAGGAAAGCTTTGTGATGTTCGAAATTTTCGATTCCGAGATTTCAACGGATTTACACGTTTTGAGGTCCCAGGAACCCAAAAAAGTGGTTTTTACGAAATGTCTGTCTGTCTGTCGGTCTGTTGGTCTGTCGGTCTGTCGGTCTGTCGGTCTGTCTGTTCATCGATTTCCGGGCAAACTACTCGGTGGATTTGGGTGGAATTTGGCATGTAGGTTTACAAAAATCATACATACCTCGGGACCATTTTTCTTATTTGGGGCTAACTCACTTTGGGGGGGGGGGGGTTTATTCTCAAAAAACTCCAAAAAAAAAACATCTAAAAACATTATTTCCCAAAAACGGGGCTCCAACGATTTCTTTGAAATTCTCATATATTGTAGTCGTTATTAATGTTAACAAAATGCGGGGGGTCGCTTGCCCCTTGATAGTTTGCTTCTGGGGGTAAAAAAATAAAAATAACTACATTTTAATGAAAAATGACTAAAAAATAATTTTTCTATGAAAACCTTTCTATCGATGATTTCTACCTTCAGGCATGTTTTAGGTGTTAATTGAGTAACGAAACCGGATAGGTTGCTTTCCCAAAAAAATGTTTGGTTTTGCACAAAAAATTATTTTTTGAAAAAATTAAAGAGAATTCGCGCTCAAATGCATTGCGTGCCCTACCATTATTGCTGTGTGGTAATTAATGTGTTTGTCTGACCTATCTAGAATTTACCTCACTTCCAGTGACGTCATGTGGACAACCCCCCCCCCCTCCCCCCGAGATATCGGAAATTTAACCACTCGAAAATTATTTACCATGAAATTACTCATATTCTCTATCTACTAATGTTGATAAATTGGAAAGCATGTTCGAGTAAACTCGGACCGGTTCTTTTAATTGTAGTAAGTTCGTTAAGTAAGTCAATTCCGTTTTTAGAATTGTGCTGTTATTCTTTGATTGTGTCTTTCGAGCCCCCTTCACTACTTATAACTAAAAATTAGAAATGTGAGAAATAAGGGGATAGAAGATATGGCTAAAAAACTGAGTCCCCACCTTGCCGATGTTTGTTTGTTTTGTTTTCCAACACCTGCTTTCAGCATTTCTGCTTTAAGCAACTCTGCCAGCTTGGCGGGGGGAGTGAGTTTGTTTATTAACATGAGGCACCCTAAGGGCAGACGACTCCTTCACCTCGGGGAGAAGGGGGATTGACTGACAGGGTGGACCTCCTGATTATAGTGGATTCCGAACCACTTGGGGAACATAGTAAAGTCACACAATTAATTCGGAGGTGACCTGACGGACTGGTATAGTCTCAGCACGTTATCATGTCCCACCACGTTCCTCCGCCAACGCTATACATACTTCCAAGTTTGCCGCAGTTGGAAGCACTCTCTGTTCTCGTGAATTCAACTTGATAAGTCCGTTAGCAACCCTGAAATCAACCCAATAATTCTGTTTTTTGTTGTTGTTTTTACAATTATTGAGTAACGCTAGGTCGGTTTGTTACTTTGTTGTACCGCAGTTTGGGAGGTAAAAGGAACATGGTCACAATTCGTAAATAGCACGGGAAATTAAACACATTTTCTTCATAACGCACCCCTGTCATAATCTTGCCTCGTTATATGCCTTGGACTATTTCAGATCTATAATATTAATGAAAATAAATTGAGTCTCGTGCTATTGTGAATGAGAGTTGGCCAGGTCGGTTTGCTCTACTTGTTTGGTAGGTATGTAAGAGGGAAAATGTCACAATTTGTAAACAATTTGGAAACAGTGCCGGATTAAGTGGGCACTTGGGACACAGGCAGGCACGTAGCCAGGGAGGGGGCTTTGGGGGCTGAAGCCCCCCCCCCCGAAATGACAAAAAAAATCCTTGCATTGTTCTGTTTGATGTTTCACCTGCATTTTTTTTCTCCCTCAAAAAACTCTAAAACTGTGTGTTTTTGCATGTAAACTCTTAAAAATTTCCGAGGGGAGGGGGCGGACCGACCGTTTTACTGGGGGTATTCAATACCCCCTCGACCCCCTGGTAGTTAGCCCCTCCCGAAATAAAATCCTGGCTACGTGCTTGGACACAGGCCCCCACAAACGAGATTTTTTTTAAAATAAAAAATAAATTTAAAGTTGAAGACAATTTCCAAACAAGGCTTGAAAATTTGCGGGAAATTAAAGGTTTTTTTTTGCTGCAATGTTGGTAGACAGTGTTTGCACCCACGGCCCCGGCATATCTTGTGTCCACGACCCTCACAGGGGTTGATCCGGTACTGGCGGGAAATTAAACAAATTCTCTTCATAACGCACCCCTGTCATAATCTAGCCTCGTTATATGCCTTGGACTATTTTAGATCTATAATAGTAATGAAAATAAATGGAGTCTCGTGTTGTGAATGAGAGTTGGCCAGGTCGGTTTGTTGTACCTGTTTGGGAGGCGGTGAGTTGAACAAATTGAAACTGCCAATCATCGTAATGAGAACGCCAAGTTTTATTCATATTATCCACCAGATATACATTCTCCTCTGTTTTACTAATTTAATTTTTTAATTATACCAACTATTGTAGGCGGGGTAATGCCGCCAAATGATTCTCGGATCGCCCGAAACCACCTCTGACTTATATTTCCTTCTTTTTCATACTCTGTTCCAATCAGGCCTTCATTTAATTCGTTGACGGCTCTCGCTTTGAGACTTTGAAAAGGAGACCACCAGTGACGTTGGACAACTGGTTCCTGCTAGTCAAATACAACTAATACATGTATGCTACTCTATATAGAAACTGTCGTTTATATAGAACAAACTAATAGACACCATTTCACGTACACTAGGAATTTTGGAAAAACTATAAAACCGAAAAGTAAAAATAGCCTATCCAAAATCATGATGCACGAAGTAGTCTTCTACAACTCAAATGAGCCAAAGTTGTAATAACTTGCTGAGTTAGTGAAATAAAAAATAAAAAGTATTTTATTTTAGGGTGCCAATTTTCTATGTATAGCATATCCTCTTAAATACATACTGTATTGATATTTTTATCAGCTCTACGATCTAATTAATTACTGTATCTGTAAATTTAAATTTTTTACGCCAGGTTTTTTCCCTCTGGTGAAATTAACTCAACGCAACGCAAAAACTGCAAACTTAGCGTTTGTATGTTAACATGTGAGGAATATTTCCAGATTCTTATCAAACCCACCCCTTTTTTATTCATACAAAAGCATTTAACAATTAATAATGCCTTTCTTATTTTATGATTCATTTGAATTTGCATTATCAACATTCTTCTTTCCTATTTCGTCCAGTGTTATTTTTCTGACCATGGGCTACCTATTTTTAAAAGCATAACCTGGCGCAATTTTTGCTCTCTTTCAACACGGAGCGAGATACATTATCATTTACGTAACGTTTGTTATTATTGTTGTTGTTATTATTGATATGTGAGCCGATTCGATAATAATAATAAAAATTATAAGTTAACTATAAATAAGCGTCACTTAGATTATAAGGATCATCGTCGGATCGGGCCTAAATTATTTAATTTTTACCAGCATTGACAATCAAGCATGTAGTGTGTCCTATTCAACGCAGAAATCCCCATCACTCCAACAACTAGCGAGAATGGACAAGCTGAGTGCTGAAATATTATTAATATATTATATAATATTATATTATATTATATAATTATATAATATATTAATATATATTGACAAAATGTAACAGACGATAGCCACACTCAAACAAGCACACCGGCCCAGCATACCGAATAACTGTACTCGTACAATAAGCTGGCGCTTAAATTGAAATTTGCTTTATTACCTAGGTATAATAAACCAAAACCAAAACACATTCTTTCCTCAAGACGTGGCCGATTCTCTGTGAAGTCAACTGTAAACTCACAAAAAATTACAACTCGCAGCAGCTCATTATTATTTGTTTTAATGAGGTAGTCCATAAAATTAGAATTATTGGTTCTGCCCCAAGATGGCGGTCACGTAGAGATTGGTTACAGTCTCGTCGATTTCTATGGCAACCGCTCAAAAATTATTTACAGTAGGCCAAGTATATGCAGTAGGTATGTACACTACTGATACTTATAATTTAAGTGACACTTATCTTATTATTATGTTAGTTGTTATTATTGAATCGGCTGACTTAGCCTATATGAGCCGATTCAATATAATATATAATAATAATAAAAATCCTTTTCGGCTCTTGCCGATCAGGTGTGGGGAGATTCCACGCAAGCTCAGACTCCGCTTTTCCTTTAATCTTCTAAGCTATCATGTACTGTATGTAAATAAAAAAATAAACAATAAATAATAGTTTACAAAACTAAAAACACGCTTTTATAGAAAATCCAACTAAAAAGTAGAAAATACAATTTAATAAATTTGGATTAAGAATAATGTAAATAAGAAATAAATGTAAATTATTGTAAAAAAGCGTGCGGTTTGTTTTTTGTAACCGACTCCTTTGGATCAAGGACGGATACAGAGAGGGGTAGGGGGGTAGCTGCCCCCCCCCCCCAAAAAATTTGGTAAATCTATTGTAAATTCAGTTATTGCGCTCTAATTTAATCGATCCCACATATGTTTTTCCTATTTTGACCCACAACTACCCCCCCCCCCAAAATGGGCTGGATCCGTCCCTACTTTGGACTTGATTTTGACACACTTCAAACGAACAGATTTAATTTAAAGTGCTAAAATTTATTTAAGATATTATCAAAGTGATTCTACTCATATCTATCAATAAAATGTTTATAACTATTGACACTATGCACCCAGGGACGGATTTGGCTTTTGCGCTGATATAGGCACTGCCCTTGCTTGTATCGGACATTAATAATTATTATTTATTGTATAAATGTATAGTGGGGGGGGGCAGTGGTGGCGCTAGAAATTTTAAGGTGGGGGGGGGGGCACGGAGGGGCATGACTTCTATCTGGGGGGGCCAATGAAAAAACAAAACACTTTCATTGGGAGTAGGTATACCGTTCAATAATTAAGTAATTTAACAAGATGTAAAATATCTCAAAACTTGGGGGGCCCCGGAGGGGCCGGAGAAACTTTTGGGGGGGCCAGGCCCCCTCGGGCCTCCCCGTAGCGCCGCCACTGGGGGGGGGGTGTTCACTAATATAACCACTTTTTTTTTAATTTTTATAATCAAAGTAACCAACTTTTTTATCCTTAACTAAAATGTAATACATAATTATTTTAATTTTTTTTAATAATATGCACACAAATATTTAAAGTACGCGCGCGCATTTGCCTCAATTGCCTACTGGTAAATCCGCCACTGTATGCACCCCACGTTTTTTTACTATAATTTACATTTATTACTTATTTACATTATTCTTAATCCAAATTTCAGTTGGGTTTTCTATAAAAGCGTGTTTTTAGTTTTTTAAACTATTATTTATTTTTTGCATTTTAGTTCGATTTGTTTTCTATCAATCGTTTTTAATGTGTACACATGGCGTGTTAACAATTGCATCTCACAAGCAGAACTTTAACACAATGCTTCTCTAACTCCCCGCACAACTCCATTTTGTAAGGCGCCCATTCCATTGACCGGCTAGGGCTATTTCCAAAAACAGTGACGTGGTAGCAGACACTCAAGACTTACGTTGCGTTTCCACCAATCTCGCATTGCAGAATGCAAATGACATTGACGGATTTTAGAATTTTTCTTTTTATAGAAATCTATTAAAATGTTTGTACTGAACATATCCCATGACGCCATTTTTTTAATTTTAGTTTGTTTGTTTGAGATTTTACTGTATGATCATTGATCAATTTTAACTATGGCATAGAGGAAAATAAACATTTCCGTCAATTCTGCAATGCGAGGTCGGTGGAAACGCCACCTAAGTCTTGAATGTCTGCTACCACGTCCCCGTTTTTGGAAATAGCCCTAGCCGGTCAATGGAATGGGCACCTAAATAATAATAATTATACAAGATCCTCCGGCAACAGCCCGACGTGAACCTTGGTTGCCGTGGCAGCAGACGCCACACTCATGCAAAGGATACGGAAAGATATTTAATAATTTTTATTAGCGAATTTAATCAGGATAATCGGATATCGTAATTGAATTATTGCATTGTCATCGGTCTTTCACAGATGTGCGAAGTTTGAATTAAATCTGATCGTAGGGTACATCGAGCCCAAAGGAGTCGGTTACAAACATACAAACATACAGGTGAAGCTAATAAAAAGCGTATACCACAAACCACAACATCGACACACAAAATACTCTTGTGTTCCATATTTCGAACCACAATGACGGCTATGAACTTTTATTTAAGTATTTTTATAAGTATCACATTATTTTCACTTTGACTGGACACCATCTTGAAATCGTGATTTGTCGTAAAAAGTGATGATTACCATTATCATAGACAATAATACGGGGTTTCAGACAGATTTTATTTCATTCCTCTGCGGCCAATTAATATTAACTGAGATATGAATTATATAAGGTTTTAATCGACTAGCTCCCTCTTAGAACAAAATGACCGATCAAGCAGGTTAACAATATTGATCAAGACATTTGCTTGATCAATTTTTGTGCCAAGTTGCATCAAAATCGGATAATATTTACGGAATAAGTTACAGTGTTTCCTAAAATCGATCATATACATACCGTATATACACATAATATATACAATATATACAGTAACCGAAATTAGAGGATATGGAAAAAACCGGGCTTGGCGGGATTCGAACCCACGATCTACGCCTAACCGGGGCGTCGTCTTAACCGCTGGACCACAAGTCCCGGTTAGGCGTAGATCGTGGGTTCGAGACCCGCCAAGCCCAGTTTTTTCCAAATCCTCAAATTTTGGTTATAACGAGGAGGTTACCACTTCAACCAAAGTTAATTTAATGTCAGTGTTATATATACCATATAATACTACAATGTATTTATGTATACTATATACTGTATATAACATTTTGAACGGGGGGTGGTTTTCGGCTCAGGGGGTCAGGAAATGAAAAGTTGGGATGACTTTTTCCGGAAGTCGAAACATTGGTCGCCGTATCAATAGGTAGATCTCCCTAAAATAATAAGACGAGCGTCACTGAAATAGAAAATGTGGGCTATAGCCCCCCCCCCCTCGCAATGCGTAAAACCCCACTATTTCAGTCCTATTTTTCACAAATTTTCTCCCGCCCCCCTTGTGCTCGATTGTATTAATTACCTATAATATAGAACCCTTATTGCTCTGAAAATGTGTAAAACCCCAATATTTCAGCCCTACTAAAAAAAAAAATCGAAATATAATATTAGCCCCTTCCTTCAGTTCCTTGGTCTCATTCTAGATCCGCGCCTGGTTATGAGGTTATTTTTTTAAGGACGCTTTTCTGGACCCAGGCCTACTTATAGTGGCCCATAGGGCCCTTGTCCAATACCAACGACTCCATGGAGTTTGGACATAATTTGTATTGTTTCCGTATGAATTTTTGGCCATTGGCAAACTGGGGGGAGTACCAGGAAAATGCGTCCTGCTGAAGGAATAAAAAAACTTATAACGAAACGACCACTTAGAGGGGAATTCTCAAGCAATACCCATGTAGAAGAATTTATAATAGCGAGAGAGCTTGGGTAAGTGTACTCGTATATATATTATAATATAATGTATATATTAAATTAAGTTCTATTATTGCGTGTAGCCTCCTATAGGCTTATGGTCAAATAGACCATACAGGTATACCTATTCTATAATAGTTTCAATAATAATTCTGGCTTTTTATAGATTTTCTTCGGAAAAAAGATCTTCCTCTCTGCTTTAAGTTAAAAAAAAAGGTCTAACGGGTTCAAATTGTATATTGTAGGAAATTGTTATCTTCTATGTTTTGTTCAACATTTAAATATATTTTAATTTGATTTGATTTGAAAAAAAACTGGTTTAAGTGAACTTATCGGGAGTTTAGGTGCTTTCCACTCCCTTCCTAGTTGAGTGTAATAAGAGAGGGCTTTATAGCCCTAACTCCGCTAGGTTGGCTTAGTAATAGAACAAAAAAAGTCCTTATTTATATTTATTTATTTATTTATTTATTTATATGAACCCCCGAAGCCAAAAATATGTTAATCTTCTGCTGCAGTTATACGGACTTACTAAATTAATATATCTGTAGATTAAATATGTATAGCCTATGTATGGTGCCGTATACGGGAATATAATGCAATAATGAGCAATAAGCAATTTATAGTGAGTTAACATGGAGGAAATTGGGCATGGTCTTGAGCCCCTTAGGCACGTCATTAACGCTTTATAATTAACTATATACAGTAGGTATACCTTTATGGACACCTACTATCAGCCTAATTAAGTCTAGCAGGATCGGATCCAGGTCTTTGGAGGGGGCTTTAGCTCTCAACTTCAGTGCTTCTATGTGATATCGATAAGTTAGCGAATTATCAATTGAAATTTACTTAAGTTGAACTTTGAAGTGGCAGCCTCTTCGTTGTAACCGTAGAAAATGTAGAGAATCCAGAGAATGTAGAGAATGCAGAAAATCTAGAGAATGTAGAGAATGCAGAGAATGTAGAGAATGCAGAGAATCTAGAGAATGCAGAGAATCTAGAGAATGTAGAGAATGCAGAGAATCTAGAGAATGCAGAGAATCTAGAGAATGCAGAGAATCTAGAGAATGCAGAGAATCTAGAGAATGTAGAGAATGCAGAGAATGCAGAGAATCTAGAGAATGCAGAGAATCTAGAGAATGCAGAGAATCTAGAGAATGTTGAGAATCTAGAGAATGTTGAGAATCTAGAGAATGCAGAGAATCTAGAGAATGCAGAGAATCTAGAGAATGCAGAGAATCTAGAGAATGCAGAGAATGTAGAGAATGCAGAGAATCTAGAGAATGCAGAGAATGTAGAGAATGCAGAGAATCTAGAGAATGCAGAGAATCTAGAGAATGCAGAGGATCTAGAGAATGTTGAGATTGTAGTAAACAAAGAAAAATCTGACTCTATTCGACTGATTCGACTAGTATACTTTACTGGGCACGCTTGTGGTTTAGGGGAAACGCGATGCCCCCTCAAGGCATAGACCGTGGGTTCGAATCTCGCCAAGTTCAGATTTTTCTTCATTCTCGAATTTCGAGTTAGCAAAGTCAAACACAGTGTTTTTAATTCGGCGTAAAACATTGGATTTCCTGCTGGAGGAGCTAATATGGTAAATAAAGGTAAATTTGGTTATAAAGTCGATGTTGCATTGAAAGCGTAAATTTTTATATGTACTCGGGGATAGTTTAATTTTCGTTCATATTCATTGCTTAGATCGACAATAAAATTGATAAACTAGAATGTAACTAGGTACCTACTATACCCGACCACGATAGGATAGCACTTGGAACACGTATAAAAATGGAAAAACTCGGTGTTCCGCTTATACCAAAGGCCTTCTCTCTACTTAATTTTCCCTTAATTTTCCCACTATACCGCATCCGACCCGTACTTTACAGCTTAGAGCTCTGGAAAAGCGCATTAATTCCCATACTTAATACTTTAGCCGGCATTACAGATCATTAACAACTTTGACCGCTGCAATCACGTCGTTACACCATTCGTCTCTCGACGCAGCCTTTCTCTTCCAGTTGCAGAAGTTAAGCTTCCTACATTCATGCATCCACCTCTTCTTCGGTCTCCCTACGTATATTTTGCCTTCTCAATCATTGTTTAAGGCTTATTAAATATCTACAGTCCATATAAACAGCTGCAGTCATCGAAAAGTACCTCCAACTGCCACACAACCCACCATCTTGACTCCATTCCACATCTAATATGAATTATACCTTAGTCTGTTTGGTTTTCATTAGGTTTAAAAATTAATAATTGCCTCGCAGCATTTGTTTTAGTGATTAAGACGCAGTGGTTTATCTTGTTATTTATGACATTTTTATTCAATAATATTTATTTACGACTGTTTTATTCAATAATATTTTAAGGTGGGACGTCTGCTATTCGGTTTCGAGCGGTTTCGTTTGATTTCCGAAGGAGCGAAAGAGTTCGGTTAGTGATGTAATTAAAAATGATATAGTGCTGAGCGCGGGGTGCCCGCCGGCCATATACTAATCAGCAACCTTATATCTTTGCAACTTTATTTGGATTCTGTCCTGTAGGAGTAATGTAAATACCTAGGTATTGTACATAGCAGGGGAGGATCTAGAATTTTTGCAACGAGCAGGGCTTTATTTATTTATTTATTTTTTCTGTTAAATTATTCAATCAAGTAATCAACAAGTAATTGACAAGAAAGTATAAAGTAAAATCGTCAATGCTGATTTGATGCTGATTGATACTGACATTCAGGCTGTGTGGTCCTGGTATTAAGGTAGTAATGTGAAATGGCAGCTCCAGATCTGTGTAAGCAGAATCAGTGCATTTGAAATGGGAAGATACAGACGAATGCTGCGCATGGAGAGATCGTGTCCCTAATGCTGAGGTCCTGAGGCGAATGGATACAGAACCCGAGTTGGTGCTGACCGTTAAGAAACGGAAACTAACATACCTCGGCCATGTGATGAGGAACGACAAGTACCACCTTCTGCATGTATAATAACGCAAAAGGGTAAATAAAAAGATTGAAGAAAAACTTCCTGGTTGAAAAGCCTGAGGCAGTAGTTTAGCAAGAGCACGACTTCCCTTCTCTACGGTCCAAATTGCCATAAATGGAGTAAATTCCAAAATAACTGGGGGAGGGGGGGCTTTAGCACCTTAAGACTTTGTGATTTTCTTATTCATTACTCATGCACTACTGAAGTCGCCTAGCAAATTAAGACTTATATAACTTTTTTATTATTTAAATTTTATTTTTTAATAGGTATATACGATGGCATAGTAAAAGCTTGTTCATACTTGTGCGAGTCTCCACACATCATGCGATCGGTCACCTGTTGTAACTCAACACAAAACAGGTATTACCTACAGAGGCGACTAGAGATATGTTGTTTGGATATACATTCATTGAATTGTTGCTTTCCAATTTATAAGTAGTATAAGGAAAGCTTTGTGATGGTCGAAATTTTCGATTCCGAGATTTCAACGGATTTACAAGTTTTGAGGTCCCAGGAACCCAAAAAAGTGGTTTTTACGAAATGTCTGTCTGTCGCTCTGTCTGTCTGTATGTCTGTCTGTCTGTCTGTGCGTCGATTTTCGAGCAAACTACTCAGTCGATTTCGATGAAATTCGGCATGTAGGTTCACAAAAATCATAAAATCATACCTCGGAACGTTTATTTTTCTTTTGGGCTATCTCTATTTGGGGGGGGGGGGGGGTTATTTGTATGTGAATACAATTATTATAAAAAAAATTTAAAAAAACTAAAAAATATCTTTATACTATTTATTTCATCTTTATATACAGCATTCACCGCTGCTACATATTATTCTGCTCCAGAACACCACACACTGAACAGCGCAAAATTTTAAGATTTAGGCATGTAAGTAGCCTAAACCAATTTGTCCTTACAGAAGCTTTATAGACAATGTCGCTTTTGAGCATTCACATACTCCCCAATAATTTTGTAGATACAAAAAACTGACTCACTGATCTCAAATAAAACAATGAACTTACTTTACATTCAAAGCAGTGCTGTATATAATAGGCCATAAAACAAATTCCCCATTAGGACCAATACGATAATACAATGCATTGGGCAATGCAACTTTTTATTAAATCGAACTTATTAAAATAATAAGCCATATGCAGCAGCCGACCCAATCAAAATCGTGAACTGCATCTCCAAAGTGTACTTTCCATTTAGAACTTATTGTAATTGCATTGTTGCAAGAAATACAATATATTCATTGAGTTTGAATTGTGCAATCACGCAGTTTTGCGTCTACGGAATTCAGTATATTATCATATGTATGTCTTGTAGTTAGATTTGCGTCAAGATTCTCACCAGGCTGCGTTCCCATATGTCTTAGCATGGACGTATGGCATTTGATACTTCCATTTTTAATGAAATTATGTACGTGGAAGTGATACTGATTTAAATCAGGTACCGTACCTGTGTGACTGCCCGTTCCAAGCTAGTAGGATTGAAGATTGGCCTCTGCGGATCAGTCAATCAATGATTCAGCGATTGTGTCTCAGCTTAAACGGGTGTTTCTCTCTAGAAGCCAAATACAGTCTGAAGACAACTGAAGTACTACAAAAACCGAAATTATCAGAGGATTTATTAGAAAAACCTGGACTTGGCACGATCTGTCTGTAGGCCTATCTGGGCACTAGCTCTTCTACTTACAAGCTCTCCGACAAGATTCGTATTTGTTAGACAGGAACTATCTAGTAAAGTAAATTCGTGTCGGGGTGGTACTACCCGTGGTACAGGAGTTTTCAGGTTGCATCAACAGCCTCCTGTTTAACCTATCGACAGTCAGGGAAGACTGCCGGGACCGCCGGCTTTACATGCCCTCCGAAGCATGGTAGTCAGAAGATAAATAATTGTACCACTAGAAAATTTTGGCATTCGGGTGGGACTCGAACCAGTCACCTTCTGGATGATAGTCCGAGTCGTTACCTCTACGCCATTCTGACTACAGCAACTATCTAACCGAACAGGTCTGTGAACTTTTTTTATTGCTGTAATATATGGTACATAAAAGTAACACTGACTTTAAACTAAGCTTAACTTTGGTTGAAAAGGCAACGTCCTCGTTATAACTGCAATTAGAGGATTTGCTCCGAATAGGTATAGATCATGGGTTCGAATGCCACAAAATCCAGATTTTTTTTACATCCTCTAATTCCAGTGATAACGAGGAGATTGCCTCCTCAACGTAACTCACTTTTTTTTTTTTTTTTTTTTTTTTTTTTTATATATGCTAGGCGCTCTGCCCGTTTTGGGCTTCCGCGCTCATGTTGTTATCGCGCCAAACCCAACCCTTCTCAGAGTGTTCCGAAGAGGGGGGTTGACATTAGAAATTTTATGACGAGAGAGGTTACCTTCTCGTCATTTCCCAGCAGGTGTTGCAGAGTGAGGGGGAGCGGCAGAAGGGCTCTGGGGCCAGCGTAACTCGGGCAGGCCAGTATGATGTGCTCCACCGACAGTGGTACGCTACAAAACTGGCAGTTCGGAGGCGGTTCACCTGCCATAAGGTGGCCGTGGGTAAGCCTGGAGTGGCCCAGACGCATGCGCGACAGCAGTATCTCCTCTCGTCTGTAAGGGCTGGCTGTCGGTATTATATACAATATTAATTGTGAGCCGAAAAATTCGCCAACGTGGAAAATAAAGTCAATTTTTTATTTTCTGTCTTTATGATCCTGTAATATAAGTAGGCTACAATAATAAGGTTATCTATCAATTTCACAGAAATCGTTTTTGGGACTGTTTTTCCCTTCATTCCTTTGTAGAGTTCTAATAATCAGCCGGATTCATAAAAAGAAACATAAGCTTAGGGCATACTTCACGTAATTGGAGTATGTATGATTGTGTTTCAATTCATAAACATTTTGATCAGGAGCATTAATTTGATTCAGGAAAAAAAAATATTCCCCATGACTACCATGAGTAAAAGAACTTCAAGCATTTCCTATTACGCCTTGCACCACCTGTATACGTTTCTCAAACATTTGCTCGTTGTTCTGAAGCAAAAGCTATTGAGAAAAAGTAGGCTAATTGGTTGTCAATATGAAAAAATACTTTAAAACCCCACTTTTGCTCTTGAAGTAAAAGTTTTTTATTCTATACTAACTTTACTTTTTCGTGTTCGAGGTTGAGACTCATTAAAGTTTTTGGGCTAGTTGGGCAAGTTTTTGGTGTTTTTCCACCTTGACGCCATTGTCTGTGCAGTCTCAATGATCGTCTAAAGTGCAGGTATAGTGGGGCAGAGGGTGCATTGAAGCAGATGCAGTTGATTGCCGTCTTGGGTCGAACCTCCTTGGCTCTTTCGCACAGTGCCGGATAAGCCATGCAGCAGGAGTAGTAAATGCTACGGGCCCCGCGAATTTGGGGGCCCCACGCTCCAAAGCCTGAAAGCCTGTCCATAGTTTGCCCATATTAAAGCCAGGAATGTTTATTTGTAACATTTCTGTTTTATTTAACACCCTAAACTTGAGAACCTACAGCAAACCAAGGGCCCCTTGACAGAATTAGCTACAATTTGCTTAATCCGGCACTGCACTCGCACTTGGTCATTTTATGAATTCGGCTGATTGAAAAAGCGCCAAACATACTGTATAATACATAATATCTTGATAATGCTACATAGGTGACCGCTGTGGGCATTTCGCTATTATGCTTTTCTTCTCCTCATGGTTATGGCCATTAATAAATTATTAGTCCATAAACAATCAGTCGAGTTATAACTATGTACACCTATATAACACCCACAGCAGGTCAGAATCAAAATAAAGCTGCAAACATATAAGATGGTTGATTATCGCCTTGAGCTACCCCACGCTACATACTATATACTGCATTTCTTTTATCTCTCATTATATCTTATTTCTCAGTTTTCTCCTTTTCCGCGCTTTACAGAGCAGCGGTCAGGACCGTCGACAGCCAATACGGTTACGGGGCTACGTGTATCCGGGCTCTAGTGCTCTACCAAATCAAGCGAATTCATAAAAGAAGTATAGTTTCTATATCAGTTAAAACAAAAGCAAGGTCGCAGCCAGAGGGGGGTTGAGGGGGTCCGAATCCCCCCCCCCAAAAAAAAAGAACCGGTCCGAGTTTACTCGAACATCCTTTCCAATTTATCAACATTAGTAGATAGAGAAAATGAGTAATCTCATGGTAAATAATTTTCCAATGGTTAGATTTCCGATATCTCAGGGGGGGGGGGGATTGTCAACCTGACGGAGTGACGTCACTGGAGGTGAGATAAATTCTAGATAGGTCAGACCAACACATTATCACATAGCAATAATGGCAGGACACGCAATGCATTTGAGCGCGAATTTTCTATCATTTTTTCAAAAAATAATTTTTTTCACAAAATCAAATAGTTTTTTGGGAAAGCAACCTGTCCGGTTCCGTTACTCAATTTAACACATAAAACATGCCTGAAGGTAGAAATCATCGATGGAAAGGTTTCGCAGAAAAATTATTTTTTAGTCATTTTTCATTAAAATTTAGTTTATTTATTTTTTTACCCCCAGAAGCAAACTATGAAGGGGCAAGCGACCCCCCGCATTTTGTCAATATTAATAACGACTACAACATATGTGAATTTAAAAGAAATCGTTGGAGCCGTTTTGGAGAAATAATTTTTTTAGACGTTTTTTATGAGTATTTTGAGAATAAAACCCCTCCAAATTGAGTTGGCCCAAAAAAAAAAAAATAGACCCGAGGTATGATTTTTGTAAACCTACATGTCAAATTTCATCAAAATTGACTGAGTCGTTTGCCCGAAAATCGATGAACAGACAGACAGACATACAGACAGACAGACAGGCAGAGCGACAGACAGACATTTCGTAAAAACCACTTTTTTGGGTTCCTGGGACCTCAAAACGTGTAAATCCGTTGAAATCTCGGAATCGAAAATTTCGACCATCACAAAGCTTTCCTTATACTACGTATAAATTGGAAAGCAAAACTATTTGCAGAGTATACACTAGATAGAATGGAGTTTTAAATATAATGAGGTTACCTCACCTCCGGTGACGTCAAATGGTAAGAAACAATTTCTGGTATGAGCGGACTAATTTTTTTCTTTTTTTCATATTCACAACCAATTGCTATCAAATGTTAGCCTGTTAGTCTGGACAGTTGGAAAAAGCCCAAAAAACTTAGGTGACGCTCGTAGCACAAGAATGGGCTTGAAATTATTAATACAGTCCGATCTTTACTCAAGAATGTCGAGTAGTTAGAGAGATTGCATTTCAATCGGGAGAACGGTAACCAATATTAGAGGATTCGGAAAAACCTGGACTTGGCGGGATTCGAACCCACGATGTACGCCTATCCGGGGCATCGTCTTTAAGCCGCTGAGCCTAGGGCTTGTTGTCCAGCAGCTAATACGATGTCCCGGATAACGTAGATCGTGGGGATTCGAATCCCGCCAAGTCCAGTTTTTTATTAAATCCTCTAATTTCTGTTATTACGAGGAGATTACCTCTTCAACCCGACTCGTATCGGTATCTGTACTTGGTTAAGTCATGCTTTCACCTGTTTCATTGAGTCAATGGTAAGCTTGCTGTCTCAGCTTGTCCATTATCACTTGTAGCCCGTGTAGGTTGACAACGAGGACACATACCAGTTTGATAATGGGGAAAAATTTGTACGGAAACAATAGAAATAATGTCCGAAATCCATGGGGTCGTTGGCATTGGACAAGGGACCAATTGGCCACTATAAGTAGGCCTAGGTCCATAAAAATAAGGGATGCGCGAAGAAAATAGATGAAAAATTCTCATTAGGGGACTATTGAACAAACTTCACAGGAAATATCTATTAACTCACTATAATACTGTAATAACTATAGTCTTGTCGTAAAATAAATTAAATATTACAGGCATTAATAACAATGTTATTAATTTAATATGGACTGTTAGCCTCATCGTGCATAGGGTAATAAACTGACTTATAGAATGAGAAGGCATAAATAAAAATAAAGTTCTCAAACCTATTAACTCTAGTCAATAAACCACAGAATATGTGCCCCATAAATTAATCATTTACTGGTTAATAAATGTTTTAGGGCTGGAATATCAATTAAGTCATGTTTAGTCGAAAAGTAAATAAATTATTAGGTTTACTGGGCTGTAAATTTTTGTTTTCTTTTTCATTATTAAAAACAAAGGTTAATCGCATGCAAACAAATTAATGAATGTATCCGATTGACCTCTTCATTCGCCTCAATGAGTAGATTAATAGTTGTGCTGAGTTACGACACGTCTCTGATCGCATAGGATTTAGAGACTCGCACAAGTACAAGTACTCTACCACCTTCCCATCGAAGTCGACTGCACGGGTCGAGGATTTGAACGTAGGGGCGCTTAATACGTTAATATGGAAATCGGTTTGGACTTTGGACAAATCAAAAGTTCGATTAAATCGGTTAGTTTTCGCGGGTTTATTTGAAATTTATTTGTATGCCAACATTAAAATCTTATTTCTTATGAGCGATCGGGCGTCCCTGGTAACGGCGGGAATTACCCCGTTGGCCAATCCTTCGGTGCCCATTCCATTGACCGGCTAGGGCTATTTCCAACAACGGTGACGTGGTAGCAGACATTCAAGACTTAGGTGGCGTTTCCACCGACCTCGCATTGCAGAATTGACGGAAATGTTTATTTTCCTCTGCATGCCATAGTTAAAATTGATCAATGATCATACAGTAAAATCACAAACAAACAAACTAAAATTAAAAAATGGCGTCATGGGACATGTTAAGTACAAACATTTTAATAGATTTCTATAAAAAGAAAAATTCTAATTTCCGTCAATGTCATTTGCATTCTGCAATGCGAGATCAGTGGAAACGCAACCTAAGTCTTGAATATCTGCTACCACGTCACTGTTTTTGGAAATAGCCCTAGCCGGTCAATGGAATGGGTGCCTTCCACCACCGCGGGCCAAGCGACAACAATAACGTGTCCTATGCTGGGACACGTTAAGTAAGTAAGTATTTATACCTAGTTTAAACTCCCCACACTTTGCTATAAATAGTGTAAATTCATCAGCAATGACAACCCAATTCTACCTATATATACAGCAGGCGCGGATGTAAGGGAGGGGGGGCCTATAGCCCCCCCCCCCCATTAGGGTCCTCAAAATGCGTAAAACCCCACTATTTTCAGTCCCATTTTTCACAAATTTTCTCGCGGGGGAGACCCCCGGGCCCCCCATATACGCGATTGTATTAATTACCTATAATATAGAACCCTTATTGCTCTGGAAAAGCGTAAAACCCCAATATTTCAGCCCTATTTAAAAAAATTTAATCTTAGCCCCCTCCTTGGTCTGATTCTACATCCGCGCCTGATATACAGTGTTGATTCGCCAAATCGTTAGAGGGGTGGGGGGGCGTGTCCTCCTGCACATCTCTGACTCTATACGCCCTTGTATAAGAGACTCATTTTCTAACAAAAAATTGTCAAGTTAGCATAAGTTTCCATATTATAATCTATTATTGGCATCACAAAACATGAATCCGAAAGCGGCTCTGAAGCCATCCAAATTAAATTATGACCGACAAGAAATAAAAATTAGATATAACTAGTGACCCTATGGGAAAAATGAAAACATGGCGGACCATTTAACCTGTTAATTTAAAAATAACCGCCAATACCTTTCTCATAAACATTGAAAAGTAAATGCCATAAATAACACTAGGCGCCCAGCAGGACTGTGCTGACCCCCGTCGGGAAACTAACCAAACTACACTCGTTGGTAAATATGCGTTAATTTTTTAACTTGTTTTACAAACACAGCCGTGATTATACAAATGCGGCGTTAATTGTTTTTTTTTAGTTTGTATACTGACGATGATTAAGGAGTTAAGTACATGGCGATGGGCAAAAAACTGCTCTTCATGAACTGGAGGTTAAGTTAAGGCTAAGTATATGGTCTTAAATCAATTGTGTTGCAAGTTGTTTGGATTAAAGGTTGTAGGATAAGGAAAACTGAGACATCAGTGACGTACTGTATATGAGGGGGGGGGGGGGTACTGGATGCAGGGGTCCAGACCTCCACCCACGAAATGGGAGACGTAAAACGAAATTAAATAATTTGAGTTGTTGTAATTCTTAATTTAGATGTTGGGGCCAACAGTGAGTGGCAAGCGCGTTGGTTGGTAGAATTCAACGTTGTATCGGGTCACTCTCTGTGGCTAGAAGTAGATAAGTTACATAAGGGCCACTAGCGGATCTAGAAATATTTAGAGGGGGGGGGGATGGAAAGCCTATCATTGAATATACACTGTTTAATATATTTAATGCCTATAGTCAGGAGGTCTATGATAGAGGGAAGGCTTTTTTGAAAGTGTGTTTTATTTAGTGTAAGTTGGGTAAGAGAAGGGGGGTGGGGGGGGGGCTTCAGCCCCATTAGCCCATAGCTGAATCCGCTAGTGATGATAAGGGCGATATAGTCGAGTAGATAGCCTGACTTAGGTAGTAGTAGTAGTAGTACGGTTTGACACAGTCCCAGGCCACGGTGTGGGCCCATAGGACTCCAGTGGACCTCCTGATTATAGTGGATTCCGAACCACTTGGGAAACACAGTGAAGTCACACGATTAGTTCGGAGGTGACCAGGACAAGTCCTACCATGTTTCCCTACCGGCACTGTGCACACGACCAATTTATCTGCAGCTTTGAACCTGCTCTGGTCCGCTGGATTCAACTTGGTATGGCGGCCGGCAATGGGTAGGCTTAGGTACAGATCGCTTTAAAAGCTTATTGCTATATTGCATGTTTTATCTCTTTGTTTCTACAGAACAAATGTTTGATGCATAGTTAATATAGGCTACATAGTATTACATTTAGCCACAGTTCTTGGACGCATGAAATTTTTTAAAATATGCATAAAAGTACCGTATTTATAAAACAATATTTTTAGGGTCAGCATGAAAACAAGAATTTATAATCTTATTGTTCACCTTTTGAGTTGCTAATAAAGTCGCTTTCATTTCATAAAAGGGAATTTCTCATCTCTCCTATATACGATAAAATACTGTATATAGCCCACTTTAAAGCAAACGAGAGTCTTAAAATAACTTCTGACATGTTCCTAATTTGAAAACATTCAAGGAGTTTGTAATGAAGTAGCCTATCAGAATATTAGAGGGTAATAGCTATAATGTAATTTACGAGAATCAATCAATATATTGGATGGAACAGGTTTAAATTAACTCAAAGGTTTAATTAATTTGCGTTATCAGATGATTCTCTAATTATAAAACGCCCCAGTGATGAGGACGCCATCAACTAGATTTTGGGTTCGGCTAGCCCCTTTTCATCAGACATGCAACCCTTGCTGCTTCTGAAAATTAGTACGGGTTATAAACTTGTATATAAAGCGTTAATTAAGTTTTGAAAGTGTAATAGTTTGGAATAAATAAATGATGGTTACAAAGTTTATAACTCATAGGGACGAAGTTTAGCTGTGCCGGTGTATCTAAAAGTCTGTCATGCAGATAATGAATGAATGAATGTATTAAATATAGAACAATTTAAATACAATAATTGTAAAGCCCCACATGAAGACCTATAACAATTTACCCTACTCTGAAACTAAAGAAAAAAGAAAAAAAATCAATTAGACTTAATTTAACTTATTAAACTACACTTACATATTAATAACAGATCTCTCGTAAACACATAACAGTCTAGTCCACTATTTCAAATAAAGATTCCACCTCTTCCCGTCTCATCAGCCATTCCCGGACGAATTTGGAAAATTTATTTATTGACAGCGACCCAGGACAAATATTAAGTAAGTTAAATAATTTTGGTGCTATACGAGTATATTGGTAGGATTTGGTAAAATTTGCTATGTATGCCCTTGGTACTACAAGGTGCTCAATTCTTCTAGTATTTGCTGGTCTGGGTCTCTGTACCATGTCCCCACTGATAGAGAAAAAAATTCGCAATGTCTTGTATAAGAACAAGTGCCGCAGCGGGAATAAACCGAGAGATGAGAATCCGAGGAGCCTACTAGGGCTGAGTGGCAGGCCACCAGTGGGGTCGCAGGTGGCGGACAGCGAAAAGGCCACCAGAAATGGTGGCTAGCTGTGAATGTAACGAATAAGCAGTCCCCGACCAGGCGGCAGCATAATCGGAGGGTGTGGTGCCACCACAGTGGTGGCAAGTCTGGTGGTACAGGCTTGCCTAGAAGAAGCCACAGTAGAGGATAACTGTGTGACGGGGCGAATAGCTGCCGCCACTAAATAAGCAACCACTACTAGGGCACTCTTTTGTCTTGGGGTTGGAAACTGCGGCCCCGAAGTACTAACTATGGAAAAGCCAGGGAAATGTTGCAAGTAGAAATAAAAAAATTAAATAATTGACCTACTTATATAAAGAAGTTTAAGGTGCTTGTCACGACTGTTTTATGGGTAGGTAGACCTATCTATGGTGTATAATTTGTGTGTAAATGGTCTGTTCAGTTTAATTATTGAACATTTTTATTTTATTAGTTTAAACTTGCATAAATTTATATAATTTTATATTGTATAACATTGTATAATTTATTATGGGTTAATTGCAAGAAAATTAGCACATAATAAAATAAAGACTATTTTCTTTTATTCTTTCATATAATTATATTTAAATAATTAGATTACTCGTGACTTCGTGGTATTTCATTTTAATAAACAAAACAAGTGGGTTTCTTAGACAAAGTTAATTTCTTAACGATTATTTGGGTTTTGCTAATTCGGGTTGTTATAACAAGTTTTTCTAAAACTCTAAGTTTTTGTTATTTTTTGTTTATATATAATTATATTGTAAAATATTATAATATTCCTCTGTGAAGTGAAACTGCATGGTTATCTATATGTCCCCCTTAAGTTTATAGCCTTCATTTCCCGTTATATTAAAAAAAGAAGTTATTGATTGATTCGCCTTCCTTTTTTCTATATAGTGTAAACCCATTTCATTTGAAGGGGGCATGATCCACTTGAAGCTCCCCTCCGACTCCCCCCCCCCCGCCCTCATATTCAACTTAAGAAGAAAGAAAGAAAGAATTCATTCTTTATCTTCCATATATGGGCGAATTTTGGGCCTTTCGGCGCACTCTTACAATTAACCCATTAAGGAGGAGGACTTTTAAAAAAGGGAACTAAACGCATGAAGGAACACTATAAAAAAACAATCTAGTCTATATAATAAGGAGTCTCTACCTTAGGTATACAGCAATGTTTATCTCTATATGCATTAGACAGGTTGCATGATAGCAGACAATACAACGTGCTTGGACACTCGGAAACAAGCCAACCCATTAACTCAAACTCATTTAAAAATCAATTTGGGCTTACTGCATCTTCTTCGAGAGATATTTCCATAATCGCATTAGGGGCTGTGGGTGGCTCCATCTTCCTTTGTTTACCCTTTTTATGACGGGCAACTGACATAAGTTTAATGCGCGCGGCGCTAACTAACCCCCCCAACACTGTCACTCACGGCTACTCGCTTTAATGGGATCCCTCAGGGAGTTGAGGTGGGCCCGATTCTTTTTCTCATATTCATAAACCTGTATAAGATTAACGATTGTTTTTAAAATGAGAAGAGATTAACTTTAATTTAATTAGGTGTAGTCTTTGTTGCGTTTTAGTTAGACGTGAATGAGATGAGTTTCGAAATTAGACTGAATGACTTTGGAATTGGTTATTATAAGGGTTAACGTCGTTCAGAGAAAGACACGACAGCAGTACTCAGAAGAGCTCATCAATCCGTTCATCCACCCACGATGGTGCTAACTGAACCCCCAAAAAATACACTGTCACTCATGGCTACTCGCTTTAATGGGATGCCTCAGGGAGTTGAAGTGGGCCCTATTCTTTTTCTCATATTCATTAAGGATTAGAACCTGTCTAAGATTAACGATTGTTTTTGAAATGAGAGGAGATCAACATTAATTTAATTAGGTATAGCCTACTATTTGTTAGGGTTTAGGCGAGAGGGAGATGGAATTCAATATTGGAGTGAATGATTTTGAAATTGGCTATTACGAGGGAAGGTCCAGAAGTCCGTGGCCTAACCTAGAAGGAGAAATGAATCAGGCAATTTGTGTTGTTTACTGTGTAGGCACATCCTTTACTAGAGCTAATGCCAAATTATAGCATTCCACACCTCTTAGATCAGACTCGTGAGGACGGAGAGTGCGCGAGGTACACGGAAATTTAAACATTTCGCATGGTCAGCAATAATGGGTCGTTTTGTGTTTTGCTGCTGGGACAGTCAACGACTGCGAAATTAATAGGGGCCTGGTTAGCTTGTATGGCATATTTGTCCTAAACATTTCCACGGTAAAGAATGTCCACTGAACATACCACAATATGTGTATACCTGAAAAGATTGAAAAAAATAACGAACGGTGACTTAGATGGCAAGTTCCTTATTTTTAAAAAAAATTCTACAAGGTGTGGTCTTTCTGTAACAATCATTTCCTGACGGATATAACAGACCCCCGAAAGTTGCGTACCCCAAACTTCTGAAAACCTATACCTATAGCGTACCAGCATTTGGCATGTGAGTTCGACTCTGTCATAATCCTCCGTAATAGCTTAGAATAGACCACTAGCTATTATTCAATGCTACCGGAATAAAATAAATCACCAAGATGTAGGCGGGTTGCTACTTTGTACCGTTGAAAAGACTATAAAAAAGGCAACTTTTCAGCATTTCCGAGAATATTTTTTTCGGAGGGCTTAAAAAGTTTTTACAAAGGTAAGCCCACGTGAAATTATGTTCATAAAGAACACACTAAAATTTAGAGCAAAGCTAATCTTTTAGTGGTTCTCCTTCTAGGCTAGGCCACGGAATTCTGTACCAACCTACGTACAGTATATGGGTTAACGTAGTTCAGATCTCTGCCCCTAATACCATAGGCATGAGCGTCTCCCAGCCTAGGCATGGTACCAGAGTATACCAGACACCTTCTTGACGTGAGTGCACGCGTCCAGAATATAGAGGGCTAATCCAGTAGCCTATCTCATGCTATATGAGCTTAGGAATACAACTATTATAAACGATGGGAACCGCTCCTAACAAAAACCATCCCCAGCAACGTGCGCCGGGACATCGTTGTGGCAGCGTTCCGAATGGCCACAGGACATGACTACCTCAAGAGCCACCTCCACAGAATGTCATCCGAATACCCCCTCTACTTCCAAAGGAGGGAATGTCGATCACCTATTCAGCTGCACATGGCATTGAGATAGAAAACCGAACTATGACACAGGAGGCCCAGCTCTACTTTGCGGCACGGGGTCAAATGGCCTACCAGCCAAGGACGGGCGTTGGCTGAAGAAGAAGAAGAAGAAGACAACTATTATAAACATTACAGTTATCATATCAATGATATTAGCCTAATAAGTGCACATATCAAAAGAAAGAGTTATAGCTCTGCGATATAGTCCCCCAGTGTGCGATCCAACGTCAAACTTTCACAATCCCTATTCGGTTACCGGGCAATTATGACTCGGCCCTTAATGCAAGTACCGAAACATAGTTAATCAATTTTGTAGGAGGCGGCTTTAGGGCTCAAATCCGATGCATGACAACGGTAGGTATTGCATACCCAAAGGTGACGAAGCACACACCAACGAAAACCTCCGCCGCATTCGCCAACATGTTGCCAACGTCGTCATCTTACAACCATCGGAAATCAGCTCATCTCAGCCCGTGTAATTGCTTTATTCCTCAGCTTGTATCATTAAAAGATGGCGTAATTTACGATCTGAAGACGGTTGTGCGCTGAAAATCAATCGGCGGGGCTGTCATTTTATATTGGGCGTGTGTTGGCCATAAAGCGATGCTTGTTCTCTGTCCAGTAGCTTAATTTCGTTTGGTTAATTACTTTTGTCTGTTGCAATGGGTAAGACGGTAGGTAGCCTAGATGTGGCGCTTAAGACCTTAGATATGGTGGCATAATTTAGAATCTATTATAGACTAATTGTACCTAAGTGTAAGTAGGCCTATATGGACTATGGAGCCTACTATGTATAACAGCAGTATAGGCAGAACATTAACAGCTAAAAACTTAACCCCTCAAGTAATGAGCAGTAAAAGGAAGTGTTTACGATTAAAAATGTGTATAGCGGAGCGGGGGAGGGGGGGGGGCACTCTTCCAGTGGGCCTACTATGCCGTTTATTATTAACTTAGTTATGGTGTTAAAAATATGAAGAAAAAACTATTTTGAATACCGTAGCATTTTCCATTCTAAAATTATCTTGTTTACATTTTAAATCCCAAGTTAAGATTAGAAATAATCGCCACAGTATAGGTCCACACACTCCGCAGGCGGCGCAGGCAGTTGAAGGCCCGAGGACAAAACAGCAGGGGTGCAGCCATACACTCCAAGCATGTGGGGTGGCAAGACATGGGGCAGAAAAAGTGTTGAACCCCCTGATGAGTCAGGGACGGTTTCAGAAAAAGTTTTCGGGGGGGGGGGCGGTGACCTGAAAAATATCGCGTTTCCCTTACTTGAGTAACAATTTCTCTTCATTTCCTCCAAAAGTCCATTCTATCTAGTATAAAGTTATTTTTCTCGGGGGGGGGGGGGGGGCGACCGCCCCCAAGGATCCGTCCCTGTGTTGAGTCGGGAACTTGTGGACAATTTCCCGTCAATTTGCAATAATTTACAATAGGTATTATTATATTATTGATAATTGAAGGGCCTAGTGCCCAAAAAGGTAAAAGCCACATTTTTTTTGCTACTTTCTGTGAAGATACAGTATGCTTTTGATCGTCGAAGCTAGCAACCGCCATTTCGGCAATGCTAGAATTTACTTGGAAAATTGATATATCTGTGTATTTTCAATCGAGTTACAAACTTCAATCAAGAGATTCAAACTTCAAAGATTGTCGAGTCAGAAGAGCAAGGAGTCCTTACGGTAGCCAGGTAGGTATCCGGTGGTGTAGTTAGTACAGCTTTTTGCTTGTATACTTGTAAAAGTCTCTACACACCATGCGATCGGAGATGTGTCGCAACTCTAAACAGGTATTGTAATCGGCTTCGATGGCAAGGTGGTAACGTGCTTGTACTTGTGCAAGTCTCTGCGCGCCATGCGATCGGAGACGTGTCGTAACTCAGCACAAGTATTAATTTATTCATTGAGGCGACTGAAGAGGTCAATCGGATACATTCATTAAATTGTTTGTATGCCTTTTTTTAAATAAAGAAATTTTTTTTTTGTAATTGTAATTTTTGAAGGACTTTTTTTATGGATTCATACCTACTTAGTGGCTCATAGGTCTCTTGTCCAATACCAACGTACCCATGGATTTCGGATATTATGCATTGTTTCCGTATGCATTTTTGGCCATTGGCAAACTGGTATACATTCTCGATGTCAACCTACACCGGCTACAAGCGATAATGGACAAGCAGAGACGCAATGAAACAGGCGAAAGCATGACTTAACCAAGTACAGATATTACCTATAAATAAATAAATAAATAAATAAGGACTTTTTTGTTCTATTACTAAGCCAACCTAGCGGAGTTAGGGCTATAAAGCCCTCTCTTACACTCAACTATACCTATACAGGTATATTACCTATACAGAGGCGACTGAAAAGGTTATATATTCAGGTACACATTTACATGTTTGCGATTAATTCTAAGGAACAGACTGTTGTTTGTTTTCTAACGCCTGCTTTCAGCACATCTGCTTCTGGCCAGCCCCGTCAGCCTAACTTAAGGCACCCTAAGGGTAGACTCCATCACCTTGAGGAGAGGGGGAGTGGACTGACAGGGTGGATCTCCTGATTATAGTGAATTCCGCTATTCCGAACCACGTGGGGAACTTGGTAAAGTCACGTGATTAATACGGGGGTGACCAGTACTCGACACGGACTCAGACTGATTGGCAGCCTCAGCGCGTTATCATGTGTGTGTGTCATGTCTCACCAAATTTCCCTGCCAACGCTGTGCACACTTTGCTGCAATTTCGAACAGGCTATAATCTGGTGGACTCATCTTGGTACGGCATAAGAAAAGAAAAAAAGCAAGTACTTTTAAATTATGTAGCCTCATTACGAGGAAAAATTCTTAAAATTCCTTTGCAAAGACGTTGACCTTTTAGATAGTAGAGGTGGAGCTATATCTGAAGCTAAGAATTCTATAATAAGTATTTAATGTCGCCTTAAAAATTGATTATTGAATCATGCCGCAAACCTAAAATTATAGCGTTGAACAGGTTGACATCCACTTCAGCATATCAATGAGCTGTAGCCGTACAGACTATCCTATAAATTATGGCTATGTTTCGTGGGACTCATTCTTCTTCTGGGGTTACAATCTATCGATTGGTTTGCAGCAACTTGACTCTTCTTCTCCACTCCTCCCTGTCTTCCGCGATCCTTTTCATTTCCCAGTAGGTCCCGCACTCCATGTCCGCCATTACGTCCTCCATGTGCTCCTTTCTCGGCCTGCCTCTGTGATTTGTGCCCTCGACTGAGCCTTCAACAATGGTGTTTAGAGGGCTTTCATGCCTGATAAGGTGCCCCATAAATCTGGCCCTCCTCGTAGATATAGCTATCGTTAATGTTCTTTTTTCGTTTAGCCTACGAAGCACCTCCTCATTCGCGATATGGTCTCGCCATGAAATTTGCAGCATTCTCATATGTGAGTGATTAGCCCTATTCTTCGTTATAGTAATATTGATTCGAAAATTCTATGTATTATGCGTACTGTACTTATACTATATTGTGTATTTAACACAGTGGCGTAGCCGGGGGCGGGGGGCCCCCCCCCCCAAAATTTAGCAAAACAGAAAAAATTTTTGATTAGAGATTATCGTCTACAAAATCAAAAAAAATTTGCCGACAAACTATTTCAGGCTTATCTTCTAAAAGACTATCCCCATGGTAGCCCCCGGGCCCCCCTTGTTAGCTGTAATATTCTTCATGTGTAAAATATGAGCATAAGATCATACCCCTAATTAGAAGATGCGTACGTCCGTGAGGACGGCTTTCCTATTATTCTACTGTTTTACGAAAATACCGGGGGGGGGGGGAGCGCCAAATGAAACACCACCCCATTCGAAAACCTATCGTAAACGGGCAAACTTTATGTATTGATGTTGCATGAAAACTGGATCCACCAAAAAAAATGCTGGCTACGCCACTGATTTAACACCGGTTTACATTCAGAAATGGTCTTTCTCGTTATAAGAGTAAATCGGACTCCCCCCATGCGTTTTTTGTTCTGGCATGAAATTCAAATTGCAACTGTATGTCTACGCAAGGCAGTGCCCAGGGGGGTGGTCCAAGAGGTCCGGACCCCCTCCGAAATAAAAGGGCTTTATACTGCATAGAATCATTAATAAAATATGTAAAAGCATTTTGGGTTTGCATTGGTCGCAATTTTCGATTTCGAGATTTTAGGGGATTTACCCGTTTTAAGATCCCAGGAACCCAAAAAAGTGGTTTTTACGAAATGTCTGTCGGTCTGTTAGCCAATTTATTAGAACGAATTTGCCTGTTGTTGCCTAGATCGACTTTGGACTGGGAGTCTGTAATCATTTCGGGGGTTTCAGTGAAGACAAACACATTGCAATCATAAAAAAATACACATCACGATATTTCAAAATGCTTGAATTCCAAGATGGCGCCCAAAACTGATGCGCCAACACTACCGGCTGATTCGCCCTTCGTCCAATTTTTTTACATAATTTTTTTTTTTTTTTTTTTTTTTTTTTAAAATACTTAGTTCAAATAAACGCGCTGCTTGAAAGCGATGAAGCAGTATAATCCGGGATGTTCAATCAGATAGCGTATTCAAAAATAAGTATTACAAGCTTCTCCTTAGTCAGCAAAACCACTGTCACCGGTTGATCAAGACAAGGCTACGTGTGAATTTGTGATAAAATGTGTGTGAGAACGTAGATGGTAGCGAATGTGAATTAGTGTGACTGTTATCTTGAATGGAAGGTATGGGTATGACTGATATTCTGTATGAATGTAGTTTACAAAATTATATTTCAATTAAACTATCGTTGATATGTACAGTTAGGTGTAAGAGAGGGCCATAGCCCATAGGCTCTAATTTCGCTGTATCTACATAATTTTATTTTTTCAAAAAGTAATGACATTATTGTTATTATTATTATTTTGCTAACACAGACGTGAAATAGAAAACATGTTGCATCATCTACAGCGTTTACTGTGCGAGCCCCCGACAAGTTGATTAACTTGGGGGCCCACAGGTTATTTGTATTATAAGGGTATAATTGTTAATTTATAAATATATTCCTTCGGCGCAGGGGAGTACCGGCCGAAGAAGATGAAGAAGCAGAAGAAGAAGAAGAAGACTTCCAAGTGTCTAGCATCTGCGGTTGACATCTTCAGTGGCACTGCATAGACGTTCAAGAATGTATCTTGGAGGTTCCGCAGCAACCCCTACAAAATCTATACCTTCTTGTCTTCCTTGTTAAATAGCCAACTGCAACATCTGCAGAAATATGAGTATGCAACCGTGTCGGAATCGGGTCAAGACATGTAGACTGTACAGTAGTGGTACTGACTTTCACCCGAAAGGTTGTTGGTTCGAGTCCTACACTTCCTATATTTTCTGGCCATGCTTCGGAGGGCATGTAAAGCAGGCGGTCCCGGGTCTTCCTACTTGAGTGTAAGAGAGGGCTTTATAGCACAACTCCACTAGGTTGGCTTAGTAATAGAACAAAAAGTCCTTAGTTATTATTTATTTATTTTGTAAAAACATATTTTAAACACTTTTATTGTCATGTATAGAGCAAGCATCCTAGAAAACGCTGGAAAGATGAGTTGGTGGAGCGTTTTACAAAACCGAGATGACTGGACACTGGAGGAGTGCCATTGAGCAGGCCAAAGCTCACCAAGGACTCTATCCAGAGCCAGAAGAAGAAAAATAAGAAAGAACCTTTTAACGGTAGACAATATTTTCAATCCCTTATAGTAGCTCAGCAACTGTGACAAATAAGAATAAAATTATAAATAACTTTGCATTTAAATTCCACAAAATAAATATACATTTTATATACATTTTTTTAAATTATTTTGAATTGAATGAAAACGACTTTATTGAATAAAAACAAAACAAAAGGCGAACAATAAGACTATAAAGTCTTCTTTTCATGTTAACCTTAAAAACAAACATATTGTATTATAATATAGATGCTTAAAATTAAATAGAGAAGAAACAAGTGAAGAAGGGGGGGGGGAGTAAAGGATAGGGGGGGATCCATTTTCGTCACCATTATAAGACCGGAGAGAGTCTCAAGCGTTATCTAAGATCTATTGTTTAATAATTTTCTTAAAGCTACTGAGTGAACTAGATACCCTAACCTCCAATGGTAGGCGGTTCCAGTGGCGAATAGCGTATATTACTGTAGATTGCCCGTGTCTTGTGGTCTTATGTAGTGGTATTTCGTATGTTGTGCCATTGCGCTGTGACTGTAATTTTGTATATTTTTGTGTGATTTAGGAAGGTGCGCTTGAATGGGTGACTTTTTACATTAGCATCAGTGCGTGGTATTGTGTTTTTTGGTCGGAGGTTAGGAAATTTAGTACTTTGCACTGTGGGCTGATATGGCGGCGCTTTGAATTAGAAATAAATCGTATGCAACAATTCGTTGCCCGGTGCAAACGACGAGACAGATGATCTGTGCGACTTTGTGGAATTTAATGCAAAGTTATTTGTAATTTTATTCTTATTTGTCATGTATCACTTCCACGAAGTGAACACTGGAGGAACCCTCCCATGGACTCAACAACTATGTCTGATAGAGATATAGTTTGGCTGCTCACATAGATACATAGAGATTGTCATGGTGCAATTATCTCAAAAAGTAAAAAAAAAAAATGTCACTTCTAACCCATTCTGTAGACAGCGTTACGGCCACTCGTAGATATCATCTGACAGAACTATAGAAGAGCCTTTAAATAGTAAACCTAGCCAAATTGGTCGTACAGGCTCTCTAATTTCTATCGTCTCAATTTTCGGTGCCTGAAAGGTGCTATAGGTAGGTATGTGACAGAATGCAGCGCTGGACCCAGTCATTACACTATAGTCGGCGTTCTTATTAAATCTTATTGTCTTACCCATTGTTAATTCGGGCATCTATTGTTTTGCTTTCACGCTTTCTCAAACGGCGCGTGCCTGATCTCCGTACCTGAGCCGTGGCCTTTCTGATCGTGGGGTCAATAACTGGTTGGTTTATGGTTATAGCGACGTGAAATATTGGCGGTAGCCTGCAAGTCATAGAATGTATAGGAGGGAAGCTGAAAGAAGTTTGGAAAGAGGTCACAGGACGCAAGCCCGTTTGTTTACCCAAGGGGGATCCAAAATGTTAGCAAAAAAATTATAGTATACAAGAAGCATAGCCGACGCCAAAATAAATGTACACCAATGAAGACGTAGGAGTAGAGAGAACAAGTAGTAGAGAGAACAAGTAGTAGAGACGAAGAACTAGGAGCTTAATTAATACGCACTGGCGTTTATATAACAATATTTTGGGGAGGGGGGCAACAAGAGGGCATCCTGTGACCGTAAAATATATGAACGGACTATAAAATTAATAAGTCACAAGAAGAGGTGATGTTGAGTAGCCTACGAATAGGTCATACAAGGTTGACCCATGACCATCATTCTGAAGTGCGGCGAATCAGCTCATTTATGTGGTCATTGCAACACCAATCTCACAATTGAACACATACTTCTGCACTACCCTGCGTTTAATCAATTCAGGCAAACCTACCTCCACTTCACACTCTACCCCATTTTCTCGGGTATAGCATTGTCGTCAACTCCACAATTCAATTTTTTAAAGATATTTATATTTAACCTCCATAAACAACTAAATATTTTAATCAGACATCCCAACGATCAGTTACCTCACCCACACTCTCAAATACAGATCATAACATACTAATATACTATCTACCGGTTTTAGTAAAAATTGTAATGTTTTTTTAAATATAAATGCACGCATTATTACTATTATTATTATTTATTATCTCAGACCAAACTCGTTGTCCAGTACACTCCTAAAAACCACTTACCAACTCATCACCCCCACCTACCAGAACCCCCCCCCCCCTCGTCTATAGTAACCCCTGGACAAGGTGCAATACCTACATTGAAGAAAAATTTAATACATTAATACATATAATACATGAAACTTGCGGTATTGTACCTGCTAACTTTCTATAATAGCCTAGACAATTTGTGGGAACGGATGACCTCTGCAATTTTAACAATTTATGAACAATAAAAGTACCGTAAAAATGATAAGGGGGTTTAAATGACGCGAAGTTGTCAAATTGTTGTGAGGCCTAACAAATTTTCAGATTTGTGAATAATGAAATTCAATAATAACAGGCCCATAGTCGTCACGTCCGTAGCTGCACGTCTCGACATCATTGGCTTATCGTATATATGGCATCTTTATTTTCTTCTTCTTCTTTGTTCTTTATTATCTACCTGGTTAGTACCTCATTAGGATATCAAGAGACTCTGAACAAGGGCGGATTCAGGGGGGGGGGGCGGCAGAGGGTAGTAAGTGAATGCGTTACGTTATAATTAAATATATTTTACTAGTAAATCCGTTTGTTCTATTTTGACCCTTTTGACCCACCACTTGACCTTTTGACACAACCCCCCCCCCCTCCCGTAGAGGCTATCAACAGCACTGGCAATAATAAGAAATATCCCCTATCGATCTGCCGCGCGTGCATCGTGCATTTTGTGACCTGTGATCGTTGCGTTGTCATGACAGCGGGTCA
The DNA here is from genome assembly GCA_963971405.1 of Psococerastis gibbosa. Classification (NCBI taxonomy): domain Eukaryota; kingdom Metazoa; phylum Arthropoda; class Insecta; order Psocodea; family Psocidae; genus Psococerastis; species Psococerastis gibbosa. The sequence goes on along the minus strand of OZ020486.1, from coordinate 47,852,473 downwards.
ACAGAATACAAACATTATTTTCAGTTGAACAAATGGAAGGTACGTATTGCGGAGGAGTGGTCTATGGATTATGATGTTTTCTTGTTTAACAGGCCGGCAAAACAAGATGTTTTTTTTTTAAATTTTTTAATACTGTATAGCTTTAGTGAAAACTACGGAAAAGCGGAAAATTGCGCGGTTTTTACAAGATGGCGGCGCGACCGACGAAGATACGAGGTGGCAAAGTTGAAATTCAGATAGAGCATCCCAATTTTTAAAACTCCCACTTAACTCTCTTCTTTCCAAGCAAATGACTGGGGCAATAAGCTCCCTATATACAAGTTATACACACTACTGCAAAGCAAATGTTTAAGCTCTTTATTTTTATTTTGTCGGTTGGTAGCATTTTTGTGGTCAGCATACTGGCCTTATCCGGCACCTTGAAATTTTTTTTTCAGTTTTGGCGTATAACTGACAAAAAATTATAACTATTTAACATAGTTGCCATTATCCTTTACCAAAAGCAAATGTGTAGGCTACGGTACCAATTATATTAATTATTTGGTCTACTATTGTAGAGGATAATGAAACCTTGGAAAGAATTGACCGATGGAACATTGGTGATGGGAACAAGAAAAAGGAAGAGAAAAACGCTAAGAATTTGTCAAAAAGTGGAAATTTTGACGAAGTTATTGGGCACATGGAGGACATGCTAATCGGTAAGTTATCTTTTTTTACAGCCATATTTCACAGCCAGTTCAAGGATTCACGATGTCAACCGATCATGATTTTAATTAACCCTGCATCCTCCAGTGGGCTTACTATGGCGATTGTGTTTCATATTAATCTGGATTAAAAATGTAAACAAGATGATTTTACAATGGAAAGTGCTATTCAAGGCCGTGCCCAGGTTTTTGTTGGGGGGGGGGGGTTCAACAATTATTTTACGTATTTTATTCATGAAAGTCCATTCCACAGAATACTATAATATTCCATTCTATCCAGTGTAAAGACCTTTTATTTCGGAGGGGGTCCGGATCCCTTGGACCACCCCCTGGGCACGGCCTTGGTGCCAATCAAAATGATATAATTGTTACGCATTTATTATTGTTTTGTTTACATTTTTAACCCCAGGAATAAGTTAACACTAACCGGCATAGTAGCCCGCAGGAACATACCAAATATCAGATATGTAGACCAGGTAGCCTATTTTGTGTTTATACCATTACAGGCTATGTTCCCGGTGTGGCTGTTTGATAATTACTGTATAGGGAAGACGACTCGACAATTTCTATCGAACTTCTTTAAGTTAAGTTTTTGGGCTATATGGGCTTACGCTCATCGCCGTCATTGATGTATTGTCAGAAATGTATTTATTTTCTCTTAAATGTAGTTGTCAATTTTCTGGTCAATACACAATTATTATTATATAAGCCTCCATAATTATAGTGATCGGTATAAGTGTACTAGTAATATTGTACTATCGGCCTTATATATATTGTAAAATATGCCCTTAGGCGCCCATTCCACCGACCGGCTAGGGCTATTTACAAAAACGGTGACGTGGTAGCAGACATTCAAGACTTAGGTAGCGTTTCCATCGACCTCGCATTGCAGAATGCAAATGACATTGACGGAAATTAGAATTTTTCTTTTTTTAGAAATCAATTAAAATGTTTGTACTTAACATATCCCATGACGCCATTTTTTAATTTTAGTTTGTTTGTGATTTTACTGTATGATCATTGATCAATCTTAACTATGGCATAGAGGAAAATAAACATTTCCGTCAATTCTGCAATGCGAGGTCGGTGGAAACCCCGCCTAAGTCTTAAATGTCTGCTACCACGTCACCGTTTTTGTAAACAGCCCTAGCCGGTCGGTGGAATGGGCGCCTAAGGTGCCCATTCCACATACGTACAACGTCAATGAAAATTATGAAATTGAAGGTGGTAGCAGAATTTTTAGTATGTCTTTAATGTCTGCTACCACCTTCAATTTCATAATTTTCATTGACGATGTATGTATGTGGAATACCCGCCTAAGGGCATATTCTACAATATATATAAGTTTAAGGCCGATAGTACAATATGTTATTGTATATGTTTATGTATATGTATATGTTTTTCAAAGATGAGAACTTTTCACAACTTCAGGAAACATTTTTGGAGTGCTACTGGAAGGAATTCGACGATAGTGAAGAAAATAAACATTCGTACATGGAGATCTTCAATAGCTACGTGAGAAATTCATTTTGTCTTCAAAGTAGTTGAGCTTCTGAGTAATGCCTGAGGCGGGGTTTCCACCGACCTCTCATTGCAGAATGCACTTAGGTTGACGTGGTAGCAGACATTCAAGACTTAGGCGGGGTTTCCACCGACCTCTCATTGCAGAATGCAAATGACATTGAATTTTTCTTTTTATAGAAATCTATTAAAATGTTTGTACTTAACATATCCCATGACGCCATTTTTTAATTTTAGTTTGTTTGTGATTTTACTGTATGATCATTGATCAATCTTAACTATGGCATAGAGGAAAATAAACATTTCCGTCAATTCTGCAATGCGAGGTCGGTGGAAACCCCGCCTAAGTCTTGAATGTCTGCTACCACGTCAACGTAAGTGCATTCTGCAATGAGAGGTCGGTGGAAACCCCGGCTTATGGTTTCAGAGACGATAAATGATAATCCCCAATCTGTACCTCGTCATGGTGAGGTTGGAAGCGCGTAATAGCGACTCAACAGATAGGGACCGAGTTTGAGCTGAGATAAAGAGATAAAGTAGCTGGCTAGCCATTCAACCCAGTCATTTGGTAAGGACTTTTGGACTTTTTATGTTGAAGTGTACGATTTGAATATGCAGCCCTTTTACGGTACGGCGATTTGGGATTAACATAATACTGGGGTTTATTCAATTGTTTTAAACAAATGAGTGCATAATACGCGGGAAATTCAAATTGATAAATTTATCCTCGGCTATATTTTTTTGTGAGTTTTCATTTTTTTCCCCATAGATGTAGACGCTTTAATTAAAATATTTATTATACTTCAAAATTTTTCCTGTACATACATATTAATGTTCATTAATATTTCCTTCAATTATAAAACAATGCAACCATTCTCTTGCATTCCTTTAATTTATTAATTGGAATTTCCCTGGCATATTTTAATTTTAACACCTTACTAATGCGGTATTAAAAAATAAACCCCGGTATTATGTTAATCACCATAATAGGGCTACAGAATTTATAAATAAGGTATTAGTTAATATAATCACTTTCCACTTTGTTTCCTTAGACCCATATTGATTGGATCTTCCAATATTTGAGTGTGTAATAGGGGATAATGCGGCTGCAAATTTTCAGGGTGACCTCCCACTAACTGTTTACAATGCGATTACAGTGCGCAAATTGTTTACATTGTAGAGCCTCTACACAGTTGCATATTCAGATTATTGCAGAAATCGTTGAAATTTTTCTTTTGTTTACAGACGAACGCCATAGAAAATTTCATTGGGAGTTTCCTAAAAATTCGAATCCCGCACTTTGCAATGGATGATTTCGTTCATCAACTTCAGTAAGTAAACTAACTTATAGCTTTAATTGACAGTAATATGTAGGATATATATTACCATAATAAATAATATAATAAATAGGTATTAAAAAAGTTGAGCCATTTAACAGAAAAAAAAAAATCATGATAAGTCCACTGAGCTAAACTGTACAAGTATTACGCGATGAATAGTCATCTTATAATTTATGATATCTACTCGCATCGCACTTGCACAGAATGCCATTAGTGAACTTGCCTTGATTTTTCTGCTGTGGCGTATGGTTCAACTCCTACAACCTCTGCCCTACAGGAGTATATCTGTTATCATACCACTGACGGAAAATAGAAAATAGCACTCTTATACTTAGCTTACTTAGAAATTCAAATATATACCGATCTTTGGCCTTATAATTATAATAATTGGATAGCTTTAAATGAGAAATTTAGGAAATTATGGGATACCTTTCTGCCACATTCGCAGGCATTCATTTGTTTGAGATGTGTCATAAATGAAGCATTATGTTTCACTACCTAATTCTAATGGCTTAACAGGCTGTTATGACAAATGTCGGTATACACCTAATTTCACACTGAAAACACTGAATGGTCAAACAGCTACAACGTGCTCCGATTATGGAGTAATTGACGCGTCTTGGGTTGGAAATAGAGAATTTAGGTTGGCGTAGGCCGTCAAAAGCTAAGTAAATTTTATACAATTAAGTAAATTGATCACGTTGCAAGCTAAGTATGGACAAATGTTATTATGAGAAAATATTTAGTCCACTCATGCGCACTAAATATTCCCTAAGCGAAATAATACGATAGTTAGGCCTAAAGGACTCCTTACCTACAATTAATATATATAATAATACATATATATAATATATTTTAATATATATAATTAACTCTGTTTTAGGGAGCGAAAAAATGGGCTGGATGGCGAGGTGTTTGAAGTTCTATTTACACTGACAGATTTTAATTCGTTTAAGGATATGTTCTTGGACTACAGAAAGGTGAGCAGGCATGGCACTGCAAGATATAATTTTAATAAAAAATAAATAAATAATAATAATAATACAATTAATTATCCTGAGACAAAACGGAGTGGGACAAGTGTTAAAATCAAATATCGCATAAAATATCTATCGAGAAGCTGCCAAAAATATCAAGACGAACCCCCCTCCAAATAGGTTGGTTTTTATTTTTTATTTAATTTAATGCTTAAGTTATAAAAATTTAGTCTCGTTGATGGTTGATTGGTAGTTTTCATTGGTTTATTTTCACACGTAGCACTACTTGGATTTTTTTTTCAGTTTTGGTGCAGGGATTTTTCGGTGGAACTCATTGGTGACCGAAATTTACCAAAGTTCATGGAAAAATTATACCAAAAAAATGAATAACCTCTTGAAATATGGTGGATGAAATAATAATCCTCATCCAATTGACGAGAACAATTATTTATAACTTAAGTATTTAAATTAAATGAAAAATATAAACCAACCTATTTTGTACTGTACACTCGTAAGGTATTTGAATGACATCTGTTCCCATTTAAATAATTGGAGTTCCACATCAACTGTAATTGTATTACACAGATTTGTTATACTGAATCAAAAATTTACGCTAGATATAGTACAACATATCGCTCTTTGACAAAGAACTTATATAATAAACTAGAAGAACCATTGGCGCTAGTGTCGCATGTTCATTTGACTTCCACCATTTTTGGGCTCACAGCAGGGGGTATTCTGTATTTCACTTAAAAACTAAGAGAAAATGCATTTTTGTTGCCCTGTTATTACTGCCTATAATTTAATTTTGCATTTGCTACACTTGAAATTACATAGGGTACAGTACAGTTGCTGTTTTCGATGATTGAACTTATTTGATGCTATTGTTTATTTTTAATCCACATAATTTTCAGCTATTTTGGGAAAGCATATTAATTATAATAGTGAAGTTAGACAGCCTAAATATTTAATTGCTACATTTGAAATTTCATAGGGTACAGTACAGTTGCTGCTTTCGATGATTGAACTTATTTGATGCTATTGTTTATTTTTAATCCACATAATTTTCAGCTATTTTGGGAAAGCATATTAATTATATTAGTGAAGTTAGACAGCCTAAATATTTAATAAGGACACATTTTTTTTAGTTTTAAAAATCTTGGCGCGAAAATTTGAGGCCAAAATATGGCGGATCTTCTATTGGTCCCCTGCTTCCGCAAGCAAATCATATGGAGGTGTAGGGGCTCGCTCTTTGATTTGCCAACTGCAAAATACTAACTTTTCAGGAGAGCGTTTCAAAATTGTTCCGGTTGTTTTAATCTATGTACGTCTTACACTTCAGCCAAGAAATTTTCAATTTTTTAAAGGCATGCAGATACGGCGATTGGACGTAAAAAAAGAGGGAAAAGGGAATTTTTTGATGTAAAAAAACAAAATGATTTTTGCAGTGTAAACAGTTGGCAAACCAAGGAACGATATATAAACTGAATTTTTTTGCAGGTCAAGGAACAGCCGGTGGACCTATCATCAACAATCAGCGTAGTTCCAATCAGGAAAGGATGTTAAAAAAAATAACAATATAATGAAATAAGCGGAAATGGATCACCAAAAATAATAAGGAACTTCTACGCCTGTGATTCATTTGTCAGCCCTACCTATTGAATTGTTCATTTGTTTTTAATTTTCAGATTTTTTTTATGTTGCAACCCTACAACTTGATAGCAAAGCTGACCTACCAGGAAAGACAGTTAAAACAATAAAATAATGCCATATTAATAAAAATTAAATTTACATTCTAATGCATAAGACATTCCATTTGTACTAGCCTGCTATTGGTATCCCCTTTCATCCTGTAGGGAATCGAACCAGCGAAATTCGTGATAGCTTGCGCCTTCTCCCGTATAAAAGTCAGGTCTTGTTGCTAAAACAAAAACAAATAAATAAATAAGCTCAGTTGATTAATATTAGCATTTAATTCAAAACTCGATCCATTCTCAATTCCATTGTACAGGAAATGGAACCGAACCGGCACTTAACTCTTGACACCTCCCTCAGAGGTTTAGGTATTTTGCTACCCCCGTCTGACTAAGGGTTGTAAGTCCAATTATTGTACACTTTCTTATTTAAAAATGTTGTATTTAGAAATCAGACAACGTGCTTCGTTCATGCTTGAATGTTACACGATATGGGTTTTTTGTTCTGTGACATCTAATAAGTCCACTATTACCTATTACTACTAAAAGTACATGACGGCAATGGCTAATAACTTAGTAACTTCTGTGGCCGATTGATTATACATTTTTTGCATACATATTTTTGGCGACATTTCATTGCAAGGACATAGCCAGGATTTTTTCAGTAGGAGGGGGGACTATGGTTATCTTATGTCATCCTATGTAGTTTAATATTTTTATTTGATAACTCAATTGTATCCAGAGCATAGGCAATCTTGCGAGATCATTGGTTTGAACCCCGAAAATCCGAGAATTTCGTGATTCACTAATTTAGGGCAATCCTCTAAAACAGTGCTAGCCAAACACAGTTCTCTTCTTTTTATGAAACAACTATCAGAACAGCCCATCAGCGCTCAAGAAGGGATGGGATTAGAAATGGAATGATGAAAGGACAATTTCGGGGTGAATGAACCATTGGCGGAGAAGGAGACTGCACACACGTACGAGTAAAGCGATTGAACAAAGGGTTAGTTGAACTTACATTGCCTGCTGTGTTAATTGTCATTTGTTCAGTAGTATTACACCATTGCCATTAACCTTTACAAATAGAACCCGTAAAGCGAATGGATAACATTACGTGCGCAGAGAAATGGCTGCAGGTAAAAATAGAGTAAACACCAAGATGAAGACCAAGAAAGGGATACACAAACCAGAAGAGGAAGTGTTGAATAATCAGAAGTGGACAGAGTGGAGGAAGCTCACGTATCACACCCGGGCAACCGCATAATAATAATAACAAAATTATAAAATGTATGATTCCTCAGATTCAGAGGTCAGGGGTGAATCTGAGGTACCATATAACATTCGATTCTACTATTTAAAAGGAATATGAGACTTACCCAATGAAGAAGAAGACGGGTTTGATGTGAACTAAGTATGTATTCAAAACCACCGGCCACAATGTCCGCCCTCTGGATTGCCTGGGTCCCCTCGAGTCTGGTTCGTGCTTCCCTCTTTGACTCCCGCTGTACAATACTAACCCACTAAGCTCTCATTGTCAGCGGTCGTCAGCAGGTTCGACACACCAGGCCCGAAGAAGGTCAAGCCACCCAGAGGCGTATCGGCCTACACTTTATGCCAATTTGAGTATCACATATTTTTTATTTATATTAATTTATACTACAATGTAATAAAAAATGTTACCTTCTCTCTCGACTCCTCGTTCCGCGGACGTGTCGGCCCCGAAGAGTCTCCACCCTTCGCCTTATTGTACTGGCTCTGCAGTATAGACATGGTGACCACCAAAATGTCTGCGAAATGCCTTTTGACCTGGTCATGCAGTTTCTTGAAATATGTCACCCGGTCCCCGATATCCACCATCCGGAATGCCAGCAGTTTGGAACGAGTGATAGTCTGAAAAAGGGTAAAAAATCATTATCAGTATTGATCAAAGAAACCGAGCAGATCTTGAAGTACGTAGAACCTAGACACAAACTCAGCTGCTGTACTTTTGTACTGAGCCCTAGGACTTGTTATCGGGTTGTTATACCATGGATATGATATATCTATTCCCTATGCAGGTTATTTTCAAAATGGTACCTCTAGTGCTTGTGCATGCTGTCCCGCATGGTATTGATCAAAGAACCCGAGCAGATCTTTAAGTGTGTAGAACGTGAACACAGTCTCATTTGCTGTACTACTGAGCTCCAGGCCGAGATATCGGGTAGCTATGCTGTTGGCCAGTGTCTGAAGCCGTGATCGCAGCGAGCCAGGCTTGTTCTGCTGCGTCAGCACTTGCGTAAGCATTGTGTTCATTATACTTAGCACCTTCTCACGGTCCTGAAAATGAAAGAAAACTTAAAATATAAGCAAATTAATAATAATAAACTATTGGGTTCGAATGGAATTGCATTTACTCAACAATTGAGAGAAGAATAGTTAAGCGATGAGTCAATCGTCCAGAAACCATCAGTCCTTATCAGAACTAACCCATTAGTCCTTTTCAGGACTGGGCCTGATGAAGGGAGTAGCACACACTCCCGAAACGTCGTACCCCTTCCCTTGACAATGTTCGAGAGCCTCTAATGACTACTAACACAGCAGGCAATGTAGACCCAACTAACCATTTGTTAAATAACTAATGGGTTCAATGGAAAAGAAAACGCCCCTGGCTACATGGACGCTGGTATCAGGGGCGCCAAAATGACTTCACTGCTTCCCAGGTTTTAGTGACTCCATCCTGTAAAATTGGTGCATGAGATAAGCCTTGACACTATAAATCAATAAATAATCCCCCCCCCCCCCATCCACCAGTTACCCATAAGAGGGTCCGAAAACTCACTATGAAAGAAAGAAGAAAGAAAGAAAGTTGTCTTTATTATCCATATTATTAACCCATCAGCCCTGAGCTATTAACATTTACGTCCCTACCACCAAGGGGAGACCTAAATAAATAAATAAAGACTTTTTGTTCTATTACTAAGCCAACCTAGCGGCGTTAGGGCTATAAAGCTCATTCTTTCCATGCCCTCCGAAGCATGGTCAGAAAATGTAGCAAGTGGGGGACTCGAACCAACAACCTTTCGAATTCGTAGACGAATACTAGGCAGCCCAAGACGAAGATCGGTGGACAGGGTCGTAGACGGAATCAGAGGGCTCCGGGCCTGTGAGAAATTAAAAAAACTACTGTTTTGGCCAGTTTCCTATGCACTTTCGGGAAAACATAACCATGTTGCACAGGGAAAATCTATTAATCCGGCTATATAAAGGGCATCTTGAGGCGTTCCTTGCCAATTTAAAAACAATCACAACCTAGTTCCAATTTCAGGAAACGGTATTTATTTGCTTACAACATATGGGGACTACAGCGACGCTTCTAGTAATGGCACTAAAATCTTCCCGAAGCTCACCAATGGCACCAGACTATATACTATGTGTCAGTTACTTACACCGGCAAGATCGTAGAGGTGAACACTGTCCTCCAAGTTGCCCTTATTCTCACACTCTCCTGCCACATGCCTAATTATGTCGCTAGAACTCTCTCGAAGGCCCTTGAAGACATCAATCAAACCCGGTTTGCGACAACCGTCTGGCTCCAATTTGCCCAGAATCAAGTCAAACTCTCGGCTCTCCTGTACTAATTCTGCGACGCATAGGGTCAACACGCACTGGTCTAGGTGATTGTAGGTATCCCTGAAACAAATTTAACATGAAAATATACAACATAAACCTATTTTTATTGTATTTCCAGGCTGCCTTCAACCCAGTACCTAATTCTAATTATTTTCAAGAACTTTTCTTTATGGACCCAGGCCCATAGGTCCCTTGTCCAATGCTAACGACCCAATGGATTTCGGACATTATTTGCATTGTTTCCGTATGAATTTTTGGCAATTGGCAAACTGGTATACGTCATCCTACACCAGTTACAAGCAGTAATGGACAAGCTGAGACAAGCTTACCATTGACGCAATAAAACAGGCATGACTTAACCAAATACAGATACGAGTCTGCCTTCAACACAGACTCGTACACGCTATGGAGACCCCTGGAATATTGTCTTCAACTACTTTATCTTTTTTAGATCTAATGTGTATCATGATGAACCATTGGAGGACAGCAAAGGCAAAAGGAGACTGTAATAATTTGGTTACACAAAGAGAATGGATGGCGTCGTGCGTGAAAAAGTGGCTCGTAGGAAGAGATACAGAAAGCAAATTGAGGTTGAGGTCAGGAGAGTGAGAATTGAACCGAAGGAAGTTCTGAATGCTCACGAGGGACAGGAAAAAAGAAGAAAAAAATGCAAGAACGTTGTCTTGGCAATTCTAGAAGGAGTGCTTGTTTGCACGCTAGCCATTTAAATCAGAGTAGACTTAGTTCATACCTCGAACCAACCGTTGCACAATTTTTTTATGGTGAAAACCTCAAAACGCAAAAACGTCCCTATTTCCAAAAGTGGTAGTGTTCCGTCGCGACTCATTCGGCACCCAGTATCATTGCTGAGCTTCAAGGCATGGCCATCGTCACATTCTACAGATGCTCCCGAGCAAGAGAGACCGAACACAGTAACTTCCAACCCCTAAACTATGTCTAACTGTCTCATTAAACGTTGGGCGACGTTTGGGCCTTTCAGCCCACTGTTACGATTAACCTTGGAAAGACTGGACAAGACTCAATTATCACACCAACTGGAGTTGAATTTAGATAATGATGAATGAATGTCAAGTACGCAACATTTAAGGTGGCTCGGACAAGTCGTAAGAATGTCAGAAAACCGCATACCGAACCAAATGTACAAAGGAAGCATGATGGGAAGAAGACTACAGGGACGTCCACGAAACCACCGAAAGGACGAATTAGAAACTGACCACGAGTTATGAGTCCGTAATGGTGGAGCGTCTTATAAAAACGAGATGTCTGGAGGAGTGTTGCGCAGGCCAAACAATCAATCATAATGTATTTGCCCTAGAGTCAGACGCAGAAGATCGATGGCGAATGTAAATCGTGGTAGATTCAGCACCTCAGAGTAAAATCTGTTTTTAGACCTCATGCTTATCGCACCTTTTTTCCCATCGATTGAATAATGTTTGTAGACATATGCCACAAGTCATTCTCATACCTGAGGAAGTAGAAGTAATGGATAGCTTCACGAGGATCCGAAACTTGGAATGACCTCACATACAGGCTGATGAGTCTTGCAAAGTTCAGACGCCGCGCAGGAGCCTTGTCCTCTTCCTTGACAGTCACTGAAACCAGAATCATCAGTCTCTTTAAACGCAGTCTTGATCATTTGGACTACCTTTTAATTTATCCTAAGGAATCTGCCTATTTTCACCTATACTGCAGGGAAAAGATAAACAAGTATAATGACGTACTTTTACAAAAAACTATGCAGGATTAATTGAGAAAATCGCAATTTTTATTTATAAATAAATGTTTCCACTGCGTCAGCTGCCCCAAACAAACTTTTACACTCGGTCCCCTGGTACTGAGCTATTAAGGGTTGTACCTGCCAATTTCTTAGGTTTATTATCGTTCAATTCTACTGCCAGTCTGACAGTTATCTATCACTTACAGTATTTTAGTTTGATGAGCCTGGGCCAAATATGCAAAGTGCCTAAATCATGAATATTCATGCGTGTGAATAATGACCGGACCCCTATATAGGTATAATAGACGCAACTGCAAAGAAAGAATAAAAAAAACTGAACGAAACTGAGGAATAACCCTCATCGGCCAGGCTCACTTGATAGAGAGATAGCCCACCTCGTGTATAAATACAGTGTGCCAATGTGTAATCAAAGTGACTTACATAGAGATGCCAGAACAGATGGAGGGTCAGCCAAAAGTCCGAGTTCATGCAGAACAATGGCTACATGAACTCCGTGAGTCTTCAGCCGCGGCATCCGGTACAGAAATTCCAACGCCGCCTCGAACTGTCCGCTCAGGAACAACATCTGGAAATAAATGTGCGGCTGCTCGCTTGCTTTGTAGTGGCTCTCCCCTGCAAAACAGAGTTAAGTTAATACCAGAACAGAGGGAGGGTCGGGTAAAAGTCCGAGCTCATGTTGAGCAACGACTATATGAACTCCGTGCGTCTTCAGCCGCGGCATCCGGTATGCGAATTCGAACGCCGCCTCGAACTGTCCGCTCAGGACAACATCTGGAAGTATATGTGCGACTGCTCGCTTGCTTGGTAGTAGAAACAAGGGAGGGTCGGCTAAGAGTCCGAGCAATATCAACGTAAACTTCGTGCACAATCAGCCGCAGCATCCGGTAAAAGACTTCCGACACCGCCTCAAAGAGAACAGTATAGAAAAATGAGGATACGCAAAAATGGACCTAAAAATTTAAAAAAAAAAGGGATTAAACCCCAGTCCCCACCTTGCTGACCTCTGCAACAAACCCGCCGGTGACAGCTCCAGTGACAGACTGACTCAGGTTTTGACCGGTACTCGGTGCCGGATTAAGCCCACGCGGGGCCTGTAGCAAATTCAGTCAAGGGGCCCTTGGTTTGCTGTATGTTCTCAAGTTTAGGGTATTAAATAAAACAAAACTGTTAATAATAAACTTTTCTCACAACGCTTTCCTTATACTACTACTATACGTATAACTAGAAAAGCAAAAAATTAACAAACAAATAAGTGATTTAGTGAAACTTGTTCATTAAAACAACTGATTTATAGTCTGTTCAATAATTGTACGCCCTATTGAACACTTCGGCTTACCAAATTCCTCCAGTATGATGCTCTGTAGATGGGCGTAAGTCATACGTTCGCCCTTGGTCTCCGCATTGTCTTCGTGTCGTATCTGACACAATTTGAACCACAGGTAGTCGTCGGCTGTGCTCGCCACCTCAGAATGCTCGTCGTTGACATCACAGGCTCCGACAACGCAGTATACTGCCCGTTTGTAGGGGTCTGTGGTATTCCTCGTATACCTCCGGTATTGCGCCTTCACCATTTGCTCCACTTTTGCGCTCAAACGGCCGTCGGGTGCCTTAACTAGATTTTCCAGAACGGAGCTGAATTCAGATAAGGATGATCTGAAACATGCCCAACGCGGTTAGATGATCAGATTATCGGCTTCGATGGCAAGCTGGTAGCGTGCTTGTACTTGTGTGAATCTGTACACACCATGCGATCGGAGACGTGTCGTAACTAACACAGCACACATTTTAGGTTGCTTAAGCGACTGAAGAGGTTGTTTCAATACATTCATTGAATTGTTGTATGCGATTAATCTTTAAAAAATAGAAATGCCGAAAGGGTAACACCTCTCTTCATTGCTTACCTCAAGTCTTAATCAGCTTCGGTGGCCGGGCGGTAGTGTGCTTGCACTAGTGCGAGTCTACACAACATGCGATCGGTCTTAACTTGAGAGAAGTACCTATTAGGTTACTTTCTTAGTGAGGCGCATGAAGAGGTCGATCGGATACATTCAATAAATTGTTTGTATGCTTCATTACGAACAACCTTCTTTAAAAAGGGAGGCCCTTTTTCAGTCTCGGGTTGAATACTAATGAGCGAGGAAGATCTAAAGGGCAAAGAGCCTATTTTTCTCGATATTTGTTATTTTGCCAAAACAGTGAACAGAACCGGCTTGAGCTAGAAAGAAGGCGCAATACCTCACCACACATATATTTGATGAATTCGTATGCACATAGAAAAACTACATATGGAAGAGTGGGGTATTTAACACTTTTTTTCATAATAAAATGGCATTTATTTGCAAACAATTCTACTTTCTTACTACTAAACGCTTTCTTCAAATAATAACAAAATATTTGTTAACTTACTCAGCCTGTCGGGCTACATGTAGCGCAGCCCGAACATCCCCGCAGCGCAGACAGTAGTAGATAAGAGGCCACACCGGCTGACCATCAATGACTCCGTCCTCTAGGCCAATCACAGCAGACGACACGCGGATGCCGACAAAACTGCGCGCCAATGGAAACGTGCCTGGAATTCCGCCCCTCTCAGCCTTCTGCAGGTTCGTCTTTACCACACTGGTCATATACTCACGATACCTGGGCACAAGACAATGAAATAACCAGAAATGTGTAACAGTCATCAAAGGCTAAAAGCAGACGACAGGCGGATGGCGACAAAACTGTGCGGCAATGGAAACGTGCCCGTACCTCCACCTCTGTCAGCTTACAACACAGCTCAAAACACTCACGATACCTGGGCTAAAGAAAAAGGAATTAGTTATGTAAGTGATCACTTCGTCAATCAATCAAGGTCGCGGATTCATTGTTGCTAATAAGTCTACGAGACACAATCATAGAAGTCTCGGTTGTGCCACTGAAGATGTCGACGGCAGATGTACGCATTTACCAGTACGACCGTACGTTTTCAGATCGACCACGTCAGTTTTTCCTTGTCACCAACTTGCAAAAAAATACAGACCCTTTACTAAACAAGCAACAGAATAAAAAAAATAACTCTAAAGAAGTCATAGTTCTAATGGAACTCTTTGGTTAGGAAAACTAATCAGATCATTAAAACATTAGATTTGATGTCACTCATTATTCACCTATTAAGGATATCCATATAGATTTTTAGGACACAATCGCACACCCCACTTGACGTTTTTTGTGCAACACAAAATATCTCGTAAAATATCGATCTTTGAGAAGAAATGCGCTCCTTTACATTTTAATTCATAGTACGTAACGGCACGTAAACTACGCTGAGTATTTTGCAGTAACATGACAGAGGCATATAGTGTGCCATTGTTACGCGAACAAGTCATCTTACAAATGATAAATGCGATGCGAGTTTTCGTATATATCATTTGTAAGATGACTACCGATCGTCAAACACAACATACCTCAATCAACTTACCTTGATTTTTCTGCTGTGACATATGGCGCAACTCAGCGTAGTTTCTTAATAAAAACACTGTCTTTAAAGCTGGGGACATAACCTAACTTGTATTTTATTCACGCCTTCAAAACCCGAGACTACACGGTGTTAGTTTTGGGTAAGTACTATGCATCTTCTTCTTCGATTACTCATTTATGACTTTAAGATGGATTTATGAGAATTTTGACTTTTTTTGCTCGTAAGACACCAACCTTTGTTCCAAATATTTCTTTGCCTGCAAAACTAGTGCGTTCTCTACAGCTTGTGTTGTTCTCGCAGTCATAATGTCCATGCCTGGCTTCACCGGTATTTCCACCATACATTTCACCATGTCCCAAATATCAAGAACTTTCTAGAACAAATATACCAGGAAATTATAATTCATGGTTATACTCATCAACTGTTATAAAAATGTAATAAAAATAATATCTTAGACTATATCCAGTTTATGGTTTCATTAATTTATTAATTATAATCATTATATGAGGAATTGAATGAGGACTCCCACAGTGGGAACGCCTTATGCAAAGCTCATTAATCTATTGATGGAGCCTAACTTAATTCACCCCCCCCCCCCCCCCCACAAGAAAAGCACATAATGCACCGAAAGGAGACCCACCAATCAGTGGGGGGTTCATCTTCCCACCAACTGAAATTAGAGGATATAGAAAAAAACGAAATTCGTACCCACTATCTAAGCCTTAGCACTTAGGTGTAGTAGTTAGGCGTAAATCGCGGGTTCGAATTCCGCCATGTCCAGTTTTTTCTATATATTCTAATTTCGGTTATAACGAGGAGGTTACCTCTTTAACCGTTAATTAAATGTCAGTGTTATATATATAGCATATAATACTGAAATAAAATCCCCATTATAAGTAATTTTTAAGAAGTTGTTAACCTGACGGCAACGATATTGTGAAAGTGGTTGGTTCAAATCCTTGTTTACGTTTTTCCTATGATAAGGTGCGGTTTCCACCGACCGGCTAGGGCTAAATTCAAATAGGGTGACGTGGTAGCAGACATTCAAGACTTAGACGGGGTTTCCACCGACCTCGCATTGCAGAATCCAAATGACATTGACGGAAATGTTTGTTTTACTCTATGCTATAGTTAAAATTGAACAATGATCATAGAGTAAAATCACAAACTAACTAAAATTAAAAAATGGCGTCATGGGATATGTTAATTACAAACATTTTAATAGATTTCTATAAAAAGAAAAACAAACATTTCCGTCAATGTCATTTGCATTCTGCAATGCGAGGTCGGTGGAAACACCGCCTAAGTCTTGAATGTCTGTTACCACGTCACCGTATTTGTATTTAGCCCTAGCCGGTCGGTGGAAACCGCGCCTAAGATGAGAACAGCTTTCTCCCTTCGCTGTGATTGGTGTGTCTGGAGAGCCCGTAGATCTTACCTTGTCATTAAACCCACGAACAATTTCATAGAACGTATTAACAATATTCGGCTGGACCAGTCCTTCCATAATCGCCTTATTATAATCCATAACACCCTTAGCATACGCAATCTCTTGTTGGCTCAGCCTACTCTTAGCAGAAGGGATATCGTGAAAAGAACTCTCTTCAAACTCTAGCGGTAGATCCAAGTAGGTCTTCTTAGAACCCATCATTGCGTTTATAATGCGGTTTTTCTCGTACTTCCACATCTCCTGCAATCAAATCGAATCAAATGTAATTAGCTATATCTACTATATTTACAACAAAAGACGTTAATTGTTTGGCATCGTCACAATGTAATCTCTGTATATTAATTCGCTAAATCCGTCAGTCATTGGGCAACTGTGACTTAAGTTTGTTAATGTTTATGCATCCCAACATAGTTACCTGAACTCGTCCAGAGACAAGGAATTATATACTCGAATATCGTGATACTCTTCTCCAATCTGTCACTCTTGAAACTAAAAATCCTTCAATAGTCAATGTGCAACGTGAGACTTGCGAATGATACATAATAACCTGTAAGTATCTTGCAAAGTTGATTGCACTTCACTCTGTTGTTTTATTTCTTGGTTTGGGATGTGTTGCACCTCTAAGAAACCTAAATCTAGTTATTTCGAAATTCGGCTAAGCTGCTAAAAAAGGTTGCCGACCCCTGTATTAGCCATTAGGCCACTATTTACTCATTTATACATTAAAAACATGCGTTAAAATCTTGCGTTTCCCACCGTCATAAACAAACAACTAGAACAGACTACTAAACTAGTCCTCACACTCCATGAACTCATTCACGGAATAAGGACAACACCACCCACTCCATTCCAATTTCTATGAATTCCACGTATGCTCTTTTGCTTTACCTTTGTGTGGCTCCACGTAGTCCGGGCGACATCCTCACTGGTTTGCTTTTGTGTAAGCGCTATGACCGACAAAATTCCATTCTGGTATTCGTTACCTAGAAAAGACTTCACGTCTATGTCGCCGACGGGGTCCAAGGACTGAAATGTCTTGCGGGTGCTGAGGGTTAGCAGTTTTTGCGTCATTTGCGGAATGTCGACGCCTTTAGGGGCTAGAAGAACATTTCTGAAATATTAGTGGAATAGTTATGCATTAAATTAGTGCGTACAACAAAAATTGAAATTGTAGGAAATCAGTATTTGCTGGCTTCTCCATCTGCTTTTATGACTCCTTGGCATTGACGACACCAATTTCTCACATTATGCTGGATCATAAGAATGCCATACTCACAGTAATTTTCTAGCCTAGCCCCTCAGCCTACATTTCAACCGGCTCCAAACGCTTTCAAACGGCGACAGGCCTGGCCAGGCCTATGGTTTGCCTTCCTTCTTCGTCAATTATTTTCATTACTGATCTCAAGCCTCATGCAGAAAAATATCCAGGGTGGCCTGTTGAGTAACTGACACTGGTATTTCCTGTCTTCTTCTTTTTGGTGATGTGTTGCACGGCCCTATTGCTAATCTCAAGCCGCTCACAAATTTTTAGGACAAATTATCCGCAGAAGGACAATGATATTGTCATCTACCGTGTGCCTTCAGAAACAGCTTTTCCACGAGTCATGTTACTCAATTATAGTTCACACTAATTGAAGGGATTTACTTTATGCTTTACTAACTGCTGTCACGCATTCGAATCGCGACGGCAAGGGTCCGAAGTTTTATGAAATGAGATGTACTCACCAATTATTTATGAATGAGTACTTTACTTTTAAGCCCGATTGGGTAATTACATAGCTGAATCATTGTTCTTTTTAATGTTCCAATATGAAATAAGAACGGAAAAACCAGTAAAATCCGGGCTGATGGGCCGTGGTCGAAATGAAAGTGAACTTCCAAACGTTTCGTCAACATCTGCGTTCGACATCTTCAGTGGCGCTCCGCAGACTTCGAAGGTTGTACCTCGGTCTACGCAGCGCAACTGAAGATGTCGACCGCAGATGTTGACGAAACATTTGGAAGTTCACTTTCATTTCGACCACGGCCCATCAGCACGGATTCTACTGGTTGTTCATTCGACTCCGGCCGTGAAAGCCTTTGCAGTTACATTGAAATAAGATCTATTAAGCCAAATTAATATTAAAAATTCCATAATTGCAACTTGTAATTTTTTGTACGGTGTCTGAACATTTATAAAACCAACTTATATGCTAATTAATTATAGTATTTTAAGTTTTTAGTATATTAATAATTAGTTGGGCAGTTGTCTCTACGGAAAAGTTTCCATTCAATATCATTTCAGTAACAAAACGATAATAGATATTTTTAACGTAACCCAGGGAAAACGTACGCTTGAATTTCCTGGCCAACTTCTCTGGTACCGAGCCGCGACCACATTTCTTCGGCGGCCTCCGCGAGTTGATGGACAGTGCGATTCCATTTGGGCAAGTCACTTGTGCCATCGATGTCAGCAACAAGCATTTCTGCAGCGTTGACGAGGTCATTGAAGTCTGTGGGGTTCGCCATGACGCTACCTATGACAGAAGCAAAAATAATAAAAGTAATAAAACATGCTGTTTTTAGTACCGGCTTCGGTAATGTGAACTGCTTGGCAGTCAGAGCATGCAGCCTGCAAGCAGCAGAGACTATCAAGCTCGCATAATTTTTGTTTTAACTACTGTCAATATTATAGTTTTTCATATAAATATAATACACCACTACATCAGGTAGAAATGAAGTTTTTGACTTACAAATTAAAATTAATTAGGTATTGTTCGGTTATTGCTTGTTAGTGTATGCCTCTTGCCTCTTTCCGCGATTCCGCCATTTGGATTTAATGGAAAATGTAAACATAAGTATTTATGAAAGGAAATTTCCTTTGAAAGTTTAGCGCCAAGTTCAAAATTTTAAATCTTACTTCTTACTTAATTCAGTCAACCCCTTTTTAAAGCCGCTAGAGTCCTCACTGTTCATGGCCAGTATGTCTTTAATTGTCTAATGGCCGTAAAGATCCTGGATTGCCAGCTCGGAGTACAGTGCACTCCTATAATACCCGATCGGCAAAAGGGTTTGATATGCCTAGGTGTCGCCTTAACAAGTCGAGGGATTCTTATTCGATACTTGCACACCGGCTTTACAATAAGCTACAATTTTTAGTATGTCAGTTGGATCCAGCTTGTTTCAGAACATACATTAAGAGCAGACTTATTGACGCCTCACTATATAATTTGGATGAGTACGACCCCAGGAGCTGGACTATCTAAGTACCTCCTCCTTCTTTCGTTCAAAACCCTCTCAGGTGGCTATTTTTGTTTGACACGGTCGATCCGGCTCTGGCTGGTCAGGGACTCTAATTTTTGTATTGTATTGTATAATAAATAATTAGTTACCGTACATAAAACTTGGGCCCCCAAGCGCCGGTCTGTCCAAATTCGCAGAACCTCATTGTTCCTAAATATATAAAAAAAATTACCCCGGTGGAGGCCAGTCTTCAAAGTAATTTTAATAAGTTATCCAAACTTCACTACTTTTAGAATGCATATATAGTGCTATTATTTTGGACCTATTTACCTTTTTTTAAATTTCACCCAGGGTAAACCTCTGGGACCCACTATTTTCAGTTTTCAAATTCGTCCGTAAAATCTGGAAATACTTTATTGTTATCAAAATGCGTAAACCCCCCTATTTCGGGCCAATATTTTCAATGAATTTCCCGCGTTTATTAATACATTATATACATAAATAATTTCATCATTAAAACCAAAATTTTTTGCATTCAAAATGCGTATGTAGCCTATTCATTATTCAGATGTCCTTTTAGCCTAACAAGATCGAGTCAAGAATACGTAAATTAATTGAGAACAGTCAATTATAGAACGTGTTTGTTAATGTGTCTATATAAAGAAATAGTAAGAATCAGATTGATAGGTACACTTTATGAACTTCAATTAAAAGCCCTTGAGGTAAATTTAAATCAAACAATAGCAGAAGGCGATATAATGAACAGTACGGCAGGTAATCACAGTGTCTGTGCACCATGCAAGCAGAGAATTATTTAAACCATATTTCTCAAAATATAATGGAAATTATTCAGTAATTTGGACTATGACAATTATACAAAAGACCACTTGGCACACTACCCTGCCCTACATGAAATCAACGACAATGGCGAACACTTCGAGTCACGCATTTACTGGGAGGCACGGCGTCAAATGGCTGAGCAGCCAAGGACGGGCGTTGGTGAAGTGAGAAGTAAGCAATTATGCTAAAGAAATAAAAAAAGAACTAAGCATTAAAAAAAATTATCCATGCTGTTAAGATTACAATGAGTTCCTTATAATAAGTAGAAAACAAAAGCCCAAAATAATTATTAAATAGGTTTATAGTCAAGCTTCGACTCAAGTTTCTTGTTATCAGATACTTTCCGGACAGCTTTCATAAAGTCCTCTTGCTGTACAAACTCTCGGTCCCCGCGAATTGCATACAATCCCGCCTCTGTGCACACATTTCGTAAATCAGCTCCGTTAAATCCGTCAGACAGCTTAACAATAGCCTCGTAGTCGATTTCGCCGTGCTTAGTGATAGGCATCGCGTGGATTTTTAGAATTTCCAACCTAGCTTGTTCGTTGGGCAGTGGGATCTCGATCTTACGATCCAAACGGCCTGGTCGAAGAAGGGCGGGATCTAGAGTGTCCGGTCTGTTGGTAGCCATGATCATTTTCACCTGAAAAGTAAGAGCAAATCGGAGTACCCCTGTTGTGCTATGATGTGTCTGTAGTTTAATAGTAGAAGGAGAATATAACCATAGTTTTTACACACAGTTTTTATGCACACAAATAGATCTTGTCAAGTGAATAAACTAATGCATTTAATATTGATGTCATTTACTTTCATTTATCAAGAATATAACAATTCCCCTACGCGATTTTTTACAAAGTCGAAAATTGATCAGATCTGTCAAAAAAGTTCGTTAAATTAATAAAAATGCTCCTCTACAATTCGATATGAGACATGTGGGCTTCGCTAGCACCGATTGGCCACAATTCTCTCTACTACACCACTACACTACGACACCAATCATTTTTTGGACAATTCAAATTCAATAATTGTGGCCAATCTGTGCTACAAATAGGTACACATCATGTTTCAAGTAAATGCTCAGAAAACTTTCTTATGCTTGTCCTTATACTTTTGACAGCTCAAATATTGATATTTTTTGAGATATTTGAATTTTACATACAGTATATAAATCTTTTCCCCTTTCCAGTTGTCTCTGACGGGTTCTATTTCAAGGTTAATCATTTACATAGGCGATCCTACCAATCATAATATCGTATTGGTGGAGGGGAAAACATTATCAGAGATAGACAATAATTTTTAAATGCATCTTTTTGAATCAAGGATAATGCTTCGAGGGAGTTCAAATTGGTGCAGCAGAAAAATGACGGTAAGTCTACTGAGGTATAGTCACCTTGCATATCACATGGTACAGTATATGCGAATCGAGTTGTCGCATATATCATCTTTAAGACGACTGTCGATCGCGTAAGTCTTGTAGAGCATGCCTCAGCCACCTTAACGTGATTTTTCTGCGTATGGCTCAACTCAGCGTATTTTAAAATAGGCACGCAATACTAACCTGGCCTAAAGAGTCGAAGCCATCCATCTGGTTGAGAAGTTCCATGAGCGTACGCTGAATCTCTCTGTCAGCGCTCGTCCCCTCCGAGAACCGCCGGCCGCCTATGGCGTCGATCTCATCCATAAATATAATGCAAGGCTGGTGGTCTCTCGCGTAGTTGAACATCTCGCGGATCAACCGCGCGCTCTCGCCAATGTACTTGTCAACTATTGCACTGGACACCACCTAAAACCACAAATTGCTATAATTTTTATTGGTATCAAAATACAAGTGGGGGAGAAGAAGTTCATGAGAACAGCGCGTCAGAGGATAAGAAGGGATAGAATGGATGAAATGGCTAGATGAAGAAATAAAAGGATCACGAAGGAGAGGAAGACTAAGGAAAAGGTACAGAAACTAGATTGAAGACGATCTCAGAAGAGTGGGGTGTTACCGGAGAAAGAGTTGAACAATCAGAAGTGGAGAAACACGAGGGTTAGGAGGTGGCTCGCATACCACACCCGGGCAACAAGCTGATAATTTGTGATGATGGTTGGATAAGAGAATTAGGTCCAGTACGCACGGATGATTCTCACAGCCGCGATTTGCCGACGGCTTTCCCATTGTAGCAATAAGGTTAGCAGAAGATTTCTTGACGATTTGGGAAGTTGACACGAAGCAAACCGCACTAAAGTGAGCAGTTTTCCCTTAGACACGGCAGATCATAGAAATCTTCTGAATTAACCTCGGGATATGCACTAACGATTCACATGTCGGCAAGTTGCGACAGCGAGAATCGTCGTCGTGTACCCAGCCTAATTCTCCTTCACGACCAGTACAATCAATGGAATGTTCAGTAATAATATTAGAAACCTTCAAGAAGTTAGCGTCCAGCTGGCTGGCCACTGCTCTAGCCAATAATGTCTTTCCGGTGCCTGGGGGTCCGTACAGCAGACAGCCCTTGGGAGGGGTGATACCAACCCTCATGAACAGCTCCGGGTTCATCAGCGGTAACTCAATCACCTGCAAAAAGAAAGCAAGGACAGCAATATAGTATTTCAATTACTGTATTAAAATCGTAACTGCATACTTCTCAGCAAGACACAAACTCGTAAACGGTAACAATTGAGTCCTTAGTAAAGTAAGTAAAGGAATACTGGATGGCACCGCCCTCTACTCATGCATGGTGGTGCCACGCAGCATTCTTTACTACGACTTTTTGGGCCTTAATGCAAAATGGATTTCAGATCGACCTCTGCTACATTAAAATTTTTCATGAGGAATTTGTAAGGATGAACCACTGGTGGGGAAGATTGCGAGAATGACACTATATTGGTTCCGAAATATATCGTAAAGCAAATGGAGCACGAAGAAATGACTCAAGGAAGAAAAAGAGTGAACACGAAGAAGAGCAAGACTAAGGAAGAAGTTGACATTGAGGATGACCTCAGAGGAGCGGGACTGGTACCGGAGGAAGTGTCGAATTATCAGGAGTGGAGAGACAGGGGGAGCGAAGGTGGCTCACGTACCACACCCGGGCAGCGAGCTGATAATTAATTAGGAGGGAATTTAAAAAAAATAATATGATTTTCACATTGATGGCCGTACCTCGCGGAGCTCTCGAATTTGCTCGCTCAAACCTCCAATAGCTGAGTAAGTGACGTCTCCTGGGTCCTCGTGAGACATGTTGTAGACGAGGGGATCCACTTCTCGCGGGAGGTACCGCATGATAGTCAGCGTAGTCATGTCCAAGGCAACTCGCGTCCCCGACTTCAATTTTAGCTTGTCTAGCTGACGCCGGCATCCAACCACGTAGCGGGGTCCATTTGTCGCCTTTACAATGACTAGAAATAAATTAAAATGATACAGTAATATTAACAATACCGGTATCTCGGATGCATTGCAAACAGTGAGTGGGAGGTGAGCCACGAAATTTACAGCCGCATAAAACAAGCTCGAAATGTCTTCATCAAAATGCAGAAAGTACTTCGGTGCCAGAATCTGCGGTTGGCACTTATATTGCGAATGGTGAAATGTTATGTGTTCTCAATATTTCTATGCATTGTAATATGGAGGGATTGACTTTGACACAAGCTATGAGGAACAGAATCAGTGCATTTGAAATGTGGGTATACAGACGAATGCTGCGCATACCCTGGAGAGATCGAGTCCTTAATGCTGTGGTCCTGAGGTGAATATAAACATAAGCCCAATTGCTGCTGACGGTAAAGAAACGGAAACTAACATACTTCGGTCATATGATGGTGAACGAAAAGTATCGAATTCTGAATGTAATATCCAAGGGAAGATAGAAGGACACAGGGCTCCCGGCAGTGGTTTGGTAAGACCACAACGTCCCTTTTCAGAGCAGCAGTTTCCAGGGTACAAATTGCCATAATGATTATAGTGCACTATGGTGTATATAACACTGACATTAAATTAACTTCGGTTGAAGAGGTAACGTGGGTTCGAGTCCCGACAAGTCCAGTTTTTCTATATCCTCTTCTTTCCATTGCCATGATGATCGCCAATTTTCGATATAAGCGGCATTTAAAGAGGAAGAATTGTCCCAGGAAACTTGAGAAGGGAAAGATAAAAAAAGACACATAAAAAAAGAAAATAGCGTTAATGAAAACAAATGAATAATTCAGCAAGCCTATTAAGTTTCTGCGCACTGGAATGGCATTCTAAGTGTCTTACTTTTGACTGAATTAGGTTTAGGGCGAGTACCACCTGTGTACACGATGAAACTACCGCGGAATTGTTGAGTAACTGAGCTCCGGATGCCCATACAGCCCGTCTGACTTTCTTCGCCTTTCGCCATTGTTTCACCGATATCAACATTACTTAGCTTATGGTTAGGCACTCCCTGTTCTATTTTATTATCTTTGGGGTGGACAGCCGGAATTGTCAGAGTCACAGGTGCAATTGACCAGAACAACTCAAAATAGGTTCAAACTGGTAAACACGTAATACTATTCGGTAGTTGTTACTTACACTTCTCCTCTGTTAGTTGTTTAAGAACCTCTCCAACAATCTGTCCAACACTCTGGAGAGCCTTCAGATCATTTTCGGACTTGTCGTATTGCTTGGTTAAGTCTTTCAATTGCTCTCGCACTGAAGCAAATAAATTTAAATGACAAGTTGAATAACCTTTGTTGGTTAACAATGATAATGCATTTTTGATCATAAAGTGTTAAGAGAAACCCCCCAGTAAGCTGGTAAAGCGTTCTGAGACTTACTTTCTTTAAGACGACTTTCAACATCCTTATGAGTCAAAAGCTTTTTTCTGTATTCTTGCAGAATTTTTTCTCTTGTATTTTGAGTTGAATCAGTAGCGGCCATTTTTATCAACACAAAGTCACAAAACAAAGATGACAAGAAGAGAAGAAGAAGTGAAGAACCAGTTCTACACAGACAAAATGGGAATAAAATTTATTATTATTATTAATTAATTAATAATTAATTATTTATTAATTAGAATGCAATTTTAAATTATAAAAAAGGTATTTTTTTTAAATTGAAAGTATGTTTCCAAAATAGCATTTATAGCAAGTGAAAAATATTTCAAATATTTTAAAATGGGATGCTGACTTTTCTCTGTGTGCTCGTGTTTGTACTTTGTTTTTCTTTTTCCAAGGTTAAAGAATCGAGAGACCACTAAACTTAGAAATCTTTATTAAAATTTAATTAGTGCATTACGATACATGCAGTAGCTAGAATCTAATTATAATTAAAATGAGGTAAGTCATTCGTTGGTCTTCTACTTGAATCACCTATTCGAGCATTAAAAAACAGAACGTTAATCATGTCTAAATTGCAACGGGTTACGTGTTCCAAAATGATGCGATAATTTTTACCGGCTTTTGCTGGGTTTTTTTGCCTTTACGCTTGCAAAATATATTTTTCTACATGAGGCCTTTCAATAATAATGGTTCAGTTAAATACATTTTTTTCGACATTCACCTCAATTGGCTGCAAAGAATTACCCAATTTACCAATTGAAAGCCATTCTCTAAGCTGTAAGTGCAGGGAGTACAACCGTAATGTACTGAAATACCCGAGGAAGTCTTACCTAAGACTAAGAGCTAGAATACGCAAAAAAGTAAGCGTAAAAACAGACATTGTATGCATAAATAGAAGGAGCTGTAAGGATATTGCGAAAGCAGTTCTCGACAAGAGTGTCTACATTGCTCTGTCGTGATCATGCGGATTGCTCTTTTTTGTAACCTGAGATTTCTTAGTATTTCAGAATAATAATATAATGAATTTAAATTTCAACAGCGCACTACATAACTTCATTGTCTTGATTTCAGGTTAGAGGCTGTGCTATTACTAGTAACGCTGGCTATAATTCATGTAACCAGTGTTGATAGAAATAATTTTAAGACATGCGAGCAGAGCAGTTTCTGTCGCCGCTGCCGAAAGATGGAGCCCGGCAAGTCGACGTTCGAGTTGCTGCCCGACAGGACGCAAGTCACGCAGTCCAGTGTGCAGACTGAGCTAGTGGACACCAAGTACAATGTTAAATATACTCTGGTTGTGTACGCTGTAGATGGCGGCATCTTCCGTGTCAAGATGAATGAAGCGAGCCCGCTGTCGCCGCGGTTTGAAGTACCTTATATTCTAAAAGGAGATCCTGCATTGTTATCGTAAGTCATTTCCACGTAATTAAATTGATACAAAGAATAAGAAATTAATTGCCCGAATGGCAGATTTTAAAATCACAACCAAAACACATAAACTGGAGAATCCGAGCTAAGAGACCATGGTCGATCTGTAAGGGAACTTTTAAGCGTCGGAGTTTTCACTGGCGCCACGCCATGTGGACTTTCAAAATGACAATGGCCCGTTAACTTGGATTCTTCTAGTCATCAACCTAACTCCGGCCGTAAAAACCTATATAATTAAATCTATATGGAAAGCACAGTAGGTAGTGTTCCTCTAAAAACCACTCAGGCACCTGAACTAAGCCCTTTTCGCTTCGCAATTGCCCGGGTATGTCTAAACCCTAAACGCTCTTGTCGCTCAGTATACTAACAATATACTAACACTTACATTCTCCAACTGCGCGGCATCACTAGTGACGTCACATGCAGTCCCATACCCGTTTTTTAACCATCAAACTTAAATTGATACTAAATATAAGAGAAAACAATAATTATATACCTATATTAAAATAAAGGGTGTGAAATAAATATACTAATGGATTAAAATAGGTTGTCAAAAATTGTCAAATCGCCTAATATCCGACCAGCAAGTGTTTCTATTCTGACAGGTTTTGACTTCAGATAATCTCTAACATGTTCGTTGATATTAACTGTCATTGAGACATTGGACACGCCAGAAACATCGTTCAAATTGTTCGGACTACAGGTTGCGATAAATCAATATCTCAAACCAGCAGTGATATGTTTCCACAAGCTATGTCATTGGCTATCTAGGGACGTCACAACTGTATCATTTTTTGTTTTACGCAGGTTAACTGTTGAAAAGCAGTCTAGTAGCGAAATAGTGGTCTCATCAGGAACCAACAAAGTCGCAATCCAGACTAAACCGCTAAGATTGGACTTCTTCAAGGGAGATAATCTCATAGCTACTGCTAACCACAATGGGCTACTAAGATTTGAATTCCTTCGACAGAAGCCACAACCGTAAGCTCCTTTTCAATTTCTTAGCCTAAAAATACTAGTGGAGGCAACTATTTAGAAAAATAAAGTAAACGCTTTTATGTATTCATTTACCGTTACTAGTTGACGCTGGACGTAAATAAATAAATAAATAATGACTTTTTGTTTTATTACTAAGCCAACCTAGCGGAGTTAGGGCTATAAAGCCCTCTCTTATACTCAACTAGGAAGGCCCGGGACCGCCTGCTTTACATGCCCTCCGAAGCATGGCCAGAAAATGTAGCATGTGTGGGACTCGAACTAACAACCTTGCGGGTGAAAGGCAGAGTCCTTACCACTAATCTACATGTCCTGACCTTGTTTACATTTTAATCTTAAGGAATTGGGCGCACAGTTATTGACCAAACTGAAGTTTCCAGACTCTCCCGTGAATCGCGATTAAGAGCAAATGGGACACCCCCACTACATGTGTTTGGATCTCCAAGTTTCACATTTTCCAAGCTGGAAATTTCCTTTTCTCAACAGAACTATTAGTTGATCATCAAAATCATCAATGATTCTACAGTATTTTAAAATAGTGGCAGCAGGTAGCAGGGTTTCATTTTTCCGTAATTAATAGTTGAACACATCTTAACGCTAAGTGAGACCATAACATAAATGTTGAATTTTACATTCAGTTATTTTGCCTGGAAGATGATATACATATATTGCTAAATTTGTCCATTCTGATATAAATGTGAACATCTTCGGGGTTTAGTTGTATTGATTTGTAAAAATTATCAATATCATTTGAAATGCACACGGGTAATACACGAGCAGCTGTAATTACGTAGTTAATGTCCCTCTGTAGTTTGGGACCGACATCAGTAAATCGTTAAAACTAGACCTCTAAGGCGTTCACTTCATGCCAATATGGACTTTTAATTTTTGTTTTTTGTTTTAATCTTTACTACAATAACTCATACTTGATGGGACCGGGCCTGATTAAGCAAGGATCACTATCCAACCAGCTGCTGTCTTACTTACAGGAAAGAAGTAACTAACGGTGAGAACGCAGAGCAAGCGGTTGAAGAGCCTGCCGTGGACCCAGAATTCACTCAGGAGTCTGGAGCGTGGGAGGAGAATTTCAAGTCGCACCACGACTCCAAACCGCGGGGACCGAGTGCTGTGGCATTAGACTTCACGTTCCCGGGGGCTCGCGCTGCCTATGGCTTGCCCGAACATGCGGACTCGCTCTCTTTGAAAACCACCAAGTAAGTTATGTGATGTATTGGTAAATTACTTTACCTGAAGTTCATTCCTCGATTGGAGGCTCAGCAGCAACAGTTGCTAAGATACAATCTTAGAAGTCTACGCAGTTCCACTGAAGATGTCGACCACAGATGTTGACGAAACGTTTGTTTCATTTCGACCACGGCCCACCAGCCCGGATTCTACTGGTTCTTCATTGGACTCCGGCCGTGAAAGGCTTTGCTGTTACGACTGAGGCTTACTGTGCCAGAAATAGAAATAGGTATATGCGATAGAGCTTTCATATGTTTCATTTGTAAGAATTGTTAAACCTGTAGGGTCAGCATCTCCAACATGAAGTACTAAGTTTCCAAAAGCTATGTCAAACCCCCTAGTTTTATTATTGTCCGTTCCTTTGTGCAGGAGTGGAGACCCGTACCGTCTGTTCAATTTGGACGTATTTGAATACGAACTCAACAACCCAATGGCACTCTACGCTGGGATTCCTCTTCTCTACGCTCATGGGTAACTTTATAGACTTAATGCCAGTTGCTGAAAAAATTACGAGGAACAGAATAGGTTTAGAATAAGAATACTGTCTAGATATTTACTGTATGTGTTTTTTTTACGTCTCGTCACTTTAGAATAAGTTCTTTTTATGCATTGTTAGAATAAGATTGTTTACGTTAACTTAAGCGTATGTATTTTGTAAATTGTATTGTTTTTGGACGTGGGTTAGGCAGAAAAAGACTTTCTAGTCTTATGTCTCGCCCCGTAAATATAAGACGTTTATTATTATTATTATTATTAAATATCGAAGACAGTACACAGTAGGCCCATACCATACAACGTTGCCTAATAGTTATAATGATGTCCGCGATTTGTGCTAAACCGTGGAAACATGCTGAATTTGGTTAAAAAAAAGTTTTTCCCTGTGAATATTGCGGCTATCAAGGGTTTGCTTGTAGAGCCCAATACATCCTAGTGTCAGCCTTCCGGACTAGTTAAGTTGCTGTATTATGTTCATTGATTTTATTGTCCCAGCGAAGTTACGGCCATTGATGTTCTGTCTTGCTCTGAACTGGGATGGTAATCAAAGATACACATGCGTCAGTACAGTACAATCAGACAGTATCACCCATAAGAAGTTGAATAAAAAAAGTATGGCGCACGTGACATCTACTTATTCACAGACCAAATCGGATTATTCTCTCGGAACGCGGGGCCGAGACTTGGGTGGATATCGTCAGCTCTGCAAATCAAAATCTCATCTCTGGTCAATGTAGTGCCGGGAACCAAGCTAGAGCCCCAAATTGACGCCTAGTTCGTGCCCGAGTCAAATGCTATATGGTTTATCTATATTCCTGTTGACAGACCTAAGTCTACTGTCGGAATATTCTGGCTGAACGCGGCCGAGACTTGGGTGGACATCGTCAGCTCTGCAGACCAGAATGTCATCTCATCCCTGGTCAATCTAGTGTCTGGAGCCAAGCCAGAACCCCAAATTGACGCCCACTTCATGTCTGAGTCGGGAATCATCGATGTTTTCGTCCTGATGGGGCCAACGCCTGATGATATTCTCAAGCAATACACTTCCCTCACGGGAACTGCACCTACTCCTCAGGTTGGTACACGAAACGACCTATAGAAGTAACAGAAAAATATTGTAGAATACAGTAGAAAGAGCCTAAACATTTGAAACTAGGTGTATGTGTAACCATAAAACAAAAAGAAGGAACTAATAGGAGATTACATTATTATTAACCGGTTCACCAAAGTACTGGCGACACGACTTTTTAAAAATGACTCAAAATCGTTTTGTGCTCACGTGGGATATCCACTGGAGAAATTGTTTACCTTTGTAAAACTTTAAGGCTTGTGAATAAACTACCATGCCTTGAAAAGTATTATATGTATATAAGTATTATATGAATTACTTTAATTTTTCTAGCTATTTGCTCTGGGATACCACCAGAGCCGGTGGAACTACAACGATGAAGATGATGTGAGGAATGTTGCCGAAGGTTTTGACCAACACGACATACCCATGGACGTTATGTGGCTGGACATTGAGTACACCGATGGCAAGAAGTAAGTTGTAACAGCCAGTTCAAACAGAAAGTGCAAGTTCTTCCTGCTCGACAGCACTCCTCCAGTCATCACATTTTTGCGTTTGTAGCTTTTCCTTTAGCCATTTCCTTGCGCACCTGCTGCTTCTATCCATTCGCTTTACATGTCCCAACCGTTGCAGCCTCCTTCTCGTTATCCTCTCCACCTACGGACCTTCCACCCCTAGCTCTCTTCTCTTCATTTTTAATCTTATAATATTAAAGAACATGGTGGCAAAGGCCCAAACCTTTAATGCTTTTTTTTTCTCGCAGATATTTCACATGGGACCCAGTCAGATTTTCGAATCCTATCGAAATGAACAACAACCTGACAGCCAAGGGGAGGAAATTGGTGTCCATCATTGATTGTCATTTCAAGAGAGACGGCGGCTATTTTCTACATAATGAGGCTGAAAGCAATGGATTCTACGTCAAGACTAAGGATGGCAAGGATTATGAAGGTAACTATCTCTATGTGTTCTCTAATTCCGACTGTCTGTCCCGGGCGGGACTGACTGATTAGTCCAGTGCTTGTTTACTGGAATTATATTTACAATGTATATAGGATCGCCGACGCCGACCATTATTTCGGGCTAAACTTTTCTTCGCCCAAAATATGGAGGCGGCACTCTCCACTCCTTCCTTTCGAGGGACATTACCATTCTGTACTTCTCCTATTCCTGTCTCATCTTCCTGAGATTATGTTATACCGCTTCCTTGAATTTATTCTCTCCTTCGTGTATCTCCCTTTCAAACCACTTCTCTATGCTTTCTTTAGCAAGTTAAGACTATATCCATTCCAGTCTAGTAAAGACTAACTGTCAGCTTAAGTAATCGGCATAGCTTTTAGTTTTTCTTGTTTCTGACTTGCAGCAGCTCGTCAGAGAGCACAATCTGAACACTGTGCATCCTGCTGCTGCTATTCCAGTATGCCCAATGGTCTCAAAGACCATGTAAACCATGTACTGCCAAAAAACCTGTCAAATACTTGCAGATTTGATAGGGGCTGGTACGTTTATGTGACAGTAATTGAGTGGCTACGCTACGGGGTGAAGGATAGCTATAGCGAAGCAAAAACAGGACGTAGTTCAAGGGCTGACACAGCCACCTGTGCTAAAAAAGGTGTAACTAGAGGGACACAAAATGAAACGTCAAGTTACAAAAAAGAGGCGAACCTGGTTGCAATAATACAAAGTCTGCTGCAGTAAGGGCGAAAAAAGTAGAAAAATAACCTGCCCGCTTAATAGCGGCTGAATAAGCTCATGGGCTCCAATATGTACCTCAGCGGATCTATTATGGCGATTATTTTTAATCTTAACCTGGGATTAAAAATGTAAACAAGTTAATTTTAGAATGTAAAGTGCTATTCAAAGTTTTTTACATGTTTACATTTTTAATAAGTTAGAATAAGTTAGTACTAAACGGCATAGAAGGCCCCTGAAACTATATAAATGAGCCTTTGTTGTTTAACGTCCCGGAGGTTATTTAGCACTATTATGTCTTTGTCTCTGTTTAACTTAGGCTGGTGCTGGCCTGGTTCATCTGGATACCTGGACCTGGTGAACCCCACTATTAGAGACTATCTGTCAGATTACTATCGGCTGGATAAGTTCAAGGGCTCCACTCTGGATACGTACATCTGGAACGACATGAATGAGCCATCAGTGTTCAACGGCCCGGAGGTTACAATGCCCAAGGACATTCAGCATTATGGCGGTTGGGAACATCGGGATATTCACAACATTTACGGCTTTCTTTTTGTAAGTAATATTTTTATATTATAATATTATATTTAAAATGTAGTCTGTTCTGATTTTTTTGTGACCATTCAACGATTAATATTTCATGAGATATTTGATTTTAACACTTACAAGGCTTTTCCGCCTCCGATTGTCCCTTAAGGTGCAATATTTATGTCATAATCTATTTAATTGCAAGTTGTTATGGTACACTCGGCTAGTATTTCTTGACTACTCTGCCTACGTGGACCTAAACATAGTTAACTTCTATTCCTCACAGACCATGACAACATTCGAGGGCCTGCTGCGACGTTCGGAGGGTCGTCTTCGGCCGTTCATTCTGACGCGTTCGGCATTCGCTGGGTCACAGCGCCATACTGCAATCTGGACAGGCGATAACTCCGCAGATTGGGAACACCTCAAAATATCGATCCCCATGTGTCTGTCCCTGGCTCTGGGTGGTATGACCCTGTGCGGCGCTGATATTGGAGGCTTCTTCAAGAACCCCGATGCAGAGTTGTTTGCTCGATGGTACCAGGTGAGTTTAGTACGGAAGGTAGCCTACAAATGGTATTACCGGTGTGTCAAAGCACCAAATTATGTGTCTGTCCCTGGCTGCGGGTATGACCCAGTGGGGTGCTGATATTGGAGGCTTCTTCAAGAACCCCGATGCAGAGTTGTTCACTAGTTGAAGCCATTGTTGGGAAGGTAGCCCACAGAGATCATTATTGCCCTGTCAGTTCACTCTGAGACAGTCGAAATCTATGTCGATCTCTTGACTTCGGCCGTAAAAACCACTTTTTTATATGAAGGACAACTTAGCGGCAAACCGCGTGACTATTAAAAAAAGCCTGCTTTTCAAGCATTGAAATGGGGTCGCAGAAACCGAATACAGTAAAAAAAAACCTAACAATAAGTATGCAATCTTTAAGGGGAGCAACTTTTACCCAAGTCGGGGCTAGGTTGGGCAACGAGCCAATCACGAGCCGAGTTTGGCTGGCGCTCGGAGCCTAACCAACCATATGGCATAAATGTTATTGAACCATTCCCTGTGCTGACATTTGTTACTGAGCCTACGAGGTACTATGTTCCCATGTTAGTCGTCCACCCACTGAAGATACTACAACAACCGCTTACCACTCCGGATTCTTGTACTCCAGCTATTCTCTCACTGTCATTATTGTTTTCTTCAGGTCGGAGCCTTCCAAACATTCTACCGTGCCCATTCTCACATTGATACCAAGCGACGGGAGCCGTGGATGATGGGAGACACTGCTACAGACGTAATACGGGCTGCTCTACGCAAACGCTACAGCTATCTGCCCCTCTTTTACACTCTGGCCTACGAGCACGAAAAGTTCTCTACGTTGATTATGAGGCCACTGTTTACTGAATTCACCACAGATGAAGCTGTTTATGGAATGGATGACCAATACCTTCTGGGTAAGCGCTGTGCAATCTTCGGTTTCTCTTCTAGATATCTATTCTACATTTCATATTACCTTACGTACTTACTTAAGAACCCATTTTTATATTAATTCCCAGGTCTGGTGTCTGACACCATGCTTAGGCTGGGAGACGCTCATGCCTATGGTATCAGGGGCAGGGATAACTTCGAAATCCCTTTATATAGAACCAGCAGGTATGCGTGTGAACCAGTCTATGCGGGTGCTAGATACTTCCAAGAGTTGCTCAGGAACATTTGAGAGATGAAAGGTGTCATACAGTTCAGAAGAAAACTAAAGGAACATTTTGAAATGTCTGACTGATTTCCGGCAATATCATGTGCACGGTCATTGTGGCCATCGAACTTATATATTGGGTGCACAATGTTCATGTTGGTCGAACTGCATATTTCTGCAAGTCAAGATTACCGATAAGAAGCACTGTGGTTCCACAAGCTATGTCGATGGCTGCAAGACTTCAAGAACCTTCGCTGCTCCATCCAGCATACAATATAAATAAATACCCACAGTAAAACAGTTATTTATCATAGAATCAATATCACATACATTTAAAAACAAACGCAGAATACCACAAGTACAGCACTATTACGTCACATGAAAACACCGTCACTACAAGTATCCATTACATGACTGACATACGAGTACATGCAACGACAGGCCAAGTACGTAGTACTTACGCACTACAACAGACTCCCGACATACGTAAAAACTATTAAACAATTGAACGTATTTCGAAAATATCTAAAAACAAATCTCAACGAGTTAACACCGACAAACGTTCAAACTTCCTTACTGAATGTAGATTACGTTTTTTTTTTTTTTTAATTTAAGCTGCACACGGGCTGAGCCCTGCAGCATATTACGATTACTGTATAACTTAACTTTTTATGGAAATATAAATTTATTGTATTGTATTCTGGGATGTAATACTTCAATTGATATTCTTTGTTTATATTGGTGTAGGTCGCAGTCTTTTGGTGCACCCAGTCCAAGAGTCAGGCGTCTCCCAAGTAAAGGTTTACTTCCCGGGAGATGGTGAGGTGTGGTACGACATTGATACTTTCCAGCGATATGACCAGCATGGCTACGTTAGCATACCAGTTGATTTGTACAAGGTAAGTAATCAGTTGCATAAATACTTACTGAACGAACATATCGGGCGTATCTCAAGAAAATTAGGAACAAGTGTGGTACGACATCATGGGCTGGAATAGTTCAGTTGGTAGAAACCTGGCCTATGAAATGGGATGTCGAGGTTCGAGATGCGCCGTAAAGGGAAAATTTTCCGCCAAGCCTGGGTCCACCCAACACCAATAGGTACCTTACCATCACAGGTAGAGGATACTGCTGACACAGCATTTTAAATTATAAAAAGTTTGGGATTTGATTAAAAAATTATTTTTGAAGAAATTTTGACTATTCATGCCCCAAGACATTGCATATACACTGTCATTATTACTGTATTGTGTTATATTGGTCTACCCATTCTAGACTATGCAATTCAGTCCTATGGGATAGGGAAGTCGAGGGAACCGAAATTTAACCTCAGGACAATTATTTACCATGAAACTACTCATATTATCAATCTTGGTACCCATACTAATAATTGATAAATATGAAGTAAATAATCATTTATTTGCAAACAGACCTAAAAGTCCAATAAAATGTAAATCTACGAAAGCATGTACCTGAAACTTTTTATTATTGTATAAGTAGTAGCACTAGTAGTTGTAAGTTAGTATTGTCGTTCTTAGGTAAGCCTTTCTGCTGCAAACGAAACCGAGATTCGTGCAACTTGTTGCTCCTAATATTATAGTGAATATACAGTAAATATATTTATTTATAAATACTCGAATTTTTCCAATTGTAAAATTGATACTGATCTGCTCAGAAACTAATCTCTTGTACACATTGATTTTAGAGGAAATAAATAGATTGTTTTGTTTACAGATTCCTGTGTATCAGCGAGGAGGCCATATTGTCGCTAAAAAGGAAAGAATCCGCCGCGCCACTCCGCTCATGAGAGATGACCCTTACACCTTAATTGTCACTCTCGATAACAAGGTAACCTGTATTAGTATTGTTTTCAAATAATCCAATTTATGCTTTCTCACGTTAATATTAGGAAAGCTTTGTGATGGTTGACATTTTTTATTTCGAGATTTCGAATGTTATTTCAGAAATGTACGTGCTGTATAATTATTTATTGGGTTAAACACGGCAACGCGCAGATATCAAATACCTCGATTCACTGATTTTCCAGTGGTAGTGTGGGCACCAACATTAAATGACAATTGTTTTCATGTTTCGCAGCTCCTTTGAAGTATAATTCTCGTCAACGTTGACACTGTCCTTTCTTTAATATCTTAGTATACGGAAATGAAGCTCCTATGCATAGTGCCATATGAGAAAATTTTGAGTAGTGTTACTCCATTACATATGTTCTGAAGACCAGGGAGCGGATTGTGAACGATCTCAGAAGGGGAGAGACAGCGGGGAGTGGAGTAGGCTCATGTATCACACCCGGGAAACTGGAGCTGATATTATTCATGATGATGATTTTCGCCTTGCGCTAATGTAGCCTAATATCAATCAATCATAGTGTATTTGCCCATCTTTGTTACATCTTATATTATTAGTAATAATAATAAAACATTGAGCATCCTGATATATAAATAAATAAAGATATATCATGTAGCCAAATTTACTTCATTGCCGCTTTTTCTTGCAGGGTAAAGCTACTGGAACTTTGTACATAGATGACGAGCAGACGTATGCCTACAGAGAAGGGAAGTTCCTCTACTTACGCTTCACTTACGAAGATGGAAAGCTTACTGCCAGGTTAGTTAATTAACTAAAGGATTTGTGGAGTGTGGACCCTTAGTCCTGGGTGTGAGACATAAATGGAAAATTGTTACTACTCGACCACGTAACGAAGACATTTTGTAAGTCTAGTTTTTTTTTATCCTCTCCCACTTTAATATTAACTTTTGCATAATACACAGCTCATTGTCATTAAGTGTGCAATGTAATATGGCGAATATGTCTCTTCTACATTACAAGAAGACAGGCTAACGAATGTCTTCGTAACGTGGTCGGGATATAAACATGCCCTAGATCCACGCAACCCTGCTGGGTACTTCATTATACTGCTTTTGTTTATAAACTGTAGTTTGTAATCAGGCTGTAGGATATTTATTTTTTTAAATTGCTACTGACTAGTACAAGAAATACATGTCAAGTAAACAAAATAATATAACGCAGATGTGTCAGAATTATAAGGAAAATACATTTTGAGCAGTTGCTTCAAACTCGATGGCGTCAGGTTTCAAGGAGTGAAATCCTTTGTAACCCACCTGGGATAGATCTCAGGGGGCGCTTCTACAAAATTTCTGTTATGCTGTGCCCATCTTTTCTTTAAAAAAAAAAAAAAAAAAACAGCAGCTCTTTCAAATGCATAACGTCCTGTTTGATTATCCGATTACATAATTATGTATGTTTATGTAGTGGCCATATCGTAGATTTGCTCACTCCTTGAAATGCCCGAGAGTTTCATGAAATACTTTGACCTTTTGAACATTTAACGATTTTGTCATCTACATTTGGCCGGGGGTCGTATGTTCGTGTGTATAGGGTGTCCATGTCGTGGCCATGTAGATTTGCTCATTACGTGAAATGCTCGAGAATTTCATGAAGTGAGCAAAACTATGATGTCTACGATGTGCCCACGTCATATACATGTTATATATATTAAATAAACATTTATGTATGGGGACCGCAGCCCCCAGGCCCTGCAGTCTACGACTGCGTTTTTTATTATCTTTGAATTTTCAGCTACGAAAACAAGGACGGCAAGTTTGAAACTAAATCATGGCTTGAACGAGTTGTCATCGTCGGTCTTCCCTGTTCCGCTCCTAATGCACATATTACTAGTCCGGGTAAGAACTTACTATATATATATAAACTTGATTCGGTAGGAAATTAAAGAAAATTGCGTCAAGCTTCGAATCATCATCAACACCAATCAGATGCAGTTGACCGGGTGTGATACGTGAGCCTCCTCCCTCCACTTCTGATTATTCAACACTTCCTCTGGTCCTAGTCCTGTCAGGTGCTCCAGGCATTAGTGTGTAGTTGTTGGCACATTCTGTATATCTGTATCATTTATTGTAACACCCTGTATAGCTGTCAATGAAAGGCTTTCTACGGTCTGTGCTAGAAGAGTGCTGAAATAGCAGCGCGCCTTCGGTACAGTCCGTGAGAGCCTGTTCATGTGGCGTAGCCAGGCGAGGTTATAAATATGAGGTAGTGACAGAAAGCAGACAAGAACTACACATTTATAACTTCATGAACATGAACAGGCTTTCACGGACTGTACCGAAGGTGCGCAGCTAATTCAGCACTCTTCTAGCACAGACCGTAGAAAGCCATTCATTGACAGCTATACAGGTGGTTACAATAAATGAGACAAATATAGAGAATGTGCCAACAATTACACATTAATATACGGTGCCCGCAGGCAGGTGCCTGGAGCACCTGACAGTCCTCCCACTCTTTTGAGATCGTCCTCAATCTGATTTCTGTAAATCATTTCTTGGTCTTTGTGTTCCCTTTATTTCTTCCCCATTAATTTCCTGTTTTGAACAAATTCCTATTCCGGAGAAAATACCGATTGTTGACCTAAATAATAATCAAGTAAGTTTAATATTACATTCGCCTTGTTCATGTGGGTGCAGACCTTACTTGGTATTAAAATTGACTCCCTTACTAATCCTATTATTTCTTTATTTATTTTGAGTAATAGTGTACTTTATGATGATGTCGAGCAGCATCCATGGATTGCATGGATGCAGGTAAAATGCCATTAAAAAATACACATTTGATTTGATTTTGTAACACACTTATTTTATAGTATTAAATTTTATTTTCAGGTGAAGCAAAAGTCCAACTGCAGACTTCGTACGCGAGCGACAAGCAGGTTCTTGTGGTGCGGAAGCCTGGCGTCAATATAGGCAAGGAATGGACCATTACTTTGTCCAAATGTACTTGGTGAACGTTTTAGAAGTAGAAACTCTCTCAAAATGCAGCTGTTAGACGAGCGAGTGATGACTTAATCCATTACTGTTTTTCACTGTGTGGCTGAAGCGTGATCTGCTCTGTGTATTTAAAACCATGATGAAGAACAATTCAAGCCCAAACAAGATGGCGGCCTTGTGCGATATTTCCACGGCCTAAACATAAGAGTTAGTGCTGGTACTCTCAAGCTGCACCTGTTGCTTCATAGTTACTTTCCTAGATATAGATATCTTTTACATGGTTTAACGTGTGCTCGAAGTGTCTGGTAAGTCTATTGCCTTATACTAACTTCCGATAACGGGATGACGACATTGGTAACAATTTCCTATTTCTTTAGCTGGCTCTACAGACCATTAAGAACCTTAAACCACGTCATTCCGCCACTCGTCTCCTTGACGCCGCCTTTCTGCTCCAATTGCGGACGTTAGGCGCGGTTTCCACCGACCTCTAAGTGTAAAATACACATACGGTGACGTGGTAGCAGATATCATTAATAAAGGCGGGGTTTCCACGGACCTGTCATTGCAGAATGCAAATGACATTGACGGAAATTTTTGTTTTACTCTATGCCATAGTTGAAATTGATCAATGATCATAGAGTAAAATGACAAACAAACAAACTAAAATTAAAAAATGGCTTCATGGGATATGTTAAGTACAAACATTTTTATACATTTCTATAAAAAGAAAAATTCAAATTTCCGTCAATGTCATTTGCATTCTGCAATGAGAGGTCCGTGGAAACCCCGCCTTTATTAATGCTACCACGTCACCGTATGTGTATTTTGCACTTAGAGGTCGGTGGAAACCGCGCCTAAAGCTTCCGTAGGTTGTCACTAACATCATCTGTCTTCTGGTTCATTGTTCAACCCCTTTTTAGGCACCCTAGTTCCATCCATTCCTACGACGCTACTCAGCCGTATGTGTCCCTGGTTTTATGACCTTAACAATGGATGGCTTCTCTTATAGTACTTCTAGTTCGGCGATAGCTCTTATCCATCGGTGTCACTGGTTTTTCGCAAGACCTTTCACTCCCAAAGTGTTGGTGCCTTTTCATTTCTCTTTGTAAGCGTCCTTGTCACTGACCCATAGGCTTATGATGGCTTTATACCTCATTCCCAAAAATATCCAAACTGCAAGCTATACATGTAGCCATGGCGAAATGACGTCAAACCCACATGTTTTGATTGGTTGGCCACGAACCCTTTCTCATACGAAAGTGGGCCATTGCGGCTACTAACGTGCTGTAAGGATGGTTCCTAATGATTACCATCCGTTATTGTCCTCTTTGATTGGTTAATTCAAGTTGGTACATGACAGTTGGCTTACCATACATTTCAGCCTTTGTATTCTAATTTCGAAAGTACCCTTGGTTGAACTAGTTTATCGAAATCATTCCGTTCGTCTGCTCTATTTTTTTTTTTTTATTGTGAAGTATGATTTTAATTTTTTACTTGTAGTTTAAAACTTTAGGCAAACAAAACTTGTATAAAAAGACTTGAAATCTAGTTTGATCTGGTTGGGATGACCTAATAGTCAAACAGCTGATCATGTGTGGCTTGCGAATAACCGGCTTCGAAAGCCGTGGCGGCCGGTTCTGTATTCTAAAGCAATAGTATTCATATGGTCCATGCACGGATATTATTCATAAACAATTGGCATCACAAAAATAGTTTTTTTCAGCAACTCTAATTACCTACCTTCATTATCCGAAATTTTGTAAGTAGGTAAAATAGTCAATAGTATTTATGACAGTCTTTTGTTAAAAAAATTCAGATTTCTATTCGACCATCAAAGTGTCATTTCATAAAATTGTTTCCTTCGTTTTATTGCTATAATTACAGTTACTCTACTTTTTGTAATGACTCGAGTTCTTATTCTAACTGTAGATTAGTCATTTTGTGCTTAGTTTGCAATGCTGAAGCACTTAGAGAACTTAGTGAAATTAAGAATTTGCTTTGTAGTCCAGCTGAACAGCCTGAGAAGGGACAATCTGTCGATTCGCTCTATTGACGCTACTCCATTCTGCTCTCATCTGGCCTATGTACAATATACTTTATTGTCAATTTAGACGGACCTTGGTTCAGTTCAGTTGACACTGGCAAGTGACAATTATACAGTACGTAGCTAAACTAACGCCTTGCAGAACTACTAACTTGCATTTCTAGCGTCGTCCCCATTAGGACGGAGAAGGCACGAATGACAATGTTACTGAATAAATAGAATGCAATGTTTTGGTTTTGGATTATTTTAAGACATAGGGCTGAGCCGTTGACAGCATACAGGTAAAAGGTCCCCCTACTTGAACATTCCCGGGGGAAAATCTTTAAAAAATAGGCCCTAAATAGTGGGATTTCAACAGCAGTAAAGTTTATAATTAATATAGACAAATTCATGTTAACGTACGTACTAGATTTATTTAATTCTCAACGTTTTTGCCTCCGGCACTAACATATTGTGTCACTACTCAGTAGTGACTCACGACACAAGGCGGCACTAAGTCTCGACTAGGTGGCATGGTGATCATAAAAGCAGGACAGTCGGCTAAGTTAAAATTTACCAAGGTACAATTACGGTGCCCCTAATTGATAACTGGCATTACGGTTTCACTCGTATCGGTGTCCGGTTCTTAGGCGGGTATTCCACATACGTCAATCGTCAATGAAAAATGACGTTTTAGCAGACATTAAAGACAAGGCGGACGAACTGGATCCTGGCAACAAGTGGCGGTCAACGGCATAGGATGCGGAAGGCAAGGGGAAACCACCGCATTATAGGCTCAAGTGGCATCCCAAGAACCAGCAACCATGTATAATTCGAGGCATCGAAATCACATGTTGCTGCTAACCAGCCATCCGGCTCAGTGTTGCCGGGCGTGTCATATGAAATATCACGCCACTGACGTTCAAAATTCACGACATATCACGCAAGCAACTAATCGGCGAATATATATGCATATTAATATAATATATACATATAATACATAATTTATATTAAATTTTTTAATATGGTAACTAAAATATATGTCATTTGTTTTGCTAATTTTATCTAACAACTTCTATGCTTAGCTTGTAGTGGGGCTGAAAAATCTGTGTGAATTATTTTTCTTACTTCCAGTGGCGTAACGATAGTTTTTCGAGGGTGGCGGTGTTTAATTCGCCCCCCCCCCCCCCATTTTCATGATAGTGTAGAATAAGGGGAAAACCGTTCTCAAGGACTTTCGCAGCATTTAAATTAATGACATTACTGTCCGTCGCACAGGGGCCCGGGGGTTCGGGAGACGTGAACGGGGGCCCCCAAGGGTCGTAATGAATATAAATACAAGCAAGGGGGGCCCGGGTCAAAATTTTTGAAAAATAAGCCTGAAATGATGGGGTTTTACGCAATTTCATAGGAGTAATGTTTCGATTTTTACAGGCGATGTATATAGGCTAAATACGAACGAGGGGGTCCAGGGGTCTCCCCCGGGAGAAGGTGTTTGTTAAATAGACCTGAAATACGGGGTTTTACGCATCTTGCCAAAAATGTTTAGATTTTTCAGATGAGCACTTTATTATGTTATTACTTTTTAAAAATTCGGCCCAAAATATTGACTTCCTATAAAATCGTGGGGTTTTAAGGCTTTAAGTGGTCGCCTTATTCGCTTGAACAAAAGAGTTCAACCTCTTTTGAGACATTGTGGTTCGTAAATAAGTAGTTTTTTTTATTAATTTTCAATCAGAGAAAGACCTCTCACACGTGGCATTTCTTTGTTCTATAATATGCATGTTTATTATCTTGTTCGATTTTGCGCCCATGTGGCGCAGAGGCAGACAAATATGAAATAATGAGCAAATCACAATGGCCGCCCGCCGGCTGAGTAGATTTGGAATATGATTTTTGGAGTTGTGTTGGGGTCTTGTCACTTGTGGTCTGTGGTCCTAGATCAGGTAAGGTAAACAGCATTTTTCGGCATTTTTTTTTTTTTTAAAGTTTTCATTTTTCCTGGGTTTTAATTTTTTTATTATTTTATTGGTTTAAATTTCAACATTTTTATTTAATTATAAAATCAATTTTGTCTAAAATACACGCACTTTACACGCACATCACGCAAGCTCTGAAAATACACGCATTTCGTGATTTTTCACGCAAAACGGCAACCCTGATCCGGCTGTGACTTGAAGAAAGACATACTAAAAATTCTGCTACCACGTAAATTTACGTCATTTTTCAATTTTTCATTGACGATTGATGTATATGGAATATCCGCCTTAGGCGCCCATTCCACATACGTAAAACGTCAATGAAAATTATGAAATTGATGGTGGCAGCAGACATTAAAGACATACTAAAAATTCTGCTACCACCTTCAATTTCATAATTTTCATTGACGTTGTACGTATGTGGAATGGGCACCTTAGGCCCCCATTCCACATACGTACAACGTCAATGAAAATTATGAAATTGATGGTGGCAGCAGAATTTTTAGTAAGTAAAAATGTCTGCTGCCACCATCAATTTCATAATTTTCATTGACGTAGTACGTATGTGGAATTTGCACCTTAGGGGGTATTCCATATACTTCAATCGTCAACGAAAAATTGAAAAATGACGTTTTAGCAGACATTAAAGACATACTAAAAATTCTGCTACCACGTCAATTTACGTCATTTTGACGTCATTTTTCAATTTTTCGTTGACGTTGTACGTATGTGGAATGGGCACCTTAGTAGCATCATCATCATCCGTAGCATCATTGAAAATTTTGAAAATCCCGCCAATTAGTCAAAGGAAAATATTTTCATTTCCCTCCTCTTGGCGTTGAAATAAATTTTATCAAATACAACTAAAGTATATTTCTTCATTTTAATTATATTTTAATTTTAATAAAAAAAAATATACTTAATATCTATAATAATCGGAAATAAAAGCGGTAATCGAGTTTTTTCCAAAGGCGTTTGTCCTTTGAATACCATTGACAATTGACTTGACCTTTGTGAAACTCCGCCATTTAACTTAAAAATCCACCACGTTTTGTTTTTTAAAATATTAATATAAAATAAGTAAGTTCTCCAATATTTTGCGTATTAATTAGTAATAAGAATATTATTCTATTATTTGGAAATTTCTTTATTCTTACTTATAGGCTCCCTTGCTTTGCGATAATAAACAATTAGACCTGTCCCACATGTAACCTAACCCGATAGATGCGGGTGAATGGCCAGCCTGTTAAAATATTTCGCATTAATACATTTATGCTTTCAATTGTTTATTGTAGTAACAATGTCGGAGAATTGGGACGAAGCCCCAATCGATACAATTGCGGATGTGGAAGTGGCCGCAGCTGAGCTTCCCGAAATCAAGCTGTTCGGTAGATGG
The DNA here is from genome assembly GCA_963971405.1 of Psococerastis gibbosa. NCBI lineage: Eukaryota > Metazoa > Arthropoda > Insecta > Psocodea > Psocidae > Psococerastis > Psococerastis gibbosa. The sequence continues at coordinate 47,807,753 of OZ020486.1, read as the reverse complement.
AGCTGCGATGATGTGCAGAACCAGGACATTTCTCTGCAAGATTACATAGCTGTCAAAGAAAAGAATGCTAAATATCTACCACATTCTGCGGGCCGTTACGCCGCCAAGAGGTTTAGGAAAGCGCAATGCCCCATTGTTGAAAGGCTGACTAACTCTTTGATGATGCACGGCCGAAACAACGGCAAAAAGCTTATGGCCGTTCGCATAGTTAAACATGCATTTGAAATCATTCACTTGCTTACTGGTGAAAATCCTCTGCAGGTGTGTATTATAGTATTTATTTGTTTAAGACCAATGTTTAAAGAGTACAAGGTTAATTTTTCTTGATAAACCGAAGCTTTGTGCCTGCAAGAAAGTTGTCATGAGGTATTAAGACAAGACGGACTTTGGCTACCCTCGTTGCCGCATATGATCCTGAAAGCGGGGCACAACCGTGTATAACCTGGAAAGCGTGTTAACCCATCAAGACAATAGACAATATATTTATTTCATTTTAACATCAATGTACAATGCAATGAAGGTTCTCGACGTCGTCAATAATTCTTAATTAGTAATGAGTAGAATCGTTATAAATGGGCAAGAGATTGAGGTGGTCCACTCTATGAAGTACCTGGGAGTCATAATCGACGATAAACAAACGTTACGGCAACACTACGACTATGTTATAAACAAGTTGAAGCATTCCATTTACAGACGTTTAAAATACTGTCTCACAACACTCACAAAGATATATATATGGCACTCTTGAAACCTCATTTTAATTACTGTTCTTCTCTCTGGTACCAAGCGTCGAAAGAAAACACTTCAAACTCAAGAAAATAATAAATCAAGCCAGGAGAATCATTCTGCGAGCGGAATGGGATACACCTATAAAGGAGATGGTGATGAAATTAGACTGGTTAACAATTGAAGAAAACCTCTTCTTGGACACTATGACATTAATATTCAAAATCGAGTACCTAGCGCTAACTATGAGATACCAGGAAAGGCACACCTACGAGACGAGAAAATCGAACTACTAGTGGTAGTCAAGTCAGGAAGACAATATTTCAAGACGGAATCTCCGAATATAACAAACTAAGCAGAAGAATAAGAGAATGGAATACAGTGGAAATGTTCAGAAAAAAACTAAAAGAAGTGATTGTGTGTAAAAGGTTAAATGACTGAGCTGATCATGGATGAAAGACAATTAGTAAACTGTTGTAAACAAATAAGTGTTTTACTTTACAGGTTTGAGGCCGGAACTAAGTGCACGGTGTTGATCTATGGTCTCGCCAACCATTTTCATATATATTCTAAGAGCGCGCGAATATTTGCTTGTATGATAGAAGGACCTAAAGTGTATGGGGCTATAGTAGGGGAAACAAGGGCAGTTGTAGGTGTAACCAGAGCGATGTGATTAAAGAATACTGTACTTGGAGTTTGATATTAACTATATGCTGGATTGTTTCAGGTTCTCGTGTCAGCAATTATCAACTCCGGCCCTAGGGAAGACTCGACACGTATCGGTCGTGCTGGTACCGTCAGGCGACAGGCCGTCGACGTTTCTCCGCTCCGACGTGTCAACCAGGCCATCTGGCTGCTCTGCACCGGCGCCCGCGAGGCTGCCTTCAGAAACATTAAGACCATTGCTGAATGTGTTGCTGATGAGCTTATAAACGCCGCTAAGGTATGAACGTTGTCTTGTATTATGTATTGGCATACTTCTACGTACGCTCAACAACAACTGAACCAGTCCGGATTAGACGTGACGGTCTTGATATACTATGAACGTAATACTCTCTTTCTCATCACTTCATTTCTAATCCTGTCCATTCGTGACCTCTGAACTTCATAATCAAATTATTCTTCTTAGGTCAAAATAGAACGATAATTTGCAACAAGGTTTTAGAATGGATCTTCCATAATTTCCGTTCTTCCGTAAATCTCTTTAATCCAACAGTGGCTGTCTTTTAATATTTGGTGATTATATTCCTTTCTATTACACTGGCGCGACGAGACTCGAAATAAAAGAGGAAAACCTCAACCTAGCCTACCCGGGTAAGGAAAATTCGGCTGCGGTTAAATCGCGTAAAAAGAAATTAACGAATGTATCCGATTAACCTCTTCAATCGCCTCACTAAGTCACATACTAGGTACTTGTGTCGAGTTACGACATGTCTCCGACCGCCAGGTGTGTAGATATTTGCACAAGTAGAAGCGTTCTACCACTAAATTTTTAGCTTGGGCGATTCCTTGTTAAAAATATGACATTAGGCTTAGCGGAGACATTTCACACTTATGGGGCACAATATTGGCCCCATCAAAGTTGTAAGCTGTATGTGAAAATCATCATCTTGTGGCATGTTAAGTTGTCCGGGTGATGCTACTAAGAGGCAATTGGAGAGGCAAAAGCCTTATAAGTGTAAAATCGTAAGTCATGAAATATCAATCTTAGAGCATTCTAAAATATCGGGACAAACTGACGAAATCTGTGGGCATTTTGATATGAAATGTACCTCTTTCTAAGACAGATTGACCTCAATTATTGAATGTCAATTGTACCAAAAACAATTTGTATGGTAGTCATGGGAAGAAGTGTGGTGTTAGTGAAGGTGACATGTCATGTATCGAAGTGTAAGCAGTTGTGCTTGTTTAACGGATATTTTTTACGGCTCTATGATCGATATTTCTTGATCGACTTGGTACATAAAACGCATGGTGGGCAACTCCGATTTGCTCTTAACGACGAGGCTCCACCAGCCATTACATTAGCCATCGTTCCCATTCATTTTACAGTAAGAGTGGAAGGAAATGTGTGAGAGCGATAGTTTGATCTGCATGATGCCCTCTGTTCCCTCTTTCATGATAGATGTGATGTTATGACTCATGAAAGAATGTTTTTTAATATGATGACTTTAATACGCTATTAAGATGCCTTAAAGGTATATGTTTACGAACTATGTTCTGATATTTGTCATTTATTATGAACACTTAAATTGATTTTCTTATTTTAAGATAATTGTCACACACGTTTTTTGTTTCAGGGCTCTTCCAACTCTTATGCTATCAAGAAGAAGGACGAACTGGAACGTGTTGCTAAATCTAACCGTTAATCCAATAAATTCAGTAATAATATTTCTGAATTCATTTTTTTTAATGATTCATTAAAAGTGGCTCATATTGACTCTTATCTGTACATGTCATGCTTTCGTCTGTTTCATTGGTAAGCTTGTCCATTATAGCTTATAGCCGGTGTAGTAGTAGTAGTAGTAGTAATATTCGTCGGGTTAATAACGACTTAGGCCTCATATTTGGGCCCATAGAGCGACCCCGACTTGACTGTCCTATGCCAGCCCATAGGACAGTGGACCTCCTGATTATAGTGGATTCCGAACCACTTGGGAAACAAAGTGAAGTCACACGATTAGTTCGGAGGTGACCAGGACAAGTCCTACCATGTTTCCCTACCGGCACTGTGCACACGTCCAAGTTATCTGCAGCTTTGAACCTGCTCTGGTCCGCTGGATTCAACTTGGTATGGCGGCCGGCCTTGTAGCCGGTGTAGGTTGACATCGAAAACGTATACCAGATTGCCAATGGTCAAAAATTCATATGGAAACAATACAAATAATGTCCGAAATCCATGGGTTCGTTGCCATTGGACAAGGGACCTATCGGCTGCTATAAGTTGCCCTGGGTCCATGAAAAGCCCTTAAATAAATAACTAAGGGTGTCTCTCATTGGTATTGCTAAGCGAATTTTGCGACTTTTGGTCCACTGTTATTGAGAATTGCACCATGATAATGTCCGTGAGCAGCCAAACGGTATATTAGACTCTTATCAGACATTCAGGTCTCCGGTACCCTCGGGCTCTTGCGCAAAGGAGAATACTAAGGCCATTATTTGAAAAGATGCGTACGTCTATGAGAATGGCTTGTCCCTTTTTCTACTTTTATATAAAAATAGGGGGCCTGGCATCACAACCGTTATAAAATACTAATAAAATAGAGATAAATGAAAACAAAAATTTGAGCGAAAGGATTTTCAACTGCGGGTCTACTGTCCTATGACATAGATTCTACGACAGCATTCACATAATTGCGTTCGACTCTCGGATCATATCATCATGAGACACTTCCACGGGACTCCCTCGCATGATACTTAGTTGGTGTATATATGCAATGATGCGTGCTAGGAACTATACTTAAAACTAAAACTATACTAAAAAATATATAAATTCATTTTAAAATTATACTAGACTTTCAAAACATATTTAATGTTACTTAGTGGAGTAAATGCTGTCTATTTTCAATATTTTCTAGCATGGAAATTACAATATGATTTTTTATAATCAAAATTTTTATGCGTGAAGAACTCATTGCGTCATTACAATACGACTGTAGTGTACTCGAAAGACGCATAACTTTGGATCTGCAGGCGTATTATCCATAATTTCTTCAAAAAATAATTGTACAAAACACAAATGTTTGGTTGGGAAAGCAACCTGTTACTCTAATTAACCCCAAAAGCATACTTACCTGAAGTAAGAAAGATAGATAGAAAGGTTCCTTCAGAAAAAGAATGTTTTATCACGGTACTTTTTCATGAAAACTGAGTTTTTATTATTATTTTACTACAATCAAGGGGCAAGCGACATATTGTGTTTTGTTAATATTGATTAACGACAAAAATATGATTTTAAAGAAAATCTTTAGAGCCATTTTTGAGAAAGCATTTTTTTAGGGTAAAGCCTGTACCTCCAAAGATCCTGCGGAGCTTTTTATTTTCGAAAACCGAAAGCATTCTCCGGTTCTGATCAGTCAGTGTCCATTATTCGGCGCCATATAGAAGTACAGGTTTCAGTAGAGTTTTGTAGGTAAACGCGAGGGATATGACGCACATTTTGAAATTCCTCGAATACTAATACCTCAGCTATTATTACCTGTTCTCCTATCGCTACCTCTATCTTTTGGCGATATTATAAAATAATTATAAGCATTTTGTGAAGAAACTTACTACTATTATCTATTTTTTTCTAAAAGCCTACTTTTGCGTCATATCCAAAACCGGGTTGGGGATATGACGCATGCATGTAGAGGGATATCGCTTATGGGAGTTACCATGTAGTTTTGCAAAATATAAAAAAACATCGAAGTTATTCAAGAAATGTAATGAAATTATCAAATTAAACGACTAATCGATGTTGGGAATCGCTCCATGAATGTATAGTATCCCCGACGTACACATTGTCTTCTCCGGAATGGAATGACCTGCAGCAGCTGCAAAAGCGCTTTGGGGGTCCACCGCCGACCACTTCCCTCGTACGCTTTTTGATTTGTAGTTGGGCATTTCTGAAAAACAAAAGAAAATTGAGTTAAAAAATAATATAACTACAGCGTGAGGAATATGGCGTGCGTCATATCACTCACCCTATGCACTGCGTCATATCCCTGAAAACACCGCCATTTCCTAAAATATTGTTTACAACAAATTAGAAAGTGGTGTTGAGCAAACAATATAATACAACTTGTGCTTAAATATATATTAATAAATATCATTCATAAAATTAGTCAATTTATCAAAAGAGTGCTCGTAAACGAGCTTTCAAATGAGCACATGTAAACTTTAATGGCGTCTTATCTCCGACAAACAAATTTCGGCAATCTTCCCGCTCAAACGGCTCAAGTCAGACTTGTGAAAACTGTCGCATTCTGGTGACAAACACTAAAACTACACCCTAGCTACCCGTAGCATCTGGATCAGGGCCGTATCCGAGATCGAGAATGTGCGTCATATCCCTAACCGCGTCATATCCCTCGAGTTTACCTTAACCGTATTTTTGTGGACCATGAAAGAAGTCGGGAGTTAAAAAGTTGTCTTGTCTGAAAATAAGCAGCATTTGCACTTTTTATTCGGCTTTTGACGTCAGCGCTGGTGTTATTGTCATCGGTTACGATGGAACCGAGATATCGGAAATTGCTGACTTGTTCGAATCTGTTGACCTGATTAGGGTTTTCTCTTCCCATGCGCATGTACTTAGTCTTGATACAGTTAATCGACAGTCCCATTCTTCTCGCTGCAGCTTCTGGGCTACCAACCAATTGTTCCGCTTCGGCAAGAGTCATAGCCATAATATTCAAATCGTCCGCATATCCGAGGATATTAAGTAGTTCCCCAAGCTTGACACCGCCAGGTAAATCCGCTAGACTTCGCACCACTCTTTCAAGGACCAAGTTGAAAGGAAGGGGTGATTGTCCATCCCCTGTTTTACCCCGCTGATAATATCGAAGAGCTCAGACACTCCTACGTCCGTCTTCACTCTAGCTGTGATCCCTCCACACATACTTTTGCCATTTTGCTGAGCTTAGCTGTGGCCCTCAAAATCCAGTGAAATCCCGAAATCGAAAATATTGGCCACCATCATAAATCTTTTTATATGCTTATGATTAGGAAAGCAAAAACAATAGTTCTGATTTGAAAAGGTGCTATGCGGATGCAGGAATGAATGATGAATCCTTCATTTTATTACTATTAGCTTTAATAAGCAGCATTTCGGCAGACACGAGCCTTGTGGCCATTGAAAATTTTCAAGAGTTTCGAAATTAGGCGCCAACTATGCTACTAGTGACACGCTTTTTTGGTTTTTTTCTTTCTACTACCACGCGGTGTGATGAAAAAATTAAAAAATGTCCGATCCAGTCCAGACGGCCGACTGGGTTTTGTTGTTTACAATGCATTTGTGAATTTTACATTTAATTATTAAGTGACTATCGCATTATTATATTTAGTTTTTAATTGACTAATTAATCGTGATCAAAGTGACTAATCATTGCCATTCAGTTTGTGGCATAGTGTTGCTATAAATTTTGCTCTATTATTGTTGAAATATGATTGTGTAACCATAACCAAACAAACAAGTTTTTCACTAGAATTCTATATGAAATATTAGCTTAAACTTGTTAAAATGGCTCCAACACGAAGCCGTGTAAGTTCTAAGAAGCAACAGCCGGAAATAGGGCTGTATATGGAATGTGAAGACGAAGAATTGACACCAGCGCAGAAGTCAGTATATGCTAAACAAAAAACAGCATTCCAGAATTTTAATAAAAAACTGAACGATTACTTAAAGCGAGTGAATGGAGAATTGATTATAAAAGATGAAGATTTCAGTCTATTTGAAGTTAATCATACGTAAGTACTTCATAAGTTTTAGGTGGTTATAATAGTAAATTAAGCAGATGCCAAGTCACGATAAGCAGTAAAAAACAAAAATTCTTCACGTGCGAAACAGGGGACTAAATACTAATGTATAAGTGAAAAAAATATATTTCCCACACAAACACAAATGCCTTCACCAAATAAACTTAAATAAAGAACTGCGTTGAAGAAATAGAGGTTAAGGAGGAGCACCAACACCTTGGGGCTTGGGCAGGTATTGGAAAGTAGACTAACATGGCAGAATCGAATAGATTATACATACAAAATAATAATTAGATCAGGATGTTATGCCGTACAAAAATTGTAATATTGCCTTCCCCTGTAAAGCCTAAGAATGATTTACTATGCATTAATAGAATCGGCGCTAAAAATATGGACTCATTCTTATTTTCCCCGGGCTCTCTATAATGGTTCATTATATTTCATTATAAATGATAATTATCTTTAGCAGGGCCACTACTCAAAGATCATTCGATAAGCCTGACGTATTAATTTCTTTTTTTAAATATGTTGCACTTTGCCCGGGGTTACAGAGCAGGGAATAAAGTGAAACAAAGTGACATGCAGTAAATAAATTACAGTTAAAGAGTAGGTAGGTAAGGAATCCTGTAAAATAGCTATAACATCGGACCCAGTTTTAGTTAGATATATTTTGCTCAGAATAATGCGAGGTATTAGAGTATTAGGTAAGTGTTTAAGAAAATTAAGGTCTTCAGTGACTTTATAAGATATTTATTTATATTTTTTGGTTCCTTTCAGAGTTGCTCCTCCACCAGCCCCCGTTATACAAATGGTCTCTCCTCAGCAGTACCCCATACAACAGGGTAGCTCATTCTTGGTCGTTGTGCCTCAGCAGCAGTCAATTCAACAGCAAGCGTCTGCGGCCGTGCCACAAGTTGCAGAAAGGATGGGGGTATATTATTATTAGAAAGGCTTTTTATGAGCGTAGAAGTACTTGTATAACAAATACAAATATGACCAGCCAGAGCCGGATCGATTCCCGCCGGTTCTGATCTGATGAGAAATTTTTCATGTGAGCAAGTCCTGGCAAAACCGTAGTATACTGCTACCGATTGTAACTGCGATAAACCAATTAACTAGCGACAAGCCAGCTGCAAAAATCTGCTGCAGTAGACTTTTACCAGGCTTTGCATCATTTCCCCGTTTGCTACCATGACAAATTTCTCAGCAGATTTATGAATCGTCCCTGTGTACCGGAGCTATAAGCCTACTCATGCGACAACACGATGACGGTGATGTAAGTTAATGGCGTAATATTCCATTGCTTAATTGATGATATTTCTTTATTGATATTTCTACCAAATCTATTTTGTCTTTTTAGACTGGTAGACCATCCCGTCAGCCTAACACACAACCATCATCAGCACCTCTCATCTTAAACAAGCCAGCCCAGGCACGTACCAGAAGCAGCGCCAAATGTGTCGATCCCGAGCCGACACCAACAGCTGGAACGACCCGGGGCACGCGGAACGTACGGTCACTGCTATCTCCCGTATCGTCTGCGCCTACACCTGTCACAAAGATGGAGATCCCTGAGGTCCCCACCGCGTTTGTCCCGCCAGTCGCCCCTGCCTCCTATTTTATCGCGATAAAAGGTGTCGCGCCGATACCGCCACAGATGAAGCCGAGCGAGTATTGCGCGTACGGAGGACTGGTCGCGGGGCTGAAGAATACGAAAAATGCGCCACTAACCACTGGTAAGTTTAAGACTTGGAATTTATAAAAAAGAAGCAAAATCTTTAACTGTAATGAAGCAATAGAATCCGAGATGATATGCTGTGGTCGATCTGAAAGCGTACTTCCAAACGTTTCGCAGCAACAGTTGCTGCTGAGCCTGCGAGACACAATCTTTAGAAGTCTACGCAGTGCCACTGAAGATGTTGATCGCAGATGTTGATGTGGGGGCTGGTAGACCTGCGAATGTGGGCAACTGCAAGACGACAACCACCTTCTAGTCTGCTCAAGGCTTGAACAAGCTGTGTCCCATGCGGATGTTATTGAAGCCAATTACAAAGCCATCCAGGCCGCAACATCATCTAAAGACTGATTGAGATTGAGAGGGTGTAAAGAAGTATTTTCCTGTCAGTTTCTGTTACCTGTGGCCACTGTCTGCAAACTGTGCGTCGGAATTGGTATAATGTACGTAAGGTGGTACTTACTTACTTAATGAGTCCGGGCTTATGATACGTTGCTCCAACATCAAATCAAATCAAATTTATTATTAAATCAAATCAAAACAACATTTACAATATTAAAGAACCGGTCCGAGTTCACTCGAACATGCTTTCCAATTTATCAAAATTATTAGATAGAGAAAATTAGTAATTTTATGGCAAATATTTTTCCTATGGTTAAATTTCCGATATCTCGGGGGGGGGGGGGGGGGGGGGGGCGGTTGTCCACCTGACGTCACTGGAAGTGAGGTAAATTCTCGATAGGTCAAACAAACACATTAATTACCACACAGCAATAATGGCAGGGCATGCAATGCATTTGAGCGCGAATTTTCTATCATTTTTTTCAAAAAATAATTTTTTGGGCAAAACCAAATATTTTTTTGGGAAAGCAACCTATCCGGTTTCGTTACTCAATTTAACACCTAAAACATGCTTGAAGGTAGAAATCATCGATAGAAAGGTTTCGCATTTTTTAGTCATTTTTTCATTAAAATTTAGTTATTTTTATTTTTTTACCCCCAGAAGCAAACTATCAAGGGGCAAGCGACCCCCCGCATTTTGTCAACATTAATAACGACTACAATCTACGAGAATTTAAAAGAAATCGTTGGAGCCGTTTTTGAGAAATAATTTTTTTAGACGTTTTTTTGGAGTTTTTTGAAAATAAAACCCCCCCAAATTGAGTTAGCCCAAAAAAAAAAAATGGTCCCGAGGTATGATTTTTGTGAACCTACATGCCAAATTTCACTCAAATCCACTGAGTAGTTTGCCCGGAAATCGACGAACAGACAGACAGACCGACAGACAGACATTTTGTAAAAACCACTTTTTTGGGTTGCTGGGACCTCAAAACGTGTAAATCCGTTGAAATCTCGGAATCGAAAATTTCGACCATCACAAAGCTTTCCATATACTACGTATAAATTGGAAAGCAAAAAGAATTGTTGGCTTCGATAAGATCCGCTTGGGACACAGCTTGTTCAAGCCTTGAGTAGACTAGAAGGTGGTTGTCGTCTTGCAGTTGCCCACATTCGCAGGTAGGGTGAGGTAGTTGCGCTCCAGGTGAACTTTCTTTCTTGATGTGAGGGCGCTGTACACTAAAGGTACTACTGGTACATGTCATTTATCATCTATCTTTTTCTTGTGAGACTTATTCTTCTGGACGCTCAGATTATTATTTATATTGCAGTGAATCCTTCTGAACCTGATTCAAATGAAGTGACTATTGGAAAAATGAAGTCATATCCCAGTCTGATTATTACCGCGCGGCCTCACCTCCTATCCAAGACTATGGCCGTTAACGCGCAGCTGGAAAGAGCCAACCTGGGTTAGTAATTAAGAGGACATTTAAGTACCGTAAACCGGGGCGAAGTGAATCAGTTTTGACGGTTTTCTAAACATTTAAGGTGCTTAAAATGTGAATTTTACTCACTGACTCACAGAGAGCATTGCTTATTCATTCGTTAACATACTCCTGTTATATTAGACCTTATCAACAATAAAAAAATAGTTTATGACCCAGTGGAGGGTATGGGGTGAAGCGAATCACACCTTAAAATCGCTGTCTGATTCTCTTCAGCCTGCCCTGGGTTGATGGGAATCGCATTATTTTTGCACTGAATTTCCAACACATAACAATTAAAACGTTCCCGCATACATAGGCGTAGCTGTCTGCGCAGCAAGTAATACTACGCGTTTTTTTGTGCAAAGTCGATATTCACAGGAACCGTCGATCGTAGAGCTGTCAAAATATTATATATAAGCAGGAATGCTCACTCTACGTTACGATTAATGTTCAAAAATTATGGGCAATCTGTTTTGGAAAGAGGTGCATATCATATATTAAAAGCAACTTGCGCCGGGACATCGCGTTGACAGGACAGGACATGACTACCTCCAGAGCCAACTGCACAGAATAGGTATCGCTGAGTCATCCGAATGCCCCCTCTGCTATTCAACTGCACTGGCATTGAGGTAGAAAACCGAACTGAGACACAGGAGGGATTGGCCCAACTCTACTATGCGGCAGGGCGTCAAATGGCCTACCAGCCAAAGAAGGGCATTGGCTGAAGAAGAAGATATATTGAAATGCTCAGAAAGAATTCTTCTGTTTGTCCTAACATTTTTGACAACGCTACGATTGCCATTTCATGACATACTTGATTTTTTTCACTTTTTCCCCTCCGATTTCCTACTGCTTACTGCGGAAAAGGAAAACTATACATAAATTTAGAAGATTGCGACAAATATTCGACCGTATTATTATTATTGTTATATTATTTAGTGAGTTGAGCTGACATAGATCTTTGGACCCTTTGAATAGTATAATTATTGCCTTCACATCCGAGTCATCCATACTGTGGCCATTGCCAATTAATCAACGGTAGAAAAACAGCAGTTTAACCTAGTTAGCAAAGTTAATCATGTCCATCAATGGCATGTCAATCAGATCGACCTGGTCTGGAACACAACCTTAGATTATTCTGAGGCGCGATCTATTCTATTATTGTATTATCGTTGGTTACAATACATTGTCCGATTTAAATTACGTACGCAATTTTGTAAATATGTTTTTTGTTAAAATTAAGAAGTATTGTATATATTGTATATTACAGATGTGCAAGTGAAGGGTGTCCTCATGTTCACGCCCGCCAAATTCACAGAGTGGCTCATTCAAAAGGGACTGATTCACAACAAGCGATTCTGTAACGTCCACGTGACCAAGGTGACGTTTATGCCGGTCCCGCTCAAGTTGGGCATGTACAGTGAGGTGAACAAGTTCCCGTATTCGGGCGGCTACGTGTGGATCGGTGATTGCTGTCCGAATGTTTACGTGTCGGTAGGTACCAGCCCCAACAATAACAAGCACAAAACTGTTGTGACTGGAGTGTCTTGCGCTAAAGGCACCTGCGCATACTTTTTCCTATTATTTTTTGCATTTAAAACGTGACCATTATCATTTAAATCACATTTACATGCATTTAATGTACTTACAGTGTGTCGTAAACGGAGCTTCATAAAACTTTCTGTGTGTTTGCGCTCTAGGCCCGGTGCACTTGGACGTTTCGCACGCCGGTGACTCGCTGGCAAATTTGTCATTATTGCAAATGGGTAGTTGGAAAACCAAAGTCAACTTGAAGATATCTGCGACTGGCTTGAAGCCACACGTGCACAGTTTTCCCCCCGACACGTCCATGACATGCCAGCTCACTAACAATTTATCATTTTTGAAGCACTTGTTATGGACCTACTTATAGTACCCATAGGTCCCTTGTCCAATGCCAACGACCCCATGGATTTCGGACATTATTTTTATTTATTATTATTTATAGCTCACTAACAATTTATCATTTTTGAAGCACTTGTTATGGACCTACTTATAGTACCCATAGGTCCCTTGTCCAATGCCAACGACCCCATGGATTTCGGACATTATTTTTATTGTTTCCTTATGAATTTTTGAACATTGGCAAACTGGTATACGTCCTTGATATCAACCTACACCTGTTGTATGCGATAATGGACAAGCTTTGACAATATCTTATCATTGATGCAATGAAACAGGCGAAAGCATGACTTAGCCAAGTACAGATACGAGTCAATCTTCAGGAGTAGACTCGGTGGCTTTGCAGCAACCATTCACCATTCCCATTTCCTCCGATGACAAATGTCTCAGCGAGTCACTGGCAAATGTGCAAATCGTCTGTGTGTACCGAACACATTTCTTTAATTTCGTTTTCAATGTATTGCATGATTTTAAAGGGGCGGGAAAAACTAAACATATGGGCTATGTTATTATATACAGTGTATGGAATAATAGCACATGCTCATCCCTTGAACCAGCAGTATTCCAAGGATTCGGAGGCTCGCCCGACCGGCTCATGCACCGCTGGACCTGCCAGGACCATTATAAATAAATAAATGATGTCCAGAACGTTCTCCAGTGGGTCAAGGTGGACTCTGGTCTATGACAGAAACGTCTTTGGGCGTATTTTAATGTGATAACTGGCTGTTTTGGGGTGTAGGTGTTCCAGGGATCTCTCTTCGAAGGCTCGCCCCATCCACCCACAGTGATACTAAAGCTGTTGTATCACTGGGCATGCCAGACCAACGTCCAGAACGTTCTGCAGTGGGTCCAAGTGGACTCTCTCTACGTCAGGAATGTCTATGCCGTGTTGCGAGCCACCTGTTGCGAGGTCGTTCGCGAACGCTACGGGAAGATCGGTGGCTCTAAAAATAAAATTGAAGTAAGTATGATTGGTGGCATAGTAAAAGTAGGGGACTCGTTTCAATACTTGGTTAAGTCGAACTAAAACCTGCTATAATGTCAATGGTAAGCATGTCTAAGCTTTCCCGATGGCGCTTAAAGATTGGATTGGTTGACATTGAGGTGTGAACCAGTTCGCCAGTGGCCAGAAATGCATTCGGAAACAATACCAATCAAATGAAACGATATACGTATAACGTAATGACAAGAGCTAACGGCTGGAGTCAGATGGTGAAGCAGTATATCGTAATTCGGGCTGAAAGCATTCCTGTTGCTAATAAGTTTCCAAGATGTACAATCTTAGTTCTACGTAGAGCTACTGAGGATGTAACCCGCAGATGTTAACGAAACGATGGGAAGTACACTTTCAGATCGACCACTACCCATCCGTCCAGATTCTACTGCTTTATCACGATGAGAAACCTCAAGTAATAATAACATTACAATATACAATATTCTAATAAGCCATGGGCTTAAAGGCAATTACAATACAAGCAACTATTCTGAATGGCCAATCGTTCCTTTGTCTTTGTTGAATAATTAAATAAATAATGACTTTTTGCTTTCCAATTTATACGTAGTATAAGGAAAGCTTTGTGACGGTCGAAATTTTCGATTCCGAGATTTCAATGGATTTACACGTTTTAAGGTCCCAGGAACCCAAAAAAGTGGTTTTTACGAAATGCCTGTCTGTCTGTCTGTGCGTCGATTTCCGGGCAAACTACTCCGTCGATTTTGATGAAATTTGGCAATGGCAAATTTGAAATGTAGCAAGTGTTTGTTATAGGTTGGCGTCATCAGTTTGGGAACTTCTCCGCAAGAAGGCGGCACCCGTCGAGTCAAGTTTGAAGTAATGGGGGCCATGAATCACGAGACCAATCAATTGCGATTGAGAGCCATCCCGCCAGCCAATCCGGTAACGGTTTAACTATATTGTATTCTAGTTCTTTTACTTTAAATGCCTCTTCTATCGAAGATTGGTGATCATCATGGCAATGTTGACCTTGGAAACTGCTCCCCGAACCACTGCGTCAGGTTTTTCAACCTGGATGTTCTTCTTCTGCCGGGAGCCCTCAGTCCTTCTATCTTCCCTTTGATTATTCCATGGAAAAGGCGGTACTTTCCGTTTAAGCAATATTAATCATTATTACCAAATAAAATAAATAAATAAGCATTTATTTGCAAACAGACAAAGTGCAATAATATGCAAATCTTGATCAATCAATCAACATCAATAGTCAGCTCCTGTCTGCCAGGGAGTGATACGTGAACCTCCTCCACTTCTGATTATTCAACACATCCTCTGGTACCAGCGCAGCGCCTCTCTCTTGAAATCGCCTTCAGTCTGCTTACTATATCTCTTCCTTGCCTTGGTCTTCCTCTTCTTCATTTCTGCTTCTAGCCAATTCCTCAAATACTATTTTCATTCGCTTTACGTGTCCGAACCATTGCAGCTATCCTCACGCTATCTGCTCCATTATTGGCTCCTCCGAACTTTCTTCTGAGCTTTGTCCCCTGACGGACACTTTTGAAGATAGTCAATATTATCGTAGTTTTTTAAGGCCGGTACTCGAAAAAAAAAAATAACTTCAATGGTAAACAGGAGCTAATTTTTCATGATGATGATGACTATTGAAGTCATTGTCTCCTTAAAGTTTCCCCATAGTTTACAAATGCATTATATATACGTATGTTTTGTTTTTAGAGAGAAAAACAGGGAAAGCGCCGGTTCAAACAAATTCTGGAGCCTTTGGTGGAATGGTTGCACAAGGACTCTGTTATATTAACGGACTTCACAGTCGACAAAGAGACACTGGTGTCTCTTGGCTTTAAATACGTCCACCAATCCGCAAACACCGATGAGAAGCCTATGAATGAGAATGTCATGAGTTACCTGCAGCGTATTGTGCCAAAAGTCTTTCAGGTATGCATTTCTAATGGCGTCGCCATTGCACTCTGGCAATTGTGTGAGGTGACTGTTGAGTGACTATCCGTAACATAGAAATCCAAGAACTAAATCCAGTAATGGAACATCAGACAGGAGCATCATTAAGAAAAAAGTAGCTGCGAACAACTTAAGCGTAGGGCAAGGCTCTGTTATTGGACCACTATGCTATCTCCTCTACTCACTCCTTGACAGTGATGAAAACGAAAGGCTGATGCTTGAGGACGATACTACGCTGATCATAACTGGTCCTTCAATAAAAGAAACTGAGATAAAGTGCACTAAGCAGCTAGATAATGACTTCGATGGCCAGGTGGTAGCATTTTTGTATTTGTGTGAATCTCTACACTGCATGCAATCGGAGACGTGTCGTAACTCAACACGGGTACTAACCTACAGAGGTGACTGAAGAGGTCAAACGGATACATTCATTAAATTGATTGTATGCAATTAACCTTTTAAAGAAAAAAAAATGAAAAAAAAATGACATCAGAATTGAATTTGCCATACATGAGGCTCTTGCTAAGGCGGGGTTTCCACCGACCTGCTAGTGCTAAATACAAATACGGTGACGTGGTAACAGACATCCAAGACTTAGGCGGGGTTTCCACCGACCTCGCATTGCAGAATGCAAATGACATTGACGGAAATGTTTGTTTTACTCTATGCCATAGTTAAAATTGATCAATGATCATAGAGTAAAATCACAAGCAAACAAACTAAAATTATAAAATGGATTCATGGGATATGGTAAGTACAAACATTTTAATAGATTTCTATAAAAAGAAAAATTCTAATTTCCGTCAATGTCATTTGCATTCTGCAATGCGAGGTCGGTGGAAACCCCGCCTAAGTCTTGAATGTCTGTTACCACGTCACCGTATTTGTATTTAGCACTAGCACGTCGGTGGAAACCCCGCCTAAACGAAACCAAAAAACAACTAACAATATTCTCTAATAAAACTTGACTAAACTGACCTCTCTGTAGTCAGGCGCATTAGCTCTATGTATCCTCAGGATGGTACTCTTTAAGCCTACCACTCACTTGTAATGAGCTATATAAGGTAGGTGTAAGGGTTAGCTCACGACCCTAGACCAGAGTGTAGGAAATATACAATATTAGCGGGCCTGCTATGGCGATTATTATTAATCTTAATCTAGGATGAAATTAGGTTAATACTAAACGGCATAGTAGGCCCGCAGATGGTCGACGACCTAACGGTATTGTTTACTGATTTCAGAACACCACATTGCACCACTTATCGGTGCCCATAATTCAGCAGTTTTTAGACGAACTGGTGTGGCGCGAACGATGGGGTCCTATAGCTGCTGAAGCGTTCAACAACATCATCTCTGACTTTGCTTACTTGATGAGCAAGAACTATGACGGCGGGTTGCTGAAGAGACTTATTGCTGTTGCTGAAAACCCTTTTAGAGCATCACCGGCTCTTGAAGTCACTACTTCTACATCTGAGGTATTCTCGGTGACAATCCTAAGTCCTACCAACGCTTGGAAAGTATACTGAATGGCACATTTATCTGCCATTGCTTAGCTGCGCTGTGTACTATTCGTTACCGGGATTATGAGAGCCGCCCTAAGTTTATAAATAGACCATGTCATGAGCACCACTAAGCATATTAGCAAATTCAATTCACGGGGCCCAGTGCGGCCCCGTGAGTTGTGGTTGCTGTTGTATTTATTGGTTAACCTAGAAGTGGTCTTTTTATAATTCACCCTCGATACAAATTTAGCTTGTCGACGAGTGTGTTTGGTTTTGTAGAAGCTCGTAGGTAGCACTTTAAGATGATTGATAGTTGCACCACGCTTGCAACCGTCATTACGGTCAACCAACTCCTAAATGCGATTACTTGACAGGGGTTTTGCATTATTTCAATGGCAATCTTTATCTTCTATAATTAGCCCCAGTTGCCCGGGTGTGATGATGAGCCTCCTCCATTTGCTTTGTCATACGTCTGACGGGCTTTTCTAATAAACTTTATTTCTTTTCTAATAAACTTTATTTCACCCGGTCCCTCTGTTTGGAGCAATACAAATATGCATTTCTTTGCAAGATTTCCTGCTGTAAAACCCCACTGTTTTCCACTTACATTTTCAAATTTTTCCCACCGGGGGAGACCCCCGGACCCCCCTCTTTGGGTTAAATGCAATATTATTGTTATGAATCAGCATTCGTTTGTAAGATTTGTACAATCGATACTTTAGTGCTGTTAAATGCATAACGGCCATTCTCATGAAAGTGTGACCAAGCGGTAATATGGATTAGGCTCAATTTAATTCGTACTTGACGTAGTATATAACACAAATTTTTAATTTTATTATTATTTATTAAAATATTGCACTGCGACTGAGCCTTTACAGACTTTGTCATACCTCGATGTTAGTTCGGTCCATTTCCCATGAAATCATCAAATTTATCTAAAAATATTCGTCAAGTATTTTATTAAAGCTATGTAAAGTAGAATACGCCAGATAACTTCGCTTGGTCAAGATTTGTCAAATTTCCGCGTAATAATAAAAAATGCTCGATTTTAAGCTCCAGTCCCCGTTATGCCAGTCCACTATTCGCAAGAACTGGGATACATTTTCAGGAATGCGGACAAATCTAAGTTATGGCTTTGGCTTTCAAATGCAAGGAAAACATGGAAAAAGTATAGACAGAAAAAAATATGAACGAGATGAGCATGTCCCGACTGACAATCAGAAGAGCACTTCCACTCAAGTTTCACGAAACTGTTTTTTCTTCAGATATTTTAATTAGGCTTAGGGGAGCCTAGACATGGTACCCGTTTAGTTCAGTCCCTTCAAAAGCTATCACCGGTCCTTTCTCAGACCGTTTGTGTTAGCCCAGTCCTCTGAAAAGTTATACCCAGTCCTTTTTTCCAAATATTGCTTAAAATAAAATAAATTAAGCTACGCCAACCTATCTGTTATTTCTTGGAAAGTAAATTGAAGGTAAAAAAATTATTTTGAACGGATTTTGAGGTTTTATAACTTTGGTTCTATTTTCATGCTTATGATCACACTTTCATGAGAACCCCACTATTTGGCACTTGTATTTTGAAATTTTTCCCCCGGGGGAGACTCCCGGGCGCCCTCTTCGGGTACATGCAGTATAATTTCTGACGCGATCAGCCCAGGGGGACTTTTGGCCGCTCTGACAACTTCCCTCCATCTTTGTCGATCCTCAGCAGGCGCTGTCCAAACTGCTGCCTCGACGCCAACTCGAAGGAGGTCCTCCTATATTCCTATGCTATCTAAGCCGTCGTAATGATGACAATACGATTTAGTCCGTATAACCGCAAAATGTTAGCCTGCGTTCGCACCGAAACTAAATCTTCCAATAAATTGACGTTTGATGTGCCTATGCTATCATATATACGAATAACACCATAACCTCTAAAGAATACATTAGATACAATTGAATTCTCAAAATATAAATTTACAATAGATAGGATCACTGTCGCCACAGCCACCCCCGAAAAAAATCCTGGCTACGGGCTTGTGTATATGTATTAAGATGCCAATGGTCCACATCAAAGAACACTAGCGACAACACTATGGGGGGGGGGCGGCAAATTCGACCGTTACCCCCCGTTAAAAAAGTCTGTATCCGCCTCTGCCACAGACAAGTTCCAAACTGTCCAGATTACAATTGGTCACTTTGCGCGCCATTTTTCAACACCTTACATACCCCAAAAAAACGGCTCCAACGATTTGCTTTAATTTCACATACAGAATATTGCAGTTCTTAATAATGAAAACAAAATACATTATGTCGCTTGCCCTTTGACAGTTTCCTTCTGGGAGCAAAAAAAAACAACTCAATTATCATGAAAAATTAAATAAATAAAAAACAGCGGAACGTTCCTATCGATGCTTTCTAACTTCAGGTATGTGCTAGGTGTTAAATAGAGCAACAAAACCGACTAGGTTGCTTTCCCAAACAAAGTGTTGCTTTTGAATAAATAAATAAATAAAAATTCGACGAAATTATGGCTAAGTCATGCCTTAACGCATTAAATGCCCTGCCATTATTACTGTGTCCCTAATGACACTTATACTATACTATACTTCATCGGGTGAAACTGCGAAGAAACTTTAACGAAAGCAGGAAGAGTATTAATAACAGTGAAAACATGGCTAGACCAAAACCAACTTACCAACATATACAAGACTGAATTCATAACCTTTAATTTGACGGCAAATGGACAACTATTACCTAACACTCCACTCTTGACTAGACCAGATAGCAACTGCCAATGTATATATACATTTCGACCATCACAAAGCTTTCCTTTTACTACGTATAAATAGGAAAGCAATATTTTTTTGTTTGTAAACAATTGCTCTGGCATCGTTTGATCACAGAGGGAGAAGCTGATTTTTTCCAACATGGCAGAGTAACACATGTGTGTACGAGTCGCAATGTACTTACGTACTAGCCATCGCCCAGCCTTGCCAGGTTAGCCATTTGGTTACGCGCTGACCAACTATCTCCTTGCTGTTTCTCGAAACTTGTCGCAACGTACAAACTCCTAGATGACAAACATCTCATTTTCAACATTCTCACACGTATTTATCCGTTTTTAGGGAGATTCATCTACCTATTTGTTTTTCTTTTAATCTACCAACTACAGAAAACTTCAAGTACTTCGTCTAACAATTTCTCATTGACAATCCAGAATACTAATCTCGAGTTCTTACATGATATAATTAATGCAATTTTTCTCTATGCTTCTTACTGTTCCGACGAATTCCAGGTCATTTATTTATTTATCGTACAATTTATAATTTATTGTATAATTACAAAGACTTTCACGGCCAGAGTTATACGTGACGAAGTAGTAGAATCCAGGATGATAGGCCGTGGTCGTTCTGAAAGCGTACTTCCAAACATTTCGTCAACATATGTGGTCGGCATCTTCAGTGGAGCTGCGTAGACTTCTAAGATTGTATCTCGGATGCTCAGCAGCAACTGTTGCAAACAGTTGAGATACAATCTTAGAAGTCCACGTAGTTCCACCAAAGATGTCGACCGACGAGCGCAGATGTCGACGAAACGTTTGGAAGTGCGCTTTCAGAACGACCACGGCCTATTATAATGTATTTTTACTGTATTCTAATTTAATTTAAGGAAACCCACCCAATCAGCAAATGTATTTCTCTTTTGTTCAGGCCCCATTACGGGATGTAGCCTAACCGGTTCAAATTGAAAATTGTAATGGTTATCTTGGATGTTTTCTTCATCAAATATATTTGATTTGTTTTAATTCTAGGCTATAGATTCCAACAAGAAGCACGCATATCGGTTCTTTGTTTAAAGCTACTTTTACTTTTTTACTTTTCCTCGCTTTTATCCCCAAGAGGGGTGAGCGATACGGCATGTTCGTTCCTTTTTTTAAGCTGTTTAAATCTATTTTAGACTTCAGTTGCGACAACCAGTACATCGTCAGTAACTAAGCGTACCCGCAAACAGAAGTTACAACCAGAAGACGACGTTGAACTACCTGCGGTGGTGAAAAAGAAACCTCCCCAGAAGGAGGAATGTAATATTGTTGCACGTTGGGCGGTTCCACAGCCTGAGCCTTCATTGACCAACCCTGTTCTGGCGTTTCTGGTAAAGAAATCCGACAAAGATGTCGAACTGGAAAAGTTCTACTATGGGACGTTGTCTGGGGAAGAGATTGGGGAGAAGAAACCTGGCAACATTGTTAAAATCAAGGTAAATGAACTGGTGTGTTTTATAGCTTCATAAGCCTGGGTTGCATTTTCTCACCGGGAGCTTGGGGAGTTCGTTCGAGTTGAACCTCAGAACATTTGTTTCGGAACTTTGTCTATAAATGTGTCTGAAGAGGTAAAAGCTGGCAAATGTAAATATGGTGTATTTAACAATGCTACGGTTGTTTCAACCAAACTTTTGGCCGTTGTTGTTTGGTTTTTACGAAATGTCTGTCTATCGGTCTGACTGTCTTTCGTCAATGTGCGGCAAATTTCTCGGTGGATTTAGTTGAAATGTAGGTCTACAAAAATCACGCCTCTAGAGAAAGCTGGCAAATGTAAATATAGTGTGTATTCTAATTCTACGATGGTTTCAACCAAACTTTTGGCCGTTCTTGCTTACACGTGGAGAATAGAAGGGAAAGCTAGCGCTTCATAATTATTTTAAAAAGATAGGTATGCAACCGCTCAAGTAATTTTATTATTAAAACGTTAGTACGACAGGGTGACTTGTCTCACGATATTTCGTGGAATCTTGACGATAAGTCTTCGTCTTGTCGATCTTATAAGCTTTACAGCTTCGTTTTGTTTATTAATTTCAGTGTCCTATTTGTCTCAAAAATTTCACGGACTGTCTACTGCTAATGAAGCACGTATTGCTCCATCTGCAGCCCAGTCCGAGACTGTCCAGCCAGCTGAGCACAATCAATCAGTGCGGATTATGCTTTGTCGGATTCCGAACTGAAAAAGCCGCAAGTGAACACGCCGCTAATGTAAGTCTTCTTCCTCTTCTCTACTGTTCCCCTCTTCATATTCTTCTTCTTCCGCCTTTTCAGCCTTTGATGCGCTTTGCCCTGCTCAACAAGACTCATCCAGTTGGTTGCCCAGATATAATTTTTTTTTTTTAATTTTACAATAACTCGTGATAAAAATAGATATTAATAAGAGCCACTGCGGCACTGTATCTGGCAGCGCTGCCGCATTATGGCATGACAGCATCACACATTAGCTCAATATAAAAGCAGAACCTACCATCCGGAGCGTTACCGGATCTAAATCGCTGACAGGTAGGCCTGTCAGCCTGCGCTGCATGAGAGCAAAGCTCAGAGTCATTCTATCGTGGTCGGGTATTAGAGTCCTTCCTTCTTTTATCCTTTATCCTCTTCGATTGTTATGTGATCTCTCCGTGTTATTATGTATATTAGCATTCTTCTATAGCACAAAATATCGAGACATGTGGACATGTTCCAGGACATGTGGAGTAGTGGTTCGGTCTCTGACTTTCACCCGAAAGGTTGTTGGTTTAGTCCCCCACTTGCTATATTTTCTGGCTTTGCTTCGGAGATGGTCCCCGGCCTTTCTAGTTGAATGTAAGGGAGGACTAATTAGCCCTTACTCCGCTTACTTAGTAATAGAATAAGTCATTATTTGGTTACTTATTTATTTTTGTCTTTCTCGAATGTGTACCATGTCTCGCAAGCATAAAGCTACAAACTAGTGTTTTAATCAGGTTTTTCCGTCACTAATATAATAATTATTAATATTGCTTTAAATTATGTTGCAGGTGCATACTCCTTCTGCTGATAAAGCGCATTTGATCTGTCAAATTTGTGAGAAACAGTTCCTGAATGGGGCCTATCTAATGCACCACATGCACCAGATGCACGTGGCGGCAGAATTACCGTATGCCTGTGGGGTCTGCCATATGAGGTCCAGCTCCTACAATATTGTTTTTAAACATTTTGTTGAGGTGTGTGTGCTGTTATAAATATAAGTGCAGGTAGTTTTATTTGTTTGTTGTCCAGCGCATGCTTTCAGGATTTCTGCTTTAAGCAAATCCTGTCAGCCTGGTCTGTTTCTTAACCTGAGGCATCCTTCTAATGGAAAATAGTATTTGATAAAAAGTAGAAACATGCTTATATCGTTGATAAGTACAGTTAGGTGTAAGAGAGGGCCCGGTATTATTATTTTGTCAATAAAGACGTCTTATTATTATTCTGGCAAATCAATAGAATCCGGGATGATAGGCCGTGGTCGTTCTGAAAGATTCTATTGCTTCGTCACGCCAGCCGTGAAAGCCTGTGTAATAATATTTGTTATTATTATTATTATCGTTTCACGTTAGAAAAAAATTAATGGATCGTTTATGCTCAAGGACAGTCCATGGCAGTTGGCTGGCTTAGAGGGATAACTCTTCATTTATTCTAATTATTTATTTCTCTATTTATTTGCAGGAGCATCGTAACGCGCATCATATGTTCTGCCCCTACTGTCTGATTTCTGTCGTTCTGGTCCAAAAAGGAAAAGTCATGGAAGGCAATGTAATGTTTTACGTGAAGCACATACTCCGGCATCATCGGCAGACGGAAAAAATGGAGTGTAATCGCTGTCGACTATCGTTTATCAATCGACTGGTTCTGCAGCGCCATCAAGAGATTGATCATGCGAGCTTTCATTTTCAACCAGGTACTTTTTTTCTTATTTTTGGTGTACATTTTAGTTTAAGCACTAATGCGATGTCAAGAATTAGAAAGCATTTTTCTCTTTATTTTCATTTTTTCACCCATTATGTGAAGGATAACTTATGATACACACACCATTTGACAATTATTTAATTACTAAGGCATTCACGGCCGGAGTTGCGTGATGAATCAGTAGAATCCGGGATGATAGGCGTGGTCGTTCTGAAATACACAATATTAGAAGTCTACGCAGTTCCACTGAAGATGTCGACAGATGTTGACGAAACGTTTGGAACTCCGCTATCGACAACGGCCTATCATCATGGAATCTACTGATTCATCATTATTATTTTGAAAAAAAAAGTTTTTTTTTATTAACTTTGAATCTTGTCTTTCGGACATTATTATATTATTTATATTGTTTCAACATGATTATTTGGTTGTTGACAAACTGGCGCACGTCCTCCACGGCTTCATGTCAACCTACATTGGCTACAAGCGGCAATAAATAATAATCAGAGACAAGTTATCCATTGTCACAAAGTGGCTGACTTAACCAGGCTGGGAAGATGGCCATACACAGTTCAAGCAATCAACGATCGCGTGGTTGTTTCCCAATGTAAGCGGGTAGTTCTCACCATAAGCCCAATAAAGTTAAATAAAGCTATTAAGACGACTCAAGCAATTTACGCCCCCGCAGTTGTGACGCTGAACTTCAGCGCATTATTTCTGTTGTCATTGTCAGAACAAACTTTCACACACAGAAACATTCCCTCCACGACGAATTGACAAATGGCCGCTGTCGCCAATATTTAGCACATGGTTAGGCGCAATCTAGGCTATTTTATAATCGTTCAACGTAACCTGTAGCTGGCTGTAAGTCCGCGAAAAAGCATTCATGTTCCTAACAACATTAGGCATTGTCTTCACTGGCTTGTCAATTACATGTGTTAAAATATATTTTCACAGATGTAAAGCCCCTCCCGCTCGAGTGGAAGACAATGATGCCGTTGCCAGGTGAACTGATCAAGCCTGCGCACAGCATGGAACTCTCCAAACCCAACCGGAAACCAGGCTGTTTTACAATGGACAAATCCTTTGACTCACTCCACTACGAAGCGGCAATGTATCTCACCTGCGCTGAGTGTGAGGGTGCCTTTTCTACACCCCACCACTTTGTGTAAGTCAGTAGTTTTATGATTAGTTTGCAGCCAGGGTTCTTAACATTAGAATTAGAAAAAGCTTAAGCTATGAGTATGCGGGACAAATGACGTCAGTTTTAACCTAATCCACAACCTGCCATTCTAAAGAACCAGCACGAGTGCTTTCAATTATCAATTAGGATAGGTACTGCGATACTTCCAGGGTAAATAATTGTCCTAAGGTTAAATTACGGTTGCCCCGAGTTTCCCTGTCCCAAAGTACAGGATTATTGACATATTGCATAAAACCTATAACATACTTGAGGTAGGAAAGCATAGAGGTTCTTCAGAGAAATTATTTTTTTTAGTAATTTCTCATGAAAATTGAGTCTTATTTTTTCGCCTCCAGAACCAAACTATGAAGGGGCAAGCGACCTATTTGATTTTGTTTAAATTACTAACAACCAACAACATAAGTGCATTCAAAAGAACTAGGAGCCGCTTTTGAGGAATAATTTTCTAGCAAGTTTTTGGAGGTTTTTTTAGTGTAAAACCGCCCAAAGTTGAGTTAGCCCAAAATATAAAAAAATGACCCCGAGGTAAGATTTTTGTCAACCTACATAAAATGGGTGAGAGTGCAGGGGGTAAAAGTTGACATGATACGTTTCGCTGATGACATTGCACTTATCGCTGACGACGAAGAGGAACTACAGCGTGCCTTAGAAACAATGCAGGACATATTGACAAGAGGATATAATATGACCATAAATAAAAGCAAAACCAAAGTCATGGTTGTGAAGAATAAGAATGACATTAGCCAAGCATATGCATCCCTTGACAGAGTAGTTCTCAGCAGTGTCAAGCAATTTAAGTACCTGGGCAGCACAATAACAGAAGACAATAGCTCAGCGATTGAAATAAACAGCCGTATCCAACAAGCCAAGGTGGCATTCAATAAAAAATCCAAGATTCTGGAATCCTATAACATAAAACTAACCATCAGGAAGCAATTTCTAAAAACATGTGTGTGGAGTGTTTTATTGTACGGCTGTGAAACCTGGACTGTAGCAGATAAGGAACTAAAAAAACTCGAAGCTTTCGAAATGTGGTGTTACAGAAGGATGCTACGGATCAGCTGGAGGGACCATGTGACAAATGAAGGAGTGCTAGACGCTATCGGGGAAGAAAGACAGTAGCCCAGTTACGAATCAGGAGAGCAAAATGGATGGGGCATTTGCTAAGGCACGAAAATCTGGTACACACTATTATCGAGGGCACAGTAGAGGGAAATAACCGAAGAGGACGGCCGAAGAAGGAATTCATGGATCAAGTAAAAGAAGACGCAGGAGCAATATCATATCAAGAACTGAAGAGGAAGATCGAGGACCGAGTAAACTGGAGGACGATATGCAGGGAGTTGCTGCCAACCAATCGCTAAGATTGGAACCTTAAGAAGAAGACATAAAATAAATCCTCCGATTAGTTTGCCCGCAAATCGACAAACCACTTTATTGGGTTCCTGAGACCCCAAAACGTGTAAATCTGTTGAAATCTCGGAACCGAAAATTTTTACAATCACAAAGCTTTCCTATAAATTATAAATAGGACAGCAATAAATATGAACAAATGTGATGCCGGGGAGTAGCCGCCAGTGACGTCATTTTCTTGTCTTCAATGTCCTTGTAATCCACAGTTAAAAACATCAACACTTCTTTTTTTAAATATTTCCAATTGTTTTCATACAAAAAATGCATTGTATTATTATGTTATAAGCTACCTTATCTAAGTATGACAACTAGGCCTAAATAAATAAGTAATACCATTCGTTCATTTCTTATGGATTGTATCACAAATAACAATAGTCTAATGCACCTCTTCTCTCCCCTCCCCCCCTTTTTTGACGGCTTCATATTGAACGATCCGTTTTATAATATGCTCATTTAATAAATAATACTAATTTAATTTTTAAAAAAAATGTCCGAAAATGAACATTAATTAAACCAACGTTAAACCGCACACGGGCTTGTGCCTTGCGGTATATCCATTGTCAAAATTATTGTAATTGTATGTGTTGTTGGTATCAATGTATTTATTTATTTATTATTTATTTATCTAACATATTTTTTATTTATTGTTACAACAGTCTACTTGATCATTTTAACTGTGATGCACATTTTTATTATTATTACAGGGGGTCCATGAGTTGCAACAAATGTAGGTACAAGACATGCTGTGACCAGGCCATGCTGGAACATGAGACTGTTGCCCATGATTCGGGTCTGCTGGCTCCTCCCAGCCATCCAGCTCAGCTAACTACGGCCATGCATTGCCCCTGTGGCTTCTTTACATACAGCGGGGACCGTTTAGGTGAGTAAATACTGTTGGTAGCATGACCTGGTAAGGCGAAGATCGTGGGTTCAAGTCCCGTTCGGACCAGTTTTTTTGTTCCTGTCAAAGAGCATGACATAGAGGATTGAGTCTGGACTGAGTGGGTCTGAGGTGTAGTACACGTTGCCCAGGCAAGGCGTAGATCGTGGGTTCGAAACCCGCCATGGCCAGAATTTTATTGATTCTCTAATTTCGGTATGTACTTACGCCTTGTGATACATTGTGCCCCCAGCTGGCTATTACTACTTTCGTTCCCTCAAGACCTTATCCCTTATAGACGGGCAAGGATCCTGCGGGAATTCAACCCTTTTCAAGTTACACTTTTGTTACCTCAGGTAGCTGAACTAAGTCCTATTTTGCTTGGCTATGGCCTTACCATAGCGAAGCCGCTCAACAACCGCCTTACACAGTCGCCAACTCCCATGAGACCCGCAAGGGCTTGCTTTCAGGCAGGCATAGACAGTCTGTACAGCGTGTGTACAGCGTTCAAATCGTTTGAATTAGCGGTTGCTGTAAGTCAATACTTCCAAGAAGCACTGCGTTTCCACAAGCTATGCGACATCGCTTTCCATTGAGAGTACAAAAGTCAGTTCACTGTTTGCTGAGAGTTAGTTGATAACTATGTAAACCGCCTGCATAAACATTTGTTACCCATTTTGGTGACGCTAGTCAGTGATTTGCCTTCTTAGCTGAACTATTCAGAACTATTGAATATTCCGTCACAGGTTTTGAATTTCTTCTTAAACCACGTACAATTCTATTATCTAGACTCTTGGTAATTATTTGCTGCCGCCACCTTTTACTCATCCCAGAGCATTGAGAATAATTAATTGGTGGTTACAATGGTATTATTAATTTTATTTTTATTGCAGTAAGCTATACGTTATCTAATATAGTCATTAAATTGATTTTGGTTGAAAAGGAACCTCCTCTGGCCATTACATTTGGAAAAGGGAATCAAAACAAAATCAGGAAGAGTGGGAGTGGAACCCCTACTCTATGCCTTTCCGGAACATCGTGTTATAAGTACAGTAAAGTAAAGGGCCATGTAATAAGTAAATACTGATTTTTTGTTCTATTACTGAACCAACCTATCGACCCTAAACTAGGGGACCGCCTGCTTTACATACCCTCCGAAGCATGGCCAAAAAATGTAGCAAGTAAGCACCGATGTAATTGCAGTAAGTGCTATCCGGTACATGGTGGAAGAGGCGTTAAGCTCTAGTTTTTTACCCAATATTGTTGACATTTTTTACTTTGGGCTAATTTTGGAGAGTGTATAATTTTTTATGTGTCTGTTTATAGCAAGTCATCTTGACAAGTGTAGGTGGCTGACTGGGTATGGCGTTCTAGAAGATGCACAAGCCGATATGGCGAAGTCTGCTGGTAGTAAGACAGTCAAGTCCAAATCAACCGGTGAGTGTTATTGGAATTTATCAATCGTAATTAATCATGACAGATATTTAAAAAACTAAAAAGCTACTAAATATGTTGAAATCGTGTCAGCTTAGTGGTGGCAGGACTGTCGTAGCATGGACCTTTGAAAAACGCCCCTTCAGCAAATAAACAAGAAAGTTTTTAGTTGACAAACTGGCATGCCTTGGCTATGCCCCTGACTATGCGAAGCAAAATATATAAGACAAAAATACAAGTTATTTTATGGTCGTTATTTATTTAGACGAGCCCACTGTGCTGAACATGCTCGGACTCGTCCGGAAATCACCGGAACCGGTTACGAAGAGTTCAGAGGAACGGGATGAGATTGCTGAAAATTTAAACCGCCTCTTCCATGGTGCTGGTACTCCCAACGAACCGACGAGAGTAGTTGAGGTAAGCTATACAAAAGTTATTTACTTCTATGGGGAAGGTTGCTGATTGCTGCACAACTTTAATAATCTTTGATATATACACATATATTTTAATTATGGCGCGTGATCCTTGTGGACATTTGCGCCAATAGTTGGGGGCTGTGATTGTTGTGGTTGTCTGCAAGTCCTCATCATGTATTGGCTTGAGGCCGTAAATTGTAATCATTCCTTTGGTATTGTTCAAGTTTGCAATGATTAAAAGCCATTTCAGTTCCTTCTACAAAAAGGGTAACCTTTTTCCATTGCTTAATTTTTTTCAGACATGCACCATACTGGTGGTACTGGTGGCAAGGTGGTAGCGTGCTTGGACTTGTGCGAGTCTCTACACACCTTGCAATCGGAAACGTGTCATAACTCGATTAGGTTACTTAGTGAGGCGATTGAAGAGGTTAATCGGATACATTCATTACATTGTTTCTAAGCGATTAACCTTTTTTAATTAAACAATATATATATATTGCACGCTTGCTTCTAAACTGATCATTTTTGCTAACAATGCAGAGAAAATACAATACTTTTTAGACCTGGATCTTGAATGTTTTTTACTAACGGATTGTCAGTACTCTACCCCCAAAGTTACATTTACTACTCTTAGGGACTCAATAGTAATCCAATGTACTAGGGTTTCTCTCGTGACTTCGTGGAAACGAAACATAATGTGTAGAGTAATAAAATTAAACAAATTTACAAAATTTCCCCAAAAATATATATATTATTAAAAATTAGTTACAGCTGTTTCGGTGTTACACCATCATCAGACTAACTCAATAGGCGCTCCGCTGCCACTTTTCTTTGGCATAGTCTCTGTTTTGGGCATTGCGGCGCTTCACACACTCCAGTGCATTTGAATAAAATACTTTAAGTAACCTTTCAGTGTGTTTTCCTCGGTTTAAAAGTTAATAAATCAACAGAAATTCTTCCACCATCCGAAGTATATTGACATACTGCAGTCCACCACCATGTTTTATCCTATGTATACTTATTTATACTTATAAACTTAGTATTAGTCCTCATGCTCTTCAGTATATTGACATTTAGTTTTATTTATCCGCAGCCGCGCAAAAGAAGGAGAGAAGTCAACAATAGAGCGCCCGACTCTGCCGGAACAAAGAAGAAAGCTGGTAATGATGGCAGACTAGACGATACGCCAGTTCCAAAACGCAAGAGAGTATCGAAAACTACCGATAAGACAACTGATTTGCGCAAGAAGTTGAAAGGGCAAACAAATGAGCCCTCAGAACCTATGGAGGTTGCTGGTTCGACGACAAATGGTGAGTCGTCGTCATCACCAATAATCAGCTCCAGTTACCCGGATGTGATACATGCACCCCCTCCTGTCTCTCCACTTTTGATGATTCAATACTTACTCTGGTACCAGTCCCACACTTCTGAGATCGTCCTTAATCTGGTATCTGCAAGGCTGAAAAGTGCAGCAACATACAATGTAGGCACAGTTCCTGTACACGATGTGTACGCAATATTCATCACCGTCATCATCATCAATCCCACTCTCCTGACATCGTCCTTTATTTGGTTTCCGGTGCCTTTACCTTAGTCTTGTACCTTGTATACTCTCGTGTACGTATCGCCTTCTTCCATCTGCTGCTAACCATTCACTTTCCGTGACCGAACTCTCTTATAATCTCATCATCCCTGACCCTATCTATTTTCTTTCTTTTCCGTTCACATGTACTTCATTTCAACCGCTTGGATTTTCAAACTTATGTATATTCCCCCTTATTACACACTCGAATATTGGAATCAATATGGGTCTAAGAAAAATTGGAAAGTTAAATTCAGATTCAAATCGTATACTTGAACATAAAAATTCCAAATATTTCTGCGATCGAATAAATATTAGTGTGTAATCAGGGCCAATGTCATATTTTCATTGAATGATGGAATTAAATATATATTTCAGATGACAGGGAAATACTAGTTGACTTAACAGAGACCAATGCTTCCAGAACTGCTAGTGAAATTCCGTCTTCTTCAAGTGCTGACTCCATTACATCGCTTTGTGCTGATACGAATGGAACTGATAACGCTAAACGGGCGGATGATGATACATTGAAAGCCGGAGCTGATGTTACTGATGAAGACAAAAATATGAACGTAGATATCCAAGAAGTTTCATCTAATTGTACCAGAAACAGTCCACTAGCCGTGGAAGGTATGGAAGTGGATGTAGGTTTAAAAACAGGTAGCCTAAAAGAGGTAAGCCAACCTATTGCTGAAGAACAGCTAACAAGGGTGAAGGAAAGTGTTTTGGAAGCTGAGGTGGCAGGTGCGTCGATCAGTGATGTCGTTGGAAAAACTCTTGATGATAATGGAAGCATTGAAAAGGGCGAGGAAGTTATGGCTGTTTCTATTGTTGAAAATGAAGAGAGTCCAGAGAAAACGCATGCTGAACCCGCTGAAGTAGTGAAGGAAAGTGTCTCTAAAGACAAAGTGAACAATAAAACGGCTGGAGAAGTCGATGAAGTTACTCTTGAAAATGATATGGATCAAACTAACACAATGAATACTAACAAGGAACCTAGATTAGAACCTCTTACAACAGATGGAGATTTGCTTTTAGACAGACCGCAGGGTGCGTTAAAGGCAGAGTCAGAGAATTTAGAGGTTATTGAAGAGGATACGATTGAAAGTATGAGCAATTCTAATCTCTCACAAGAAGTAAATTCATCTAATAAAGAAGCAGAACATTTATATCAATTGAGTGATAGAGGCATTGATCTTGAAGAGAATGCAAGCTGTAATATAGACAGTGGAGAACACAGTAACGTGGTCGAAACCAGTACAGTGGGAAGTGGAAACCCTGAAGCCAACGAGATGGATAGGCAAAACGAAATTACATGTGAACAAATTGATATGATTGAGGGAGAACCGGACCATGACGCATTAAACAAGAATGGTGCACTAGAGAATGCAAGAAGTAGTGTTGATGTGGAACAACCTATTATCGCAGACGACTCCTGTGCAGCAGCTATGAATAACCATGAAGCCAACGACATAGAAAGTCTAAACGAAATAACAGGTGAACAAATTGATATGATTGAGGGAGAACCGGACCTTGACACATTTATTAAAAATCGTGCACTTGATAATGCAAGAAGTAGTGTTGTTGTGGAACAACCTAGTATGGCAGACGACGCCTGTACAGCGGCTTGTACAGCGGCTATGAATAACCATGAGGACAACGAGATAGATAGTCATGAAGGAATTACAAAAGAACAAAGCAATGAAACTGAAGAGAAAACAGATGGTGGTACATTAAATAAGACTGACGCACATCCAAAAGCAACAAATGAAATGCACGGCACTTCGCATGAGACAGAAGTAGAAGGGACTGGAATAGATGAGAGTATCCATGTGGAAGATGATTCACAGTATATCATTGGCAATAAATTAGGGCATGTGGCTAAAATAAGTGATGCAATTGAAGCGCTCAACACAAATAATTTAAATGAAGCCGTGGAGGCCACATCTATTGAATGTTCTGAGAAACTGAAAAATAAGGAGACAACAGTAACCGTTGAGTCTGATAATAATGCAATGGATAAGAAGTCAGGTGATGCTCAGATGGGCAGCATTGAGAAGAAAGATGCCGTATATATGTCAAATAAAATAAGCGAAGCTGTTGGCAGTGACAACGTTCTTTTCGATGCAGATACATCGGAAGCGCCTACCGTAGCAGATGATTATACTGTCACTCTGCAGGAATGTGAAATATTAAACTTGGAAACTGATAACAATGACGTTGATTCACAAGAATCAAATTGTAATAATAAGGAAACCGCCAAACCATTTATTGCTAGCGAAGCTGAAATCACTGCGCTGGAAGAAGAGCAGGGCTGTCAAGAAGTTTGTGAGCCTTTAGAAGCTGATAGGGAAATTCTTTCGGGGGCTGATGGACATGATAGGATACTGGAAACAAATAGTTGTATTGAAATGGTAGTGGATAGTGTCTCTGATATTGATATTGCGACTGAAGATCTTACGGAGAAAACAAGTAGTGCAGGTGATATTGATTCATCTACTGCACACGTCCATGACGAAATGGAGGTAATTGCGGAAGATGAAACGTTAGAAATTAGAGGGGAAGTACAGGTTGGAATGGAAAATTATCCAGATGAAGTCCCTGATATTGTAGACTCAATTGTGCACGAGCATGACAAAATGCAGGGGATCATTGAGGAGGAATCAGGGGTTGAAGTAGAAAGCAGTGGAAGCGTAGAAATAGATGAAGTAGTCGGAATGGAAACTGATTTCGATGGACCTGAAGAGGTTAAAGTAGGGGATACTCTAAAGCTTGATGAGCGCAGACTAGAAGGAATTCCAGAGAAAAGTGATGGGACGTTGAAAATAGTGCAAGATGTTACAAGTATGGAATGTGGGGTTTCCACAACTTCAGATGAACCTTTAAAGGATACAGAAGCATTTGAAAGAAATACAGAAATCGGTGGTGAAACAATAAAAACAGTAGATGATATAGAATATAGAGTTTCTACAACTTCGAGTGAAGTTTTAGAAGATACAGAAGCATTTGAAGGAATTCCTGATGTAAATGTAGAAATATTTAAAAATGTGGATGAAACCAGTATAGAACAAGAAGTTTCTACAACCTCCAATGATGCCGTTTTTAGGGATACTGACGCAACTGCGGCAAAAGATGTTGATGACAATCCTGATAGTAGTGTTGCAAATGTATATTCTTGTACGAAAGAAAACGTTGTCAATGCTGAGCAGTCTGTTGATGACAATGGGTCTACTTCGGTTGATGAATCTCATGGCGAAGTAAAGGGAAGCGCAAATGGTGTAGTGGAGCAGGAAGATGAGAAGTTACGTGAAGATGTGTCTGCTGAGGGCGCTGCCGCTGTAGAGTAGAGTGCGGGTGATGGAAGTCGTTCTGTTCTGCCTGCGTGATGCTGAGACTGATCTCAAGTTTGGGTAAGCTTCTCCTCCCTTTAAGAGAAAATCGGAAACCCTCAGATTTTTTTATGAAGTCTAATTTCATATGGAAATATCCATTGTAGGTATCCCTTCCAATAGACGCTCTCCCCAGCCGATTTTTATACATCTAAAACAAATTCCATAATTAAAGCGCCTATGGGTGCAAGCGACATTTTTTGGGTTTTGGTGTTAAGTGCACCATGTTGTTATTCTAGCTGCTCTTTATCTTTATCTCTATATCTTTATCTTTGCTTCTAGAAACCAATGGAAACACCGGGAAATGTAATTTGACAATGCTAAAATTCATGGAAAAGAGTTATACCATTTCAGTTATCGACTTCGTTGGCAAGTTGGTTGCGTGCTTGCGCTGGGGTGAGTCTCTACACGGTCGGAGACGTTCCGTAACTCCGCACAAGCATTAATTTACTCATTGGGAGCTACTGAAGATGTCAATTGGATACATTCATTAAATTGTTAGTATGGATTCATCATTAAAAAAAAAAAAGAGTTACATACTTCAGCCTTAATTATCTGGAATGCTTATTTTTGTCACTTGCACTTGGTCTCTTGTGATAAGTCGGTGTACATATATTATATATTAAAATGTAAAGTAAACTTGCTAAGGCTTTTTCCCATCCGATTGTCCCTTAAGACTTAAAGATAAACCGCTACCAAACTTGGCCACCTTTGAGTTATTCTAAGAACTGCAAAAATACCGAGCGTAAAATGTTTTTAAATTTCATCTAGTTTTGGAGTTGAATTTCCCTAAACCGCTTCTTACTCGATAGATTTTGATTAAATTCGGCATACTAAATATGACCACGACACGGAATGAAACCCTAAGTTATGCATATATATATATGTGTATATGTGATGCGGCTAAATGTAATGACAAAATCGTTAAATGATGAAGATTTAATGATGTCAAATTTGGTTGCCAACATCAGGAAATTCTCGAGTGCAGTATTTCAGTTGATCCCCAAAAATCTTTTCTCAAAACAATGTACAGCCCTGTGGCTGTAGCTAATTAAATAATAATTGTTCCAGAATGAGAACGCGACGCAGTAATCTGTAGAGAAACTGAAGCTCCTTACCTTGGCTCCATACAAAATAGTCGCAATGCACAGGGCGCAGTTTATTCAAGAATTGCCATATTAATTGAATCTAGCATGTGTTTATATATTAAACTAAATTAATTAAATATAGGCCTATGGCTAGATGCAATGTATTGTTCTATTACTGAACTAAATTGGGAAGTTAGAGCTATGTAGAATTCGAAGGTGGCCAGGAGCACCTGCAGGGGCCTCCGAAGGGTGATGAGCAAATGAGACTCAATTAGCCTACTGTCAGAAAGATTTCGGAATTCCGGAAAGTAGAATTAGAAGGAAAGTCCTTGAAGGTAGGATTTACTTGTAGGTACAGGCCTAACAAGGTGACTCGGATATGCATTCCAAATTCCAATGAGTATGTCACGCTTAACGCGAACCATTTCGATCACAGCATAAGTACAAGCACGCTACCACCTGGCCATCGAAGTGGTTATTTGTCAGCTTTCTAGTGTCCTTTAATGCAGTTGCGAGTGTTTGAGTGATTTTACTCCATTCATGTAATAATTGGGTTTCCACCCAACCTTTGTCAGTTCGAACATCGACCGTACATAATCGAGCATCAATCAAATTTGATTTTGAATTTGCGTTCGGGGCGCCAATGCGCCATATTGTACAGAAAGTGGCACGAGAGTGATTCTGCGTGGTTTTAGATTATTCCATCTTGCGACTTCAATCTCCTACCACGTCTAATGGTGGCGTAATCCGCGTAAACAAATTTAACAAATACGTGTGATGACCATAATGGGATCAGAAAATGAAATTTTAACTCAATTTCAAAGCATTGGACTTAGTGAGGCCAAAGCAAAGGAGACGCTGAAGAACAAGAATGTGTCTGAAAACTTGTTGCTAACCATTCAAGAGGTAAGTAACGTAAAATAATTAAAAAATCCAAATCCAAATTGAGAGATTTTACCGTACTGCGACTCTGCGAGTGCGGTGAGCACTAGTTACCTTTTCGTGTAAGATAAAATTAATTGGCATCTGTCTCCCTTACTAACTGCTAGTAAATTGGATTGTTGTAGGCTTTGAAACTGGGAACAATTGATGTGGATCATGGCAGCCTTCTTTACCACGTTGCCAGCAAAATAAAAAAACAAATTGTTAATGAAATTCCCCGACTTGTTTCGTATATTACAACCGGCAAGATTGATTCTGTGCAGCGGGTAGATGGTATGCATTAACTATTACATGTAATTATTATAGACTAGAAGAGAAAGGAACAGAGGTAGAAATATAGCCCAGACGTGACTTTATGCCGGCCCATTATAATTGAAAGGTCATGGTCTGGCGAATCGGAGTAGCGTATAACTTATCAGCCAGTCCGGTACCGGCGGTACCTTCAATTATTATCATTGCTATGCATCATTGGTACCTTTCATTTCGCCGATTGAGTTGAAGGCCGCCTTATTTGATATGAGTACGCGGTCATGTGGGAAATCTGATATTTTGCGGTGTCGTTTTATTTTTTATTGAAGCGTACTAGAACTTGGAAGCTTGCCATAAGTTTCGCGCGAGTTTTAACCATCTAATATGACTTCATTTAAACGAAAAGAAAATCCCAGAGCATTCACAAAGCACTTACTTATTTACTAGCCAACGCCCGTCCTCAGCATTTCTGCCACAAAGCACTGACCAGTATAGTGATGCCATGAGTGATGCTCCTGCTAGTGACAGTGTCCGCCTTCTCTCAGTAAAAATTGGGCAGCTCTGCAGATGAGCAGCATCTATGGCTTCAATGTCACAAATAGGGCAAATACGGCATACTGGTGACTCCGGGATGTTTATTCTGTTAAGGTGGGCGGCCAGTAAGTCAGTATAGTGGTAGTAGTAGTAGTGTTCGTCGGGTTAATAACGACTTAGGCCTCATATTTGGGCCCATAGAGCGACCCCGACTTGACTGTCCTATGCCAGCCCATAGGACAGTGGACCTCCTGATTCTAGTGGATTCCGAATCACTTGGGAAACACAGTGAAGTCACACGATTAGTTCGGAGGTGACCAGGACAAGTCCTACCATGTTTCCCTACCGGCAATGTGCACACGACCAAGTTATCTGCAGCTTTGAACCTGCTCTGGTCCCCTGGATTCAACTTGGTATGGCGGCCGGCCAGTATAGTGGTAATACAGAAGACTGCGACGAATGCAGATTTCTGTCGCTCCATCGCCTTCCTTCCGCCGCTTGACTAAGAGTACTTTGAATACTTATACACACTGATAATTCAATGGTATTTTTTTTGCTGGCGTGAATGGAGGTGGGTACCCATTCTTGCTAGGAAGTCCGCATTCACATGGTATATGTGTATAATTTTTGTCATCTAGCGATGATGAAACTCATACCTGTGAGAATTATCAATTAACGCACCGCTGACACCCCTGCATTTTGCATGTCCTGCTGACCTGCCTTGCTGTACACTGCAATATCTGCTCAGAAATTACGAGAAGATCATTCGTTGTGTTGCTCTTCAGAACACCCAGAGAGCCTGGGTTGACGAAGACATTAGCATAGAAACCAAAAGGGCAATGCAACCATTTATTAAAAAAAAAAAAAAAAGATACCGGGTGACTTATAGCCTTATTTCATTGCCTATCAGTAAAACACCTACATTTTTGTACATGTTGGGCTCTCGCCACAACTCTACGGTTGGAAAATAATTTGTAACCAGAACTTATTTTGTTTCAGCGGCACTAGACTACCTGCTGTCCAACGTTGGAAAAAAATTAAATATTACTTCGTTTGAAGAAGCATGCGGAGTTGGGGTGGTTATCACCCCGGAGCACATCGAACAAAGCGTGGAGAAGGCTATAGCCAAATACCAAGATGAGATATTGGAGAAAAGGTACGGTAACACGACCTTTAACCGACAACCCATCAAAAAATTAGGTCTGAGAACTGGTAGAGAATCTACTACTAACTACTAATTTACTACTACTAATTACTAATTTGCAACCGCTCTGTTTCGAATACTGTGGCCATCACTAGCTGGAAATTTACCCATTTAGGGTGAGTTACTTTTACTAGGGCTAAATGGTCGGGAATAGTTCAGACGACAGGCCTTTGCTTGAATGCCTGTAGCTTGAAGAAATTGCCGAGAAATGGACTATGACATATAAATAAGTAATTTTCCGCCGGATGGAAGTATTAACTTCATTGACTGCGGAAAACGCGGCCGCCCGGCATGTTTCTGGCTGATTATACTAAAGCAGACAGCACCTCTTAACGCGAATTGGCCGATGATTAAGCAGCTTCTTAGCCTTGAATTTTTAAAACCCAAAATTTGGCAGTCATGCGCTTTAATGGTTTTGTAACGGTTCTCTACGCTTTCATGAAACAATGCGAGTAATAGATGACTTAAACTAAAGAACTGAAATTCATTGGGGGTCCTGCCACTGCTGGCAGGAGCACTAAAACCAAACTTGAACATGCAATATGCAGGTTATGCTACTCCTGCTCAACTAACTCGAACTTGGCTCCTTCCGTAGCTTGTACCTATGTAACACTGGAACATGACGTAATTACTGGTATAATGATTTTTTAATAATACTAAGATATGTACTAGACAACTCGTAAGAGGGACCTGGGACCCTGGTATTGAATTTACCAAATCCCGGGGTTGAGAAAAGGTTCGGGATTGTGACCTCCAACTACACGACTAGTTGATTTCAGGTACCATTTCAACGCTGGCCTGATCATGCAAGAGGTAAGAAAAGATCTGAAATGGGTAGACGGGAAAATGTTGAAAAGTGAAGTAGACGTTCAAGTCCTGGATCTACTGGGCCCCAAAACGGAAGCCGACAAGAAACCATTACCGAAACCGGTAAAAGAACCGAAAGTTCCTGCCAAGTCTGACAGTGTAAAGGAGAATTCTACAAAAGTACAAGGTAATGGCATTGAATATATAACACTAGTGTTAATGTTATATATTCCCCTGCCAAATAAGAGTGTTGCACTAAATGCTAGTTTTCTTTTTTTTTTTTCTCTGCCGTCTTAGGTTGAAACCAGTCGGGTTTGGTAGCCCTTACTGCAGTCTTTGAATGAATGAATGAAAAAGTAGGCGAGCTTTAGCACCGAAGGGCTACTCTACCAACTAACCTTCGGCTTACTTTGACCCAGTTCATTTCCTTCTAGCAACCTAAAGAATCGCATTGTTCCCCTCAGGTTGCACCATCCTTAGCTCAGGTAGCTGTGTTAGTCCCTGGACTAGGTCCTGTTTTAGCTCCACTTTTTTTCGTGTCCAAGGAAGAGTCCTAGTTTATAGGTGGTCCAGTATTCTACCAACCTGACGCCATAGTCGGTGCCCAAAGCTCGTGCTCCTCTATTAGTCCGGTTATCATTCGTCCCCGTGGCGTAGCCATTCTACACCCGCCTCAAAAACTTGAACGCTCATCAGACCTGCCAGTGTTTTGCACATTCTCACAGGTTTTTTGGCAGTCTCCATCATGGTCATTGAGATCATCAAACAAAGCAGCAGTAGAATGCACAATGTTAAAATTGTTCCATTAGGCAATTGCTGCAAGTCAGAGATTCCAACAATAACCACTGTTTCCACAAGCTGTGCCGCCGATTATACTTGAGTACTTGCAACAAAATAATTGTCTGGCAGCTGTAACATTTTGGTTGAAAAATTTTAGTATTTGGTAATCCCTGAGTTTGTGATTACAGACGTTATTTCACCAAAACAAGCTAGTAATCCTTTCGTAGCCGATCAGCACACCTATTTCTTGGGTGGCCTGTGGCCTGGTGGTTTTCTTGGCCATGATATAGTGGCTTGAATGGGGATTTTTAAAACTTTGTCGATTTATAATTTATATCGCCCTTTTGCAGATAATCAACTGAGCATAACTGAGGTAATGCGCACTAAGGTGCACTTCCACAAAGTTGGTGAAAATTACAAGACGGATGGCTACGTAGTTACACCCAACACGACCAAACTGTTGGATCAACACGTGAAAGCTGTTGGTGGCAAGGTAATAATAATATATATTATTCATTCCGGTACAAGGAAGAGATCGCAGAAGAGTGGGACTGATACTGGAGTAGTGCTGAGTGTTCAGAAGGAGGGGGGGGGGGCAAGAAGTAGTAAAATAAATAAATATATTATTCTGTTAAATTATGAAACAATCAAGGAATCAACAAGCAAGTATAATGTAAAATTGTGAAAATCAGGTACCTCTGTCATTGTGCTAGTGCCTCAGTGACAGCGCAGAAAACTTTCTCTAAGGGATGGTCTCTAAGCAATTCAGGGAAGTTAGCAGTAGAGTGAAAGAGGCTCAAATATAATTTTGTAAAACTACATTCATACCGAATATCAATGTCCCATTCAAGATAACAGTCACACTAATTCACATTCGTTACCATCTACGTTGACACACACCACATTTTCTCACACGTTCACCCGCAGCCTTGCCTTGATCTACCTGTGACAGTGGTTTGCTGATGAAGGGGAAACTTGTAATATTTGTTTTTGAATACGTTGAGAGGCACGAATTTCTATGGGTATCGAGTTTCATAGTGTAGAGGAAGAGATGAGAAATGAAGAGTGGAAGATTCGGGAATGAGAGAGATAGGTTAGTAAGAGGTCGTCCCCACGAGTATTATAAGCTGGCGTGGAAAGTGGTGTAAGGGACGAGAAGAGGTAGGTATTTTGTGCTATAACGATGAAATTACCAAATTATTTTCCAGTAGTGACTAACAACCGTTTTTTTAAAATAATTTATTATCTATTTTTGTAACTTTTATTTGTTGATTTTCAGGTACGGACCCGATTTCCTCCTGAACCTAATGGAATCCTCCATATCGGCCACGCCAAGGCCATCAACATTAATTTCGGTTACGCAGCTGCCCACGACGGCCACTGTATCCTTCGGTATGACGACACAAATCCCGAGAAGGAGGAGGAGAAGTTCTTTGTTGGGATTAAGGACATTGTAGAGTGGTTAGGTAAGTACTAGAATAATAACGGCAATTTATTGGATATTTTACTTATCCTTACGCCGTAACTCATGAGGGGTCCGGACAGCCTTGCTCCATGCTGCGTGGTCCTGGGCTTAGCGCCTCCATCCTCGGATTCCCAGCTACCTGAAGTCTTCTTTCACCCCACTCTGTCATCGCAGTCTCGGCCTTTCCAGGCTGCAGCGTCCTTCTGGCTTCTGTGTCGAGACCTTCTTCGCCACTCTCCCGTCCGCCAACCTTTTAAAGAGATCTGCCCATCGAAGCCTGTTTCTCTTGTACTCCGTTAATATGGTTGGATAACTACACCGGCTACAAGTGACAATGGACAGTGGTATTTTTATTATTGATCCAATGTAACAGGCGTCAGTTCTGGTCACGGATCCGTGATCCCAAGTGCTTCACATGTCTTTTTACAACAAGCTTGTCTCTTAGTCCCTAACTTCGCGTTTGACGTCTCTGTGGTTACATTCCATGTTCAAATAAACGTTGCTTATAAAATGTCATGTTGCACAGAATGCTGATTTTTAAGTTGGTACTTTCTACTTC
Organism: Psococerastis gibbosa; assembly: GCA_963971405.1. Lineage (NCBI taxonomy): Eukaryota > Metazoa > Arthropoda > Insecta > Psocodea > Psocidae > Psococerastis > Psococerastis gibbosa. The sequence continues at coordinate 47,765,983 of OZ020486.1, read as the reverse complement.
TTTGACCTTAATAAACATTTTCAACTTTTTTTTTTTTTCTATTTATTTAATGTTTTTGTCAGGATGTCTGAAGTCTTGCAAGACCAATGGGTCTGTCTGCAAGTTCTTCACTATATGTACTTGTACCTTTTTGTATTTTGTATTTCTATACGTTCTACAGGTTACAAGCCGTACAAGATAACGTATTCCTCGAACTACTTCGATCAGCTGTACGAATGGGCTGTAGTATTAATCAAGAAGGGCTTGGCCTACGTCTGTCATCAGAAACAGGAGGAAATTCAGGGGTTCAACCCCCCTCCCTCCCCATACCGCGATCGCCCCATCCAAGAAAACCTATGCTTATTTCAGGTTCGTAAAGTATTTTATTTTAAACGATACCGTCAGAGAACAAAACCGAATTACTGACATTCTTACATGTCCCGGCCATCTTAGACGTTGCCCTTTTATAATAAAGCGAAGATTGATTGATTGATTCTTTTAAAAGGCTAAATCGCGTACAAATAAGTTAATGAACCTCTTCAATCGCCTCACTAAGTCACCTAATAAGTACTTGTGCCGAGTTGCGACACGTCTCCGACCGCAAGGTGTGTAGAGACTCGCACAAGTACAACCACGCTGCCACCGAAGATGGAATGGTGAAAAGAATAATGAAGATGAGTCATGCCGTCTTGCATTGGAACATGGCGGTGCAGTCCAGTATTCCTTACGATTACTTCTCAATCGATCGCGGCTTAGTTAATCTACCTGAGCTAAGAAAAGGTGTGACCAAAAAAAAGGAAAAAATTACTTTACGGAGATAGGTCTTAAAGTAACTAATGTATTGGTAGTAGTATGAAGAGAAGTAATGCTCCGGAGGAGACACAATGCTGAGAATAGGTCACTAAATGGTAACGTGCATTCAATACCCTATGTCCTCTTCTTTATTCTCAATCTCTCGATTGGTTTCAGCAAATTTTTCCATCTTCCCTGGACCGTTCTCTTTAACTACAAGTACCCGTAGGTTCCGAACTCATATCTTCCCTAAGGTCTTCTACGCCTTACTTTGTTATATATTATTGTTAGGTGGGCGCCGGTCGGGTTTTCGATATCCCTTTGCCTGTGGCTTATTGTGAACCGGTTCGTCTACTATTTTAACCTAAGGTTCCTCACTTTATCCCTCTGGTTACACCTTTCCTTAACTCATACAACTGTGTCAGCCCCTGAGCCAATTTTAGCTTGCCAACCCCTATCAGAACTGAAAAGAGGCTTTTTGGTAGGCCCTATCATGTGCACGATCATGGAGACCATCGAAAACAGGATGCCTAGTGTTTAGATTATTGACAAGTTGCTGTTAGGTCAGATTCCAACATGAAGCACTGCCGATTTCTCTGACACCTATGGTTGCCTGGTCGTTAACAGTGACTTTCTTTCTTTAACTAGGTTCGCTATTTTTTAAATAATTCTAGTTGAGTATGTATATTTCCAATAAGAAATAATGGTTTAGGAAATGAAGAACGGGATTTGGGACGAAGGGGAGGCGACGCTGAGAATAAAAGTGACTTTGGAAGAAGGGAAGCAGGATCCAGTGGCGTACCGTATAAAGTTTGTGGCCCATCATCGAACTGGAAACAAGTGGTGCATTTACCCCACGTACGACTACACGCATTGTTTGTGTGACTCCATTGAAAATATCACTCATTCTCTCTGCACGAAGGAGTTTCAATCCAGGTGAATATACTGTGTTACAAAGTTCCTTTTATCAAAGCAGTCTGAACAGCATTAGCCCGGGTTAAATGGATAGGGATATGAATAATGGATGCATTTAAGTACGTATGTAGGTATGAATGTGTAGCTAGAAATAGAAATAGAAACATATTCTCCAATGTACACAACTTGTATCTGCAGTTTAGTGTAAGAAATGGCCATTGAGCGGTTTGATTTGAAGAATTCAACGACGTCTCGGGTATCTGCCAGCGCAAAAAGTTGATAGCTAGAGGCGATCTGGTCTTGCCTCCTCAAAAAATATTTTAAATATGCGCAACTGCACTGCAATATTGAATTTTTCCCATTACCGGTTTTTCTTTCTACAGACGATCCTCGTACTACTGGCTGTGCAACGCACTTAATATTTACTGTCCGGTCCAATGGGAGTTTGGTAGACTCAACGTTAACTACACTGTTACTTCCAAGAGGAAAATAGCTAAACTAATTGACGAACGCATTGTTTCCGGTAAGAAATCATATATAGTTTTATATAGGGGACATTCACCTCCCACTAAAAATATAATACAGTAACAAAACCTAATAAAAAATATTTTTTGAAGAAATTCTGGATACTGTATGCATACCTTGCCATTATTACTGTGTTGTATTATGTGGCTCTGCCGGTTCTTGAACATTGATAAATGACAGCCGTAATTTAACTTTAGAACAATTATTAACGTGGAACTACTCATATTGTCTATCTCGGCACTCGGCACCTATGCTTACTTACTCCTTGGCGCTACGGCCCGTGAAGGGCCTTGGCCTGCTCTGTCACATCGCGCTCTCCTTCGGCAGTCATCGACGCCAAGGGTCGCCAGATCCACCTTGACGTCGTCCAGCCATCATATCCGTGGCCGTCCCACTCATCTTCACCCTTGGGGCACCTTGTGTAGGGCTGCTCTTGTAGCCCTATTTTCTGGCATTCGTTCTACGTGTCATATGACCTGATGCGGGCTCTCTTGATTTCGGCTACTATCGGAGGTTCTCGGTATATCTCGGCACCTATACTAATTGATAAATAGGAAAGGTTCACTTGTACCGGTTATTTTCAATTTTATTTTACTTTCAGACTGGGATGATCCGAGATTATTTACACTAACAGCCCTACGTAGACGCGGCTTCCCGTCCGAGGCCATCAACCAATTCTGCGCCAGAATGGGCGTCACCGGTGCCTTAACTTCCGTGGACCCGCAGGCTATTGAAGCTGCTGTGAGAGATGTGCTCAATATCACCGCGCCTAGGTAATTGCAAAAGTAGACAGCTGTGCGGCGCGAAATAGTTAAGTTGGTAAAGAACTTGACTATGAAATGGAAGGTGGCGGTTCGGGACTCGACATAAAAGAAAAAAATCTTGTTCACCCAACCCTGAGTACCTTTCCTTCATAGGTAAACAAAAACGCGGACTGCTGGGTATGATGTTGTCCACAACATTATCAATTTGCAGATAAATAGAGGCCTATTCAAAGTAACTGAGCGTAATGAAGAAACAGTAGAATCCGGTCGATAAATTTCTGTAATAATTGTCCTGTATGCAATAAAAACAATATCGTTTAAGTTGTCGACCAAATGTGTCGGATCACGACACAGTGGGTAGCTAATGATGTCGACGGACTCGTAAGTCATTCCTACTGTATTTAAGTAAGGAAAAAAGATGTCAATGTACTCTTGTCCATACGCCTTGATTATTGATAATGGTATATGTTTTATTAAATTTTTTGGAAACCCCTGTGCATCTTCGAAGCTGTTGATGGAGAGAAATAAGCGGATGGCCGTGTCAACTTCCGTTATGCTTCCAAATGTGTCGGAATTAAGGCACTATATACCCGGGTATTGTCATCCGCCATTTTTTATCCAATATTTTCTATATGGTATGTATTGTAATTATTTTTAAGAAATGCAAAAGATTGAAAAAACGAAAACACGTTTTATTATTATTTTTATTAAACACTACCCTATTTAGTAGGACGTTTTTTGAATAAAAATAAATAAACAACGATAACTTTCTAATAATAAATGGGTGAACTCCCAATGCTTGGCTTATACACCAGACTGATAATGGATAAAAAATGGCGGATGACAATACCTGTCTAATATAGAGCCCTAGTCACACTTGTTTCTGCTACCTAAAGCAAACAAAAAATGTATTTATGTTAAATAGGGTAAGTTTTTGGAGTTTTCATCACATAAACTTGGTTTATGTGATGAAAACAATGGTTTTATAAGAGTAGCATGTGACTTTGGGCCTTATTGTACTGTCATGGGTAGAGTATGGGGGGTGGGAGGTGATCCAGCTGCGTAGTTTTCTTATTATTTATAATGCTTTCCCCCTCAAATTATCAATGAATGTTGGTCCTGATTTTTAAGAGATTGTTTCAGAGTAATGGTGGTGCTGGAACCCCTTAAGGTGACCATCACGAACTTTCCCTCAGACAGAGGGATGCCCGTCGCTGTGCCTAACTTCCCCAATGATCCGGACAAGGGGTCTCACGTGGTTACATTCGATCGAGTTCTCTACATTGAGAAATCCGACTTTAAACAGGTATGGACTCCACAGACTATCGCTCCATTCCATTGAGACAGGTGAAATGGTACGAGGGCGATCGTGTATGTGTGTAAAATCAGTCCCTTGGTTCCGAAAACAAATTAAAGAAAGAACCGGACCGAGTTTACTCGAAAATGCTTTCCAATTTATCAACATTAGTAGATAGAGAAAATGAGTAATTTCATGGTAAATAATTTTCCTATGGTTAGATTTCCGATAAATCCCCCAAAATTGAGTTGGCCCAAAATAAAAAAATTATCCCGAGGTATGATTTTAGTCAACCTACATGCTAAATTTCATCAAAATCGACCGAGTAGTTTGCCCGGAAATCGATGAACAGACAGACATTTCGTAAAAAACACTTTTTTGGGTCCCTGGGACCTCAAAACGTGTAAATCCGTTGAAATCTCAGAATCGAAAATTTCGACCATCACAAAGCTTTCCTTATACTACGTATAAATTGGAAAGCAATAACGAAATTCTATGAATACAAGTCTGTTACGTCTGTTGTCTCCAGCAGTGACGTAGTTAATCTCAAGGTAATAGCTCCACGAATAACTTACCTACCTGCTTTCTTATCTACTGCCATTTTCTACGGACTCCTGAATCTGGACAAACCCAGGGCAAAACGTAGGTGTCCGCCGCGCTGGTTATGTTCTGCACTTTTCCAACTGAAGGTAGGCTTCCCAGCCCCTCTAAAGTTACAGTTCTAAAACTGTATGGGGGTAGGTTTGAGAGCAGCTTGAACGTAGAAGACCCTTTCTACTGTCAGTTGATTACCTTTGAATATAAAGAATCAAACGTCAACGTGTGCTATAAAACTAATGCGACTAATGAGGAAATTTTAATGAAATAATAACAACGTTTAGTTAAATAAAAGCAAAACTTAAAAACTAGGAGGCCCTTGTTGCAATAGTTTGTACAACTACCTCTGAAATACGCCATCCTGGATTCTTCAGAGTCATACTTCCACCAACTGTGGCGCCGTTTACGCCGATTTCGCGTCGGTTGAATTTTTAAGCGTACAACAGTCGCAACAATAATTGCCCCCTGGCCTTCAAGAAATGTCGCAGAATTGTGGATGTAAGAATGTGTTTTAAATAGTTTTTCCTTGTTAGTGAATTGTTTATTACATATAATTATAATATAATTAATAACATGTGTCCTTGCGTAGCAACTGGCCCTCGCTGCAGGTAATACACCAAAAAGCCGACGACAGTGGTTACGAAATACCATTTCTTCTAAAAAAAATATATTCACTTAGGGTATCACGATATTCGCAAGGAAAAACTAGAGGTAAATTCTCATTAGCTCCAAGGAGTAAGTAAGCATAGGTGCCGAGATAGACAATATGAGATTGTACGAACTGTTGTAGCAACAAGGGTATCCTGATTTTTAAGTTTTGTTGTTGTTTAATTAAACTTTGTTGTTATTTCATTAACCTTTCCTCTTTAGGCATAGTCGCCCGGGCCAAGGTTTTACGGCCCACGCTGAGATTCATTATATTCTAAGAAGACCGTACGTTTAGAGTAGAAAGGGTCTTCTGGGGTTAAGCTTGCTCTCAAGCTGTTTTAGAGTTGTGACGTGAGAGCGGCTGGGAAGCCTGTTTTCGCCTTATTTGTTATCACCGGCAGTGACTGAATTGAATTCAAGGTCCACCAATAACTCAGGCCTGCATCCCTACAGTATTCAATTTCTTTTTACTCCTTACAGACTCCTGAGCCTGGCTACAAGAGATTGAGCCCAGGGCAAGACGTAGGTCTCCGCCACGCTGGTTTTGTCCTGAGCGTTTCCTCTGTTGTTACCTCCGGCAGTGAAGTAGTTGAACTCAAGGTCACGGCTCAACCGACAACCAGTGCTCCGAAACCCAAGGCCTTCATCCACTGGGTCTCGAGTCCCACACAGCACACAATACGTGTCTACGAGCCTTTGTAAGTGGATTTTATTATATTAGGGTTTACTTAGTTGAGTGCAATGTAAACGGAACAATGACGGAACGGGATCCGAACCTCAGTCTCCAGCTTGCCGAGGCATTTTGTCGGCCACTACACCAAAGCAACGATACGAGTGAGTATAGGTACCGAGATAGGTAATTTCAGTAGTTCCATGGTAAATAATCGTCCAAGTGTTAAATTTCAGTTGCCTCGACTTTCCCTATCCCAAAGCACGAAATTGATAGATGGGATAGATTGTCCATAATTTTTTATTCAAAGCCAAAACTTCGTAATAACCTGTTCGGGTTCGTTACTATACCTAGGTATTTAGCACCAATAATGTCCAATGGTCTTATTGACCGTGTACATATTGGAGATTGTCTATACCAGTCTGAAAGCAAAGTACTTGCTGACCTGATGGGAGTTGGCTATTGTTTGAGACGGTTGTTGAGTGGCTGCGCTACGGTAAGGCATTCATAGCGAAGCGAAAAAATAGGACTTAGTTGAACTACTTATGTTAAGAAAAGTGTAATTCCCGCAAGATCCTAAGCCCTTCTTGAGGAGCAGAGTAGTGGGAATACTACTTAGTACGGGCACTATTGGTCACAAAGGCGCAACGACACCTAACATAAGTCTGACGTATTTATTTGTCCTTGTTCCACAGCAATAACCCTGAAGAAACTACCAAAGTACCCGGAGGTTTCCTATCTAACTGTAACCTAAACTCGTGCTCAGGTTGATACATTTGTTGCCCATCGGTTTCCCAACGACACTCAATGTCAGTGTGTCGTTTTTTTTCTTGTTTAAGGTTCCACCACCGTAACCCTGACGACGCTACAGAAGTACCCGGAGGTTTCCTGTCTGACTGTAACCTAAACTCGTGCTCCGAAGTTACTGCATTTGCTGACGTCAGTATTCTATCCCGGAAAGATACCCAGTATCAGTTTGAACGTGTCGGCTACTTTACACGTGATAGAGACTCTACCAATAGCAGACTAGTCTTTAATCGGACTGTAGGCCTGAAGGAAGACAGTGGCAAATAATTTTAAGTAATTTATTTTCTAATATATTATTTGCAAGACGAAATCAGACATTTTCTCCTCCTAAAGACCTAACATTAGCATATAATGGAAGAAACCATTGGCGCCAACTTTTCGGGGGACTTTGATTTTAGACTTAGGAGTGTGTCTTAATATCGAATTTTGATGAGACTGTTATGGACTATGGCACACAGATAATGGCCATCACTTTAAACAGGGAGTCTTCTAAAAAATAAAAGAGAACATTGTACTGAATAAGCTCTGTATTTTATAACAATATTGCAAAGTACAATTTTATATAGTACCATAATTTAACATTAGAATCCAATAGAATTTACGCTAACTGATAGTGATTATGTAGGTAAACAACAAATACCGGCAGTGTATTATGTAGGCAGCAATAATATGTAAATTACCCTGATTACACACTCGAATATTAATTCGATCGAAGAAATACGACTTTAATCTGAATTTAGGTAAATTTTACGGTATTACACTTTTGAAATTTTATTGGACCAATATTTATTCGATCGAATATTTTTCCAATATTGTGTGTAATAGGGGAGATTAATAAATAAACAAATCTTCAATTCAAAAATCAAAATGGAAAACAATTACCTATAAAATAACGACTGTCTGGAAGACCCCCCTCCACAATCATCATTACTGATTTACTTCCTTGGGAAGACAGTCTCAAGGGGAACCCAACTGAAAAATATAAATTTGTATTACAGCTGATTGAACTAAAATTTGGCTTAGGCACAAGACGTCAATACCTTAAAGAGGTAGACTTACTATAGGTAAACTACACTGAGTTCAGCCATACGTTGCAGAAGAAAAATCCCGGTTAGTTGACTGAGGTATATATACACGGAAGCAGTAAAGCTCTATCGTATATACGAGTATCATTTGTAAGATGACTGTTGTTCGAGGAACACTTGCACATGATGCCTTAGTCAACTAACCGTCATTTTTCTGCTGTGACGTATGGCTACACTCAGTGTAGTTTAATAATAATAATAATGCATGTGTAATACCATATCCTGTAGTGGTATGCCTAACCTCTGACCCAACTGCCCATAACACACCTACCATAACCCCGGAAACGCGTTTCCCCCATAAGTTCTGTGCTTAAATTAATTTAATTAAATAAAAAATCATTCCTGAAAAATTTTACAGTAAATTACTGAAAATTTCTTACATCCTGAATTCCTGACATCGTCAAATCTCTCAAACCCCAGATTTTAAGAGACTCCACTCGATCACTACCATGATGTTGACCCAGTACTTACAGAAGTCAAAGGCTCAACAACCAAGAGTGGGCGTTCGCTATTATAAGGGCCCAATAAATGTCAGAGCAAGGAATACGGAATAGCACCGTCATATTCCAATGGATGGCGGCGCGGTCAACAATTCCTTACAGACATTCCTAATTTCACCATTTCATTTCACCATGAACTCTCATATGTCGCAACAGAGTTGCCTTGGTTGCAAAACCACCCCCACAGAGGCCACAAATTACCTTTTTAACCTCCGGGTGCTCATCCACAATATGTCTGATTAAGTCACAATTAACGTAAAAAAACGCAGCACAGTGCTTACACTTTTGCTGGCGTTCCCCAGCCTGCAAATGCCAGGTGAAAGCCCTCTTATCCTTAAATGCCTTCCCACACCCTGTACATACATGCTGTTTCACATCACTATGAACACTCCTATGCTTCGTTAGGTTACCATTTAACGAAAAACATTTTCCACACTGCCAACATTTGAAAGGTTTTATCCCAGTGTGGGAACGCATATGAGTTTCAAGATGGCCGTTCGTAACAAAACGCCGAGAGCAAACAGCGCACTCTATAGGTTTTACTCTGTCATGTATGCGTAAGTGGCGCGCTAGGCTACGCTTTAAAGTATATCCCCTGTCGCACTGGTAACACGTGAAGGGTTTAACGCCTGTGTCCCTACGAGAATGCTCTATTAGGTGACGGGAGAGGTTGGATTTAGTAGAAAAGCTCTTGTTGCATTTAGTGCATTTGAAGTTGAAGACTTTTACAAGAACTCCTGTGAGATGCGCTTTTTCGCTCTTGCTCAGTGTTTTATTATCGTATGGCCAATCATCAGCACATCTGTTGTATGCTTCTTCGTCGTCATCATCATCAACAACTTCTGCCTTAATTTCAAAATCGTCAAGTTCCGACTTTATTTCAATCGGTTTTTGTTGGTCTTCAATTACTTCAGCAGCAAAAACATCTATACCACTGCAATTGAAGGATTCGTTTGCAGAATCATCTGGAGATATTTTTAATGTTTCTACTTCAGCATCAGAATCTTCAGGTTCCGTTTTTATTTCAACCGGCTTTTGTTCATCCTTGATGACTTGAGTGGCAAGAATATCTGTGAAGTAATAATACTCAATATAGCTCCAGCAATAATTGAGATTATACTCGTATATGTAGAAAGGATTAATTTTTTATGCAACAAAAAAACAGCGCATTTATCAAGCCCAAACTGATCTCCGTAAGATAGTTTTTTTAAATAGCTTTCAGATAAGATCGTTGTAAAAAATTAATTAAGTAAATTCTGATGTGACGATTGGCAACTACCCATTTCAATTCGGCATGAGTCAGTCACCAGTCTATAAACAGGGCTACAATTTGTAACTTTTTCAATAATCACCCAAATTAAAAGTTAAGCAATCCCAGCCCAACATCCTGCCCCTTATGACTGCTGTAAGGCTGAGACAGAATTCCAATTTTCACAATCTGCTCATAACACACCTACTACGTCAACGTAAGGTACAACTGAAAACCCGTTTACACCATTAGTTCTGCGCTTCATTTAATTTAATTCAATAAATAAAAACCATTCCTAAAAACTTCTAAAGTAAATTACTGAAAATTTCTCACACCCTGATATCATCAAATCTCTCAAACCCCGTAGAAACAGTTTAAATCAACGATTATTCAAATAATAAATGGCGTAGTTACAAAAGTAGGTACCTACTAAGCTTCTGATGTACGCTATTAAATAAGGAGCAATATAAATAGAAAAAAGTCACCGCCCACTCGAAACATCAGAATGGCCGCTATTTTAATTTATTCCACCTAAAATCCTCAATGTATTATGTACAATAATGTGCATCAAAAATTAGAAGGATGTTTGTTCTACTTTATGACATAGGTCCTAATGGCTATACGGTTGATATTTCCAGTAATTTTTTTACACCCATGTTTCAAATCACAAATTGCACGACATAACATGACCAGGAAAAGAAGGCGTGTCCAGACAGACAAGCCTGAACTTCATCACAGATAGCTATAATTTTATTTTAATTTTTTATTTATTATTCTTATTGGTTTCTTCTATCGGTAATATTGTGCGCATACACCATATTATACAAATTAGTGTTACATAGTAATGCAATCGGAGGGGGAAAACTTCACGGGAATGATTGATCCTATCAACAACTATCAATTACGTCACACCCCTTGGAAGAAATGTCCCTGATTTGCTCTTAAAAGACTCCACTCCATCACTACCGCATGATGTTGACCCAGTACTTAGAGAAGTCAAGGGCTCAACAACCAAAAGTGGGTGTTCGCTGTTGTAAGGGCCCCATAAATGTCTGCGTAAGGAATACGCATTTCCATGCATGACGACGCCGTCCACAATTCCTTACAGAAATATTTATAATTTCACCATTTCACCATGAACCCTCATATGTCGCAACAGAGTTCCCTTCGTAGCGTAACCACCCCCACAGAGGCCACAAATTAACTTTTTAACCTCCGGGTGCTCATCCACAATATGTCTGACTAAGTCACAACTAACGTAAAAAACCGCAGCGCAGTGCTTACACTTTTGTTGGCGTTCCCCTGCCTGCAAATGCCCGGTAAAAGCCCTCTTATCCTTAAATGCCTTCCCACACCCTGTACATACATGTCCTTTCACATCACTATGAACCCTCCTATGCTTAGTTAGATTACCATTTAACGAAAAACATTTTCCACACTGCCAACATTTGAAAGGTTTTATCCCAGTATGGGAACGCATATGAATTTCAAGATGGCCGCTCGTAACAAAACGGCGAGAGCAAACAGCGCATTCTATAGGTTTTACAGCGTCGTGTATGCGTAAGTGTCGCGCTAGGCTACGTTTTAAATCGTATCCCCTGTTGCACTGGTAACACGTGAAGGGTTTAACGCCTGTATGCCCACGCGCATGATCAATTAGGTGTATTTCATCGCTGAAGGAACGACCGCATTCACTGCAGACAAAATTTTCATGGGTGTTCATGTGGGCAATGAGCACTGCTCGTTCAAAAAAGCTCTTTCCGCATTGGCTGCAAGTGTGAGGCTCAATTCCGAAATGCCCCAGCATGTGATGATAAAGAGTCGACTTCCTCTCAAAACATAGACAGCATTCATTGCATTCAAAAGGTTTAGAGCTAGAATGTGCCGCTAGATGTCGCATAAGGCTTGATTTACTAGGAAGAAATTTACGGCATTGTCGGCATGGGTACGGCGTCGCGGAACAATGGACTAAGTTGATGTGTTCCTTAAGCTCGTTAGCATCGTTGAATGACTTATTGCATTGCGCACAGACGTAGGCTTTGATGTCTGTGTGTCCCAATAAGTGGCGTGCCAGATATGTTTTACGCCAAAAGGTTTTGCTGCATTTTGAGCAAGAATGTGCCTTAAGATCTGAGTGTGTTTTGAGGTGACGGGAGAGGTTGGATTTTTTAGAAAACCTCTTGTTGCATTTCCTGCAGCTCAAGACTTTTTCATTAACTCCTGTGTGATGCACATTTTCGCTATTGCTCATATTTTTATTATTGTATGGCCAATCATTAGGACATTTCTTGTATTCCTCTTCGTCATCGTCTCCTATGATTCCAGTAAAATCAACATCTATGTTGCATTCGTTTACATCATGAACTTCGGTGAGTTGCACTGTTTTGTTGTTGTTTCGGGTTTCATTATCGTATGACCAGCCATCAGGAGATATTTTCAAAGCTTCTTCTTCGGTATAAAAATCGTCAAGTTCCGACTTTATTTCAATCGGTTTTTGTTCGTCTTCAACGACTTCAGCAGCAAAAACATCTATACCACTGCCATTGAAGGATTCGTTTGCAGAATCATCGGGAGATATTTTGAATGTTTCTACTTCAGCATCAGAATCTTCAGGTTCCGTTTTTATTTCAACCGGCTTTTGTTCATCTTTGATCACTCTAGTGGCAAGAATATCTGTGAAGTAATAATACTCAATATAGCTCCAGCAATAATTGAGATTATATCCGTATATGTAGAAAGGATTTATTATTTTAAACAAAGCAAAACAAAAAAAAACAGCGCATTTATCAAGCCCAAACTGATCTCCGTAAGATAGTTTTTTTAAATAGCTTTCAGATAAGATCGTTGTAAAAAATTAATTAAGTAAATTCTGATGTGACGATTGGCAACTACCCACTTCAATTCGGCATGAGTCAGTCATCAGTCTATAAACAGGGCTACAATTTTTAATTTTTCAATTTTCACGTTAATTAAAAGCTAACCGAACGTAAACAGTCCGAGCCCAGCATCCGTTTGTGTCCTTATGACTCAAAGACATGTATTGTATGTTTCATATGAGTTATTATCGCAGAGGGTCAACGTTATATTATTCAGACCTTAGTATGACTTTATTTACTTGTTTAACTTTTAATGGATTTTTTAAATAAAACATAATTCACAAGAAAGTGCGGTCAGCAGGCAGGAATGAACATGTATGCTATGCATTTTTTAAGTACATCATAATTTTAAGCTGATTTCTTACTTTACTTTGGGGGAATGCCACAATCGCGATTACCTCTAATAAATAAAAACATGATACAATAGAGATAAGATAGGGATAAAAAGAGAAACCCGACGCACCACCACTATTTGCCAAGACCAATGACGGGAGTTGAATTTGGCATAATTTAGTCGTTAACATAGTATAGTTTTTATTTTAAGTTTTTATTTAAGTTAACATTATGGGTTAATTGTAAGAGTAGGCCGATAGGCCCAAAATTCGCCCACATGGAAAATAAAGACAATTTTGTTTCTTTCTTTAACATTGGCCATCCCTGCATCACAAACAAAGGGTGGAAACAAATATTATCCCTGACGTTATGCTTCCATAGATTTTAAAAATATTTTCTTCAAAATCTACCTAATGGTCCATATTTTAATGCATTAGAGTCAAACAAAAATTAATCTGTCGCAATTTAAGAAAAAAAAAAATATTTTGTAAAATAAGTGATACAAAAATTCAAGTGTCCGAACTTGAGCTGGTAAGGGTAGTATATACCATAGTATATATAGTATTACATCCAGCCTGTACATATACTGTAACCTAAATTAGGAAATAAAGAAAAATCTGATCCTGGCAGGATTCATACCCACGATTTCTGCCTTGCCGGAGAATCGTGTTGCTTCTGCACCTACAGGCTACGCCACAAGCCCGCCTAGCACAGACTAGACTGTACATACTCGCAGGTCTGTTCGTTTAGATAGTTTTACAATACGAATCTTGTCGAAGAGCATCGTACAGACGATCGAGCCAAGTCTGGGTTGGGCGGGCTTGATAACACGATGCCCTGGCAAGGCATAGATCAAAACTATGACAGGTATAGTCTCAGCACGTTATCATATCTCTGGGACAACTTGTTACCCTGCCAACTCTGTGCACACTACCAAGTTTGCCGCAGTATGGAACAAGCTCTGTTCTAGTGGATTCAACTTGACATAGCCATTGGCAAAAATATCGTGTCTATATTCTATAAGCCATAACAGCTGAAATCGTAAATCAATAAAAAGCTTAAAATGTTTTCTATACTACGGTACAACTAGTATTCCTCTAGGTCTCTCAGTTTTTTAAAATACTGCCCTCGAATTCGCTAGAGTGGTTTCATATTTATTAATACACAAATAATAATACATAAATATTCCTATACAATATTCAGGCTGACCAAAATAGTTCGCCAACAGAGTCGCCTCCACGTGAAATTACGTCATCTTCTTCTTTAAATTTTCGTTCTATAGAAGATTGGCGATCATCATGGCAATTCGGACCTTCGAGGCTGCTTGCTCTGAAAAGGGAAACCATGCTTTTGCCAAACTACTCCAAACCTCGGGGTTTTCAACCAGGATGTTCTTCTGCTGGTAGCCCTCTGTCCTTCTATCTTCCCTTGGATTATTACATGGAGAAGGTTATACCTTTGGTTGCTCATCCTATAGCCGCAGCATGTTAGTTTCCGTTTCTTAACCGTCAGTCGTCGCGGGTCTCTACTTATTAGGTAGCAATGTCCCCAAACACTGCTTACACTATGTCAGCGCACTTTCCGATGTCTCAGCAGGGTTGCCGACCGCATGTTTTCGCATGTGCGAATTAAGACTACTTTTAAACGTATAACGCCGGTCACACAGTTCGCATCCGAACGGTTTGTCCCCGAAATGCGTTCGCAAATGACCTTTAAGATGAGTTCTGTCCAAAAACCGCTTATCGCACTCACTACAAGGAAACGGCTTGGCCTCACCAGTATGCGACAAAACATGCCGACTCAAACCGGTTCTGTCATCGTAGCGCCGGTCACAGTAAGGACACCCAAACGGTTTCTCACCGCCTTCTCCATGCGTACGCAGATGCCGGTCTAAGCAAAATTTAACCGTAAACGACCTGCCACAGTGTTTACAAACGTGGGGCTTGGCACCTTCTTTATGCGTCAACAAATGCCGGCTAAGACTCGAGCCAAACGCAAACATTTTGAAGCAGTGTTTACAGACAAAATGCTTCGCCCCGGCATGTGCCGCACGTAAATGCTCACTAAGGGTTCCCTTTAGTGAAAACTGTTCGCCACACTCTTTACAAGCGTAACGACGATCTCCTGCATGGAATTTCAGATGACGAATGAGCCAAGCCTTCTCGAGGAAGCAACTACTGCACTCATTACACTTATAAGGCTTCTCTATGCCGCTATGCTTTAAAACGTGCCGGTTAAGGCTGGATCTCGCTGCAAATTTTTTACCACATTCACTACACACCAACGGCCCGTCAGCATGGGATTTCATGTGTAAATTAAGATGACCCTGTTTTGAGAAAATTTTCCCACACACAGCACAAACTATGGGGACAGAAACACTCGCATGATGCGTGCGTCGGTGCTCCTTCAAGTGCCGACCACTACTGAACTGTTTGCCGCACTGTCGACATGTAATTGCCCTCGTGTGATTACGCATGTGCATTCTTAAATGACCTTTACGCATGAAGCTCCGATCGCACTGACTGCAGGGAAATTTTGTAACAACGTGCTCATTTCTCGTGTGCTTGTTGAGAGTTGTCGCGTCAGCAAATTGGCGGTGACATTCAGTGCGATCGTAGGGCAATTTTTTGCAGATTACAGGCTGTGTTTTTCTTCTGACACGTTGCTTTCTCTCTCTAGCTGCAATTTGCTGATGTGCTGCCGTGCTATCATCACTGTCGATGCTTATTTCCGTGTAACCCCACGATGATCCGCAGGCTTCCTTTACTTGAGCAGATGTATCTTGAAATACAATGTTTCAAATATGGTAACATTTTAGCCAAAGTTATCTTAAATGTACCGCGAGAGGAGCCTATAAGCAACATTGACAATCTAATAATTTTTTTTGGGAGTAATCCAATGGACACTGGCTGGTGTGTCCTTGAGGGAGAGATATTAATGTAAGTCACTAAGAATGGTTAAATTGTTAATTTCTGGTGCCTCCTGCCACGTCTTCTTCGACCAATCAGAGCACGCTTTGGGCGCTTCCAAGTAACAATAAATACCGTCGTGGCTACAATGCGTTGTTGCGTGACCTTGTTTGGCCTGTGTATTGCGCAGGGCGCAGAAATCGGCCGAATCTGGACGTGGCTCGAGCAGTCAGCTGCGTCGTTGGAGTTCTGACAGCAGCAGGCGAAGATGATTGAGTAGTTGGTGCAGTGGTTGTTGTAATAGAGTCTTAGTGGGCTTAGGCGTTCGATAGTGATGTAGGTCTACCGTCCAGAGAATTGCTTCTTGTAGGCGTGATGTCGTCGGTCTATGACATGATGAAGTTCTGGAGGGGTAGAGCGCGGTCTGGTCCAGGTACCTGCGCTGTCCCTTATGAATAGGAGTTGCGTGACCTTGTGTGGCCAGTGTATTGTGTGCAGGCGGCACAGCGTGCTTTGGTTGGCCAAAAGAAGATTTATCCGATTGGTCGACGCAGTTACAGCAGGTGATACCAGAAAGTAAAAAAAAATTCTTTCGTGGGCGCTAATGTCCCATCTCTCATATATAGAAATCAAGCACTAGTTAACCATTGCACAGAAACTAGGAGACAAGAAGTAGCAGTAATTTGAACCTACCTTGTTGGCATGTGCTTGCTTGACCGCTGCTGACGTCAATCTCTTCAATTTTTACATCGGCACTGCTGACGTCTACAAACAGAAAATTTATGATAAGTAGGATAATACGGATTATTTCCAAGAAAATGTATCTCAATGCAACTTTAGGACGGCTCCCACAAAGTGGAATGGAATGGAATGATTTGGAATAGGAAAAAACAAGGCGGGTTCCTCATTTTTCGAATTTTACTTTCCCCTTAAGATTGATCATGCTTCCTGGAACTTCATTCTCAGTCATAACCAAGATTTTTTAATCAGTTAAGGCAGGACCTGTAGAATAGTGGTAAATGTAGAAGATGTAGGGTAATATGTAATGTGTTTGTACTTGTGCGAGTCTCTACACGCCATGCGATCGGAGACGTGTAACTAACCTACAGAGGCGACAGAAGAGTTTAATCGGATACATTCATTAAATTGTTTGCATGCGAATAACCTTTTATTAAATAGAAATTTTCAAAAAAAAGGTACGGACACTGAACCCTGTTGCGTTACTCTCTAGCTGTCTCAGTCCGGCAATGGCGTTTTGCGACTCAATATAGCTATTTTTTTTTTTTTTTTTAATGTTAAGTACAAACATTTTAATAGAATAGAATAAATATATTTTTTTAAAAAGGATGTTAAATAAGTACAATTTTGTTGCAATTGGAAGGGGGCTCAAAGGATATCCCGTGCTGGGCCCCCCTTTTACAAAAATACAAAATAAATAACGTGATATAATCTAAAAATAAAAGGTTAACATTGGAATAGGGGACATTCGACATACAGTACAGTTTATTATTATTATTATTATTTTTTTTTACTATTATTGTTTATTTAATTAAGAATCTAAGTATTGATAATATTGTATATAAATGTGTTGTAATTCTTTATGTGTCTTTTAAAACATGACATGTTGACGGAGTCTTTAATGTATTCTGGTAGAGAATTGTATACTTGTATTGATCTATATATATGTGAGTGCTTAAAAAGTTCTGTATTTGGTCTTATTGTTTTGAGGTTACGACCATTATGTTGCAGGCAATTGCATGGTTTGTTAGAAAGAGATTCAAAATTTGATAACGACAATACACAACGAATTATCTGCTCCCTATCTTGTACTGCTACTGATTATGAAACTGCTGTTCAGCTGTAAAATAAAATAAATAAATCATGGCTTTCTGTTGTTCTATTACTAATCCAACCTAGCCCAGTTAGGGACTAGGGTACACTCAACTGTGCGGTTTTACAATTGAGTCCAAACCTTTCTGCGACGACCATACTCATGATGTATGCTGTAAGCTTGGGAGGATTGTCTTCCTGTCTCGTAAATTTAGGTGCCCAGTGCCAGAACATGTTTCATGCTCGTAAATTACGGTATCCCAGCGTGGGGACATTCTCCTGGGGTTTCAAGCAAGATACTTTTACAACAGAAAGGGCTCCCCACATTATTAGAGCCAGTTTATAGCTTGCGCTCATTGCAGCCCCTTGTTTTAAGTTCCTGGAGTGGTCAATGTGTATTGCCAACATTTATTTCATTTGTGATTGTATATTGTAAATGTAACTGGCATGTCAAAAAAAAAAAAAAAAAAAAAAAAAGCGATTGAAATCTGTTTTTAAACAAGGATCCATAATCTGTCTGTACACTTCGTACCTTTTTATGGATTTTTTAAGGACCCAGACCTAGTGGGCCATAGGTCCCTTGTACAATGCCAACGACCCCGTGGATTTCGGACATTATACATTGGCAAACTGGTACACGTTCCCGATGTCAAGCTATGCCGGCCACACGCGATAATGAACAAGCTGAGAGAAGCTTACCACTGAGCCAAGTTCAGATAGAGTCACACTACATGCCATACTGTGTATATAATAGTGGTCAATAAGCAACTTGCACTTGTCTCTACTCCCTGCGGTTGGACATAGACTAAATATTTATTTTGGTTGGAGACGTGTCATAGTTCGACAACAATTACCTATTAGGTTACTTAGTGAGGGGATTGAAGAGGTTGATTAGGTACATTCATTAAAATTCTCTGTACGCGATTTCACCTTTTAGAATTGCCATTGTACATTTGTACATGATCTATAAATTTTTATTGTGAACTCAGTACTCCCTATAGACTATCTGTCAATAGTATAGAAATTTTCTATTGATGTTTCTCAAATTGAACACTCACCAAACTCATCTTTCATTTCCATTTCATCCAACGCTGACATAGGTAACTTTTATCAAACCAAGTTTTGTGTTTGTAACCACTGATGTTGGGTTGTTGACTTGATTCACCTCAAGAATCTTTTAAGCATACGGCTTTATTTTTTTTTATCTTAAAAATACATTTACACATCATATACTGTTAAATCTGATAATTTATCAATTTAACTTATAAATCAAATGATTTTAGTAGCCAACAGTGTTTATGAAATTAAAAATAGCTTGAACTTGAAATTATCGGCGGCCATATTGATGTTTAAACTTTAATTTAGTAATCAGTGTTGCCGGACGTGTAATATGAAATATCACGCCACTGATGTTCAAAATTCACGACATATCACGCAAGCAACTAATCGGCTAATATATATGCATATTAATATAATATATATATATAATACATAATTTATATTAAATTTTTTAATATGGTAACTAAAAAAATATGTCATTTGTTTTGCTAATTTTATCTAACAACTTCTATGCTTAGCTTGTAGTGGGGCTGAAAAATCAGTGTGAATTATTTTTCTTACTTCCAGTGGCGTAACGATAGTTTTTCGAGGGTGGCGGTGTTTAATTCGCCCCCCCCCCCCATTTTCATGATAGTGTAGAATAAGGGGACAACCGTTCTCAAGGACTTTCGCAGCATTTAAATTAATGACATTAGTGTCCGTCGCACAGGGGCCCGGGGGTTCGGGAGACGTGAACGGGGGCCCCAAGGGTCGTAATGAATATAAATACAAGCAAGGGGGGCCCGGGTCAAAATTTTTGAAAAATAAGCCTGAAATGATGGGGTTTTACGCAATTTGATAGGAGTAAGATTAGATTTTCCAGACAATTAATATAACTACATGTACAAATTACAGGGGGGGGGGGGTCTCCCCGGATGAAATTTTTTGAAAATAGGGCTGAATTGGTAAGGGTTTTACGCATTTTGATAGCACTAATGTTTAAATTGTACAGACGATGAATATAGCTAACAAGGGGGGCCGGGGGTCTCCCCCGGGTGAAATTTTTTGAAAATAGATCTGAAACAGTGGGGTTTCAGGCATTTTGATAGGTTAACGTTTAGATTTTACAGACAATGAATCTGTAGGAGGTCGATGTAGTTGGAATTGTATAAGCGGTTAAATGTAGAGTGACTGTATTGAAGTAGTTTCGACTCTACTTGGTATGTTGGTAAGAGTGACTTAACAAACATGATTACAAATAGTGTCTCCCCCCGGGTAAGAAAATTCTTGAAAGATGAGCATGAAATGGGGGTTTCATGCATTTTGATAGGAGTAATGTTTCGATTTTTACAGGCGATGTATATAGGCTAAATACGAACGAGGGAGTCTGGGGGTCTCCCCCGGGTGAAGATTTTAGTAAAATACCTGAAATACGGGGTTTTACGCATCTTGCCAAAAATGTTTAGATTTTGTAGATAACGACTTTATTAAGTTGTTACGTTTTGATGATTTTACAGAAAATGAAAATAATTACGAGCAAGGGGGGCCGGGGGTCTCCCCGGGTGAAATTGTTTTTAAAAATAGGGCTGAAATGGTAAGGGTTTTACGCATTTTGATATGACTAATGTTTCAATTGTACGGACGATGAATATAACTACAAACAAGGGGGATCGGGGGGCTCCCCCGGGTGATTTTTTTGTTGTTGAAAAATAGGTCTGAAACAGTGGGGTTTTAGGCATTTTGATAGGTTAACGTTTAGATTTTACAGGCAATGAATCTAATTACGAGCAAATTCTTGAAAGATGAGCATGAAATGGTGGGGTTTAATGCATTTTGATAGGAGTAACGTTTCGATGTTTACAGGCGATGAACGTAGGCTAATTCCAAACGAGGGGGTCCAGGGGTCTCCCTCGGGAGAAGATGTTTGTTAAATAGACCTGAAATACGGGGTTTTACGCATCTTGCCAAAAATGTTTAGATTTTTCAGATGAGCACTTTATTATGTTATTACTTTTTAAATAATTCGTCCCAAAATATTGACTTTCTATAAAATCGTGGGGTTTTAAGGCTTTAAGTGGTCGCCTTATTCGCTTGAACAAAAGAGTTCAACCTCTTTTGAGGCATTGTGGTTCGTAAATAAGTAGTTTTTTTAAATTAATTTTCAATCAGAGAAAGACCTCTCACATGTGGCATTTCTTTGTTCTATAATGTGCATGTTTATTATCTTGTTCGATTTTGCGCCCATGTGGCGCAGAGGCAGACAAATATGAAATAATGAGCAAATCACAATGGCCGCCCGCTGACCGAGTAGATTTGGAATTTGATTTTTGGAGTTGTGTTGGGGTCTTGTCACTTGTGGTCTGTGGTCCTAGACAGGTAAGGTAAACAGCATTTTTTTTTTTTAAGTTTTCATTTTTCCTGGGTTTTAATTTTTTTATTATTTTATTGGTTTAAATTTCAATATTTTTATTTAATTATAAAATCAATTTTGTCTAAAATACACGCACTTTACACGCACATCACGCAAGCTCTGAAAATACACGCATTTCGTGATTTTTCACGCAAAACGGCAACCCTGTTAGTAATAGACCATAGACCATTTATATATAGATCAATGTAGACCATTCCAGAACACGTGACCTAGCAGAAGCTGCCACTTTGGCTGGATATCCATGGCGTCCATTACCCCATGTATTACCATAGGGGTTTTTTGATTTATCTTCATTTTCGTGCTTTTAAATAAATAAAAATAATAAATAAAAATTTGAATCGAATATGACTTTAGTTCGTACGGAAGTGAATAATCGGTAAACGTAAAGGCAAAATACTTCAAAAAATTTCAGATTATCGGCTTTGATCCCATGAAATGGGACGGAAAACCGAGAGAGTGGCCGAAGGTAACTTACCTTTATACCTATCCATGCCTATTTCCCGGCTGCAGCTTTTACACTTCGAATGAATTTCAAACCAAGAAAGGTTTAGAGGCCTTTAAGCGGTCTGCTTGTAAAGATCCTACCGGCATCGTCCCATATCCCTTTTTTTGTGATGGCTTCCAATCTGGGTTATAGTATAATCCTCTAATGCTAATACTTGAATAAGTAATTGATACGTACATATATACTGTAGACATAGTAAGCCACCGAACAGAGAAAACCCGTATCCGTATCCTTATTCATAATTGAGATATGGTAGTGGTCTTACGGTTATTTCTCTGTTCGGTCACTTACTATATCTAAAGTATGTACATACGCATCAAACTTATTCATGTAAGCCTTTTGTCACTTTTCAAGGAAAACCTAGTGCATTAGAGGATTGTACTAACCCAGATTGAAAGCAATAAAAAATGGGATATGAGACGATGTCGGTAGGATCTTTGCAAACAAAACCGCTTGAAGGCCTCCAAACCTTTCGCGGCTTGGAGTTCCTTCGCTGTGTAAAAGCTGCAGCCGTGAATTAGGTATGTATAGGTATCAAAGGGCCGCAACTTTGGGCCACTCTCCCGGTTTTCCGTCCCATTTCATGGGATCATCGCCGATAATCAGATAATATTTTATGTATTTTGCCTTTAAGTTTATTCACCGCTTATTCACTTCCGTACGAACTTGAGTCCATATTCGTTTCAAAATTTAATTAAAAGCACGAAAATGAAGATAAGTCAAAAGCCGCCTATGGAAAAACATTGGGTAATGGCCGCCAATGGCGCCTTTGGATATCCGATCAATCGGAGTGAACCGGAAGTGACGTCATTCTGAAATGGTCTATTTACACGATTTTACAAACTGCACTACAGTATCTCTATCTCTATTGACACGGCAATAATTAATAATTAAATAATTTTAAAATTTAAAATTTTTAAGAATCATTTTGTACGGTATCGTTAATTTTATTACTTTACTACAGCGAACTACATAAAAAATGGATCTTGTAGAGCACGAATTGGACGATATTGACAGATTGCTGACTTGTGACTTAAAAACTAATGATTTTGTGAAAGTGTCCACTCTAAAAACTATTTTAGGTAAGTACTGTGGCTAACCTCTTCTTTTTTCTTTTTCCTCGTGGAGGTTTGGCAGCACATTAAGAGATTGCGTTGGTAGGCTAGGGAGTTCAGGCGAATATTACACACTTACCTGGTGGATGGTGTGTTTTATTCGCTTGATGAGTTTCTGGGAAATGCGTAAATTAATTTTTGCCGATTGTTCTTACAATGGACTAATTTTATTTCGTTCTGTAAATTTTTATTTTTATTTTCTATTGATGCTAGTTATTTAAGGTAAATGTTAGATTTTAAGTGCTTTTAGTTTAGTTATAATTAATTGTGTTGTATTGCATCGTATTGACAATATCAATATAATCATTCATTCATTCAAAAAAATCACCGGCGAAATTACTTCATTTTTGATTTGAGATTTTTGTTTGTTTTGTTTTAAGGAGACTATTATGCAGATACTTAACTTATCTATTATAAATTAAGTTATAATTTGGTTCAGATTTATTAATGATGTCTGCTACAAAACCGGGTGTAGCAAGCCCAACCAGCAGGCAATCCACCACAGGGGCGACCTAGGAAGAGATGGTTGGACCAGCTCTCCGAGGATTTGATAGCCTGCAGCATCCATTTCGACGCAAGGAGGGGCTTGGTGCGACAGGCGAGAGGCCCTCACGGGCCGATGGAGCCACCTTAAGTCATGTCAAGCTAAAACAAAAAATCACAAATGAAGTAAATTCGCCTGTGGAATAGATAGTGGGTGCTAAAGCCGCAAAGTCCCGATTTTCTTGATTCTCTAATTTAGGCTATAACGAAGTTGCCCCCCCCCCCCCCCAAACTAAGTCAATTGAATGACTGTGTTAACATATTCCTTATCGCTGTTGCATGTTTCAGATTTAAGTTCGTCAATTGATGGTTGCCTCATTTTTGTTAAACACTTTAAAATACTTCAGACTCTATTTAAAAATGTCTGCCACTCAAATGAAGAAATTTCCAAACTAGCGTGCTCGGTCTTAATTAATTTTTCTGCGGAGAAAGAAGTCGCAGAAATTTTGGTTCAACCGAAAGTAAGTGTGCATTATTCTTATTATTATTATAATTTTTTTAATGGAAGTTGACGCCTTGGCCGACTTGTTTACTGTTGCTGTAGAAGCTCTTACAGTTTTTATCACTATTACAATTGAGAAAACTGATTAAGAAGCGTCATAGAACTAATTTAAATACAAAAAAGGAAGCGGTAACTATAAAAATAAATTTTCCTCCGTTCCAACCATGAGGTTGTTCTGGTGAGGTTATGACATGTGAGGTAGCTATCGTTCCTTTTCTTAGTGTACATGTTTTTTTCTAATTGTTGCATAGTTATATGTTTGTGTTTTACGTTTCTGTTTTACTTATTAGACATAGACATAGTGTAGTCCTAAGATATTCACCGTTTGGTAAAAGGTGGACTAGGAAATTTGCCAAGTTGACACATTTTAACTTGCAAAACTAACCGTCTTAAAACAGCTTTAAGACTACTTATTGCATTTATAGACCGTTACAACATTGTACTAAACCGTTTTGTTTTGCATGTACGTTACTCCTTACTGGGTTTTGAGTGTAAAAATGTACCTATGTTATGATGGTTGCTCACTGACTGGCCCGGATACTCCAGGCGAAATAGAATGTGATCTCTGTGCTACATGGTATCATATCAGTTGCGCGTCTTCACGAGACTCCAATCTTG
This sequence comes from Psococerastis gibbosa, assembly GCA_963971405.1. NCBI lineage: Eukaryota > Metazoa > Arthropoda > Insecta > Psocodea > Psocidae > Psococerastis > Psococerastis gibbosa. The sequence continues at coordinate 47,741,455 of OZ020486.1, read as the reverse complement.
AGGACTTTCTTGTTAAAGCAAATGGAGATCCACCTTTTTGGCGCTGTCAGCATTGTTATGAGATGCTGACGGATTTTAGGAAAGGCAAGATCGCTGAGGTATTAGCTAACATGGATAAAAAAAATACTGGTGTCCTTTAAGCAAAAAAACCATAGTGAGTTTGAGCTATTGCTGAACTGAAACAAAGAAAATCAGATTGTGGAACTAAAAGATATGCTTGGAGAATTAATAGCTCACTTAGCTGAAAACGAAATCACACACATTGGTGCGACAACAGGTCATCTACAAAATAACAACATAAAATTTAATTTAGTTATTTAATAATTCTTACTTGTCACCTAGTCAGATGCCCATTATAGACGAATTGCCAAACAAGGCTAAGGATGTCAATGTATTAGACGGAGGTAAGACTCCTCTGCGAGAATTATTTTCTCGGAGCGGCAGTTCTCACTCAATTAGGGTTGGAAAAAACTAAGGAAGCTCAGCAGAAAATCAAATCCAAGTACCAATACGAAGACAAAACATACAAAAGTGCATAAGAACACTCATATCCAAACAAAACATACAAATGTGCTCAACAAGGATTGTGGCGTCCAGTGGGTGGAGAGACCACTGCCGACCTCTGTTTGCATCTATGGGCATCCCAACGGTGTACAGCCAGTATATTCCTTCTTGCTTACTGAACATTAAAGCCAACATTGAACTGTTCCCTGAAAGAAATACTGTCCGTTTGCATAACACAAGAAATGCTCACCTTTTCGATCTGCCCAGATGCTGACTGAGTAGGTTCGTCGCATCATTCCCAAACTCGGCAATTAGATACTACAATGCCCTGCCCTTCAGCCTTACTAATAAGGATTTTTCAGGATTCACGGTGACAAGGAAAATTAGAGAATGTCCACTGTATAGCTTGGACGAGTTCAGGGAACTAAACCCCCCCCCCCCCTCCCCTCCCCCAGTCTAACATATGCTTTCGCATGAAACTTTTTGTTTTTTTGGACGCCGTCATTCCCACCATGGACAAAGATTGATTGATCGATTACCTGCGAAAATTATGTTTTCTTCACTCGAAGTGATTTTATTATTATTATTTTATGTGAGAAATGTCTATGAGACAATTCCATTTAAATTTCTCCCTTGTAACTGTAATATTATGCATAGTTTTTATTTATTTATTATATTTTGAAACTTCCTGTCGGTACTAAATCTAGTAGTTTGTATTTTTCGTCTATGCCTTTAAATTTTTGGTTTAACTTGTTAGATGGCACGCTTTCTACAATTTTACCTTTTATTTTTGGTAGTTGGGTGAAATAGCTATTGCTATCCCTCCCCCAAGGTCGTAGTCTATATTTTAGAACCGATTTTATTAATGGATCATTGTTAGATTTTTAAACGAAGGGCAATATTTCATTTTTTTTTTGTATAGCACAACTTCCTGATCATGTTTTCCAATACTGACCCAAGGTATTTGCACTCCTACTTTAGCTCTATTTCTTTTACAAAGTCGTGCTGTAATTTGGGTTTATTTGGTGTCTTAACAATAATAATATTTACGAATTTTTTACTTTTATTTTTCAGTCGGACGGTTTCAACCCAATTCATATTTTAGTTGAAGAAATAACCCACAAGGAAAGTCCTGTAGCCGATGACTGTGTAACAATACTTTGCAACCTGGCTCATCATTCCAATTTAATTGAAAATTTAATTGATCTCATGACTCCTGCGGATCAAATCATAATGGATTTATTGAAAGTGTGCAATTGTGTGAAGTACAATGTTAAAGGATGTCACCTTCACAGTCTGCCATCGCTATTTTCTAATCTTACACAAAGCATTAGAATACGGAGGTATGTTTTATTAACTCATTCCAACATCAGCATTATTGTCTTTTCAAATTTCTCGTAACTGCCATTACAATAAATAAATAATTAATAAATGACTTTAATTGGCATAAATGAACACAACCTGCCGGAGTTACTGCCATATCGTCTCTCGTACACTCAAGTAGATTTCAGCAACAAGGACAATGTATTAATTACGACGTTAAGAGTATTATAATGCAATGTCTAGTAAGATGGGTGACTCGCCACTGCATTTTGGGCATAGCATGATGAACCCATTAATTGTCTTTTTAAGTAGCACCTATTGATTCCTAAACAATCTGTTTTCCCAGGTACTTTCTAAACAAGGAAAACCGACATTTGTCAATGCTTTTGCCTTTTGCGGACTTTAAAGATTCAAATATTCGTCGTCAAGGAGTTCTTGGAACCATAATGAATTGCTGTTTCGAAACTGGTAAGTTAAGGGCTGGTTATATTATATTTATTGCTTTTACGTTAAGTTAGTTTAAGAAAAAAATTTCGTTTTCCATTGAATTACACGTTTTGGGGGCCAAAATAATGGATTTACGAAATGGCTGTCGGTGTGAATTTTAACTTGCTGGCATAGATGTTGTCACGATAGAAGTTAATACAATCCTGGGCTGGGCACTGGCATTCATTTCGCCTTCGTTGAACTTATTGCTTTCCAATTTATACGAAGTATAAGGAATGCTTTGTGACGGTCGAAATTTTCGATTCCGAGATTTCAACGGATTTACACGTTTTGAGGTCCCAGGAACCCAAAAAAGTGGTTTTTACGAAATGTCTGTCTGTCTGTCTGTGCGTCGATTTCCGGGCAAACTACTCGGTCGATTTTGATGAAATTTGGCATGTAGGTTCACAAAACTCATACCTCGGGACCATTTTTTTTATTTCGGGCTAACTCAATTTGGGGGGTTTTATGTTCAAAAAACTTCAAAAAAACGTCTAAAAAAATTATTTCTCAAAAACGGCTCCAACGATTTCTTTTAAATTCACATATATTGTAGTTGTTGTTAATGTTAATAAAATGCGGGGGGTCGCTTGCCCCTTGATAGTTTGCTTCTGGGGGTAAAAAAATAAAAATGACTAAATTTTAATGAAAAATGACTAAAAAATAAATTTTTCTGCGAAACCTTTCTATCGATGATTTCTAACTTCAAGCATGTTTTAGGTGTTAAATTGAGTAATGAAACCGGATAGTTTGGTTTCCAAAAAACTATTGGGTTTTGTGCAAAAAAATTTTTTTTTTTTGAAAAAATGAAAGCAAATTAACGCTCAAATGCATTGCGTGACCTGCCATTATTGCTGTGTGGTAATGTGTGTGTAGGCCTGACCTATCTAGAATTTAAGTCACCTTCATTTCAGTCACCCCCCCCCCCCCCCCCCCCCCCGTGATATCCGAAATGTACCCATAGGAAAATTATTTACCATGAAATTAATCATTTTCTCTCTACTAATCGATAAATTGGAAAGCATGTTCGAGTAAACTCGGACCGGTTCTTTTCGGGGAAAATGTTGCTTGCGTCCGTGGTGTTACCACACGTGTCCTCTTGTTATGTTAAATGAGCAACAGCGATTCGCCGCTAAAAAGACAGACATAAAATTGAATTGATTGATATTTAAAGATTACAAGCTCATATTATATGCACCTTGTGTTGTTACTTGCAGAGGAGCATCCATGGCTTCTGTCTAGTGACGTTGACATTCTTCCCATACTCTTACTGCCACTTGCTGGAAATGAGGAGTTTGACGATGAAGACAATAGCCAGTTGCCAATTGAACTGCAGTATTTGGATCAATCGAAAACTCGAGACGACGATCCCATTGTCCGTAAAACGGCGCTTGATGCACTTTACATGGTGAGCTCGGAGCCTGTTGCATTTAAGGGGACATCCGAATCCATTGGAGCCGATCCTAGAACCGAATGATTCCTTTTGATTGATAATACCCCACCGCTATAAGGTGACACTAGGAATATTCATAAACATCGAATAAACTCGGTGTTCCCATTGTCATCCCATGGTGGTCAGATAGTCAGTATTAGGTTTGGATTCGATTACAACAATTAGTAATAATTACTAATATTAATAATTATTATTGTTATCATAACGTACAGGAATTCAAGAATTGTAAATTTATGTTTTGATTTTTTTGTAGCTTTGTGCCACCAAAGAAGGTAGAGTGTACCTACGCGATCATAATGCGTACATAATTTTACGGGAATACCACAAGTGGGAAAAGGACCGAAGCATTCTTCTTGTTTGCGACAATGTGATTCACGTTCTAATTAGGTGAGCATATGTGTATCAGATTTTAGTTGAGCGTTAACCCAAATTGTGTTTAGTCCGTTCATTTATCGTATTTTACGTGTTATGTATTGTAGGGAACCCATAATTAAGTGTAGTTGGATGCAGGACCTTACTTTCGGTACCAAAACCCCCATAAGAAAATAAAATCCGGGTTTAAATACTTTTCAGCTATGGTGTTTGTTTGCAGTCACGTGTTTCTTCTATACTTCATAAAAGAAATGCGTGACTGTAATAAACGGGAAAACGCCACAGATGAAAAGGTGACTGGTTCCGTTAAATCGAATATTAATTAAGTGCGTACTAGATGTTGAAAGGTATCTTTATATTTTGCAGGAAAGAATGTGAAATCGGTGTTGAGAAGATCATGGATTTGGATGTTCCTGAAGATCTAAAAGAAAAGTTTGCCCAAATGGATGACGAATTTATTGAAGATAATTAATAAAGCCATCATCTTGACCACCTCCGGATCAACCAACTTATGTAAGTTGTTCTCTGCGAACATTTTTATGTTTTTTTCACTAGAAGTCATTTTATAATTATTATATTTGAGGTGAGAAATGTCTTCGAGACAATTTCTTTCAATTTCTCTCCTGTAACTGAAATATTTTACGTAGTTTTTTTTAAAATCATTTATTAGGTATATTTTGAATTATCCTGTCGGTACTAAATCAAGTTTTCTGTATTTTTCGTCTATGCCCCTTTTTTTTGTTTGTTTTGTTTTGTTAGAGGGCACGTTTTTTACAATTTCACCTTGCATTTTTGGTAGTTTTGTGAAATAGCTATTACTATCCTTCCCACAAGATTGTAGTCCATATTTTAGAACCTTATATTAATGGATCATTGTTAGAATTTTGAACGTAGGGAATTTTTTTTTTTTTTTTATAGCTCAACTTACCGATCATATTTTTTATGTAGCATCTATTTCATTCTGCCATGTTAATGTACTGTCCAATACTAACCGAAGGTATTTGCACTCCTCCTTAAGCTCTATTTCTTCTACGAAGTCGCAGTAATTTGGGTTTATTTGGTGTCTTAATAGTAATATTTATGAATTTTTGGCTTTTATCTTTCAGTCGGACGGTTTCAACCCAGTTCTTATTTTTAGTTGCAGTAATTACCCACAAGGAAAGTCCTGTAGCCGATGACTGTACAACAATACTTTGCAGCCTGGCTCATCATTCCAATTCAATTGAAAATTTGATCGATCTCATGACTCCTGCCGATCAAATCTTAACTGATTTATTGAAAGTGTCCAATTATGTGAAATACAATGTTTAAGGATGTCACCTTCACAGTCTTTCATCGCTATTTTCTAATCTTACACAAAGCATTAGAATACGGAGGTATGTTTTATTGTATTAACTCATTCCATCATCAGCACTATTGTCTTTACAATAAATAACTAATTAATTAATGACTTAAGTTGGCATAACTGAACACACCTTGCAGAGCTAGTGCCATAGGGGCTCTCGTAAACTCAACTAGGTTTTTGCAACAAGGACAATGCAGTATTAGTGTATTATTGCATTCTAGTAAGTAAGTAATGTCCTGAAGGAGTTTTTATGAACCCAGGCCTACTTATGCTCCTTGTCCAATGCCAACTGATAAACGTCCTCGATATCAACCTACACCGGCTCCAAGAGATGTTGGAGAAGCTGAGACAAGGTTACTATTGACGCAATGAAATAGTCATAAGTATGACTAACCAAATACAGATACCAGTCACACAGTTGCAGTCTAAGTGGTATAACTTATTGTGGTTTTTGAGAAATTGGAAGTCGTATAACAATCATTTTGCACATTCTCGTGTTTCAGGTATCTCAAAATTAGAGAAACGGATTAGGTGCAGTGGTCAGCATTCCACCCCGGTAAAGTGGGGCTCGGGTTTGAATCCCGCTTCCGTCCATTTTTTCATGTCTTCCTTTCTCCAATTCTCCTACCTGTTCGTAGAGGCTTTCTGCAAAGTTAAATACGTAATCTGTACCTCTACCTGAAGTATTATTGTTATTTTTGATAATATACCTACTTAGTAGCCAACGCACACCTTTTCTTTCTTTTATTAATTGGGGTACAGGTGTTACCTATGTGCACTTAAGCCTATTGGGCCCCCTACAACAGTGTATCTACGTCACTTCCTCGAACGCACATCCTTGGCAGGTTAGCCATTTGTTGACGCGCTGATCAGCATCTCCTTGACGTCATCCGCTTGGCCTGCCCCGTCTTATACCAGGGCTGGGCACTTGGGTAGACGTTCTGCATTCATTTCGCCTTCGTTGCACATTGACAATGTTGCTTGCGTCCGTGGTGTTACCACACGTTTCCTCTTGGTTATGCTAAATGAGCAACAGCTATTCGCCGCTAAAAAGACGGACATAAATTTAAATTGATTGTTATATAAAGATTACAAGCTCATATTATATGCACCTTGTGTTACTTGCAGAGGAGCATCCATGGCTTCTATCTAGTGACGTTGACATTCTTCCCAAACTCTTACTGCCACTTACTGGAAATGAGGAGTTTGACGATGAAGACAATAGCCAATTGCCAGTTGAACTACAGTACTTGGATCAATCGAAAACTTGCGACGACGATCCAATTGTTTTACATGGTGAGCTCGGAGCCTGTTACATTTAGGAGGACATCCGAATCCAGTCGAGCCGATCCTAGAACCGAATGATTGCTTTTGATTAAGGTTATCATGAAAACAAGACTTTATAGTCTTATTGTTCGCCTTCTGTTCGCAATAAAGTCGTATTTCATTTCATTTGATTACTACTACCCGACTCGGTGTTCCGCTTATGCATGGTGTTCCCGTTGTCATCCCATCTTGGTCGGGTAGTAAGCATTGGGTTTGGATTCGATTACCACAATTAGTAATTATTGTTATCATAACGTACAGAAATTCAATAATAAAATTGTAAATTTAAGGTTTTTTTTTTAAGCTTCGTGCCACCAAAGAAAGTAGAGAGTACCTACAGGATCATAATACGTACATAATTTTGCGGGAATACCACTAGGGGGAGAAAGGCCGAAGCATTCTTCATGTTTGTGACAATGTGATTCACTTTTGAAATAGATGAGCATATATCTTAATTAGATTTTAGTTGCGCGTAAACCTAGTTTTCGTATAGTCCGTTTATCTGTCGTATTTTACTTAGTATATACTGTAGATACCCCATAATTATGTGTAGTTAGAAGCAGACCTTACTGTCTGTATCAAAACCGCCATGGGAAAGTAATATCATGTCTTAAATACTTTGCAGCTATGGTGTTTGTTTGCAGTCATGTGTTTCTTCTATGCTTCATAAAAGAAATGCGTGTCTGCAATTGCTGAAAAGTTTACGGGTTCCGTTAAATCGAATATTATTGAATTGTGTACTAGGTATTTAAAGGTATCTTTAAATTTTACAGGAAAGAATGTGAAATCGGGGTTGAGAAGATAATGGATTTGGATGTTCCTGAAGATCTAAAAGAGAAGTTTGCCAAAATGGATGACGAATTTATTGAAGATATTTAATAAAGCCATGCTGTCGCAATAAATATCTAAATTATGACTTTGTTCTATTACTAAGCCTCATGGACAAAATACTTACTACTTACATCTTGGCGCTGAAGCCCATGAAGGCCTTTGGCCTGCTCTGCCACATAGTACCAGCCTATGTGGTCCTGCTCTCCCCTTCGCCAGTCGTCTGGCCATCGCATCAGTGGTCGCCCCACTCCTCTTCTAACTTGGGGCCGTTGGGGAACCTTGTGTAAGGCTGCTTTTGCAGCCATATTGAGTGGCATGCCTTCCACGTATCCTAGCCACCTGATGCGTGCTCTCTTGATTTCGGCTGCCCTTGAGGATTATATTAACAATTCCCAATTATGTCACTGTTAGTAGTAATGAATAATATTATCAGAAAAAAAACTGGCCGTACCTGGTGATGCCCTTACTAATCACACTCACCCACAACTGGTTCGGCGCTGTTGAATGAGAGGCCTCTCGTAGAATCGCTGCTTGGTGACTCTATGACGTCTGGTGAGGATCACTAAGTACTGGGATGCAATATCACTTTGTATAAATTAAAGTTAAATATTGATATGAACAGAGAACTTGTGCTAGCCTTGAGAGCGTGAAAGCAACTACTCGACTTGCTCTGGTGGTTGTTCGCAAGTTAAAGTTTAGACTTGTCTAGTTAGTAATCATTTATCGAGGCTGGCGTGAGGCCGACCGCACGAAAGTGCACGGCTTTCCCCTAGACACGCCAGCTCATAGGAATCTTCCGCCTTCTTGGAATCTCAGGATTCATGCTTTAAAAATTCCAATCCACTTATTTACCCACTACATTGGGGAGGAAACCACTATAAATAAGTTGGCAACCCTAACACATTGAAGACTGATTCTGCTGGCTTATAACCTCATGTAGGTCCCTGCCAGCTAGCCTGATTTTAGTGATGGATTGTAGATATTTAAGATACTGTGCAAGAATATAAGGTGGCGATATACATATGTCCACGTCACACTAATTTGTAGGTAATAGGACCTGGAAGGCATGGTCGTTGCCTTCAAATAGGTCAGCAGCTGTGCGTATAGTAGTCATCTTGGGGCATACTGGCATATTATTCCCCGTGGCGTAGGTAGCACTAGAATATATTGCTTAACCCCGGTTTTATTTCTCGAATTATAACCGAGATAAATAAATATTGACTGTTCTATTATTAAGCCAACCTAGGGGAGTTAAAGCTCCAGCAGCCTGATCGGGGCGTTTATAATACCGGTATTTATTTAATCCAATGGTAAACAAGATAATTTTATAATGGAAAGTGCTATTCAAAATTTGTTTATTTACAGTTATAATCCTAGGGTATTTATTTAACCCCGGTATTATAATCGCCTCGATCAGGCTGCAGGTGGTCAGGAACACAGTGTAAACAATTGATTGCTAATTTTCTATTATACTACAGTCTTCTTGTTTAGTTTCAATCTAGCGATTGGTTTGCAGCAAATCTTTCCACCTCCTCCACTCCTCCCTGTCTTGGGCCGTTCTCTTGAGTTCCAAGTAGGTTCCGCATCTCATATCTTTCTTGAGGTCTTCTGCGTACGCCTTCCTTGGTCGCCCTCTTGCATTGGTGCCTTCTATTATGGTGCTTAGGAGTCCTTGTCTGATCAGGTGACCCATCCATTTTGCTCTTTTATCGTTTATCCTTTGAAGTACCTCTTCGTTCGTTGTGTGGTCTCCAAGATATTTTCAACATTCTCCTATAGCACCACATTTCGAAAGCCACCAGCTTCTTTTTGATTCTTTCGTGTATGCACCATGTCTCACAGCACCATAAACTATAGTATACTGGCAAAATTCGAATAACTCAGAATTTATTATGTCTATAATGTATTTAATAACATATTTATGTATACAATAAAATTAAGATAATAATAATGTAAATTAAGTGACTTAGCTAGGATAACAGTCCTTAAGAGGCCAATTGAAGTTTAACTAGTTGAGATAATCCTTTAGGTATTCACATCTATAGCCTATCACTCGAAGGCTCGTTGTAACCTTAAAATATGACAAGCAGTAGAATCCGGGCTGATGGGCAGTGTGAGCAACTGAGTCCTGAGATACAATCCAGTGACGCTGTCGACCGCAGATGCTGACGAAGCGTTTGGAAGAACTCATACAGATCGACCACGGCCATCATCCCGAATGCTATCTCACTCCGGCCTTCACGGATTATCGTTGGGTAATTTTTCTCCTAAATGAAAAAGCAACGTTAACAAGCTCTTTTCAATGTAACTAAATTTATAGACATATTATGAAGAACCAGTAGAATCCGGGCTGATGGGATTGGTCCATATGAAAGTGAACTTCCAAATGTTTCGTAAACAGAATATGTCGACCGCAGCTGTTGACGAAACGTTTGGGAGCTCACTTTCATGTCGACCACGGCCCATTAGTCATGAATCTACAGGTTCTTCATGTGACTCCGGCAGTGAAAGCCTAAGCAGTTACATTAACCATAGACAGTTCGATGCTTATTCCTTTAATGTGGTCTTTACAAATTAATAAAGTAGTTGTGTAATTACAATTTCAGCGATAGAAATACCATTTTTAACGATTCGCGCGTCACGCGGAAATAAAATATGCCATTTCTCGGTCCTAAGTGCAAGTATGGGTCACTGCGACCGTCCATGGCAAATGCTCTCGAAACACAATGCATTGACATTAAAATTATAGACAAATATATATGACGGTAATGCGCAGCGCTTAAATTTAGGCCCAGTCCCACCATCGCTTGACAAAAATCTACAAAGAATACTGGACGCCATCACTATTAATTTAGCAATGCATAACTGCGCCTTTTCCTATTCCTTACCGATACTTTTCAAGCGACCGCGATGGTAGGAATCAATAACCCTTCGCAGAATATCATTTCCTACCATTGATTCGGAACCGTTTCCCGAGCATAATTCATAAAGCTACACGGTTCGGAAAGTTTTTCAGAAGGTTTTCCCAAGCTTTGCGATAGAATACGACAAATTTAACCGTAGGGCAGTTCCCCTTGTTGCCCCTAGTTGCCATTTATTTAGGGGAATCGCTCGAAATTTTTGAAAAACATGTCCGGAGAGTTCCATGGTTCTACTATACTAGCAAGCGTGGCACCAGATGGCGGAAACGCCAAGAGTGAGCGTTGGGTAAAGTAAGTTTCATGATTCCTCCGTTAGTTAAATCGCTCTTGGAAGACCTCCTAAAATACAGAAACTATCTGAAGTGGAGCCTTTCCCAGGAACTGGGGACGAGAAAGATCAAAGTTTGAATATTTTCCAGGTCTTCAAAGAACGATTTAGCCCGTAAGTAATTAATTTCTCTAAATTGGCTCTTCCACCATGTTTTTTCATCTTCAAAATTTCGGAGCGATTCCTCTTAAAACATATTTTGATCAGGAGGCGTTGAACAGCGTTCTTAAAAACCGTATAAATTCAAAATAAATAAAACTGCCGTTATTTACACGGCTAATGTTTGTGATGATGGTTTAGGGGTGGTCCTGGTAGGGAGGTAGTGACGTTGGTGGCGGCATCTGGTGGTAGCCGACAGAAGTTCCAGGATGCTGAACAAAATGCGGCGGCACTCCACTGAAAAAAATAGAATGTGCATTTCTTATATGTCATCTGTCAAGAAGACTGCTAGAGTTCTATACAGGTAACACAAAAGTATGCCCGAGGCGAGAAATCTATCATTTCTCTATTTAACAGAATTCTACGAGAAATTACGTTCCACAAGGCGTTTGGATTCATTTCTATGTGTTGTTCGGACTAATTGGGGAAACCGTCCAACGTGGAAGAATACCTAGAGCCGGGGTTCCCAAACTGTGGTCCACTGACATACAGTATGTCTGGTGGTCCACGAAGCAAAGTAAGAAAATAAAACAGAAGTAAAATACAGTAAGTCTTAGCACTGAACTAAAATATAAAATCTAACCGATATCAGTACCAAACATTTAATCAAATATTAGCACGTAGGCTCATTGTAGGCACAAACTATGCTTGATATTGGTCCAAGAATTGATGATTTTCCTGTCAGAGCCATGGTGGTCCACGGAAAATTATAAAATAATCTAGTGGTCCACGGACAAAAATGGTTGGGACCCCTGACCTAGAAGGAGACCATGACGTAGATGGGCAGACCAGTTCCATGTCGGCCTCGACATTGCAGCCTGGCGACCAGTGGCTGAGGGCCGCTCATAGTGGAGGACTATTACTAGTCCCACTGGGCTGACTGCTAGATGTACAGACAACTTCATTTTTTTTTTATGATTCACTGTTGACAGCTGGGTCTAAATGTAACACACGTGTGTACCTATGGCCTGCCTGTTGTCCATCAGAGCAATTGTTAGAGGTATTTTAGCCGACTGATGGGGAGGTTTCGCATAAGATGACAGCGATTTAGGGGGTATTCTCAGACAATAATCAATGAATCCTCAGACAAGACAATGTTTGATTGGGGTAAGCGCTATATTCTTGTATAACATGCAGTAAATTATTGTAATTAAGTCCATTTATTGCTTTCCTATTAGTAGTATTTAAACGTAAGTATAAGGGAAGCTAAAGAAAGTCCCAGGAACCAAAAAAAGTGTTTTTTGTTTGTTTTTTATTAACGAATGTCTGTCGATTTGTGGGGAAACTACCCGTTGGATTTCGGTGAAATTTCGCTATGCTTCGCGGAAGCTTAAAAACGAACTGAGAGCAGCGAGAAATGCTATTAACTTCCCAAAATTGCTTACAGACTATCTCGTAGAGAACGCTTCCTACCATATATATATTATAGTAAATATTTATTCTATGCTTTCTACAGTCTAAGTGAGGCTATCATGATATATACCTGAAACTGTTTATTTGACGTGCTTACTTAATACTTTCATACATGTATCGTATTGATTGTATATTCTAATCTAGGAAGTCGCAGTGGGGTCAATGCCCCCCCCCCTCCTGCGATTTTATTTGTTTACCTAACTACCAAGTACCAATCACACTCAACAGCCGAAACAAATACGTTCGAAATTTCAAATTCCGCTATTAATTACATAAATATTTCGGTGTGGGTGAATATTATGTATACAGATATTAAAACTAATTATCATTAAAGAAATGACTCATATACCTGATGTAGGGCTAGTAGCTTGCAACATAACATCAGAATTTTATGCAAATAATAATTTGTCTGTAGCTTTGAATTCTCGTTATTTTTCCAAATTTTTAACTTATCAGCTTCATTGCGGACAATCCATAGTCAAGCCCATAACAGATTTTAACGTAATAGGTAATATTAGTGTCTGGCTAAACACTGCAAAATGTTGGATAGCCCTAGGCCAATTTTAGTACTCGAGTTTTCACAGAATAAAGATTTTGACTGTACTTTCCTTGTTCACTTACTTCAGTGTTCTGGTAGGGTCATGCATATAAGGCGGCGGAGCGTACGCCATTGGAGGAATGTTGGTAGGCCCGGTCGGAGGCTGCATACCGGGCAGCCCTGGGTAGGGCATGGGCATAGCGCCGGGCGGGATCACACCATTTACCTAAGACACAAAAGCAAATAGTTAGATAGCATTCGTCAGTTGGTAAACAAACTAAATTTGATTAATATAAGCAAAGATGTACAACAGTATAAATGGCGCCAAACGATAAGCTACGTATTGCCTTGTATGACCTTGAGCCACAACACAATCGTTGAATATCTGAGGACTGACTGAGTTGCGGATTATTATGCTCAGGTACATAAACCCCGTTACATTTTAGATGGAGATAAAAATATTACCTGCTGATTGGGGTGATAGCCAGTGGGTTTCTGAATGTAACTCGGTGCTGGCTGTACAGGGCCATCCATAAGTGAGTGGTACAGATTGAGAGCTTCTACAAGTTTCAAACTAAGCTGAGTCAGTTGAGCATGTCTGCCATCCACTCGTTCCAACTCTGTGTCAATTAAAGGTCCCATAGCTTCTACTTCCTCTGTGAACATTAATAGGATTAACACATTAGCCGATAACATACAACTTTGAGGCAGAGATGACAGCGAGAAGAAGAGTCCAGGGGTTGGGTCGCGTAGAGAGAGTGTCTAAGTGGAAATGGATCCCCGCATTTCCGTGTTTCACACAAAGGTAAATTTCTAATAGAATTTCAATCGTAGAGTCATAATTTTGGTGTCATAAAGTAGAAGAAATGTTCCTCTTCGTTTTGATACATAGTATGTGACTGTGGCTTAATACCAATTGGTTACAGTTTTGGAACTCCTTCGACCTGACATCGTCAGTAACCATTATTTTTTACAAATAAAGTTCAACAACTGTGACAGCTACATAATGTATTTCAACGCGTAGAGGAATATTATAATATAAAGCAAATGGATAAGAGCAGGTGAGCTAGCTGGACGGAAAAATAGAGGGGAATACGAATTAGATGACAAGAGAAACAGAAACCAGATCGTGGACGCACTCAGGAGAGTGGAAATCGTGCTGGAGGAAGTGCTGAATAATAGGAAGTGGAGGAGTCGCACATTTACACCCAGGAACTGAAGCTGATGACGCAGAAGAGGAAGGCGAAGGAAGAGGTACAGAAACCAGATTGAGGATGATCTCAGGAGACACGAGGGAGTGGAGGAAGCTTACATATCACACCCGGGGGACTGGAGCTGATTGTTATTGATGATGATGGCGAAGAATGAGAAAATTGAGGATGAGAAAGATCTCAAGAGAGTGAGAATTGAACCAAATGAAGTGCTGAATGACCCCAGGCAACTGGAATTGATTCCAGATAATGATGAGGAATAAAAAATAATGGGGGTGTCAGATTTGCTTTAACTTACCTGAAAGGCCCCTCATCTGAGGCGGGTCCCCAGCAGGGTCCGTGGGGTCGGCCTCGTGCAGATAGTGCAGCAGCGCGTCCATCTTGGTCTCGTCAATGACAATCTCCTCCTTCGAGATCTTCTTCACAGCCTCCTCGAATTGTACCGACTTCTTATTGTCGGCGCGCGGCACTTCCGTCAAATTCTCTGTCACAAAGTTGGACGGGAACAGGCCCTCGGTACGTCCGTTACTGCCTTTCCACCAGTTCGGGTCCGAATCGTCAATTATGTGAACTGAAAGCAATGGAATGTTAGAATATCAGTGTCCCAAGAGACCTCTTCAACATAGCTTGAAGAAGTGGCATTATTTCGTTTTCATCATCAATAACCAGCTCCTTGTGTGTGACACGTGAGCCTCCTCCACTCGCTCCATATAGCCCAAGAGCCCACGACGGCCAGACCTTCGTGGGCTCTTGCTCTTTATGATCGCAGCCGACTAAGCGCCTTATCTCACTCCCACCCGCTTGAACAGCTGTTACCTCGCGCTCGCACCTACAGCGTATTTCAATGTGTCTGGCAAGATGTAAAAACCATTAAAACTGTCCGAATATTGATACAACTTTTTGACGTGACAACGTCTAATAAATCGATGAGCGCTGGCTGGAATACTAGGTGCATGTACGAAAAGTGTGACGTCATGCGTGATGTTCTTGGGTGATGTTGGTCGGTGATGTTCGTCTGTAACGCGGGTTTAAAGCAGATGTAGAAGGTCTATCTCAATTTAAATTATACCCATATCTTCGTCTACTCCTCCTCTTTCAGGCCATGCTATATTTGTCGTGATAGCCCCAAGGGGTTTGGCTTTGGGGGTGTGAAACGCGAGGAGGTGCGCCCAAATTTTGCCCGCATTTGCCGATTTTCATCGAAAATAGGCCTTTTTCGGCCGCGTTTTTGGGGGTGTTAATATCAGTAAGTAAGTATTTACTAATCAAAAAACGCAGTACAATTAATGAATATCCAAGGGCCACACTAAGTGCACCCTGTGAAGGGGACTTACGTCGTGGCCCTTATCAATTTGAAAACTTCTAACTACTTTAGTTCTTTTCCACCTTTCTTACTCTTTCCAGACATATATTCAGTTTTACTATCCGTCTCTTTGTTCAGGCTCAAGTGAATTGGTAAGTTATCCCTGTTTCGGCGGAAAACAGGTTCAAAGGGTACTTTTGAATTTACATGCATAGAGTAAAAAAATTCCACAGCCTGCAAATTTCAACCGAATTGAACTATGAGTATGAATTAAGGTTTCAAACGAGTATAAATACATAGTTTCAAATTTACCCCTTCACCCCTTAAACACAAAATTAGTAAACTGAGATGCATTTCCAGCAATCCCATTTGAATTGCATGGGCGGGTTAAAGCAATTTTTTGAGCAGACGTAGAAGGCATATCATAATTTAAATTATACCCACGTCTTCGGCCGCGTTATTATCTATTTAAAAAATTCAAACTACTTATGGGCTTTTCCACTTGTCTTTCTCTTTCCAGGCATATATTATTTTTTTTTTTTTTTTTTTTTTGTTTCTGATGATAAGATAAATCGCATACAAACAATTTAATGAATGTATGTATGTATTGACCTTTTCAGTCGCCTCTGAAGGTTATTACCCGTGATGAGTACGACACGTCTCCGATTGCATGGCGTGTAAAGACTCGCACAAGTGCAAGCACGTTACCACCTGGCCATCGATTATGTAAGATTTAGTAATTTAGGCGTTGTCACGTTAAACTATCGTCCGTAAACCGACTTTACAACCGACCTACAGACAACCAATATTGTTTATAGGCTCCCAAGTAACATACATACATAAAATTTAGCTTTTATACTATAAAGAAAGTAGGCTACAATAATAATTTATTAAAGTTAAGGGGTGTCTGGCAGGGGGTAGCAACTGTCATAAGTGTCCGGAATTTAATGACGAGATTTCTAAAGTCATCCCGAAGAAAGTGTAAAAAAATTGAGCCTTGTAATTTAACGAATTTAAGGTACTATTTTTTGCACTTTTACTACCTGTTAACTGCCCAAGTAACCACAACCCAAACTCTATAGTCGCTGGTCGTTCTTACCCGTATGCACATGCACAGAAAAACTTCCAGCTTTTATAAAATAACGAAGGTCTGGCTGTCGTGGGCTCTTGCTCTAATAGGAGAAGCGACTTGTAGAGATGGTTGGTTATTGTAGAAACTGGACCTGGCGGGATTCGAACCCACGCCCCGGATAAGCGTAGATCGTGGGTTCTAATCCCACCATGTCCAGTTTTTTCTAAGTCCTCTAATATTCGTTGGTTATGGTACACAAAGAGGAATACCAAATACGATCTCAGGAATATAGGGCTGGTTTTGAATGGTCAAGTATGGCGGAGCAAGGAGTGAAGGAGGCTCGGACGAAGGGAGCTAATTCTAGATTATGAAGATGATTGTTTGATTAGCTGAAGAAAAGGAGAGATAAGTAACTTACTTAAATCTCCCGTTTTAAACGTAAGTTCATTATCTTCAGCAGCCTCGAAGTCGTATAGGGCGCGCACTTTCCTGCCCTCAGAGACGTAGCTAGTACTAGATCCAGCACCACTAGTGGTCGGCATAGAGCTCAGTGCCGCAGTCGACGGGTACAGACTGGATGACCCACTCGCCTTACTCTCTGGCGAGATTTCTTTTTTGGACAGTTCAATGGCTGTAAGTAAATAAGTTAATATATTTCAACAGACAACAATTTCAGTTTCAGTATCAACCTCTGGAACCTGGGAATTTCTGTTGCTGAATAGAGTAAAATGTTTGAAAAAAAAAGTAATATTAGACTTGTTGAATTTCTGCCTACTGTCATAAATAATACAATACATAAAATAAATCAATTAGAAACAGCGGGCCTACTATACCGATCAGTAATAACTTAACCTGGGATTAAAAATGTAAACAAGACAATTTAATAATGAAAAGTACTATTCAAAATTGTTAAATTTACATTTTTAACCCCCAGATGAAGCTAGTTTTGAACATATAGGGCATAGTAGGCCCACACAAATGTCGCTGAATGGTGATTTGATTGTATTTTGGTATACACCACATAAAACGTAATGAAGAATATTTTTTTGGCATCTTACCTTTGGCCAAATCACTTTCAAACGTGTCTTCACTTGCTTTTTGAATAACTTTCGGCTTTTCCGTCTGCAATGCAAACAATAAAATATGTCACATATTTTTTTTCAATATTTTTGAAATGGATAGCTTCTCCCGTCTGGTACAGAAACAGCGGCATTGTAACTGCCAAACATTTTATGCAAACAGCAGACATGATTTTGTAGTAAATGTGGGCCCCCAGTAATAATAAAATTAATAATACAACCCAAAGGCAGAATAGTTCGCACACCTGAAAAATTTACAACTCCTGTTTTAAAAAATAATAATAATAATCTTATTATATGATATTATAAGGAGTACTTGCTATCAGTCGATAGAGGACATGATAAAGTATATCTAGCTACATTTACTTCAAATATAAGAAGTATGGTCAGTTCAGAAAAAAATTTCTTTGTCCGTTCGTGAGGCATATTAGTTCGCACACTTTTCTGAACCCCCTTTGGGCTAAATAAAGGCCAATTTTACTGAAGATTGAGCCGGCCGCCATACCAAGTTGAATCCAGCGGACCAGAGCAGGTTCAAAGCTGCAGATAAATTGGTCGTGTGCACAGTGCCGGTAGGGAAACATGGTAGGACTTGTCCTGGTCACCTCCGAACTAATCGTGTGACTTCACTGTGTTTCCCAAGTGGTTCGGAATCCACTATAATCAGGAGGTCCACTGGAGTCCTATGGGCCCACACCGTGGCCTGGGACTGTGTCAAACCATACTACTACTGAAGATTGAACAATTTACACTTCTATTTTTATGTTTAATACCCGAAAAGAGTTGAAAAATATTGTATAAATAACATCTACAAAAATGCCTAATGAAAAACCAATTTCTGAAGAGACAAGGAAGAAAGTTCATGTATCTTCACCAAACCGGCGTATCTGCGAGGAACATTGTTCAGCAACTACTTCTACCACCTTCAACAGTGCAGTCAATTATCAGCCTGTTCCGTGAAAGAAGTAGTAGCCATCCTAAACGAAAAACAGGCCGAAAAACTCCCATTTCTCTGAGAGAATGCAGTCACCTGAAGACCTTAATTCATCTGAATAGGCGCGGAACGTTGAAGGAAATCACTGAAAAGTAGAGGGAGGCTATTAGTGAAGCTTTCTCTATAAGAACTTGCCGAATGGTCATGAAAGAAATAGGTTACAAATTGTTTTCAGCGAAGAAAACAACCGCCCTTTCAAGGAGTCAAACACGAAGAAGGTTACAATGGGCTAGAAACATTTCAAAATGGCCCAAAGACCGCTGGGAAACAATTATTTGGTCCGATGAGTCACGGTTTGTTCTACATATGGGCAATCAAGGACCCAAAGCCATCAGGATGAAGCCTGAAGCTTATCAGCCACAATGCATAAAACAGGCGGTCAAGTTCCCGACCAGCGTAATGATATGGGGATGCTTGAGTTCGAAAGGAGTTGTTCACCTGTACTTCGTAGAAGGCACTGTCAATGACCTTAAGTATTTAGAAATTCTAAACAGCCATTTTTTACCGTCGATAAGTGCCCTACATCTCGAGGCCAATTTTGTATTTCAACAAGACGGGGTCACTTGTGACACTAAAAATTCTGCTAAACAGTGGTTTGGTGGGAAAAAAACATTTCGGTTTTGACATGGGTAGCTAATAGCCCAAATTTGTCACCAATTGAAAACCTTTGGCTCACCATGAAGATGGTAGTAGCCAAAAAAAGCCCGAAGACAAAGGAACAACTGAAGAAGGTCCTCCAAGATGTGTGGAGTGGTATTATACCAGCGATGTGCAGTAACATTGTTTCTTCAGTGCCCAAAAGAATTGCCGCTGTTATAAAAAACAAAGGAGGGGTATCGCAGTACTGATAGACAATTCACTTTGACTGTGCGAACTATTACGCCTCCCAAGTTGTTGAAACAAATATTAATCCTGAGTTGTTCTAGTTTATTATGTTTGAAGTTTCTATTGCTAGATGTACTCTATCATGTCCTCTATCGATTGACAGCAAGTATTCTTTATAATATTATCTATTAAGTTGATTATTATTTTTTTTTAAAACAGGAGTTATAAATTTTTGAGGTGTACGAACTATTTTGCCTTTGGGTTGTAGTAATGTCCTTTATGAACCTACTTATAGTGGTCCATTGGTACCTTGTCCAATGCCAAGGCTCCCATGGATTTAGGACATTATTTATGTTGTTCCCGTATGCATTTTTGGCCATTGGTACACTGATATACGTCCTTGATGTCAACCGACACCGGCTACAGGCGATAGTGGACAAGCTGACCATTGACGCATTGTAGCAGGTGGAAGCATGACTAAGCCAAGTACAGATACAAGTCTGGACCCCCAGTAACCCGACATTATTAGATTATTAATTGGCATTGAAGTATTGTAATCTACTATGAATTTTTTGCATATTGTGGCTAAAATAAAATTACGAAAAAATTGGTTGTCTGTAAGTCGGTTTTAAAGTTGGTTTACGGACGATAGTATAACGTGGCAACGTCTAAATAAACTTAAGCTTAATTAACTAATTAACTTAAGTAATATATGGCTGGAAAGAGAAAGAAATGTGGAAAAGCCCTTAAGTAGTTTGAATTTTTTAAATATATAATAACGCCGCAGGAAGAGGCCTATTCCTGTTGAAAATCATGCGCAACCCCTGACGTTTCACATCCCCAAAGCTAACCCCCTTGCTTGATCACCACAAATATAGTATGGCCTGAAAGAAGAATAGACGAAGAAATGGGTATAATTTAAATTAAGATGGGCCTTCCACATCAACCAAAAAAATTGCTTTAAGCCCGCCCATGCAATTCAAATGGGATTGCTGCAAATAAATTTGTTCGTGTCATTTTTTAGACATTTTATGTTCCACTCGTATTTAAGGGGTGAATTTGAAACTATGTATTTATACTCGTTTGAAACCTTAATTCATGCTGCTTCTAATGAGACATTAAAAATTAATTTCGGTTGAAAATTGCTGTGGCATTTGAACCTATTTTCCGCCAAAACACGGATACACTCATCTGAGCCTGAACGAAGAGACTGAGAGGAAAACTGAATATATGTCTGGAAAGAGTAAGAATGGTGGAAAAGAAATAAAGTAGTTTGAATTTTTCAAGTTGATGTTAACCCCCCAAATGAAAATCGGCAAACTCGGGCAAATTTTGGTGCACGTTTCCACTCCCCAAAGTCGAACCCCTTGCCCTATCAAACAAATATAGCATAACCTGAAAGAGGAAGGCTAGAGGAAGACATGGGTATAATTTAAATTGAGATAGGCCTTTTACATCTGCCCAAAAAGTTGCTTTAAACCCGCGTTACGGGTGCAGATACGGAGGATTTCACACCTTATCGATTAATTACCTTCTGTGGTTCGTAGCTGCCATCCTTCTTTAGTTCTGCATACAAATCACGAATTATCTTAAACTCCGGATCAGTACTAAAATCTCCCTCAACCCAGGACTTGAGCACATCTACCAACCGACTCTGAACTTCGCCACGCGATTTCCGCAATAGATCACAATAGTGCTTCTCGAAATACTTCGACGCTACTTCCAAATGAAATGACTTTCCACTATTATTTACACATGCGTTTAACAACTGAAAAAAAAGAAACTTTCCATTTAACTATGCCAAAATACTTCTATGTAATACAATCAAAGAACTTTACGTAATAAATCAGTAGAATCCGAGGTGATAGGCCGTGGTCGTTCTGAAAGCGTACTTCAACTTCAGTGGAACTGCGTAGACTTGTAAGAGCTTGCGCAAACGTTTGAAAGTTCGCATCATAACGACCACGGCCTATCATCTCGCATTCTACTGCATCATCACTTCCATTTAGATCCCATCGTGGCCCCCAGGCAGACCAATCGGTTAGAACACATCAGAACGTTCAGCTTGTATAAAGGATAATTCCCAGGCGGCAAATCTCTACAATAGGAGTTTGAGACAAATGGCCGAACAGCAAGGGCTCTGAGGAAGTAACAAGATGATTTATTAGCCACACTGAGTCAAGTAAATTATGGCCTAAGCCTATTCTACTATAACACTCTGTATATGACAAGGATCTTGCACAACGTTACGTAGGTACTGTAATTGCTTGTAGAATTACATGAGGATCACTATTGTGCAATAAATTATGGCCTAAGCCTATTCTACTATAACGCTCTGTATATACAAGTATCTTCCACAACGTTACGTACTGTAATTGCTTGTAGAACTACATGAGGATCACTATTGTTCAATCTTCCAATTATCGACTCTAGGCACTGCTTAGCAGTTGTTCTTGAAGCTTTAGCCTTATCGCAAATTTCTAGCATTTTCTGCCAATCGTCTTCTTTGGTTCCGTCTGTGGCTTTCTCTGTAACATTGCAATAGAAAACACGTTTTAATATGTATTATGAGAAACCTGTACAAAATCAATTGTCACAGGAAAAATCGAATGTAGAGATGTCAAAAATACCCGTTAAATTAGCAGAAATTCTCCTCTACATTTCGATATGTGCCCTTCATAAACACCAATTTGCCCCTTGAACTCCTTCGTTTGTTAGCACAATTCAAATTCAATACTCTGTGTTAGTAACAATGCATGTATCAAATTGATCAGATGAACTTCTGTTTGTATTTGATTAAGATTACAGTAAATAGGCTAGGAGCAAATGTCTTGAAAGAAGGATTCCCACTGGGAAACATCTTACGTAAGACCTGCTGTTATTAAGTTATCAAAGCTGGCTATAATAGCTATCTCATTACAATGTATTGCCCAACAATATTATTGCTTGTTTAGCTGACTAATTTTAATAATTTTCTGGCTCAAGAATTATTAGGGAAAGTAAAGACAAGATTATGACTAATCATCACTTCCAACTTACCTACGGCGTCATCAAAAGGCGAGCTAGATGACAAGAAACCCATATTGTCAAATTAATGGTTGATTACTGATTAATAAATATTCAAACCATTATTAAACTGAAATTCCAAAGTTATCAAAATATTTCACAAAATAAGAATTTATTCTCATGTTTAGATTTTGCTTAATGCAGCCATTACGAAAATTTTATTTGAGATACCAACACAACAAAAACTGTATCTACATTAAACATTGATATACATGGATAACTACCACGGCACCTAGCCCACGCTGAACAAATGTCTTCACTTTTGGTCACGTGACAAAAGGGTTATTATGGCAAGAAGTGGTTGACTCCATTGCGTTCAATGCAATTTAGACGTATTTCATTGCCTGTTATTTAATATATTTGACCATTTATTGAGTTTTTCTTTAGTTTGACATAATGGTCATATCTTTCTCTGCTTATAAATGCACTAATAGGTTCAAGAAATGTCGAGAAACGGGGGAAAATATTACTTTTCACAAGTAAGTGTTCGCATGGTTTGGTCATTAGTTGAGGCAACATTTATGGATTTATTTATGTTTTCTTAATTGTTATGTTAACTATAATTGCACACTTTCAATTGTCCTCAAGGCCGTAGCCAAGGGGGGTTCATGGGGGTCCACCCCCCCCCCCCCCGAAATGAAATGGCTTGATACTAGATAGAATCGGATTTTGAGAGGAAAAATAGAAACCACTCAGTTTATGTAATACCCATGAAATTTTTCACCCCCCCCCCCCCCCGAAAAAAATCCTGGCTATGGCCTTGATTGTCCTGTATAATTTTAATACTTATTATTATTACTATTGTTTCAACCTCAAGGCATTTTTTAGTTAGTAAAGTTTAAAATCCTTACCTGGCCTACAAATTGACTTCTTTTAGGAAGCTAAAAATTCCTACAGCCTAAGTAGGCCTAGTCCTGCAGATCCTAAGTTTTGATAGTGAATGAAAATAGCGAAACACTATAAGGCAAATTTACAGAGAAAAAGTGTTTTTATTTCCCATTTGGGTGAATTTCGTGGCTTTCTTGCAAATCACACGTACTGCAAAATATCTAGAAATTATTAGGCTTCTATATATTGACAACCCTAAATCATGAGCATTGGCCTACTACACTGCAATATTTTTTTCATCGATGATAGCACACAGAATATTGACAATAGTCCCAATGCAATTAAATAGACGAACATGGTAAGATTTTTTGTTAAATGTTAAATTGCTGCTTGACACAATTTTTCTTAGTAACATATTCCTAGCTAAATATTAATAAATCTTCATAAATGCTGGTGTGTGGCCATAGAATATTGTTCTATAATAAATAAATAAATGTTACAAAAGCAGAAAATGTCAATTAATCGTATTAAAAAAATTATTGAAATACATCAAATTTACATGTAAGTGTATATGGCATGGAACGCTTCTGCCATAATAACCAAGATATCAGGTTTTGTCCGTTGCCGACAGCCCTAGCGCTCCTGGTGTTCTTCCAGTGTATATATATATATAGTTAGTATTAAAACAGTAAAAATTAATTTAATCTACTAAAATGTGTCTAAATTGTAAAAAACAAGAAAATAATTCTTTTCATTATTTATTAAAATTCAGGTAATTTAGTTTAACTAAATTTTCAAGCTGTTTTTTTTTTTTTTTCTTCAACTCGGTTACCAACCGGCAACCTGACAAAAATTAAATTTAAATTTAAAAACAAAAGAAAGAAGGTGGTAACTTAAAAAATTTGTAAATACTAAATATGGCTTTTAAATTTTTTATTAAATTTCAATAAGTTCTTCAAACAGTACAAGGCAGCAGCTAAAAAATTCTAAAGTAATACTCATATTTAGATAAGTGTTGTGTAGAGAGCGTAAGTAAAATTAATGCGCAAGTGCGCTGTGGTTGTTCCGCCGTTCTAGAACTCTAGAAGGAGTGAAGGACGCAGCGCAGTCGTGTTCGCGATGTGAGATGGCCAAGGTGTTGTCAGTGCCCACCGGCACACAGCCCAATACAATGGGGCATCCTCATCACTTACAAACTCAATTGACCAAGTCTTTGGAACGCATTTTGGAAGAAGCTCATCTTAGTGGTGAGCTGAAGCTTAGTGGACGAAAGTTGAAGGATTTCCCGCGGACTGGAGGAAAATATGATCTGACGGACACCGTCGTTGCTGGTAAGTATTTTGGAAATGAGTCATGTTGTTTTGTTGATTGCTGGATCAGCATCTGCCGGCTTTTAGTGTACTACAGTGTCCTTACCATATTTTATTGCCGTATTAGTTGCCTAGTTGTTGACAGTTTTATTATGGGGTGTGTAAGATTGTATCGTATCCATTACCATGATTGGACCCCAGTATTGTGTATTTCGAAAATTGGAAATTGAAGATTCGTGCCGCTGAGGCGCCGACCCAGTGGCGGGGTGCGGACATGAATACATTAAATTAAGTTAAGGATTATGAGTTATGACACCAAAGTCAATTTTTCTGTCTGAGTTAAAACTGACTTGAGAATCGAGCCTTCAGTGTCGAGTGTACCCTACCGGTATTTCCAGAATCCCGCCAGATTTTGAACTTCTGTAAATTCTTCAAAAATAAAATTTATAAAGTGGAAAATTGATGAATAATAAAAGAAATGGCAAAAAGTGTCCAGCAAAGAAGAAAAATGGCGCTATTGTCTGGGTTGATTTACAACTGGGATTGTTTCAACAAAAAATCAGTGGGAGTGATGTTTCGTTCTCAAACTGAGTAATATTAATTGATTGTATGGAGAGTCAAATTAGCGTTTCTATGTTACTCACAGGCCCGTACCCAGGATTTAATTTGGGGGGGGGGGGGGGGGCTAGAACAAAAATTGTTATAAATGATAACATAAATGATTACATCCGTAGTATTTTAGTAGTTTTATCTAAAACTCTTACATTATTTATTATTTTTTATGAAATTTGCCTTGCCCCCTTCCCCCCCCCCCCTCTTTGGGTACGGGCCTGGTTACTCATATTCACAGACAACAACAACATGAGAAAAACACTAAGTAGTACGCGGGGTGGTTCTAAATTAGTTTTTACAAACAATTTTTGGTTCAAAATGTCCTGACATATGCAAAATTATGCAAATAAGTTATACATTGTTGAACACTATTGTTGCAATATTTGAAATCTGGTGTAAGCCCCAATGAAGTGCATTTGAAAAATGTTAATTAAGCAATAGCAGTCGGTTTACACGTTATTAAGGGTCTTCACAGTGTTGGTGTTATCGAGTTATTGAGTTAGATGTGCTATCCAAGTTAACACAAGATCGTGAGTGTACCTCGGGAATGAGTTATTATGCTACATTTAACAGGGAAAACAACGTGGCAGTAGTCAGACGTTCGTGGCACGGTTTTAAAGAAAGTGGCAGAACTCTATTCTACTGCCACATTTGTTTATATTTTTTGTTCATTTTGGTTATTATAATTTTAAGTATTTACGGCAATTGCTTGTGATAGTAGATTATACAAATAAATTTAAATAATACAAAATTTTAAACGCGTGTTTCAAAATAATCAACAAAAACAAAGATGGCGGTGGTCAAACCTGTGCTATCGATCGCAGCGCAAGTTAAATAGCACACTTAACCAACTTGGAAGTGCGTTTAAGATAGCACGCTGGTTAGCTTGGTTATCGGGTTATCGGTGTGTTAACTTAACTTGATATAACACACTTAACTAGGTATAACTCGATAACACGAGCACTGTGAAGACCCCTATTGCATGTAGTATTACATGGAGTATATAACACTGACTTTTAAAATAACTTTTGGTTGAAGAGGCAACCTCCACGTTATAACTGAAATTAGATGATAAATAAAAACTGGACTTGGCTGGATTCGAACCCACGATCTACGCCTAACCGGGGCGTCGTCTTAACCGCTGGACCACAAGCCCGCACAAGAACAGCTAATGAATATCCTCTACTTATATGCTCGTATTTTGACATGATTCGTAATGTTAGAGAGGTTAGCACAGCTACACAACTATCCAACCGAACAAGTCTGTGGGCTTGCTTAATCCCATAAAGGCATTTACACATTATTGCAGTATTTTATGGAGTATATAACACTGACTTTTAAATTAACTTTTGGTTGAAGCGGCAACCTCCACTTTATAACAGAAATTAGAGGATAAATAAAAACTGGACTTGCCTTACGGTTGCTAAATTTGATAGATATACCTACTGACCTAGATACTTCTGCTATTAAAAATTGCCGAAAACTCTAATATAGAATATAGCATTCTGTAGAAAGGTCAAAAGCTATTTCCGTAAATCACGAAACGTCAAAGGTGACGCGACTGGGGGTGTATTATCCAGTAGAAATGTCTTAAATACGTTTGGCTATTAATAGCCTGACCTGGCATTTGTTGACATTTTGGACATCTCCGACGCCCATTCTGGTTGACATTTTTTTATTAACTGAAATGTCTACCCTTTCTCGATGACCTATTAAAAGCTTTGTCTTCGTGCGGTGTGCGGTTTTCAAAAGTACGATATCATATTTTGTTATTATTCTTTTCACGTGATTGTCTTGTTTCGTTTGAGACGCCTTTTTGTTATGAACTTCGTGGCTTTCTATAAGAGCGGTGTTATTTGACTATGATCATTGTTACTGAAAATTTGATTGGTAGATCGTTGCTATACGTATTTTTAATTTTTGGGTTTGTAGTTTTTCCATGGTATATGTCTATTTTACGTGAAATTTTATTGTTTATAAATTATTATAATTTTTATGAAAAAACTACGGTACAAAAAATTAAAAATACCCTATTTTATAATGTATAAAGTAGTCTTCTTCAACTTAAATGAGCCAAATCCTTAATAACTTGCTTAGTTAATTCAATAAAAAATAAGAAGTACATATTAAATTTCGGGCTGCCAATTTCATACTGGACGTACACTCTTAAGATCTTAAAAACGTCTATGATTTTGTTGAAATTTAGAAAGCATCGACTCATGCGACTCATCGGCTCATGCGTTCCCATGAAAGAATTCATTAACCTTGAACTACTGGTTTGTTTCAATATTGATTAATAAATTGATGTGCAACATTAATCGTCGCATCATAATATTCTTCATAGTAGATTACAGTATCTAACATTCATTCATTCTTGTGTCTTGCATTAATTTTTATTTTTTTATGCTCTTATCAACCAAATCATAGATGATGTAATCGCAGAGGTTTTCATGGCTAGAGCTGCTGGACAGGCTGGGACAGAATCTTGGCTAATGGGCCGTGGTGCATTGGTCAATCTGATAGTGAACGTTGTGTCCAGCCATTAGTTCCTAGCCACCCCCAACAAAATAAATAATTGCTACATTGCTGGCAGATGGTTTGGCCGCTCGAGTTCTGGAGGAGGCCTAGCCCATTTGATGAGGAATTTGCTTACTTTTATAATATAATCACTTTACTCTACTTTTTCGTGTCCGAGATTGAAACCCATTAAAGTTTTTGGGTCCAGTGTTTTACCACCTTGACGCCATTGTCTGTGCACTCCCAAAGGGAATTTGATAATTTACCGTAACTCTAAGGTTATAAATAATAAATAAATAAATAAATAAATATGGATTTTTTTTTTGTTCTATTACTAAGCCAACCTAGCGGAGTTAGGGCTATAAAGCCCTCTCTTACACTCAACTAGGAAGGCCCGGGACCGCCTGCTTTACATGCCCTCCAAAGCATGGCCAGAAAATGTAGGAAGCGTAGGACTCGAACCAACAACCTTTCGGGTGAAAGTCAGAGTCCGTACCAGTACTCTACATGTTGCGGGCTCCATCCTAGTAGAAGTAGAACTTTTCCCCGTTGATTTACACCGTGATTGGTTAAAGGTAGTCATGGTGCCAGGATCACCGTTTAAAGTGAATTTTGTACTTTTGTATTCATGGTCCCTTGCAATGTTTGGCCATGTGCTTTTGTTTGGTGAGGAACATTGTGCGGGTTTCAAAGGATTCACATTTTAAAAAAAAAAACATTGCATACCCTGCCATTATTACTGTGTTGTAATATATTGGCCTGCCCGTTCTTGACTATGCAATCGTACCATCAGTGCTTCGAAGGTATTTTACTTGCCAAAAGTTTCAAACAAGACAGAGATGAAAAATAATTATTGTTTTTTCTCATTTGAGACCTCGACATCTACTAAGGCGAAAAATAGGAAAGCATGTTGGAGTAAACTCGGGCTAACCTTTGACTTGGTTTTAACCCCTTGTCTTTGATGCCTAAGTAGCCTGAGCGTTTTTGCGGTGTAACTCCTTACGGTAGAGTCTTCAAATCTCGATTGCTATACTTTTTGTTTGACGCCAACCACTCCATGGATTTCGATTGAATTCGGCATTGAGATGAATTAAAATCATGTATAGAGACTCACTTTTCTGTATTGGGGGTTTTACTAGTTTTGTCTGTTAGTCTGATTAAAACCCACCAGCCATTTCCCTTGATAGATTGGTTCTGGGGCAAAAAAATTAAATAAAAAAGACTAATGAATCTCTGGTTGCATCGATATGTACAAGAAGAGCTCACTGTATTGCACCTATGTTTCAACACGAGAACTTCGTAAGCTTCATCATAGAGGGAACCGTAGATTGCGTCAACCGACCTGGGCGCCCGAGAAAAGAATATCTGCAGCAAGTGATGGAGGCTGTAGGGGCCAATACATACGTGGAGCTGAAGAGGACGTGCCAGGATCGAGGGGAGTGGAGGCATCGATGCTACATGTTGCTGCCAACCAGCCGTCCGACTGTAACTTGAAGAAGGAGATGGTGCAGGGTGGAAACGTAGCAGCGCGGCAACTGGGAAAGATGCAGTATGCCGTACTGTGGGATTCGGGGTTAGTCTTTTACGCAAGTTCGTACATTAGTAGGAATGAGTCTAGCTGTAAAAGAAAGCTATAAACATGAAAGTAAAATTAAAAAATCATCCTTGGAATATATGAGGCACCTTCCTCCCTGATAAAATGTAGGGGTTTTGAAAATGCGACTTAACGCCCTCTTCCACTTCATTTAGTTACCAAAAGGCCACAAGCGCACACCTTTTTTATTATAGGTTTTTGGTGTAGGACCAACGTTTAAATGCAATGCATGTACAATTCTTGGATTAGACAGGAAGGTGGCGGGTGTGGCCGACATATGGCAGACGTCTTCCGCTGCCACTGTCCATTGTCTGACCACATTGCCTCCATTAATAGCCGAATCGTGTCTTCACGTCCTCAAGTGTCAGAATCCTATATGAAGTCTTCTTCCCTCGGTTCATAATGCCGCTTTCACGCGGTTAGATGGTGGGGTTAGGTGCCGCGTCTTGCTTGACGTCTTCTGTGTGTGCCTCACTTGGTCGGATCCTGGCATTGGTGCCCTCAGTGGTACCTTCTTCTTTGCCGCTTCTAACGAAGTTTGGTGATTCCGACCTTGGGGACTGCTGCTTTGAAAAGGGAAGTAGTGCTCTTGCCAAAGCAATGCCGCAGGTTTTTCAACCAGGATGTTGTTCCTCTGTCGTGAGCCCTCTCTCCTTCTATCTTACATTTCGTTCCTCATCGCATGGCCGAAGTATGGTAGTTTCCGTTTCTTAACAGTCAGCAGCAACTCGGCTTCTGTATCCATTCTCTTCAGGACCTCAGCATGAGGGACACGATCTCTCCATGATATTCGTCTGTATATCCACATTTCAAATGCACTCATTCTGTTCTCCATCATCATGGCACTTTGGACCTGTGCTCTTGCCAAACCACTGCCGGGGGGAGCTCTCTATCGCCCCTTGCAGTATAACATGCAGAAAGCGATACTTTCCGTTTATCATCACATGACCCGCATGGCCGAAATGAATATGGCGTTAAAAGGAGTGTTTCATATCGGATCAGGTGACTTAGAAGCGTACATTTGGAATTTTGTATTGTATTAACTCCCCGCCCTGCAACCGGGAGTATCGACAATGACTGTGCAAACAATAACATTCCCAGGACAAGGATGGTGCGGCACCATTGGTGCCCTGGATGTACTTGAAAGGTGCGGCAGGTTATGTGTGTTTAACATAAGACTGGGCACACCTACGTGGTACATGACCGCAGGCTGGACAGCGTGGGAGATGAAATGCAGTAGGTGCAGCCCCAACACTGATACACATGCTGCTCTATATTCTAATGTCATTCACTACCTCTAAATACCTCTAAACTTTGGAATTGCCTGACTGACGAAACAAGGACTGAGAGCAGCTTGGGGAGATTTAAGGCAGCCTGCCATCAATTTCTGGGGAATGTTGTGTGCGTGTAAATGAGTGAGTGCATGAATTTTTCTTTTCTTATGTTGTTTAGGCTATCTTTTTTTTACAGGAAAACTATCTTTGTTCAAAAAATTTAATGTATACAAAATTGTGCAGGTTAGATGGAAGAGTAGCCCCTCGGGGCTAAAGCTCCCCTGAAAATAAAGACAATATTTCATTTCATTTCACTACCATGATTTTGTGAGATGAGAGGAAGTGAAGGGAGGTTGCTGAAAGGTTACGCTACTGGCCGAATGATATAAGGAAAGGTGTATCCAGAGGGCAGAAAGAAGCAATATGAAACCTCAAGTTACATTCAGATCGAACCGCGCTACAACAATAGTTGCGGCTTGGGAATACTGTCCAAAAATTTAAAAGCTATACGTAAGCTTTCTATCGCCCTTAAAAGTTAACAGATAAACGTTTTGTAGGTATTTTAGGGCTCTTCGGGTCTCCGTTTGTTTATGTTTGTTTTACGACTTTTTTAAGTCCTCTAGTGCCATAAAATGTTTCCAAGAACTAGTCCTTAGCGGCAACTTATTGAAACCTGCAGTTATGTGCTTCAAATAATTTAGCGTTCAGCTAATTGACCCTTTGCTATAGCTTTTTTCTTCGTCTTTTATATGCTGCTTGCGAGTATCTCAGCTATTGAACGTTATTAAACTGAGAACCGTATAGTATCTTAGTATTGGTAAATAATCAGCAACCTGTCACTTACGTTTACTTAATAAACCAGGTGGAGTCAGTCAGTAGTGGTCAGCTATTCTCCCGACATGTCCTTTCTACTGTTCCGACGTTATTAAACTGTGTAGAGTGTCTATCAAAATAACAGTCAGCCACCTGCCACCTATGCTGACTTAAAGAACCGGGTAATCTCTGTTCGCATATCGTTATATCTGAAAACCTGTCACTTATGTTGACATAATGAACTGGGTGGAGCTATTCAACAGTAGCCATGGTCAGCTATTCTTGCGACCTGTCCCATCTTCTGTTCTGGCGTTATTAAACTTGACGTTAGCCGTATAGCATCATTATATCGGAAAACAGTCAGCAACCTGTCACTGATGTTGACATAATGAACTAGGTGGAGCGAGTCAGTAGTGGTCAGCTATTCCAAGACGTTGCGACACTTGGCCCCCCACCAAATTGCTGATGCTGTTGTGCTGCTGCAGCTGTTGCCCTTATCCAATGTGTCACATTCGTAAGAAATAACTTGACATTCTTGTTTTGATTCTTTAGAGATTGTGCGCTTTTATAAGCGCCCCCTGTTATTTTTGGATGTGGTTTGGTTTCGTCTGCTGTTTTGTGTTTTATGAAATAACCTCTTTTTTGCTCCAGAGCAAAACTTATTTTGAATTTTCAGAATTTTTTTTTTTTTTTTTGTCAATGTTTCGCGCCTTCCATAATCATTGTGACCCAATCGTGTTAATAAATAGGCATATTCTGCATTATAAAATGTAGACGAACATTTTTTCTATCCAATCAAGTCCTCAATGAAGGCTCCACGATCAATATTTCCTTTGAAATATTGATCGTAGAGCTGAGGATTTACTAAATAGAAGAAGTGTTGCAGTGCATTTTCTTGCATCATTGTACGAGGCTGTAACTACCGAACGTGTACCGACGAGGTGAGTTGTGTTTAGGATCCAGCCCATTTTGGGGGAGGGGTAGTAGGGGGTCAAAATAATAGTAGGATCGAATAAATCAAAGAGTAATAAATTAACTTATTACGAAATTTTTGGGGGCAGCTACCCCCCCCCCCCCCCCCTCCCGTATCCGTCCATTGTTGTGGTAGGCGGAGAAAATTCACTAAACTGGAACTGGAACTAAGACTGGCGTAACGGAGAGCCACTCATATGTTACAAACTGTCTAGACAATATTTTTGACTTTGCAAAGTTGTATCTTATCTTACTACCCTTTCTCCACAATTGCCTTGTTAGTAATTTTTGTAGGACTTTTTATGGAGCTAGGCCAACATAGGTCCCTTGTCCAATACCAACGACCCCATGGCTTTCGGACATTATTGCTTTCCAATTTATACGTAGTATAAGGAAAGCTTTGTGCTGGTCCAAATTTTCGATTCCGAGATGTCAACGGATTTACATGTTTTGAGGTCCCAGGAACCCAAAAAAGTGGTTTTTACGGAATGTCTGTTTGTCGCTCTGTCTGTCTGTATGTCTATCTGTCTGTCTGTTTTGCATGTAGGTTTACAAAATCTATGCCTCGAGATAATTTTTTTTATTTTGGGCTAACTCAATTTGGGGGGATTTTATTCTCAAAAAGCAAACATCTAAAAAATTATTTCTCAAAAACGGCTCCAACCAATTTCTTTTAAATTCATATATATTTTAGTCGTTATTACTGTTAACAAAATTTGGGGGGTCGCTTGCCCCTTGATAGTTTGCTTCAGTGGGTAAAAAATAAAAATATCTCAATTTTCATGAAAAATGACTAAAAAATAGTTTTTCTGCGGAACCTTTCTATCGATAATTTCTACCTTCAGGTATGTTTTAGGTGTTCAATAGAGTAACAAAACCGGACATTGTTACTACTGTTACAATGTATTGGTCTGTTCGTTCCAGAATATGCAATTGAGTTTTAAGGAGTTTTTAATATATTGAGGTGGATCCCCCTCGAGGGATCTGAAATTTAACCATAGGGAATTTATTTACTATGAAATTACACATTATGTCTATCTACTAATTTATAAATTGGAAAGCATGTTCGAATAAACTCGGACCGGTTCTTTGTATTGTTTCCGTATGAATTTTTTGCCATCGGCATACTGGTATACGTTCCCGATGTCAACCTACACCGGCTACAAGCGACAATGGGCAAGCTGTGACAAACTTACCATTGACGCAATGGAACAGGCGAAAGCATGACTTAACCAAGTACAGATACATGTCCCATAATTGCCTTAGTCAATTGTGATGTTTTAATAATGGTCACATGCGGCGAAATGTAACGGTACATTCCTTCTAATTGCTAGGTCCTTCATAATGGATTTCTATGGCATGATTCGAAAAATATTTGTTTCGCACGCTGAAATGAACCCATCGCTCCTATAGAGAACTCTAAACACGCCCTGTTCCAATATGCCGACATGCAATACCTTTAGTGCGAGGTAAATGGAAGCGTCAAAAGACACAAGCTACACAAACAAGGGTTTGCTAATAATTAAGTTAATAAAGGTGTGTCTCGCGTGTCTATTTACCCCTTTGTGCGGTACTCTGTTTATTATCACTGGGGTGGCCCGCAAACGTTTATTATTACGAACTACGGTAATAATAAAAATGTTTAGCGTATATGTCCAGTTTATACAACTTTTATTAAAAGACCATAGTGGCATAGTGGTAGCTTGTTCGTACTCGTGCGAGTCTCTATACATCATGCGATCGGTGACGTGTCGTAACTAAACACAGGTATTACCTACAGACAAGGGCGGATCTAGCGGGAAGGGGGGGAGAGTCACAAGTTGTTTAAAAGGTAATAATTTTGTTGAAAAGTTGAGTTTTATTCTTCTTCTTTTTTACTGGGTATGAATTTACTTCGAATGCGCGGATGCCTCGTTGGTGAGAAATTACGATTTTAGACCAGCTAATGCCATTAAGGGCCAGCGTTTCAGTCTCAGTATAAAAACAGGCGATTAAACTATCTATGGCATATTGCCTTCTTCATACAATTTAAGGGATAAAAGTACAAAGGCTTTGACGGCCGAATCTGTAGAATCCCGGATGATTGGCCGTGGTCGTTCTGAAAGCGTACTAGTTTCCAAACGTAGCAGTACCTGTGATGCAATCTTAGAAGTCTCCGCAGTTACACTGAACTCTGAAGGTATCGACCGCAGATTCGTCAATTTAAGGGGTATTTTTAAACTAGCCTCCACCTACTTTTAAGTACGTGCTTTTTCAACTCAACAAGCAGCCGGATGCTGTCACTCTGTGATGTCCGGCTGCCTCATATACGCGACGTATTGATCTCAAACCGACAGATATTTGAAGTCAGCCCCTCTCCGTCTTGACTTAATTACGTACTGTATATTTTCTCTAGACGCAGTCTACAATACCTGACCTTCGAAGTAAGTGACTCAACGGACGCAGCCACCCCCATACACCTAACTGCCTCATAGACAAGACGTATTGATTTTAAACCGACAGATATTTTTAAGTCAGCTTCTCAGGGAGCCTGCTGCACATAAGTATGTGTATTTGCTTGGCAACTTTGAAGATTTTCCGCCCCAGCTGTATTTGTTCCCACTTTACTTTACGCTTGGGGGCTTGCCCTTTCCTCATAAGATGACATATTGAAAGGGGAGCGTATTGAACCGTTGTCGCAGCCCCCTTACCAAAATGGGCAGCCCTCAACTTCTTACCCCCGTTTACCCGCAAATGGAACTTAGCCCCTTTGTAGGTTGTCGTAGATTAATGTTTTTCTCTTTATGTTGGGGTTTCCGACAGAGAAGGGTGTTCTAACTTCTTTAGGAATTCATGTCTGTCGCATTTAATACCTTCTACTTTCGGTGTCTACTAATTTTTTGCATTCCAATTTATACGTAGTATAAGGAAAGCTTTGTGATGGTAGAAATTTTCGATTCAGAGATTTCAACGGATTTACACGTTTTGAGGTCCCAGGAACCAAAAAAAGTGGTTTTTACGAAATGTCTATGTCTGTCTGTTCATCGATTTCCGGGCAAACTACTCGGTGGATTTGGGTGGAATTTGGCATGTAAGTTCACAAAAATCTTACCTCGGGACCATTTTAGGGAGATTCATCTACCTATTGAGATGGCGACCAATGTTCGACTTTCGGAAAATTTCTTCACAACTTTTCATTTCATGACCCCCTGAGCCTAAAACCACCCTCCGTTCAAAATGTTATATATATACAGTGTTGCTCATAATAATAGGGACACAGTGAATTTTCCTAAAATCTCCAAAATAGCAAGAGTTTTGGCCTTGATTGTTAGTAGTAAATAACATGGCAAGAAGTTTGATATGTTGTGTAAATTTCATCCCAATTGCCCAAGAACGTGAGATTCTAATGAAGATTTTCAAAAATACGTCGGTCATAATAATAGGGACATTACCTTTACTTCTTTAATAAAATGCAGATAAATTAACAAATTACAATTTAATTATCAATACTTGGTAGATTGTCCCTTGTTATGAAGAACAGCATTGCACCTTGAGTTCATTGAAGTGGCCAAATTCTGGCAAACAGACACAGGGATGTTGTACCACGGTTTTTGAACTTCTTGCCAATGGTGGTCTTTGTTCTTGATTGTATCTTTAGCAATACTCTTCTTAAGTTCATTCCATAACTTTTCTATCGGATTCAAGTCCGGTGATTGTGCTGGCCACTCCATAACAGATTTTTTTCCCCGCGAACCAGTTCTTCACCAACTTCGATGAATGTTTTGGGTCATTATCTTGTTGGAATTGCCACAGCAGTGGCATGTTTTCTTCTGCATAAGGAAGCATTTCATTTTCTAATATGTCCCGATAGATTTTCTTAGTCATAATGTCCCTTATGAGGTGAATAGGACCAACTCCGTTGAACGAGAAACAACCCCATACCATTATGTTTCCTCCACCGAACTTAACAGTCTTCCTGGTGTACTTAGGATGGAATGCGGCGTTAGTTGGCCGTCTCACGAACTGCTGGCCATCAGACCCAAAGAGATTTATCTTGGTTTCATCGCTCCATAGGACGTTCCTCCAATTGACCCGATGGCGGTGTGTATCAGCAAACCTCAAGCGATCCTTTATGTTCTTTTTGGACAACAATGGCACCTTCCTGGGAATCCTGGATGGCAGCCCAGCTTCAAAAAGACGTCGTCGAATTGTACCGGAGCTGATTGACGCACCAACACGTTCCTTTAGCGTTCTTGAGGAGGCGAATGGGTCGCGCTTGGATTCGCGGACAAGGAAACGGTCAAAATTTTCGGATGTCTTCCTAGGCCGACCTCTTTTTTCGACTGCAGTTTGTTCCTTTAACGCGTTGGCCACCATTGTTTTTGATCGATCGACTAAATCAGCAATTTTTCTGATGCTAAACCCTTTCTTCCGCAAGCCGCAGATAATTCTTCTATCATCATCAGAGCAATGTTTCATACGGCCCATTTTCTCAAAATATCTTGAGATTTTAAGTGGCATGAGGCCTTGGGCAGATTTTTAAATTTTCTTTGTTTTTGGCTTAAATAAAAACAAAAACTAGACTCGCGTCCTTATTATTATGACCATCCCAGCGAAAATTTAAAAAAATTCTTGAACGCTTTAAGTTCTTGATACTTTTTAACCAAACTCACACAAAATATTCAGATAACCAAGCCGTCAACTACTGCTGACTATAATTGTGGTATCTCATTGGGTTTAAAAAAAAATTGAAAAATTCGAAGTGTCCCTATTATTATGAGCAACACTGTATATAGCCTATATGTATGTATGTATATATATATGTATGTCGATTTTAGGAAACACTCTAACTTCCGTAAATATTATCCGATTTGGATGAAACTTGGCACACAAATTCATCATACAAATGCCTTGATCGAGTTCGTTAACCAGCTAGATCCGCTATTTAGTTATAAGATGGCGGCCGATTGAAAACTTATATAATTCATATCTCAGTCAATATTGGTCGCAGAGGAATGAATTAAAATCTGACAGAAAGATCGTATTATTATCTACGATAATGGTAATCTACACTTTTTACGACAAATTAACGATTTCAAGATGACGTCCAGTCAAAGTAAAAATAATTTAATAAGTAAAAGTTCATAGTCGACATAGTTTGGAACACAAGAGTGTTTTGTGTGTTGATGTTGTGATCGGGAAAATAATGAAGTTTTTTTTATTTTCTATTACACATAGCGTCAGGGGCGTAAAGTTGGGCGGGGGGGGGGCACGGTCCAACTTGCCCCCCCCCAGCTCCTTTTGGCTTTACCACACACCCCCCCCCCCCCCCCCAAAGCTTCGAGCATTGTAAGACGTGGTTCTTACTTCATAGTCCCCTTTGCAGCAATATGAATATAAGCATTCTTTTTTAGCTTTGTAAAATCTACAGCTATACTTTACAACTATTAAAAAATGCGTAAAACTCTACAATTTTTCTATTATATTAACAATTTTTTCTTCAATCCTGCCTGATGACGTCATAAGGTCTACTTAGTTTTGCCCCCGCCATCATTCTTAAACTTTACGCCTCTGAGTAGCGTAGAGGAAAAGCAGGGTCTGCGGAATCTCCCTACACCTGATCGGCCATAGCCGAAAGGAATTTTTTTTATTTGGGGGAGTTTTATTCTCAAAAAACTCCAAAAAAAAACGCCTAAAAAAATTTCTCAAAAACGGCTCCAACGATTTCTTTTAAATTCTCATATATTGTAGTCGTTATTAATGTTGACAAAATGCGGGGGGTCGCTTGTCCCTTGATAGTTTGCTTCTGGGGGTAAAAAAATAAAAATAACAACATTTTAATGAAAAATGACTAAAAAATAATTTTTCTGCGAAACCTTTCTATCGATGATTTCTACCTTCAGGCATGTTTTAGGTGTTAAATTGAGTAACGAAACCGGATAGGTTGCTTTCCCAAAAAAATATTTGGTTTTGCACAAAAAAGTATGTTTTGAAAAAATGATAGAGAATTCGCGCTCAAATGCATTGCGTGCCCTGCCATTATTGCTGTGTGGTAATTAATGTGTTTGTCTGACCTATCTAGAATTTACCTCACTTCCAGTGACATCAGGTGGACAACCCCCGGTTCTTTACCGTTGCTTCGGAAGACATCGAATTCAATCTGCCGGTATGGTCGCTAGGTATTCCACAAAATTGGAATTAGGTACAAAACGCCGCCAATCACCGTCACCGATCTAATCTGTTTTAGTCTGGCCCATTGACTATGGCCCGGGACACTCGGACGATTCTTCCAGTCGCGATCTGCCGATGTGTTTCCCATGGTAGGGATAGGGCTTGGTGAATGGTCGGTGCAACACCACAGCGTCTACTTTAATGATTTCTATGATCTATGATCTGTTTTCGAAATCGACCAGAAATCTTCTGTTCGTCCTACGGCTACAATGGAAAAGGCGTTAGAAAATTGCGACTGCAAGAATCGTCCATGTGTACCAAATATATGTTGTGATCAAATGTGCGGCACACCAAAGTCTGCAGACTAAATTCGATAGTGACAGGGGGGGGGGGAGGTATTTATAAAATTGCAAAAAGCTAACAGTAAGGGACAGTGCAAAAACTTATAGGGTCCCATTCTATTTGGTTCGCGTCATCAATGGCGTTATTACTTGGAAGGCCTTGATTTTGTTAATATTAATGAACGCTTTGCATGGTGATCACCAATCTTCGATAGAATAGAATACACGCTTCAGCCATATCCGAGCAAGTGTTTGCACGTTCCGACAGGATCTTGGTAATCCCAGCTTTGGTAGACCGTCACTAAGACCACAGAACATCAACTCTCAGTGTGTACTTGACTCAGATTGTTCTTTTGCCATGTCGCTGCATGCACGACTTACTATATCTTGATTTCAATTTGCTCCCATTGGGGACCAAGTCTCGGATGAAGACAAATTGTATGCCCTAAAATTGTTTAATCTACCATATTTTATGGCTTGAGGTTGTTTACCGGTGAATGGCGTTCGGTAATTTTGTGGTTTTAGCTGTTTTTTGTAGCTTAAAATATAAAATTATGTTGTAAATAGCCCAGTATCTGCTGCACTTTATGTTGGTTGTATTTAGGGTCTCATAAAGGAGGTTGAACATTTTTATTGCTCAGACATGCACTTGTATTCTACAAACATATCATTTCGACCTTTCCTGGGCTCTTGTTTACTGTATTTGTATCTCAAAAGTAAACCACGATTATTGGTTTGTGCAGAAATTACTGTACGTACAGTTGTACGTACGTCAAGACATGTTGCGTAGTGGTACGGACTCTGACTTTCACCCGAAAGGTTGTTGGTTCGAGTCCCACACTGGCTACATTTTCTGGCCATGCTTCGGAGGGCATGTAAAGCAGGCAGTCCCGGGCCTTCCTAGTTGAGTGTAAGAGAGGGCTTTATAGCCCTAACTCCGCTAGGTTGGCTTAGTAATAGAAACAACAAAAAGTCCTTATTTATTTATTTT
Source organism: Psococerastis gibbosa (assembly GCA_963971405.1). Lineage (NCBI taxonomy): Eukaryota > Metazoa > Arthropoda > Insecta > Psocodea > Psocidae > Psococerastis > Psococerastis gibbosa. The sequence continues at coordinate 47,701,504 of OZ020486.1, read as the reverse complement.
ATTTATTTATGAACAGTAAGGTAAACAGGTTCGTGCCTAGACAGAAAAAGTTGGGGAAAACGCGGCCGACGGACATGTTGCTGACCATAACTTCCCAATGCTAAAAATATCGGATCCTCTATCCAGTCCTCAGGCTAAAACCCTCATGTGGTTTCGCGCCACCGCCTTCCTTTATTCGTCTTATAGATAACGCGCCAAAATTTTGGCGCCTGCCTTATCTATCAGTAGCCGAAGAATAAAAAACTCAATCAGCCTAATTCATAAAACCAAGTGTTTACTTCAAAAGTTATATGTGAGTGTGTTGTTTTTTTCTTCATATTCATAACCAATTTCACTTGCTCATTAGCATTTGCTTACGGAAAATGAGCAAAAGGTCGAGGCGACGCAAGGAAATGCTTGAAATTATGAATACAGCCTGACTTTGAACTCATGTGGAAAAACTTGTAGCAAATGCTCAAAACTCTTATTAGAACATCAACATAATATGCTTCCATAATGTGAAGTGTATATGCGAGGTATACCTAATGCCCAAGTCCTGAGGCGCATGGATACAGAAGCCGAGTTGCTGCTGATGGTTAAGAAATGGAACTAAAATACTCAGCCATATGATAAGGAACGAAAAATGTGATAAACCAAGGGAAGACTATGGGCTCCCGGCAGAAGAAGAACATCCTCGTTTAAAAATCTGCGGCAGTGGTTTGGCAAGAACACGACTTCCCTTCTCAGTGCAGCATAAACAAACACAGCGTTTGTTTGTTTATAAAAATGAAATAACTCGAAGAATTTTTCTTTAAAGCAGCAGCCTCCAAGGTCCAAATTGCCATGATGATCGTCAATCTTCGCTAGGAGAGGCATATAAAGAGAAAGAATGAATGTGGCTCTTTGTTTCCCGTCTAGCAAGTTGGATGTACAAACTAAACTATTGAAAATGCCACACACAAATAGTTTCTAGTTATTTCCTTAACGCTGTTTATCATCCAAATTGTTCACAGGCTGCGAATAAAATAAATTTCTTGCCATGGTCGTAACGTTCTCGCCTGCAAATTTCCCCCCTAGAACGCGGAACGTCTGGAATTGAAAGAATTATTGCCTAGTTTCGGTTTATCCCCTTAAAATATGCAGTGGCTGCAGAGCGGAATTGTAAAATTGAGCTGTTATTGTGACTCAGTCCACAAATAATAGATAATGTCATCTTATGACTGTGCCGGCACGTTCGCATCCTACAACAATTCTGGGATCTGTACTAAGGCATATGGGCTTATCCCACCACTGCGAGAAGATGAAAAGCGCAGTGAGGCGACAACCCATTTAGGGCTCAGACCGGAGTCTTCTTCAGCGGTCAAAATTCCAAGATTGGTTGGCTGCAACTCTCTACATATCATTCTCATGCTCTCTCGGTCCTGTGCCTTCTTCAACTCTTGAGCTCCTGTGTCCTCCTTCAGTTTGAAGTTCTTCTTCTTCAGCCGCCCTCTCCTATTTCCTTCCATTGTATCCTCAATGATACAACTCAACCCTTCCTCCTAATTTTCCTCAACTCCATACAATACAATACCATACAAGATTATTAAAAATTTGTCATTTTTTCACCAGCAGTTCCTTATAATCAAACGCAAAAGTTACTGGAAAACTAATTAAAGAAAAACCAAGCATATAAAGCAAAACATTGGCTCATTACGTCCAATATTTAACTTCCCACAAAATAAAATGAAACAGCTTAAAAGTGACATAACACAAAAATTGCTAAGTAACAAGCCAAGGTTGTAAACCGAAACTTAACGTAAATACGGATCCACTTGCCCCGTCGTAACTCGTACTTGCATACAGCATAGTTTATTTTGCTTTAAATCAGTTAATCTTATTTTAATTTTAAACAATTCCCTCTTTAACGGCCTAGCACATAAGGCAAAACTGTTTAAAAAAAAAATGATGGTGTGTATCAGATTTTCGTGTCCAAATGACCTACCCATTTTGCTCTTCTACTTCTATTTTGGGTGTTGTGGTGGGCAATCGCGTTTTCTCCTCCCGGTGAAGTGAAGGTAGGCTACCTAGTACCTACTGTGGACAAAGCCGTAGCCAGGGGAGCTCAAACCACCCCCACCCCGAAATGAAATGGCTTGACACTATATAGAATCGGATTTTGGGAGGAGAAAAAATAAAAACTACTATGTAATATCCAATTAAATCCCCCCCCCCCCCCGAATGAAAATTCTAGCTACGGCCTTGACTGTGGGCCCCGTATATTACTTACTTACTTTTACTGCACCTTATCCTCATGGAAGGTCGGCGGCACGACAGCAGTGTTTCCACACAGTCCTGTTGTGTGCATCATTGGTTGAGAGCCCCAAACTTGTCATATCTCCGGTGATGTTTCTTCCCATTGTAACCTATTTAAATAGCGGATGTATACTGTAGAGTGTAGGTTTGCCCAATGGCCATAAATTCCAAATGTTGTTAGGCCTCTTCCTCCCTGGTGGGCACTCTAAATCTCTTTAGATTTATTGCTTTCATTAAATGGACATTATTTTAATCCTTGGTGGGTTGTGCATTGATAAATAGAGGCCATGGAAGTAATGCGCCTTCTATATGAAGTAAGGTTACCACCGTTTGATCCACTGCACTGCTAAGCTGGGTGTTTATGTCATGTTTATTATCGTGTTTATCATATTATATCAGTTTGGCCGTTGAAAAATTCCAGTGATATGATACGTGTGTTCAATGGTTTGGCTTAGAGAAATGGGAAATTGGCTGCATTCGGTGAGGCTAATTTTTCTAATATATTCATATATTCACATATTCGTTAAATTCATCAATCATCAATCATTGATTAATTGATTGATTCAGGATAACAATCATATTTCATTAACTAGTAGTAAACCTCCACACTTAATTACAGCAACTTACGATGATAAGAAAGCCTTGTTACTTAGTGCATTAAGAAAATAAGCCTCGCGAAATGTTTTCCTATTGTGGTCGAGTAGTGTATTCATCACTCTAAAGTCAGAAAGGTGTAACCAACCTTTTTGGCGAAATTGACTTAAGATATGATTTAGTGACCTTGTCATGAGCTCAAATTTTGCATGTACCGAAAAATAATCAATCGAAAAAAATTAAGCTGACATTTTCTAATAGGTGGGCGTATCTGACTGTTATAAGTTATAAGCAAAAGCATTTTTAAACGCAATTTTTCGGAATTTTGTTTTTGATGGTACGCCTGATTTCAGGGTGAAGAATGTTTAATTAATTAATAAATATTGTTTTTTATATTACTAAACCAACCTAGCGGAGTTAGGGCTATAAAACCTTCTCTTACACTCAAATTAGGTTCATGTGTGACGTCATTTTGTAGATGGCAGCACCAGTTGTAATGATATCAACGCGTTGATTTTTCCATAAGCCTCAATACTATTTTAAAATTATTTTTAATTACGTACTGTTTGAAGGTGATATTTTTCCATAAGTCATGGAGAATATACATATATATTAAATTATATGCAGCGAAATAACGTCCAGGCATAGTAAAAATATTAAAAGAATCAATTAGATGCTAAGAGCTTAGTTTTCACATGCAAACGGCGGCCATTTTGAATAATATGGATATCGGTTTGTCGTTAGTGAACCTAGTGACCAAAACTGTCCCTACAGAACCTCATAGGAAGGCCCGGGACCGCCTGCTTTACATGCCCTCCTCTGAAGCATAGCCAAAAAATGCAGCAAGTGTGGGACTGGAACCAACAACCTGTTTATTGCCGCACAAAAAATCACTGTGGTAATAAATGGGCTCCTATGGTCCATTTTCGTGGCTCACTTTAATGCGGAGGAAAATGTTCGTGCGAGCATGGGGCGGAAAACTCTATAGGAAAACCTCCCCCTCAGTATTCTACCCCTGGGGACGCTGATTGTCTGCAATTGCAATGCTCTTTCAAGGGAAATTTTAAAAAAAATCCTCCTGTACTTTTCCTCTGGTATTTTACCTTTGTTATTTCCACGTACAATTAGCTGAATTGTCCCTTTCAGTTATTTTTCGAGTCAGTGTACAGGATGAGAGAGCTTTGATAGAAGAATAAGTTTTAAAGTCTGTAGGCTAATTGTACTGCTTCATTTGTTTTTTTTTTTGTTTTTTTTTTTTTTTTGTTTTTTTCTTATACAGTATATGATTAGCCGATATTGTTGTCGCAAGTTAAAGAAAGTTTTACTCTGAATTGGGTCTTGGGCTTTCAGTACTGTATAATAATAGTAATAATAACTATTTCCTATTTTATTTAGGCCCTAATCTCACTGTATTACATAATTTTTTTTCAATAATGACTTTATTATTAAAAATATTATTATCATAACAATATGTATGGCTATCATGAGCTTAATGTCGCAATTCCCCGAGTATTTAATTTGATTCCCGTCAGTCTTCTAGAGTTGGATAGCTACAATGTTAAGCGAAATCTAGGAGACAGGCTGATAAATTGTTTAAATGATGGCGATTAATTCTTTTGATTTATTTTTATTTTATTTTATACTGGATAATGTAAGGTAACTTTAACTTATTTAACTTTAACTAACTATATTATTATTATTATTTTATTTACACTTGTAATAATGTAGTTCGTACTATAATAACCGTTTGTAGTTCTTTTGACGAATCCTGCCACAAGCATCCCTTGTGGGGCTTACATGCAGTATTCCGGTAAAAACTATTATTTTCTTTAATGTTGTATTGTATTATTTCAATTAAATGTTTCCAGTGCTGGGGGTACTGGCTGGGGAAAAAAAGACTAAGTCGAATGTTATCACAGTGTATATATTTTAGGAGGTGTCTAAAGAGAATTTTTTATTATAATTATAAGGGCTTAAGAAATGAATTAATGAGGTCATGACTCCATGTTTTTAACAAATTTGAAAGATTTCCCTAAAATGAACAAGGTGGTCTTGCTGGAGGTTGCTATATGCATTAATAAAACATCCAGTAGGATTAAGTTGTTGACTAAAACTGGTTCTGTATGGACTTCAATGGATTTCAAAACCGATGCATAGAGGGTTTTATTAATAGCGCCAAGGCCGTGATATTGGACCCGGTGGTTGGTTTTCTATTGTCACGCTATCGCAGGTTTATCGCTTTGTATAACGCTGTGGAAAAGGAAGTTGTCACTCCTCGACCTCATTTCTAATCGTCAAAGATGTCTTCTCTCACTAAGGGGTGGCTCATAATTACCACCTGTCGACCTGTCCCCATTATGGACATACGAAAGTAATTATACCAATAGACAAATCACTAAATATACTTAGTATGTACTTGCAGCAAAAACAGCACTGCTTGAATGGTAGTTACGACCATCCTTGCTTGAAAATGCGAGGATTGTGTTCACCTCTGCTTCACACTGAAGAAGGTAATGAAGGTAATTTGACAAAATGAACAATTTACCTACGCGGGAATAGTCGACCTAAGATGCAAACTTTTAAATTGTATTTTTGTGTTAATATTCTTCAAAAGCTTGTATTTGTTATGAATTTTTAATCTGACCACTTTCATAACTTTGCGACTGTGGAACGAAAAATTAATTAATTACGTCAAAAATTCACGGCGATTTCTTGTTGACAAAATATTTTGATATTCCCGTAACGTCGACTGTGCTGATGGGTTGTGCTACGTGAAGTGTCTCGATTCCATTTGAAATTGAATGAAATGTTCGGGGACGGCAGATAATTTGTCTGGCAAGGTGGTCCCCCTGTGTTTACTTCCCCTGAGCTTTCGGAAATACTTTTGGGGTGGTTTCTGCTAGATCGATATCACTGTCTGGTAGGGGTGCTGTTTGCCTGTTGTCAAGGGTCAAGGAGGCGACATATTTTGTTTTTGGAAGAGACGGTGTCGTATTCCGCTTTTTTGTTTTTCTACTACTGGAGGTACTAATAGCCGGGTTGGAGGCTAGTCTGCCAAATGGCGCAGTCGTCTAATGAGCTAAACAATGGCTTGGTATGCTGAACGTCATGGGATCGAGTTCTTTTAGATATTTACGAAGTGAAACTTGTTATGGGTAGGTTTTTGAAATCTGGATTGTTATCCTATTTTGTGTGACGGAAGAGCAGAGTAACATTAAATATTAGGAGGCAATGGAGGACGTGTGTATCAAAGCGCGGCAAGTGTGGGATTGCACAATTTGCTCGACACAATCTTAACATTGCCCCCACCAATTGCCTTTTTTTTACTTTGCAGGTTTACTGATTCACTGATTGATTGTAATTTAAATCAATAATTGGCGTGATAAGGGATGTGGTACTTCCACTTTAATTGCCATTTCAAGAGTAGATTCTGGCTCAATGGCACAACAAAATGGCGACATCAACCCAAAAGCTCCTGTAAATAAAAGTATCGTGTCAGGGGGCTTTGAACATAGCATTGTACTGTAGATGTGAAGTGAAATTACTTTTTTTTTGTACTATGAACTCTCGGGACGGTGTTAATGTCCTTCCCCTGGTGTTTTAGAATTATTTCTGGGGGTGTTTTTCTTACCGATACTGACGGGGAGATACGATTATTGTAGCTGCGGAGGGAAATTTCCGTTTTTCTTCGCTGAGGACTACTTACGGGGCTATTTTAATTTGTTTCGTCTTTCAAAATTACTTTTGGGGTGGTTTCTGTTGGATCGATTACACAGTCTGATAGATAGGGGTTGTGTTGTCAAAGGTCAGGAAGATAACATTGAAGTCATTTTTTGTGAGCGCAGCAGAGCTGTGAAGGGTTCATTGTGTTGTACTATATATTTTTGCTTTTTTTTGTAGCTTTTTTCGATTGATAACACTCACTGTCTGATAAAGGAATGCTGCTGTTTTCAATGATCACGGAGATACCACTGTAGTTTTGGTGGCAAATGTATTTTTTCTTCGCTAAGACAACATTAATTTGCTTCGCTTGGGCCCCCAAACGTTTTGAAATACTTTTGAGGGGGTTTCTGTTTGGTCGACTGTCTGAACGCTGTCTTCACACATTCTGCATGAAACATCCCCGACAGTTGCTAGATGTGCTAGGTGGGCACGATATGGGTCATACCCCGTCAGAAGAGTTACAATTGCAACTGTTATTATGTTAGGACCCCAACGTACAGAAGGGTTAGTGCTATAATTGCTCTCTTTACACCCAGCTAGGAAGGCAAGCGATCAACCTTCTTTTCATGTCCTCCAAAACATGGCCAGAAAATTGTGGCACTCGAAACAACGGCCTTTCGGGTGAAAGTCTAAAGTCTGTACCACAACATGTACATTTTCTTTTTCTAATCATTTTCAACGAGTCAAGTCCGTACGTGAAGAGTAGAAGTTTCTAGATCCCAAGTTACTCTCCAACAATTTCAGTAATTTTACCAATACGGGCTATAAATGGATTGTCATCAAAGTTGAAACAATGAAGGGGGCAAAAACTAGTCGCGGCTGCCGCCTAGTGAGTGCTGTAAGTGCTTCAACTACGCGTCTTTAATGAACCAACTAGGCAACTAGTATAGAATTAAATTTGCGGGGACCAGTCGCTAAGTACTGGCCGTCTGGCTAAACACTCGAGAGCTGTTTGACCCTTTTCCATGTTGAAGGACCTTGAATAAGCGTGGGTGTATATGTCTGCAAATGGCCTCATTTGCGTTGTAAATGGGGCCTAGTCCAGTTGCTAGAGAATTTGACTGCGGGTTTGGAGGTTGATGGTTTGATTCCGTAGTGAAATGAAATATGTGGGGACCGGGTCGCTATAAACATTCGAGAGCTGTTAGACCCTTTTCCATGTTGAAGGACCTTGAATAAGCGTGGGTATATATGTCTGCAAATGGCCTTATTTGCGTTGTAAATGGGGCCTAGTCTAGTTTCTAGAGGATTTGACTGCGGGCTGGGAGGTTGATGGTTCGATTCCATGTTAAAATAAATTGGAAAGCAATGAAATATCGTATTTTGGGACCAGTCGCTAAGCACTCGAGAGCTGTTTGCCCCTTTTCCAAATTGAAGGACCTTTTGGGTTATGTTTGCAAATGGCCTCATTTGTTTTTTAACATGATAAGGAATTTGACTGTGGACTAATAGATCGATCGTTGCTGGATTCCATAGTAGAAGGAAATTCGCGGGGACAGTCGCTACACACTGGTAACTCATCAAAAGCGGTTTGTCCCTTTTTCATGTTGAAGGACCTTGAATAAGCGCAGGAATATGTATATTCGTATAGTCTTCGGTGGCAATGTGGTAGCTTACTTGTACTTGTGGGAGTCTCTACGCGCCATGTGATCGGAGACGTGTCGTTACCAGGACAAGTATTCACAAGTACTCATTGAGGCGACTGAAGAGGTCAATCGAATACATCCATTAATTTATTTGTATGCGATTAACGTTCTTAAAAAAAAAAAAAAAAAAAAAAATCGTCTGCAATATTATGCGTTCCATGAACTACTGCGGCAGCTCCAGCTCCCGCAACCGCTTGTTGTAAACGAGACGCTAAGTGAAGAACCAGTAGAATCCGGGCTGATGGGCCGTGGTCGAATTGAAAGTGAACTTCAAAACGTTTCGTCAACATCTGCGGTCGACATCTTCAGTGGCGCTGCAGTGCTACCACCGAGGTACAACCATCGAAGTCTACGCAGCGCCACTGAAGATGTCGACCGCAGATGTTGACGAAACGTTTTGAAGTTCACTTTCAATTCGACCACGGCCCATCAGCCCGGATTCTACTGGTTCTTCATTTGACTCCGGCCGTGAAAGCCTTTGCAGTTACATTGGGACGCTAAATGACTATAGTAAGAGATGACCTTTTTCCAAATGTAAGAACGCTCTAAAGCGTGGGTATGTCTGCAAACTGGCTCATTTGACTTGTAAATAGGTTTGCTGAGGTCGGGCTATAGGATGGAGAGGGGGGCTTGTTATTTATGGAGTAATGGCGTAGACTGGGAAGAATGAGAAAGGGGGGGAGGGCTATAACACTCTTACCCTTGTTCCATTCGCCTATAATTTTTAAACTAACGCACTGCATAATATATGAAATTAATTTTTTTTACTCTAATGCTTAAGGCTTCTCTGTGGCCAAATTGACTGTCATATTTTTTTAAGCAAATCTTGCTATTCATAACTAAAATGTTGTATGCATATCCCTAGGGTCTCTCTAGTATTTTTATTCTAAACCTTTGTAGGGTAAAGGAAAATCCTTGCGCCTGACCCAATCCGGTCATGGCCCCAATAGTGCCCAATAAATCAGACATTGGCGTAATATAGAGCTCCAGGTTACACACTTATGGTGAGGCTAACAAAGAGCATTATATACAGTATGTAGTTGCTTACCTGCTTTGTTGGAAATTTTGAGTTTATGACGTCAATACGTCACTTTATAATGTGATAGCCACTATCAGTGAAGAATGAAAGGGTGGTTAATGTAATATCGCTGATAACAGGCTTATGGGGTTGTAACTTGAGTGTGTCGATGGCTCATACGCATCGCATACTGCATGGTTTGGGCCGTGCCAACCATCCTTGGATACGTCCGATTTGAAAATTGCGGTGCTGTTGAGTATTTATTACTGAGACATTTCTATGATTAGTGAAAACGGCACTTCATCTTCTTCTTTAGATGCCTCTTCTAGTGAAGATTAGCGACCACCATGGCAATTTGGACCTTGAAGACTGCTGCTCTGAAAAGGGAAGTCGTGCTCTTGCCAAACCACTGCCTCAGATTTTTCAACCAGGATGTTCTTCTTCTGCCGGGAGCCCTCAGTCCTTCTCTTGGATTATTACATGCAGAAGACAATAGTTTTCGTTGCTCATCACATGGCATCAGCATTCGTCCGAATATCCACATTTCCCACGGTATTTGTCAATAATTCGTAGGGAAAAACTTATGATGCCGACCATGAAGTGTCTGATAGATCTTAACATACTCCAGATTGACAATGGCAGCAGATGACTTGGCTTGTGGTGGTCATGTGTATATTAGGGGAGCCATGTTATTTTTACCCTGTGTGTGGAATTAGACCCCGACTGTATCCATGTCTCAGTTATATCCTGTTGTCAGCTGTCACTCTGCAGTTGGATGATGGATTAGCGCCTCGAAATGTTGTGAGATCGAATCCCACCTGGGGCAATTTTTTTAAAATTTATAATCGCTTTATTTAGTTTATTTTTAACTCAGCTTGAAATTTGGTGTCTGTGGCGTAAAAATTTTAACTATATTTAAAGGAGTCGGATATTTTGTAGGACACTTGTTTCCGATTAGTAATGGATTCAATCACTAATTTTTGGTTGGACCTAACTAACTAAGGACCGAAGAGAGATGGACCAAACCCGAAAAAATCAGCCGACACTATCTCCGATGGATTGTCATTGCTTTGGAATAGGGTAAACGGGGCAGCAGAAAGTAGTGTCTGTGTTGGGCTCAACCGTCTGACATATGAAGCGTGGAAATATGTACCGGGTTAACCGCCAAAAATTCGAAATTAGTTTTATCACTTAAATACGATCCAACTGACATGGCCAATGTCCTGAAAACGGAACCAAGCGACAGTGGCAACATTGTAGTTGCATTTGGCAAATAGAAGGCAAGTGTGTCATAATTATGTCATGATGCATTATGGCATAGAAAAATCGTGATGACTCAAAATAATGATTTTGGCGGTTAACCCGTTTTTTATTTCCACGCTTCATATTACCGACAACACGAACGACCGGAGTCACCTTTAGGTCGGTTCCCATCATTGCTTGAAAAGTCTCAGTAAGAAATCTACCAATACATGAATGGCGGCCCCGCCCAGTATTCTTTACCAATACTTTTCAAACTAGCGTGGGACCCACTCGTAATAAGTAAACAAATGACAACCTTTGGAAATACATGGAATATCTATCTATTTCCCTCAGAGAATATTATCCATCATTCTGAAGGGGTAGCGCGATGGAGTTGGCAAAGAACTCGCATCAATAAACTAACCAGAGACGTTATTTGTCAGATATGACGGTCTGCAGTCATCATATTTCAAACTCCAAGCTAACACATTTTTTTTCTCTTCTCTTGTTTTTGTTGTTACTTCTTGGCTTGGCATTCATCCCTTATACATGAGTGCAAAACAGACAAAACCGTTAAAGTAGATTGTTTTTATTATTATTTTTTTTTATTTTATTTTTTTTTTTTGCGATTTTGTGTCTATTCTCATCAATATCGACTTTACCATTGGGAATACTGCCAACGGCCTTACCATGTTGATTCCATTAGAGCAGAGCATGTTTCAAACTGCGGCAACTTGGTAGTGTGCACAGCGTTGGCAGGGGAACCTGGTGGGACATGATAACGCGCTTAGGCAGTATAAGTCGAGTCCTGGACTCCTGGTCACCTCCGATTTAATCGTGTGACTACCATGTTCCCCAAGTGGTTCGGAATCCACTATAATCAGGGGGTCCACCCTGTTAGTCAACTCCCCTTTCCCCGAGGTGAAAGAGTCTGCCCATAGGGTGCCTCAACTTAACAAACAGACTCACTCCACTGACAGGGTTGCTTAAAGCAGAAATGCTGAAAACAGGCGTTAGATACATACATACATACCATTGTGAATACTGTGGAGGTTGATGTTCATAGAGTTAATATTACTTACTTAACCTGTGCGGACCAGTTGATCCAAAACATTGCGGCCTGGATGGCCTTGTCTTTGGCATCTGAGAGATCTGTCTGGGACACAGCTTCTGCTAGTCTCGGGCAAACCAGAAGGTGGCCGTCGTCTTGTCGTTGCCCGCATTCCGAAGTCGGGTCCTCCGCCAGTCCCCACCTACACAGGTTCGCGCGGCATCTTGTAACCCCCGTTCTTAGCCTATTGAGGCTCCGCCAGGTAGGGTACGGTAGTTGAGCTCCGGGCGCTATTTCTTCCTGGACTTTTGGAGTTCGGTTGTTCCACCTGTCGATGCTATTTGAGGTGGGTGTTCCCTCCACCCGTGTGGTTCGGCTGGGAAACCTCTTGGACTTGAGGCGGTGGCTGCGCCCAGCTGACTGGAGTTAATTTGAATAGTATGTAAATGTGCATTTCGTCAGAGGACGTAGTCACACATTAAAGATGTGACGTGAGCCCATTGTCACGCATAGTGTCTTGCATACATGATTACACTTCCCCTCAATCAACTATGGAGTTCTTATCGGTGTGGCTTGTGGTTTCAGCTACTTCATCCTCTATATATTCGACTTCAATGGCAAGGTGCTGGTAGCGTGCTTGTACTTGTGCGAGTCTCTGCATGCCATACTTGTCGTAACTCAGCACAAGTATTAATTTACTCATTGTGGCGACTGAAGAGGTCAATCGCTTACATTCATTAAATTGTTTGTATGATATTAACCTGTTTTAAAAAGCAAAAATCAAATCAAATATAATCTTAAAAGTAAAGTTGTAGCTATTTTTATTATTTAATGAGCTTTTCATGGACGTAGGCCTGCTGAATCTTGCCCTGATACAAACCACATAATTGTTTTTTTGTGCATTATTGGGATTGTCTCCGCTGACAAAATGGTACACGACCTCGATGTCAACCCACACTTGCTACAAGCTATAATGGGCAAATTGAGACAAGCTTACTATTGATACCATCAACCATGTAACGGGCGTTTTGCGTGATCTATCCGACTTCGGGTACGAGTATAAGGCATAAGCATACGAGTACGAGCAACGAAATGCATTTGGTATCGAGTCTCTAAACTCGAGGTTCCATCTCATAATCCAATTCCCCGCCAACTGACTGGAATGAAGAGGTTTTGCGGAGCACTTCTGTACTGTCAATACTGCACGGTTCCTGGAGAATGGAAAAGTGTGTAAAATGTCAGAGTTTGAATGTTGGTGAGGGTGCGTGGAGCCGTGGAGGGGTGAAAATGGCTTCATCCCTTAGCCGATGCCCCGTCAAGTGGTTTTACACGACTCCCATGCATAGATTATATGCTGTTTTAGATCGTACTAGTAGGATGTCGCTGATTCAGTGTGTCTAACCCAGTGTTACAAATTTCCGGGATTTATTGACTGGCTCGGTTTTTTATGTTGAGATTCCGGGTGTTTTCAGGTATTCATTAATTTAAAAAAAATACATATTCAGTGTAAGAAAAATTAGAGAAACTTTTATAGCATAATTAGAAACATTATTACAGAAAACTTTATAAAATTATAATTATTTGACTTATTTCATGAAGTTTGAAATGGTAAAGAATAAATAATCAAATTGCTATTTGGTAAATATTGCAACATTTAAATTACAATGTAACTGCAAAGGCTTTCACGGCCGGAGTCAAATGAAGAACCAGTAGAATCCGGGCAGATGGGCCGTGGTCGAAATGAAGTTCGCTTTCATTTCGACCACGGCCCATCAGCCCGGATTCTACTAGTTCTTCATTTAAATTACAATATATGAAATTTTCAAAAATTGCATTTGTAGATTATAGATTCATATTTTCCATCAAATATTTAAATAGATAATAAGTCCGGGAATTTTCAGAATAATATTGTGGGAAAAATTTGCTAGTACGTTGGCAACACAAGTCTAATTGGCCCATACGGCACTAGACCCTAGTTGGGAATTAGCCCTCCCCCCCCCCCCTCCAATTTGTAATTTTAAGCGGAGCTAATTCATAGGCGGGTCACCCCTGGGTCAACTTTAAAACTCCCATTTGTTATTTGCCTTATTACTACGAGTTATGCATTTCTATGTTGTTTATCGTATTATTAATCCTGATTGCTCGATAAGTAGAAGCTCGAGCGTGATAATTTCATTAATGGGTTAATTCGCCTATGTAGAAAACAAAGACAATTTCTTTCTTTCTTTCTTTCTAATGTATTGTTGTTGTTTTTTTTTTTAATATATTACACCTTGTCCTGTGTTACTGGACAAGGAATAAAGTGTGAAGTGATGAATGGTTAACATCGCGATTCCATGCCAGCCATCTTGCTTATAATGCAAGGAAATACTTGAAAGAACCCATAAGTTAGATCATAGCACTGTCGAGGAACTTGGTGATAAACTTTAGTTTTGTTATTGAACGCATCTCAGATCTCACCAGTCACCAACTGCAGCCTGGTTGTTGATGTTTGCGGGTCTGGATTACATTAGAAATGGGTCGTGTCTGATCGGTTGTTGAGACAAAGATGTCATTGTACAAGTTTACGAGACGTGTCAAACCATATGGTTGTTGTAAACTCCAGGCTCCATGCCTTCTAATGCGTATAAACAATCTGGATCGCTCTATTTCAAAGCTTCTCGTCCTCGTCATAATCGTCAGCATAGCTTGTGTCTTCATCAAAATGCAGAAAGTACTTCGGGGTCGAAATCTGCCGAGTCAAAGTAGTGAAATGTTGTGCTCAATATAATAACGAAGGCTTTCACGGCCACAGTCTAATAAGGGGACAGAAGAATCCGTGCTAATAGGCCGTAGTCGATTTGAAAGTAGGCTTCCAAACGTTTCGTCAACAACTGCGGTCGACATCTTCAGTGACACTACATACACGTACACTTTTAAGATTGTATCGCCCGGATTCTTCTGTCCCCTTATTGTTGTGTTCCCTTTTATCTGCTATGGAGGGATGGGCATTGACACAAGCTATGGATAATAGAAAGGGAGATCGTGTCCCTAATGCTGAGGTTCTAAGGCGAGTTGCTGCTGGCGGTTAAGAAACGGAAACTAACATACTTTGGCCATGTGTTGAGGAACGAAAAGTATCGTCGTGTGTATTTAATAATCCAAGGGAAGACATAAGGACTATGGGCAGAAGAAGAACATCCTGGTGGTTTCGCAAGAGCATGACTTCCCTTTTCAGTACTGCAGTCTCCAAGGTCTATGTTGCCATGATGATCGGCATCGTTAGAAGAGGCATTTAAAGAAGAATGTGTGGAAGCTCAGTGCTTCTTATTAGAATCTCTGACTTGCAGCAACTTGTCAAAGTCAACATTCGGTAGCTCAGTGCATCCTGCTGCTGCTGCTGCTATGTTCGATGGCCTCAATGACCGTGTACACGTTAAACACTTGTGAGTCTAATAGGAGTTGGCAAGCTTGCGAGGCGGTTGTTGAGTTGCTTCGCCACGGGGTCAAATAACACCCGGACTATAGCCAGCAAACACAGGTACGTCAGCTAAGGAAAGGTCTAACCAGACGTACCCAAGTGAAACCGCAGGTTACAAAGAGGTTGGTTGGGCACCGAGTTACCCAAGGGCTGTCACCCTCCCCCCCCCCCTCTCTCTCTCTCTCTCACGTGCACACAATTTCTAATTTACGCCGGCAGCGTGCAAATGAACGTTTCTATTTGGATCCTATGCATTGGAAATTGAAACAGATTTCCAAGCCCTTTCTAATCTATTTCCTCGCGTAATAATAACGTCTGTCTTTTAGCAATGCTGGCCAATAGGATGTGGATAGTAGTTATCATAGATGTCTGCAGTACCTAATTAGAGTGATTGCGTGCAGTATTCAGTCATTCAATTTTAAACTATAGCCCATAGGTCCTTACGTCATTTGTGACTCACAAATGGGCGGCTCCAACCGTCCGCCTGACACTAAAAATCCAGAGAGTAATGTTGTAGTTGTGTTATGCTTTGGGGTAGGTTAAATTGTTACTGCTGGCTGCTTAACACTTTCAGGTCGGATCAGCCTTTTAGTAATTGTTTTGAAGTGTAACTTCTTAAGGCGAGCTTATGGGGTTCATCTTTTCGTGTGACGCAGGAGCTGTGTAATATAAAATAGTAGAAGGCACAAGTACACTGGACATACCACGCCGCCTAGAGCTGATATATTGTTGCTTTCCAATTTATACGTAGTATAAGGAAAGCTTTGTGATGGTCCAAATTTTCGATTCCGAGATTTCAACGGATTTACACGTTTTGAGGTACCAGGAACCCAAAAAAGTGGTTTTTACGAAATGTCTGTCTGTGCGTCGATTTCCGGGCAAACTACTCGGTCGATTTTGATGAAATTAGGCATGTAGGTTCACAAAAATTATACCTCGGGACCATTTTTTTTTATTTTGGGCTATCTCAATTTGGGGGGTTTTATTTTCAAAAACTCCAAAAAAACGCATAAAAAAATTATTTATCCAAAACTGCTCCAACGATTTATTTTAAATTCACATATATTGTAGTCGTTATTTTTTTTGTTATAGTTTGCTTCTGGGGGTAAAAAAAATAAAAATAACTAAATTTTAATGAAAAACGACTAAAAAATAATTTTTCTGTGAAACCTTTCCATCGATGATTTCTGCCTTCAGGCATGTTTTAGGTGTTAAATTGAGTAACGAAACTGGACAGATTGCTTTCCCAAAAAACTATTTGGTTTGTGCAAAAAAAATGTTTTTGAAAAAATGATAGAAAATTCACGGTCAGATGCTTGCCCTGCCATTATTGCTGTGTGGTAATTTGTTGGTCTGACCTATCTAGAATTTACCTCACCTCCAGTGACGTCAGGTGGACAACCCCCCGAGCTGCCCGAAATTTATCTATAGGAAAATTATTTACCATGAAATTACTCATTTTCTCTAGCTACTACTTGATAAATTGGAAAGCATGTTCGAGTAAACTCGAACCGGTTCTTTAATTAGCAGGGGAACTTAATACAGGAGGTATCAAATACTCAGGAGTTTGAGGTCTACTGGTTTTGCTTTCCTTTTTACGTTTGTGCAAAATAAAATAATATGATGACTTTGCAAAAGTATAGCTAAAAGAAATTAATAATTAGTTAATTAGCAAGATAAGGCGCCCATTCCATTGACCGGCTAGGGCTATTTCCAACAACGGTGACGTGGTAGCAGACATTCAAGACTTAGGTGGCGTTTCCACCGACCTCGCATTGCAGAATGCAAATGACATTGACGGAAATTAGAATTTTTCTTTTTATAGAAATCTATTAAAATGTTTGTACTTAACATATCCCATGACGCCATTTTTTAATATTAGTTTATTTGTTTGTGATTTTACTGTATGATCATTGATCAATTTTAACTATGGCATAGAGGAAAATAAACATTTCCGTCAATTCTGCAAGTCGAGGTCGGTGGAAACGCTACCTAAGTCTTGAATGTCTGCTTTAAGGAAACAAGAAGTCACCAATACCTAGGGCTGTATCGTCAACTGCTGGGATACATTATACCTAGGTAGTTAAAAATTGGTCGTTTTGTACTGTTGAGTTGGTTGGTGGTACACTGGAATGTGTGCTGACTCAGCCTCAACTGTGGCGCCTGGAAACTGTGCCTTCATATTTCAATATCGTATGAGACAATTCAACAATACACAGCTTGTGGAGACACTTGATTTTTATTCTTAAACAAAATTATTCTCATTGACTCATTCCCGCGGGACAGTCCCACGGGAATAAACCCGTCCCGCGTCCCGTGGGCGGGGCTGGCATCCCCACCCGTGACAAATCGTCCGTGTTAACCGGGCCTTAATGGATCTCCTTCGTATAGGTAACATGCTTGCGCCCGACCAATCAGATCGTTCAAATCAAAATAACAATACCGTTTATTTTGTAGCCAAAGCAACTTTTTTACACTACACTACTACACTAGCCGAGATTTGTGCTCACTCTATTGGTACTAGGTTCATTATCTATTGATCGTATAATTATTAATTGTGTATATTGGCATATTGCACTACATAGGCTATACAGCACCGTTATTTATGAGATTGTATAGTATTATACATTGGATGAGTCATTTTATTATAATTATTTTTTGTCTGACTTTATAACCCCTGGTGCTAGAATGTTGGTAACTTTTGGCATATGGCCCCAGCAGGAGTGCAAGTACAAAAAACCATCTGTGAAGCTCACCAACGCAAATATTCCTTTGTTGTGGTGCGCGCCATATGGTGAACGCATGCTGGAATTTGTCATATTGGTAGTTTACATACAAAATGGATGTTTTTTTTTGGTTAGATTTCACTTATGTTTCCTCCGAAACTATGCGGGTATGCACCAGTGTCAGATGCTGTCCCAATCCTGTGAAGAGGTTGCCTCTAATAAGGCTGATGTTAATCTATAAATTTTAGGTTATGCCACCTCAATTTTACCCAATCCATGTCTTAATCCGCTCGTAATTCTGTTTTACCGCCATTTTACATTAGTTTTTGTTTAAATTGTTTCAGATCTATCCAAGAATAGGTTCTGGGAGTTACCATCTGAAGTCTTGGAGTTCCTCTTCGTGGAGAAGCTTCACCTGTACCATAACTCGCTGCGAACACTACCCGAAGGTCTGGGCTGCTTGCAGTCCCTCAAGTTCCTCGATCTCAGCAGAAATCAGCTGAGTTCTCTACCTGGCGGTCTATGCCATCTGCAGTCTTTGGAGGTAGGTACCTGTGCCTTGTCCCGTAACTTACTGCCAACTCGGCCGGAAGGTCTGGATTGCCTGCAGCTGCAGCCCCTCATGTTCCCCCAAAGAACCTAAAAGAAACCTGCTGCTGAGTTCTCTAGCTGGCGTTCTATGCCGCCTGCAGTCTTTGGAGGTAAGTGCCATAACCTGCGCTGTGTCCCGTAACTTACTGCGAACTCTGGTGGAAGGTCTGGGCTGTGTACTGTCCCTTAGGGCTCTATATATACTGATATTCTCACTCCGCTATAGCGGTGGGAAATTGACCTGCGCTGTACGACTAGGCTTGAAAAAATATGATGGTTCCTAATTCCACGTTCGAGTAAATATTGTGATCGGGCACGATCGGCATTGAAAGTTTAGGCGGCAATTCCACCGGCGATTTTACTTCATTTTGTGATTTAAGATTTTTTGTTTCTTTCGTTTTAAGGAGACTATTATGTATATACTTAACTTATCCATTATAAATTAAGTTATAATATGGTAGAGACTAATTAATGAGGTCTGCTACCATATTATAACTTAATTTATAATAGATAAGTTAAGTATCTACATAATGGTCTCCTTAAAACAAAACAAACAAAAAATCTCAAATCACAAATGAAGTAAATTCGCCGGTGGAATTGGCGCCTCACAGTAAATTAACTGTTAATTTTTGCAATAGAAGTGATAAAAATAGCACACAAATGGGTGGTTCCCGCTGTGAAACCTATTTTTCACTTGAAATATATTCCTACGGATATGGAAAAGTGAAAAATGAACTCAACAAAGAGAAACGTAATTGCTACCTAGTACCTACTTAGTACAGTGTTCCAATAAACACAAGGCTGAGAAAGGCAATTGTAACCGTAAAATAGATGAACAGACTCTAGCTGGCGGTCTAGTGATAGGAAATTGGAAAGTGACAAAACTGTTATTTTTAACCGTGAGGCCACCTGGTTATTTTTTTTCAATGGCTGGTCATAAGAGACGTGGCCCCAGAAATTGAAAGAAATTTATACATTTTTGGCGCGAAGCAATTGTCGCATCTTTCCCATGTAGACTATTCATTAATTTCACTTATAGTAGCTATGCTAACAGAAACCCGGCCTAAATAGCTAAGTAGTGTGTGTTAATGCGTTGTGTTACGGCGTTAATATTGGTCATATTTCAATGACCCCATTGTACTGTCCATTATCCTGTAACAAGGCCAATGCTGCGTACTATGTCCTGTAGCTGTCTCCACCGCGGGTATTTTAGCATTTTGCTGCATGGCTTTTCGGTGGCATAGTTGGTAATGCCCTAGCGGGCTCGTAATAGTTCGAGTTTCTACACACCTTGCTTTCGGAGACCTGTCGTAATTCAACACAGGTATTGCCTGCAGGTGTTTTTAAAAAAAGAGGTCACAATTTCTACGGAAACCATACAAATAAAGGCGTTCGTTGACAAGCCTGCTCGTGCTAGTGCGCGTTTCTATACACCGTGCTATCTGAGACCTGTCGTAACTCAATACAGGTATTACCTACAGAGGCGATTAATTAGGTCACAATTCATACGGAAACCATACCAATAAAGGTTGGCAAGGTGGTAGCGAGCTCGTGCTAGTGCGAGTTTCTACACGCCCCGCTATCGGAGACCTGTCGTAATTCAACACAGGTATTACCTGCAGAAGTAAATAAAGAGGTGACAATTCATTCTGAAACAATACCAATAATAACCGAAAAATCAATGAGGTCGTTGCCAGGGCAAAGTTCAATGGGGCACTACAAGTAGGTCTACGTCCATGAATAGTCCTTCAAATACTGATGTTACGAATACGAGTTACTGCACAATATCTTCTGTGAAGAGCCCTACAGCAGCCCTATTACGGCGGTTTTGGATTAACGTAACACCGGGGTTTATTTTTTAATCACGCATTAGTATGTTGTCGCGTGACCGTGTTAAAATATGCGCTGGAAATTCAAACTAATGAGTTATTGGAAAACAAAAGAAGGGTTTCATTGGTTTATAATTGAGGGAAATACTAATAAACATTAAAATGTTTGGGTAGAATTTGAAATGTATTAAGAATTTTAATTAATGTGCCTACATCTGAGGTAAAAAAAAACAACAGATTTATTTATCAATTTGAATTTCCCGCGCATTTTGCACTTATTTTTTTTAAACAATTGAATAAACCCCAGTATTACATTATTCCCAAATCGGTATAATAGGGTTGTAAATAATCATATAAGTTGGTTTTCATCGGGAGTAAAACTGCCACTCATAAGTAGTCCAGTTGCAAAATTATGTCTTCTTATAATGATTGAGCTCTCTTAAGAAAACCTAATTGCCCACTAGGGTCCTGTTCGCAATGAGTTCTTATAATGGGAAAACACAAAAGTTGTGGAAACTCAAAATTTCGCGTTACCGAGATATACCGCCTATATACTTACCTATACTTGAGGTCTAAAATTGAGGAATGTTTAAATAATTGTTTGAGCAATTTTTGAGAAAAGAATTTTAAGTATTTATATTTTATAAGTATTTTTAGTATTAAGAATTTATATTTGGCTATTTAAAATTGCTGGCTCCGCCCCTGTAGCCACTTTTATACAAGTTCCTATGCCAAATTTGAACAAACTCGGTCCAGTAGTCTACATACATACCCCTCGCCCGAAAACCCCTTTTTCGGACCCAGGGTACATCTAGGATCATGAGAAACAAAATCTCGAAATCGAAAATTTGGGATTATTTAAAAACATTAGCATGAATGGAAAATTGCTGGGATTATTTTCTTGCGTAAGTTTGTCTTTTAAATTTTACGTCTCTCCTGAAAATTCACCATTTTGGAGTTAAGCTGGTTTCTATTTAGGGTATCGATATATTGGCTAATTATTACTCTTAATATTAATAATACGTCATAAATACATAGCAGCGGATCGAATAAAATTGACGATTTTATTTTATACTCTTGTACTTGTACGGTATTGTATAATGTTACAGAAATGTATGTATTATTATTGCTTTCCAATTTATGCGTAGTATAAGGAAAGCTTTGTGACGGTCGAAATTTTCGATTCTGAGATTTCAACGGATTTACATGTTTTAAGGTCCCAGGAACCCAAAAAAGTGGTTTTTACGAAATGTCTGTCTGTCTGTTCGTTGATTTCCGGGCAAACTACTCGGTCGATTTTGATGAAATTCGGCATGTAGGTTTACAAAAATCATACCTCGGGACCATTTATTTTTATTTTGGGTTAACTCAATTTGGGGGTTTTTTATTTTCAAAAAACTTCAAAAAACGATTTCTTTTAAATTCACAATATTGCAGTTGTTGTTAATGTTGATAAAATGCGGGGGGTCGCTTGCCCCTTGATAGTTTGCTTCGTTTCTTTGCTTTCGTTACCGAAACCACACACCCTGCCAAACTTATTAGGGGACAAGCATGGGCCGGTCACGGCAACATTAAGCTTTCTAAGCAAGACCGGAGTCATGCCCCACCTGTAGACTGTAGACAAAACCATTCTAAAACACCCATGACTTCCGCACACACACACACCCACCGACCGACCGGCGCAAGTACTCGAAAGAGTCCCGCGCGTTATAAAAAAAAAAAAAAAAAAAAAAAAAAAAAGTTTGCTTCTGGGGGTAAAAAAAATAAAAATTACTAAATTTTAATGAAAAATGACTAAAAAATAATTTTTCTGCGACACCTTTCTATCGATGATTTCTACCTTCAGGTATGTTTTAGGTGTTAAATTGAGTAACGAAACCGGCCGGACAGGTTGCTTTCCCAAAAAAGTATTTAGTTTTGTACAAAAAAATGTTTTTTTGAGAAAATGATAGAAAATTCACGCTCAAATGCATTGCGTGCCCTGCCAGTATTGCTGTGTGGTAATGTGTTGGTCTGACCTATCTAGAATTTACCTCACCACCAGTGACGAGTGACGTCAGGTGGACAAGCCCCCCCCCCCCCCCCCGAGATGTCGGAAATTTAAGTATAGAAACTTATTTACCATGAAATTACTCATTTTCTCTATCTACTAATTTTGATAAATTGGAAAGCATGTTCGAATAAACTCGGACCGGTTCTTTATTATTATTAGTATTGTTTATCCGAGTGCCCCGAAGATGGCTCTCGAATCTCGATAGCACGTGTAGTGGTGTCTTGTATTAGCGTGGGACGCAGGCTGGGGTATTGAAGGAGCGGAAACCGCTATCGGACAAGACTTTAATGACAACTGTTATTTTGAATCAGTGATGGCAACTTGACATCGTTATCACTTCCGGTCTCACTTTAATGACATTACAGCTCGATAAATAAATAAACAAAGCTTGCATACAACAGTTGCGGATACAGGGAGAAGTTGTGGGGGGAACATCAAGCTGCAAGGGTGTGCGGGGAAGTAGGTAGTTTCCTGAGAGAAATTCTGAGACTTACATCTAAACAGTAGATTTTTTAAACAGAGTACTGTATTCCTACTAGGGAAAATTTTAATTCTGTAGCAATACTGTGACTGATACTTCCTAGGGGTATTCACATCCCTCTGCAGCCCTATTATGGCGATTTGGCGTTTATTCAATGTAAGTAATGGATGACTGTCCACTGATCCTGGCCACACTGCTTAGGCCACTCGACCCTTGTTCACGTTACGTAATTGGAAACGTGGTGAAAATTTAGCAAGTAAATGGATAAGAGTACACCGTACATCGAACATTGAACTTTTTTTTCCTAATATGAAATTGCAGTGTTTTTGACTTTATTCGAATTGTAACTTGTAACGGTGTCTGTCTGTGGATAAATGTTACTTTTTTTATAATAATTCATACCCTTCAGGTACTTCCGTGGCCAACAACAAGCTGGCAGTGCTACCAGACGACATCACAACCTGAAGAAACTAATTGAGCCGGTTATGAGCTTAATAAAAAAATCACCCACCTGCCACGGACACCGGACCGAATCAAGAGTCTTCTCTCCTTACTCAGTAACTTGTCTGCTAGGATGTTTTGGTGTATTGTTTATGGTTTCTGTTTGTATTTCAGGTACTTCTCGTGGCGAATAACAAGCTGGCAGTACTACCAGACGACATCGGCAACCTGAAGAACCTGATGGAGCTTGACATGAGCTGTAATGAAATCACCCACCTGCCCCGGACACTGGGCCGACTCAAGAATCTCAAAGTCCTCGCCCTACGAAATAATCTCCTCCACGAGTTACCTATTGGTATGTTATTTCCCCCCTCCCCCCCCCCCCCAGGCGTAGTAGTTGGTTGACGACGGGGTTACACCTCTATATAGGAGAGATGGGACTTTCGCTTCCCGCCAAAAATGATTTTTTTTATTTAGGAGGCCACTCGCCACCTGGTTGACAAATTGTTGTCTATGTTTAGACTAATGATATGCTAATAATATAATAATTTTTTATTTTTCTATTTTTTATTTTTCATTTGTAATGCATGCTACACTACTGCTCGTCGCGTCTCCTATAACCAGCAATTGAAAAACGTATCAGGTGGTTACAGGA
Source organism: Psococerastis gibbosa (assembly GCA_963971405.1). NCBI lineage: Eukaryota > Metazoa > Arthropoda > Insecta > Psocodea > Psocidae > Psococerastis > Psococerastis gibbosa. Next base: position 47,677,720 of record OZ020486.1, on the reverse strand, counting down.
TTCAAAACATTATTTTGGCGCGCTCGAATACCCTATCTCTTCTATATTGAATTCAAGACTGGGCTGTGAACAGAAAGAGGTTTGAGACTTGACAGTCGACATCATATAGTAAATTATTTATTAAACTAAAATATTTCTCGTTCATTACTGCATAACACCAAATAAGTTCTATCAGAGAACCTATAGGCACCTAAATTGAAATAATCTATATTTACTTACTCCTTGGCGCTACAGCCCGTGAAGGGCCTTGGCCTGCTCTGTTACATCGCGCCAGCCTGTGCGGTCCTGCGCTCTCCTTCGCCAGTCATCGACGCCAAGGGTCGCCAGATCCACTTCGACGTCGTCCAGCCATCGCATGCGTGGCCGTCCCATTCGTCTTCTCCCTTGGGGCACCTTGTGTAGGCTGCTCTTATAGCCCTATTTTATGACATTCTCTCCACATTCCCTAACCACCTGATGCGGGCTTTCTTGAATTCGGCTACTATCGGAGGTTGTCAGTAAGTCGCGTAGAGCTCGTCATTTCTACGGATACGCCACTCTCTCTCTTCCTGATTTTGCGCTGAAATAATCGATGATGTGGCCTAATTGCTTCCGCAGTAACCAGATAAGAAAAAAACAAATAGTCTGCATTGAATTTGTGTTATGTGGCGAATAGACCTGACTTGGCTGAATCGTATGTTTATTGCCATTAAGAACATAGCTCAGCATTATTTTGCTGGGAAGGTTAATGGCCGGTACTTAATTGGCGCCTCTTGGCTGCCTTGTTTTCTGTATTTGGTAGAGAAGCTTACCCATTGAAATCAAGACTGTTTGGGAACTCTCTCTCTCTCTAGCTACCTAGTGTCCTCATAAATACCTGAAACCTTCGCCCCTGGACATGGGCAACAACCTATCCATTGAGTTGCGTTAGAGGAATTGGCTGGATACGCTGAGGCTGTCAGAGAACCCCCTACTGTCCTCATAAATAACTGCAATATCAGCTATTATTTTGGTTTTGGAGTTAACGTACCTGAAAATCTCATCGCTTGTCATGAGCGACAACCGTCTTTCCTCCCAACCCGTCAGAGTTCGTCAGATGAACTGGCAGGAGACGCTGAGACTGCCGGGGAACCCCCTACTGTCCTTAACATATTCAAACTCTTACAATAACAGCTATTGTTTCGGTTAACGTACCTACAGGCTCTGAGGCTGTAGGGGAACTCCCTAGAGTCCTCAACCTCCTATTATGAGTTTCGTATTATTTTGGTTCCAGAGTTAACGTACCTGAAACTGTCGTCGCTGGATATGAGCAACAACCGTCTTTCCTCCCTACCCATCGAGCTTCGTCAAATGAGCTCGCTGGAGACGCTGAGGCTGTCCGGGAACCCCCTAGTTTCGCCGCCCGCTGTGTTAGTCGCGCGTGGTCGCGTCCACGTGTTCAAGTACCTCGAGACGCAGGCTGGCAAGTCGGAGCGACGGCCGCCGGGCGGCACGCTGCGTAAGACGGCGGTACCGGAGCTACGAGCCAAGCGACAGACTGTCGACAGCGGGTATAGCACTAGTGATGGGGTTGATGTCAAGTGGAGTAGTGACTACAGGGTGAGTAATTGGAAGATTAGAAGACCATGACAGAGGTAACCGCTATGCAATGTAGCGAATTCAATTTATGGACCTAGCATGGGGGATTCTCGGACAGTAAGTTGTGATCACTATCATTCAGAATGGTAGTCTGCGACAGGGCCTTGTTATAATTCACATTCAGTGTAAAGCAGGCCTGTAGACGAGTGTAGGAAATATCAGGACTAGATTGGCTCAGTAATAGAACAAGAAGTCATTATTTATTTATTTGTAGTGTCTGGTCTCATTTACTGCTATCCCATCTTTTGGACATATCTTAGGGCTGTTCCACCAACTGCCAGAAAACTGCAACCCTTGGTCTAACCGACAGAAAACACAATTTTACCTTGTTGAAAGTTTCTGCTGAGTACATTTCATTCCTACCAACAGCAGTTGTTAAGTTTACCTTTTGAAAGTTTGCACGCAGAGGTTAGTGTGAATGCCCCTTTGATGATACCAAAGTTGTTATCCCTTGAGAATTCTTGGCAACTACACCTACCTGAACGAGTTGATAAGTGGTTGTGTGCCTTTATATAGTGGTCTATTTGGTTTTGTTAATATTCATAGTTAACAGATAACCGTCCAATCAATTCTTTAGGACTAAGAGGTGTCTTTGAACCGCTCTAAACGCTGAATGCCAGAAATAATTCATAACAACTTCTGTGCGCGGCGTCTGTCAATGCATAGCCAAGATTTAATATGCTTTATCGTTAATGTAGACTAAAAATAGGTCTGAGAACCGTACTATGTGACACTCCACGAATGACCATCGCCCGTTAGAAGCATGCTGAACTTGAAGTTTCATGAGCGAAATCGTTTTTTTTTTTTTTATCGGCAGGTAATTGACGAGGGATCAACGAGACTGAAGACGACAGCGACGGGAGACAATCACATTCCAGTGAGCAATGGCGTAGGGGGTGAGGTGAACGGGGAGGCGACGGCGCCGAGTGAGGAGCTCAGCAGGTCCGCCCTCGCCCTCGACCAGTTGGAGGCCAAACGACTGATACTGCTGCAGAGCAACGACAGGGCGCCCCTCACCAGGCGGGTTACCAATGGCAACGCGCCTCACTGCAACGAGAAGACTATTAGTGAGGAGAGACGGTCCCTGGAACATATTCAGACTTATAGGTATGTGGTAGGGAGGTTAAAGAAGTAGATTTAAGCCAAAACGACCGATACTGCCGCAGAGCTATCACAAGGCGCCCCTCCCCAAACGGGTTACCAATGGCAACAGGCCCCACTGCAACGAGAAGAGGTGGAACATTTTCAGACTTCAGGTGAGTGATAGGGAGGTTTTATGTTTATGACGATTTTATCTTATACTTTACTTGTATTGTATAATTTGGCTTAAACATATATTGTATTGTATAGAGGTTGATGAAGGCTAAAGTACTGAAGATACTCCTCGTGTGGCGAAGGGCAGCAAGAAGGTACCTAACAATTCATCATCGGCTGTTTTCGACTCCACTTGGTCGGGTGCGATATATATACTGTGTATATATGTTCCTTCTCCATTATTGATATTGCTCATTCTGACATAAGAGGAGGTTTTTTGACCTAGAGGCCTTTTCTTTCTCCCTATTCTGTACACACCACAGTTAAGCTATTCTATCCAGACAAGGGTCTAATGCCTTCGGGCAGACTCTTTCTCCTTCCCTTCTGATTTGGAGAGGTGGCACTGGTACTCGAAACCGGCACCATTTCCGGAGCGAGGTTGGGGCTCCATTAAAAAAAAAATCCTTCTCCATTCCTTCATGTTCCTCCTCTTCTGACCATTCAGCACTGACTCCGGTCTCCAGTACCTCTCCTATGGTGTATGGCGATGTCCGAACTTGTCCAACTAACACGGTCAACTTGTATTTAAATATGCTGGTAACCAACCAATGAGCAATAAGAATTGATACTGACTTCGTGAGATTCATGTCCCTCGTATGTTACTTATGTTGTATGTAAGTTGAAATTCAAGTTGATAGTGAATGTTGAACAAGTGGGGACATGGCAAAGTTAATAGAATAGATGGCGCCTAACTATAAGCTAAGTAAGGCTGATAGTGGTGAAACGTAATGGTAAAGGGGTTCAAAGAAAATGTGATCGAATTTGTAGGATTTCAATATAAAAAAAAAAGAAAATTGCGACAAACGAAAAACTAATGAATAATTCAACAAGCAGGGCTGATAACATAATAAGGCGCAGTATGTTCTGCGCACTTATCCTGGCAATCTTAATAGCTTTATTATGACTGTAATTAGCTTAATCTCGGTCACAACATTTTGCCGCTGCATTGCATGCCTATCTTACAAGCCTGGGACTTAGGCTTTCTCTCCTTTGTGCATCACCATCACCCCTTGAAGCAATTTTTACGCGCGCCGGCTGTTGTTGCTGGAATACCTTGTGACGTGTTTTCTAATTGCAGGGAATATAAAGAAGCACTTCGGTTACAACGAGCCGCACAACCTCAGGATGTATACCGACCAAAGGGTGAAGGCCCGCCGACACCAAACAGCCCCAGCCCGTGCGAGGGTGAGAAACCGGTGCAGAAAGTCACGCCGACGACGAGGCCCGCTGTGAACGGCGACTCGCCCAGCTACGTGAAGCCGACGTCACCGCTGCCCAAGACTGCGCCGCAGGCGCCATGTAAAGGCGCGCGGCAGACGTCACCCAGGACGACCAAGTGGGCGGCCGAAGTACCTGCGGATAAGCTCAGCTTTACGATGCGAAGGGAGTTTGAGCGGGCCAAAGAGGAGGCTGAGCTGATGGATCAGCTTAGACATGTAAGTTATGGGTAAGAGGTAATTGGCGGGATTCGAACCCACGATCCATACCTATCCGGGGTATCGTCTTAACCGCTGGACCACAAGCCCGCACAAGTACAGTGTCTGCTAAGTCCTCTACTTACTTAGCATTGTTTTCGTGTGGTGTATTATTAAGGTTTATTATGCAGAGAGTTGCTGTCTACCAATCGTTGAGATTGTGGCTTCAGAAGAAGCCGGCTTGGCCTTTTTTCTTTATTTCTTAACAGAACCTCTGGTTGGTCTTTTGTTTATTAATGTATTTTGTTGTTGTTTAGAACATCGAGTCGAGACTGCGGGTGTCACTACCTGAAGACCTGGGCCCGGCCCTCATGGATGGCGTAGTCCTCTGCCACCTAGCTAATCATGTGAGGCCTCGATCTGTCGGCAGCATTCACGTTCCTTCCCCGGCTGTGGTACGTATCTTGTGTCTGGAATCTGGATAACCAACACATTTGTAAATCTGAAAGGTTAGATGGCGTTCGAATAATTAAGGTGAAGCGTCCATTCGGCCAACTGTCAATTGCCTAGTCAATGGTCAATGGTAGCCAAGAATAGTTGCTTGCTGATATCTAGTGCAATTAAGTTCAGCTATTTAAAGCGGAGATTTCAAAATATTTTGTAAACAAATGACAACCGGGTCTTTTTGACGAAATTGATTATTGCCCCATTCAGTTGCTTCTACGATATGAAAATGATGACATAATAAATTCATTAAAAAAATAAAAGCTTTCGCAGTAATTGTATATTTTCTAGAGGCTCTCTCATGACATCTGTTCTATTTGGGATTATTGTGGTCAGCAACATTTTGTGAAAGCTTGTATTTTTTTACAAATTTTTCATCTCACTATATCCCTTGGGCTGCAGAACGAGGAATTAATTAATTTTGCCAAAAAACTAGGTCTTAATTTGTTAACAAAATATTTAGGAATCTCTGCCTTAAAAATTCCACCAGATGGCAGCAACTAGCCTTGGCTATCATTGGCTCTCGGTAAAGAGTCATTAACTATTAGCCTAGTATAAGCTTTATCGTACTGATTTCGAAAGCTCCCCTAATCAACTATCGTATAAATATTGTAGCTTACTATCTTTGAAGTTGGAACTAACGTTGCTGAGTTGCTGAATAGCTAGGTTCATTCCCTGTTACACTGTTTTCATCACTTTCGTTGCTACAGTAGACTACTTCAGAGGACCAGAGAACATGCTGTAATATTTATATTATGGTGGCGTTCCAAGTCAATGATTTCTGAACCAATATTTTTTTTGTTATTGTTGAAATGGATGCTACCTACACTTAAAAAGAAAGAGGTGCATATTTTCTTCAAAATGGCCGCCTTAGACCATTTTGAGGAAATTATGCAAACGTGACGCCATAATTGATTTGGCGCATTTTTAGCAGTGTCTTTTTTATTGATTTTGTAAATAAACTGTTAATCATTGGATGTTAGTGTAAATTTGAAAGTTTCCTTTGTTAATATAATTACAAAGACTTTAACGGCCGAAGTTACGTGAAGAAACAGTAGTTTTATCCTTAAACCTTCTCTCTTCTGAGGTCACAATCTCAACGATTGGTTGGCAGCAACTCCCTGCATTTCATCCTCCACTTCTCTCCTCTTCAGCTCTTGGAACTTTGGAGCTCCTGCGTCCTCCTTCAGTTGATCTAAGAATTCCTTCCCTCTTTTATTGGTTCCTTCAATTATTGTCTGTACCTAACGTAAGCATTATTATACTGACTTCAAACGCCTCCCAAGGTAGCCTACTGAATAAAACTATACATATTTTGTAGCTTTCTACCGTATAAACGCAGCTTTGTAACTTTTGCTACTTTTCTTCAAGCTATTAAGGCGTGTTTTGCAAAGTAAAGTCTCATTGGCTTGTTTTGAGTATGTAGTTAGTGTGTGACACTTCTTGCTATTTCTGTATTTCACGCTTTTCACAAGTAGAATGGAGCTCCAGTCTCTGCTATGGTAAGCTTGCTCTTTGTAATATTACACTGCGTTATCAAGGCTTGGAAACAAAACACTGACATTATATTTTAAATCATTAATTACAGTTTTAATTATTAAGCTACTCCTGAAGTTGAGAAGCATCGTTGACTACAACATACATTGCTACTTGAATTTAATATTGTCGGCACCGTTTTTGAGAAAAATTCTTTTAGTCGTTTTTTGTTGGCTTTCGGTCCCCAAAATGAAGTTATCAAAAAAAAAAAAAAAAAAAAAGGGGGGGGGCTAAAATAAAATTATAAGACTGCTTAAAAGCCCCTTTATTTCGCACCCGCACATTAAATTTGCCCCGTAATGGACCCCTCCGATAATCTAGCTGACCGCCTATCGGCCATTTCCCCCAATGGGAATCCTGGATTTACCTCTGATAGATGATTTTTAAGACTTAATGAGCTAATTCTATCTTGTTTTGTTGCAGCCTAAACTGTCGATGGCTCGATGCAGACGGAATGTGGACAACTTCCTTGAAGCCTGCCGAAGAATTGGTGTCGAAGAGGTGAGTAAATTTAATCAATTGTTTGCAGACTTTGGGCCGAACTAATAATTTTTCAATTATTGGTAAACTACAGAGTAGTTAAACCATACGTCAGATGAAAAATCACGGTAAGTGGAGTGAAGCATACTGTGCAAGTGCTATGCGATCAACAGTCATCTTACAAATGACATACACGAAAGCTCTATCACATGTATCATTAAAATTTTGTGAGATAATAATCATAATTTAGTTCTGTTGCTAAGCCAACCTAGCCGAGCCCTACAATCAACTACTTACACTGAACTAGGAAGGCCCCGAGACCGCCTGCTTTACATGTCCTCCGAAGCATGGCCTGAAAATATAGAAGGTATGGGACTCAAACCAACAACCTTATGGGTGAAAGTCAGAGTCCGTACCACTACTCTCCATATCCCGAAATGAGTGTTGTTCTCGTAGCCCTTGAACAACATGCCTCAGTCAACTTAACGTGATTTTTCTATGGTTACCAATAGCTGTAACATTTCACGTAAACATTTCGTGGCAATAACTACATCGGAAAATATCGCGAATACGGACGAAACTTATTCGCGTTAAGGTGGAGATTTTCTAATAATTTGTGAACAGAGGATGTCCCGGTATTATTGAACTAATTTTCATCAACGTTTTAAAGAAGCTTTTAAAAAATCAGACTATTTGCCCGACTGATATATACGAATATTATTTAAAAGCGGTTTAATGCTCCTGATTGTGTTTTTCTAGAGTAACCCCTTATGTTTACATATTATTTTGAAATCTCTGACTTTAATTTACTACAGTTTAGTTGGAGGTTGTTTTTTAAGCCCTAACACACTATCGCGCCTCATTAACGATATCGATATTATTGAGTGAGGATTTTATTTTTTGAAAACATATTTTAGGTAAACCACACAAAGGTGAATGACGGTGAACGCAGTAAACATTGCTCACTGACTTGATCCCCTGGTTTACCTATACCAGTTTCAATAACAACGCTTTATTGTACACTATTTCCTAATTGTCAACGCAACGCACAGCTGACTTTCCCCAACAGTCACCCGCCTCACTGCTCATCACGCCTGATGTCGCTTAGTTCCCCACTACTACTTAGTTGCCTCGGTGTGACGTGAGACTGTGTGTTGCAGGGCGACTGTTGCACGGTCGCGGACGTGGTCGAGTCGCTCGATGTGGCCGCCGTCCTGCGCACGGTCTCGCGTCTCACCGGCGCGACGACGGCGAGCCCCCGAACTGACAAGCTTCGACCACCCGCCGCCGACAGAGACAGATGGCCCTCCTTCAACAACGATACCGGCCAATGTCTTCCTGAAGAGGTTCGTCCTGACTCCGAAGGATGTCGCCCTGTTTGCTTACAAACCGACGCCGGGCCTTCTACTGCGACGTTGCTGTTCCTGTTTTTTGGCACGTGTGTGCTGCTTTATTTGTTGCCACATGAAGAATGAAAATGGTTTTGGATATCTTATTTAAAAATTATTGTGTTCGAGATAACTTGGATATGGCGTGTTAAAATTGGGTAAATTTTCCAGTTTTTAATTTAAAGGAGATCGTACGAAGAAAAATTCTACATGGCTGCCATCTGTTTCAACAAATATGCCTGGTGCACAAAGGCAGATGCTACGGCTACAGATCTACGTATCTGCAGCAGTAGAATCTGCCTTTTGCTCCAATGAATCTCGGCAGATTTGCTGCAGCAGAGTCTGTCTTTTGTTCCAACGCATTTGAACTAATGTATTTCGTCAGATCTTCTGCTGTAGAATCTGCCCTTGTGGGGTATAAACCCACACCGACAGCCTCAAGCCCGTATGGCATAAAGTGCATTTTTTGCGAATAAGAAAATATATCTCGTTTAGTGAACTACAAATTTAAAGCAAAATTAATCTTAGAAACCTAGACATGTTTAGACAGTGCTATGCAACCCAGATTTATAATTTAAATAATGACAACTTGTTTAAAGACAGGTTTCTCTTGGAGTAAGTAAAATGGCCTTTACGCCCTTCTGGATTGAGGCTGTCGAAATGTCGATGGCATGACCAATGTAGCCAAAAAATAGGCCTAATGTCTTACCCGAATCTAGGAGTTATGGCAGATACCAAAGATAACAATTCTCTGAACAATATCCGTAAAAAAAACTCCGGTACCATGGTCAAACATATTTGTTTGCATGTACACGGTATGTATTTTTTGTAGACACGATAGGCGTCCATAGTTTGCGATAATAAATACATATTGAACTATGCTATGAAAATCAGCCTAGTTCCAAGTTATCTTGCTAAGATTTAAGTTAGAATTCGTTGTAAGTATGTGCAGCTTCTAATTTAATCCTTTGTTTCTTGAGTTCAGTATTATTATAGTATTAGGAGGTATTATTTAACTGTCATGCTACCCGAAATGTCACATATTAGGTGCTAGTTGACGGTGCTCGTGTTTGGGTAGCTCGATGACAATGATGATTTATTGATAATTTATGAGTTTATGACAGTCTCTACATTTATTACGTAGAGAGAGAGGCTTCTAATTTGCATTTGGAGATGTATCTCCCTATGATGGTAAATTACGTATTCACTTGTGTTTTAAGAACGATAGACTCCCATTATCTCCACTTTGTGCAAAAATTTTTTTGGATGAATATTAATCGTAGAGCTATGGTTAAGAACACAGATCTCCCCTTTCTCAACCCCTATGAACGTCGTCCTTCCACCGTTGTTTTGTTCATCCCCACCCTTCTGCGCTGAGATGTCGTCTGCAGTCTTTTCCTCGCTGCTCGGCCATCTGGCACGCGTGCTGCTACATTTCCGAGCAATCTGACATGTGTATTCTTGACCTCATTGTTATGTGCTGACATTCCGCATAGGCGCATTTGCCCCGCTGTGAAATTGTGCAAAATGCAGATAGTGAGAGCGTGGAGGATGAGTCTTTTAGTGTAAATATTACTGATAATGGAACAATGAAAATGTGCCTAATTGATATTTTTAATGTACTGTATACATCTAGTTGTAGGAAGCGTACAAGCAGTATTGTTTAGTTATTGCTAGTCATTGCTGCTTATTAAGCAGTTGTTCTAGTCTCTGATTATGGACATTGAGGATACAAACCTGTTATTATTAATATTTTTTTTCGTTTTTCATGGCAGCCACCATAAGTTAGGGGTTGTGCCAGGGATGGTTGTACCTACCCGCTGGTGCTTGTTAAATTTAGAGTAATTACAGTAAAAGGTCTGGAATAGTCCAGTTGATGAAATGAAATGATAACGACTATTGCAAATGAACAAAAGGCGAACAATAAGACTATAAAGTCTTGTTTTCATGCTAACCTTAAAAACTAAAACATTGTATTATTAATAAATGGTTAAAATTCTTCTACAGGCCTAGATCCTTAATGGGTTGTCGTTTCAGCGCGCCCTTCTTTTAGTGTACTCCATGTGTCCTTATTTCTACCATGCCTGGTCCAATCTGTTCCTTTTGGTGGTTTCCATGGCTAAAGGTAGACAGGAGGGTTTGTATTTTCGATTCCTCAGACTATTTAAGCTTTGCAGCGTCAATTTAATTCCATTTTTAAGACTGATGGTGCTTTTTGTTCATCTCAGATTGGTTATACTGGTAACCGTTGGGAATTGACATCTTATATCTTTCAAATCCAAAAATGTTTACTGTACATATAAGTAGTCCCATAGCAAAACGCGCCTTATCCACTTTCCATCGAAATAGAGTTAAATATGCCATTCGAATCCTCTCCCAGAGTTGCACACAGTAACACCCTCACATGGTAGCGAAACGAATCCTATCCCGTGTAAATAAAATATAAACATCGTGAATCACAGAAAGGCACATCTACTCCTTGTACCCTGTCCCTGCAGACTCCAAGTTGCCAATAGGTGATGCCCATACAATACAATAAATTTATATTTCTATTAAAGGCCATTTGGGGCTAATTGGCACCACAATCAGACAACCAATAGGGCTGGCACTGTTGCCCTCAAAACATTATTGGAAGGGGGGCTTTTGACTCTTTTGAAAAAAAATTGAAACTGGAGAAGACGCGTTTTGCAATGGGACCACTCATATGCAGCTAACGGAATTGTATGTAAAATATGATGTTAACTATACAAAAGATTTTAGTGCTTACAAATTACCTCAAGTCAACTAGACGGAAAAAATTACATGGGCCATTTCGTTGCAAATTTAAACACTTATTTTAATTATTTAATTGAGCCTTATATCCATTAAATTGTAACAGTAATCCACTTTCCCTTAAAATATGCAAAATACTTGACATAACTTGAGTTAAAATGCTAAATTTTAAATAAAAGAACAAGTTATTTTTCTAATGTCCTTCAGTTTCTAATTTCGATTCTAGTTTCTAATTTTAAATCCCAATTTAACTGAGTTTATCACTTTAGCTTATGATAGTAATTGCTAAAAAAAAAGTTACTTACTTTACTTTACTTTCCGTGTCCGGACCGTCAGATCATTTTCGAAAACTGCGGCCTTGATGGCGTTGTCGTTGCATACAAAAAGGTCAGCTACACTGCAAACAGTGCCCATGTCTCTGCATACGAGAAGTTGATCAGCAGTTTGGACCTCCCCGCAGTCACATAATTCGTCCTCAATATAACCCCATTTCTTCTGCGTGTATCTGCATCTCGAGACTCCAGTTCTAAGCCTATTTAGTGTTCTCCACTCTCCGTAGGGCAGGTGGCTTTCCTTTGCTATTTCTTCATTGGCTTTGAAATTGGAGATAATCGGGAGTTCCTCCTCCCATAGACTAGTTCTCCGTATTTCGGCATTAGTTTCTAGTGGTTTTCGTCTTTTGAGGAAGCTGTTACGGGAGCGTAGACGTTCTGGCGGTCTTTCCTGCTGATACATTGGGTGCCTGGAGTCGTTTTCCTGTTTGCTCTTCTCCTTTTCTGCGGCTACTGTCCGTCTGATGTGAGGGGGCGCTATACCTACTATAGGGTAAACTTTGTAGGTTGGCGTTGGTTTCAAACAGCCAGAGATAATCCTTACTGTCTCATTCAGGGCAACGTCCACATGTCTAGTGTGCGCGGAGGCTTCCCACGCTGGTGCACAGTATTCTGCTGCCGAAAAACATAGTGCCAGTGCTGAGGTTCTCAGAAGTTCAGGTTGTGCTCCCCAAGACGATCCAGTCAGCTTCCGTAAAATGTTTCTGGCGCTGATTTTGCCTTTAAGCTCCCTACAGTGTGTTCTGAAGGTTAAAGTTCTGTCGAGTTTAACACCTAGGTACTTCGGAAAAAAAGTTACTACCCGGCCACGACCACATTTGGAACACTTATAAAATTCGAATAAACTCGGTGTTCAGCTTATGCTAGTTTTCGAATGAGGAAAGTGTTCCAAATGTCATCCTATTGTGGTCGGGCAGTATATGTCGAAGAGATGGGACATTTGTGCAATTTCGAGCAATCAGATCAAACAACAACAAATGCCGTCGTGGCTCCAAGGCGTTTTGTTGTTGGTCGAAGAAGACGTTGCAGGGGGAACTAAAATTTTTAGATAAATGCTTGGTGGGAGAGGGCCTAAGTGATAAACTGAGATAAAATAAAAAAGGAATGAGAATATTATCTTTATAATTTAACATTTTAACACAGTTGACAACATTAACCATAAAGAACTGTACACAAAGCAAAGTTACAAATTATATTCAGGTCACAACGCTTAAGACTGCTATCACATTCAAATTTTGAACTAGCCATTCTTTTAAAAAATTCCATCACTTCATGTTAATATTATTGTAGTAGTTATTGTAGTATTAAGTTGTCCATCAGTATTGTATTAACTTATGTTTGTTGTGCAAACCGCTTATACTTAGATACTGTGTAAAAAAAGAACATGTGACCAGCCAACTTTAAGGTACAGATTTCAAAATATTTAGTAAACAAGGAATGGTTGTGAATTTTTGATTACGTTAATTAGTATTGCGCTTCACAGCCACAAAGAAAAAATGCATAAGAAATACTAGCTTTCGCAGCAAATTCAACTTCTAGTCTGAAATATTATTGGGTACATCTAAACAACCCGTTAAAGTGCATTAACTGATTTTATAGAATAGTAGTTAATCAGTAGCTGTAGGGGAAAGAATGAAAGAAAATTGTCTTTTCCATTTTGGGCCTTTCGGCCCACACCTTATAATCAGATTTTAGAAAATTGTATTTTTTATGAATTTTTCATCTTACCATTATTTTATCTTTGCGGCTGTGGAACGAAAAAATAAGTAATTTCTTCAAAAATACACGACCTTTGCAAAATATTTTGAAATCAGTCCCTTAAATCGAGTCGTATGGTCTCTGTGGTAAATTTAGATGGTTACTGCTTAGCTAATTTTTCCTGGGAGTGACATTATAACTTGTTTAGATTTGGCATATCTTTGGGGAATCTTAAGGTGACTGAATGTTTGTCCTAGAAAGCAATTGTATTTGGGAACTAATGGGTGCTAGTTACATCAACTTACAATGTGTTTGAACAGTACTTAAATTATTTTGTTAGCTTGTTTACGGTGATTTTCAATGCCTCTATTCTTGCCATTGTTTTATAGGTTCAAGTTGTCAATCCTGTAAAATACATTTAAAAAAAAAATCCAATCGTGACTGATGTTTCTTATCCTAAAACCTAGACCTTTTCATTAGTCAGAATTTAAATATGAGCGCCAAATCATTCGAGAGTGACTCGTGCGCCGTCTACCTTTTCAATTCTAATAATCACCCTCTGCTCCATAACTTTTTTTTTGTCACCTTGTTTAATTAATCAATTCGCTATTCCAAAGTTTCTATATCTTCTTATGAGTGGGCTGAAATAATTGGGCGCGAAAACGGCCCGTAAGTGAAGCATAGAACAGTTTTCGTACATTGTTTGAGTTCAACAAACCATTATCTTATATCTAATATATTATCTCTCAATTTAACTCATCTGCTGTCATCTACTCTGCAATACATCTACTATACATACACAGCAGAAAACCGAACAACTTCGGGGAAAGCATAGCTTAGGCCAAATAGGGGTAAGAAACCAGGGCCCTGACTTAATAAAGCACCCTTTCCATTGTTTTCCCCTCTATTATAATTTGAGTTATCTCGATGGATCGAAGCGACCGTGAATAGGCGTTGAGAGGCGAAAATCGCCGTATATATTGTAATGCCATGTACTTGTTATGTAATCCTGTTTAAGCGCTTCCAATGAAAGCTAGTTAGATAAAATATTATATGGTGGAAAATAGTGCTGAAGCTGGATTCTTCACTCTGTATTTTTGTGCTTGCTAATGTACCAATGAAAATTAATTAAAGTCAGTGTTGCCAATATGACACACACGGTTGTTGTCAGCAATGGATAGATTTGTATTTACAGTACAACTTCCTATTGGTCAGTCTTACACAATAATGGTTGCAGTCCAGTATTTTTCATTGTAAATAAGACAACGAGTTCTGGCATATTGAATCAAAAGATTATGTCTGATCACCCGATCTTGCCAATTTTTCTTTTTTCGTACCTGCATAGATGACGCTCTTAAATTATTTAAACAAAAACGTCAGGAAAATATTTAAATATTCTACTCAGACTTGATTCAAAAGTGCCCAAAGAATGACCAAAGACGAAAGTGTGGAAAGAACTAAGAAACAATCCCTGAACCAATTTGAGTGGTAAATTTTGCCGCCATGCAACTCACTAGATAGTCAGAAGACTCACTTCGTGTGCTTATAAATAATATAGCCCATTAAGGCTGAGATTAAAATTTTTTTTTTTTAAGAAAAACGGAATTCTCACGGAAGCCCGTTTTGACGTATAATTGGACACATTTCATTGCTGGGAAGTTGTGCCGTATGGTCTGCTGTTTTTGAAACATGCCTTAACTTATTGTAATATGACCTTTTGATTGGTGGAAATACACTTGTTCCGTATCAATGTACTGATATTCATTCTTCACAAAATTGCACAGACATTAGTTAAACACGCCTGTCTTTTTTTGAATTGAATTTGAGGTAAGTTCTGGAAGTAAAATCTATAAGTAAATCCCATTATCGCTTCAATAGTCTCGGTAAGGATTACCAACATGCGTTGACTCGTATCTGTTTCATTGCCTCAATGGTAAGCTTGCTTGTCCATTATCGGTTGTAGCCCGTGTAGGTTGACATCGAGAACGTATACCAGTTTGCCAATGGCCACAAATTCATCCGGAGACAATACAAATAATGTCCGAAATTCATTGTCGTTGGGATTGGACAAGGGACCTATGGGCCTAGGTCCATAAAAAGTCCTTCATAAAATTACAAATTTCAAATTATCACCATGCGTTCGTAGGTGACGGTGCCGTGCAGTATTCCTTACCGATACTCTCCAAGCTATGGTGAGACCGGACCTTAGGGTAATTCCCACCAAATTCGATTAACCATTCCTGATGGTACATTCTACAGTACCGGGCAAAAATATTTTTGAATCCAGGGACACCTGCTGCGTCTTTTCAATAACTAGTCATAGGAGGCGTGACGTCAGGTGGCCCCAGAATTCAAAAAAAAAATTTTTTTTTATTATTTAGTTATTTATTGTCAAATTATTAAATCTTATAATGCTGGAATGGTTGCGATAACTAACCATATTGGTCATCTTGATCAGTCGCATGAGAAATTAGTCCAAATTCAGGTAAAATATACTTCAGGGTGTCCAAAAATCAGTATTAATGTCCCATCTCTCCTTTATAGAACTCTAGTGGGAACTACCCTAAAAGAGCCCTTTGACGGGAAACTGTGTTTTAGATTAAAATTTTAATCATGTAACGTTTCTCTCCCTTTCCAGAACGTTCTATGCTGCGCTGCGGACGTTCTCGAAGGCCGTGGCCTCGTCCAAGTGTCGATAACAGTGACTGAACTTCTCAAGTTCCACTCGCCGCGGTCACCTGCAAGGACAGTCAACTGAACCTTTAAACAAAAATCATCTAGTCCATTAATGTTAGGTCTTTCCTACACATCTTCCCCTTCCACTGTCTGTCCATACTGTTAACATTAGTGTGTAAGCAATTAGACTATGTATAAGCCTATATTGCTATCCTATACGGAAATAGATTTATAGTCGATTTACGTATTCTGCGGGCCAATGTCGGCGGCCATCTTCCTCTTAAAATTTATCATTGATTTTCAAACGAATCTCTTGAACAACTGAATTAGATAATACTACTGTAGTTCTCATTTCCACAAGACACTTTAAATGCGGTACATTTGTGTTTTTTTTAAATATTAGGTATTATTTTTTACACCACCGAATCTCGGGCAAATATGTTTTCTGTTAATTTATTAATTCACATCAAATCATAGCAATATTTTATTTTATGATTTTATTATGTTGCTTTTCTAAATAGTTGCGTTACAGCGGTTTTTGTCCTGCTTTAATATTGTTACAGCTAGACATACATGTAAAACTAATTTGAGTGTATGAGATAGTTTTTAGCGCAAACTCCGCTAGAACGGCTAAGTAATAGGAAAAGTCGTTTTTTTATACTTTTTCTTACAATTTTTAATTTCAGAGCTTTTTGTTATTGATAGCTTTCATAATTACCGAAGCCTTTTTTCAACTCTTTCATTTTACTGAACTATTATAATAGTTGAAGGTAGGGTCCGAATAAACCGGAGAATAGCCTAACTGCCAGTTAGGGAGGCGGAAACTATTGGCTACCCTTTTTACGCCTTCCTATGTGTCAAGTAAGCTAACAACAGGGTATACGAACCAGCCTTAGAACTTTACTTGAATATCGTATGATTGCCACTAACGGATAGAATAATTTCTGTGTGGAAAAGGATTATCCAACCAGTACCTTAACAGGCTTATTAGCATACGATATTACAAAAGGTCCTTAGCATAGAAGTTTATAGCGTAAACGCCCATGACTTAATAGTCAATTTTACTCAATGTTGCTCATATTAAGCCAATTATGTCTACATATTTTGTAGGGAATATTTGTACTGTTTACATAGTCATTCATAGCCTACTGAAACTGTCCTTAAGGTATAGGGCACATTAATGAAATAACGAACATGCCAAATGAAGAAAGTATTCATTTTTAAAACTTTTTATACGATTTGACGAATTTGTAATCATTAAATATACAGCACAAGACAATTTTTGACAGTTGTTTTTTTCTATTGAGGGACGCACCCACCATCTCTAGAAATGTCTCCTTACGGAATAAAGGAGGCACGGCTACGCATTGGAACATGGTGGTGCCATCCTATACTGGAGTTCTTTGTTACCTCCAGTATTCCTCATGAAAATTAAAAAAAAATGCATTGCAAAATTTTATCTAAATCAGCGTGGTAGAAATTATTTGCTGATCAATGCTAATGCTATACGAGTAGATCTACAGGGCCCATGGGCGTAGCAGGAAAGGTGGAGGGGAGGGACGTGCCCCCCGCCTTAAAGTGTTGACGAGTTAACACTAGAAAGAATTGGGTTTTCTTTTATGAATTTACACGATATAAATAAGTGCGGGGAATTTAAACTAGATATAATGGATACGACTTTAATGTTTATATTCCAAAAAATTTCAAATAAACCCGGGAAAACCAATCGATTTAATCGAACTTTTTGAACTTGTTCCCCCTCTGGATCCAATCCTAGCTACGCCCATAACAGTGCGCGAATGGCAAATCCGACACCCCTACTTTGGTACGCGTATCTTTTATAAATCTTATGAAATATTGTTGATTGCACCATAAACGACAGTAGAGGAAATGCTCCTCTACATTTTGCATCACAGTAGTCGTCCATCTTTCGGCCACAGTTTTTGTAACGGGAGAAAAAATGCATGGTTAGGTTAAAAAAAACTGGTCAAATGGTGTCAGTCCCGGCTAAGTACTCTGTATCAAAACGTAGAGGAGTATTTCTTCTACTTCTAATCTCATTTCTCTGTGAGTAGCTGAGCTTCTGAGTCGTGGTCCCCCAAATTTTTACCTACACGTGGTGAAGATGGAAGCGCGAAGTGGCGACTAAACAGTTAATAGAGAATAATTTAGCAAGGTCAAAATTGACGAAAATTTGCAGCATTTATTTATTTGATGACATCACCTCCGACAAGTAGCCAAGCTTTAAGGTGGGCGTGCTATATTGCATTTTTTTTTTAATAATTTGTTCTGTTTAATATACTCCCCTAGCTGGTGGAGTAACCAATTGGGGAAAGAAGAGAGGAGGACTTATTATGGACGTAGGCCTACTTGTAGTTTGGCCTATGGCGCCCATTCCACCGACCGGCTAGGGCTATTTGCAAAAACAGCGACGTGGTAGCAGACATTCAAGACTTAGGCGGGGCTGCCACCGACCTCGCATTGCAGAATTGACGGAAATGTTTATTTTCCTCTATGCCATAGTTAAAATTGATCAAAGATCATACAGTAAAATCACAAACAAACTAAAATTAAAAAATGGCGTCATGGGATATGTTAAGTACAAACATTTTAATAGATTTCTATAAAAAGAAAAATTCTTATTTCCGTCAATGTCATTTGCATTCTGCAATGCGAGGTCGGTGGAAACGCCACCTAAGTCTTGAATGTCTGCTACCACGTCACCGTTTTTGTAAATAGCCCTAGCCGGTCGGTGGAATGGGCGCCTATTGGTATTATTTCCGAATAAATTTCTAGCCATTGGCAAACTAGCTGACTCCTCGATGTCAACCTACACAGACTAAAAGTGCTAATGGACAAGACATTAGACATTACCATTGGCATTGTAACAGGCGTCAGCTCAACATAACCAAGTATGGGAACGAGTCAACAACACAGAAATATTTCTATTCAGGTTTCCCTTGCGCCTCTCATGCAAGCTCGCTGTTCGGATTCTTCTGGCTGTACAGCCCATGATGGGCTTTGGCTCGCTCAACAACACTCCTCCAATCATCTCAGGTTTCTCGACCATCTGCGGACTCCCAACCCGTGGAGGCCGGTTTCTAGTTCGTCCTTCCAGCAGTTTCGTGGACGTCATTGCGGTCTTGTTCGACATGCAGTCCTTATTCTTACGACGTGTCACAGCCGCTGTGCTTCTCCATTGAGTATGGCGTCTATTCTCGATTAGGAAAATTAAACACCCATCACTTACTACTGAACTTGTAACGTATATAAAATATCAACAAGATCAAGTTACAATACAATGGAAAAAGCCTGTAACAGTTAAGCTTAGATAAAACCAAAATAGCCACTTTGTAAGCAAAGAATTTAGCTTGGTTAATGAGACCTGCACTGTTATTAGAAAATGTTCCGAACAGCTTAATTAAGCGAACCTAGAGCTCTAGTCAAACCGCAAAACGTCGACAGTGAAAGTCATTCAGTCAGTCAGAAAATAAATAAAATACTAATTTACTACAGTTGCTTCTAACATTAGTTTAAAAGCGGGACTAAGGAAAGTCCGAACAGTCACCCCTCAGATAAACCAGGCGGATATTTTGCCTCCGATGCTTTGGGATAAGACAAAACCTGGAACCCATTAAAGTGTCCTTTTCCTACAAATTCCATCTTGCTATTTACAAGTATATAGGGCTAAAATTAATATTGCGTATGCAGTTATCATCACAGAGATGGGACATTGGTTTCCCGCCAAAATTCTTTTCGGGTACCACATTGTCACGTGTTCTATGACCAGTCACTGAAAAATACTAGGCACCTGAAACTCAAAAAATATATGGCAGGAGCGAAGGTCCCATCTCCCTACTTCATAGAACTCTAGTTTACATCATTAATAACTTTATGTTTATGTGTTTTAACGGCGACCCCAAATAACTACCAACGACTGACTGATAGAAGAAGGCGTTAAGTCGCTTTAAAAAGGGGGATGTTTCAGATTGGAAGAAGGTGTTATGCCCCATTCTTCTACATACATATGCTATATTTTTCTATATGTCTAGTAACTGCCCGTCATTCATGCCAAAAAATATTTATTACAATGCGAGTTAGCTCCTTCCATCGGAACCTAAAATGTTTTTGCTACCAAAGGAAGGGCGTTCCATCCATGGCAAATTACGACTTTAGCTGCTTATTTATAAAATAAATTCTAACGCTAAATGATTATTAGCTGCTGACTTCTATAGAGGCGAACTCACAGCATAATATCAGTGTTTGGTTGTGCGGCTAATCATTTAAAAAGTCATAAGTAATAAAATCAAAGTCCCCTAAATATCTACAAAGCTGATTCTATGTTCTAAGTCTAACTTTTGTTCAGTGGTATGAGGTATGAGCAGTGCCCTTAACTTTGCTTAAGAAGCAACATTAATAACTTAAAAAAGTCGCAAATAATAAAATGATAGTCTCAATTAAATATTACATGAAATATCTTCTTAGTCAATTTTAACTTGAATTCCATACTGTATGACTTCGCCATTCTACAGACTCTGGGTTCTTTGAAAGTTCTGCTCTAGACCTCGCAAAGGAAACGACAACACATGATTAATAACTTAAGGAGTCATAAGTAATAAAATCAACATCCCTTAAATATCTTCTAAGTCGATTTCTAACTTGGGTTCATTGGTGTAAGGCTGCACTAATACAGGAGAATTCGCTTTTCCACAGCTTTCCGACAGATGGGGCACTCGGACATTCTGTCACCGCACATCTGACAGGTTCCGTGGCCGCATAAGAAGATCATATTCTTGAGACGATCCAGGCAGACGGGACACATTGTCTGAAAGTAAACAAAACACAATAATAATACAGTGTGCCGCCTGCACACAATAGACAGGCCAAACAAGGTCACGCAACGCACATTCAACGAAGGTATCCAGACTGGACAATATTCAGATTTATCTCTGCCCTCTTACTGACAGCCATCAACACCCACAAGAAAATTTATTATATATTGGAAGACAGTAGTCACGAATAACAGACAATGTTGTAAAATAAAATTCAATCGGCTGAGATGAAGTTAGCCTGTTAGACGACAAGAAGGGGTAGGTTAGAAATCAAGTGATGAGAAGAGTTTGGGGTGGAAGAGCCATTGGTTGACTACCTCCTCAGCGAGAAGATGACTACAATGGGAAGGGCCAAAGGAGAAATGCAGAAACCAGATCTTAGAAAATTGCGACTGTATCACAAGTGTTGAATAATCAGAAGTGTAGAGACAGAAAGAGTGGAAGAGGCTCGCATACCACACCAGGGCAATTGCAGCAGATTATTGATGGTAGTGAAAAAGGAAAAGATCGATCCTGATCTTCAGCGTGACAGCAGCTAATACCCACCTGTTCCTTTATGTCCTGTAGCTGTTGCTGTAATTTCTGGACGTCTCCTGTCGACGTGTCACGACTGCCATTGTTCATCAACGGTCCTCCTCCTATAGCCGGGCTCATCTTTGCTGGCACGGGAGGTGCTGCTGGCACTACAGGTACGGCAGCGGCGGCGGCAGCTACCGGTTCTTCCTCACTGTGGTCGACTTCGCTCCCGTTACCTAGCAACGAAAAAGCCATTAGTTTAAAGAAAACAATATTGATTTGTAGAAGTACTAGGCATAGCAGTGAGAAGTTCTAATAAATACTGCTCCTGTAGATAAAACAGGCAATCCATTTGATGGGGGCCATGTTAAATAGAACAGAACTGCAGGGTTTCTGAAGGTTCTTGTAACCAACACTCAGTCTGGGACTCTGCAGATACATCCACGAAACCACTGGAGAATTAAAAACAAGTTGGAAGTTCTAAGATGGTGGAGCGTCATGCAAAACCGAGATGACTGGAGGAATTGCCGCAGCCCATTAAGCCGAAACATTAAGTAGAAGAAGAATAAGCCAAAGTCCAGTGCAACAGTCTACAACAGTCATCCCCAAACTACTCACTATAGCCCGCGGGCCACCCTTGTTGATGATTTTATTTTACCGGGCAAATTTAGCCATCGATATTCGATAATCGAATCGTCAGTAATTGATCATTCTATCAATAATGGTTACAGATTTTTTTTGTACACAAAAGTAAAATAATCGTGGTTGGTTTTAATTTGTTAATTGACAATTATGGCTTCATCGTCGAAAAAGCGAAAAATTACTTGTGGGAAATTTTTTCATGCTGTTTCCTCTCGTGGTAAAGTACCTCGAGGAAAAACGTTTGGGGACCGCTGGTCTACAAGATTAAAACCCGATAAGTGGCCAGTTAGTAGTAGTATGGTTGGACACAGTCCCAGGACAGGACAGAGCCAATTACTTGCGTCAATTGTTTAAGTTACACACCTACTTAAACAGGCTGGAACTTGTTAACTGGCGGTTTCGTTTGACCCTTCCATTAACCAAGATGCCTATCCGCAGCTCGGGCAATCAACGATTCTGCAGTTGTGACCAAACGTAGGGTGGTTCTCGCCATTAGCCCAATACAGGCAAAATGAACCTGGTACCAAGACTAAAGCAATCAACGATCCCCACAGTTGCGACCAGTTTTGTCCCAACAGCCAAGTTC
The DNA here is from genome assembly GCA_963971405.1 of Psococerastis gibbosa. Lineage (NCBI taxonomy): Eukaryota > Metazoa > Arthropoda > Insecta > Psocodea > Psocidae > Psococerastis > Psococerastis gibbosa. The sequence goes on along the minus strand of OZ020486.1, from coordinate 47,655,412 downwards.
GTAGAATTTGCATCATTTCTATTTTCACTTTGCATGAGCATTTTGCAACCTTACTACCTGGTCACATTTCCACCCACTACAATTCTAATGCCACCTACGTTTGCCCACTACTGGCCATGCTTAGCTTATAGTTACGCGCAAACTAATATATTTTATTATGGTTGATTTACATGCGGCCTATTTAGTAAGAAAGTGACCGCAAACTTTCGAATTTACTGTAAGGTACATTACCTGGGGCGCCACAGCAAACTGCAAACGGTATAGTTCGTTCAATCTGTGCGCGGCATTGGACACACTTCTTCATGAGAGGAGCACAGGACTCACAAGCGCATAGGTGGGCGCAGGGTCGGAACAGGACGGAGGCCTTCTTGTCCGAGCATACCACACACTCCTCAATCTGAAATTGAATAAGTTATGTCAAAAACATTTCCACAAGAATAGTATAAACAGTGGATAGTAGCCGCTTTCAAAGAAATGAACCGGTACGAGAAAGCCTTTGCAGTTACATTTGGATATATGATACACGTACCTCTTCCTAACACAGATTGGCCACAATGATTGAATTTGATTTGTACAAAAAACGATTGATGTGGTTGCCCCGACAAGGACTGTGGCCAATTGGCGTTAGTGGATGTAGAATATAATAGAATAGAAAAACCGTATATTTCTCAACAAAATGAACATGTGAACGTGAAATAACCTGTGCCCCCTCAAGCCGAAGCGTGGGAGGGTGGCACTTCATACCTAATATAAGTTTTAACTTATATAACTAATATTTAAAAATATTAATAAATATTAACATGAAAAAAAAAGCGGACTATTGTCCTTGTTAAGCAATACAATGTAGAGGAGGATTTCTGTCAATTTAATGGATATTTTTGACAAGATTTAGGGTTAGCACGAAAACAAAGTCAAGTCAAGCATGAAAACTATATACTATAAACTATATATATACTGTATATACTATATAGTTTTATTTCAATAGAGTCGTCGTTTCAATTCAATTCAAGATCGATATTTCCTGTGAAAGTCGACACTTCGTATGGGAAATTCAGGTAAAGTGAGCCACTTAATTTTTTTTTGATTTCATTTCTCTGTCATCAAAGCCAGTGTCATTAGATGATTTCCCGCCTATAGTCTAGAAATTTAAGACTTGTCTCACGTTGCCCAACTGTCTCACTTTCCCCGACTTCCCCCCCTACAAAAAAGCGTAGTGCTCTTAAGACGACAATTTCACGGGCAATCACTACCCACTGTATGCAAGATAGACCTACTTCCAACAAGCTGACTGCCTTCTATTGTGGTTTTTACTGCAAATTTTAACCTTAAATAGGCTATTCATCCATACGGTCTTACCTTGATTCTACCCCTAACAGGTTCGCGGCAAATGAGACATTTCTTGACGCGAGGTGCGCACGCAGTGCAGCAAGCTACATGGGCGCAGGGTCGGAACAAGACATCTCGCTTCATGTCGGAGCAGACCAGACATTCGTCCCACAGAGTTCCTCCTGAAGAAAGACCCTGGAGAGGAGGCTCGGTCTGGTCGCTGTTGAGAAGAATAACAAAGTGTTGACAACAATAATTTATGAGTAAATAATTCACATCTGCGAAAATCTGGTTATGCAACTATGTAAGATTTTGTTGTAGTAGTAATAATTTGGCCGAGTCCCAGGCCACGGTGAGGGCCCACAGGACACTAAGATATTGTCTTAGATAAATAAGTAATAGATAGTAGATAGATAGTAATAGATATTGTAAAAAAAAGTATGGATATGAGTTGGAATAGTCGAGTTGGTAGAGAACTGGATTGAGGATTGAGACTCAATTGAAAAAATTTCCTTCGGGTTCCCTCAACCATTACGGGCGCCTTAACTTCAACGGTAGGAGAAAACGCGACTGCCAGACATGTTGCTGACCTTACCATCCCAAATAGAGCAGTGGTCAATCTAGATGTACCAACCCTCAGGCCTAAACCCTCATTAGGTTGTTGGGCCATACACGGCGTAAGATATGGATATAATTGGCATCAGCAATAGAATCAGCTTCTGCTAAGTCTCGTCAATAGTCGACTGTCCTGAGGAATAGCTAATTCTTTATTGCAAGGACATTCATCGGTCGGTTGACGATGAATTACATGTAACATACAAGTACAATATTAATTGTAGTTCCGTAGTATGAGGCATTATTCTGAAGGTGCCGATATAGTGCAATACCTAAGAAGTAAGATGTTTTAACTTACGCGTGCGTATCCTTGTGCGACTTCGTAAGCGCCTTGCAAAGATTTGGATCCGGGCAGAGGTCCAGCGGGGTCTGTCCTTTCTTGTTCTTGATGGTCAGGTCTGCCCCGTTCGCTGCCAGAAAGCAGGCGATCGATGCTGAGGACTTCTTGTCAGCTCCCTGACTACCCAGCCCCATCAGTAACTGAAGGAGGTAAAATAGGCTAATTAGTAAATTATGGGAACAGATCTCAATCGTTCTACATGGAGATCAGGATCAGTGCATTTGATACGTGAGTATACAGACTAATGCTGCCCATATTCTGGAGAGATCGTGTCACCAACGCTGAGGTCCTGAGGCGAATGGATACAGAAGTTGCTGCTGATGGTTAAGACATGGAAACTTCGGCCAAGTGATGAGGAACAGAACGAATCGCCTTCTGCGAGTAATAAGCCAAGGGAAGACATTAATTAATTTATTACGTTTCAATAAAATCGATACCTGCTATACATAAATTGAAAAAAAAAGTTTATTGTGTTTCGATTTTTGACCCACAACTACTCCCTCCCCCCCCCCCCTAAAAAAAATATGGGCTGGAACCGTCCCTGTTGTCATATTGTTTTTATTATAATAAAATACCTTGGTAGGTAAAAGCCCATTCATTGACTGTTTTGTCTGTTGCAAATATACCCCATAACTCGGCCATAGCCAGATTTTTTTAGGGGGCAACAGATTATAAAAAGCTGGAAATTGACGCTTCAGTCCTTTTTAACACTTGACGATGCCCTACAATTTGCAGCCTTCTGCAACAGCAAAGGGCAGCTATAAGGGTCATTCTGCTGCAGCAAAGCGTTAATGAAATGCAATCGAAATAGAGGCGCAACTAAATGAGCATTATGAAGGGGACTTCACAATATAATGAACCATGTCCCATAACACGGCCATTGCTCCTAACAAGAGGGAGCGATGAGGGGGGGGGGGGGGGAATGTCGACTGGTGGTACCTTCGAGACAAGCAAGGTTGGGCAACTCAAGAGATTATGACGTCATGAGTAAATGGTGCAGAAGTAAGAAGCTCAACAACTGTTAATTGAAGTATAAATTTTTAATGCAACCTTCAACCAGTAGTTTCATATCCTTTCAATTTTCTACTTTAAGCGGGCTTTGTCGGCAAAACGTCAAGAGGGTGAAAGGTAAACCTTCGTTATATTCACAATAGAAGAAGGCAGAAGTATTGTTGCAAGCAATGGAAAATGTAGCTTCTTATGATTTCTTCATCATCATTTTCACTGATGGCTTAGGCATAGGTCTAGTTGTAAGTAACCTTTCATTAAAGGGCATTAGCTAGAACCCGGATACTCATATTAAGTAGGGAGGATTCACAAGATGTTAAGGCTCACCTATCGAATTTGTTTATATTAAGAGGAAGCCGGCTGTACACAATGGCCACCCAAGGGAAATTCCCCGCACCAACAGAGTTTGAAAACCACCACAGGCATACAAGCACAGGAAAAAAGTGGGCCACCCTTATTGATTCGCCAATACCTGCCGAGGGCAGTGAGCGTTGCTGTCTTGAGGACCACCACCGGCCACGACTACCTGCCTTCCCACCTGCATCGCAGCATCGGGGTCCTTGCCTTGGACATCTGCCTCCTGTGTAACGAAGGCCAAATGAACGCAGAGCATCTACCCGAAAAGGGTAGTTCGCGCGACAGCAAGGAGATACTGCTCAGCGTGTCACCAAATTGACCAAATGGCTAATCTGCCAAGGGTGGGCGTTGGCTAGTAAGTAAGTATTTATTCAACAGTTTTCCCCTACAGAGGCAGTGCCTATGAACAGGAGACTCATGCAAACTAACGTACAAGGCACTCCGTCTTTTACGACACACTGGCCTGTCGACGGGAAACTGTGAGAATTAATTTAACTGTCAGGGCGAGATAAACGAGCACTCACATCCGAGCTCTAACTCGCTTTAACTTGGCTGAAACTGTCGGGCAAAGGGTTTTAAACCTTTAGCAGAATTAATAAACATATACAGGCGAGCAGTTTTCATTTTGCCGTACATAATAAAGGGTTAAGAGTGGGTTTTTTAGCGGGAGAATACGCGGTACCTGAACAACCCTTCAACGCTATTACAAAATGACGAAATATTGTTTTTTTTTCTTATTTTGGGATTTTTATATGCATTGTGGACAATTGTTATCGCGGCTGATTATCACTTCTACTTGTTCCTCTGGACCTATTTCCTTAATCATAAATGAAGTGCTAGGTTTTCATAGGAATTCGAGTCTATGTCAACTTGAGGCACCCTAAGGGCAGATTCCTTCACCTCGGGGAGAAGGGGAGTTGGCTGACTGGGTGGATCTCCTGATTATAGTGCATTCCGAACCACTTGGGGAACATTAGATTAGTAATGGGGCGATGCTGCTACTTGAGCTTGGCTCACTTTGACCTTAAAGATCTATGGAACATTGGGGAACATAGTATAGTCACACGATTAGGTCGGAGGTGCCAGGACTTAGACTGACTGGTAGTCTCAGCGCGTTATCATACTCCACTATGTTCACCTGTCAACGCTCTGCACACCATATGTATATAACAATTAATTCAAAATAATAAACTGTCAGAGAGTTTTCCAAACTATTTGCCAGGGTAAATTTTACAGTACCTTTCCGACGTCTTGCACGTCTTGAAGCTGTCGCAGCTGGGACAGCGTGTGGTGACGCAGAGCTTCGTGTAGCGGCGTGTCGCCATCTTTGTCAGGGATGTTTAGGTTAGCGCCTTCTCGTACCAACAACTGAAAAAATAAAATAAACTTCAGGCAGGTTTTTACTGGGACGGTGGACCTAGCAAAAACCAAACGAGCTTTCAACCAACTCGAGATGGTAGCGTGATTGCATAACTAAGTTTATGCAGGAATTATTCTAATACCAGCTATTTTCATGAGTTCAAATTATAAGAGAGGAGCTGGAAGCCAAGCAGTCAAGAACTTTTTTTTATGTTTTAAGTTATTGTTAAAATTTAAAAAAAACTCTTAGTTACTGTAACTGACAGTGTTTCATTAGTGACCAGTCAGCATATATGCAATGACTCTTCCTGAAGAAAAGTTGAGGGAGAGATTTTCAAAAAAAAATGTAACACCAGACGGCCAATTGTCCATCAGTATCGCATTAATTTATTTTTGTTGTGAAAACCGCTTATATACCCACTGTGCATACTTTGTAAAACCAGGAAACTTTAAGGGACAGATTTCAAAATAGTTTGTAAACAACGGATGGCCAGCTCATTTTGACGAAATTAATTAATTCCTCGTCCCACATGCGCAAAGATAGGAAAACGTTTATGAACATTTCAGAAAAAAACAAGCTTTCTCACTATTTAACCGACTCATTTACTACTATTCTATAAAATCCGAATAACACACTTCACCGTGCTTCTCTAGTGTTTATTATAAGACTTCATATGAATATATTTTGCTGAGTGTTTGTTGCTGACTCCTAGTTGAGTGTAAGAGAGGGCCTTATGGCCCTAACTCTGCTAGGGTGGTCTCAACTAAAAAATAAAGTAATTGTTTATTTATTTAATAATAACCAGGCATCCTTTGTTTACAAAATTTTGGACACCACTGTTTTAAACTCTTGCAAAAGCTGAATGAATAGCCTTGCAAAGTATGAGCTGCTTCTAACTTCTATAGCATCTCAAAGCTATGGTACATAATGCTTGGCTTCTAACCTGCTAAAATATTTAAGTATGCCATCATCGAAATCTTCAATGTCAAGGTGAAGTGTATTTTCTTCCAGTTTACATAGCCGCGAATAAGTTAAAAATGTAACTGACCCTGACAATCTGCGTATGCTGTCGCTCCACAGCTAAATGCAGGGCTGTCTGCAGGTTGACATTCTGCAAGTTCATGTCTGCCTTGCCGGCGCGCACCAGAAGTTCCGCCACTTCGACATGGTTATTGAGAGCGGCCAGATGTAGTGCTGTGTAACCGTCGTCCTTCTTCTCGTCAACGATCCAGGGCCGAGGAAGTTTCAGAAGTAGAATTCGCATGGCACTGAAACAAGGGAAAACAGGAATAAATATTATAAAATTAAAATGCAGATACCAAAGATCCATCGCCAAGAGGAGAGCCAACTGGATTGGACACACACTACGTCATGATGGGCTACTTCACACGATCCTGGAAGGGCACATGTATGGAGGTGCCGCGGTAGGCCGCCCCCGTAATGAGTACCTGGACCAGCTGCTCAGGGACTTCAACTGTACTACGTATGGACAACTGAAGAGGCTGGCAGAGGAAAGATCGGAGTGGAAGAGCCGGAGCAAAATGCTGCAAGCCAACCCATGAGGGTTGTTCACCAGAAGAAGAAGAAGAGACCAAAGATATTGTCTCGAGTCAAGATCAGAGGCAAAAATTATAGTAGGTAAAAAACATGCGTAATATTAATATTTCAAAATACAGACTAATTAGCCATTATATTAATACTAGTAATAATACCTAAGGATCCCATTCATTTCCCCGGGGGATAAATTGAGTACTCTATAATGGTTTAGTATATTTAATAATTAATTAAAATTATGTTTTGCAGCGGCACTGCTCTGTAAGCAGAAGCTTGAGCGTGATAATTTCATTACGTATTAATTTTTGACAATTGCACCTTTCCCGGGTTAAGTAAGTAAGTTACTATCAGAGTAGCCGGCCGCCATACCAAGTTGAATCCAGCGGACCAGAGCAGGTTCAAAGCTGCAGATAAATTGGTCGTGTGCACAGTGCCGGTAGGGAAACATGGTAGGACTTGTCCTGGTCACCTCCGAACTAATCGTGTGACTTCACTGTGTTTCCCAAGTGGTTCGGAATCCACTATAATCAGGAGGTCCACTGGAGTCCTATGGGCCCTCACCGTGGCCTGGGACTGTGTCAAACCATACTACTACTACTAATATCAGAGTAGCTGTCCCGAGGGTTGGCAAGGTCTGAAGCAAAAAGGTGGTGCGGGCCTAGTTAAAGAGAATTAGCCATCAAAATCCGACAAAACACAAAAAATAAAACTTGGAAAATAGAAAGAAAGTGGGATCAGCTAGAAACAGTCTAAAAAAATCATCGATCGTAAGGCTCTACGATAATGTGTCCACGCGGAGTCTATCGTCAAACGATCCCAGAAAAAGGAAACGGTCGGATATTGGAAGGTAAAGATAGCAGAAGTCATTGAAAGCAGGCGACGCAAACAAAATAGCTGATTCAGCTACACTAAAACTCCGAAACAGAAACCAATCCCGATAAAATTAAATGCACAGCGGAACTACAAAAAATCACCAAATTGGCACCAAAAGTGCAACCTATAGACCATTTTAAAAGAAAATAAAACAAAAAATGTACCACTGTTTGCGTATCTAATAATCGTAAAAAGATAGTAGCGAACCCGTGGAATCCCATAACTATTACGATTAACTTAGAAAAAACGTAATTTAGAGGGTAGTTCTAAGGGGAACCTCTCCTTTAAAATAGCATTCGGAAGAGCTCTTATGACATTTTTTATGGCGGAGGATATCATCATATATTTTCTCCGGTACGGGCGAAAATTCTTGCACATGTTTGAGAAAAAGGGTACAACTCGACTGCAAAAAATGTGCTGGTTAGGGGGTTTTATATGGCGGTTGTAATATATTTCGGAATTAATCGTTTGAGTTTTGTTTTCTTTGTTTATATTTGTTGGCAAAGAAAAAGAAGCGGGCTTGGAGGTTGACTACATTTACTATTTATGTTTCTCATCTAGACGTTTTTTTAATTTAAATTTTTTTAAATGGAGACCTGGGACCGCCTGCTTTACATGCCTTCCTGACATGTAGTATATAGCACAAAAATTTAAGAAATAAATAACACGAACCGAAAACCCTTTGAATGCTACCCACAGTTTTTATAATCAGTATGCTATAACTATGACCTATATAAGTACTGTGAGACAACAATCTGTTGAGAGTTCAGGCCTGAGAACTGGTGGAGTATCCTCTTTCTTGCCTGTTCCAAGCTTAAAACACTTTTCAGTTTGGTAGTTTTTCAAAAAATCCCAGATTACGCGAAAGTTTAGTCCCCTCTGGTTTTTATGAAAGAACTAAGGTACCAAAAATTTAATATTTCCTATTAAAAAATATGATGCATGAAGAAGTCTTCAAAAACCTACATGAGCCAAATCTAAATAAATAATTAAAACAACAAAATTAATGTCGGGGTGCTAATTTTCTACATCGCATAAGCATATCTATCCTCTTAAGAATTAAAATATTTCGATCAGAAACAATGGATGATAAAACAGTTCCTTTAATATGAAATCGTCATGTAGGGACTAAATAAAAATGAAAAACAAAATGTAGACAAAAACTTATTTATTTTATTATTATTATTATTTTTTTCCACTTTGTATTGGATCATAATATAAAACAATAGGCGTTAAGTCAATAAATAAATAAACAAATGGAGTACTTAAAAATAACCTAGATCAATATACCTATAGTGTCATGAATAATAATATACCTATACCTACCTATATACCTATAGAATCATGAAAAGAAGAAGAACAGCTGCCTAGTTCCAAACACTTTGGAGGGAGTTTATTGGTATTAAATAAATTCTATAACAACTGGGCTAAGCCTGGGCACACTAAAACATAGAATAAAATTTTCTGAAATCTCAATGAATTCACGGTACAGCCTTTCGTAAGCAGTAATGAACAACATTTCGGGATTAAGTCCTTTACTGTATAAGCACAGCTCAAAGGAAAGCTGTTACCAACCCCCCCCCCCCTTTCCTGCCACGGTCCCAGCGCCTCTTTACTTGTTAACTTCATTTCCTTTGCACGTTTGACGGACCTTTGTAAGGATTGCCTGCTGGGAGTTGACGTTCCAGTCAGCTATCCAGCCATTCAGCCATGTCTTCACCGAGTCCTACATTGCTTTTCACATACAGTACTAACGGCTACACCAAGTTGAGTCCATGAGAACAGAGCCTGTTCCAAACTGTGGAATACTTGGTAGTGTGCACACCGTTGGCAGGGGAACATGGTGGGACATGATAACGCGCTGAGACTATACCAGTCAGTCTACGTGCGTGTCGAGTCCTGGTCGGCCTCCGAATTAATCGTGGGACTTTACTGTGTTCCCCACGAGGTTAAGAATCCACTATAATCAGGAGGTCCGCCCTGTCAGTCAGCTCCCTTTCCCTTCTGCCCGAGGTGAAGGAGTCTGCCCTTATATGGTGCCTCAAGTTAATAAACAGACTCACTCCCCCCGCCAGGCTAACAGGGTTGCTTCATACAGAAATCCTGAAAGCAGGCGTTGGGAAATAAAAATAAAATATAAAGAACCGGTCCGAGTTTACTCGAACATGCTTTCCAATTTATCAAAATTAGTAGATAGAGAAAATGAGTAATTTCATGGTAAATAATTTTCCTATGGTTAAATTTCGGATACCTCGGGGGGGGGGGGGGGGGTTGTCCACCTGACGTCACTGGAGGTGAGGTAAATTCTAGATAGGTCAGACCAACACATTACCACACAGCAATACTGGCAGGGCACGCAATGCATTTGAGCGTGAATTTTCTAACATTTTTTTTTACAAAACCAAATACTTTTCTGGGAAAACAACCTGTCCGCTTTCGTTACTCAATTTAACACCTAAAACATGCCTGAAGGTAGAAATCATCGATAGAAAGGTTTCGCAGAAAAATTATTTTTTAGTAATTTTTCATTAAAATTTAGTTATTATTATTTTTTTACCCCCAGAAGCAACCTATGAAGGGGCAAGCGACCCCACGCATTTCGTTAATATTAATAACGACTACAATATATGTGAATTTAAAAGAAATCATTGGAGCCGTTTTTGAGAAATAATTTTTTTAGGCGTTTTTTTGGAGTTTTTTGAGAATAACCCCCCCCCCCCCAAATTAAGTTAGCCCCAAATAAAAAAAAATTGATCCGAGGCATGATTTTTGTGAATCTACATGCCGAATTTCATCAAGATCGACCGAGTAGTTTGCCTGGAAATCGACGCACAGACAGACAGACAGAACGACAGACAGACATTTCGTAAAAACCACTTTTTTGGGTTCCTGGGACCTCAAAACGTGTAAATCCGTTGAAATCTCGGAATCGAAAATTTCGACCGTCACAAAGCTTTCCTTATACTACGTATAAATTGGAAAGCAAAAAAACTTACAGTACACAATATTCATGCAACCATATAGAGCTTGTCGTGTTGCGTCATAGCAGCCTAAAAGTCAGAAGACGAAAGAGCGAGGAGAAATTAGGCTTAGTTCTTCTTACTTCACCCAATACCCATCCTTGGCTGGCTGTTCATTTGACAATGTGCTTTATAGTTCGTTTTCCCAAGGCCTGCTGTTAGCATTTCTGTTTCTGACGGCGGAGTAAGTCTGTTTTATTAACTTAAGGCACCCTAAGGGCAGACTCCACCACTAACACCGTTTGGCCACAGTCTTGGAAGGTGTGGACCTACTCTTACACTTTTTCGCGCTTTCACTAACTGTGCCTAAACAGTGCTAGTACCCGCTGCACATTATGCATTAAAAAGTTGAGGAGTCTTTCTTTTACTACTCGTGGCTTTATGAACGTTATTTAATAACAAATTTGATTTTGTGCAGACGTGTAGGCCTAATGGAGTTTTTTCTTGGATTTCTTCTAAAGTGCGTACGGTACACAAAACAATACCCCAAAATAAAAAATAAATAACATTTATTGCATACAAGACAGTCAAGACGTAGAGAGACATTTCATCTGATTTAGTGGTTCTTAAACCTTTTTTGAATGCGACCCCTTTTGACATTAGCTTATACCTCTCTCTCTCTCTGACCTTTAATAGATCTTTAGGTATGTCATGAAATGAAGGTCTACTTTTAGCAGGATAGGTAGTTTAGGTATACTGTGTGCTTTAAAATGATTTTTATTTTGTATTGTACTTGACGAATACGTATAATTGTCTCAAAAAATTTTAACATTATAACATTCATTCATTTAAAAAAAAAAACATTCCGGCTTGGTATTGCAACCCCTATCTAAGAAGACACACTTAAAACTACTTCATAATTCATACCATTGTGTACTGCAAACCACAACACCACAACTTATATTTCAGACCTCAAACTTACCAACTTATTAAAAGAAAGCAACCTCATCCATCTCACTGATTTGATCCTTTTTATCATTTTTTTTTTACTACTTTTAACTCAAAGTTATACTTCTCCAGCATAATTTCTTAGTTTTGTACATACAGTATGATATAACTGATCCGAATGATGGCTCTACAATAAATATTTCACGAGAATTTGATTTTGCACAAAAACCAGATTGCTGTAAACGCCTGCATAAACTAAACTATGCAATTGTGTTATACAACACCGCTACAACAAAACCAGGAAAATCCAGTTTCTCGCTCTTAAACCAAAAGACGTATAAATTGGTGACTCTAAAATTAGAAAGTGTGGCGTGAGCCGAAAAGCTCTAAAGTCGGTTATCCCCGAGCCCGAGTGTTACACGAAAGCCCGTTTTAAATCACTTTAATTGAAGTACTCGGGCCCAGCCATTTCCCATCGAGGCTTAGCCAATCCAAGCCAAGTCCCCACTCGTGAAATGAAAACCTGTTTAGTGCGGTCATGTAATCCTCAGGGTTATCCCTTTTCTACTCCCCCCCCCCCCCTCGCCACATCCCTAGGGAGAATCAAAGAGTTTTGTGCTACATAAGGTCTTGCATTTGTTCGGAAAGGTTCCACATGAGATGCTCCATTCATTGTTTCGACTGTTGTCTATATTGTACTGATAGACTTAACGGAAGCTTTTGACTCAGTTAGAATAGAATATATCTGTATTGATTCATAACAATGAAAACAACAGGCGTTCAATCTACAAACTAAAACGCTAAAAACCAATACCATAAAACACTATACCAGTTGTAGGTAGTGGTTTCAGTACTATCTGCGCAGAGACTCATGAGAAGAACATCGGCTGTCTAGTTCCACATCATCTCCTCCAAATACAAACATTTGTCTATAAGGTGCCTCTTTAGTTTTCTTATAAAAACAGCCATTTCTTCCCCATCCCTAATGTCCTTAGGCAGCCCTTGTAAGTATACGATTATAGCACCCCCGCTGTTGACCAATAAAATCAAACTTCAGAGGCAATGAAATGAAAACCTGTTTAGTGAGGTCATGTCATCCCCAGGATTATCCCTTACCCAGCCCCCCCCCCCTTCTCGGGAGAGAATCAAAGTGTTTCATGCTATACAGGTTATATACATGTTTAAGGTATTGTATTTTTCATAAAGATTCCAGGTGAGATGATCCACTCATAGTCTCGATCGTAGTCGTAGTACTATACATATGTATATATCGTATAATAAATAACCAAGTGAATGCCTTGTACACATACAAGATATACATACAGTACATATTTTACTATTATCATCTCCATTGTTTTTTTTTTTTTTTTTTTAATGGCACAACAGCCCATTTTAGGACTGGCTCGTATCTGTACTTGGTTAAATCATGCTTTCGCCAGTTTCATTGCGTCAATGCTTGTCTCAGTTTGTCCATTATCACTTGTAACCGGTGCAGGTTGACAACGAGGACGTAGACCAGTTTGTCAATGACCCAAAATGAATAGGGATACAATATAAACAATGTCCGAAAACGATGGGGTCGTTGGCATTGGACAAGGGAACCACGGGGTACTATATAGGACATAGGTTCATAAGATGTCCTTCAGGACATTGTTAATGATTAAGATGGTTAGCAACATGTCCGCCGGCTGCGTTTTGTTTCATTTTCGGTACGTACAAGAAAGTTGCCATAGTCAAAAGTTGGGTATGAAGACAGCGTTTAATACTATTTAACAAAGGGTTAGTTGGACTTACATTGTCTGCTGTGTTAATAGTAATTAGAGGCATTGGCCTCATAGTCATCGAACAATTGGGGCGGAGCCCATAGTCAGGGGGGAAGGGGTGACGTTTCGGGAGAGGGTGCTACTCCCACCATCAGGCTAAGCCCTGAGAAGGACTGATGATTTCTGCTCGATTAACTCATTGCTCTTGTATTCTACTGTGAATCATTGAGTAAATGCGATCCCGTTGAGCGTTGCAGTGTTGTGCATGTGGGAGCTGTTGGGGCAGCTGACTCTTAAAAGACATTAGAAATGGAGAGTGGTAGCTCAAGATTAACTGGCAGTTAGGGGCGTTGCATTGCTCAAAATAGCTGAGTTGACGAGCCGAATTAATGGCTCGTGGCTGCACAAATGCACGCGGCTCCCTTGCCAAACCAAAATACAATGTATCTTGCTTTTGTCGGAGGAATAGACCAGCTGGTAGAGAACTCGACTAAGAAACGGAGGATCGAGGTTCGAGACAGGAAATAAATGGAAAAATCACTCATCTTTAAATGCCCCTCCTGTCGAAGATTGACGATCATCATGGCAATTTGGACCTTGGAGACTGCTGCTCTTACCAAACCACTGTCTCAGGATTTTCAACCAGGATGTTCTTCTTCTGCCGGGAGCCCTTAGTCTTTCTATCTTCACTTGAATTATAGCATGCAGAAGGCTATACTTTCCGCTCCTCATAACGAGGCAAAGTATGTTAGTTTCCGTTTCTTAACCGTCTAACCCTAATGAATACCATAGCAGTTGACTTGTTGACTAGTTGTCGACTTCGATGGCCAGGTGGTAGCGTGCTTGTACTTGTGCGAGTCTCTACACGCCATGCGATCGGAGACGTGTCGTAACTCGACACAAGTACCTATTAGGTAACTTAGTGAGGCGACTGAAGAGGTCAATCGGATACATTCATTGAATTGTTTGTATGCGATTAACCTTTAAAAAAAAAAAGTTATCTCCACTGGTAAGAGAAAGAAAAGGGCATATTGCAAACCACAGAGGTAAGATTAGTGTACGTTTACCTACCACCATTTCAGGCCCCAGGCCGCTTGATTTATGAATGGACCACAATGTCTACACTTGGCATCTAAACACCAACCCTGCATAATATGTACATCTCATCTTCCAGAGGCTAGCTCTTAATTTAAAACCCAAATATCCCACAAAAACATCAAGGTTTCCCACACTAAAAGACAGTCTTAAACGTGTTAATTCCATTCCCGGGGTCATCAATTTAATTTCCTTCCATTTCCTCCACAAAAAGATATTCTTTCATGTGTTAATTAAACTGTCGGGGTCACCAAGTAAGGAGTTATTTTCTTAAATTTTGGGTCATTCAATAGGCTGCCCTAATTCAGGGTTGGCTCAAAAGTCAAGTCAGTTTTCGTGGTATAGTGCGCCTGAACAGGTTCATTTATATACATTTCTGTAGTTTTGAATACGGGCTACTGATTTTCAGTGTGGATAACTTAAGTGGTAGCACCTCGAGTTTATAGGAGAGATGAGAATTCGAGCCCGCCAAAATATTAGTTGAATCCTGGGGTCATAGGAGACATAGCAGCAAGCGGGTGGTCTCACAAATTACAAAATTTATTTTTGGTGGGAAATGATCGTCCCATCTCTCCTACATAGAACTCTAGTATAGCACCTATTTGTTGGGCACGAAAAAGGTCCATACCATATTAGTATATTATATTGTACAGTACACAAAGGCGATTTATACGTGGCTGACACGTTGGAGCAAATGGGTATGTGTCCAAAGTCTACCCAACCCACGTGAGTACCTTAAATTCATCAGTAAGAAAGCAAGATGCCCGGCAGCCGTAGAATTCCAGTCAGAGGCGGACAAAGCCACCGGCACTGCGGGCAATCGCCCCCCCCCCCCTTGGAAGGCAGTTATATTCTATGCCTCTAAAATTATGTTAACTGCATTCAATATGCGTAAAACTCCAATATTTCAACCCTATTTTTAAAGAAAATTCTCCCGGGGGTGACCCCCGGGCCCCCATCGTATCCTCGGAACCCTCTGGCTCATGCGCAAGGGACACTAAGGTCATTTATGTAAAAGCTGCGTAAGTCCATGAGAACGGCTTTCTCCATTTTATACACTTTATGAAAATGGGTGGAGGGGCACCAAATTATACACCGCCCCCCTCGAAAACCTATCGTTACGCTACTGACAAGTGCCTCCCCCTTTCATGAGGTCTGGGACCGTCTGTGATTCCAGTCGCCAATCAGCTACTCTGTTTCTTCATACGAAGATATATAGCCTCTCTGCCGGGTAGCTCAGGCTGATAGACATGCTCGGGCCAACCCAGTCCCGATTACGGTACAATTTTATATCCAAAAATTCTTCCACCAAGAAACAACGTCCGTACCACTTTTTATTTCCTCTATTTCTGACAAGCGTCAAGGACCATCCCGCTTCACACGACAACCGCGCTGTCTCGTCCCGCCGCCCGCGTGCATCCCTAGCTGGCACGTAAACCCCGTATTAAATCTCCTCGGTGACTTAAATGTCAATGAAATGATTGTGCGACACTAGAGTGCCTTCTGAAGACATTGAAGATGAATAGGAGAGCCGATCTGGCATGGGTCGTGTAAGACGCCATTGATTAATCTTCGTGAGTTGAACGAGTGCCAACATTCCTGCTGGCACCAGTCCAGCCACTATGGCACATCGACATTGCACGGCCTGCATTACACTCGCCCCCTCCCACCTCTCTCTCGGTAATCACCGATATCGATATGGCAATAGCTCGGTCTATGCAGTTATTCAGTTTTTGGGCGTGGCAGGTCGTCTGATTGAGGTCGTAGCCGTATGTAAACATAGTGCAAAACTTTCTTTTTTTTACTGTTCTTCATATGTTTACAGTTTTCACATTGTTTGGTGTAACGTTAACACCGAAATTAGAGGATATGGAAAAAACTGGGCTTGGCGGGATTCGAACCCACAATCTACGCCTAACCAGGGCCATATCCTCTAATTTCGGTTATAACGAGGAGGTTACCTCTTCAAACAAAGTTAATTTAATGTCAGTGTTATATATGCCATATAATACTACAATGTATAACGCTAACACATAAACACAGATAGATACACCAACAACAGATTCATAGATAAAGTGAATAATGACGGTGGCGTCTTGACAGAGCCGGGATATCTGGAGGTCAAAGCTAACGCCGAGCAGTAGAGCAGAAGAAGAAGAAACAGAAGAATAGTGCAATACAACACGCATGCTGGTTATGAAACAAAATTCGCCACAACCGTTACTGGGGGAATACCCGAAATGAGACTAGGGATATTTACACATAATACTACAATGTATAACGCTAATACATAAACACAGATAGATACACCAACAGATACATAGATAAAGTGAATGATGACGGTGGCGTCTTGTCAGAGGACTCCCCAGAGTCGGGATATCTGGAGGTCAAAGCTAACACCGAGTAGTAGAGCAGAAGAATAAGAAGAAGGAATTGTGGATTTAGCAATAAAACAGTCATGCCGATGATGATTTTGAAACAAAATCCGCCACATCCGTTACTGGAGGAATACCCGAAATAGCCGAGATTGGACTTGGGAAGTTTACACATACAGAATATCCAATGACGGGTCCATGACTTTGTGCTGGGCTAAATTTAGCCCGGGGGGCATGTGCAACTGCAAGGGGGTCTGTCTAACTTTCACTACCGCACTCATATATTTCTTTAATTAATTTTTGTATATTTAGCATCTGCATAACTTTCAGTGTGGTTATTGCACCTACTGGATGTGGATGTTTCTATTGCTCTCTATACTGTATTACTAGACTTGGCAAAGGCTTTTAACAACGTATATCATGTATATAAATACAACAATTTATTTTTGTAATGAATAGCTATGTAAAACAGCTGTATGTGCCTTGGGGACCCCATATGTTGTGCCCCCACCCCTCTTGCTTTTAGCACGTGTCTCGCACGGGGCCTCATTGTCTGGGAGACGGAATTTTTATAACCTCCTGCAACGGTGTTGACAGTAAGAAAAAGGTTAAAGAAAGCAGAAGGGGTCCAGTGGGGGCGTCGCGAATAGTTATTAATATTTTGAGGGTCATTTTGTAGGACACAGGCATACTTGCAGTTGCCCGTTGAGTTTTGTCCAATGCTGCCAACGATTTTCCAGAAATCATTTGTATAGTTCTCTCGTTAGTTTTGGCAGCTTTTAGACTGCCGGGTATACTTCCTCGATCTCAACCCACACTGGCTAATATAGGCGACAAAGTGAACGCTGAGCTGAGACTATAAACTGAAATGGAAAAGGAAAGTTAACAAAACTCCCATTTTCTAAAGGTACGTGAAGCTAGAATGGATACCTAGACGAGAAAGCTAGTAGTTTTGCACCAGCGGGCTTACTATGGCAATGATTTTTAATCTTAACTTGAGATTAAAAATGTAAACAAGATAATTTTAAAATGGAAAAAGCTATTCAAAATTGTTTTGTTTACATTTTAAAGCCACAGAATAATTAATATACTACACGGCATAGTAAACCTACTGAGGAATATCATAAGGTGTAGTATATTTATACATAACAGGTGTATATTTTTGTTGTTGAGTTTTTTCTTATAAAGCCACTAAATAAATAAATAAATAAATGTACAAATCACACATCTATATTGTACGCAGGTTGCAGGCCTAGTAGACACGGACGATCGCAATTAGATGCTTGGGTAGTTGGAAAGCCTCAGGGTCAGCTTCAGAAGATTCCTGAAACTCGCGTGAAGCCGACCGCACGCATGTGCACGGGTTTACCCTAGACACGCCAGCGTCAGAAATCTTCCGAAGTGCTTTCAGAAATAGACTTTTTTTTTGCACCTATCACTAAACAATTTGTCCCGATGACGAATTTCTCAAAGTCTGACGCCCGGCGTCGAACATCCATGTGTACAAAATAGTAATAGTACATAGATACGTAGTAAGTAGACCCCCTGTGTGGTCATATCTTTCATAGACTATCAGCATCCCATGGCGATTTTAATGCAGGGGTTAATATATTACCATTGCCACGTGATGGTATTAATTCAATTGTTTAAAATAAATGAAGAGTAAATTTCAGAATTTTTTAAATTGTGATGTTGGCAATACTGAAGAACTGAACTGACGCGACGCTGCGCTGCCGTAGCAAATAAAATATAAATAGCAAATGTTAAAATATCGCCCTAGAAATAAACATTAAAATGAACCAGTTTTAATTTTGAAATATATAAGAATTATAAATAATTTGTCTAAAACTAAGACAGAAAAAAATTAGAAACTCACCAAAAATATAGCCGAAGATCATTCAATTGTTTAAATAGACACAATTTGAATTTTCCGCGCTTAGCACTCTTGCGACGATTACCAGCATCAAACATTAAAAAAATCTGAAATGCACTCTTAATTTTGAATTAATACCATCACGTGACATGGTATTATATTAACCCCGATATTATAATAATACCAAATCGCCATAATTGGGCCGCAGGAAGCATCGCCGTGTTAAACTGCTTTCAGTGCTCCGTCCTTATGCTCCCTGAATTATTTTAATACATGCAATAAGGTTCAGCGGCCCAATCATAGCGATTATAATACTGGTATTAAAAATGTAAACAAGATAATTTTACAATGGAAAGTGCTATTCAAAATTTGTTTGTTTACTGTTTTAACCCCGGGAATAAGTTAATACCAATCGCCATAATCGGCCCACAGGAAGGTAAAATGAGACCAGGTGAGATTAATGTCGATTCATTCATGAAGAAAGCATTTGTATTGGCCCTGGTTATCTTAAGAACCTTTCTGAATCTTATAAAAAAAGAAGAAAGGAAATTGTTTTTATTTTTCATATGGGTGATATTGTATTGATCTTGTTTTTGTCGACCTAGGCAATAATGCGCATCCAGTAGAATTTTTTAAGACACCTTTATGGTTTACCAAATGGTATAATAATAATACTAGTGTATTTATGTAAAAAAAAAAAATGTGTTACAATTTAGCCGTATGCTCCACAATACAGCTGATCAGCATTTTCCCGACAAAAGACATATTCTAATCTTAAACCTAAAGTTGTCATTGAACGAAAAAACTATAGCGGCACCCTAAAAAGGGGAAACAAAAAATTGAAATATACCTAAAATATGGATATCTGACACGCCCAAGTTATAAAAGGTCCGCGAGAAGGGTCCAAATTTAGCATCTGTGTGGCAGAATTTTGAATTCTCGAATTGAGAGGATAGGAGCCACATGGTGACATATTTCTGGCATCGATATCTTTGTATCATGTCGTGATGGTCAAGTGCATAGTTCTTCTTGTTCAGTCGCAATCTATCGATTGGTTTGACTCGAACCCTTGGTTAAGTCATGCTAAAGCCATCTATTGCAGTATATGCAGTGTATATGGTACATATAACACTGACATTAAATTAACTTTGGTTGAAGAGGTAACCTCCACGTTATAACCAAAATTAGAGCATACAGAGCATACTGTATGTAGAGGATTTGGAGATTGCTGCACTTGTTGGGGCTTGTGATCCAGAGGTTAAGACGACGCCCCGGTTAGCCGTAGATAGTGGGTTCGAATCCCGCCAAGTCCAGTTTTTTCCATATCCTTAAATTTCTGTTATGCTTAAGCCTGTTAAATTGTGTCAATGGTAAGCCAATGGTAGGTTGTTCATTGTCGCTTGTAGCCAGTGTGGATTGCCATCGAGGACGAGGACCAGTTTGCCAAAAATTGATACGGAAAAAAAATCAATAATGATGAATCAGTAGAATCCGGGATGATAGGCCGTGGTTCAGAACGACCGGATCCCGGATTCTACTGAGTCATCAAGTAACTCTGGCCGTGAAAGCCTATGTAAATATAATACCAATAATGTCTCAAAACCTATTTGACATTTGTTTTTTTGCGAGAAAACTAAAAAAAAATTACAGCCGTTACAATGCCATGAAAGAGTCATTGGTCCTAATTATACTTTAAATTAATTCTATCAGGCATCGATTGGTTTGCAGTAAATCATTCAGTCTTGCAGTTCAATCAATCAATCAATCAATATAATATAATCATACTATATGTACATTTGAGATACAAAAAATACTGTGGACCCGATAGGCCGTGGCCCGTGATGGGTCCAGAACAACTGTTATTGTTAATGCTAATTATAATAATCGTTAATAGGAAATCCAAACAATAAAATAGGAAATATAAATAAGTTAGTAGGGAGCATAATATTTAATTGTAGTTAGGAACTATTTGTGATAAATATTCTGAGTTGTTAGAATTTAGGAATTGGCTAATTTGAGTCTGGAAATATTTAATATTTGATACCTGTAGTTGTTTTATTTCATCTGGTAGTCTATTGTAAGCTAAGATAGATAAATATGCATGATAATATTGAAAATTGGATGTTTAATACTTGGGTATTTGTACATTGTTATTCACACCTAAGCGAGTCGCCCTGCCATGTTGAATAAAATCGACTTGTCCTTCTGGTATTGAGTTTGTTTTGAAACGATACAGGAGCAATTGTATAATATAAAGTGATAAGTTATAAGTAGACTTCGCATCTCGTATCTTGCTTGAGGTCTATTAAAAAAATGGACTGTGGAGGTGTCAGATTGCCTCTTAAAAACGAGGGCTTTGAGATTAAAATACACAGGTTGAAGAACATACAGTATATGGTCAGGCGAGGCGACAGATGTGAAACATATTAGATATAAAAACTATGAAAATTAGCAGAGAGTTCAGGAAACTGATAACTGTTCGGCCATCACAGCTGTGGAATCTCAAAAAGAGTTATGACCTCTAACACAGGACTGTGCATATAAACAAAGTGGCCTCCCGATTGAAAACAAGTAAACAGCGACTTCGAACCAACGACCTTTTGGATGATAGTAAGAGTCTGTTACCACCACACTACACACTTTGAAGGGGAGAGAGCTCTGGAAACTGCTGACTGTCCATCGCAGCTGGGGAATCTAAAAAAAAGAGTTATGACATCTGCTGTAACGCAGGACTGAGCACCTAAACAGACCTCCCAGTGGGAAAACAAGTAAGAAGCGACTCCGAACCAAAATCCTTTTGGGTGATAGTAAGAGTTTATTAGATGCCTGTCTTTTCCTGCTGTAACCATACCATTGGTCATGGCTTCATGGACATGGCAAAATCAAACCACATGAGAAAAAAAAGAAAAAAAGAGTCAATTACCACTGCACTATACGTTTTGAAGAGGTAAAAAGAGCTCGGGAAACTGCTGACTGACCATCACAGCCAGGGAATCTGAAAAAGGGTTGCGACTTCTGTAATGCAGGGTTGAGTGTGGCTCACTTACCAATGGAAATCAAGTAAACAACGACTTCGAACCAATATCCTTTTGGGTGATAGTAAGAGTCTATTACCACTACACTACACGTTTTGGAGACTACCTAAGAAGAGAGCCCTGGAAACCGCGGACTGTCCAGCGCAGCTGGGAACTTTCAAAAAGAGTTAAGACCTTCTTAGCTCAAGATTGTGTACATATAGAGACTGACTTCCATCGCAGCTGGGAAATCCAAAAAAAGAGTTATGACATCTGCTGTAACGCACGACTCTGCGCCTAAACAGACCTCCAAGTGGACAGCAAGTAAACACAGACTCCGAACCAACGACCTCTCCGTTAGTCAGAATTTGTTACCACTACAACAGCCGGCCGCCATACCAAGTTGAATCCAGCGGACCAGAGCAGGTTCAAAGCTGCAGATAAATTGGTCGTGTGCACAGTGCCGGTAGGGAAACATGGTAGGACTTGTCCTGGTCACCTCCGAACTAATCGTGTGACTTCACTGTGTTTCCCAAGTGGTTCGGAATCCACTATAATCAGGAGGTCCACTGGAGTCCTATGGGCCCACACCGTGGCCTGGGACTGTGTCAAACCATACTACTACTACCACTACAACACTAGAAGTCGTGAAGATGAGAAGGGAGCTCTGGAAACCGTTGTTGCCTAGGGCCCATATCGCAGTTGGGGAATCTCAAAAAGTGTACTGACGTTAGAGTGCAGTGCTGTATAAATGCGTAACTCAGTGGAAATCAAGTAAACACAGACACCGAACCAACGACCTCTTGGGAGATAGTCAGAGTCTGCAACCACTACACTATTTTAGAGAGTCAAAGCAACAAGGTTCGCCCACTAGAATTTTTACGCCATATGCTTTACCATATGAGATATTTTTCCACCCAAAAGACATGTCCCAATCTCAAAATCTTCTCTCGTTAAAGGGACCTTTATGGTTCCACTCTCTTCTATCGATAAAGACTCTCCAAAATGGAATATCAAACATTCAGAAGCAGTAGATGTATTGAGAAAATAAATTCCAACATTTCCATGGCAGAATAGCATGGCACTGTGGAGAGGAAGGTTTTAAAATAAAAGAGGCTTAGAGGTAATGGGACTGGTGTATAAGGGAAAGAGCTTGCGAGTTAAATAAATCACTGAGATATCATCACCATTCAAATATGCTGAGAAATGGATCCCCCCCCCTCACTACCTCAGTTTTCCCCCACCCCTACTACATTGAATTTCAGGCACGGACGTCTGGAAAACTTGCTGTAAGCGCTGAAAAAATTCATTAAAGCTTCTTCTCCATTACATGCGACTTCTAGCAAAGATTGGCCATCATCAGGGCGATAGGAAGACTGCTGCTGCTGCTGCTGCCGTAGCTATAGATTTGCGAAGGGGGGGGGGGGTCGAAAGTCTAGACTCTAGAGTGTGGCAGGTATGGGATAAGCTAGCCTAAGGCCCGAGGCTACAATAGTAGTTTATACCGAGCTTAAAAAAGAAAAACTGAATTTTGGTAAATACAACAAGTAGAAATAGTATAGAAAGAACAGACCAAATATATATATATGATTAAATTGAATCGCTTCCTTTTCGAAGCCAGCTGGCTTAGAACTGCATCTTCGTCCTCTAAGATGCCCCTGAGCAACGCCAACAAGCCGTTTAGACGATTGTGCCCCATGGTGTTAGTTGTTAGTATCCAGCAGCAAGTAATTTTTCACGACGGGGGGGGGGAGTCCGGACCCCCATAAATACGGCCTTGGCTGCTCTGAAAAGAGAAGTCGTGCTCCTGCCAAATCACTGCCGCAGGTTTTTCAACCAGGATATTCTTCAGAAGCCTGATGCCCTCAGTCCTTCTATCATCCCATGGATTATTACATGCAGGCGAAACATTTAGTTTCTCATTACATGGAAGAAGTATGTTAGTTTCCGTTTCTTATCCATCAGCAGTATCTCGACTTCTGTATCCATTAGTCTGAGGATCTCGGCATTAGGGACACGATCTCTGCCAATATCCTTATTTCCAATGTACTGATTCTGTCCTGTTTTTACTTTGCTATAGCCTGGGTTAATCCTTACCACCTTACCATATCACAACCCTCTCACTCAACCGCCGCCAAGGACATGCAGGGTAGTGGTACGGACTCTGCCTTTCACTTGAAAGGTTGTTGGCTCGATTCCCACAGTTTGCTATATTTCCTGGCTATGCTTCGGAGCGCATGTAAAGCAGGCGGTCTCTGACTTTCCTAGTTGAGTGTAGGAGAGGGCTTTATAACTCTAACTGCGCTAGATTGGCTTAATAATAGAAGACAAAGGCATTATTTATTTATTTAGCAAATATTAGAAATATATTTCTACTTTTGGTCAAACTTGTTCAGATTGGTTTCATATTAATGCAACATTAAACATGATATTCAAACGTTAACTTGAACTTTCCGGCCATAGGCCTACTTCCGTGGGCATGTAAAGCAGGCGGTCCTAGTTGAGTGTAAGAGAGGGCTGACTCCACTAGGTAGGCTTAGGAATAGAACAGTCATTATTTATTTATATAACCGCAGTGTTTCTTCAATATATTGCAGTTCTACATCATGGTATATAACACTAACATGAAACTAACTTAAGGTAACCTTCCCGTTATAACCAAAATGTCTGCTATCTAACAAGCACACTGTCATTGAGGCCATTAAGCATAGCAGAAATCGAGTGCGAAGCATTCATATTGCTCGGACTACAGGAGTACAAGTCAATATTACCAACAACAACAACTGTGCCTCAACAAGCGATGCCAATGGCCGTGGGATCGTTCAGCAAACCAATACCAACCACGGCGGGATCAACCACCAAGCTCACAGATGGCAAGAAACAAAAAAAGAAATATAGCCGACCACGTGGCAGCAGACGCAGTCCGGCAGTCAGCACGTGGAAGGAGAGGCAACAGTATACCAGTTTGCGCGCGCCGCTGACTTCCTATTTCCGTCCATGACAAATTTGGGTAAACCGACGCGGAGAAGGGGGGCCCCAATTTTAGCCGGGACGCGCCCCAGGCCCCCGGCCCTCACTCTCAGTCAGTCATGCCAACGTCTCGAAGACAGGACATACACGCATATACATATGTATGTGCTCCGCGTGAGTGGTCGACCGCGAAGTGAGGTGCCACCGGTCTTGGAAACGGCTTTTGTACCACCCGGTACGGTGGTGGACAGCCAAGTGCCAATTTTTTATACTAATTACCCTATATTGTGGATTTAATGTTTACGTGTTTATTTTTTTGTCGGTTGTGTTTGATTACAGCCTGGAGGGAGATTTTAGGGCCTTGTTGTTTGAGTTTTCATGTTCCTATCTTCCTATTTGAGTTCCCATGGGCCATGGAAGGCGAACCCCCATTTGTTTTTAATTGTTACAGCCTATGGAATTTTATTAAAAGTAATAAATACATAATTCGTGAGGGTCATGGCATTTTTACCACCCGGTACGGTGGGAGAGGCAAATGCCAAATTGTACATTGAATTGTGGATTAATTGTTTCCGTGTTTTGGTGGCTGTGTTTAAATATGGGATCATGCCCCCCCCCCCCCCCCATGTCGAGTCATTACCACCAAGTTTTGTCATGTGAGATATCAGGCCTATTTTGTTTTTGTTTATCAGCAGTTCCCAGTTTGCAGGCTCTATTCAATAACTCCCCCCCCCCTCTCCTCCATTGAATCCGATCAGCATACGGTTGTTCAGACTGCTAATCATAGCAACAGGGTGGCATGGTTCATTGTGTTCTCGAGACATAGTCACTGCACATCATGAGCCAACACAAGCCTTGTATTTACACTAGCTACGGAAAATAACACGAAATAAACATGGAAAATCGAGAAAAAAACAAGCAAATAATTAATCGGCGACTCAGTTCAATAACCTTTTATTAAACCCTTGACCCCGCGCTGCCTTCTCAAACCCAATTATAAAACAAACCCCCTACAAGTGGAATTATTACTCATAATACACTAATGGCACAAATGGATTTGAACTGCAAATTGTATACCCACCAACTATACTTAAAATTAGCTACAAAGGTGTAGGCCTAGTATACATTACCAATTAGTAATTCCCTAAATCCTCCAGTCCGTCTGTTCCTCTGGACTGCTGTGCCTTAAGTTGTAAATGTTTTACCAATGGTAGTTTACCGTTTGCTCGGTCTGTCTGTAACAATCCCACGCCTCCATGCGCGCTTTGGCACTTCTGAAAATCGTATAGTCTTATAATTTAACTTACAATAGACAGAATTTTAGACTAATTACTGTTCCGGAAACCGCGAAGTGCCATGTTCATAATATTAGCAACTGATTTTAAATGCAGAATGGTTCGGTTTCCAGTGAAGTTGGTAGAAAGCCGGGCTATGGAACAGAATTTCGAGGTTTGAGACACAATACAAGAGGATAAATTATCCACCCGGCCTGGGCCTACTCAACCCTAAGGGGTACCTTCATAGGTGGGGGGAAAACGTGGCAGCGGGTCATGTTGCGGACCACAACATCCCAAAGCAGTTAAGAAAATCAAGGAACAGGCTCCTCCCTCAGTCGTCATGCATAAACCCTCAATATGTTATCCTACCACGGCGTTTCTCTTTTTAATAATCCATAATTCCAATAATCCCTAACCCCCACTCAATTCCTGTTACAACACCAACCCCTTCTTCTTCTTTATATGACATTTTGAGACTGTTGCTCCGAAAAGGGAAGTTGTGTGCTTGCCAAACCACCGTCTCATGTTTTTCAACCAGGATGTTCTTCTTTTACCGGGAGCCCTCAGTCTTTTTATATTCCCTTGGATTATTACATGCAGAAGGAGATATTTTTCGTTCCTCATCAGATGGCCGAAGTATATTAGTTTCCGATTCTATACCGTCCCCAGCAACTCAGCATTAGGGGCACGATCTCTCCAGGATATGCGCAGTATTCGTTCACATTTCAAATGCAATGATTCTGTTCTCCATAGCTTGTGTCAACTAAACAAAAGGAACTTTTATTCACAGTAATACTCGAAACAACTGATTTAAAGTGCAAAAGTATAATTATTGATATTGTTTTTGCAAAGGGGCCAACTAATCATGTATAAAAAGCAAGACGCGAAGCGCTTAGTTCACAATAACAGCAACTAATTCCAAATGCCCAAAGAATAGGATAGGTATTCTTGTTTACTTTGCAAAGGGGCCAACTAATCATGTAGAAACATCGAGACGCGAAGTGCTTAGTTCACAATAATAACAACTGATACCAAAGTGCAAAAGGATCGGTTAGTTATTCTTGTTTACCTTGCAAAGGGACCAACTAATCATGTACAAACAAAGGTGTAGTATTCATTACAAATGGTAATAAATTCGGGTTTTAATTTATGGAAGTTGGCAGTCCCGCTCTCTCCAAGTGAACCTCGAAAATCAATTTCAATTTGAATATTGCAAATGTATCCTCTCTGAGCGGCCTTATTTACGAGAGGGGCTTGGATATTCGTCCGTTTTACAAGAAAGTATAAAATATACATGATATACGATGCATTCTCAGAATTGCATGTTAATTAAATAATTCCTTCTTCTCTTAAGTTTTTTCGTTAAGTAATTTGACTATAATTATTTCAATACGCGGCCTTATTTACGAACAAAGTGGTCGGATTAACCGAAATTAGAGGATTTAGAAAAAAACTGGACATGGCGGGATTCGAACCAACGATCGACGCCTATCCCGGACTTTCAACCATTTTTAAATAGTACTCTTTTATTGTACATGTTAACAATAACTCAGGGAGAATGGAAATAAAAATTAATATAAAAAAGATAGGTACCAATGCAATTCATGCATATTTATTTTTTAACTTTGTTATTTCTATTAGGTACATTCTACCCAACTTTGTGATAGGAGCAGTATGTGAGTATCCTTAATTTACAGCAATTTGTATAGGACCCTCATTCAAACTGTTGTTTCCTTAAGTCTCTTGATACAACGCACCATGGCGTATGGTAAACAAGGCGGAAACTTGATAACTTATATTTATCAACAGTAGCAACATACGATAAGCCAGGTTCGCTCTGGTCAGTTTGGAAAGAATTTACTGTAAGTCACTGCATAATTGAGGTTTGTGATTGCAAATAAAAAGAAATTTGCTCTGACCTGGGCTCAAAACCCAAATGGGTACCTTTCTAGAGGGTTTTTTTTTTGGTTAACACAATATCCTTAATATAGCAATAGTCAAGAAGGAGGGTCCTCTTCCTGTCCTCAGGTTTATACCTGCAGTTGTCGTCTCATATATTTGTTTGTTTATTTATTTTGTTTTTATATTGTTCGAAGTGTCGTTACCCTTTTGTGGTGTTCAGATAACTTAATAGAATGCACCTTACGATATGGTTAGCAAGAAGTAAACTGTCAACATTTCTTCTTCTTCTTTAGAACCCATCACGAGCTACGGACCTAACGGGTTCAAATTGTAAATTGTAATATTTATCTTGTATGTTTTCTTCAGGAACAAATATATTTATTTATCAACAGTAGAAACAGAAAATTACCTACGACTAGTGTGTTAATATTTTGACCAGACAGTTACCACAAAACGGCTGCGATCACTGTAAAGACATTTTCAGATTTCATCAGCCGCCTGCATTAGCAAACAACTGCTGAACAACAAGACTTCCAAATCAATCAGAGAAACAATAAAAAATTGGGCTCGTCCAGGACACGAACCTGATACCTTCTTCCAAGAAGTCTACTGCTCTCTCCGCTACACCATTCCTGTCAGCTGAATCTCTATAAAGCCTTTTGCAAGGTCCATACTTCCTTGCTTCCCATATTGCTTTCGATGTTATGGAATGTAAAGAAGTATGGAGCCTATACGGGCAAGTCTTCTGCTGATTTTGGACCGAACCGAACCGAACCATAGATGGCTACCAGTGGAAATCCGAAAACGAAATAGATAAGAAAGAACGGTAATTTTATGTGACACATCATATACCTCATTTAGCAGAATCGAAGAGGAAACCCTCATGGCAACTTGTGTTGTCTTTAGCACGTTAAATTAAGTTAACTAAATATTTTGCTAATTTTGTTTACTTATTTAAACAACCAAAATATTGGCACTTTGGGTAATTCCTCAACTTTCAAAGACAGCATTTCAAATGAAAAAAAGTAAACAATATTGTTTTTTTTCTTTTAGTTGTGGGAGAAAAGTTAAATGTTTCCCAATATTTTTTTTTCTTCAATTAAAAAAAAAAAAAAACAGTGAAACTGTTTGCTGCTAAATGTTTTAATTAATTCTTAAATGTCATGTCTAAGGAGAATTTTTCCTTGCACTTAGCTTATGTGTCTCGAGTTTTACCTGTAAACCGTCTCTACATAATTTACGTCAATTAAAGTTGGAATGTTTGTGACCAGTTAGAAATCCTTAATTTACGCACCTAACTACGGGTCGCACCAACCATTGAAAGTTTTGAATTAATATCCCATGGGACCTGGGCTTACTTTCTACTGCCACCATTTTCATTAGGTGCCCATTCCATTGACCGGCTAGGGCTATTTCCAAAAACGGTGACGTGGTAGCAGACACTCAAGACTTAGGTGGCGTTTCCACCGACCTCGCATTGCAGAATTGACGGAAATGTTTATTTTCCTTTATGAAATAGTAAAAAATTGATCAATGATCATACAGTAAAATCAAAAACAAACAAACTAAAATTAAAAAATGGCGCCATGGGATATGTTAATTACAAACATTTTAATAGATTTCTATAAAAAGAAAAATTCTAATTTCCGTCAATGTCATTTGCATTCTGCAATGCGAGATCGATGGAAACGCCACCTAAGTCTTGAGTGTCTGCTACCACGTAACCGTTTTTGGAAATAGCCCTAGCCGGTCAATGGAATGGCCGCCTTAGCATTAAATAATTTTCGTTATGTAGCTACCCTAGATGATCCACTGTCGTCAGTATGACAATTTCGGTGCAGCATAAAAAAACTATAGTATTTTGCCTGTGGTGGTACTACTTCTGGGGATTTTCTGACAAAACAAAGTTGCTGTTGTTTCCAACACCTGCTTTCAGCATTTCTGCTTTAAGAAACCCTGTCAGCCTGGCTGGGGGAGTGAGTCTGTTAACTTGCGGCACCCTAAGGGCAGACTCCTTCATCTCGGGGGAAAGGGGAGTTGACTGACAAAGTAGAGTTGTGGTATTCACTCGAAAGTTCGAGGCCCACACTTGCTACATTTTCTGGCCATGCCTCGGAGCCTTCCTAGTTGAATGTAAAAGAGGGCTCTATAGCTCTAAACTCTGCTATCTTGGCTTTGTAATAGACGACAAAGACGACAAAATAAATAATATTTATTTATTTAGCAAATAATAAAAAAAATATTTTTATTTTTGGTGAAACTTTTTCAGATTGCTTTCATATTAATACAACCTTAAACAAATATTATTTTTATGCTTCTGCATTCAAACGTTATCTTCTTAAACTATTATAATACTGTACATACAACTTGTTGACTATGTAATTTAATTTTATAGTAAGTAAATCATTTCCATAAACTGAAGAAATATGGCATGTAATTTACCGTGAGATATACAAACAACTTAAGAAAGGAAGTTAGGTGGAACCCAACCGACATTTTTCCATTTATTTCAAGTCTCGACCCTCAGCCCTCCGTTTCATAGTTGAGTTCTCAGCCAACTAGACTAATCTCCTGATAAAAAGAAGCCTTTAAAATAGAAGAAGAAAAAGCAAGCAAAATCCCCGTAAAAACTATTGCCTTCTTTTAATTTCCAACTCATGCAGCTGCAATATCTATAATAAACATTTAAAGTCCTATAACAGACGGGTATGAGCTCCTACAAGCTGCATAGTTCCAGTATACATTTGCAGCAATAGAACTTCCACTACATACTGTACAATGTCTGTAATAAACATTTAAAATCCGATAATAGACACATGGTAAAATCTCCATGGGTATGACCTCCTACCAGCCGGCTAACTCCAGTACAGATTTCCAGTAATAGAACTCCCGGCATATGGCGGTGTTCCAGTCAGGAGCGAGACCAGCTGTTGCAACAGTTACTGCGGGGTTATTTTTTAACACAGAGGGGTCCAAATGTGTGTAAAAGTTCACGTTGCCAGCCCTGGGGGATTTCCATTTGGCTAATGAATGAAATTAGAGTTCCATACAGAACAGCAGGTCTAGCACGACGTGCCATGTTTAATTAACACCGAGGTTTCGTGCTATATTGATACTTGTTACAATGTCAATGGAAACTATGTAAGACTATGGCCCGGATAGGCGCAGATCGTAGGTTCAAATTCCGCCTAGTCCAGTTTTTTTCTAAATGTTCTAACTTCGGTTATGCCAGAGCTTACCCATTGGCACTTGTAGTCGGTGTGGGTTGACATCGAGGAGTGGACCAGTTTGTTGTCGGCTAGAAATTCATTCAGAAACAATACCAACACTGCCTATAAACCGATGGGGTCGTTGGCTGAGCAAGGTTTAATGTGCCTCGCTAAAAGTTCATTAAAAGCCCATCAATATAATTACAGTTGCTGTGAAACCTCCGAGATACAATCGTAGAAGTCTACGCAGTGCCACTGAAGATACTGCCGAAACTTTGGGAATACGCTTACAGATCGACTACGGCCTATCACCCCGGATTCTACTACCTCATCAGAAAATTCTTCCTATTTTGACAAAAATCCGTTTGGCCCTGATTATGTAACTTGTACTAATGTATAAAAATATCAATAATGATAAGTAATGAGAAGCAGCTATATCTTATGTTCTACTGTACAACAAACCGAATTAAAAAGGAGCACTTCATTCATCCATCGACTTCGAAGGCAAGGTAGTTGCATGCTTGTACTTGTGCGAGTTTCTTTTTGAATAGGGAAGCACTTTGAACTTTTCTTTGGATTCTGTTAAGTTCTTGACTGCATTGTACAATTTAACATTTATTATTTACGCTATTGTATTGAAAATCGGTGCAATATAGACTTTCTATTCTATTCTATTCTTTTCTATTCTATTCTATTCACCATGCGATCGGAGACGTATCGTAACTCAACACGGGTACAAACCTACAGAGGCCACTGAAGAGGCCAGTCGGTTACATTCATTAAATTGTTTGTATGCGATTAATCTTTTATAAAAATAATAAAATAATATGTCGAACGATAATCCGACCAGTCGTAACCTATGGGTGTGAGACATGGGTCATGACTCGGAGGAACTAGAGGCTGCTTCAAAGATGGGAGTGTAAGATACTCGGAAAGGTGTATGGGCCAGTGCAAAATCAGGGAGAGAGGGAGGGACAAAGAGAGAGGCGTATCCGTAGAAATGACGAGCTCCACGCGATATACCAAGAACCTGCGATAATAGCCGAAGTCAAGAGAGCCCGCAACAAGTGCAGCCTTACACAAGGTGCCCCAACGGAGAAGACGAGTGGGACGACCACGGATGCGATGGCTGGACGATTTTGAGGTGGATCTGGTGACCCTTGTCGTCGATGACTGGCGAAGGAGAGCGCAGGACCGCACAGGCTGGCACGATCTGGCACAGCAGGCTAAGACCCTTCACGGGCCGTAGCGCCAAGGAGTAAGTAAGTAAGTAACTCCATTCCCTATTCATTTAACTGTCAAGAAAGGAAAAAAACAAGAAATTTCCCCGAACTTTGTTCTTCGCGAAAAATCCGCCGTCGGCCAGTATTCAAATTACGCATCGCTAGGTGGGAAAACAATTAGGGAATGTCTGTATCGAGCTTTGGATGGGTCCAAATGCGTGTAAAATGTTCACGTTGGTAGCCCTGGGGGCCTCCATTTGGCTAATGAATGAAATCAGTCTGGCCACGCTCGCGGAATATATCCGTCCTCTCGCAATCACAATAATTCCGCCGGCAACGTGATATACATATACGCTCGTCAGGTTTTTCGCGCGTTTTTAGTAAATTGAGGGAAATGTCGTAGTTTGATTCTGGTATAGCGCAATATGAATCGTGTCAAAGAGCATATTTTATTATTATTATTACATTAAGGACCCAGACCTACTAATAGTGGCACATAGGTCCTTTGTCCAAAGCCAACGACCCTATGGGTTTCGGACAATATTTGTATTGTTTCCTTATGAATTTTTGGCCATTGGCAAACTGGTACGCGTTCTTGCTATCAATTACCATTAACGCAATGCAACAGGCGCAAGCATGACTTAAACAAGTACAAATACCAGTCTTGATTTTGGTATAGTGCAATACGAATCGTGTCATCAAAGAGTATAAAAGTAGAGGAGTTAACAGACACTGAACTTTTCGGGCTTGTGGACCAGGGGTTAAAACGACTCCCCGGATAGGCGAAGATCGTAGGTTCAAATCCCGCCACCTACAGTTTTTTCTAAATCCACTAATTTCAGTTGGTATAGTGCAGAGGCTAGCCAGGCTAGGGTTCCGACTTGGCACCCTGGTTCTTGGTTCGAGTCCAACACGTGCTGCATTTGTGCAATGTCTCCCACATAATGTGTAACAGCAAAGGCTTTCACGACCGGAGTCAAATGAAGAACCAGTAGAATCCGGGCTTCCATGAACTTCCAGAACTTCCATGGAAGTTCACTTTCAATTCGACCACGGCCCATCAGCCCGGATTCTACTGGTTCTTCAGTCTCCCACACAGTTTAGTTAGTTTTTACACACATTAGCACTGACTTGTAGTCACATGCCAGAGTCAAGTGACCCCCTTTTATTAGTTTTAAACTTAAATTGATGGGGGTAATATCCCCTAATAAATATCGTTTCTTAGGGAAATTTGTTTTAAGTGGTATAAAATAAATCTACAAATACATTATAATAGGATATCAAAAATATCCTATTGGTGAGATCGAGGTTTCTTCCTTGGCAAAGCAGCATTGTATTTTACACATGAGTTCGGATGATTTTGTCAAAAATAAAAACTACTTAACTTTCAATACATTATCTAATGCCAATACGCCTGTAAGGGGCAGGTTACATGCGAAGAAACTCGTACGCATTAACTAAGTGAATAATAAGCTAAAGATCTATAAAACCCTTATATGACCGATTGCAACATATGCGGCAAAAAGAAATCTGGAATCTTACCGCCAACAAACTACAAATATTAATATTCACCAACAGCATAGTAGGTGTTAAACCCAACAAAATACAATTTTACCGACAGACAATATAAATTATATAAGGTGTGTAAAAAAGGGAAGAAAACGAACCTCCCCGCCCCCCAGTAATTACCGCGGCAGCATTCAAGAGAACGACAGGATATAAAAGAAATAAAACAGACAAAAGCTGCAATCACAAAACGGGAGACGAACGCGAGAGAGAAAAAAAAAACTGTAAATAGAGAGACAGCAGAGAAAAACCCAAGTGGGAGACAAATAATGAGGATTCAGTTGAGAACAATAAGGGGGAGGGGGGGGGAAGGAGAGACAAAAAAAATTAGACGGCAATATAAAAGCAATTATATAAGTTAATACCCTTGCAAATGAAGGCAGCAACAACAGCATTAATGGCTACTCGCCCACCCAGAGCTCCTTCAATTTCGAAATCCTTGTTACCCCCGACGTTAGGAGGTTAATAGGGCGAAATATTACGGTAAGGGGTTGTGGGACACCTTCGTTAAGCTAACCACCCTTAGCGTTTCAAAATTCAGTTGATTGTAGGCACTTGTATAAAAATTGTAGCAATTTTGCGGACTTTTTTGTCGCGGCTATGCTTGTAATTAAAAATGATGAGGTTCTGTTTTTGTGAGATCACCGCTAGTAGAGCTTCCCGCCAATTTTCAAATGCCCCCATTGAACCGAACCATTGTTTTTACTTGTCAATTTATGTAATGTTGTTTGTATGTCTGTAGCTTGACGATGGCCTAGTGCCGAAACCAGTCGCTTTTAATTTATTTTAGTAATCCAAAGCTATAAAGCTATTTTATTGACTATGACGAAGTATTACAAAGTGAATGTGGAAAATATTAATGATATAAGTTATTAAGATAATAATAATAATAAGGAAATAATTTTTAATCTTAACCTGGGATTAAAAATGTAAACAAGATAATTTTACTATGGAAAGTCTTATTCAAAATTGTCTTGCCTACTCTTTTAGCCCCGGGAATTAGTTGATACTAACCGGCAGTTCTGACAGTTAAGTAAAGGGGTTAAGTAAGCTTATTTCATTGTACTGATTTTACTTAATAGCTCAGTTTTAGAATTATTGAAAAATACTTTTGTATCAAAATATAAAACAAATAGTAAAAATTGGTTGTTTGTCGGTTTACGGATGATAGTTTAACGTGACAACGCCTAAATTAACTTAAACTTAATTAACTAATTAACTTAAATAATATATGGCTGGAAAGAGAAAAAAATGTGGAAAAGCCCTTAAAAGCCCTTAAGTAGTTTGAATTTTTTAAATAGATAATAAAGCGGCCGAAAGAGGCCTGTTTTTGTTTAAAATCGTGCGCACCCCAAAGCCAAACCCCTTGCTTGATCACCACAAATATAGCATGGCCTGAAAGAAGAAGAATAGATGAATACATGGGTATAATTGAAATTAAGATAGGTCTTCCACATCAGCCCAAAAATTGCTTTAAACCCGCCCATACCATGGAAATGGGATTGCTGGAAATTCGTCATTTTGTGTTCCACTCGTGTTTAAGGGGTGAAGGGGTGAATTTGAAACTATGTATTTATACTCGTTTGAAATCTTAAATTATACTGCTTCTAATGAGACATTCAAAATTCATTTCGGTGGAATTTTTTTACCCTATGCATGTCATTGGAATAGTACCTTTTGAACCGGTTTTCCGCCGAAACACGGATGGCTTATACAGTCACCTGAGCCTGAATGAAGGAACGGATAGTAAAACTGAATATATTTCTGGAAAGAGTATGAAATGTAGAAAAGAACTAAAGTAGTTTGAAGTTGCCAAATTGATACTAACACCCCCAAAAACGCGGCCGAAAAAGGCCTATTTTCAATTAAAATCGGCAAATTCGGGCCAAATTTGGGCGCAGCTCCTCAAGTTTCCACCCCCCAAAGTCGAGCCCCTTGCCCTATCACGACAAATATAGCATGGCCTGAAAGAGGAAGAATAGACAAAGACATGGGTATAATGTAAATTGAGATAGACCTTCTACATCTGCCCAAAAAGTTGCTTTAAACTCGCGTTACCGACCCGCGTTACACACCCTGAATGAATGAATGTATTAAATATAGAACAATTTAAATACAATAATTGTAAAGCCCCACATGGAGACCTATAACAATTTACCCTACTCTAAAACTAAATAAAAAGAAAAAAAATCAATTAGACTTAAAACCCTTGTTAGTGCCCCGCGTTACACTTTTTCGTACATGCACCTAGTATTCCAGCCAGAGCTCATCGATTTATTAGACGTTGTCACGTCAAAAAATTCTGCCCTGTTAGCGAGATGAAAAAATAACTTTGGCCGCATAGAGTCGACATTACGAACTCTGTGCGTTGTCTGGCATATTCAGTACAAGTCTAAAAAGTCAGCGAATAGTAAGCAATATACCATCAATCAGCAAAACCCAGGAGCACGGCGAGCTATTTTGGAAAGAAGCGTTCGCTCTCTCTTATCGGGCGCAGTTATATGGTCTTCATTTCCATAGGTGACTCCATTTATATTCAGCTGCAAGTGACGGCGCGGAAATTCCTATATGCTCTCTGAAGGGGTCTCAAATAGGAGAGAAGGTTCATTCGAAAAATCTATCCCACTATCATTGAATACCTCTACACAGTGTATCGATAACTACTGAGACAACATAGAGTCTCACAAGCGTGGCCTCGCGCCCTTAAATTTAAAAAAAAAAAAAAAACAGTGTATCGAGAGAAACTAATAGTACATACTGCACAAGACTCTAAAATAACTTACATGATCGTTGATTAACCTGCAGTAACATGAAATACAGGAACAAAACTAAATGAATAATTACTTTTGTTATATTACTAAGCCTACCTAGCGGAGTTAGGGCTGAAAAGCCCTCTCTGAAACTCAACTAGTAAGGCCTGGGACCACCTGCTTTACATGCCCTCCGAAGCATGGCCAAGTAGCAAGTGTGGGACTCGAACCAACAACTTTTCGGGTGAAAGTCAGAGTCCGTACCACTTACTTACTTAACGTGTTCTAACGTGTCCGTACCACTAGTCTACATGTCCTGAACATATACTAATGGACACTTTACCCGTGGTTTATAGTAAAAACAAACAACGTAGAAACAAACCATAGGACAATTGGAGCCCCCACTTTCCATTTCTGCACAACGTGAAACATCAATTGCCATAATTGAGGTGTCATAAACTATTCCTCTGAGCGTTGATGTACATTCTGTGGCCGCCACTAACACCAAAAGTTTTTGAACTCAATTTACAAAAAAATAGCAGTCACTGAGGATGCCAGGTCGAAGGAGTTCCAAAATTGTCATCTACTGAAGAGTGTTGAGGAGGTTGTGAAGCAGGAGAAGAGGAAGACCAAAGATGACCCTGTCGCGAAAGATCCACGCAGGTATAGCCCAACTCACACTCACACACACGGACGCCTTAGATAGAAGGCTGTGGAGGTGCCAGCGCCGTACCGCCGAACTCCCTTAGGGGATAAGGCGCGGAAAAAGTAAAAGTAACAGTAAGATCACTGTCAGTAACGGTCAAATACTTGAGGAGGCTGTTTACAAGCATGGCCAACTCCAAGTTGTAGAATTTTTCAGGAGAGCGGATTTACTGTAGAAAATTGCATTAAGTTTATAGCTCATCCTAGACTTCTCAGCGCTTCTGTGCGCAATCTGGCTGCTTTTGTCACTTTATTTTACAACGTGCAGATGGACATTAAAATTTTCTGCAAGGTCGGACCAAAACCCCATTTTTTTGTTGAAAAAAATTGAGTTGGCCACGTTTGTAACCAAGCTCCTAACTTATACGTGAATACCAAAATGTAGAGGAATATTTTTTTGTACTTAATGACATCTCATTTATAGCTCAACGGTCGAGACTTCCAATGAAATTTGATTTTTGTACAACCGCATGGTCGCTTCCCCTCCGGACATAAGAAACAGTCATCCAAGGGAACAGATGGATTTACAGAATTCATATGTCCGTTCTCCTGTTGAAGGATCTCTATTCGTTTTCCATGTATATATTTGATATCCAGAAAAGCGCAAGAAAGAGCGCCCGGAATCGAATTTTCCCTGGGTCAATTTATCTTAGGGAACGGTGAGTACTTTTGGAGGGTTTAAGAAAAGCGAGAAGTTATGCAGTCAAATAGCTTCCTGTTCTCCTTTACCTATTTTATACCGAATTACAGAGTCTCTCAACAATACAGGAAAAATATTGTCTTATAAGGAAAGCTACCACCAACTTTATAGGCTTTCCTATGGTCTGAAGGATTCTAATGATTTTGTTTATGTATTGTTTCTGAGAAAAAGCTGGAAATTTTGAGATTTTTCCTGTAAAATTCGAATATTATGTATATATAATACACCCGCAAGGTTTCTCCCATCCAACCCTATATTTTCTGGTCATGTATCGGAGGTCCCGGAACATCTTAGTTGAGAGTAAGAAAGAGCTTTATAGCCCTGGCCCATAGCCTTTACTCCGCCCAGACAAAGGACAAACAATGGAACACCTAGAATTACAAAGGCTTTCAGGGCCGGAGTTAAGTGACGAAGCTGTAAAATCCGTACGCGTACGCTGTCAGAACAACCACGGTCTATCATCCCGGATTATATTCCTTCGTCAATGGAACACCTACCGCAATCCCCCAAGGGCCCCAAGTGGCAGCACATTCCTAGTAGCACGGAAGTCGAAAATTCTATTCCAAATAGCATAGCTTCACATGGCCCACCTACTATTGTCTCATTTGAAGTAGTAGCAGTTGTAAAATTAAAAAAATTGTCTTTTAATTACTAGTTGCACTGTAGTCGAAAATTCTATTTCAAATAGCATAGATTCACATGGCCCTCTGGCTATATTCTCATTTGAAGTAGAAGCAGTTGTGAAATTAGTCCTTTAATTCCTAGTTGCACTGGAATCGAAAATACTATTTCAAATAGCATAGCTCCACATGGCCCTCCTACTATTGTCTAATTTGAAGTAGTAGCAGTTGAAAAAATTTGTCTTTTAATTCCTAGTTGCACTTCAGTCGAAATTTCTATTCCAAACAGCATTGCTTCACATCGCCCTCCGGCTATATTCTCATTTGAAGTAGAAGCAGTTGTAAAATTAGTCCTTTAATTCCTAGTTGCACTGGAATCGAATACTATTTCAAATAGCATAGCTGCACATGGCCCTCCTACTATTGTCTAATTTGAAGTAGTAGCAGTTGAAAAATTTGTCTTTTAATTCCTAGTTGCACGGCAGTCGAAATTTCTATTCCAAACAGCATTGCTTCACACCGCCCTCCGGCTATATTCTCATTTGAAGTAGAAGCAGTTGTAAAATTAGTCCTTTAATTCCTAGTTGCACTGGAATCGAAAATACTATTTCAAATAGCATAGCTGCACATGGCCCTCCTCCTATTGTCTCATTTGAAGTAGTAGCAGTTGTAAAAGTTGTCTTTTAATTCCTAATTGCACGGCAGTCGAAATTTCTATTCCACATAGCATAGCTTCACCTGAAATCAGTGGAATCTCTTGGAGAATTACATTAAGAGAACAACGTTTAGTGACAGCGTGTTGTGTCTATGGTACAAGAAGCATATGGATGCCATATGCGGCGAGGAATCACCCCCTGCCCTCCGTGTATTTTTAAAAGTCTGGGGAGGCACTCTATATACAGGCAGTGCCGCAATAAGTCCACAGGCTCATTCATACTCTCTCACATACAGTTATTTACTGTACTTTACTGTTTTTCTTATATTTACCTTTATCTTGTCGTGTGGTGCTGACTATCGAAAAGAAGAGAGAGAGCGGCTGCAAGATGCTATTAGGGTTTAAGTGTATATTTGAGGAGCTTGGTTACAAACGTGGCCAACTCCATTTTTTCCAACCTTTTTGATCCAACCTTGCAGAAAATTGTAATGTCCATCAGCACGTTGTAAAATAAAGTGACAAAAGCGGCCGGATTGCGCACAGAAGCGCTGAGATGTCTAGGGTTAGCTATAAACTTAATGTGATTTTCAACAGAAAATCCGCTTTGGAGTTGGCCATGTTTGTAAACAGCCCCCTCATTTATGGTGTATTATATTGTACGTGGATTAATCATAAATTCAATAGTTTGGTTTAGCCTTTCAGATCAAATAGAACATAACATTTAGTGGAAATGGCCCGATAGAGGCTGCCAATCCTGGGAAAATAGACCATAACAGCCGTACGAAAATCATTTTGACCCAATTTTAATGTGACCAACGATTTAGCCTATTTTCACCCATTACAAATAAAAAAAATATTGAAATTGTATAAATTTAACTCTACTACTTCATCAGAAACTTTCTTCTCCTTTCAACAAAAAGTCACACCGATTGGTCACAGTTATAAAACTCTTAAGAATGTACAAAAAACTGAGAGTATTAGGTGCGAGGATTTAAAAAAGAAAATAAGTAATGGCATTTACCTGATTAGATAGCCTACCCTGGTGCAAAACAAACTCGTAGATTGTATTTAGTTTTGGCGAAACTACAAAAATACTGTAGCCTATGTTTACCCGAGAAAAACCCTAAAATATCAAAAAGTCTTAAAGTCTCAAACATTCCCGAATAGAAAACTAACCTAGTTAAGTAAATCAAAAGAAGGGAGAGTTGCGCTCGACATAAAATATAAAGAGAAGATCAAGAAACCTTCCAGCCGAGAGGAGGGAGGAACATGAAAAAAGAAAAATATATGAAAAGAGAAATTGGGGGTGGGGACGGGAGAGAGGGGGGGGGGGCACGTCCAGAAAACTGCCCTGAATACGAATCTAACGAACGTAGAGC
Source organism: Psococerastis gibbosa (assembly GCA_963971405.1). Classification (NCBI taxonomy): domain Eukaryota; kingdom Metazoa; phylum Arthropoda; class Insecta; order Psocodea; family Psocidae; genus Psococerastis; species Psococerastis gibbosa. Next base: position 47,614,995 of record OZ020486.1, on the reverse strand, counting down.
TATGCTAAAAAGAAAAATCCCCAACTTTGCAAATTAAAATCAGTCTTGTTCAACGCAAACTTTGTTTTTGCTACGGAAAATCCATCAAATCACGTTGGGACAATTGCCCACCATAGGAACAAGTTGCTACCCCCCCCTCCCTCCCCACCCCGCAGTTGCCCCCATCACTCATTAAGAAAAGCCTTAATTATTCACAAAACTCGCCTTAAAAAACTTTGCCATTTTTGTTTCTGTTCGAGTCTCTTCGCGGGAAATCTCGCCAAGTCTGAGCCTGATTACAAAGCTTTCCTCGGCGAGGGAAAATTTACCAAGTTTTTGGGGGACTACGGATTTTCCCCAGTGAAAGATTTATTTTAAAAGATTTTTCTGCTTTTTTAGGGGGGGGGGGGAGGGGTAAAGTCTTTCTTTTCTTGAGTTTTTTTTTTATCCATATAAAATCGTCGCAATCTGTTATAAAGTATTTAAGTAGTTTTTAAAATGTTTAGTAATCTGTTATGAGCTTAGAATGGGACTGGTGTTGCATATTTGTATATAAGATAAGGTAAGATACTCTACGATACTCAGTTGTCTTTTATATATGTTACTCCTGCAGAAATTCGGCTATGCAACAGTGCTAAAACTAGGGTATTTATACTATAGGAACAATGTTGTTGTTTCTAACGCCTGCTTTCAGCATTTCTGCTTTAAGCAACCCTGTCAGCCTGGCGGGGGGAGTGAGTCTGTTTGTTAACTTAAGGCACCCTAAGGGCAGACTTTCACCTCGGGGAAAGGGGAGTTGACTAACAGGGTGGACCTCCTGATTATAGTGGATTCCGAACCACTTGGGGAACATGGTAAAGTCACACAATTAAATCGGAGGTGACCAGGACTCGACTTATACTGCCTAAGCGCGTTATCATGTCCCACCAGGTTCCCCTGCCAACGCTGTGCACACTACCAAGTTGCCGCAGTTTGAAACATGCTCTGCTCTAATGGAATCAACATGGTAAGGCCGGTTTCGGCTATGCAACAGTGCTAAAACTAGGGTATTTACACTATAGGAAAAATGACTAATATACGTTTATTTTACCATTTTGAAATTACTGTGCCTATTTTAATTTATAGTAAGATAATTTATTTTGAGTTTTCTATTTTGGTAAAAAGAAAGCTCCCCCATTATTTGCATCCTTGAAGCTTATGTTTGTCTTACGTTTCAGCTGCTTGCATGTGATGGCTTTGCTTTTGCTTGGTAGTGGTTGGGGCGTGATGCAGGCTGAGACTGAGACCTTGCCGTGGTATGGGGGCTTAGCCTGTATGAGGGGCTGACTTCATTAGGAGGCAGTCGCTTGTCCAGGTGACTAACGAGATGCAACGCCTACGTCTGCCCCGCGTAGGTGAAACGGGGACTGAGGAGGAAGACAAGGCTGGTGATTGAGGTGAAGGCCTACCTGCGGGAGGTTGGAACCAACACATCTCTTTGCATGTCGGAGTCCGAGGTGAACCGCGGTTTGAAAGTGGCCGACTCAAACTAGGGGTCTTCATCCCCTAGTTCTGCTGGGGGGTGGAGTGGCAAGTTCGGCTGCTGCGAGTAGGTCTACAGAAGGTGGAATAACCCAGAATTGGTTCGATTCTGGGAAGGTCCGCTGGATGGACGGCTGAGGAGCAGCAGCCGGGCTACGGAGTGCTCGGGATGCGGGAAGACAAGTGTCTGGCTTTATGCCTCATCAAGGCTGGTGAGAACGCGGAACGAGACCCTAGAAGGGGCAAAAACCCTCAACTACATGAAATATGGATCAAACAAAAGAACCTATATGTTTCAGGGATGCTCCTATGGAGCAGGGCCCTTCAAATAGAGTGGAAGACGTGGAAGCTTCTCTGGAACAGGCCTCGTCTTCTTTGTCTTATTCTTTTCCCCAGGTCATGCTGACGGAGGGGGCACCGGAAGCTCTGACAGAGCAGGCCGGTATTTCCACCCAGGCCGACATGGCGGAGGGAGGAACTACCCTGGAGGGGAACAAGGAGATAGAAGAGGACCTGAGTAAGGCCGCCTCTGGACTCCGACTAAAAGGGACGCCCAGGAGAGACTCTGCGTGGCATAAGGCTAATTTCGAGAGAAGAAAATAAGCCAAAATTGCAGCAGGGACCTGGACTTCCGGGAAACCAAAAAAGGCAGCTGGAGCTGAAAAGGTAGCCACTTCGGTGGCGGGACCTACAGCGAAAGCAGAGCCTATGGAAACGCCTCTGAAAAGGCAAAGGTCGGAAGGCAGTACGCCAAGTTCCGGAACCAAGGCACAGGTGAAGAGGCGGAAAAACATAGATGACGTGAGACCGGGAAACCCAGGACTTAGTAAGGTCGGAGGGCTATTCCCGGAGAAGCTCACGACTGTTAAAATGGCAGTAACATTTGCTGAGTTCCCCGACAGACGTCTGACAGGAGACGAGAGCGAGGAACTCATAATGTTGCTGACAGCAAAACTGCAGCTAATGAGCAATGGCTTAATGCCGTGCTTCAGTGAGCAGTACCGAGTTGACGGGGGGGGCGCTGGTTCTATACTGTGCGAATAAGGAAACCAAAGCTTGGCTTGAGCAGGTGGTTTCCGAATCCAGCCCCTGGAATGGCAACTCCCTACAAGTGGGAGAAGCGAACAAAGTCCTTAATAGGACAAGAGCCATCACCAGGCTAGCAATGCCTTATAGCAAGATGCGTATGGTAGATGTGCTTAAACAGCTGCATGCTCACAACCCGAAGGTCCAATGCAAGGAATGACGGGTAGTAAATCATCAGCTTGAAGACGACGGGAAGACTGCGACGGTGGTGCTTTCCCTCAGTGAGACTGAGATGAATGAGCTCAGGGGGCATAACTTGCGCTTAAGTTTGGGCCTTGGAGTCATTTGTTTCAGGGTCGTCGATAAGAAGCAGCCTGGAGATGGAAGGAAAGATTAAGATCATCCAAGCCAATCTCCAGCATAAGAAAACCGCCTCGGCGAACCTAGCCAGGATGCTAAGGGCAGGTCAATACGACGTAGCCCTTATTCAAGAACCCTGGGTGGTACAGGGGAAGGTGTCCGGACTGGCTGAATCCAATGGTAAGTTGTTATATGACACTACAAATAAAAGGCCCAGAGCGGGCATTATTGTAAGCAAGAAACTAAACTTTCTCTTGTTGCAGGAATTTTGCTCGAGGGACCTTATTTGTGTCAGACTCGTAGTAAAGATACAGGGTGGTCCAAAAGAAATACTCTTGGCATCTGCGTATCTTCCATATGATTCGCCCACTCTACCTCCAACGGAAGAAGTGGAAAAACTCATTGGTGAAGTTAACAAGAATGGTGAACACCTGATCTTGGGTACAGACGCCAATGCACATCACACAATATGGGGGAGCACAAACTGCAATGACAGAGGTGAGTCCCTATTTGACCATATACTGCAGGCTGATCTCAATATTTTAAATAAGGGGAATAGGCCTACATTTATAACAAAGACTAGAAGGGAAGTGTTGGATATCACTGTGTGTACACAACACACTTCTAGGTACATCTCAGGGTGGCAAGTGCTGCTGGAGCCATCACTGGCAGACCATCAGCACATAGCCTTTACCCTTGAGGAACCTGACATTGAAAGGCAAGTATTCAGAAATCCCAGGAAAACCGACTGGTCAGGATACCGGGAAGATCTGAGAAATGCAGTGAGAGATATTAACTGTCAAACGAGGGGTACAGTGGAATTGGACGAGGCGGTGGAGCTCATCGAGCAGACCATCTTATCCTCGTACAACAGAAACTGCCCCGTAATCGAAAAAAACATCAAAAAAAGTACGAAGTGGTGGAATAACGAATTAGCAAAAATGAAGACTGAGGTACGTAAGTTATTCAAGACCTCAGCAAAAGTTGGTAAGTGGGAAGCTTATCATAGCAGACTCACAGAGTACAACAAAGCTATTCGGAAAGCAAAACGGAAAACATGGAGAAGCTTCTGCGAAAAAGTTGAAAATACAGCAGAAACAGCTAGACTCCATAAAATACTGAAATCCACCCACACTAACCCCGTGGGAACTCTGGAAAATTCTGATGGCAAGTTTACTCGGACAGGGGAGGAGACACTGGAAAAACTTTTAGGGTGTCACTTCCCCGGTTCGGTGAAATGCGACAACAGCAGCACATCAGAAGACAATAAAGCCCGAAGGGCTGATTGGAACTGTGCCAAAAGGCTGATAAAACCGGGACAGGTGGGCTGGTCCATCAGCACTTTTGAGCCATGCAAGGCTCCAGGTCCGAATGGGATTTTTCCCCTCCTTCTTCAGGAGGGGAAAGAGATCCTCACCCCGGCATTGACAACCATCTATCAGGCCAGTGTAGCGCTTGGACATGTTCCTAAGTCGTGGACAATGGCTAAGGTAGTATTTATACCTAAACCTGGAAAGGCGAACTACGCCCAGGCCAGGTCATACAGGCCGATATGTCTCAGTTCTTTTCTATTAAAAGCTCTAGAGAAAATCCTGGATAAACATATCCGGGAAAAAATACGCACTAACGCTGGTTTGCATAGTTCTCAGTATGCGTACCGCCCTGGCAGATCCTCTGAGACTGCATTGCATCAACTGGTGAGCAGACTGGAGGAAAGCCTGGACAATGGGGAGATTGCACTGGCAGCGTTTTTGGACATTGAGGCGGCTTTCTCCAACGCGGGACATGACTCCATGGTAAGGGCGTTGGAGAGAGTTGGCGTAAATGCAACTGTGTGTAGATGGATCAGATCCATGCTTAGCAATAGGAAGATTCTAGCATCCCTATCTGATGAGAAGGTGATGGTAAGGGCCACCAGGGGTACGGCACAGGGGGGGGGGGTTATCTCGCCCCTGTTGTGGAACCTTGTGGTGGACAAAATCATCACCAGACTCAATGAGGTGGGAGTGTACGCAGAAGGATATGCGGATGATTTGGCCATTGTGATTAGGGGTAAGTCCATGACGGTCATAACCGAGCTAATGCAAATGGCTTTTTCTGAAGTAGAAAAATGGTGCAAGGCTGAAAATCTGAGCATCAACCCATCCAAAATCTCGATGGTACCATTTACTCGAAAGAAGAATCTTGATGGGGGAAAGCTGCCTAAGCTTTTCAATCAAGTTGTAAAACTGGGGACGGAGGTTAAGTATCTAGGGGTTAACCTAGACAAAGGACTTACCTGGAATCCCCATATTACAAAAACTATTAACCGAGCTAAACAATTAATTTATGTTTGCAGACGGGCAATAGGCACAACGTGGGGAATCAGGCCCAAAATGGCAATGTGGATTTACACAATGGTCATTAGGCCGGTGATTACCTATGGAAGTGTAGTTTGGTGGACCAAGACTACACAGGTCACAGTGACAACCAAGTTGAATGGGCTCCAGAGGCTGGCCTGCCTCTGTATCACAGGAGCAATGTCAACTTCACCAGGGGATGTCCTGAATACTTTATTGAACCTGCCAACCCTGGGAGTCTTCATTGAAGCACAGGCCAGGATGGGCGCCTATAGATTGGAGCTGGAAGGCTGCTGGAGAAGCAAAAGGTCAGGCCACTCCAATATTACTAAAAGCATATCGGAAGACACGCTTTTAATGCCGTCAGACCGAATGACACCCCTGCTCTCATTCAGCAAACCATTTAACACTAGAATTCCAGCTAGAAAAGAATGGAATGCTGAAGAACATCAAACAGGGGACAATGACCTAGTCTGGTATACAGATGGGTCGAAAATGGAAAATGGGGCTGGAGGAGGAGTCTATGGGGAAACTGTAGACAAATCCATAGTCCTAAGCCTCGGCAAATATGCTACAGTCTTTCAGGCTGAGGTAGGGGCCATTATAAAATGCCTAGAGGAGTGTATGGAAATGGAAAGCAAGGGCAAAACCATTATTATCTATACAGACTCGCAGGCAGCGATTAAGGCTGTGGAGGCTATAAAGATCACATCAAAAATGGTGTGGCACTGCATCAACCTCCTAATAAAGGTGTGTCGGGAAAACTCAGTCTCGCTGATTTGGGTCCCGGCTCACTCGAACTTTGATGGGAATGAAAGAGCCGACGAGCTGGCTCGAAAAGGTGCAGAAACGCCATTCATTGGTGCAGAACCTAAGTATGGGATGGCTTATTGCCAGGCCCGTACTTCTGTACAAAAATGGGTGCAGAGAAAAACTGCAGAGGAATGGAAGAAAGTCCCGGAAAGCAGATTTGCTAAGAAGGTTATTCCGGGTCCTAGTAAAAAGCTCACCGATCAGCTTCTCTCTTTAAGTAGAGAGCAAGCTAGAAGGGTGGTTGGCACGCTTACGGGCCACGGCCACTTCAACAAACACATGCATAGGGTTGGCGTGAAAAACGACAGTAGATGCAGACTGTGTGAAGTTGAAGAAGAAACAGCTGAACACATTCTCTTTGAATGTGAAGCGCTGGGAAAAACTCGATACCAAACTCTTGGCCACCTTAGGTCTGAAGAGGAAACCATCCGATCTAATCCCATCACAAAAACACTAGAATTTATCAAAAAGACTGGTGTTATAAGATGGGCGTAGACGGCAAACGTGGAAGCAAAAGACCTTCTAGGTCGACGCTTATAGGAACTCAAACGAGTAGGCCCCACGAAGGTAAAAAAAAAAAAAAAAAAAAAAAAAAAAAAAAAAAAAAAAAAAAAAAAAAGCTTCGATAACGCTGGATAATTTCAAAATGTTACATCATAAGTTTTATATTCAATTTTGTTTTCTTTCAAATTCAAGTTACTCCTTATGTTCTTACTACGGCTGCAGGTCAGTATGATAAAGGAGTATACACAAAAAAGGGGATCTGAGAAATAATATGTCGTGGCGACTTATTTCTGGAAAATAAGGTGATGCCTGAAGAGACATAAAAACGCATGTCGAGCTGTAGCGCCACATGAATAGAATATACTATAGAATAGAATTAGAATTGAATTTTCTATTACAACACGCGGCTATTCGCCTTTATGTGTATAAATAAAGCAACAACCAAAACTGTGATCTTCCTACTATAATTTATTGCTTTCTGTGCTTGAAGAACTAATAATAAAATTACAAATATATATATAATATAAATAACTAATAATTCATTAATACTAAGAATTAATAGAACAAAGTAAGTTAGTGTGACCACTTTTACGATATACTGTAGAACTAGATTAAATAGTACTTAATAACTATCTAAACTGTGTACAAATGGATCTAGAACTACTAGTAGATGTTATTCAAGATACAGATAAATCTACATATTGGTTGATGGTATATTACATCATGAAGATAAACAAAGAAGAAGAGGTAGAAGATAATCAGTTAACTAGAAAATGGTTCCAAAAATAAAATCCAAAAAAGCACAATACGTATTTCGAACGCAAAAAAAATAATAAAGTCATAAATCAACAGACCAGCCAAAAGAAAGGTTAAAGAGACAAATTCAGAAGATATTCCGAGGAGAATGCATTGTAATACCTCCCCCTCCCCAACGAATTTTTGAGAATAATAATAAAAGAAACTGTCATTCCCAACAGACGAAACCATGAATAATTCCAACTCAAAAAAACAAGATATATCATTATACCAGGCAAAATAAGACTTAATCAGAGAAACCTAAGCCAGTTTCTGAGTCATAACCCAAATTATAGGAACATTACGGGGTAAAGGGGGGTTTCTTTAGAATTATTAGTGGTGTGGGGGGGGGGGGGGTTCGTGGAGACAGCACAAATAAGTGGGGTAGGAGGGTGTTATTATCCTTAGCTGCTTCTTTGGCAAAGCCAAAAGGCTGGGTTCCAAGAATTTGCATTGCTGGAAGGCCTGCTGAAAGGTTGTTAACGGTTTCACAGGTCGCAACCGGTTTTGGGATTATTGCATTTTGAAATTGAATACAAAATACAGTCATCGAAGTTCCCTGTCTAGCAATACGAACCTTGTCAACAAGAGCATATAATATGTACAATATAATATGGTACAATAGAAAGAGTTAAACAAGTTAAAAATGTATCCCTTGAAAGTTTCGAACGCAAAATGTCCAGGGATTAAAATCAGAGTCGTTACCACAGGACTACCGAACAAATGTAGAGTGTATGCAGATGGGTATAGATTGGATTGTTAAAACAGACAGTGAGTGGAACAAGGCCATTAAGAACGGCGTATCGAGTATAGTCAAGGGCCCTTATACCACCCAAATCATTCGCTAACTGTATACAGTACATTCCACCATTACCGCCATCTCCACGTTCATTTCAATGTAAGCGATGTCAAGGGTTTCGCTGGGTTAAAATGAATTCGTTCATTCATGAATTCATTCTAATTCAATTATTTGAGTTTTAATTTTCTGTACCTATCTTTCAACGCAAGATAAAGCTTCACTCCTCATTGGGACTTGGTTTTTAAATAAGGCTACCAGACTTCAAAGCCGGACATGAGCCAAAATTTTTGGACTAAGATTCCTGCAGAACACTGGTTATACCGGCATCATAAAAAAATAAAAAAAATATTACACGTTCTCATTTCTCAACGTTTACTGGACCATTAGTAAGTAGGCACGTACTCATAATGCTTAGGCATTAAATAAATAGACATGTTATTCGTATTTTGTAGTTATGGCTCAATTATACAAAAAAGGTTTCTGACATCTCCTAAGGCCCTCAAATGAAACAATTTTCTCAAAAGCCGGCCAGTTTCAGGATTTTTTAAAATTCTGGGGACTCCGGACAGGGCACCTGGAAAGCGGAACTGTCCGTACTAAATCCGGACACCTGAAGTCTGATCGAGGCGTTTATAATACCGGGGTTAAATAAATACCCTAGGATTATAACTGTTAACAAACAAATTTCGAATAGCACTTTCCATTATAAAATTATCTTGTTTACCAGTGGATTAAATAAATACCGGTATTATAAACGCCCCGATCAGGCTGCAGGTAGCCTTATTTTGAAATACTGTATAGCAGTAAATAAATATAAATATATAAATCGTTTACTTCATGAAAATATGCCTAGAACAAAAGTTCTCTGAGAAACCAAGCATTACATCGTTGGTTCCGGCAAGATTTAGGCATAAAAAAAGTAGCAGTTGCTTCCTCAACTTATTTTTTTACAGATAAGATCGAGAAAAATCCATACTTGCTTGGCCGTGACCAGGGGGGTGGTCCAAGGGGTCCGGACCCCCTTCGAAATAAAAGGGCTTTTCACAAATTTAATTTAATTTTATATTTTAGTGGTGCAATTTATCATTTTATATAAACCTGTATTGTTGGAATTGGAATAAATTTATTTGAATTTGAACACTGGATAGAATTGAATTTCAATAATGAAACACGTAAAAATTTTTTTTGGACTCCCCGAAATTAAAAACCTGGACACGGCCTTGCGATACTTGTACTAACGCATTACATCCCATTTATTCCTACCATATGTAGTAGGTATCATATTACATCGTACACACCTGCTTATTTTAGTTAATGGACTTGTCTTAACGAAAAATTCAATACTTTAAGATAAGGGAAATCGAAGAAGCCGAAAATACATCCGCAGGACAACTATTAACCAAAAGTTAATTTAAAAAAGTCAGTCATTGTTAAAATTAACTTTGTATAGTTTTACGAATAAAATTAAATTAAAAATTCACAACCGGTTTCGGCTCACGCCATCGTCAAGTGCGATTGAAAAAGGATAAAACAAATTTTATTTTATTCGTAAAACTACACAAAGTTCATTTTAACAATGAATGACAGCAACTTTTACAAAGTTACTAAGGAGACTATTATGTTTAAAAAAGTCAGTGTTACATACTCCATATAATACTGCAATAATATAGCTACTCATCATAACTTCCTATTAACCTAATACAAAAATAGAAAAGCATGAACTGGTTCACTCAAACCGGTTCATTTCTAAATTTCTGGAACCTACTTATACAAAGGATGGGCATACTTGGCCAGTATCCAAAGTTTCCCTCATTTGAAGCCTTTTCTGCCTTGCAAAACCCCTCCAGAAATTTTTTTGGCTTTCCTTCTCGAATAAGACAATGAAAGTGGCGCTATCTCGCTGATGAATGATGTACTGTTTAATTTCGTTTAGTTTACCCAGACGTTGATTTGTTCGAGTTCTTTATTTTAGTTTTATCGCTCCCTACCCGCCACTTCCCTTTTGTTGCTTTTGTACTCCCTTTTGTACATTTTGAATTTGAGACTACAGCCAATGGCCTTACCAAGTTGAATACACGAGAGCAGAGCGTGTTTCAAACAGCGGCAAACCTGGTAGTGAGCACAGCGTTGGCAGGGGAACATGGTGGGACACGATAACGTGCTGAGACTATACCAGTCAGTCTACGTGCGTGGCGAGTCCTGGTCACCTCCGAATTAATCGTGTGGCTTTACTATGTTCCCCAAGTGGTTCGGAATCCACTATAATCAGGAGGTCCACCCTGTCAGTCAACTCCCTTTCTCCCCGAGGTGAAGGAGTCTTCCAATAGGGTGCCTCAAGTTAATAGACAGACTCACTTCTCCCGCCAGGCTTACATGGTTGCTTAATGCAGTAATGCTGAAAGCAGGCGTTATAAAAAATAAAATAAATAAGTGCATTTAATTGATTTGTTTATAAAGTTCCGAACGGTAAGAACGATGACTAGCTAGAGTTCAACATAGAGAGATGGGACATTCGCTTCCCGCCAAAAATACAAACACATTATATAATTTCTGGCGCCACGTCTCCTATACCCAGCCATTGAAAAAAAAAAACACCAGGTAGCCCTAGGATTACAAGAAGATTTTTGTCGCGCTCAAATGTCACATCTCTCCAACAAAGAACTCAAGGCTTAGTTATTTGCGTTCAACTCCCCGGAGTGCGCAAATTTTAAGTGACAATCGCAGGGGGGAAAAACCTTACGGGTGTAAAAAAATCTACAAAAAGGCTTCGTGGGAATCCTCTGAGTTGCTCTGAACTAATTCTAACAGTTTTTTAGAACATACTTTCCAGTTGTACTTGTCAGCTATCTTCTTCACTGCAAGTTACCCCGTCTCCCCTGCCCCACCCGCTAATTGGAACGCCTGCCAGATTCTCCGTGCCTGTGCCAAACCATAGAGATATCGAACGCTTACTTTTTTTTTACCCCCGTTAGCAGTAAGTGGTCTCGCGGGATGGGGGGGGGGGGGCGGAGGAGGTCCGTGAGAGGACTGGCAATGACCTGCAAGGTGCTGATTGTGCACGTCTCCCTCCCTCCTCTAAATTACTGGCCTTCCCATACAAACTATCCCCACTCCGGCAAACCCCCACCCTTCTTTCTTGTCTCCACTCTTTCGATTTATTCAGTGTGATAAAGAATTATCAACTGAATCATCATATTTGACTCGTATCTATACTTGGTTAAGTCATGCTTTCGCCTGTTACATTACCTCAATGGTAAGCTTGTCTCAGCTTGTCTATAATCGCTTGTAGCCGGCACAGGTTGACATCAAGTACGTATACCAGTTTGCCAATGGCCAAAATTACATACGGGAACAATACAAATAACGTTCGAAATCCATTTTGGCATTGGACAAGCCAGTATAAGTAGTCTTAAAAAGTCCTTCAAGACATTATTTTTATTATTATCATATAGATAGAGTATCAGGCCAAATTCTTCAAGACATTATTTTTATTATTATCATATAGATAGAGTATCAGGCCAAGCCTGGAGAAGGGGGAACCGCGGTAAAGTGGCCCTGTAAGGCACAGATCGTGGGTTCGAGCCGCGTCGGGCCCCAGGTTTATCTTGATAGGTACTCTATTTATGGGCATGGTGCTTAGGAATGCTTTTTCAGGTTTGCCACTATTACTGTGTTGTATCGCATTATATTGGCCGGCCCATTCTTGACTATGCAATCGTCCAATTCAGTGCTATGGGATAGGGAAACTCGAAATCTCAATTTAACCCTAGAACAATTATTTACCAAGGAACTTAATTATTAGTTACTAAGCCACAAAGATGTGAGAATGGTCAAATTGAAAATTCGTAAAAAAATAAAGAAACCGCAGAGTATTCACCCAATTGAATTACTACAGGAAAACTACTTTATCTATATATTGTGTGCTTTGAGCAATAATATTCTAAGTGAAAAAATGTAAATTTACTGTGAGAACTTGTGTTTCTTATGAACTTATCTTCTAACACATTTCAAACTAGCACAATGACAGTGAGAGAGAACTACTTGATTTTGATGATACTTTGCCAATTTTACTTCATACTTTCTTGTTGATTACTTCATTGTATAATTTAACAGAAATACATATTTAAAAAAATATGTTAGTGGCTGCAGAAGGAGGAATTATTTAATAAGACCAGGTCACTATTTGTTTACAAAAATATTTTTTAATCTTAGCCTTAATTAAAAAAAAAAAAAAATGATTTTACTGTAATCTCACATGGAGTACTATTGCAGGTTACCATTATAGGTTCATAGTCTTAATATTGAGAATTCAGCTCTAAGACTTAAATCGTTGGCGATCAGATGACGGGGGAGGGGGGAAAAAGGTTAGGGAGGGGCGAGAGGGGAAAATTGGCAATACGCCAGCAATGGTAGACGATACGAGCCGGCTTTATCGAAAAAAGCCTTGGCTGCAATTAAAAGATTCCAGCAATAAATACAGCCAGTGGAATTCTTCTCAAATGTTTTTTTTTCTTTCAGAAAAGACAAGCCAATTGCTGACTTAGTGGTCAGAGCTGTTTATTCTTACAGTCGAAAGAATTTCAATTTTCGTTATTAGCCTACCACTTTGTTTCTATAAATAAATAAATATTGACTTTTGTTCTATTACTAAGCTCACTGTCGGTCAACTCCTCTTCTCTCCGAGGGGAGCGAGTCTGCCCTTAGGGTGCTTAAAGTTAATAAACAGACTCTCACTTCCCCTGCGAGGCTGACAGGGTTCCTTAATGCAGAAATGCTGAAAGCAGGCGATAGGAAAAAACGTTCTATTACTAAGCCAATCTAGCGGAGTTAGGGTTACAAAGCCCTCTCTTACACTCAACTAGGAAAGCCCAGGGCCACCAGCTTTACATGCCCTTCCAAGTATGGCTAGAAAATGTAGAAAGTGTGGGATTCGAACCAACAACCTTTCGGATGAAAGTCGGAGTCTGTACCACTACTCTACATGTCCTGTTTCTATTGTGTTGGTTAGTGCTGCACCCTTTGGCTTATGCTGTAACCCGGTTCTCCTCTTATTATAACCTGAGGTTTCATAGGATTAATTTAAGATTTCCTGCAGAAATATGAATATGCTACCTTGTAAGAGAATGGCCCATAAATACCCATTGATTTATAACAACAATATTGTAATATTTTTATTTATTTATTTAATGTATTATATTTTTGTCAGGGGGCGTAATCCAGATAGTAAATAAATGATAATGAAATTAGGAATTAATGAAATAAAATTATGCAATCACAGATATTGGAGGAATCAGTTGCGAGAATTTTTAAAACTAAATATAGTAGCTAGGGATGGACGACAGACGGTTTTAAATGTAACTTACTTACTTAATGGGTAGATGCACTGGCTAAAGAAGGAGCAAATACTGGCGAGTACAGTGTTATTTTGCTCCCGAAAGAGGAATTTTATAAGACCATAAAACAACACCATTTCCAGTTCTGGGTAAATGACTTTAATCCCAATACTTCTGGCTCTTTCTATATGTCTATTCTACCTCAACCGCTTAAAAACGAATGGTCTGCTAATGTGTCTGGCCCAACTCACCGCATTTATCAACCATTTCACGTCTGAGGACAAACCACGGACTCTCTGAGGCATATATCTATCACACCCTACGGGGCTCATATTCTCCTCTCTGCAGCCATTGCCTGGAGGGTGAAGGCACAATGCAGCATGTTATATTGGAATGCCCTGAATTCACCATAGCTAGAAACAAATTACTAGACCGCATCTTCCCCTTAATGACAGTCCTCCCTTTTAATTATGCTGTCGTGCCGCCGACCCCCCGTGAAGGGAAATGGCGCTGAAAAAGTAAAGTAAGTAAGTAACATAATCTCTGAAAATGACTCCTATCAAGCTGAATATGACTTTCTAAAGGAAATCCATGTAGAGTTTTAACCCCACCTACCCACCATGGCTGTATGTGAACCCATAATGCCAAAAAAAAACTTACTGGCACTGGAACAGAGTATAAAAATGCAAAACCCACACAGCCAAAAGTCGCATGGCTAAAAAAAGGATTACTGCCTAGCAAAACACAAGTTGTCACTTATCACCACGTTCTAGTTTTTATATTGTAGGAAATTTTAACTAGAGCAGCAAACAATTTTGCTAGTACTTCAGTATTAATTGTAACTAACAGTATAGCTTGGCATGACGCTGGAACACAGCATGAAAATGCACAAAACCGCACAGTCAAAAGTCGCTTAACTCAAAAAAGGATTAACGTGGTTAACTGAGAAGATTATAGGATAATTAATGTGGACAGATTTGCAGTCAGCAGTGCTGGCCTCGACACCACAACAGCAGTTGCTGCAGAAACAGCTGCCCCCAACACAAATTACCTTTATTTTCGTGTAGTGTACCCCCCACCCAAATGTGATATTACCGAGCAAGGTAGTCAAAGCGGGAATATCCATGTCCGGGTTGGTTATATACACTTATGTTATATACATATGTTTTATGCATATATGGGCCATCAAAATACTAGTATATAAATATACATATATATTGTATAGGTATAATCAAAAAAATTCACCGGGCTTTAATTTCGCGCAATTTCTATTTTTTCTTCTATTATTTTTCCTTGCCCGATATCCACGGACTTGATTACAATATTAAAAACAAAAATCGTCCGAAACCCAAAACTTTGTTCGTGTCGGATAGAGGACAGTATCAAGTTTTGTTCATTAAAAATTTCAAGTACCCTCGTTAACTTACGCGTTTTCAGTGCAAATTAGATCTTCGCCAGAAATATCTGTCGCAGAGCCGTCAAAAATATCTATTAAGAGGGTACAGCCCATAGGAAATTGGCAGCCTGAAATTTAATACTTTTTATTTTTTATTTAATTACATAAGCATGTTATTAAAGGTTTGGCTCATTAAAGTTGTAGAAGACTACTTCATGCATCATATAATAACATATTTTTAATTTTCGAAATTTAATTTTTTTCATAAACATGTTAATATTTTATAAACCATTGCTTTTCACGTATAATCGATTTTATAAAAAAAAACTGCAATTTCGAAAACTAAAAATACCTTATTATATGATGCATGAAGTAGTCTTCTACAACTTAAATGAGCCAAATCTTTAATAACTTACTTAGTTAATTAAATAAAAATTAAAAATATTAAATTTCAGGCTTCCAATTTCCTACCGGCTGTACACTTCTAAATTAGCAGAAATACTCCTCTTCATTCCTATGTATGACATGTGGCCGTTAGGCGGCTATTCCACCGACGTCGATTTTCAATGTGAATGTGTCATGACGTGGTATCAGACATCATTAATAAGCCTCTGCTATATTTTAAGGAAACTATTATGTAGATACTTAACTTATCTATTATAAATTAAGTTATAATATGGTAGAGACTTATTAATGATGTCTGCTACCACGTCATGACACACTCACATTCAAAATCCACGTCGGTGGAATAGCCGCCATACTGACACGAATAGCCACTGGCCACAGCTCCTTGGGACGAACATATAATAAAATTACACAATTTACATACAAAAAAAAAAAATTCATAGTGCAATTTTTAAAACAAATCAAATCTATACAAGATACTAAAAAAAAATGCTTCTGTTTGTCCTGGTATTTTTGACAGCCCTAAGATTGATATTAATGAGATATATGATTTTTATATACAGTATTTCAATTATTATACCTATATAAAGTTAAATTGTATAAAACAGAACATTTTTTTTTGCGGCGGATAATAATAATAACTGCGATGATCCCGTTTTCGCAACGGTTGCTATACAAATTTCGCTACAGTGGCTGTCCCAATCTATATAATAGTTATTGCAATAGCCATTACTTACAGATGGCGCGTCAACCTCAAGCGGACTGAAGAGAACGTAAGATCTTACCTGTAAAAATAAAAATAAACAATTAATAAAATAAATATACTCTCCGTGAACCACATAACAAGCTACACCCGTAGGCATCGCCAGCTATGGGTAGGTCAACCCTGATCTTAAACGGCTCAGTCTTCTAATTAGAAAAACCGAGAAAGCCAATGTAAGGTCAACTTATAATGGATTTATTTAGCCTTTTTTACCTTTTAACTTAACATTCAAGTTAAATGTGTCTCTTTAATCCTAAACTAACATACCATCGACTCCGATGGCAAGGTGGTAGCGTGCTTGTACTTGTGCGAGTCTCTACAAGCCATGCGATCGGAGTAACTCAACACGGGTACTAACCTACAGAGGCGACTGAAGAGGTCAATCGGATACATTCATTAAATTGTTAGTATGCGGTTAACCTTTAAAAAAAAAATTAATGTGCATTCGTAATGCAGTCATTATTTGGAGAAGAGTCTTTCTCACACTGTATACGTTCATGTTCTTTCAGTTCACGAGCCAGCTGGACTCAGTTTCTCCTAGAAACCAGGTACGCGTGGGCCAAACAGACAGACATTTCCTAAAAAAAACTTTTTTGGGTTCCTGGTGTGTAACGTGTAAATCCCGTGAAATCCCGGAAAATTTCGACCATCACAAAGCTTTCCTTATACTACGTATAAATAGGAAAGCAATCGTTCAAGCTGTCAGATTAGAGTTAGAGGTAATGTAGTAATAGCTTATAGAGTTATAACTACTATATACTAGTAGTTAATATATGCAGTTTAGTGTAAGAAAGGGACATTGGCCCTAACTGGCCCTAACTACGCTGCTAATAAAGACGATATTATTATTATTATTATTAATAACCTTCTTGTTTTGTTTATAGACTACTCCAAGGCTTTCGATGTTTTACCCCATGACGTCATAATAGAGCAGCTACAGCAAATCGGAATAGGGGGAGATGAAAAAAGCTGGTTCACAAATTACTTATACGCTCGTTCAGCTACAGTCAAGTTGCACGATGAAACTTGCCACCCACTAAACTGGGAGTCTGGTGTACCCCAGGGTAGTTTAATCGGTCCAACCCTGTATATCATAACAACGAATAAATTGCAGTCCCTGCTAACGGGAATTCAAACATTTATGTTCGCCGATGATATGGCGCTAGTAATAGCAAACAAAGATATCAATGAGGCGACTGTACACATGAACCTCGCCATAAGAAAACTGCAGGCACTCTCACACGACCTCGGACTAACTATAAATAGCAAAAAAACCAAAATCATGCACATACGAAACAGGGGACCTTTGCAAATAAAATACAAATATTTATTCCATACACACGATTGCCTGCACAGAATAAAAATAGAAAATTGTAAATGCGAAGACAAAATTGAAGTAGTAGAAGAGCATAAGTACCTAGGTCTGCAAATTGACAGTAGAATGACGTGGGAAAACCACATAGAAAGACTATGCAAACGACTACGCTCAGGGAGTGCGGCTTTGGCACGATTAAAATATGGAGTACCTTTTAAAACCATTAAATTAGCGTACCACGCCCTGGTCGAATCCATAGTAAGCTACGGTATAACAGTATACTTCAAAGATAGAAATACATACACCTACAAATTAGAAATGATACAAAAGCGAATAATAAAAAACATGTTATCAAATAAAATTAACAAGAAATACAAAGAATACGACGAAAAATTCAAACATGCTAGCATTTTGCCAATAACAAAATTATTCAAGTATAAATTAATAAGAGATAACTATTTTAAAAAAGAGTACCAAATAGATGATAAAGGGAAGTATAATACAAGAAACCCAAAAAAGCTTAAGTTTGAGATAACATATAACAAATATGGAGAGAGATTAAACAAAGTACTTATACCAAAGATATTAAATGAACTTCCCCCCCAAATGAAAAAATTTAAACAGATGGGTGAGTTAAAAGCGGGTATAAAAAGATGGCTGGTCAATGGGAGTTAATAATAATAATAAAAACTGACAATAAAATGACAAGTTAAAATAAAAATAAAATAAACATTATAAATAAATAACAAAAATAAATGATTAAGCCTTGTTTAGCAGCACTGTATGAGTCTTTTGTCCCAAATAAGCGCTAGCTTGGGGATGCGGGATGTTATTATTATGTATTGTATTTTTGTAATATATGCTCCTTGTCCAGGGAATACTGGACAAGGAAAAGAAAGAAAGAAAAGATTATATATACGAGTATATATCATACACAAGGATTCGACATTCGCTTCCCGATATAAATAATTTTTTTAATTAAAATTTCGAGTACCACGTTTGATATGACCAGTCATTGAAAATACGCGGTAGGTGCTACTTGTAACTAATAAAAAAATATTTTAGCGTGATCAAATGTCCCATCTCTCCCATATAGAACTTTAGTCAGAGTGTTTTTCACCCCTATCCTATCATGATTCATGAAAGGGAAATATTGAAGTAAAAAAAAGGGCAGGGATGAAATGTATAAGATAATTCAGTTGCAAAGTCAGAAATTCCAAAGTTGGCCATAGTCCCATCAAATGGAGCCGACAGCGTTTTTGAAAGTGTGCCAAATCCAGTTATAAATTGTAGGGCTTACTCCCGAGTCCCGAGACTCCTCGCAAGCATTCTTGTTTATGGCAAGTTGCCGCTTTTTCTGCAAAGTTGGTCGTCGGCGATAAGTTAGCGGCAAGAAAAAAATGCGATGGATGTTTGGCCGGAGAGAGATTCCTATTATTTATCCGCCACTTCTTATATGTGGCCTTTTGCTGAATATAGTTGTGATGGAATTTTGCTAGGATTTTTTCTGTGTGGACTGTATTAAATTTGTGATTTTGCTTTCATTTAATCCAACTACAATAGGAATGTGGTGGGTGGGGACTCACTCACTCACTCAGTCTAGTTATGTGAAGCTCCAGCAGCCTGATCGGGGCGTTTATAATACCGGTATTTATTTAATCCACTGGTAAACAAGATAATTTTATAATGGAAAGTGCTATTCAAAATTTGTTTGTTTACAGTTATAATCCTAGGGTATTTATTTAACCCCGGTATTATAAACGCCTCGATCAGACTGCAGGTGGACTGAATCCGATGTCTCATCGCGGATACAACTCCACTAGTCAGGCCTGTTCCGACTCCAGTTCCACTTCCATTACATCCAGCTCAGAGCTAGCGAATTGCACCGTCTCATCGCATCGCATGTACACTGGGCTTTGGCCTTTGACTAGCCGAGGTGGTGGACTTGACGCATCGGATGCAGTTCCGATAGGTCGGATAACCTAACCTAACCTCGTTTGTGTGCGATTCTATTCTATTCTATCTTCTGTTCATTGCATCGTAAGATGGATACCGCGTGCATTTGAAAGTGTAAATGTTGATGGGACAAATTATATTAATGAATGACTATTCAAGCAGCAGTATTTCCTTAAAACATTGCGGGTGATAAGGTAAAGATAGGATTAGTAGCCTATTTAAAAGTTTAGTGTGCATTATTGCATTAGGTTTGACACTATGACATTCAACTTTTCAACACGTGAGGCAGTGGATGCAGACCGTTGGATTCAGTCCGTTGGATTCCATCCACTACTTGTGGATGTACATCCGGACTTAAGTCCACAAAATGTGTGGAGTTACACATCACTCCACTGGGAAGGCCTTTGATTTCCATCCACTATGAGCCCCATATTGGGTACGTTTTTTTTCGCTTCAGAGGGCTTTAGTGCGCTCTTTTGCTAAATAAAGTTGTGATGGAATTTAGCTATGGTTTTACTGAGTTGACTGTATTTGTGATTTTACTTTTATTCAACCTTTTTGTAGTGCAGTATAACGGCATGCCTTTGAAATTCACGCGAAAGGTTTTTGGTTCGAGTTCCATATTTGCTGCATTTTTTGTGTCGCTAAAGTGTGCAGTGACAGTAGTTTCAGTCAAACTGTATGTGTTTCTTTCCTTTTTGTTTATGGCATGTAGCCGTTTTAGGGAGACGGCGACCAATGTTCCACTTCCGGAAAATTTCTTCACAACTTTTCATTTCATGACCCCCTGAGCCTAAAACCACCCTCTGTTCAAAAGTTATATGTATATGTATGTATGTACTGTATATCGATTTTAGGAAACACTCTAACTTCCGTAAATATTAACCGGTTTTGATGAAACTTGACACAAAAATTGATCATACAAATGTCTTGATCGAGTTCGTTAACCAGCTAGATCCACTATTTAGTTCCAAGATGGCGGCCGTTTAAAACCTTATATAATTCATATCTTAGTTGATATAGGGTGCAGAGGAATGAAATAAAATCTGACTGAAAGCCCTTATTATTATCTACGATAATGGTTACCACCACTTTTTACGACAAATCAACCATTTGAAGATGGCGTCCAGTCAAAGTAAAAATAATTTGATAAGTAAAAGTTTATAGTCGTCATTGTGGTTCGATACACAAGAGTGTTTTGTGTGTTGATGTTGTGGTCGGGAAAAGAATGAAGAATTTTTATATTTTTATCCACATACATAGCGTAGCATAGAGGAAAAGCGGGGTCTGAACTTGCATGGAATCTCCCTACACCTGATCGGCCAGCCGAAAGGGATTTTTTAAGCCATGTTGGTCGTCGGTGATAAGTTAGTGGCAAGAAAGAATGCGATAGATGTTTGGCCGGCGAGATATTTCTATTATTCATCCGCGACTTCTTATTTGTGGCCTTTTGCTGAATAAAGTTGCGATGGAATTTGACTAGGGTTTTACTGCGTTGACTGTATTTGTAATGTGCTTTAATTCTATTTTATGACTAGTGGTGACTTTCACCCAAAAAGGCTCGAGTTTTCATTGTCAAGATTTTTGCTATACGTACAAGAGTCTGCACAGTATAGCCTCATCGTTGATTTTTACTACAAACGGATTAGTTCCTGGTGTGAGGCGACTGAGGAGGTCAATCGGATACATTCATGAAATTTCTTGCATGCAATAAACCCTTAAAAATATGTATCTCTCTTGTGAAATTTGATTTTTTTCATGAATAGTAATAAAAAACAACCTTAAAAGATGCAGTGAGAGAAAATCTAACTCAACCGATTCCTATAACAACCAAATTAAAAAAAAACGTGCAGTTATGCAAATATTACCCACAACAACTTCTTCGGCAAAATTCAAGCCCAATTACACGGGCCTGCTTAGTTCCGACAGGAAAACCCACGCCAAGGCACATCGACAAGCTAAACATGGGGATCGGTTATAATCAAAGAAAGGACCGTCACATAGGTTAAACATAGGCAACGCTATAATCAAAGCATCAATCGGGTAGACATGCAAAACCTGACGGACACGCAATCTGGTGGCGGCGGTTGCATTTCTTAACTCCTTCTGTCAGATATCGTGCCGTTCGAAAGACTTATCAGTAAGGTTCATTAACAGGCAAAAAAACAAATCTGAATGAATTACAATATCATTGTGTATCGCTGAAAGAACGCATTCAGCAAGCTGTATTAGAGAATTAAAGAAAGGAACAAATGGAAACAGTAATTGGTGTGTGCTTGTGATACGATAGAAGTAAAACAACACGTGACGGTTATCACAAACGTCATTTAATCTTGCTAATTAACTAATTTTTAATTTCCTTTAGTTATACTTTTATCAAAAAGTCAAAGATAGGTATTGGAATCAATAACATCGAGTTATCAGAAAGGTCCGTAACCAGGATTTTATTTCGGGGTGCGATCCTATAGTATGTATAATGAAATGTCGCAAGTCTGGAAGGTTCAACTCTACCCAGGTACTAGGTATAAATACAGTAGGTAGTAAAGTCAAATTTTTTTTTGGAAGGTTCAACTCTACAGAGTAAAGTCAAATATTACGGACCTGATATGAAAAAAATACTTCTCAAACAAAGCTAGTCGCCTTTGAGATGTGGTGCTATAGAAGAATTTTGACAATATCATGGAGACTATTTAACCAAGGAAGACGTGCTCCTTTGAATAAACGAAAATAATTATTGCTGCCATTTCAATAAGAAGAGCCAAATGGATGTGGCATGTCCAGAGATATAAAGGACTCCCCAAGAACATCATTGAGGGCATCGTCGACGGTACCAATTCAAGAGGTCGACAGAGGAAGGAGTACCTAGAGGATGTCGTGAAGGAACTAGGATGCGAAACCTACCTTCTGCTAAAAAGGACCACACAAGATAAACAACAGTGGAGAAGAAGATAGAAACTGTCGCCGCAGCAAACCAATCGATGGATTGAAACTATAGAAGAAAGAAGAATTCTTTTGCAAAGTTACCATATATTTTATTTGGATACCAGCGGTTCCTGCAGCAGCCTCCGGCTTAATTTTCCACTGAATTGGGAACTGCAGAACGCGACTGACGTGCTCACAATCGTGCATTCTCAAGCCTGGCTGCTCTAACTTTACTCTTACTTTACTCTTACTTTACTCTTACTTTATGCACACTCCATAACTCTTTCAACACTAATTTGAACTTGAATTTGAACACAATTTGTAGGTTAGGTGTCGGGATAAACGAAAGTTAAAATGTTAGCGATGGTAGCGCAGTCTGCCGGATGTAAAACATTCCAAAATCAACAACTACTTATAAATAAAAAAATAATTATAAAAACATTCTCCAGTGGACCAAATTGTTAATCTAAACCATCCTCGAATCTCCTTGAACACACATAAAAAAAATTCATCACCATCGGTCCAGTCGTTTGAGAGGAGTTTAGTGACATACACACGGACAGTTGAAATATATATATTAAGATTACATAAACCCTGAGTAACAATTGGGCTGGAAGTCACAAAAATGACACGCCGGTGACTCCTTCTTCAAGTTACAGCCGGCTGGCTGGTTCGCAGCAACATGTGGCATCGATGCCTCCACTTCCCTCGATCCTGGCACGCCCTTCTTCAGCTGCACGAAAGCATTGGCCCCTTAATCCTCCATCACTTACTGCAGATACTCTTTTCTCGGGCGCCCAGGTCGGTTGACGCCTGACGCCGGCGACTCCAGGATGCCTATTCGATTGGGGGTGATCTGCCAGTAACTTACATGCTGGTAGTTCCATTTACTGCGGGAAATCTTACTTGGCAAGAACCACCACTAGCTGCAGATTCTATCAGCGGTACAATACTTGAGTGAGACTTCAGAGAAAAATTCTTCCCAATTTCCCATCCACTTCCCATATTTTAGGTAATTTATTACAGATTATCCGCACAGTACAGCTTGAGCATAATCAATGTGGCTTCACTGGGGCCACGTCCGCCATCTTACTTAACCCTTGCCCTCTCCCCTAATTATTATTCCGGGTATTTACCCGCAGTTACACCCCCCCCCCGGCACCTCCCAAACCTTGATTATTAGATGTCCTTTACAAGAAAAAAACGCCGAGGGTTTCGGCGACCATCCTTCGTCACCTCGAAAGCCCCTTCCAATAAATTTGGTTTTATTAGCTACGCTATTCCTTAGCTTGGAAAAGTCCGGGAACAAACGCTCCACTGACTCCTTCGACGTCAATAAGAAAAGCAAAATGGATGGGGCATATTCAGAGACATGAAGGACTTCTCAAGAACATTATTCGAAGGCACCAATCCAGGAGTACCTGGATGCGACACCTACCGTGCACTAAAAAGATCCACACAAGATAGACAAGAGTGAAGAAGGAGATTGAAATATTCGCTGCAAACCAATCGATAGATTGGAACTCCAGAAGACGTTCAATGTACACCCAATTCCAACAGAAAAATCAAGCAACTAGACCATTGCGTCTCAAAGAATAAACTACACTTAACATTAGAAAATCAAAACTGTCTCCGAAAATAATAAAACAAACAAAATACTCCCTTATAAAGTCAACAGAAAATTGAAGGGTCGCGTGGTGCCACACATGAAGAAATAGGGAAAAGAGGGGGGGGGGGGGAGGGTTGCATTTGGAAGGGAAAGGAAATTGTTGTACGCATATTAAGCTAGCAAGTCAAAGTTGCCATGCTAATATTAAGGTCATTACAGGCGCTCGATACCACACCTTAATGCTAGAATCTCTAGGTCCCTGCCTGCAGGCCCCAAAGCTTAATTTGTAGTTGTTGGCGCATTCTGTATCTGTCTCATATATTGTAACACCCTGTAGCTGGCGGCTTTCTACGGTCTGTGCTAGAAGAGTGCTAGATAACCAATACGCCTTCGGGAAAGTTCGTGAAAGCCTATTCATGTAACGTAGCCAGCCGAGGTTATAAAATATGATGTAGGAACAGAAAGCGAGGAGACTTTTAGACTAGAAGAGACTCGGTAGAAATCAGGCATAGTGTTATAAAAAAACAGCAGTCTCCAAGGTCCAAATTACCATGATAATCGCCAATCTTCGATAGAAGAGGTGTTTAAAGAGGAAGAAGGCGATCATCATGGCCATTCGGACCTTAGGTACGGCTGCTCTAAAAATGGAAGTCGTGCTCTTGCCAAACTACAGCCTAAAAGTTTTCAGCCAGGATATTCTTCTTCTGCGGGGAGCCCTCAGTCCTTCGGCCTTCCCTTGGATTGTAACCTACAGAAAGCGACGGTCCTCATTACATGATCACATCACATTATGTCAGGCCAACGGCCTTACCATGTTGATTCCATTACAGCAGAGCATGTTTCAAACTGCGGCAACTTGGTAGTGTGCACAGCGTTGGCAGGGGAACATGGTGGGACATGATAACTCGCTTAGGCAGTATAAGTCGAGTCCTGGTCACCTCCGATTTAATCGTGTGACTTTACCATGTTCCCCAAGTGGTTCGGAATCCACTATAATCAGGAGGTCCACCCTGTTAGTCAACTCCCCTTTCCCCGAGGTGAAAGAGTCTGCCCTTAGGGTGCCTCAAGTTAACAGACTCACTCCCCCCACCAGGCTGACAGGGTTACTTAAAGCAGAAATGCTGAAAGCAGGCGTTAGAAACAACAAACAACAACAACATTATGTCAGTTGCCGTTTCTTAACCGTCAGCAGCAACTCGGCTCTTGTACACATTCGCCTTAGGACTATGGCATTAGGGTCACGTTATCTCCAAGATACGAGCATTTTTCATCTGTATACCTACATTTCAAATGTAATGATTCTGTTCGCCATAGCTAGGGGCAACGTCCACCCAGGGACGGATCCACCCAATTTTTATTTGCAAGGGGGGGGGGGTAGTTGTGGGTCAAAATAGAAAAAGCGTAATGTAGTATCGGTTATATTAAAGCGTAATATTCCAATAGATTTACTAAATTTGGGGGGGGGGGGGCAGCTACTCAGTATCCGTCCATGAGTCCATCCCTCCACACCATATAGAACGGTTGGAACACATGGGAGCACTCGTCAGTTACAATTGAAAGGGAAATAAAAAGTGAATAGATAAACATATCAAATGCAATGGAAATTTATTTTCATTCCTTTTTTATTTCGATTTCCTATTTTCCTGACATTTCCAACTTTACGACAGGCATGTCCCTAATATACTGTATAGCACGGTCATAATACAATATATTTGATTGCAATGCTGACGGTGCAAGTCGGGGCGGACTGTCCAACCATCACAACTGGCAATTTGTTGCCCCGTACGAGGGTAGAATCCAAAATTAGCGGCAAAACTTAATCAGAAGCCCGTGCACATGCCCTGTTTCCCCAAAGTCTGTACTACATAACACTTCTATCTAATATTGTCACAGCATATTACTTACTACTACCAGGAGCTCGGTTGGTGTTGATCCTGACTATAAGAGGGACTTCGGTGGCAAGGTAGTAGCGTGCTTGTACTTGTGCTAGTCTCTACACACCTTGCGGTCGGAGACGTGTCGTAACTCAACAAAAGTACCTATGAGGTTACTTAGTAACAAAACAGAACAGGTTGCTTTAGTTTTAAATTTAAAAAAATAGTTTTTGAAGAAAGTCTTAATATTTCATGGCCCAATACATTGAATACCCTGCCATTATTAGTGCGTTGTACAATGTTATATTGGTCAGCCCATTGTAGATTACGGCATGCAAACGTCCCATCAATCAATTCCAGTGCTTTGGGGTAGGTAAACTTGGGGTAACCGAAATTTAATCCCTATGACAATTATTTACCATGGAACTACAGTATTACAGTACTATAGTAAATAATGTTCGGTTTCACTCGTACCGGTTCTTTATGTTTGCACCCCCCTCCCCACAACTAGGTCACATTTCCTTTGGTATTTCTCCCTAAATTTGCCCGCTATCGGCAATATTTAGCACATGGTTAGGCGCGATCTATTCTATTTTATTATCATTGGAGGAAACAAACTACGAACGGCAAAGAGGTGAAGGCTTGTAATCTCAGAACCTTTTTGGAAGGCGGCAAATTTATGCAGAATGTGCGCCTCTTTGAGGTTGCCTCAGTGTTAGGCAAACTCTTCTCGGCTTTGAATCGCTCAGTCTACGTGACTTACGGTCAAAGGCACGTGGCGCTGGAGCCTTAAACACGTCTCCGCCTCTTAAGTAGTCACTTCCCATCTAATTCCACGCTTTTTCAAACAGCTACAAGACGTGGAAGCAGGAAAGGGTTCATGAAGAGGCTTTACATATCTAAATATAAACTAGACTAAGTTCTATATAGGAGATTTTTTTTATAATCCTGGCCACTTAATGTAGAGTCTCCTACGACCAGCCACTGATAAAACATACCAGGTGACCGCAGGATAAAGAAATGACCCATAGCTCTCGCATAGAACTCTAGACCCCAAACTTGGCTAAGTCACACTTAAGTCTGTTACATTGTGTGAATGGTAACCTTGCCTCAGCTTGTTCATTCTGTTTGTTTTGTAGACCGACAGACATTTCGTTTAAAAAAAAAAAACACTTCGGGTTTGTAGGACCTCAAAACGTGTAAATCCACTGAATCTTTGAGATCGATGCTGCCCGATTACTCCATTTTGAGCTGAATTTAGTGCATACACTGAAAAAGACAGCGACATCAAAAGAAGCGCCTATGAGTTACGTACAGTACATTGAACGAGCACAGGCACATCCATAAGGGTAAAAAGTAGGGATTACCATCTAAAGTAAGGGGGGTGCCTGGAGGGAGGGGAAGGGATAAGATTTTCGATGATCCCGCTTTAATGAGGCGCTCTAAGTTGCCAAATCCCGTCCCGGCAGCGCGGCAGAGACTTTTAAACTTTGAAGCAGTACGGAATACGTGCTGCAGCACCCGGAATCAATGCAGCTTAACAACTTTAATGCCTGTTTACCTGTTCATGTGCTTTAAGCGCTCACGCAGCGCACGACCTGTTAAATTGCTGAATAATGCATGGGAATACAGCGCATAATTGCGGTACATTAACATGAGATAAGAAAACACTTACGTCATTATGCAGAAAATAAGCGTATACGTAGGCTATAAATAATAAATGAATAAAAACAAAAATTGTCAACATATCGTCAAAATCAGGTAGTTCTGTCATTGTCATTGTGCTAGTGCCTCAGTGACTTTTTCTAAGAGATGTCTCTAAGTAATTTACGGAAGTTAGTAGCATTTCTCACCGCTCTCAGCAGCCTGATCGAGGCGATTATAATACCGGTATTTATTAAATCCCCAGGTAATAAAAATGTAAACAAGATAATTTTATAATGGGAAGTGCTATTCAAAATTTGTTTGTTTACAGTTATAATCCTAGGGTATTTGTTTATTCCCGGTATTATAATCGCCTCGATCAGGCTGCAGTTCATTTGGGAGTTTTCTAAGGCAGGCGAATCCTTGTAGGATAGGATCCAGTCACTCACAGCTAAACACTGTTACATTGAAAATCTATATAAGGAGATAGTATACATATTTGAATTCCGTTTGGGGAGTCCGTGTACGATTGCCATGATGATCGCCAATCTTCGCAAGAAGAGACATTCGAAGAAGAAGAATATATTACGTTTGTTAGATACCTTCTTCGGTGCGATAACGCTGTTTTATAATAAAATTTAGAGTGCAGTTTTATTGTTTCAGGTCAGGCCCGTACCCTGGATTTAATTTTTTTTTTTGGGGGGGGGGCAAGAACAATTTTTTTTATAAATGATAGGTACATCCATAGTGATTTTAGTAGTTTTAGCTAAAACTCTTACATTATTTATTGTTTTTTATCAAATTTAGTGGGGGCATGGCCCCCTTGGCCTCCCCCTTGGGTACGGGCCTGTTTCAGGTAAGATCTATAACTACCACCCCAAGCAGTCACAGCCCAGCACAATTATTTGAATTCTATCTCTCCCCTGTCCCAGATGTTTAACTTAACGAAAAACAAAACTAGATAAATCTTCAGATAAACTTTGGAGCCTTCCAAATACTCCGCCCTTCACTAGCTAAACATGGCAATATTTCCCGAGTTTGAGTCTTTACCGAGCGAATTCATTTGGGCATAACAGGACGCGCCGACAAGGAAGGGGCCATATTTCAGGCCGGAAACATGTGGAGGGCACCGCAAAAACACACAGGCTTATTAAACGAGGGCTTTTTGTTTCAGATTTCAGGTTTTAGCGCCATGAAACTGAGCGGGCGCTGAATGGAATTTTGTAGAATTTTAATTAAGGCATTTAAGGGTTCTCCCTCTGTTATTATGCGTTATCATAGGTATAAAGAAAGCTTTGCGATGGTTGAACTGAGTTACACGTATTGAGGTCCCAGGAACCCAAAAACTAAAGTGTTTTTTTTTGTTACGAAATGTCTGTCCGTCCGACAAAACTACTGGATGCAGACTTATAAAAATCATATCTCTGGCATTTTTTTTTTAATATTTTGGGCTAACTCAATTTTGGGGGTTTACCTTCCAAAAAGTAAAATACAACTGCTCAAAAAATTATTCTCAAATAAGGCACTAACGATTTATTTTAAATTTACATATATATTGTAGGCCATAAATAAAACCCGCTTCGCACTTGTTAGTTTGCTTCAAGGCACAGAAAAATTAAAAGGCTCATTTTTTTGACAAACTCCTTCGGTTTCTAATATTCGTTCTTCCAGCGTTACTGAGGTCCTTAGATTGCCCATATTACTTCGTTTTCAATACCAGCAGATTGTTCACGTCCTCATAAGGTTCCAGGCGTCTGAGCGATATGTTGCTACCGGTCTGATAAGTGTTTTGTAGATCTTTCACATCGGCTCTGCATATCACTCCTCACTTCTAGTCAGCAATTATTTTTAGCTCAATGTTTGTGCGTTTTTTTTGCAGCTCTTTCTTACCGCTAGCTCCTTGGTGTTTGGTAGGCACCGAATCTCAATTCTTACTTCAGTTCATCTTCAGTTCCTTGGTCGACTTCTTCCATTTGGCCAATGCCATGGTGCAAGTGTTTGAGAAGGCTATTCAGTGCTTGATAATAAAACAGTGGCTCTCTCTTAAGTCGCAAGGGGGTTCTGGTAGGCCAAGAGGTGGGAGGGGGCTGTTTTCAAAGTATAATATTAAAATTCTTGATTTATAGCTTAACTTATAATTTTCAGGCAGGCAGTAGGGAAGGGAGGGGGTTAATTTTTCAAAATGTTTATGGAAACGATCATTCATTTGTTTCTCCTACTCCTTTGTTTTAAGACTGCATACCGTAATTCATTTTATTTAAAAAGAACAGATCATCAGCAGGCAAAGCATAACCTCAGCTGTCTTTTAAGTTTAGGTTTTCCTATATTAAATGGAATCTGAAAAAGACTGCAGAACTTTGACGGTTTTGTTCACTTTGCAATATGCCGTATTGCATGGCGAAATGCCTCGAAATCTACCCGTTGCTGATTAGTCCAGCGTTACAACCCCGCCGCAAAGAGGCTATAAAACCCGCATGAGGCGCACATTAAGTCAATTTTTACCCCGTTTTACTGTCCATTAATGTTCAAAAGCTGACGGCTGCTGGCTGGGCCAGTTCCTGTCGGCTGCTTCCTGTTGGTCACGTGGTACCCATCCGACACGCAACGCGCTGTAACGAGGAATAACTTCTGATTTAATGAGCACTTTTTTACATCGTTCATTTTTTATAACGCGAAGTGCAATATAGGTGAGGAAAGTAAAACCATTTTTTATGGTTCATTTATTAAGCCTTTCTTTTAGGTCTATGTATCACTGCGGTACTGCAATGAGGTTGCGTGGATGCATATTTTTTTATTTTTTTTAAATGAATAATAATGGTCTTTGCATTTTGTATGTGAATCAGTTATTATTCTTTTGCACGGCTTTTTATGGGCGGTGATAGACCCAGTGATAAAAGGCGCTCACTATAAAGTAAATTTAGATTGTAGAAATTTTTAGGGTTGACGGGGGTCCAACGTGGGAAGTTTTTTGGATCTCCGTAGGCATTAGTTCTCGACTGTTTTCGAAAATGGTTCACCAGCTGTGAACAAAAGTCAAACAAGTCATGTTACTTGATTATGCACTGAACAATTATACGTAAACATAGTGAAATAATTTAATAGAAGTTAAAAAAAAATACTCAGCAGAGTGTAATAGGCCGCAAGGCTTAACTTAACTTAAGTCAAAAACCCTAAAATATGATAGGAAAAAAATTGTGAATGATACCGTCCCCTCCCTCTTACACTTTTTTTAATGGTTAATCGCATACATGCAATTTCATGAATGTATCCGATTGACCTTGAGTTGCGTTACGACACGTCTCCGATCGCATGGGTTCATGGGGGTTCAACCCCCCCCCCCCCGAAATGAAATGGCATGACACTAGATAGAATCGGATTTTGAGAGGAAAAATAAATAAAAACCACTATGTAATACCCAATGAAATTTCAAACCCCCCCCCCCCCCCCCCCGAACGAAAAAATCCTGGATACGGCCTTATACAAGCACACTACCATATGGCCATCGAAGTCACTAACACGGTTTGAGTCTTATATGGGAGAGATGGGACACTCGCTCCCACCAAGATAGTTATTGAATTTCAGATGCCACCGGCACCAGCCACAACTTGTCAATGACTGGTCCTAGTAGAATCTCGTGGCAGGTGATACCCGAAATTTAAAAAAAAAAAAAACACATTATTGGCTTATTGGCGAGAGGCAAGTGACCCAACTCACCCACACAGAACTCTAGTTTAAGTTAAGAAATGGGGGGGGGGGGCTCAGCCGTAATTGTTACTTCAAATGAAAACCTTCAAGAAACAGAAAATGAGTGGAAGCAGTGCTCTTCAGCGAAATAACAGAAGTTGTTTGTTGAAGGAGAAAATAGTTTTTTTGCTCAAGAAAAAGATAAAAGGCCCCTTGTAAAAGTTTGGTCTTGTGTTTTGCTCCTTGGACAATGCTCGCGTTGCTCCAGTTTCACTCCGTACAGCTGTATCACAGCTCATTTCTAGAGCTCGATTTCCAAATGGATTGAGACAAAGGGATAGAGAGAGACATAATGAATGGATCTTAAGTATTTACTTATTCTGCGGTAATTTCAAATTAGGAAATAGTCCGTGTTTCATGCACATGGATAATAGAGGGGAGTAGTCTTTTTCGCCGTACATAATGAAATATTGTAAGTTGATCCACCCGGACGCCACGCGTACCTTCTAACGCGCAGGACATGTAGTGGTATGGACTCTGACTTTCACCCGAAAGGTTGTTGGCTTGATATTAGAAAACATTTTGATATTTAACATAAATAGATTGATTTATTTTTTATCTACTATATTAACAGTTGTATACACATTTCGGCTAATTTATTTTAGAATAGTTAATTCATTTAAATTAATGGTGCCACACTTTCTGACCATGCTTCGGAGGGTATGTAAAGCTGGCGGTCCCGGGTCTTTCTAGTTGTGTGTAACGCTCCGCTAGGTTGGCTTAGTAATAGAAGAAAAAGTAATTATTTATTTGAAGCGTCCCTTCTAAGTTCGTGCGCTTCGATGCAGTATTTCCATGCCTTACACAAAGAGGATAGCATGGTCTCTTGATATTTTCCTGCATATCAAAAGACTCAGAATGTAAATGTATTATGGTTAGTTTGATTTGCTGTATTTTCTAGCAATTCTAGCCATGCTTCAGAGAGCATGTAAAGCAGGCGACCCCCGGCCTACCTAGCTTTGTGCAAGAGAGTGCTTTGTAGCCCTAACTCCGCCAGGTTGGTAATAGAACCAAAATAATAAAAATTAATTAATTAATAACTTGAAAACAGAGCGTCCATTCCTTGAGCACTACAACAATCGCCAAATTTCAGAGCCGTCAAGGTTTTTAATGCTTTGCCTAAGGAAATTAAATTACGGTATTATACTGACAGTTTTTTTTTTTTAAATTTAGAACAATCACACAAAAAAAATTTATAATATGCCTTTTACTGAACTAAAAGATATTTTGAAGCCATAATGTAAAAGTAAAATATAACATAAATATAAATAAATAAATAAAATATTCTAAGATTTGTAAGTGTTTTAGACCATTATTTATAATTATTGTTTTGTAATGTTTTTGTTTTTTAATAGTTATAAGGGCCACGACGCAAGTCCCCTTCACAGGGTGCACTTAGTGTGGCCCTTGGATGTTTATTAATTGTTTTGCTTTTTTTTTTATTTTTTATTATTAACAATAAATACTTTTACTTTTGGCAAAAAAAAGGATCTATTATGATTTATCAAAAAAAAGAAAATAAATAAAAAATGAATTTGGTTCAACAATACTGATGTAGGTATGAAGCATAATTCTCTGCAAATCTACGATTAGGCAACCATGCTATGACAGCAATGGGCCAGGGTCCATACAAAGTCCTTCAAAAAAATTACATATAAACCCCGGTATTATGTTTATCCCAAATCGCCATAATAGGGCCGTTGGTATATAAATGGAAAATTATATTACTCATTATAATCCACCCATAATGTAGGATTCACTTGAAGACATTGAAATGTCATTTTCATTTTAATAGCCGCGTCGGTAATGTCTGGCGCTTGTAATTTAGCAAATAATCGCGTGGACCGTGCAAAAAGCACCGTATAGTCGCTGGTTTATGGCATGGTAATTAAGGACGTTATTTATGTGACATTTGGTGCTCGTGAACTTTGCCTCCTTTGTGAGCGAGACAACGCGACTGCTTGTCTACGGGGCTTCGTTACCCTTTTTGTACTGTAACCCCCCCCCCCCTCCCAACCCACCACTCCAACGTTTTCCCTCCAACTTACAGATTTTCTTTAAATTAATTTCCTCTAGCAGTTTCACCTTTTTTGTCGTTATAATTGCGAGCTTATGAAGAGTTACAATATGATTTTTTGCTTTGCTATTTAGACGTCGACATTTTTGATTTCAAGATTCCGACGAAATAACACGTTTTTAGGTTTGGAGAACTAAAAAAAACAAGGTTTTTAGGAAGTCTGTCTATACCTCTGGTGATGTTGTGGACAAATATTTTTTTAGGGTTAGCATGAAAACAATAATTTATAGTCTTATTGTTCGCCTTTTGGTATTTCAATAAAGTCGTTTCAACTCAGTTTCAAGTCAATTCAAACAACTCGGTGGATTTTGCTGAAATTGATCATGTAGGCGCAGAAAAACCATATTCATCTCATTTTCTTTAAATGCCTTTTCCATCGCGATCATCATGGTAATTCGGACCTTAAACTGCTGCTCTGAAAACGGAATTCTATATTATATATAATATATATATATATATTATATATATTATATAATATTATATTACTTAAAGAAGGCGATACATTTCTTTCCTCATCACATGACCAAAATATGTTAGTTTCAGTTTCTTAACCATCAGCAGCATTCATAACCAAGGAGCGTATTGAGTTAATTCATAGTTGAGTGATTTTACCCCTGAAAAAACAAAAAAAAACGTCTAAGAAATGGTTTCTCAAAAAAGCCTCCAAATATTCTCGTCATCATCTTCATCGTTTGTTTCTATGATAAAAAAATAAAACACGGCTCAATTTAAAAATGGCTAAAAATAATTTTCCAAAGAGTCCTACTACTGCAGTATCTATATAAATATCGATGCTTCCTAGCTTCAGTTCAGGTATGTTTAAAGGTGCTAGCGTTAAATTGAGTAACGAAATTAAACAGGTTGCTTTTATTAAATCATTTTATATTTTTTATTTAGCTATCGTAATTGGGAGGAATTTAGGCGAAAACGGGACATTTCAGCATCCCGAGGCTCCCTTTGGGAACAACGGGACACATCGGCCTATTCAAAAGAAAAACTAAAACCTTAATTTTTAGTTAATTTCACAGAAAATTCGCTTCAATACATTTCCAATGCTTTAAAATAGGATAAAATACAAAAGGAATGAAAAGGTAAAAACCCTAGAGTGCATCATTACATACAGTAAGTATACCGGTTCAACGGTACAAGTACTAGATACTACTTCAGAGGGGCTCAGATGATTTCCGACCGAAATCCGAGGATTGTTCGTGTTATTCAATGAGATGGGGGGGGGGGTGAGTCTGGGTCACGCTGGCAATAGGGGGTGGTTGCAGGGGGGGGGGGCTTATGATCCTTTTCCTTGATTACGACGGCGGCAGGGAGCCAAATTACAAATGATGATTACAGCCGACGAATATTCAAACACCCCCGCCGCCTAATCTACACTCAGATGCGTGAGAAGCTCAGAATTCGTTTTATCAGTCATGCAAATATAAACCACGCCATAATACATTGTTATTTCATACCTATTTATACAAATTAATAAATTAACAAGTCAGCAATGTAATTTGTAGACGTCATTAAATAATTAATTTTAGTACCTACTCTTTTACATTTACTTTATAGTGACAGGTTTTCGAGCTATTGGCTAAAGGTTAATGACAATGGTTTAATACTATTGAACCAAGGGTTAGTTGTACTTTCATTGCCTGCTGTGTTAATAGTCATTAGAGGCATGGACCTCATCGAACAATTAGGGTGGAGCCCATTGTCAGGGAAAGGGGGCTGCCTTTTAGGGAGTGGGTGCTACTCCCATCATCAGGCTAAGACCTGATAAGGACAGATGGTTTCTGGACGATTGAACCCTTGCTCTTTAACTCCGCCGAAGACGGTCCCAAGCCCGTTTGCGAAAGACGGTGGCGGGGAACCCAAGGGGCGAGGGGTCCCTTATTAAATACCACAAACGCCGAAAAAGCTACCAGAACGTGGCGAATAGCACCACCTTTAAATAAGTTCAAGCCGAATGCTAATGGCTCCAACGGCAGAAGATGGTGCCTAGAAACACCACAACGGCGGAGGAGGCAGATGAGCAAGGGGCCAGGGGCTCTGCCTTGAAGGAAGGGCATTGACTCAAAGGCTAAGGGAGGGCCCTGGGCAGAGCGCTGGGAGGGAAACCATCTCCTCACTGTCGCTAGGTCAATCTCCTGCACCGTGGTACTACTGATTCAAAGCAATAATGGAAGCCTCGGAAACAGAAGAAGAATCACTGCTCTTGTATTTTACTCTGAATTCTGGAGTTAACCCCATCCCCCTGACGATTCAAGCTACCATTCTCCTGCAAGCTCTCTAACCAGTAACAACTCGACCACGGCCCTCGCCAGACTAGTTTGAAACTTGTACTTGAACCTCACTTTTTCCCTAACCAATGGCAACCATATCGTGTATTAAAAAATAAAAAACAATAAGGCAGAAATGCTCCGTCGCTACACATTTCGAAGAACCTATCCACCCCAAGAACAAAACAACCCACTCAAAAATAATTGTGAGGCAATTTCAACGATATCCATCCCCTCCCACACATTCACACAATCACACGCCTAAACTCTCGAAAAGTTCAGAAGAAACACGAAGAGTCGCAAAGCCGTTAAAACCAGGTCGGCAATTCCAAAAACTTACCTGGGGGGGGGGGGGTAAGTTACCTGCTGCGGTGCTAAAGTAGTTGGCAAACTTGCCGCATCGCACCGACACTTACACCCGGAATCGGGTTAAATATGGCCCCGGAAAAGTTGTGACACCAACGCCCTCTCTGATTTGTTTACGTCCTATTATTCCGTGTGAAAAGTTTCGTCTGGAGATTATCACGCTTCAACAAATATTTAGGCCAGCTGCGGGTTCGTACCCGAACTCGGTTAAGTTACGCTTATGCCTAAGGCATTGTGTCAATAGTAAGCAAGTTTACAACATGTCCATCGCTTGTAGCCGGTGTAGGTTGACATGTACCTGCTTGCCAATGCGTAAAATTTTCCGTGGAAACAATACCGGGGTCGTAAAAATTCATAGGGTCGTTGGCATTTGACAAGGTTCACTGGGCCATTAAAAGTAAGTTTGCGTCCATAAAAAATTCTTCAGATAATTAACAAACCACCAAAGCAAGGCCAAAACGTTTTGCTACACACCGGCTATTGTAAATAGACCTAATTTCGTTAAATTATTATTGATAAGAACGCTAACAATATAAATGGACCTACGTAACTTATACAGACTTACAGAGTTATAAACATTGTCAGTGTCATTTTTGGCATTGCTTACAGGCGGATTGCAATAATTTCTACACGCATATATTATTGTGGACACAAAATGCTACGTTAATTACCGAATTTCATGGAAGCATAGTTAACATCTTTAAATGCTATAGTAGGTATTCACTTTTAATTAGTAATGATAAAGTACACAGCATTTAAAACAGAAACAATCGATGCCTTAGGCATATGGGTGCAACCTCATTCTTCATGAGAAGTAAATCCCCATTCTTCCTACTTCCTAAAAAAGCAGACATGGAATATATGTATACAATCGTCTCCTTTGTAAAATGTCACATAAAAACATATAATAATATAATTGATTTCAAATAGATGGAATTCAGCTCGAAGGACCAATTAGTTCGCGCTACTACAGCTACAGTAGAGAAAACTTTGATTGGTTTTCAAAAGACATCCAACGAAGATGTAATAATTGACTCTAAAAATATTCTTATGCTGATCCACATGTCACACTGGCTTCTTGGCACAACAATGACACAAAAACCGGTTAAAGCCCCACCGAAGTGTACCACTGTTCCTTTTTTCGTTACGTTGATGAAACTCTACCTATTCACGATTTCATGAGATTGCTAGCTTTTTAATCAAACTTTCGGTATAAAAAGAAACAGTAAAAAATCAAATCGGACACATGGAATCCGGCTCGAAGGACCAATTTATTTTCGCAGCTAGAACTAGAGTAGAAAACACTTTGATTTGTTTCCAAAAGACACTCAACGAAGATGGAATCAAAATTGAAGACAGTTTGATTCGATTCCCCCCTCGCCCTCCCCCATGGTCGATTTCAACGAGTTGATTTGAATGCGGAGAGAGTTTCTGGCAATCCGAGAGTGTGAAACTTTTCTTCGACAAGATTGGAATTCTTGTGAAAGTCAAACAAAACGCGAGAGTGCTGGCAAGAATTTCGAAGTTGAATTTTGGGAGGGAATTTTAAAAGATAGACGAATGGAGTGCGTGTGTGGGTTAAAAAGATCGCATGAGATTTGTGATTGCACTGGATTATATTCGTAGGCATTTTGTTAAGGTTGCGGATAGAGTTTTATACAGGAGAAATGGGACTTCCCGCTAAAAATATATTTTTAAATTACTGGAGCCTCTCACCACCAGTTATCGAAAAGACGTGGCAGGAGGCCCCAGGATTAAAAAAAAAATTTTGGCCGACTAGAACGACCCATATCTCCTATATAAGGGGTATTCAATGCGTTTCGATTTCCCTAAGGGAAAGTAGGAATAGAACTCCAGTTTTTCTGCGCAGAAAAATAATTGCCATGGAAATGTGTATCTCTACGTTTCCGACTTTACCCGAACTAACCTAACTTACTTCCAAAGTTTCTTTGCCTTGTGCTGTAGTCCACCTCTTGTCATATGTTTCCTTTTTTTTATTAATTTCTGTCGCAGAGCTCTTTTTTTTAAATTAAATAAAAATAAAAACCAAAATTCAAATGCAAAACGTTTGGCGTTTTCGATTCCACAAGCTCACTTTACCCAACTAAGTAGTTGCGGAAAGTGGGGAATGTTTGAAATACATTGCCTTATGGCATTGGAGTTCTATTCCTACTTTACCTTAGGGAAATCGAAACTCAGTGAATACCCCTATTGCCCTTTAGAACTCAAGTTGTGGATGAGAACGAGTAATAACGTCAAATATAAAATCATCTACCGTGCCGTGTGCATAAATTAGAGTATCGCCCACTTACAGTATCTGTGAACTAATAAGCATTAGTTCCTTGCCCAAAAGCGGCTTGCAGTGAAAAAAATTTGAGTTAGCTTAAAAGAGGCAAAGTCTAATAAAAGAAGACAGATAACTATTGGTAAAATGGAAGTTGAAAGTTGCGGAATTTTTCATGGCCTGCGGCGGGTTTTTAAGTTGCAGCAAAAACCATCGAGCTGACAGTTAGTGCTACGATATCTCCCGCAATATTACGGAAACTTTCCTTAAACTTTAACGCTGCTGGCTTATTTTTTTTTTTTTTAAGAAACCAGGTGACTATAGTTGCGTAAAAAACGCCGCGGCGCGACAACCCGCCATAATACCAAGCCGGTTCACTTTTTTTTTTGACCAAAAGCAAGTTCTTGTATTGGTCCAATAGCACGGAAATAAATTGGTCCTTCCAGCCGGATTTCCAATCTTAGAGATCTACGCACTTCCACTGAAGATTTTGATCGCAGGTGTTGACGAAACGTTTGGAAGTACGCTTTAAGAACGACCAAGGCCTATCATCCCCGATTCTACTGCTCCGTCAAAGTTCAATCTTCTAGAAAAAATTGTTGAAAATAATTTTCCTAGGAAACCTTTTTATCGATGCTTACTAAGAACTAAACCGGAGGAGAACTCAAGCGAAGCTGCAGAGCGGTGAACTGGAGACTATTAATTGCGGGTATGGAAACTAAAGAAGACAGATAAAAATTGGGATACACGAGGGACTCGAACCTCCTGCCCCCATTAGCATCGAAACCAGTCCCAAGCTAACAACTGCACAAACAAGGTACATTTAAGCCACTCATCATTTCCATGAATTATTATACATTCAATTTCCAAAATTAACCGCACAACACTCACTCATTAAGTTAATTAATTTGCCGTCTATTTGAACGTTTCAGCAGTAATGGCTGCAAAGGTAATGAAATGAAATTTCGACTTTATACGCCAAAACGCAAGTGGAGGGGGGTGGGGAGTGAGAGAGGCTAGCGAAGCGTGGGAAAGTGGGGGGGGGGGGCTTTGTCGGGCAGCCCATTTATTTCGCCGTAGACTCAAAGCATAGCTGCGGTCAACTCCAAATCCTGTTATGCCACAGCCCCTGTGTGAGTGTAACTACGCGCGTTCTCGTATAGTTACGCTGTTTTGCTCTCCTTTGTTATTTACTATTATAAGGGCTTCGAAGGCTGTATTGCAATATTGTATAATTCGATGTGCACAAACACACAATTTAAACTCCTATTCTATTCCATTACATTAGTTTATTACATTAACTACAATGAAAGCCATTGCTTTGTGGAAACACAGTGCTTCCTATCGGTATTTGACATGCAGCAACCAGTAGTCCAATCAATCGCTCCGAAAATTTCGACCATCACAAAGCTTTCCTTACACTACGTATAAGTAGGTCGAGACATGTAGATGAGCAGTACGGACTCTGACTTTCACCCAAATGGTTGTTGGTTCGAGTCCTACACTTCGTACATTTTCTGGTCATGCATCGGAGGGCATGTAAAGCAGGCGATCCCGGGCCTTCCTAGTTGAGTGTAACAGAGGGCTATAAAGCCCTAACTCCGCTAGGTTGGTTTAGTCATAGAAACAACAACAAAAAGTCCTTATTTATTGCTTTCCGCTACGCTAGGTTGGTTATGTAATGGAACAAAATGTCAATGTTTAATTATTTTAAACAGTTTTTTTCTTTCATTAAATCCACTGAAATCCCGAATCGGAAATGTCTACCATCACAAAGCTTTCCTTATACTATGTACGAGTATAAATGTCAGGACACATAGAGTAGTGGTACAGACTCCGATATTCACCAGGAAGGTTGTTAGTTCGAGTCTGACCATGCTTCGGAGGGTATGTAAAACATCGGTCCGGTTATATATAAACATGAAAGTAATCAGAAAGCCTGTTCGAGTTAACTCGCCATTGGCCACAGCTTTTGGTAACAGTGCTGCTTATCGGTACTCGCCTTGCAGCACCCTGCAGTGCGACCAATCTGGGAACATTAGGTACGGTATTCATCCCATATACTGAGTGCTATGTTCGAAGGTCCCAATGACCGTGTACATGATAGATATTGCCAGTAACCTATCAGACTTGTCACACTTGCTGGTCTGATGGGATTTGGTAATTGTGTGAGGCGGTTATTGAGTTGCTGGCGGAAGCCATGGTGTAGTGGATAACGATCTGGACCTTCTTAAAGGAAGTCACGAGTCTCATTCCACCACCTATTCCCATCGGCCTACTTATTGCTTTCTAATTTATACGTAGTATAAGGAAAGCTTTGTGATGGTCGAAATTTTCGATTCCGAGATTTCAACGGATTTACACGTTTTGAGGTGCCAGGTACCCAAACAAGTGGTTTATACGAAATGTCTGTCTGTCGCTCTGTCTGTCTGTATCTTTTCGATTCCGAGATTTCAACGGATTTACACGTTTTGAGGTGCCAGGTACCCAAAAAAGTGGTTTTTACGAAATGTCTGTCTGTCGCTCTGTCTGTCTGTCTATCTGTCTGTTCAACGATTTCCGGGCAAACTACTCGGTGGATTTGGGTGAAATTTGGCATGTAGGTTCACAAAAATCATACCTCGGGACCATTTTTTTAATTTTGGGCTAACTCAATTTGGGGGGTTTATTCTCTAAAAACTCCAAAAAAAGTAAAAAAAAATTATTTCTCAAAACTTCAAAAAATTTCTCCAACGATTTCTAATAAATTCACATATATTCTCGTCGTTATTAATGTTGATAAAATGCGGGGGGTCGCTTATCCCTTGATAGTTTGCTTCTGGGGGTAAAAAAAAATAAAAATAGCTTAATTTTATTGAAATATGACTAAAAAATAATTTTTCTGGAAACCTTTCTATCGATGATTTCTACCTTCAGGCATGTTTTAGGTATTAAATTGAGTAACGAAACCGGGCACTTTGCTTTCCCCAAAAACTATTTGGATTTGTGCAAAAATTTTTTTTTTAATAAATGAAAGCAAATTCACGCTCAAATGCATTGCGTGCCCTGCCATTATTGCTGTGTGGTAATGTTTTGGTCTGTCCTATCTAGAATTAACGTTACCTCCAGTGACGTCAGGTGGACCCCCCCCCCCCCCCCGTGGTATCCGAAATTGAACCATAGGAAAATTATTTACCATGAAATTAATCATTTTCTCTCCCTACTAATTGAAAATTGGAAAGCATGTTCGAGTAAACTCGGACCGGTTCTAAATAATTAGTCATGTGAGAGACTGAAGCCAAGTGTTTCGGAAACCACAATAATCAGTAGATTCCCCAATACATATTCAAACCACGACGGCTTAGCGCTGTATAAAGTCCAAAGTTAAACCCATGCCCAAGCAAAAATCGTGTGAACGACAGAGAGTATGCTATGAGTGAATTGAAATTCCCTTTACAACCTGAAATATAAAAGCAAATAAAGGTAGATATAGGTAAATAAAGATGCACATTCAAATTCATTGGTAACGTTTAGTGGTTTAATATTATCTAATAAAGGGTCAAATCAAGAACTGAAGAGGAAGATCGAGGACCGAGTAAACTGGAGGACGATATGCAGGGAGTTGCTGCCAACCAATCGCTAAGATTGTAACCTTAAGAGAGAGAATAAAGGGTTAGTTGGACGTACATTGACTGCTGTGTTAATAGTCATTAGAGGCATGGGCCCCATAGTCATCGAACAATTAGGGTGGAGCCCATTTATAGAGGGAAGGGGACCCCTTCCGTTAATGACTGTTAACACAGCAGGTAATGTAAGTGTAACTAACCCTTCGTTAAATTACATAAAATTATATTATACTACCGGTACAGTCAGAATTTTATAGCATAGAGTATAGACCATCGAGGGGTTCTTATTCTAACGTAGTAGTTCTAGTACAATATAACACCCCATTGGTAGCTCCACAATTAATATTTCCAGAGAAAGGGGGGAGGGGGTAGCCACTTAACACACTCTCCAGCCCAACTTCAACTATTTGAACAGTTGTCATCAAGGTTGGCCAAGTTAGAAGAGGGGTAAGATTCCGAACACAATCAGCAAACTGATTTAGAGAAAGGTCCCATCTGATTGACAGTCTGAGCCACCCCCCCCCCCCGGCTCTCCGACCTCCCGTCATCCCTTAATCTCACCCCTACCCCCCACTGCTTACTGCCACCCTCCCCCCTCCCTAAAACGACGCATCTCTTTTTCATTTTCATTTCCTCATACGGTGTTCAACGGGTGAATTGAAAGCCTAGGGAAAAAACAGGGTAAGTCATTTTTTTTGCTTTTCTATTAATACGCAGAATAAGAAAAGCTTCGAGATGGACGACATTTTCGTTGTTGTGGTTTTGAGGTACCAGGAACCAAAAAACTGGCTTTTACGAAATGACGGTCTGTCCGTTCGCTGATTTCTGGGTAAACTCCTCGATAGATTTTGATGAAATGTAGGTTCACATAGATCATACCTCGGTACCAGGTCCATTTAGGGCTAACTCAATTTGGGGGATTTTACTCCCAATATCTAAAATAAAAACTAAAATTCTTATTTCTCCAAAAATAATTTTCTTTTAAATCACATCAAAATATGTGGTTGCTATTAAGTGGATATGTTACGTAGAAAATTAACACCCTAAAATTTATTGTTTTTTTGACCTTTTATTTCTTAATTAAATAACAAAGCATGTTATTAACGATTTTGTCAATGGAAGTTGTAGAAGACAAGCAGTTGTGCTGTACTCAGTGTTAACTCATCTTACTCAGGACTATATCGTAGTATGGTACAGATGTCTCCTTTTAGAGCAAGGGTCCAATTTCTCCTTGGATCAAGACCATATTTGCGCCCTTATTAGGAAGGGTAGCTTACAATGATTTAGAAATTGCATTCGATACACAAAATATATACATACTAGTAATACTCGTACAATATATAGAACCGGTCCGAGTTTACTCGAACATGCTTTCCAATTTATCAATTAGTAGGGAGAGAAAATGAATAATTTCATGGTAAATAATTTTCCTATGGTCAAATTTCGGATATCTGGGGGGGGGGGGGTGTCCACCTGACGTCACTGGAGGTGAGGTAGCCTCAATATATTTAAAACACATTACAACACAGTAATAATGGCAGGGCAGGCAATGCATTTCAGAGTGAAATTTCTATCATTTTTTCAAAAAAAAAATTTTTGCGCAAAAGCAAATAGGTTTTTGGGAAAGCAAACTGTCCGGTTTCGTTACTCAACTTAACACCTAAAACATGCCTGAAGGTAGAAATTATCGATAGAAAAGTTTCGCAGAAATATTATTTTTTAGTCATTTTTCATTAAAATTAAGTTATTTTTATTTTTTTA
Source organism: Psococerastis gibbosa (assembly GCA_963971405.1). NCBI lineage: Eukaryota > Metazoa > Arthropoda > Insecta > Psocodea > Psocidae > Psococerastis > Psococerastis gibbosa. Next base: position 47,571,529 of record OZ020486.1, on the reverse strand, counting down.
CCCCCAGAAGCAAACTATCAAGGGGCAAGCGACCCCCCGCATTTTGTCAACATTAATAACGACTACAATCTACGAGAATTTAAAAGAAATCGTTGGAGCCGTTTTTGAGAAATAATTTTTTTAGACGTTTTTTTGGAGTTTTTTGAAAATAAAACCCCCCCAAATTGAGTTAGCCCAAAAAAAAAAAAATGGTCCCGAGGTATGATTTTTGTGAACCTACATGCCAAATTTCACTCAAATCCACCGAGTAGTTTGCCCGGAAATCGACGAACAGACAGACCGACAGACCGACAGACTGACAAACCGACAGACATCTCGTAAAAAACACTTTTTTGGGTTCCTGGGACCCCAAAACGTGTAAATCCGTTGAAATCTCGGAATCGAAAATTTCGACCGTCACAAAGCTTTCCTTATACTACGTATAAATTGGAAAGCAACAAGACATCGGCGTTCAAGTCAAGCCAAGAAATAAACCCTGGATACCTGCCTGACCTAATGACAACCACCACTGAAAGTATCACTTTCAAAATTAATTTTTACCAACTTTGCAAAAAAAAGTGACTTACCTTGTTTTTACAACGAGCCTCCAATTCATTTTACGTGTCCAAATCGGGAGTTGTGACGCTTTTCCATGAATTTAGTACGTAATCCATCAAGATTTTCCTCGCAATGAATCTCTCTTCTGAATGAATGACTTTGCTGACAATTTTAAAGCCAGGGCTTATCATTTCTTATTCCCATTCCATACGGCTAGGTGTTTTCATATTTTTGTAAGAAAGCCCCCCCCCCCCAGAAGGAATTGGGTAAATAAAATTTATATATATATATTATTACATACCAATTTTTCCACATTTCCCTGAACAGGACCAAATCTTACCTGAAAAGAAAATGATAAAAAATCAGAGATTACTTATTTGCAAAATGATCTAACACTGGTTTTTGCAATAACTATTTTCATGTTTGTTTCCCCGTGAATAAAGTCAAATTTAATAACAGTGTAACTATTTAAAAAAATGTCAATCTGTTGTGAGGTCGTTTGAGGTCTTCTGTCCCGAGCTGTCGCCACACATTTAGCTCACACAGCAGATTAGGTGGGATTGAAAAAATAATGATTTAACAAGAAAGAAATTTATTTTGCAAATTATACAGAATTATCAACACAAAGTAATACTATAGTACTTGAGATGAGACCCTATGCCAGAAATCTTTCTGTCATCTATCAATCTTTTGGAAAAAAAAATATATATAACAGATACTATTAAGTACGAAATTATCTTCTTAAGTCCTGTACAAATATATAGTCAGTTTTCTACTCGTTCTGCACTCCGGCATTGACTATGTTATTGTAAATGGGGCATACCAGCCCATTTTAGGCTATGTACATACACCAGAAGACGCCATCTTTAACCAACAAATGGCGGCCATCTTCCTCTTTCTAAGGCAGTATATTATATTACGCATTCTTAACTTTGTGAAACGATACATAGAAACCATGACTACATCGTCATCATCATATATTGTAAGTGTATATCTGCAGTAAAACCCCCCCAAAAACCCTCCGCCATCTTTAAACAAGAATTCCTCTTTCTAGGGCACACATACCACACATTAAATATTATGGATTCCAAACTTCGAGCCACATCCAAAACTAAACGACACAACTTCAAAAGAGTTTATAATTAGCATATTCATGCATTGCCATTGGGGAGAAAATTCGAAGCCAAGCCGAGCTTTCTAAGCATATTCTAGTTAAGGAATGCTTAACCTAGAGCTCTATATATGAGACAACGGACATCGCAAGGTGGAGACTCAGGTTCAAATCCTGTACCCGACCAATTTTTTATATTCTCCAATTTTATTCTATCAATTTTCTGCTCTTAGAGGCAACTGCTATGTTTTTTTTATAAAGATCAGCATACTACTATAGGCCTACTTCATAAAAATTAATGTCTGTGTGCATATACAGTATACATGTATATTTGGATGTATATATGTTAGTAAGTTTGTCGGTGCGTTAAGTTCAAGCATTACTCTTCACCAAATTCGCCGAATTTCGTCATCTTGGATTTAAAAGTTAGATAAAAATTCGCACGGAAAGCTAGGTTTCAACCAGAAACCATTGACTATCAACCGGTAGATACATATATCAGATAACCCATTACGACCTCTAAGATCTGCCATAGTGTAGGTGATGGGGAGGGAAAAACCCAAACCGGGGCAAGCTATACAAATGTATTTTTGGCGGGAAAATATTTTACAAATGTCCGCTCCCTCCTATGTATAGCTTACCCAGGGCAGCTTACTGTAGCTATTCTTATTACTTAATAAGCATACAAAGGGATGAGATAGAAATTTTGTGTCGTAAATGACGTGCCAATTGGCCGAAGCAGATTCAAATATATTTTTACCTGGAAATTATTTCACAATTTGTTCGTTCCCTTCTAAATGCAACTCTAATTTTTTTCAGAGCAGCAACAGTAGATAATATTTTTACTAAATGCGCGCTTTGGGACGAAAAGGAACTCTGTCATAAAATGACGTGTCAATTGGCCGAAACAGATTCATTCATTTTTTTGGCGGGAAATTAATTCACAAAAATGTCCGTTCCCTTCTATATAGAACTCTAGAGTCTAGATTGTCCCAGAGCCGCTGCAGTAGATATTCTAATTAATAAATGCGCGCTAAGGGATGAGAAGGGATTTTATGCCATAAATTCATTTATCAACGTAATTAGTTTAATTCTAGACTATTCACGTCTTATACAACCATCATTTATTCGAGTGAGTTAAGTTGAGCATGGAATTCTTACAATTAAATATCTCAGCCTGTAATATGAAGTTAATTTATAGTTATAGCAGGAAATATTATCAAAAAGGCTTAATTTTGAGTTTTCAGTCTATTAATCAATTTGGTTTATTTTGTAACTGGGTGAATTGTCGCGGGGGTTTAGGTGCTTAGAAATGTTCAACATTTGAATTTGTATCCCTCTGGCGGCTATTCTACTTGTCAATATTCCGTCATTAGTGCGTCAATAATTGATGATATTTTTGTTTTAATCTATGTCATTGTCCATTTTAACTTCCGTATGTTAAAATAGATCAATGATCATAGAGTATGCAAAGTAATTTGAACACGAAACCAAAAAAAATAAAAATAAAAACCTTACTACTAAGAGCAAAAAAAAAAACTGATTCGCCAAGCGGTGAGACCGTTGCGTAGGTAGGTTATACGAGAATTTCCGTACAAAACGCAACACTCAAAACATTCAAACCCAAGGGAAGCATACCATTATGGGTTTGAAAAGAACTCAAAATTTCCCGCCCCGGCCTGCCCATAAAAATTCAAAAGCTTTCCGGAAAGGGGTAACCGGGGGTGGAAGGGGGGGGGGGGCTGGTGATCAAGATGGGCTGAATATCGATTGCCACGCACTCTCGCGAGAAAATATGAAAACATAAACTCCGACTATTAAGTTCTGGCCTAAGGAAAAAAATTCCACAAGTTAAGCATAGCGCAGAATATTCTTACCTTAAGGGACCACTAAATTATAAAGGCAAGAAAAACACTGTCATTAATATTATATAATTTTTAATGGCGTTTTGTGACAGCCAGTGCAAGGGTTTAAGTTGTCAGCAGTTGATAGTTCTAGCCCTGCATCATCCGGGAGCCGACGAAATATCAGATAGATGTAAAAAAAAAAAAGGATTATCGCGTACAAACAATGAATGAATGGTTTATTTCCATATTTACAATACACCGGCAACTTGGTAGTGTGCACAGCGTTGGCAGGGGAACATGGTGGGACATGATAACGCGCTTAGGCAGCATAAGTCGAGTCCTGGTCACCTCCGATTTAATCGTGTGACTTTACCATGTTCCCCAAGTGGTTCGGAATCCACTATAATCAGGAGGTCCACCCTGTTAGTCAACTCCCCCTTTCCCCGAGGTGAAAGAGTCTGCCGTAAGGGTGCCTCAAGTTAACAAACAGACTCACTACCCCCGCCAGGCTGACAGGGTTGCTTAAAGCAGAAATGCTGAAAGCAGGCGTTAGAAACAACAACAACATATTTACAATTTAATGAATATGTCGCCTCACAAGTAACCTACTTGTGTCGAGTTACGGCACGTCTCCGATCGCAAGGTGTGTAGGAGCTAGCACACCGAAATCGCCTCGAAGATAGATATGTGCAGGCCAGCAGAGATTTCTAGACTTCTATAAAAAGACCGCCAAAATTTTTTTTGAATTTCAAATTGGTAGAGTCACTTCCCACGTCTTTTCAATAACTGGTCACAGGAAACGGAATATGACATCTTTCATGTATTTGTTTTGTTTTCCAACGCTTGCTTTTAGCATTTCTGCTTTAAGCAACTCTGTCAGCCTAGCGGGGTGAATGAGCCTGTTTATTAACAAGAGACAGACTCCTTCAACACAGGGAGAAGAGAAGGGGAGTCGACTGGCGGGGTGGACCTCCTAATTATAGTGAATTCCGAACCACTTGGGGAACATAGTACGATCACACGATTAATTCGGAGGTGACCAGGTCTCGACACACACCCTTAGACTGACTGGTTATCGCCTTATTATATCCCGCCATGTCACCCTGCCACGGCTGTACACACTACCAAGTTTGCTGCAGTTTTGAACAGGTTCTGGTGGATTCAACTTGGTTATGCCGTTGGCCCATCTCGCATATATACAGCTCTAGGCTAATTTAATTCTTTGCACTGAACACTATGCACGTACAGTACAATGCCGAGCCGACATAGCAAATGAATTAAAAGTGTACGTATACGTTAAATTGGCTGCAGTGGCGTTGGTTTATCCGGGAGACGTGCCTCCTCGTACGATTTACGAGGCTCTTCATAACATCTGTCGACACCCCCCCCCCCTCCGCACTGAATGTGTGTGCAAGAAATACGAGAGGTGCCCCCATCCCCTTCACCCTCACCCCTATACTGTACGGCATATCCAGCAAAAACCTTGGTTTATGCTTCTATTTATGAATGGGGCTGATTGTGTCAATGGTAAGCTTGTCTCAGCTTGTTCATTATCGTATGTAGCTATGTAGCCGGTGTGGAAATACAGTTTATACCAGTTTGCCAATGGCCAAAAATGCATGCAGAAACCTTGGACGACGGCCGCTGGCCTTAAACAGAGGTTGCTCCACAAAGTGAGTTATGAACATAGCGAAAAAAATCCCTTTCGGCTCGGTGTAGGGAGATTCCGCAGACCCTGTTTTCTTCTACGCTACCTAAAAGGGCAGATTTTGTCTCCAATTTAAGGGGGGGGGGGGTTCAAGGGGCAGGTTCAGTGGATTAAACATTAAAAAACATAATTATTTTTAATTCCCACTGTAAACACATTGTTATCTAGTGTAAGTTCATTTTATTTTGGGGGACCCCCCCCCCCCCTTAAATTCGCCCTTGGCTACCTATACGCTATGTATGTCTTCACAAATATAAAATACTTCATTATTTTCCCGACCACAACATCAACAAACAAAACACTCTTGTGTTCCAAACAATTTCGACTATGAACTTTTACTTATTAAATTATTTTTACTTTGACTCGACGTCATCTTGAAATCGTTGATTTGTCGTAAAAGGTGTTGATCACCATTATCGTAGATAATAAGACGGGCTTTCAGTCAGAGTCAGAGTCAGAGTCAGAGTTCCTCTGCGACCAATATTAACTGAGTTATGAATTATATAAGGTTTCAATCGGCCGCCATCTTGTAACTAAATAGTGGATCCAGCTGGTTAACGAACTCGATCAAGACATTTGTATGATCAATTTTTGTGTCAAGTTTCATCAAAATGAGATAATATTTACGGAAGTTAGAGTGATTCCTAAAATCGATAAAGTAAAGTAAAGTAAAGTAAATTATATTAAACCAGTAAGACTACAAATTGTCAAAAAAACACATTCCACACCACATATATGTATAAGCAATACATGTGCACGTGGGGGAACCAGGCCTTTGGATCACATCACAATAAGTTCTTTTACATACTTACTTATATAGTAATTTAGTACTTATATTAATTTTTTATTTAGGTATACCGATTTATTCATTTAATAGTGATTTAAGAAATGTTATTTCCGAATTATTGAGCCAGTTCTTTGTTGATGGTAAAAAATCTTTTTTTCTTAGTAAATCTGTAATATGAGTGGGGAGAGCATTTATAATTTTCGTTGACAAGAAAACAGGCGAGAAAGTCGTGCGGCTTTTGGTGATGTTTGGGAAATAACTAATGTTCTGTACTGATCTTGTGTTGTAATATTTAACGGAGGCTGGTGGTAGGCAAATTTTATTATTGTGGACCAATTTTAACATTTCCCAGGTGTAGGTATGGTAAACTGACGGAATTTGTAATTGATTATACAAGGGTTGGGCATGTTCTCTTCTGCTTTTATTTAACATTACTCGTAGGATAATGTTCAGGGATATATTTACTTTATTAATAAGTGATCCAAAGGTCCCTCCCCACGCACATATGCCGTAGTTTACAATTGGCTGAGTGATGGCGAAAAATATCATACGTAGTAGATGAACATTCAGAACATTTCTCAATCGTCTAAAAATGTATATCGTTCTTCTAAGTCGCATAGACGTTTGTCTTACATGTTCGGACCATGTTATATGTTGGTCAATTAACATTCCTAAATATTTTACTGATTTTACTCTAGTAATAGACGAACAGTTACATTCTACCCCTAAACAGTCAGGCTCGTGTACCTGTATGACTCTATCAGTTGAAGGCTGCCTCGTTTTAGTGTAGCTGAAACATACGAAATTTGTCTTCTCAACATTGAGCACTAATTTGTTATATGACAGCCATTTATTAATTATATTTAAGTCATGATTTGCGTTAAAGAAAGATTCATTCCATGTTTCTCCAGTACAAAAAATTACAGTATCATCAGCATAGCAAAATAATTGCCCTAGCAAAGGTAAATATTTAAGGCTATTTATATATAGTATAAAAAGAATTGGGCCAAGCACTGTTCCTTGCGGGACTCCACAACATACTTTTTCATAACCGCTAATAACTTCTCCAATCCGTACACACTGATACCTGTCATCTAAATAGCTTTCAAAAAGCTTAAGTACTGTTCCAGATATTCCAAATTCATTTTTAAGTTTTTTCAATAGGATATTGTGGTTAACCACATCGAAAGCCTTTTGAAGGTCTAAGAAGATAGCAATTGGGTTCTTTTCACTTTCAAGACCGGAGTAGATCGCATTAGTTAGTTTTAAGATTGGATCAGTAGTTGAGAGTTTTGATCTAAAGCCGTATTGTTGTGCCATTAATTGAGGTTCAACCCAAAACAATAATCGAATTTTAACTAATTTTTCAATAATTTTAGCGAGATTAGAGGTTAACGATATAGGTCTGTAGTTCGTAACTTGCTCCTTATCACCTTTCTTGTGAATAGGAACAATAACCGCAATTTTTAATACATCAGGGAATTTACCAGTGATTAAAATTAAGTTGGCGATATGAGTGATAGGTACTTTAATATACTCAGAGAATTTCTTAAGTATTTTTGTGGATATTCCATCTAGACCCGGCGAAGCACAGTTTTTCAAACTCATTATCACTTGCTGTACCTCATTCACATCAAATATTTCGAAACTGTTTATGCTTTGTATTCTAGGATTTATTTCTTCATAATATACAGGGTTATTATTTGTGAGTTGATTCAGTCTAGTACCAACTGATGCAAAAAATTGATTGAAATAGTTCGCCATTTCTAAAGGGTTACTTTGTGTGATAATATTGTTGCCTTCTGTTCGAATCTTCTGAATATCCTTTTGCGATTTAGATTTGCCAGATATTTCATTAACTTGCCTCCATGTTTTTGCAGAATCCTTACCAACTGAGATAAATTTATTTTTATAGTAACATATTTTCGCTTTTTTAAGCATTTTTGATAAAATTTTCCTATAATTTTTGGCGAAATTGATCAAATTAATGTTTTCAGGCTCATTTTTGGATTTTTTTGAAGAGTTTATCTCTTTTCCGAATTGAGATCATGAGACCCTGTGTAATCCAAGGTTTAAGTTTTAGATTTTTATGTTTAACGATTTTTTCCCGTGTGCACTCACTGATATACCTTTTCATAATTTCAATAAAATTTCTACTAGCCACCACGGGATCCGTCTGGCATAGAATCGAGTCCCATCTCTCAGAGGTTAAAAGATAGTCAGCTAGAGAATAATCAACAAAGGTGTAAGTTTTACGCTTATTTTCCGGCTCAATTTTGTTTAGTATACCATCAACTCTGAGGCAAGTGCCAAAGTGATCGGTAATGAAAGTTTTAACCACGGCTCCAGTAAAACAATAATCCATTCTGCAAAAAATGTGATCTAAACATGATGATTTACTGGTCCCTACAACTCGAGTATGACTATTGACGCTGGAGATGTAGCCGTGACTTTCCAACATGTCAACATAACAAGAGGTGTAAATATTTTTGGAATGGTCAAGAATGTCAAAATTCATATCACCAATAATGATAGATGATGTTTCAGATTTAATGTTCTTTAAATAATTATTTAAATCTTCAACAAAGATGATTTCATTACATGACGGTAAGCGATAAACAGCGAGGATATCAAAAGGCTGTGGGCCAATTGAGAAACTAATCTTTGCAGCATCACATTCTCTAATATTGGTTAGGGTATAGTAATGTACATTTAAATTTGTACGACAAAAAATAATCAAACCACCATTTTTATTAATCTTGGTTGTACAATAGTGGGTTTGATAGCCAGGAATTTGGTACACACTACCATCATGTGGTGAAAGGTGAGCTTCAGTTAATATGATAACATCAAAGACAGGACTAGAACTTAACGAGTTTAGATAAACTAAAAATTCGTCAAAATTGGCATTTACGCTTCTTATGTTTAGATGGAAAATGAGCAGAGAGCTAGGTAGATCATTCCAATCAAATTGGTTACAACCATCAAATTCAACTGTTTCATTAAAATGAGAGTCTATATCATTTAGGAAATTATCCATACAAATATAAATATAAAATTTAAGAACTTATGAACTTAAAACTATAATTATTTTATATTCTTTAGATCTTCTTCGCATATAATTTTTATTATTTTCGACTGTTCATTTTTACGGGCCAAAATGCCTCTGTTCCACCATACGTAAGACCAATTTGCGAGTTTACCTGCCTTTCTAGCGCGCCAATACAAATCCTTAAAACATGGGCTTAAGCTTTCTCCAACATAAATTCTTTCATTACCTACACCAGTTGTATTTGCATTTGTCACTAATTTATTCTTCTTACTGATTAACTCATCAGACAGCTTTCGCTTATTAAGTTTAGCAATAATGGTAGGTACTTTTTTCTTATTCATAGGGGGAATACGGTGCGCAACATCAATATCGTCTGGCGAAAGCCTCACTCCAAATTTTTCTGAGACTTTTATCACGATGTCTTCAACCCGTTCATCTTGAGTCACTGCAACTTCCCTATATTCGATCGTGTTTCTTCGAGAATACTCTTGAGCCGCAAGTCGTGTACCCAAAGCTTTGATTTCCTTGTCCTTCTCAATCAGTTGGCTTTCTAAAGTGGTCACTTTTTCTTGAAGCAATAAGATTGTAGATAGTTTTGAGTTTATGTCGTCATACTTGTCGCTCATGAAACTTTGGCTATCTTCGACCCTCTTAAAATTTTGATTCATTTCCTCCTTGAAATCTTTGAACATAACTCGGAGTATTTGACCAATTCGTGAGTCCAAAAGGCAGGATTCACACTCCCACTGCTTTTTATCGCTCTGATTGGCGCAAACCTTATGGTACAATTTCTTGCATAGATTGCATTGGACAGTGTCAGAATCCCTGCCAATTTTCGTCAAGTACACACCACAAGTCATGATGACCAGGACGTTTGAAGTGAAGTTCTCTCTCAAGTGTGCGCCACTGGTATTAAAAACTCAGATAGCCAAGCAAACGCAGGTGAACAAGTTAAGAATCGCACGCAAGTCAACACTAGCTTCCCTGTACATTAAATATACTCGTTCCAGATCAGTAAATATCAATTAAATGTAAATAATAAGTTTGATCTCACCCAGGTTTTTGTTGAGAATTGTTCATTAAAACTTAACTTAAAAACTGTGCATAATTTAAGAACTCAAAAATTACTATTTCTATTAGAAATCAATAAAAGTTTGTGGAGCTAACAGAACACATGTGAAGTCTTGTGATATACATATATACTGTATATACAAATATACTGTATATACATACATATATATATATATATCATTTTGAACGGAGGGTGGTTTTAGGCTCAGGGGGTCATGAAATGAAAAGTTGTGATGAAATTTTCCGAAAGTCGAACTTTGGTCGCCATCTCAATAGGTAGATGAATCTCCCTAATAATAAAATACAATAAAATAATGCCAACAAACCAAGCAAAGACATTTTTAAATATTAATTCCTCCACTTCTTCTTCTTGTAATGCCTCTTCTATCAATGATAGAATCATGGCAATTTGGACCTTGAACACCGCTGCTCTGAAAGGCAAAGTCGTCCTGCCAAACAACTGCTTCAGGTTTTTCAAAAAGGGAGCGTTCGGTCCTTCTATATGCCCTCGGAGTATTACATGCCGAAGGCAATACTTTTCGTTCGTCATCACATATGTTAGTTTCCGTTTCTTACCCGTCAGCAGCAACTCGGCTCCTGTGTCCATTCGCCTCAGGACCTCAGCATTAGTGACACATCTCTCCAGGATATGCGCAGCATTCGTCTGTATATATCTACATCTCAAATGCACTGATTCTGTTCTCAATCTCTCTTTTCAAGTTACAGCCGTCTGGCTGGTTGGCAGCTACATGTGCCATCGATGTCACCACTCCCCTCGATCCTGTCACGCCCTCTTCAGCTCCACGTATGTATTTGCCCCTACATCCTCCATCACTTGCTGCAGATATTCTTTCCTAGGGCGCCCAGGTCGGATGACGCCATAGCTTGTGTCAAAGCCCATCCCTCGACAACATATACAATTGGGAACACATAATATTTCACCATTTTCACCGTAGCAACCCATAATGACTATATATTAACCCTATTCTGAATGGAGCTATAATTCAGTGAAAAATGTTTCGTGAATGTATACGAGGCGTGATTTAAAAGATTATACGCGCGTAAGGCGTGGTGACGGGGGGGGGGGGGGTACAGGGGGATTTTGGAGGGGGTGCGGCACAGGTATGTATTCAAAGGGGTTGTCAAGCACCCTCGACTGCTGGAAGCCAATTCAAAAATCACATTGTCTCCTATAAAATAAAAAAAGGCATTGCATAAGAGACCCACTTGGCTGTCTCTTATCGCGTATCGATTCCTTTTTTATATTGTGCATGAGATTTCAGACTTTGACTAGACGTATCTTCTTTACTCTTCGAGATTTAGGGGGGAAGGCAAAGACGTTACTTTACCTTAAAAGATACCTTAAACGCACATTTAAGGGGAATCTTTCAATTTTTTTTGTTTTTAACAACAACTCTACTTTACTTTTACGTCGCTTTTGTCCTCAAGGAGTATCGGCGGCATGGCAGCGGCGTTTCCAAACGACTCTGTTTAGAGCGTATTTATTCTCTGTTTATTGTGAGAGTTCTGGGGTCGTATTAGATTTTTCTGTGGAGTGTCAGCATCAGGGCGATGCCTTGGGCGTGGCATGTTTTAAATACAACAAGTACTGGGTGAGAGACAATTAATTACTTTCTCGGTCCAGAGCTCTTATAAGGACAGTAATACTCTATAGACACTTCCCAAAATATATAAGCTGCGATAATACACAATGGATTTTTCTTGTGAACTGTCGTTAATACATAAAAATCTATAAAGTCCTATTTCTGGAATATGTTCTTCCTTTTTTATTATATTATTATTATTGTAATTTTTACCATAAGAGGATACACGGTGTTTTCAGATTGGCAAGTCAAGTCCCGATAACAAGCAACGTGTTTCTACAGGCTTACGGCCAATGGCTTCCTGGTCAAAATCAAAATATTATAAGCTCTTTGAAGCCAACTAGAGAGTGATAAGCAGCCTAAAAATAATAATCTGGTTGCCTTAGCGTCGAAAAACCTTTTCCAATTTGTGAAATGTCAGTGCTTAGAAGTGTTGGTGCGGGCGGTCTGGGAATTACGACCTAATTTATCAACTTTCTAATTTTTTTCCCGCAGCAAGGTGACGAGGACAGATTACCATCAGCAGCCGCAGCGGATTCGGAACCCCAATTTGCGGAACTTTGAAAAATATTATCAGCAAAAAATTTACTTTCAAACAAAATTGAATGGTAAACTCTGACGGTAAAGTTAATGACTTGTATTGCGAACAATATATTTTCCGCCATTGTCTTGTCTAAATTTTTGATTGAAAAATGTCAAATTTCTTTCGGGACAGAAAAAATACTTTTTCTGTTAGTTTTTTTTCGGTGTTTTTCGAATTAAACACTTTCACCAAAGTTAGAGGATTTAGTAGATTTGGTTTCTGCACTTAAAAGGCTTTTCTCCTCTTAATGGTAACAAACAAAATATAATGCCTTTTAAACGAAAAGTAGTATGAGGCAAATGAATTTCAAGTTGTTTTACGTTTTTTTTTTCTAAAATAAATCCATTTACAAGAACTTGAAAAGAACTCTATAAAATTATGAAATGGTTTATTTAGTAATTACAGTATCTACACTAGTATTCCATAAGGCCATGTTTAACTTAAGTTTATGACTCAGTATTGACAGCATTATTTTTATTGTACAATATATGATTTATAATTATTTAGTTCAGTATTTATTCAGTAATGACATACCCCCACAACTTAAAATCTACCTACCGTATTCAATATATATACCGTATATATATACAGGTACCTGTAAATACGTAAAAGTATATATACTGTATGTATATGTATATGATGGGTGTACAGTATATATATAATATTTATTCTAAAACATTTACACTATACATCATATTACTATTTGTCTTGCATTTTATTACTGTTTGCTATATTATTATCTTGTTTGATTCCTTTTATTTTATTTTATTTATTTATTTCATTAAATATAGTAGTAAAGATTATAGATTGTAAATGTATTATATTTCACTTTAAATTTTGTAAAAGGCGGGCTCAGCACGGGACTTGTCCTTTGGGCTCCCCTTCCATATGTATAATTAAATTGTAACTGTTGTACTAGAAAACATGTTGCATCATCTACAGCGTTTACTGTGCGAGCCCCCGACAAGTTGATTAACTTGGGGGCCCACAGGTTATTTGTATTATAAGGGTATAATTGTTAATTTATAAATATATTCCTTCGGCGCAGGGGAGTACCGGCCGAAGAAGAAGAAAAGAAGAAAAAAATACTGTGCAATATAAAATTATTTGGTTGGATTTTATGAGTCTCTGAGATACAATCTTAGAATTCTAAGTAGTGCCAATGAAGATGCCGACAGTAGATGTTGATGAAACGTAAGTGTATTTTTTTCTTCTTCAATCGCCTCACTAAGTAACCTAATAGGCACTTGTGTCGAGTTACGACACGTCTCCGATCGCAAAGTGCGTAGAGACTGACACAAGTACAAGCACGCTACCACTTTGCCACCGAAGTCGCTAAAGTATGCTCTCAGATCAGCCCCGATTCAACTGCTTCATCGATCTTGAACAATCAATATTGAATATCGATATTTGCAATATTACAAATATTTTCTGTGGAATGAAAGTAAAAGAAAGAGAAGTAAAGTGCCGGGTCAGACACACAGATGAGACAGCCCCCAGGGGGGGGGGGGGGAGTCATTGAACATAAGCGTTCCACCAATAGAACTGGGACTCTTCGCCAAAATCGTCTGCTAAGCAGAATTCAAAAAGGATATAGCTCTAGGGAGTCCGCCACCCCCCCCCCCCCACCCCTTCTCAAATGTCTCCAAACTGACTCGGCTGTATATTTTACCGCTGATCAAATTTTTTTTCTCTTTGAAGCCTATATCGTTTTCTTTTTCTGTCGTGCAGATTAAATACTATGAAACGTAATAGTGTAATAAAGAATAGCCGAATTCGAAATAGAAATATAATTCAACCGGTATCCATATAGTTGAACGAAAGATATAGAGGAAGATAGAAGTACTCCCGGCAGAAGGCGAAATCCTGATTGAGAAACTTGAGGCAGTGGTTAGGCTAGAGCACGACTTACCTTTTAAGAGCAGCAGTCTCCAAGTAGTCCAAGTTGCCATGATGATCGCCAATCATAGATAGAAGAGGCATTGAAAGAAGAAGAAGATAGTTGGAGACATGAATTGATGCAGTACGCTGATGATAGCCTATATTTTGCCCCACACCCGAACTTGGATAGTCAACCTAGCGGATAGGCGTAGATCATGGGTTCGAATCTCGCCAAGTTCAGTTTTTTCTATAGGTAAAATATGTAAAATAAAAAGTTATGAAATGCACATCTTGCATACCATAAATGTGGTGACCACTAATGTTGACGCCCATTTTGGATTTCTAAACGAAAAGCTAAACTGAGCTGTGTTTTATCGGGTACATTTTCAAGTATCACATCTTGAATTAAATAAAAATGGGATTGTTCCGTTCTCGGTGTTGACAGCGAGCAAAGAAAAATGATGTGTCGAGATTGACAGGCGCCCCTCACTTTCAAATTTGATTTTCTTGCCCCGCTCACAGGATATTAAATTTAATGCTTGCGCAAATTCAAATTGAGCACATTTTAACTTAAATCTTGCAAAACTGTCTGTCAATTCAGGTATGTGTATACGCCTGGTTGTTTTAATTTTGACTTTGATACAATTCTGAGGAAAATATTCCTATAGCTATCGAAAATGGGGGGCCTTGCTCTGATTGGTTGGGCTGGAGGTCTTTATAGAAGAGATGGGATATTCGATAGCGCCAAAATTAATTCATGGGGCCCCCTGGTACGTATTTTCAATAGCTGGTCATTGGAAAAGTGGCATCAGGTGGGCCCAGGATTCAAAAATAATTTTTTTAAATAAATAAATAAATATTGACATTTTTTTGTTCAATTCTAAGCCAACCTAGCGGAGTTAGGGTTATAAAGCCCTCTCTTACTCTCAACTAGGAAGGCCTAGGACCACCTGATTTACATGCCCCCCGAATCATGGCCAGAAAATGTAGCAAGTGTGTGACTCGAACCAACAAGCTTCCGGGTGAATGTCGGAGTCTGTACCACTACTCTACATCTCTTGGCTTATTTTTGGCGCGCTCGAATGTCTCATCTCTCCTATATAGAACTCTAGGTTGGGTGCAGTTGTCCCTGGTTTGCATTGATTTGATTCTTACTATGCGAAAGTAATTCGTTTCAGCAGGACCCCGGGTCGGGAATCAACACAATGGGAGAAATTTCCCACCGGTCCTGAGTCTACCCAACACCAGTGGGTACCTTCCCAACGCAGATAGGGGAAAAAGGAAGATAGGGGAGACGCTAAACTCGAAAGCAATCGGCCTTAGTTACTTACTTTTCATGTCCAGGGCGACACGCATTTAACGGGTTATCCAAAATTGAGTTTGAAAAGGTATTTTAAAAGAATATACTACGTAGAAAATTGGCAACCCAAAATTACATACTATTACTTTTTATTTCATTAACTCAACAAGTTATTAAACATTTGGCTGTATTAAGTTGTAGAAGACGTGTCGTGCATCATGTAATCGGGTATTTTTACTTTTCAATTTTGTAGTTTTTCAAAAAATCCCAGTTTACGCGAAATTTTAGTCCCCATTGATTTTCATGAAACTAGTAAGGTACCATAAATTAATATTTCCTATCATATGATGCCTGAAGTAGTCTGCTACAACTTACATGAGCCAAATCTTTAATAACTTGCTGAGTTAATGAAATAAAAAAATAAAAAGTCAATAAAATTGATATAAAAAACTCACCAAACTATAATTTATTCTGAAAATGAATTCACAAACGGCTTTAATGGCAACACTGGAAATAAAATACGATAAAATGCCACCCTCATTTTATCTCTGGATCAGTCCTTACTCCCCCCATCTCTATCTTTTGCAGAAACCTCAAGAGCCACTCGAAAACAACAAGGGGACAATTACGGCACTGCTGACTGCACACCGAATGCAGGATTGCTGTCCGCAGTGAGCATTGTCCATTATGACTTTAACAAAAGATCTGTAGAAAGTCCAAAGAAAATGAAAATTCAGCAGTCATCGACTGGAATGCGCTCAAGAGTCTCTTTCCCCACTCATATTTTGCTGATTTTCAAAATCCTTTATCAGTTCAATGCTGAGAACCACGAAAAATTTGCACAGTGCGGGACACGAACCCACGATCTATGCAATTAGGCAGCCCGAAGCCCTGCTCAGTTAGATGAGATGAGAACCCGTGCCGTATACAGGGGAACCTGAGAGAAAACAGGCTGAACTGGTGGGGACCCAGTCAAAAGAGTATATAATGAACCGGGAGATACAACGAAGAAGACCACCAGGGAGGCCGAAAGTGACACTGGGAAGAAAGATCGCCGGAGATATGACAAGTTTGGGGCTCTCCACCGAGGACGGACACAACAGGACTGTGTGGACACGTCGACCCTCCATGAGGATGAGGCGCAGTAAAAGTAAAATTAAGTATAAATCGAACCCTTACTACTATAAGGACAGGCTTCCAATCGCACGGCCTTTCTCAGCGTCTCTTAAAAAACAAGGCACGCGTCGGCCCTTGGTGGTCAAGGTGGGTCTTCTTCCAATATTTCATTAAGTATGGGGAAAATCGTATTAAACCTCTATTCTAGATGTGCATGAAATGACCGCAGAACACGTAATCTGACTGCATGTAATTGAAATTAATAATGAAGAATTGGTCTATTTAGTTATTTATCTCCCATCCCTGGAAAATCCAGTTCAAAGCGAGGATAATTCATTTTAAATAGTGGAATTAGTCAAATTACTAATCTCGGGACAACATCAAAATCAAATATAAACTGCAGAATT
The DNA here is from genome assembly GCA_963971405.1 of Psococerastis gibbosa. Taxonomy (NCBI): domain Eukaryota; kingdom Metazoa; phylum Arthropoda; class Insecta; order Psocodea; family Psocidae; genus Psococerastis; species Psococerastis gibbosa. The sequence continues at coordinate 47,554,525 of OZ020486.1, read as the reverse complement.
TCCAGCGCGAACTTTCCAGGCGAGTGTGGGGCTATTAAATTGAGTTGTGCTCAAGATAGGTGCCACGAATTTTATGTGAAATTTAATTATTATTATTACGTTTTCAACGGGAGAGATGTGCCACTTGTAAAACTGTTCTGTTCCCGCCAAAATTGATTTTGAATTATTTTCAACTTAGAAATTTTCCTCTTCTCTACAGCCCTTGATGGGCTTTGGCCTACTCGAAAACACTCCTTCTGTCATCTCGATTTTGCACAGTGGTCCACTTTCTACAATTCTTCTTCTTTAAATGCCTCTTCTCGGATTGGCAATCATCATGGCAATTAGGACTTCGGAGACTTCTTCTCTCTTAGTGCCGCGTGAGCAGCGTGAGGGGGTCGCCCCGTTCCCATTTCCTGAACTCGCCACGGTCGGACGCCTTGAGCATTGTTTTCCCTCTTGCCCCGACGAGTTGCTCAATTTTTTTCCTCGAGGGCTGCCTTCGGGCTGCCGATGGGTCTTCCACCTTCTGGCCTAGCTTCCGCCAACCTCCTGGTGGTCCTATTCTCGCCGAACTTGGAGACTGCTGCTCTGAAAAGGGAAGTCTATACGACTGGGAACTCCTAACTCACTGAGGTCGGTTTCTACTTCGTCCTTCCAGCGGGTTTTGTGGACGTCCCTGTGAACTCCCTCCAGTATAGAACTCTAATCCGCTCATTCTCGTAGACCATGTATACTATACCGTACTGTATGCACACCATTGATCTAAAGCAGATTCAAAATGCATGATGATGAAATGAAATGGCGCGAATGACATTTCTCTCATTTACAGGACACTAACTACGAGTTCAATGTGAAATTTGATTATTGCGATAATCCACGGGGTTCTGTAAATAGCGGAGAGAGGGCCAGATTAGAAACCAATGACCGAACTGATCCCGTCATGTGATAAAAACGCATTACTTAATGACCCGACTCTGTTATATATGTAGTTACTGTTGAACCTGTTAATAAACTTAATTTTCAGTCATTACTGTGCTATCTCAGTTGTGTTATCACATTTGTATTCCTGAATTACGATTTTACCTTGAAGGGATATTTAGGCAATTGTTATGGTCTATTTGACCGCAAGTTGGAGGCTGAACCAAATAAAACGGCTTATGATAAATACACATACGGTACATTATAATACACTGTAAATATACACTTACCCTAATAGCATCTTGCAGTCGCAAGGTTAACCTAATCTTCTGCTTGGGAGATGCCTCGGAATCGCTTTCTAAGTCGCAGTTACAAGTCTATTATCACTTCAAGGAGCCTACCCATCAGTAGTCTAAAAGACATGTATAGCTCTCTGATGACGCACAATTGATGACAGTAGGCTATAGGTTCACTGGTGAACACATGTATTTCCTTTAGACCTAGCTGTCCAGAGTGAATAATTGTTATACAATTGAGGACAATTTCAATTCACACACAAAAAAATTCATTTGAAAAATGCTATACAAAAAGGTCATAGTTTATACTGTAGATGCGTTTTGAAAGTTTTCATTAAATCCCTCTCTCACTCTGTATATATAGACACAATACAATATATACTGTATATAATAAACCAAACCAACTGAAACTAAGTAGAGGAAGTGGAGCTAGTACAAACAAGAAACGGGGGGACATCACTAGCGCGGCATCATAAAATGCAGAGCTTAAACTAACTTACACAAGAACAGCTCCCCACTTGAGAACAAAAGTACCGCTTACCCCCCCGTATATAGTACCAGCCCGCAGCTAAATGTCCTTTTATCGCCCACCCCCCTCCCCCAAAACTAAATGGCGCGCCATTTTGGGAGAGCAAACGCAGAGAGCGGCCGTTAACGTTAATTATACACATTGGCGCCCAACGTGTGAAACTTTCGGAATGACTAAACAAGATGGCGGTGGAATAAGCAGATAGTAGGGAAATACGGTCCAATCTCATACCCGTCAAAGTTTCATATTATTCTTCCAACAGACATCTTAGGTGGATATTTCACTTGGCAATATTCCGTCGTTTGTGCGTCAATAATTATTATTTCATAATTTAAATCATACATTTTTTTTACATCATAAAATTAAAACTAAGACGGCGGGCAAACTTAAGAAATTGGAAAAAAATTGAGAAAATAATGTTGAATTATTGAAGACAAGTGGAATGGGGTGTAAAAATAAAATGCAACATTTATTATATTATTTATTATTTATATATATTTCCGTCAATGACATTATCAATACTGAAGGAAAATTGACAAGTGGAATATCCGCCTTAATGTATCGTAAAACGTGCGATGACGCGCCATAATGGAAAAGAAAACAGAAACTTTCAAAATGACTAAAGTGGCCTCAATGACTACAGTATGCAAGATTAAACACATTAAAATTACATTGTTAAAATAGGTTGAGTTTGGTAATACAACAACAAAAAATTCATTTTTTATGTAATTATAATCCTTTTTATATTTGCTTTTAATACAAAATATCAATCAGATTAGGTGGGATTGATTGCGTCGAGAAGAGTAGGCTACTGTAGGTACGTATAGACTGTCGGTAGGACCAAACATATCTGCAGGTAGCTTTTACAAGCAGGAAAAAACAAAGAGTTGGTGGAAATGACCCTAATAACAATGGTAACATCGAAATCTGACGAAAATGTAGTACTAATAATATGTTTTGTTTCTTTCCCCCAGCAGAAGAAAAGGAGCTGGTCGTAAATGTCGACAGCAGGTCCCTCATGACTTATGCAAGTCTCTAACCAGGTCATCCGTCCGGGTCAACCTCTCACCAAACCTCTTAGCCACACTTTCTTTGACAGAGAAACCGATCTTGGTTAGAGGCATCCAAGCCACTTGTTTATTTATGAATGGGGGGCTGAAGGAGTGTGACAGAAAACGCTGCAGTGAAAAAGCCGCCGCGTCGCCCTGTTGGGATATCTTCTCGCTATACATTGAAACTGTGAAATGCATGAGTTAACACGAAGTTTCTGTTTAAAAGAAGCTGTACGTAGAGTTTAGCCGACCCTGGATCACCCAAACCGGATACTATCTCATAAATAAAAAAATAACAAAATAAAATTAATAATTAAAAATAAATTAATATATTCTTCTGTTAAATTATACAATCAAGTAATCTTCAAGTAATTGACAAGAAAGTATAAAGTAAAATCGTCGGCAGGATGGCCAGCATAAGATGGTCGAATCTTCAAACTAAAAGCGGCCCCTAAATGGTAAGTAATAATGACATTACCTTATCAAGATGACAGTAATAATGATCGTGTAAGGTGGACAAATTTGGAAAGACGAAAAATAATGATAGGGATCCGGATTTTCTGATCACAGCTGCATCATTACTGAACAGTAATGACATTACTGATAATGTCATTATAATTGACCGTGTAGGGGCCGCTAAAGTGTTTATTGTTTACATTTATAGTTAAAAATTAAATTAAATACGTGAGAAACAACTAAAAAAAACCAAATGTGTGCTTAAGACCGCACGGCAGAAGTGAAACTTCATTGGCAATCCGAATCAATTCATAACTTATGTAAATAGTAAGTAATACAATATTATGTATTACATAGTATTAATTTCAGACTTGTTTCTCATTCAATCTACGAACACAATCTCTAATAATACTATTTACTACATATACGTACTAAAATTGTACTAAATTGATTTGGAATGCTAATTAAGTTTTCACTTCTACCGTGTGGTCTTAAGCACACGCTCGGTTTTTTTTCAATATATATTATTTTTTCAAAATGTAGTATTTTTCAATATCACCAAACCGCTAAATACACAAACTAGCCTCACAATGTAAAACAAATAATTATTTTAAGTAGTTAAGTTAACCCGCCCATGCAATTCAAATGGGATTGATGGAAATGCGTCTCAGTTTACTAATTATGTGTTCCACTCGTGTTTGAGGGGTGAAGGGGTAAATTTGAAACTATGTATTTATATTCGTTTGAAACCTTAATTCATACTGCTTCTAATGAATTTTTTATAATAATAATAATTTTTTTACTCTATGCATGTAATGGTAAATGTACCTTTTGAACTTGTTTTCCGCCGAAACACGGATGGCTTACACACTCACCTAGTAAAACTGAATATATGTCTGGAAAGAGTAAGGAAGGTGGAAAAGAACTACAGTAGTTTGAAGATTTCAAATTGATATTAACCCCTCCAAAAACGCTGCTGAAAAAGGCCTATTTTCGCCGAAAACCGGCAAAATTGGGCGCACCTCATCACCTTTCCACCCCCCAAAGTTGAACCCCTGGCCCTATCAAATCAAGTACGAATCATGGCCAGAAAGAGGAAGAGTAGACGAAGACATGGGTATAATTTAAATTGAGTTAGGCCTTTTACATCTGCTCAAAAAGTTGCTTTAAACCCGCCCATGCAATTTAAATGGGGTGTTTAGGCACACCATCGAGCGTGTCGCGTGTCGCGCCACAGGGGGAACAGCTAAACTCACTACCCTGCTAAAATCTGTATGTGGTGCGCCTAAAGAAGTTTCACTTCAAAAAATCGAAGCATTTGAGATGTGGTGCAATCGAATACGAATACCTTGGCAAGCCAATGTTACAAATGAAGAGGTTCTAACCGGAATAAGCGAAAGCAAAACTCTGGTTTCATCGATAAGTACAAGAAGAGCTCACTGGATTGGGCGTTTGCTTCGACACGAGAACTTCGTAAGCTGCATCATAGAGGGAACATTAGAAGGCGTCAACCGATCTGGGCGCCCAATAAAAGAGTATTTACAGCAAGTGATGTAGGATTTAGGGGCCAATACATACGTGGAGCTGAAGAGGCTGTGCCAGGATCGAGGGGAGTGGAGGTATCGATGTCACATGTTGCTGCCAACTTGTAACTTGAAGAAGTTGAAGCTGTAAGACCCCTGCCTCTAACGACTATTAACACAATAGGCAATGTAAGTCCAACTAAACACTTGCTAAACTATGCAGGAGAGATAAGACAATAGTTTCTACCAAAAATCTCAGGAGATGTGGCAAGTGGCCACTGAAATTCAAAACTTTATTTTTGGCGGGAAGCGAATGTCCCATCTCTCCTATACTATACAGGGTGCCCAAGACCATCCGTCCACCTACTTTTTCTCGAAAACGAACGACGTCAGAGGTCTGAATTTTTTTTTATCATTACAAAGTGGGGGTTGATGCATTTCTGGAAATTAGTTTGGAAATTTTTGGGGACCTGGAAGAGGGGTTTGGGGGGGGGGGGGGGTCCGTATGCTGTTTCTCGGAATAATCAAATGTAAAGGTATATAAAATTGCACATCATTTGAAAGCTTATAAAGTGTTCATTCATAATTTCCAAACATTTTGATTGTATCCCTACAGGTTCAGGTACAGTGAGTCTTTAAAAGTCAAACTTTGGGTTCCTGTGGGCTGTTAGTGTACTGCATGCTAAAAGTCAAAACCAGATTTTCTGATAGAGAAAAAATAGGAGTACTTGATGATCTTACCTTGGTGTACCTGAGTTTCTCAGTTCAGGTACAGTAAACAGCTAAAGTTTGAGATTAAATTTCTCTAAAATATCAAATGACATCATATGGCATGTTGCACCTTAAATGAAAGCTTATACAATAATATACAATATCACAAAAATTTTAAGATCTAACCCTTTACCTAGAAACAATGAACATGTCGATAAATAATTTTTTTTTATATTGGTACTAAAATTTCTGAGTCATTGTTAAGCTGAGCTTACATTTGAGGTGTCCCTTGCCATACTTTAGGTGACCCATTCCCACCCTTCGCCACCCTCCCCGTTCAGGCGCAGGTTCAGGTACGATTTGTATAATTAACTTGATAACTCTTGTAATAAGCTTTCATTTAAGGTACAACATGCCATATGATGTCATTTGATATATTAGATAAATTTAATCTCAAACTTTAGCTGTTTACTGTACCTGAACTGAAAAACTTTCAAATGATGTGCAATTTGATATACCTTTACATTTTAATATTCCGAGAAACAGCATACGGACCCCAAAATCCCTCTTCCAGGTCCCCAAAAAATTCCAAACTAATTTCCAGAAATGCATCAACCCCCACTTTGTAATGATAAACAAAAATTCAGACCTCTGACGTCATTCGTTTTCGAGAAAAAGTAGGTGGACGGATGGTCTGGGGCACCCTGTATAGTAGTACTATAGCTAGACCTACCATCCCCTCCTATATGAATATTCGTAGAGTATACACAACTATTAATCAACCATTGACGAACAACGTTCTGAAAAAAACCTCTATAAACGCTCAACACAACAACATACTGGGGGCTAGGCCTGAGAACAGGTCGGGGATTCTCATTCTCAACCACGACTTTATTTGCGATGATGTTGTCGGTACCATATCCGGCAGGCACATTTTCCCCTACCTGTGACGGAAAGGTACCCATTAGGATTAGGTGTGGGCCCATGCTTCGCGGTAAATATTCCAATTTAAGTCCAGTTTCGAACCTCAGTCCTCCATGACAGGGTCCATTTCACTACCATGCCGGAACACCAAAAAACCAACGCCAAAAAAAACAAACATAAAAAGCCTCCAGAAAAAAATTCCTCCCAACACTCAAAACGAAACCCCCTCCAAAAAAAAAGATATAAACCAACCCCAAGCATCATCAATGAAAGCTTAGCGGCCTGGTTTCAACGCGAGCTAAAGGCCAAATATAGGGAATCCAGTGCATTGATAGTTCGGGGGAGCGCCACTGGGGGGTGCGAGGCGCTGGGGTGACGCGCAAGCCCCCCCGGCAGCAGTCCGCAGCCAGCGAAGCTCGCGTCCGCCGCCTTTGAGTCAGCACCCGCGCCAGTCAACACTCAGTCCGTGCGGTCGAGCCACGTGCGAAGCGCCGCGCCGTCTGCCGCGAACAGTGCGCACTTTGCCGCGAAAACAGCTGATGGCAAGTTGGGAAAAAAGCCCGCCAAACAGAAATCAAGAAGTATTTGCCCCCCGGATTTTGTTTATAGAATTGAATTTAAAGTCTGCCCATAACTTATGTTTTTTTGAGCGTTTTTAATAATGACCAAAACAGCAGTAGAAAACCGCCAACAGGAAGTCTAGGAGCATTTGCCCGGGAAATTTGAACTTTTTATTTATGTTTTTTGATCGGTGTTTAATATCACTGCCTTGATTTCTGGATGAAAATAGAGTAACTGATGTTGGCAGTAGGAAAAAAAAGCGCTAACCAGAAGTCAAGGAAAATTTACCCCGTGAAACCGGTTATGTTTTCCTCAACGTTTTTTCATTATGTCTGACTTGATTTTTCGAACAAAAAATCTGAACTTAAGTCGGCTGTAGGAAAAAGCCCGCCAATCGGAAATCGATTAAATTTGTTTACAGAATTTAATTTAAAGTCCCTCGTCTGGTTGTGTATGTTTTCTGATCGTTTTTCATTGTCACTGCCTTTGACCATAGTGCTTGTCTGTAATACGAAAATTGACTGCCAACAGGAAATCAAGGAGTATTCGCCCCGGAAATTTGTGTGAGGATTGGATTTCCTATACCCTGTCAGATTGTTACTTACATGTTTTCTCCATCCTTCCCTTAATGTACAACGTCATTTTGAAGCCCTTCTATCTAACGCTTTTCTTGTTTGGTTTGGAAGCAATAACTGTCGATGGAAAGTTTGTAGAAAACTACAAAAGCCCGCCAAACGGAAATTGGCAAGTATTTTGCCCCAAAATTCCCTGAAACAACTAACTGTAATAACAAGGAAAACCCTTTACTGAATTTTCATTTTCCTTTATGTCTACGATACGTCAGAGAACATTGGTGAATCATTGTGCAACCTATTGCTAAGTTTAGTGGTCTTGATAATTGTGTACATGTTCTTCCAAGCTGGGATTGCCAAGAGTCCGTTAGAACGTACTAATATTTGCTTCTATCTGTTGAGACTTCGCAGGAGGTCATCCAATAGGTACGACATGGGGATAAATATAGACCTACCAATCTGGGCAATAACAACTACTTGGCGGTAATAACGCATAAATAAATAAAAATCGAAGCTTTATTATTATTATTATTTCTACATACTATGAATGAATGAATGATGAAGGAAGACAAGTCGAAGGTCATCGACCTTTAAAAGAAAAATTCCATTAAACAACTAACAACCTCGCAGAACTGTAAAAAGGTGGGAAAAACATTTATAGACCCAAACGTAAATTGTAACTATTTGCATTACTGCTGACAGCATATTATCGTCCTTTCTCCAACTTCAAAAGAAAAATTTCATTACTTAAAATTCCCTGAAATAACCAAAACCTGGTAAAACTGTAAAAAATGTATTTGAAAAAAAAATTAAATAATAAAAATTGTGCCAAAATCAACCTGACCTACTAACCTGACCTACTAAGCTGTTTTTTACATTATGCAAACATCACTCCGTAGACAGAAGTTAAATTAATTGCCCTTCACAAGAAACCTTTTCCACCTTAAAATATCTTAAAATGTGAGAAAAACTTGAAAAACCAACCTAACAGTTCTTAATTCTATTTAAAGGTCTTTTGTAAAATGTTATCCCTTATAAAGTTAAAATTTAATGGAAGAACTGACAGCCTCGTAGAACTGTAAAAATGCGGGGAAAACATAAAAAATCAAGCGAGTTTACAAGTCACGCTCGCTCATTATTTCTTGACATGTCATTGGCAAATAAATATTGGATGATTTAACGAAGGTTATGTCATCCATCCCCCCTACCCCTTTATGTAATCATTTTGTTATTATTTCCGACCCAATATAATTGGGTTAATTGGAAATATTATAACGTAATAAAACCCTCCCATATTATTGTTTTATTTGTTATTTAGCAGATAATGAGAACAAAGAACCAGTTAGATGATTCCAGTTAACTGTCACTGAATGAATGAATGGATAGTTTTCCATCTTTACTTTAACAACTTTAAAAAAAAAAAAAAACAGTTTTGCCCTATGGGGAAAATTATTAGTTTAGACTAGCTACATTAATAATGGAGGTAAATATGAATGAATGTACATATGTTTTGTATGGAGTAGGTATAGTGTATGTACGTGTTATTTGATATTTTACGTCTGTTTACGACACTTGTGTTCTATAAGCCACTTATGGAATATTTGGGAAATTTCCATCAAGACCTCCACACCTTCCAGATTAGTGGCCGATTGGTGTTTCATACTTTAATTAAATAAATAAATAATGACTTATTTTAAGCTGAGACCACCCTAGCGGAGTTAAGGCAGTAAGGCCCTCACATACACTCAACTAGGGGTCAGCAACAGTAGTAAAATTTACAATACCATTTTAAAATTGAATTAACATTTCTTCTATCCCCTGACACCACACCGGCAACTCTACCATAAATACCTCCAGCGAAATTTGAATTTAAACACTTTACGTATGCAGATTCACTATGCCTTAAGGGACAACGCAACATCTGAATTTTAAGCAACTAATTTCACATGTCATATTGACCCCGCTAGACGTCGAGGAGGTTGAAAATACATTAGAAAATGTTCATCTACATTTTGATGCAAAGGTGAGGAAATAGAGAAAATAGCCAAAAAAATTGTTATGCGTTTATACAGTGACACACTTTTCGCGCAAACATAAAAAAAATTGGGACTTCTTGGTGATATAATAAAAATGAATAACAGCGAGTAAAATCGAACAAACGGTTCACTAAGCTCATTATTTGTCACTTAATACACACCGCCAAGACGGATCCTATGATATAAAAAGTTTATTTTGCATAAACAAAAATTCAAGCTCCACTATATAGCACTTGGACACAAGAGTAGCTGACCTAATTTTTCCATTTCTAGGAAGACAAACGAAAACACACAAAAAGTAAGCGCACCGGCATCAGCAATATTTTTTTTACTATCCTTTCAAAGAAAAAAAAAGGCAAACCTACAAAAGCTAAAAGATAATATATTGTCGTAGCGCGGGGAAGCGATTTGTCTATGTCAGCCATAAAAATATTGCTGATAGATTTCAGCAACTAAATTGCTTTTCACCAACTTTCGGCCCCCTCACCACCCCCCCCCCCTGCATACACGAGGGAGACCCCCCCCCCCTTCCACCCATCACAACAGTAAGATGACAATTTACTCGAGAGCTATGGAAAATTCAAAGGTAAAAGTTACCGAGTTATATAAAAGTAAAAAATGATGTTTCTTGAGGAAAATTTGAGTTATGAAAGCTTTGAATCCACGTCAATTTTCAAAAGTGTGTACTGCTACTAGATGGTAAAAGTTTTTTTTATTGTTGGATTTGTTAACAGTTTTACATGTGTTCAGTCACGTTACGAATCAGTTACGAATCTATTGTAGTGAAGTTTTGCGACAAGTTAAAAATTGTCTCTGAAGCTATGAGGGGCGCCAAAGCAGTTCTAATCAATATGGCTAAAAACACTCTTGGTGCTATCAGGTATTGATTTTAATTGCCATGTTGAAACCGCATTATACAGCAAATGAAGTAAGTATTTTAATGTATTCCCCGTAACGTGATAATTTACTTTAAGTGCGTACACATTCTTCACCACAAATATGTCCGATTCGACCAACTATACGATTGACTCACAAAATAACTTATTTCGGGACATTTCCATGTTATATGGCGAACAATAGCGGTATTTTGAATTCATTTTTCACTCCTTTGACGGAGTTACTGGTGTGTCACTTACTCAAACTCTTATTTTTAATATTTTTACGTTATTGAATGGGTGTCATAGCATATTTTTATCATTACTCTTTCATTGTTCAAATTACTATATAGAGGCTTCGTTAAAGGCTAGGATCTCGGGTAAGTGTTGTGGGGATGTTGTTTGTTTGTTTTCCAACACCTGCTTACAGCATCTGCTTCAACATTGTCAGCCTGGCGGAGGAAGTGAGTCTGTTTATTGACTTGAGGCACCCTAAGAGCAGACTCCTTCACCTCAGGGAGAAGGCAAGTTTACTGACAGGGTAGATCTCCTGAATGTAGAGCATTCTAAACCACTTGGGGAACATAGTAAAATCCCACGATTAATTCGGCGGTGACCAGGACTCGACACGCACTTAGACTGACTGGTTACCACTTTGTCCTGTCCCACCACGTTCCCCTGCCAACGCTGTGCACACAACCAGGGGGAAATGGAACAGGAGTAATGGCTAGAAAGGTTATAGGGAAGTTAGAATGATGACAGATCTTACAAGAAGATTTTGATGCAGAGAGATCTAAAGAATTCTTTTGTGGACAAATTCAGGGATCCACCCTTTCAGTTACATCTCTAGAAATAACACATAAAGCCACAGGTGTTGTACGTAAAACTCGGGCAAAAAAGTAAAAAGCCACAAGTGAGGTACAGTACATAAGAAAAGAAAGTAAATAAAATGGCGAGTATAACAGTATTTCCACACAAAAGAAAAAGGCTCTTAGAGCAGAAAGGTATTTCTTCGAGTGTAAAGAGCATCTCATGCACAACGGATAAGACTCGACTTTAATGTATTTCAACAGTCTGCTGTTGACAGAAATGGCGCCTTCATGTCATCGCATTCCAAGAATTTTTTACCTGAAAGGTTTGCAGTAGCATAAGTACCTGCATTATAACAATAAATAATGTATTGAAGGGCTTTTTATGGACCTATGCCTACTTATAGTGGCATTATTTAAGGGTTAGTTGGACTAACATTACTGTATTACTTAGCCTGCAATGCAAGTCAAACTAACCCTTTGTTAAATAATATTACACCATTGGCATTAACCTTTACAAATAGCTTATAGTGAAATATTGGTCCCTTGGCCAATGCCAACGACCCCATAGATTTACGGATGTTATTGATATTGGTTCCGTATTAATTGGTATACGTTTTCGATGACAACTTATACTGGCTACAAACCATTGGCGTAAACATGACAAGTTTGGGTTCACCTTTTACCACTCCCTCCAAGAAGGGAGGGATCTCCTATCTCATTCGTTCCCGCCAAAGACATATTTTTGAATTTCTGGTGTCACTTACTGCGAGGGGAGTTGTTTGGGTTAGAGTTCTATATTCAAGCGCGCCAGATATATTTCTTGAATCCTGGGGCCATTTGCTACGTTTTTGCAATCGCTGGTCATAGGGTATGTGGCATCGGATGGGCGCAAGATTTAAAAAATTTGGCGTGCACGAATTTAAAATATTGACTTGAAGCATGGCCAGAAAATATAGGAAGTGCGAGACTCGATCCAACAACCTTTCCGGTGAAAGGCGGAGTCTGTACCACTACTGTACATGTCCTGGTACGCTTTCTCCTATATTGAACTCTAATTTGTATGCGTCAAAGGCGAGCTCTGATTGGTCAGAGAGGGCGTAATAAGTGGCACCAGAAAATCTAAAAGTATCCATGGCGACTATCCCATCTCTTCTATATAGAACTCCAGCAGCCTGATCATGGCGATTATAATACCGGTATTTATTTAATCCCCTGGTATTAAAAATGTAAACAAACAAATTTTGAATAGCACTTTCCATTATAAAATTATCTTGTTTACATTTTTAATACCAGGGGATTAAATAAATACCGGTATTATAATCGCCATGATCAGGCCGCAGTGGCCGTAAGTCCCTTTACTTAACTGAGTCTATAGCAGTAAATACAGTTTAACGAAAAACGACTAAAACCCAAACATTTGGGAAATATATTTGTGTACACTACATGTTTTTAAAGAAAGAAAAAAAAACGATAAAGTATATCTATGGGCATGTAAATAAACGAGGTAAGATAAATAGGGGAGAAACGAAATCCCCTCCCCCCTCTATTGTACGCCTTTCCTCTGTCAAATCTCCCGTGATTTAAATAAAGCGGCTGCATTTGCCTAAAAGAATCGCACCAATAAAGTAGACTTTTATATACTTTTCTTAAAAATTGTTTTCCATCCTAACGTTTCCATCAGCACAATAAAGAGACATTTCAACGACATTCTGGATGGAATGGCGTTTTGAAAAATTCTCCAGCTCTTGTTCATGTAATGAATCGAAACCTTTTTGAGGCACAACAAGCCTTCGTGATCTGAACTGAAGTCTAAACGGCTATTATCGTACTTTGCTTGCAGAATCTATTGTGTTTGTGTTGGATACAAATTGATAGATTGTGACTGAAGAAGAACATGGCCGGCAGGCCCCCTTTTGCCATTGTTCGTCCCATCAAAAATACAAACAATTACAAGAAAAACATCTCTCTTCCTTAAATGGTGTATCGTAGAAACCCACGATCGTAATGAAACTTGCTTGCCAGGGAAACATTATTTTTAATTATGCATCAATCACTTTTGCTTAGCAACCACGGACATCGAGAAAGAAATAAAGCGAGAAGAGCGTAAGTCACTCTCTTTCCCCTATACACGAATGCAAGCGAGACTAGAGAAACCTAGCGGACAACCACAACACCAAGCTGCCTCCCAACAAACATGATAGTGGCGCTGCTTTTCGTCACATAAAAAGGTTTCACTTCTCATTGCACCAAGAAAATATCCATCACCCATAGCGGCTATAGACAATTTTCGAATGAAGTAAGCGAAAACTATTCGACTGGAAATTCCATATGACCGTCGCCTGTCTGTCAACCGCACTGATGCGGATTCGAGTCGACTTGCAAGAATAAGAATCCTGGATTAGATTTTCTTGCCTCTCCGTCGTTCTCTCTCATTGTACGACCCCAATTCCAATTTCAGCGGCTGACAGCTTCCTAGTCTTTCCTGTCTTTCTCCCCCCCCCCCAACCCCACCTTCATCTCGTCTTTCAAATGTCGCAGAAATCATTTCACAAGATCTTGAGTCATTAGAGATTTTACCATGTGTCATTTTCTCGAGTAAAGAGTCTTTAATTTTCCAAAAATGAGTTTAACGAGCGAGCGTTTGTCGCTGAGGTAGATAATAATCAAAATTGTCTACCTTCAAGTCGTGAGTTTTCTGCTGACTCAGCGTTTCCTCACCTGGGGGGTGTTCGTTAGTACTTTGGCAAGTATTATACTAGCTAAATCATTATTTTGCATGTTTCATTTGTTAAGAGATAACCAGAGGGGAGAAACCTTCATGGGTGGAAAGGTATTTTACAATCACTGGCAGGGGAAAAATGCGACTAGAGAACATTTTGCTGACGATAAAATTCTAAAAAGGGCTGTGGACAAGGAAGATTATCTTATAACAGCAAAGCTTCTGGAAACAAAGAGCTTCTTTTTTGAATCTCTGTCCTGCAGAAACGTGACCGTGTACATGATTAAGAGTCAGAATATGCAAATAACAGCAGCATGATTGTTGGCGTTTAAGATGAGTATGATCTGATTTTGACGATTTTACGTTATACTTTCTTGTTTTACTAATTGCAAAATGTAACTGAATAATGTATTTATTTATTAAGCCGAAGGCAATCCATTGAGTCCGTGGAAACCGCAGAACACGTGGTTGGCCACTCCAGTCCAGCACTGTGGCGGACGCGGTTGGACTCTCGTGGGTCGATCTGATTGACTGCCGTTGAAGGACATGACTGTCTTTGCTAGTATGGTTAAGGTGCCCATTCCACATACGTACAACGTCAACGAAAAATTGAAAAATGACGTCAAAATGACGTAAATTGACGTGGTAGCAGAATTTTTAGTATGTCTTTAATGTCTGCTAAAACGTCATTTTTCAATTTTTCGTTGACGTTGTACGTATATGGAATACCCCCATAAGCTGTTGTTTTTCAACAGTTGATTAATTAATTGGTTGGTCATAAAAAGAATGATTTGGTATACACTTATACGATCCCAATTATTATGTTGTTCCAAAACGACCGTTCTCATGTCTAAACCCTCGATTAGTTGCCCATTATTCATAGGTTTTTTAAACCATATATACAATATTCTACGTACTACGATCGCACCCCAGTTATCAATTATTCACCCATATAAAACTCAAGTTAATTCTTAAAACAGTAAAGCGGACAGCCAAGAAAAATGATCCACTTACAGTGAATTATGCTAACAAAATTAAACAGTTAAATTTATTATTAAAACCATTAACAAGTAAATAGTTAAATTCCCCTTTCAAGCCAATATTATTAATTTAACCCATCCCCTAGCTTTGAAACAGAGCCCCCCCCCCCTCTCTCTCTCTCTCTCTCTCTCTCTCTCTCTCTCTCTCTCTCTCTCAGGAAAAAGGACTTTTGAAATCAGATGGTTCAGATGGTTGTATTTTGTTAAAAAGGATTGTAATTAAAGCGAAGGGTTTTTAGCAGTGGCGGTAGTGTCTGTCTCAATCACCGAGTAATTAATCAGTCTTTGTTGCAAAGTGTATTTACAAAAAGTCCATTGATTTATTCTGACGGGCGTGGGGGGAGTGTTGGAAGGGTTTCTTCCCTTTTCCCAAAACCTTTCGTGCCTTTTTTAACACTACCTGCTGTGTTTTAGCTCGGCAACTTTCGGCTTAAATTAATTATATCCATTAAAAAAGTTTCAATTAATGTTTTCTCCATGTTTTTCACTTTTTTCTATGGTAGATTACATTAGCACCACTTCTCATAGCATAGGAGTTAATTTAGTAGGATTCAGTAAGGTATTAACAATCTGCATTAAAAACAATAATAGTCATTTAATTTTTAATAATAATAATCACGTCACTTTTTTCCTTGTCCTGCGGCCCGATCATGGCGATTATAACACCCTGGTATTAAAAATTTAAACAGAATAATTTTCCGATGGAGAGTGCTATTCAAAATTAGTTTGTTTACAGTTTTAACCCCAGGAGTAAGTTTATACCAATTGCCATAATCGGCCCACAGTAACCCCGGGCAATGTGCATTAGTGGATTAAAAACACATATACACACTATGTTGCGCTTGGAATTTGTCAGTCTGATTTTTTCAAATATTAAACATAAATATTAAAAATTATAAAACCAAAAATAAACATAAAAACTCACCAGCAACAAATAAAAACTGATGCGACGTAAAAATGAATAAAACTCGATTGAATTTTCTTCAACAAAAAAAAATAAAACTGTCATTTTTTTGCGTTGCCTTCATTAGGAGCAAAGCGGATTTGGTTGAGGAGCGTGACAGAAAAATGAGCGGGGACCAGTCAGCAGTGCGGAATTGTACTTGTCAGTGTCAGCAACAGCCGCAGCGTTAATCCTTTCATAACACATCGCTTACTCCCAAAACCGCACCATTTATACTCCAAGAAATACAACTGCTGACTTGTGTGGGTTATAAATTTCCCATCCGGCTCGAAGGACCAGAAGTAAAAACACTGGCTTATGCGGCTGTTACACTAGTATGCTATTTCTCAATCGACCTAGAAGGACTACATCAGCTTGTTGATAAGTTATATTTTGCTAATGATCACGTCGTTGTCAATCCTTTGACAACCCATCGCTTACCCCCACAACATTTATACTTCAAGGAATACAACTGCTGACTATGGATTACATTGTCCTTACACCAAAAGTATGCAATATGTATATGTTCCCAATCCTGTTAATTAAACCGCAAACAAAAAGTGAATAAAGCTGTGAAATATCTTTGAACGTGCTTTCCAATGATGTACAACATAACAGAAGTTTATAGTAACATAGAATCAGTTATTCAGCTACTGTCTTTCTTAAGACGTTTGAGTCGATTGAAAGAACACCTTAGGTTGCAGATTCAAATTAAATACGTCTAATGAAAGGTTTCTAAAGGAGATTTCCAATTATGTACTATAACAATGAATAAAGTCGTCTCCTTTTTATTTTTTTAATATTTTGAATACATTAAAAAATGTATGTATAAACAAGGCTCATTCATATATTTAAAAATTCCGAGAAATCGACTCCCCTCATCTCACACAGAAACCTTAAAACCCGTCTAAATAATCAAACCTTTTTTTTTTTAAAATTCTCCATAATAACTGAGGAAATACGTATACATTTTATCCTTATTTTTTCACTATTCCTCTCTTCTTCTTTTTTTCCCTCCATTTAATTTTAATTCATCTATAAAACAATGTTTTAGTTTTAAGGTTAGCATGAAAACAAGACTTTATAGTCTTATTGTTCGCCTTATGGTTTATTTGCAATAAAGTCGTTTTATCATTTCATTTCATACCTACTACGAGTGGTCTGACCCTTCCTGTATGTAGTTTTATAATGCAAAATTCGATAATCGTAAGCAATTTTCAATATAAACCACGAAAAAGTAATTAAAAATATAAATACAATGCTCAAATTAGGGCCAAATTTTGCGCTCCACCGTAATTCCCCATAACTCAACCCTCTGCCCCCAAAAAATAACTACAATCTATTTCACCCCAAAATTTAAATAAGCAACACAGAAAGTAATATACGAAAGAAGGCAGGTAGTTAATATACAGCTGAAAAGAGCCCACCAGTAAATATCGCGGGGGGAGACTTTAAACTCAAAAAACTCTCAAGCTACCCCATTTATTTAAGTTGCACACAAACTCCAAAATTTCCTTCCTTCAGCAAGCAAATCTGATCATGTTTCTTTTTAAATTAAAAATGAACGGTGATTATTCTGCTGTCTTCTGTAAAAGAATTGCTGTCGTGACGCTGAGGGAGATATAGAGAGAGGGAAGCTTTCCCAGCTACGGAAAATGACAATTTTTCAGCAGCAAAGATATTTTTTTTTCTTTCCACTTATTTGATAACAAGAAAGAAAGTTTTGCGCTCTTAAAGTTCTTTTTAACGGGAGAGTTTACATTAATTTTGAATGTTTAAGATTTCGCAATAAAGCGTTCAGGGGAGAAAAGGACTATACTATATTGTAAACGAGAAAAAAACATCGTGGTAAATTTGGATGTATGAATTGCACTTATGTTACCAGCCTCATATTGAATTAGGGATTATATGGCTTCCTAAAAGTATCAATCCATTTAATCCACCACAAATTATAATTTGTTACAAAAAAGGTCATGAGGAGTTTTAATACTCACAATAGACCAATAGACTGAAGTGCTTACGCAAAACCTATCACCAAAATAGGATATAGCGTTGGACAATGAATAAATTCCATGTATTTACGTCTAGTCTCGAACTGCGGACCTTCCAGTTCCCAGCGCATTTCTCCACCAACTAGCCTAAGCTGGTGTGCCAAAAGAACTATTATTGTCTGATAAACACCCCAAGTACTCTTGATAATAAAATAAGGCTGCAAGAAATATAGTTAAAATTTAAAAAATGAATAAATCCGACAAAAACTCAAAGAGAAGTAGAAGCTCGTAACTTTCCGGATCAGAGAATATCGCTACTTCTACACGAACCCCCCCCCCCCCTATTTTAACCGCAACACAATAACCTCGCGAGTACAAAAGTAAAAATTTTATATGAGGGCAAAGAAAAGGCGGCATATATAGAGGGGTGCCTGCTGAAGAACGCATCAAAAAGGGGTTACGAAAGGATCGATTTAAAAAAAAACACAATGACACATAAATTTTATAGAAGAAGCACTTGCTACCGCCGCGCACCCTACCGGAAGTAAGCGCCCCCCCCCTACACCCCCCTGTAGTTGCCTATATGTTGGGACTATTTTCACATCTAATCCAATATAATACTAATATAACAATACTCGATGTATCCAAGTACACACTGATCTATAATGAGATTTAAAAAAAAATCCAATTTTGTCAGCAGCCACACCAAGTTGATTCCATGAGAGCAGAACATGTTTTAAACTGCGACAAACTTAGTAGTGTGCACAGCGTTGGCAGGGGAACATGGTGGGACATGATAACGCGCTAAGATAAGGCTATACCAGTCAATCTACGTGCGTGTCGAGTCCTGGTCACCTCCGATTTAATCGTGTGACTTTACCATGTTCCCCAAGTGGTTCGGAATCCACTATAATCAGGAGGTCCACCCTGTCAGTCAACAACTCCCCTTTCCCTCGAGGTGAAAGAGTCTGCCCTTAGGGTGCCTCAAGTAAACAACCCCCCCCCCCCCTCCACTAGGCTGACAGAGTTGCTTAAAGCAGAAATGCTGAAAGCAGGCGTTGGGAACAACACACAACACAATTTTACAGGAAATATCGATTTTAGGGCTATAAAACATTTTCCCCTACATTTTCTTGTACAGTACGCGGCCGTCACTATGGCGATTATTCATGATATTTTTGATATTTTTATAATAAATAATAAATAATTAAAAATGACATGATAATGTCTTATTTTAGCAGCACTACATAAGTCTTTGTCCCAATCAAACGTATGCTTGGGGGGGGGGGGGGGGGGCGGACAATATTATATATATTATTTTACAGTACGTAATTGCATTGTAATTGTATTGGTAAACGTATTTTTATGTATATTATTGGTATTTGATTAAAACTTTCTACTTAAAAAAGGGAATTATTTATGCACTAGCGCTCTCACGCCGATGCCGGAAGCAAAGCATAACCCCCCCCCCCCCCCCCCTCAACCCCCTGCCTATTCTCCCAAACACTGTAAATCACACACAAAGCTATCAATGTAAAAACCACACGCTCACTCGCCCAAAATTAATGAATTCATATTTTTTTACAACCAAAAATCTGGTCATGTTGGAAATTTTCATTTTTCCAACCACCCCCCGTTCCCACCTACACATAAAACACGCGAGCGGAATACAAAATTATTGAAAAGAATTTCCCCGGCTACCTGAATAAACGGGATGCAAATGTAAACATTGCTATAAAAATAAATGTGTGTTTGTTTACTATGCAACGAAACAAAACAAAATAAAAAAATGGAAATTAGAAGGGCTCGCATTCTCTGAGGGTGGCTCACCGGGGAAATATTTTGGGGGTTGTACATTTTCAGATGATGGGCAATTGGAATTTATGTGGGAGCCTTTTTAAAGGCTAATAGTAACACATTATTATTAAATAAATAAATTATAATTACATGATAACGCTGTTGCAGCTCTGTATAAGTTCTTTGTCCCAATCAGGGGAAAGCTTGGGGAAACGGACAATATAATAATAATTATTTTAAATAACGTACGGTACAATAATATAATTAATAATGTCTTTATTGAAAAATGTAGATACAGCGAGATTATTATTATTATTTATATTATTGTAGTCAATATGCATTGTATTGATTAATAAATGTTTCTTGTCTAAGGAGTACGGAAAAAGAGAGAGAGATTATTAAAGTAGGGGTAATACGTTAGATTTGCAATGAACCAATGATGCCCCTAGTTACAGTCGACGCAAGTTAAAGAAAGTTTCAAGTTTCAAAGACGGCTGAAGTTACATGATAAAGCAGTGGAATCCGGACTGATAGGCCGTGGTCTAACTGAAAGCGAATTTCCAAACGTTTCGTCACCATCTTCGGTTAACAACTTCAGTGGCACTGCACAAACGTCTAATATTCTAATTCTACTGCTTCATCACGTCCCTAAAAATTGTTACCGACAGTTTGCGTTAATGCCAACCTGCCAGAATTTATCCTGTAAGGTAGCCTTGAGGCAAGCGCATCCATAAATATTTTACATAGCTTAAAAAAACCAAGCATGCAAAACATGCCGCCATGGTTATTTAAGCTATGTTCGTGGGTTTACTAACAGGAATTTTCCGCTGATAATTTAATAAAAGAAGCGTGTTTATTACGTAAATATGAAACTTTTTTACTTTGCCATTCCATGGCTCATTACCATGGTATTATCGTTCCTTGTAATTACAAAGTTAATGACTTTCTTTATGCTCTTAAAGCTCTTTTTATCCTATCGCCTTGGCTAATTAGCCGACACCTTTAATATGCGGGATACACTACAGGGAGCCTGATACTCTCTGATAACGTCGAATTTAATGTTGTTGATTGCGTTAAGAAGCAATTTCGTGGTAATGAAAGTGAAATTGAGATCTTAATGAAACCATTTTTTTTTTTTCGTTTTCACGCACAGGCACTTCATACCTTTTTCTGTTTAAAAAAAAGGAAGCTGACCATTCACGTTGGTTGGTTAACATTTTATACTTAATTTCATACTAAAGTTATAAGGATTTGGTCCCCTCAATTGCTATAGGACAATATGGAGACAGTGATCACGAAGAAAAGGCAGAATAGTAAAATCCAAGATCATCAGTAAAGCCCGAAAAAGGAGATGGGCTAGGATTAGAAATGAAGTGATTAGAAGAGGGTTCGGGGTGGAAGAACCATTGGTGGAGAAGGTAGCGAGGAGGAGACAGCAATGAACACGACGAAGGAACACGACGAAGGAGAAGACAAAGGAAGAGATAAAGGTACCAGATTGCTGACGATCTCAGAGGAGTGGCACTGGTACCTGAAGAAGTGCTGAATAATCAGAAGTGGGGAGAGAGAGGAGGGGGTGAAGGAGGATGATTGTTGGTATAGATGATGATCATCATAAATTCATCATGATTATGGCAATTTATCGATGATGACTTATATACATATTTCTCCATATACGACATCATCATGGTAGTAACTCACTCCATTTGGAATACATTTTTATTTTAAGCCTTTCATCATCTTCATCTATTGGCCACGTTTCCAGTAGAACAGTAATTAATTTAAAACTCCGTAGATAAAGTGGCCAAGAAGGACTATTGACTAGAACACTCTACATGATGTCAGGAAGAAACGGAAAGATTAATATAATAATACTATCCAATATCACATATTACAATCGATAATTTTAAATTAAAACTAATAACCAGTGGAAAATCCTGTGAAAATAATACAGTATTTACACAAAAAATCACTGATTAAAGCGTCTAAAACAATGTTTAATCAGACAAGCTTTGAAAATGAGACTGGCAGTTAATTAAACAAACAATAGAGGTGGACGGGGTTGATTGCCGTGAATTTCAAAAATTGGCGGGAGCGGCGCGGCGTCACGTGATTGGCTAATGAGCAGAGGATAGGTCAACAACACAACTGATTGACCGATCTCTCACTCGCTAATCCTTTGTTGCACGACATTTTGTCTGTGCCAGTCGACATTTTGTAATTAGTGCAGCTAGCTTTGTTTTTTTGTTTTTTTCATGGGAATGTTAGCAGCGTTTTTTCCGATTTGCGTAAAACAATGGCGTCTTCAGGTTTTCCTTTTTGAGAGGTTTATCACGTAAAAGAGGGGAATCGGGTGATAGTTGAAAAATAAGTAAGTCTAAGATGAAACTAGCGAAGTCCATAAATCCCAAAACGAACCACCACCCGAAAATCTTTCAGGAACAGGAGTATACTTGAAATAAATAGATGCGAAAATTGATTGAAAGAACTGAAGTTTGGGTGAATGAACATTAGACGAAAGAGTCGGACACATCATTGGCTGACATGTTGGAATCATTTTCATTAACATTATTATTACTACAAAATTAAAAGCCCAGAACGTACCACCAGATAAAAATCCCCCAGTTTTAGACGGAGAAAAAATAGAAAAAAAAATAGTAATGAAGGCACAAGACTCTAGAGGAACTTAAATTTAGGCCAACGGACATATAGACGGAAAACCTTTTCGTATCCATATCAGCCGACATGTTGGAATCATGTTCCCCAATTCCCCAGGATAGAAAATTAAAAGCCCAGAACAACCACCATATCAAAATCCTCCAGTAGTTTTAGAAGGAGAAAAAATAAATTAAAAAAATAGTAATGAAGGAACTAGACTCAAGAGGAACTTAAATTTAGCCCAACCGATTTATAGACTAAAGGGTCGGACATGTTGGAATCAAGTGCACCAACAATACCCCAGGATCGAAAATTAAAAGCCCTGAACGAACCGCCAGATAAAAGTCGTCCAGTTTTAGAAGGAAAACAAATTGGAATGAAAGAATTCGTGGAACTTAAATTTAGGAGAATGGTTATAAAGACGAAAGGCTCGGACACATTACCAGCTCGAAATCATGTTGACCGACAACAGGGGAGAAAATTTGAAGCTCAGAAGAATCCAAAAACCTAAAAAAAAAACTTCCAGCTTACGGAATAGGAGTAATAACAAAGAAAAATAGAAAAAGAAGGGATTAGGAGAACACAAGTTAAGGGAAGTGGACATGAAGACGAATGGCTTGGACACGTCATCAGACTTGGAATCATGTCGACCAGTAGTTTATTTGACAGGTTACAGATGACATGGAGTTCTACAGAATCAAATATAAGGGTTGAAATTGCCGATAGGGCAAAGGGTTCAGGGTATACCGGGAATGGTCGGGGGGTGGGGGGTGGAAAGTCGTTTAATTTAATCCCCCGTCAGATCCTACAGGTGTCTCTTCATTTGGTGAGATGAAAAATAAAAAGTTGGACTGGCGAGGCTGAAATGAAATTTTGACAGAGTTTCGGGAAAATTGTAGGTGTCAGAAGTTGTTGATGAAATCTGCGAAAAATTATAAAGTTTTCCAAGCGTTTTTTCTTCTTTTCTATTTATGTGGCTTATACAGGATGTATCAAAGGACAACTTATAACACAGAAAATACAGTATCGTAATATCAACAATAGTACAGGGAAAAATCGACTTACCTTACCATCAGTTTTTTTTTTTTAATATTGATCGTAGAGCCATTGATAATATAGAAGAAATGTTGCTCTACATTTACATTATGAAAAAATACATAGCAAGTGGCCATCAAATGTATCTATATATGACGCTATATTTTTCATTTATCCGATTTTTTAGATTTGCATTTTATTGGACTTTTAGGTCAGTTTGCAAATAAATGATTATTTATTTTATTTATTTATTTTGGGGTACATTATTACTTATATGCACTTTAGCCTATTGGCCTGGGCTTTTTTACCCCCTTGTGAGTAATAGGGCCTACTACTACATTGTCGTTTAAGACAGATTTCCTTAATTAAGGGCTAGCGTGTCTCGGCAATTCGACCCCCGTTGCTAGCTCATGAACCAGGTCAGGGGGTGTCTTAATATAGGGAAGCCAACGACCAACTGACACAATTGCCAACTCCAATTAGAAAAGCATCTAAAATATGTCCACGGATCCATTAGACATAGCAGAAGCAGGGCGGATAGGGTTGAAATGGCTCGCAGCGGGTGGCTACAAGTCATTATTACCAACAGGAAGCCCATGGTATTCTCAGTATTCCCACGCCAGCCATATATCTGGCCAAACAGAGTCAGTGACGGCCTCATACAATGTAATCCAAATGTAGAGGAACATTTCTACTAACTCACGACCTCTCATTGATGACTCTACGATCAATATTACCTGTGAAAACAACCGGCAGAAGAACCTAGTGGTTGAAAAACCTGAGGCAGTGGTCTAGAAAGAGCACGACTTCCCATTTCCAGAGCAGCAGTCTCATAGGTCCAAACTGCCATGATGATAGATCGATATAATATGCATTTAGAGCAGAAGAAGAATGTAAAAAGGTTAATAAAAACCTTACACAACTCCACTTAACAGACAAAGCACCCGTTAACAGCATTAAACCGCAACAGGCTCCATAATAAACGTTTCGTGTAATGTTTCGAAACAATATTAAGCGTTTCTTGCAATGTTTCGAAACAATAAAGAGTCGGAAAGGTCAGCTTTTGCCGAGAGTCATGATGGCAGATCGGGGAGAGAAGGGAGGGGTGTTACCGGTGGAAGGGGCAGCTTTTGGATAAAATGAGGATTTCTGTTTCATGAATTTTAGAAGAACCCGGGGATTATCTGACCCTATAGCCGACGCCTCTGCTGTTAACCCATTACAGATCTATTAAGTGTCTCTCAACCCCCATGTTACTACTACTACTACTATACCGCTTTCATATCCGGGTTATTTGTAGGTTATCGCGGGGAAGGGCAATTTAGGGTGGAGAAATGTAATTTTCTTTTACATCGTATCATTAGTGCCAATCTTCTTTTTGAGGTATAGCCTACGGCCCAGATTATATAGGATATATACATGTTTTCTTATCAGCCAAAGTCCTTAATCCTACTGCACTACTAAGCTCTAAATGCAGTAAAGGAAGGGGGCTGTAGAGTCCATACAAATGACAGCTCTAGCAAAAGGGAGGGGGGGGGGGGTTGAAGCGGGAGGGTTCTATAGGGCATTAGGACCATACGGTCCAATGGCAGACAGGATGGACGGGAGAGGGGGGGGGGTAGTAATGGCGCGGAAAATAAGTGTCGCGTCCCCTGCCCCCCACCCCCGAATAATTGCCGTCTTTTTGTACATTCAACTCCATTCATTTCGTCTGGGGGGCAAATGGAGGGGACGAGTTAACGGTCCTGCCCCCCCCCCTCCCGCCTCTGTCCACCAAACTATTCATTCCGACTCGAAATTCAACTCATTGCTGCCCGTTTCCGGGGAAATGGCTTTAGAAGAGATAAATGGCTGGGTTACAGGAAAAAAAAGAAGATAATTTCCGCGAATGGGGCAATTATCTAAAGCCTCCTATTCACAATTCCAATGGTCCACGGAGACAATCCAAATGTTTATGGCGAAGAGAGTGGCGACCCTTGTCAGTTGTTGTGCTGCTAGAACTGTTTACTGGATTGGAAGGTTGTGTGAATGGCAGCCACAACGGTTTCCACTAACCACAGCTGAATTTAAAGAAAGCAACACCGTTGCGCGACAGTCCAATGAGGTGCTACTAGGCCTGGGGACTGGTAGCAGATCCTCTCTCTGGACTACTGCTCTAGTAGAGATGTTGTGGTCAGCAACATGCCCGGCGGCCGCGTTTTCCCACTACCTACTAATTTAAGGTTTGGGGTGGGGCGTAAATCTTTTTATTTTTTGTCGAGTCCAGGACCTCAACCTTCACTTCTATAGCATAGTTCACTACCAGCTGGACTATTTTTGACTAGAGAAACACAGCTAAATGATGGCGGAAAATACCTTTTTCATTATCTTTCAAAAATTATCAATGGCCTTCTTGGGCACCTACAGCAAATTATTCTGTTCTTCATATTGCCGGAAGCGCCTGAAAGCCTTATACGCAATGTTCGGTGTCAGCCAAGCAGAAAAATTATTCTGTTACCAGTAGCCAATCAGAGAAGTAGAGAAAAAATATTCGCCAAAATGTGACGCCATCTTTCTTAATGTACAGCAGACATTTTAGATTTCCATAAGAAACGAAATTCTTAATGTCACAGCCAAAGATGAAGGTTTTTGACCTAAAGGCTAAATTTACCCCCTCAGCCATCATCAACATTCAAGGAAAACTCCCCAAGCTTCAGGAAAATTACCCGCCCCCCCAAATAAGTTCACCCCTAATGATGGGAGTGCGTGCCGATAAATAACCCCCAATCAGGGCTGCTTCCTCCTGAGCTTTCGTAAACTTAAATATTCCATAAGAGGGGGGGGGGGGAGGGGGGAGAAAGCGGGTGGTTTGTGGTTCTATTGTATAGACTCAAGGATATGAAACTGGGAAGAACACGTGCAGAAAAGTTCTGACTGTTATGTGAAATATTAGGACTCGAGTAACCAAGCGGATCCAGCGTAAAATTTAGGTGGGGGGGGGGGGTCACAAGTTATATGTGTAGGTGTGCAGCCTATACCCCCATCCTCCCGAGAATCGCTTTTGTAAAAAATCTTTTGACTATCTCATGAATTTACTCATTTAGTGGGTGGGGGGGGGGTGTTATGACCCCCGTGACCTCACCTGGATCCGCCATTGCGAGTCACACGCAGCAGTTATTTTTATTATGTTGTAAAGCAGGCGGTCCCTCGCAAAACCATAGAGTAGAAGAAGAAGGGGCTTTGTAACTTTTAGCTTGTAGTTAGAAGCAATTAGTTTGGGAGCACTTGATTGGCTATTGGCCTAGCCCAGCCAATTTACAATTGAAGGGAATAGGCGTTAAGTAGCCATAAAAAAACAATCATGGAAGGAGGTGATATACTCGTACAATACCCCACATACTTTCTATATACTATAGGCTGATAGTTTATGCATATATTAGATATATGTGAAGGAATGGTGCATAATACATACTTCCACGATAAAATCTGTTTTTAATGTCCAAATGTTCATGCCTAAATTAGGTAATCCCATTTAATGTCGAAAAATGCATTCATACGCTGGCAAATTAACAATTCTCATACTGCCGACTAAAAGAAATACCGGACATGCCGTAAGTAGAACATTGAGCATAGCCCGAAATCATTGGCAGATCATATCTATTTACACTAAGTTTTCTTACGGGCAACATAGTGGCGACCGTTTTCAAAAACTTAATCTTTCGAATCTGCTCGACAAGACCCGTCCGGGTGGAAACCACTAAAAAGAGCACTAACAAAAAGGGTGAGCCAACGGAGAAAAAGAAAGGAGGCGAAAAAACAGGAAGTCGTGGGGTCGAAAAAAAAACAAACATGTCAGCCAAGATTGCATAAATTTGTAGTCACAGCGTTAAGCTGTAAGTCTTCAGGTTGCCTATATTGTAAAGCTGAAGGGGTTGGGGGTAAAAGTGGAGGGGGAGGAAGGACAGGAGGCGGGAAAATTTGAAGGAAAGTGGCGGAAAATAAAAGGGGCGCGGCTTTAGAAGCATAGAGCCGAGCTCGTCTCTGTATATAATATATACCTCTCTACGAGGTGATCTTTCTAGTGAAAGGCACGAGAAAAGGACCCTCTAAAAAGGCTCGTTAATTATTCTCGACGAGATTTAAAGCCTCCACCCTCCCGTTTTTAGTTGCTCCTAAGCCTTGTCATTATGCATTTACTCGGGTGTGCCTTTGCGCGTTACAGTTTCAGCAGCAGAAAGCTGTGAGTTCCTTTAAAAAAAAGGTTGTCTTGTACGTGGATTTTGAAAGGTTTTAGTTGACGATTCTTACGGGTTTCGTTCGATCGCTCAAGCATCAATACCAGCCGAGAAAAATTTACTTTATTTTTATTATTTAATGAATGTAACTGTGTAAAATTAATTATAAATGCCTATTTAATTAGGCTCTTTCTTACACTCAATGGGGATGACAAGCAAAGATACATATGCGTCAGTACAGTACAATGGTCAATGTCAGACGTAACTGAGAAACACCTCAAAAAAATTATTAGCTAGACGTTTTAATAAGGAAACCTCCCTTGGGCAAAAACTTACTTTGACATAAACCCTTGCAACTTCACCTAACAGAAAGAAGCATAGATTTAAATTCACCTCAGTGATCTCCTCAGTTAAAAGCATCATACGATATGATGACGTCTCAAAAAGTTGTCTTCAGAGGTACTACAACAGTCAATTCGTACACATTTTACAATATTTTATCCTTTTACCGAGACATAGATTTTTTTATTTTTTTATTTTAAAAAAATATCAATTCCATAGAAAAAATAATTATTTATTTATACAAATACAAAAGCTCTTTCATTTGCATTCACTACCATCCTCCTACATAGCGAGACATTAATTTTTGAAAATAAAACTAGCGGAAAATACTTCGAAGCATAGAAACTAGATTTGTATGAACCTTCCAGTGAAAAGGATGGAACAAGGACCCCACTAAAAAGGCTCATTAATTATTTTGAACGATATTTAAAGTCTGCCTCCGCTTTTTAGTTCTCCATAAGCCCGTCATTAAGCATTTACGCGGGATGTGCCTTATTGTAAGGGGGGGGGGGGTGTAGAGCTTTAATTCAGCTTGGAGCATGGCTCGCAAGTGTTTTTGTGAAAAACATATTTAAGCTTTACAAATTTTCTGAAATTAACTATTCTTCTAATCTTTCATTAACTTCCCATGGATATAAGAAACTCACCAAACTATAATTTATTCAGAAAAATAATCTTCAAATGGCTTAGAAACCCAACTGTCGTAAATGATGTAAAATAACAATTATCATTCCATCCAGAACATACACCTAATCCATACAATACATTACCATACCATAAATACATACATACAGTACATATTTACTTCCAATAAAGTTATGTTGTTTTAAATCAGTTAATCTTGTATAATTTAAATGTTTCTAGCCCATAGGGCAAAAACTGTTCCGTTTTGTATTGTCTTGTAGAGATTGGAAATACCTGATTCATTCATTCGTTCACCTTCTTCTTCTTCGGCCGGTACTACCCCGCGCCGAAGGAATATATTTATAAAAACTTAATTAAATTGTACTATAGTGATACGAAAATCCTATTTTTTTTCTTCTTCTTCGGCCGGTACTCCCCTGCGCCGAAGGAATATATAACAATATATAACAATAATAATAATAATAATAGGTCAAAACAGGTGCGTGGGTGCCTCCTTTACAACATCACAAACCAAAATGACTCACGACTCAACAGGAAGTAGAACAAAAAATTGAAATATAGCTACAATGAATTAAAATAAACTCATTGGAGTGAGACTCGGTGCGTAATATAAGAAGTGGTGTCTATACAAAAATACAACGGTGAAGCCATGTGCGGATATGGGGTCCGGTTGCAACGCCACTGCTGCTGTGTGTTCCAAAACAGTGAACCCAAACATAAATATAGATGTGCCCCGTGACCGTGAATATTAGATCAAGAACACACCGCAAATAGATCATGTGTAAATGTGAAAGTTGTGTTTACATTTTTTGAGTGTAATTAAGGAAGTGAAAAGTTCGTTGAAATGTGCCAGTGGCGGGTGTACTTGTGGATTTTTAAGGATTATTTCTTTATGAACGTCTTAAGGATGAAGTGGTAAGTTTATTTTTTTTATATTCCTTACCAACAGGGATGACTGACTATCCAGCCATTGGCCATAGCTCGTGGAAACATAGTATTTCTTAACGGTACTCAACTTGCAGAAACATACAGTCAGACCAATCTGAAAACATTGTCCATCCAATGTGCAATGTTCGATAACCTCAATGACCGTGTGGATAACGATAGATAATGCCAGTACCCTGTCAGACTTGTCACACTTGCTGGGCTGATGGGATTTGGTAATTGTGTGAGGCGGCTACTGAGTTGCTGTTGAAAGCCGTAGTGTAGTGGATAACGATCTGGACTTTCATAAAGAAGTCACGGGTCCTATTCACCCCTGACTAATTATAAATAATGTGAGAGGCTGAAGCCAAGTGGTTCGCAATCCACTATATTCAGGAGGTCCACTCTTGCATACCATAGCAAGTTCAAACACGAAGGCATGGCGCTATGTAAGTTCCATAGTTAAAACAAAATCGTACGAACAACAGAGATTGTGTTATGAATGAATTGAGAGTCCCGTGACGCCCTGAAAGGGGTACCCAAAATTCACCCAGTGCTTAAAATTCAGTAAATACAATTTCCGTTCTTTCATATTGTATTGTATTTTGCTGTTTGAGCAACCCTCAAATGGAGAATAGTTGTAATATAATACTACAATGTTGCGTCGTCAGTAAAATAAATAATGCGCTCCCGTTTAGTATAAACTTATTCCTGGGGTTGAAAATGTAAATAAAACAATTTTGAATATTACTTTCCAATGTAAAATTATCTTGCTTACATTTTTAATACCAGATTATGATTAAAAACGATCGTAATAGTAGATCTGCAGGCAAGACCGAAGCCCCCCCCCCCCGAAAAAAAAAATCCTGGCTACGACCTTGTCTGCAGACACAATACTCGAGCCTTTTCGAACAAGGACGAAAAAAACTTAAATTACCAACAACAACGAAAATCAACCCAGCTTCTCTACACATCTCTCTCCCAAAGCAAGTCAAATGTAAAAAACTACACGAGTAATCCCAATGGAAAGCAATCCTTTAAACATATTTCACATACCTGAAACAGAAAATAAAAAAATACCTGCCGTTCAGCACTGCATAAAACAGCATTGTGTAGCAATTGAAATAAAAAATTCCCCTTACCTGCAACAAAAATCAGAAACCACATAAAATTTTATCAAATCAAAGCAGTTGCAGTGGAATTTACCCATAAAAATTTCATAATAACACAAAAAAAAACTACACTCATTTTCGAAATCATGCAAACATGGAAACTCCCGCTAAAGGACGGCCATATTGATTTTTAATTGGATTTTACGATAAGGTGTATTGGGTGTTTTTTAATTTATTTCCAATATTGACTTGCTAATCAATCTTTTTTATTACTTGCGGGTCGTAAATCAAAATTATTGTTTACGGGCAAGGGAGGGGAGATACAATGTGAAAATTAGGTGCGAGAAAATTATTTTTTCTGTGGTTTTCTAAATTACAATACAGTAAGTTAACCTTGTTCCACAGTAAGAAACGTTTTTTGTACTTTTTTTAAAGTAGGGTTGTATTGTTAATTAATGTTTTAATTGGATACTAAATTTTTTTAATTATTGTTTCATGGGGTCGGTTAATTTAAATTAATCGAAGTGAACCAGGCACATCTGTTTTATATTTTAAAATAATTACAATAAAATAATAAAAGGACTGGAAAAGGATAATCAACAAAATATACAAAATGGCGGATGACAATACCTGTCCAGGAAATAGTGATCAGAGGTGCCGAGTGTACCAACATGCGCGACTAATATCGAGGTTTTTATCACAAACTTTGTATTAAATTTATTTCTTTATTTTTTAAATATTAAATAACTTAACCAATAATATATATTTAACAGTAATAATTATATTAAATACAAATATTTTGATTTATATCAAGAAATAATACGTACGGATAGAACTAAAACACGGGTACAAAATGGCGGATGACAATACCTGTCCAGAAAATAGTGATCAGAGGTGACGAGTGTACCAACAAGCGCGACTAATATCTATTTCTATTTTGTTGGCAGCTTCATTCTGTGAACTTTTTCTGTGAACTCTAAATCTTACACATGCGCGCACATCCTCAAAATTCACTCTCGATCGTAAAGAAGTATAACTTCCGTACAATGAATTGTACAGTAAATATTGGTCAAAGAGCTACTATAAAACTATATTTAGTACGCAGTGGATAGAATGCACAAAGTAAGCATGATAGGAAGACGACTGGCCGGATGTCCTCGAAAACGCTGGGTTTGGAAACTGACCTTCATGAGTTAGGAGTCCGTAGACGGTGGACCGTTGTACAAAACCGAGATGACTGGAAAAGTGTTGCCGAGCAGACCAAAGCTCATCAAGGGCTATACAGCCAGCAGGTGAAGAAGAAGAGGATAGAATAAAGGTTTCTCTTTATTTTGATACACGGTCAGCTGTCGACACTATCACAAATCGGCTACAGTTATGCAAAGCTAAGGAAATATCGACGTCGTTCCTATTATAATTTGGAAGGGCTCCTTTTATGGACGCAGCCCTACAAAGTAGGTCATGCAGCCCAATGACTTAATCAAGCGGTAAAACATATCGAAGCTGAGGGAAGAAGAAGACGAGGACGGCCCAGTCTAACAGTAGAAGCGACAGCCCACCAACACCTCATAATTATAGGCGCAACTGCAGCCGAAGCACAGAACTGCAAGGTGTGGAAGAGAACCTGCCGTATTGCTGACCCCACCTAGGGTAAAAAGCAAGCCCTGCCAGCCTTGCCGGTTTTTGAGTGGCTACATCCAGACTGTAACGAAGCAGAAAACATGACTTAGTCCAGGGGCTGACACAGCTATCTGAACTAAGGAAAAGTGCAACCTGAGGGACGCAGTGTGACCCGAAAAGAAAGCTGAGACATTTTTACATTGACCTCATTGTAGCCAGCGCAAGAGCGAGTTAACAAAGTGCAGCCAAGGTTGAATCCACCTGTACAGAGCCAAACTGCAATAAACTTGGTGTGTGCATAGCATTGCCAGGGGACACGATAAGGCGCTGACACTACCAGTCAGTCTAAGTGCGTGCCGTGTCCTGGTCACCTCCGAATTAATTGTGAGACTTTACTATGCTCCCGAAGTGGTTCGGAATCCCCTATAATTAGGAGGTCCACGCTGTCAGTCAACTCCCCTTCTCCCCGAGGTGAAGGAGATGTCCTTAGGGGCCTCATGTTAAGAAACAGACTCACGCCCGGCTGATATGGTTGCTTAAAACCAAAAAAATTTAAAGCAGGCGTTGGAAAACACTTAATAGAGTGCAAGTTAAACCACCTCTAGGCACGGAAGGATCCTTTATTCGTGTAATCATATTTTCTTACTGGAATATTACTGTCAGACTATTACTGCAGCAACGTATTAAATGACAAAGGAAATTCAACTATGCTACCCTAAAAGGAATCAGTGTCCATAAGCTAAACATTGAACTAGGGATCTTATTCCAGATACTGTTCAGTTACTAATGATTCAGTTAGGGGTTCCATAACAGGCAAAAGCTCTTGCCCCTTTTTTGGAGTTTTAGGGATTTATAGACAATCTCTTATCATCTAAAGATGTAGTGGGGGATAAATTTTAGTGAGAAACACCTGGGAAAAAGAAAATTTTGAGTAGACTCGAATCGATTCATACGTCCAGGTACTTGGCTGGAAATGGCTGTGTGTGAAGCTAAAGGACAGAACGGTTTTAGAATACGATTTATGTCTATAGGTCTTTATGTCTTTCTATAAACACGTTTAGAATAAGATTCTTTGTGTTTTTTTACATACACATTTTGAATAACATTGTTATGAGTTTTTTTTTTCTATGTATTTTGGAAATAGTTTTTTTTTACGTAGGTTAGACAGTAGAAGACTTTCTGGTCTTAAATCTCGTCCCGCAAATATAAGACGTTTATTATTATAATTATTATAATGGAATATGTTTCAGAGGCCAAATTTGCATCCTCATCGACTGAGTTGAATGCAGGAAGACTTTAAACTTTAAACGACTGTATTCACGACGTGTGAGCACTTTACACCCAACATTTGTGCCTTTTAGCCTTTAGCCTTTTTAAATTCAAAACACAAGTTTTTTTAATCTATTATATTTGAAAATCAGGTGGGACACTGCCTCATTTGCCTCAATTAGCCCGCCACTAATGCAAAACATGTCAATCACTTCAATATCAGAATATAACATTAGGCGCTCTTTTATACCCATAAACACATGTAAATTCAGCAGTGGTCTCTCGTCAAACTTAATTATCTTTTTTAATAATAATAACAACGTCACAAAAAATAATGACACAATAATGAAAACATCCCGTCATAAATGAGATTTTCCCCCACAAAAAAAAAAAAAAAAAAAAAAAAAAAAAACGAAAAACCCCGGTGATGAGATCTCAAAACAAGGAACAAATTACCATATAAAAAGCCTTTACCATTCATAACTACGTGCGTTGACATACGGTATGCATGATTAAAATTTACAAAAACCTGAAAAGGGAGAGGTACGGGGGAAAGTCAAAATTGTGGGCTCCCCTCTCCCCTCTTCTCTCCACCTTCAAAAGGTATCATGGCTGAACAATGCGAAGCTCAGCCCACCTGAGCTTTCATAACGTGCGGGGATTTGGGGATTAGTTCTGGTCAAACTATACCGACAACTCAGCTTCATTGCGGCGGGCTGAATGAAAGGGGCCTTTAGGGACTAATTTAATGATGGTGGTGGGGGGCTTTATTTGTGTTGGTATAGATTCAGTCGGGTAATTTAAATCTACGGTTACAGTATGTACATTCTCGTATCCGAACTAGGTTAAATCACGACTGTTCCATTCAACCGAATTCATGCTTACTTACTTAACGTGTCCGGGCCTAGCACACTTCTTCTTCCTCTTCTCCCTTAGCGTGGGGGGGGGGGCTTGCCCCGAACCCATTTCCTGAACTCACCGCGGTCGGACGCTAACGCCTTGAGCTCGATCATTTTTTTCCCTCTTGCTCCAGCGATCCTTTCCTCGAGGGGGCCTAGGACCCGTTGATCCAAAACATTGCGGCCTGGATGGCCTTGTCATTGGCATCTGAGAGATCTGTCTGGGACACAGCTTCTGCTAGTCTCAGGCAAACCAGAAGGTGGCCGTCATCTTGTCGTTGTCCGCACTCGCAAGTCGGGTCCTCAGCCATTCTCCGCCTTCACAGGTTCGCGAATCCATGAAAAGAAGTATTTACTTCATGAGGAAAAGTTAGACGCATGAGATAGCTGGGCATTTTCTCACATTCACAAACAAAAACTTTTACTTATTAGCATTTGCTTCCGGACAATCAGCAACAGCTTGGAAGTACGAATACAGCCCTGCCCGGGGCGTCCCGCGGGGATGAAGCCAAAAAGAATCCTGCTTCACGTCCCGCAGAAAAAACCACTAACCCGTCCTGTGCCCCGTTCTTCAGCAGTCTTGTAGACAGTGTAGGTTGACATCGAGGACGTATGCCAGCTTACCAACGGCCAATAGTAATGCGAACACAAATCATGTCAAAAAATCCGGGTTATTGGTATTCCTTCAAATAATTAAAATTTACCCTGCGATACAAGGCTCTATTTATATGTAGAGTGCAGGGGTTGACATTTCAAATGTAAAACATTATCTAAAAGAAGCCCAGACCCCGCTGAACCTGAATCATCAGTTCACAGTTTCAGTTTCCTGCCAATAGGACTATAAGGGGCCTAAAAACCCCCTTCAAAAATAAAAATAGTAAAATAGCATCTAGATAAAGCTGCGGCAAATATAATGCCGAAACTACGCCCTAGAATCAAAATTAGGGATCCTTTTTTATCGGTATCGGGGTGGGGCAGGCGTAATAGCTCAAGACTACCCCTCCCCCCGCCCCCCTGCGTGACCCCGGGAGTTGACCCCGTAAGGTATTCCATTCTCCTACCCTTTCACGCATCGTCTGCTGCAATTTCAACCCTTTTTCAACCCTCCATGCAACCCTTAAGCTCTTGTTCGCTTATTCAGCAAGGTTTTAAGTTCACCTTTTTTCCATAGGATTTAGTACAGCGTTGAAGAAGTTAGCTTTATCCAATTATCATGTAAGTGCGTTTCAATTTATTTTTTTTAAATGTAGGAATGAATGTTTCTTGTTTGTTAGTGCAGCTTCCACCATGTTAATGGTAATGTCAGGACATGTAGAGTAG
This sequence comes from Psococerastis gibbosa, assembly GCA_963971405.1. Classification (NCBI taxonomy): domain Eukaryota; kingdom Metazoa; phylum Arthropoda; class Insecta; order Psocodea; family Psocidae; genus Psococerastis; species Psococerastis gibbosa. The sequence goes on along the minus strand of OZ020486.1, from coordinate 47,518,750 downwards.
TGGTATCAACCCGACCACGATTGGATGGCACTTGGAACACTTTGTTTATTCCAAAACTTGCATAAGCGGAACACCGAGTTTATTCGATTTTTATAAGTGTTCCAACTTCCAAGTGCCATCCTATCGTGGTCGACTGGTCGGGTAGCATATCGTATATCTATACTCTATACTTTCTGCATATGCTTGGCTTTGAAGGCAATGAAAAGCAGCCTTTCCCGAATCTTTCTAGTTGATTGTAAAATAGGGATTTACAGCCCTAACTCCGCAAGGTTGGCTTACTAAGAGAGCAAATTCATTATTTATTTATTGATTGATTCATTTAAGCCTCATCGTCACCATTAGATCTATATACTGTAGGAGAGACGGGATATTCAAAACCTACAAAATTGTTTTTAATCCAAAGGCTTTTTGCTACGCTTTTCCAATAGCTGGTCATAAGAGACCCAGAAATCAAAAAAAAATATTATTTATTCATTTGGGGGAAGAGAACGCCCCATCTCTTCTACACAGAACATTTGTCGACCTAAATCTTGTTGTTGTCAAAGTAGACTAAAATATTTGGTTGGATTTTAAATCTGTCACCTTTGCAAGAACATACTGTGCATGCGAGTATCTTTGCCGGGGTATTAATGCTGCTTAATAATTAAGCAATTATTGCTTAATTGTACAGTTGCCTGCGGACCCACTATGGTGATAACTTTTACATTGAACCTGGTCTTTTCATACCATGCGATCAGAGACCTGTCGCAGCTCAACTCAGGTATTACCATATACTAAAGATAAAAGGCATTATCTACAGAGGCGACCTTTTCTTTCTATATCTTTTTTAACGAATAATTTAACAAATGTATCGGATTGACCTCTTCAGTCCCCTCTGTAGGTTAGTACCCGTGTTGAGTTACGACACGTCACCGATCGTATGATGTGTAAAAACCCGTACAAGTATAAGCACGCAACCACCTTGCCACCGAAGCCGACTGAAGTGGTTCTTCGGATATATTCATTTTTTTCAAGGTTTTACAAGGTTTTTAAAAGTGTACAAAAAATTAAATTAATGTATCCGATTAGCCTCTTCAATCGCGTTAGGACACGTCGCCGATCCCATGGTGTGTAGAGACTCGCACAAGTACGTTACCACCTTGCCACCGAAGTCGCTTGCATGCGATAATTCATTTTTCCTTTTTAAGTGACCAAACGTTTGAATTAAAAACAGAGGCAGCTCCCACCATGTGTTGTTATATTTGTAGTAATAAAAGCTGCCGTTTTTCGCCATAAACTGGAAAAGGATAAAATAATAAAAACGTAAACAAACAAACCCATAGAACGGTTCTGTGTTTTTCAGATTTCACATACCACCTATACTTGATACACGCTTATAGCAGGCGGGTTTCCGCGCGGCTCACGCATAAAAGAAACAAAAGAAAAGCTTGCAGTGAGTTTATTTACATAGAACGTAGTCTCTTTATAAGTGAAGTTTCACAAGGCTTATAAGAAGGAAGCTCTTTGCGCAATGTAAACAAGGAACGACAAGCTTATTCTATGTTTATTATGTTTGGCTAACCCCCAGCGCTGCCCCTACAACGGATCGGAGTCAACTAAGAGTGAATGTCGTGGCCAACCATCACATCTGTAAGAAGACCCGAGGAAGCGGAAATGACCTGTGAAGACGGCATCCAACTTCGATTCCCGTGACGTGTGACGGCACACTTCCATTCCCCTCCCAGTCTAAGCGAGCGCCTAAGGAAGGTTTCACTTTAAAAATGTACAGCTTTAGTTGGTTGAGCAGGCCCAAGTTTACTTACAATCATTTGGTCCCCTTCAACCAGCTGTAGTTGTGTCATTTTTCCACAGAAGTAAGCCATCAACAACTTTTTTTTTCAGTGCATTTATACTGTATGCATTTTTTGTTGTATAGGCCTAAGGGTACTCACATATTTGGGGTAATTTAAGATAGAAATCCGAAGTAGAAAATAAATAAATAAACAACATTTCCATCTTTTTTTAAATTTTATTCAGCAAAATTGACTTGGCTTAGTTTTTGAAGGCGTGGACCTAACCTAACCTCGCATTCAAATTCTATGCCCAACCGGTGCTCGGGTACGCACCTATTATCTGCTGTCATCTTATTAGCCAATCAGAGCGCTAGTTAATTTCATTTTGTATTGTATGATAAATATATTTCTTTCTTCTTCTTTCTTCTTCTTCTACTGATGGTTAGGCTCCTAACCCCTGAAGTGATAAAGTACTTTTAACGGTGACTTAGACGACAATTCCCAGATCCCTTTAGACTATTGAGATGTGAGAGAGAGGGCTGCGCCATGTTCATGTAATTAGGGTAAGTCTATTTAAATAGTGTATTATTTTGCATATATTAATCATAAGTTCTTTTATTATGTACAGCCTCCTACATGGCCAAATAGACCATAACACGATTAGCTGTTCGGCTTATGGGCGCATAGTTTTTAGTATAATAAAGTAAAGCAAGTAAAGTAATTTTTATTTCCTTCAAAATATAGATTAACAATTATTTTATAAGTGTAATAGCAGTAGGAGGGGACCCTTTAGGACGAGCCTGTGCTGGGCCCCCTTTTAATATAGCTAATAGCTAAAACTGAAAACTAAAAAACTAAAAACTAAGTAGCCACTCTATCTGAAAACTACCTATAGGTCTTAATGTCTTTTTATAAATACATTTAGAATGAAATTATTCAAGTTAAACTACTAGTATAACTGTTGTTTTTTGCTTTGTAAACTATGTACTGTATTTTGGACAATGTATCGTATTTTGGACGTGGGTTAGACAGAAAACGACTTTCCAGTCTTAGGTATGACCGACATTCGGTATGAATGTAGTTTATTACTTGCAAATATTTCAATAAAGCTATCGTTGATATGTACAATTAGGTGTAAGAGAGGGCCAAGCTCGCTGTATCGGCATATTTGTTTTCAATGACTTTAAGAGGATATGTCACGTAGAAAATTGGCACCCCAAAATTAAATACTTTTCATTTCTTATTTAATTAACTCAGCAAGTTATTAAAAATTTGCCTCATCTAAGTTCTAGAAGACTACTTCGTGCATCATATAATCGGGTATTTTTAATTTTTAGTTCTTCCAAAAATCTCAGAATACGCGTAATTTTAGTCCGTTCTGGTATTTATGAAAGAACTAAGGTACCAAAAATTGAATATTTCCTATTACATGATGCATGAAGCAGTCTTCTACAACTTCCATGAGCCAAATCTTTAATGACTTGCTTTGTTAATTAAATAAGAAAAATAAAAAGTCAATAAAAACAACAAATTTTGGGGTGCTCATTTTCTACGTAGCATATCCTCTTAATACTATAATTTTTAAGTCTCGTCCCGTAATATAAGACATTTATTATTATTATTATTATTATTATTATCAGCATTTCCACACACATAATCAAAACGAATTCCCAGCCCCATTTCATTTCGTTTATTAAACTTCCTGCGAACGAATCCGGGGGAGACTAGCGCAATAACTTACCCCCCATGACAAGCACCGCATATATGGAATACAGACAAAGTTATGGACAGCTACAAATATCCCAGATTTGCATAGCCCGGCGGGCTCTGTTTAGCATAACGCCTCACCCACCCCGTGAATTCCGATGCTTATTTCATCCCCTATGTGTATTTTATAGCCACCCTAAACCTCCACCAGAAACATTCCCGGCAGCCGCCTTTTTCCAACTACCGTAAAACGCCCATTACGATTAGATTAGATCTATATAGGAGAGTTGGGACATTAGCTTCTGGCCAAAATTTGTAATGTCTATATTGTCAAAAATATATTTCAATGAGCAGCCATTGAAAAGAAGTAGCAGAATTACCATGGCTTTCACGGCCGGAGTTACGTGACGAAGCATTAAAATCCGGGATGATAGGCCGTGGTTGTTCTAAAAGCGTACTTCCCAACTTTTCGTCAACACCTTTCAGAACGACCAGGGCCTAGTATGGTTTGAGACAGTCCCAGGCCACGGTGTGGGCCCATAGGACTCCAGTGGACCTCCTGATTATAGTGGATTCCGAACCACTTGGGAAACACAGTCAAGTCACACGATTAGTTCGGAGGTGACCAGGACAAGTCCTACCATGTTTCCCTACCGGCACTGTGCACACGACCAATTTATCTGCAGCTTTGAACCTGCTCTGGTCCGCTGGATTCAACTTGGTATGGCGGCCGGCTGACCAGGGCCTAACATCTTCGACTCCTGACAGTTTTGGTGGGTCCGAATGTTCCATCTGCCAGGCTAACTTCGACTTTCCAGTTTGCCTGAGGACTAGTAGATGATCTTCTCCCTTAACCCCAGGGCAGTTATCTAGAAGGGCATAAGGTCGTAAGTCTACTAGCAGGGGCCCGTTGAACACAGCCCTGCCAACGACCCCATTGACACATAGCACATTATTTTTTTCAATATGAATTTTAACCACTGACAAACTGTTACACGTCATCGATGTCAACCTACGCCGACTACAAGCGAAAATGGACCAGCTGAGGCATGCTTACCATTGGCACAATGTAACAGGCTTAATCAAATTCTGGTACGAGTCATTGTAGGTGTTGTGGTCAGCACCGTGCCCAGCAGACGCCTCGCAGCAACCAAACCCATGCCCGTAGGGAAAATTTTCCTATCAAGACTCAAAGACTTATAGTCCAGCAATATTTAGTATAGTCAGCCCCATGACCAGGGGGGGCTGCAATCCTATAGTATGTAGTGCAATGTCTGGAACATCATGAGTAGAGGAAGAAGAACGCAATAATCCACAGTAAAATACTTTAATAGTGACCGGTTTCGGATAAAATCCATCATCAGACTCTTTATTCTCTTTATCTGAAACCGGTCACTATTAAAGTATTTTACTGTGGATCATTGCGTTCTTCTTCCTCTACTCATGATGTTCTCCAAGTTCCACGAAGTCACCAAGGAAACTCTCACAATTAAGGCAAGTCTGGAAAGTTCAATTCTATCTTATGCATGTTCAAAAAAAGGGTGGGGGTTGAAGCCCCCTGGTTACGGCCTGAGTATAACAATTGAATAGTACAGCAATAACATACCCCAGCATGACATCTACCATAATATACATGGAATACAAGCAGAGTTATGGACAACTACCAATACAAGCTACAAATTTGCATTTGTTTACCATAACGTCTCACCCACCCCGTGAATTCTGATGCCTATTTCATCCCCTATGTGTATTTTATGGCCACCCCTAAACCTCAATTACAGTTCAATGAAAATATGTGCAAGGGTTTGTGTTTTGATTTGTGCTGTATTGCAGGGGGAACCTGGGTAGTAAAATTGGTAGAGAACTGGATTATACACCGTAGGTTCCAGGCTTGACATTAATAGAAACATTGTTCACCGAACTTGGGCCACCCATACCTAATTTTATAGATTAATGCAATGCATTTCGGCAAAGTCGCAAACCTCTTTGGGTGTTGAAGAAAACACTGAAAAGCAATGGAGTCGGGTTTACGAGTTCCATGATTTGGCGGTCTCTGTAAAACAATAGCAGAAATTCATCATTCTGTAGTCTGGAAGCTTCGTAATCCTTCTGAAGTTTTCCCTAATGCGCATGCTCATTGGACATATTCTTTTTATAATTCCCGCTTCTTTCATCACCACGAGCCTACTTACGAAAGCTTCCACACGAATTAATTCAACTGTAATTATGTTCTTATTGGTAAACTTGAAGAAAAATATTTATTTAATATATAATATATTTATTATTTAATTGAGAGAATACCTTCCCAAACTTGTTTAAAGTCCATCTATTTAGGGAAGGTACTTACACACAATTACATAGCTACCTGACTATTTGACGATTTTACTTAATACTTTTTGTCTTTGCATTGATGTACAGTTATGGAAAAAATGCTAAATTTCAACTATCTTCGTTTTTGAAAGAAGTAAGCATTGCTTACAACTGATGGTAACAGTAATGAGGCACCTCTAGGTAGTGGTGGTCATGCCCAAGTTTGGTGCAATTACCTCCAATAGTTCAGGAGAAAATAGTGAAAAACCCCGCGTTCTTATTATTTTTTCCATGACTGTATATAATTATTGATGTATTGATACTGTATAGCTTGTAAAATATATAAATAAATGTGCGTATGTATTTATAATTTTAAGTTATAGTGGAGTGGAAGGAGGCCTTAATGTATTATTATGTTTTCGTTGATTTTGTTTGCTTGATTGAACTCTTTCAACAGACACGCGGTACTTTATAGCCCGGTACTGTCAGTCAATTAATTGACCAGAGTTGAATTTAACCTTGAATGCATTGTATCAGTGCTCCACGTAATGCATTGCAATATCCCGTTACGTTACGTTTGTTTGATTGACTGTCAGTCCATTAAACCCTCATTACCCCGTGCTTTAAGTCACTCAAGTGAACGGAGTCGAATTTGACCTCAGATGCATCAATGCTCCACATAATGAATGGTATAATGTTCCCGTGTTGATTGCTTGCTTGTTTGACCGTCTCTAGCAGATGCGAGGTATCTCATTGCCTGGTGCAGTCAGTCAATCAAGTGTGCGTAGTCGAATTTGACCTCAGATGTATCAATGCTCCACATAATGAATGGTATAATGTTCCCGTGTTGATGGCTTTCTTGTTTGACCGTCTCTAGCAGATGCGAGGTATCTCATTGCCTGGTGCGGTCAGTCAATCAAGTGTGCGTAGTCGAATTTGACCTCAGATGTATCAATGCTCCACGTTCTGAATTGTTTAATGTTCCCATGTTGATGGCTTTCTTGTTTGACCGTCTCTAGCAGACGCGAGGTATCGCATCGCCTGGTGCGGTCAGTCAATCAATTGAACGGAGTTGAAATATACCTTAGAAGATGTACGAACAGTTCAGGCGATGTAATGTTCCTTCTCCTGAATTTGACATATAGACATTGGAACCCAGCAGGTACCTCATTGTTTGATGTAGTGAATCATTTAGAATTTAGATGTATAAATGCCTCGCGAAATACTTTGTCTTCATTACTCATCGCTTGCTTGATTGACCATTGACCAGCCAAAAGACGCATTTCCTGGTGCGTCCAGTCAGTTAACGAATTTCAGTTTGACCCTTGATGTATCAATACTAGACATAATATACTGTGAGTGTCGTATTGCTCATGTTACAGATTGCTTGCTTGATTGATTGACCAACTGTATTTGCAGACAAGAAATTTTCTGGTACGGTCAGCCAATCAAGTCTACTGAAAGAGTTTGATTTGCCCTTAGATGTATCAATGACCAACGTATTTTTATTGTATTATATCCTATTAGATAACTAGATTATACAATATAAAGGTGGTATTGAAGGAAATATACTATAGTGTACCTGGTCGCATCCTTTTTTCCTATCTGCCATAAAACAATGTGCGTATGAGCGAACTTCATTTTATTTTTGCATTTAAATGAAATATAAGGTTTATCCAACCATAAACAGCAATAAAAGCGCGGGGATGCCATAAAATAAAGTTGAGAGTTTTGCCAGCTACATTTTACTTTTTACTATCTTCCAATTATCTGCCTGCAGCCTCAGAAGTGACTATAAATTAAAATATACATTATCTTTTGACTATAAATTACAATACACAGTATATTACCCTTTGTTTAAAGTAAGTACTGTATTATTTCGTATACATTTCAACCACTGCTACTGTTGGCTACTCTTTTTACTATCTTCCAATTATCTGCCTGCAGCCTCAGAAGTGACTATAAATTAAAATATGCATTATCTTTTGACTATAAATTACAATATACAGTTTGTTTAAAGTAACTGTACTATTTCGTATACATTTCAACCACTGCTACTGTTGGCTACTCTTTTTACTATCTTCCAATTATATGCCTGCAGCCTCAGAAGTGACTATAAATTAAAATACACATTTTCTTTTGACTATAAATTACAATATACAGTTTGTTTAAAGTAACTGTACTATTTCGTATACATTTCAACCACTGCTACTGTTGGCTACTCTTTTTACTATCTTCCAATTATCTGCCTGCAGCCTCAGAAGTGACTATAAATTAAAATATGCATTATCTTTTGACTATAAATTACAATATACAGTTTGTTTAAAGTAACTGTACTATTTCGTATACATTTCAACCACTGCTACTGTTGGCTACTCTTTTTACTATCTTCCAATTATATGCCTGCAGCCTCAGAAGTGACTATAAATTAAAATACACATTTTCTTTTGACTATAAATTACAATATACAGTTTGTTTAACGTAACTGCACTATTTCGTATACATTTCTACCGCTTCTACTGTCCGGCTACTTTTCTTTCTATCTTCCAATTATCTGCCTGCAGCCTCAGAAGTGAATAAATTACAATATACAGTATATTACCCTTTGTTTAAAGTAAGTACTATACTATTTCGTAAACATTTCTACCAATGTTCGGCTTCTCTTTCTGAAAAATTTAACAAAAAGTACAATGATACATTCTCGAAATATCAACATGCTGAAATATTAACGTGCAATAAAATTTTAAAATTATAAAACAAAGTTATTTCGATGATAAATATAAAGCAGCGGAAAAAACTAGATATACGAGGCAACAGCAAAGGTTACAGATACCAATTACATACAATAAATATGGGGACAGAGAAAATAAAGTACAAATACCAAAACTGTTTAACCAAATCCCCCAATCTATAAAAAAGGAAGAAAAAATTGGAAAAGCAAAAAAATCAGTAAAAAGATGGTTCTTAGAAACTCAATACAATCAACAAACAAACAAACAATATATTCAAAATTAAGGATACAATACAAAATAAACATATTAGAAAATGAACCCTATAGGCCATGTGGCCCGTGATGGGTTCTGTCTTAGTTGCTAGGTTAGTATTATAAGATGTTAATATTAATTATAGAATAATAATTAAATAATAAAACTAGGTATGCGGTACATTATACATTATTTGGCAAATTGGCATTCTCTTCGTTAAGCTATTCTCCCGGATATATTATGTTTATAAACTGTGGATTACTATGCAGAAATTGCTTAATTGTTTTACGGCACTTCTTATCTGGCATTAATGTTTTAAGATCAGTTGGTAGTGCGTTAAAAGCTAAAATCCCTAAATATAAGTGGGAATGTTTGTACGAGGCTGTTTTAAAAGTAGGTATTTGGAGATTGCGACTCTCACGCAGGCGGGTAATCCGGTTATGTTGGATGAATTCACTTTGTCCCTGGAGCGACAGATTTTGCTGTAATCTATATGTTAATAATTGGAAGCAGTAAGATGATTTTATCGATGGTACCTTGAATTCGTTGTACAGGCAAGACCTATTTAACGTACAGTACACCAAAAAAGTTGCAACATTTAGGTAAGAAGACGCCACCCCCGAGAAGCAGAAGCTTTAGGGTGGTCATGATTTGTAATTATGTTTAAATTACTTTGTATTAATATAATCCCCTAGCTGGTGGAGTAACCAGTTAGGGGGGGGGGGGAATGAGGGTCCCTAACAAGCGGTACATAGAAATTGGCATGAGAAGTGTCACTAAAATAACATACAGTACCTAAAAGTGTGAAATATTATATTTTTAATATGCAAATTAGTTCATTCACGTCTTGTATTCAAAATGAATAAATCCAGATCTATTCTATTGTCAGAAATATTACATAATCATGCCATGCTTTGGGATAGGGTCACACAGACACTTTCATACAATTCAACATTGAGGCTACAAGCCAACTAGTTTTGTAAAAAAAAAAAATTGTCCTTGACATCTGCAAAACGTTTCCAAAAAGGTTCTTATATATCCTTCCCCAGCACTTCAATCGATAACGTTTTCGGAAAGTAATAAAAAAAAGACATTGTCATTGAAATTGAATATGGAGAGAAGCAGAACACACGCTTGGGTGCCATAACATAAAGCCTCAGGAAGGTACTACAATATTGTGCAGTATAAGGGGAAAAAGTGTCTCCACTCGCAATATCTTCTTTTACAATAGAATGGCTCGAAACACCGCCCCGGGACTTGAAGTAATATTACAGTTAGAAAATGCATTCCAAAAAAATAACGTTAAAATATATAGTTGCATTATTTTAATATTACGGCTACAGCCAATAGCAGATCGAGGTGCAGCACAAGCTAAGTCACTCCGAAATCGCGAAGACATCATCCAACTCCCTTACAAGGTGTTGCAGGACCAATAATGCTACCCCTAATTTCAGCATGGACGGATACAGGGGGGTGGGCAGGGGGGTAGCTGCCCCACCCAAAATTTAGTAAATCTATAGTAAGTTAATGTATTACGCTCTAATTTAATCGATGCTGCAGGTTTGTTCTATTTTGACCCAAAACTACACCCCCCCCCCCACAAATGGGCTGGATCCGTCCCTGAATGTCCCTTACTTCCGTGACCGAGTCCCCAAATTTTGACGAATGGTAAATGTGAGTGCTTTTTTATTATTATTTAATGTTCTACCTGCCACGTCTTATCAATAACCGGTCATAAGAATACGTGACAGGTGGCGCCCGAAATTAAAAGTAGTATTTTGGGCGGGAAGCGAATGTCCCATCTCTCCCATATAGAACTCTAGGCGCAACCAACTATAGGCTGAGGGTTTGGAATGGGGGGGGGGGGGTAGATGGGGTGCTAATATGGTTAAGGGAAGGTAGTGATTACCACGGAGCAAATAAATAAGAACTGATGAGAGGGGGGTGATTAACAAGGGGATAATTACTGCTATTTCGAGTAGATACTCGACAATGGGCCGGTAACGACGTCATAAATACGGGTTGCGTGCACCCCCATGACGTAGCCTTGTATCCGCCATTAAAACAGGAATATCAGACTGTTATTACAATATGTTAACACAGAGATATGGTATTTCAGTGGGGAGAGCACTGGCTGGAGAAAGCAGAGGTACAGGGATCGAGTTTACACAGTAACGACGTCATCAATACGAGTTGCGAGCACCCCCATGACTTAGCCATGCCAAAGGAGTTAGTAGACAGAGGCGAGGATAATTAATTTACTTATACTGCGGTCATTTCAAAATGTATATAAATGTCCGTGTTGTATGCACATGGCGAAAAGAGGGAATACGGTTTCACGAAAGAAAGACCGCACGATTGCAAGCCAACTTAGGGCCATTCCCACATCGGTTGAAAAGTCTCGGTAAGGAATCCTGCACGGCAACGCATTGCATTAGTCTTCTTCTTGTTTTAATGCCCCTTCTCTCGAAGACTGGCGATCATGATGGCAATTTGGATCAGATCGTGCTCTTGCCAAAACACTGCCTCAGGTTATTCTTCTTGGATTATTAGATGCAGAAGGCGATACTTTTCGTTCCTCATCACATGAACGACGTTTGTTAGTTGCCGTTTCTAAACCCCCACCATGTGTTCAGCATAGCGTAAGACTGCAATATTCAATTTCCTATATATTACCGACACATGGTAATTTCATTGCTTTTAAGTGTTCATCAGATGTAAATAGGCTAGATAATAATTTTAAATTTTCTAACTTTTACTTTATATATATATATATTTTTTAATAATTGTGTTTTTGTGATTTTAAGTAATAATTGTAATACTTAGTGCTGGGGTTGACATTTTAAATGCAAAATAAGTACAATATAATTTATTATATAGTATATACTGTATATTCACTTACTACTTTACAAACAAGCGGAATATCCACTTTCCGTTAGATTACCGACACATGACACATCAATTCGACACAATTCCGAGCAATCTGACACTTTTAAATTTGAATTCGAGGCTCTGTCATTGAAACACGTCAAATGAAAATTTCTCATTGCTTTTCAGAAAGTTCCGAGTCACCGGTAATGAGAAAAATTCACGTTTCTACGATGTTTCTACAATATTCTCTCTTGGTTTTTAATGTATTTTCCAATGTTGCATCAAGCTTTTAGCTATACTGGATCGCAAATTGAAAAGTCAGATTATTTATTAAGTTACACTGCTGCAAGCAACAAATCCATTTAATAATGCACTAGTATTGCAGGTAGTATGACAGCCAGCAGCTATTTCAATATTGGCAATTTTTTTGCAACCATGTAGACCAGGGGTTCCCAAACTTTTTCGCCCGTAGACCAAAAGATTATTTTATGATTTTCTGTGGACCTGTGACGGGAAAATCGTCAAATTCTAGGACCAAGATCAAGTAGTTTCGACCTACAATTACCTACGAGCTAATATTTGATTAAATAAACAGGACTGATATCGATAAGATTTTATGGTATAACTCAGTTGTTTTATAATCTTATTTCCTACTTTGCTCCGTGGACCACCAGATGCATGTCTCTGAACCCCCTGATGTAGAATATTGTTCAGAAATAGTCCAGTCCTCCAGACCTCCAGTTGGAAGAGATCTCGACTAAGGAACGGACGGCTTTACCAATTCTTTAGTTTGCATCTATTTAGTAAATTGGGTTAGATTATTAGATATTAGATTTTAAATTAGGACTGTTTCTAAGTGTTAAAAATGACTAATTATTATTATTTTTTAATTTTGACGCGGGACTCTTTCCAGTATTTGCGCCAGTCGGTGTGCTTGTACGGAGTTGTTACATAATTTGGTTATTGTTGGTAGTTTCTATTTGGAACGGTTCTCTTGTACCAGTAGTTGTCTACAGGTGTTTCATGACTCCAGTCTTGACGAGAAAGTTCAATGTTGCTGTGACCGGCACATGTTTGCCCCCAATTAAGCTTGACAGGCTGTGTGGTTTTCATAAGGCGGGGTTTCCACCGACCGGCTAGGGCTAAATACAAATACGGTGACGTGGTAGCAGACATTCAAGACAAGAAGGCGGGGTTTCCACCGACCTCGCATTGCTGAATGCAAATGACATTGACGGAAATGTTTGTTTTTCTTTTTATAGAAAGCTATTAAAATGTTTGTAATTAACATATCCCATGACGTCATTTTTTAATTTTAGTTTGTTTGTTTGTGATTTTACTGTATGATCATTTATCAATTTTAACTATGGCATAGAGTGAAACAAACGTTTCCGTCAATGTCATTTGCATTCTGCAATGCGAGGTCGGTGTTTGAATGTCTGTTGCCACGTCACCGTATTTGGATTTAGCTAGCCCTAGCCGGTCGGTGGAAACCCCTCCTAAGGAAAGTCTATTGCGTATGTAGGGCATTCGGTAATTATATGATTTCCTGTTTAATCATCCCAAAAAACCGGTACGAGCGAACACGTACATGCTTTCCTATTTATCAATAAGTATAGGTATACTGAGATAGATAAATATGAGTAGTTCCATGGTAAGTAATTGCCCTGGGGTTGAATTTCGGCTGGCTCAGCTTTCCCTATCCCAAAGCACTGAAGTGGTCAATTAGACTTGCATAGCCTGAAACGGGCAGACGAATATACAATAATACAACACAGTAAAAATGACAGGGTATGGAATGCGGTATGATTTCAATTTCTTCATGAAGTAATTATTTTTATTAGAAGCTAACACTTTGCTAGGGAAAAAAACCTATTCGGTTTTGTTACTCTATTCAACACCTAAAACATACCCGAAGTTCGAACGGGTCGATAGAATGGTTCCGGAGAAAAATGATTTTTGATCCAGCTCTCATGGAAATTGAGTTTTTTTTTTTGCCCCAGAACCTAACTATCAAGGGGCAAGTGACCTATGGAGTTTTGTTTACATTAATAACGACAGGAATATAATATGTTAATTTACAAAAAATCATTGGAACCTCTTCTTAAAAAATTTTTTTTAGCCGTTTTTCTGAGTTATTTGAGGGTAGCCCTCCAAAACATGAATTATGCCAAAATAAGAATAAAAATTCCGAGACATAAATTTTGTGAATACATGCCAAATTTCATCAAAATCCACGGAATAGTTTGCCCACAAATCGACGAACAGACAGACCGACAGGCATTTCGTTAAAACCACTTTTTTAGGCTCCTGGAACCTAAAAGCCTGCAATTCCACTGAAATCGAAAATTTCAGCCATCACAAACCCTTCCTTATACTAACATACTCGTATAAGTAGGAAAGCAAAACACATAATATTAGCCTATTTTCATTGCTCAAAATTTTCAGTGTTGCCAAAACGGTGATCAGATAATGACAGAAACACACAATCTCGACAGTACTGTAAAGACCCCCCCCCCCCCACATCCGTCTATTTCCAATAAGCAAACACTCCTTCCCCCACCCCTAACTAAATACCAGTAGTTAAAATTGGTAGAGAGACATACACGTATATCTACAAGACTTCTCGAAGGGGATTTCACAGTAAGATGGAGGGAGTAACGAATTGATGTTTACTTGAGATCCTCCAACTAAGAGACGGTACACAAACTCATTCCTTGTAATGTATCATCAATTATAATTTACACAACCCCCTCCTACTAGTTAGGTGACTTAGGGGGCATTACACATCAAACATATCCAAAACGGCATATTGGCCTGGGGAGGGATTTCCCTTGGAAGCATACTCAGGCTTAAAAAGAGGGGGTTCGATAATGACTGGCCTAGCCTAACCTAGCGACAGCATATTTCAAGACCTGAGGTGCTTGGGAAATCACATATACAGTTTAATCATTCTACATGGTACGGAGGGATGAACGTTATAACTAGGTATAAAGAACGGAATCAGTGCATTTGAGATGTGGGATACAGACAAATGCTGCGCATATCTCGGAGAGATCGTGTCCCTAATGCCGAGGTCTTGATGCGAAAGGATACAGAAGCCGAGTTGCTGCTGACGGCTAGGAAACGTAAACTAACATACTTCGGCAATGTCATGAGGAACGAAACGCATGCAATAATCCAAGGAACGATATAAGAGGACTGAGGGCTCCCGGTAGAAGAAGAACATCCTGGTTGAAAAGCCTGAGGCAGTGGTTTGGCAAGAGTATGACTTCCCTTTTCAGACAGCAGTCTCCAAGGTCCAAATCGCCAATCTTAGATTGAAGAGGCATTTAAAGAAGAAGAAGAAGAAGAAGAAGAAGAAGAAGATAAATATATATTTTCAAATTCATAAAAATATAATTGTTTGCAACAAAAACACAGTATAGAACATAATCAGTTTGGACCCATTAGGGAATAGCGTGTGATGGGTCCTGAAAATTGTTATTTGCCGTAATATAGTAATAGTAGTAGTAGTAATTTATGGACGACCCCATGGATTATTATGGACATTATTTATTATATTGTTTCTGTATGATTTTTTTGCAATTAGCAAACTGGTATACGTTCGTAATGTCAACCTACACCGAATACAAGCGATAGTGGACAAGCTGAGACAAGCTTACCATTGACGCAATGCAACAGGTGAAAGCATGACAACCAATTACAGATACGAGTCGCTGCCGAAATATAATAAAACCAAAGGCCCAAAATTCGCCCATATGGAAAATGAAGAAAATTTTCTTAACTTCCTTCTATAATTATGGTCAGGACATGCAGAGGAGTGGTACGGAGTCTGACTTTCACCCGAAAGGTTGTTGGTTTGAGTCTCACACTTGCTAGATTCTGTGACCATGCTTTGGAGGGCATGTAAAGCAGGCCATCCCGGGCCTTTCTAGTTGAGTATAAGAGAGGGCTTTATAGCTCTAACTCCGCTAGGTTGGCTTAGTAATAGAACAAAAAAGTCCTTATTTATTTATTTAATTATACATAATTTGTTTCGGAATATTTTCCAATTTTATTCAGTCTCTCTCAAGAGGATCTCTAAACTAACTTATATGAGAAACGGAGATGAGTTAAAGTGGCTTCCTAAGACTCAGGTGGGATGTGAAACCACAGGGGGGGGGGGGCGGAGGGGGATAGGCAGGGTATAGGCAGGCTTTAGGAGGGGGGGGGGGAGTAATGTCACGAGGAGTGATTGATCTGTTCCCTTACGCAGACCGTGAATGGCAGTTCCCCGATCAGTTCCAGCGGCAGGATTACCCGCTATTGTGAGATCATCCCCAATCTACATCCCTTCTGGTCAATTTTCACTTCAATGACCAGCTCCCCCCAACTCTTGCTCTCGGCCTCTGGGCGGCCCAGAGGATCAGACTAGCCTCCTTTCGCCTCCCACCTTCCCAGGGTATCTAGTGAGGAGCCGATTGTTTTCGGTCATTAGGAAAAAACTGCATAAATTTAGGGCGGATTAAAATTGAAATTATTAATAGCAGTGTATAAATGAGTGTTATACTATCAATGACTTTGAGATCAACGACCTTGAGTTCAATGAACTTTAGCTGGAAAATAGTTGACCCGTTGTCACATAAGAAAGAACGGAAAGGACAAAAAAAAATTTAGAACCAAAAAATGGTATGCTATCAAATTCAATAAATATCACAACAAAATAAATAAATAAATAAAGAAGCACTTTTTCTTGTTTCTATTACTAAGGCAACCTAGCGGAATTAGGGCTATAAAGCCCTCTCCAAAACTTAAATAGGAAGGCCCGGAACCGCCTGCTTTGCATGCCTTCCGAAGCATGACCAGAAAATGTAGCCAGTGTGGGACTCGAACCAACAACCTTTCGGTTGAAAGTCAGAGTCCATACCACCGTACTCTACATATCTTGACGTTTTGAGTATGAAACTTACCACAGCGAGACTACCAGAAGCGTCGTGGCAGGACGTGGCCTTGGAACGAAATGAAGCCTTCTTTGTTCACACTAAATTTGTAAGTAACTAAGAAAAGTTGCGATTACACATGGGTGAACGACGCATGAAAGGATTTTGGTGATAGTCGAAGTTATTATGAACGCCAAAGACGTAAGTTGAGAATAATTCGCGAAACCTACATTTTGACTCTGTCGAAGAACGTGTTAACATTTTTTTTTTTTTTTTTTTTTTTTTTTTTTTTTAAAATTGGGGTACAGGTGTTACCTGTGTGCACTTAAGCCTATTTGGCCTATTGTGCCCCTACAACAAAGTATCTACATCACTTCTACATCTCTTCCTCGAGAACTATCTCCCTCAGGAGAACCAGGATCTTGAGGGGATTTAGAAGTGGTAGGTCTTTTACATGTAACTGCAAGCTTCCCGAGCATGCTGCTCTTCTTCGTGCGATTGCATCGCAGTGAAGGAGGATGTGCTTGGGGTCCTCCAATCCTTCATTGCAGAATCTGCAAGACTGCAGTTGTATCCTCAAGAGACTTCAGATATATAACCCTAAGGCCAAAGACGCCAAGGCCTGTTCTTGGTTTTGTACGTCCTAGCTTAGAGCCATCAGTAAACCACTTGATTGTGTGACTATTGAGAATTCCTGCTGAATCGCAGTATTCTTTCTTTGTCCCTAATATAGTTTCGAATTCCCTCCTAAAACAGTATTTTGGATGGATTCTATCGCTTGGCATATCCAGGCAGTGGTCAGACGTAGTCAGAGAGGCTGAGTCTCTCTTAACTGCCCTTCCACTCCTTTTTAACCCGCTCCTAATAATGCCCTTTCGGCTGAAGTTTCCACTGCAACATGGAGGGGTGGGAAGTCCAGTACTATCTCCATTGCTGCAGTGCGACAGGATTTCAATGCCCCTGTAAAGCATCATGTTAGAGAATACGGGCTTCTGAATTTAGCCATAATTTGGATACCTAATTCAGAGAAAAATGCTCATGTGGTTTGATTTTGTCGTGTCGCCATGAAGCCATGACCAATGGTATGGTTACAGCAGGAAAAGACAGGCTGCAACGTGTTAACATACAGACCCCTAGAAACTGTCCAAGAAAATATACTTGTTAGTTTGTTTCCAACGCCTGCTTTCAGCATTTCTGCTTTAAGCAACCCCGTCACCTTGGCGGGGGGAGTGAGTCTGTTTGTTAACTTGAGGCACCCTAAGGGCAGACTCTTTCACCTCGGGGAAGAGGAGTTGACTGACAGGGTGGACCTCCTGATTATAGTGGAACATGGTAAAGTCACACGATTAAATTGGTGTTGACAAGGACTCGACACGCACGTAGACTGACTGGTATAGTCTCAGCGCGTTATCATGTCCCACCATGTTCCCCCACCAACGCTATGCACACTACCAAGTTTGCCGCAGTTTGAAACATGCTCTGCTCTCATAGATTCAACTTGGAAAGGCCGTTGGCTGAGAAAATATACTTTACTGATTCTTAAGTTAATATCACAGCCCTAACTGATAAGTTTCTTATCGCTTCAATCTTCATTCATTCAGTTAGCTATTCCAGCAATACCCAAAAAGCCACAAATAAATTTCAGGTAAGAATTCGGCTATTACTCTCATAATACAGTTTCGCACAAAAAAATTATACCCAGCTAGCTAGCTTGTATGTCTACCTAAATCCCTTTTTTATCCACAAAAGAAATGGGGGGGGGGGGGAACGAAGAAAACCATAAAGAAATTCAATCAAGCCCTGAAACTCAACTTTCTTTCAAACCTTTAGATTTCCTCGCAAGATCGCAAAATTGCACGAAAGAAAGCAAATAACGCCTTATGCCCACGGCTCGGCGAAACGGCTGCAGAAACTATTTTAATATTTTTTTTTTCTATAAAAATTGCAGCTGTGAAAATTGAGTTTATAGCGTTCTATTAGACGATGCAAGGTACAAAAACCGTTTTTCCTCAATATATATTTTCTTAGGGGAAATCAGGTCTGGGCGCGGAGGGGGGGGGGGGGGGGGAAAGCAAACCGAATTGGCGGTATCAGCCTCGCAGATATTAGATTATACTAACGTTTCGGTTTTCTCTTTGCCGCATAAGGAAAATCGAATTGTCGTTGAGACGACATTAAGGTTATTTTTTTTATTTTATGAAAATAACGTAATAGGATTGTCTTTTTAAATGTACAAAACGCAAGTAGTTTTCCAACGTGTAGAGCTGCGACGAGATATGGTTATTAAATGACAGAGAGAGAGTGTGTCTCCACCAATAATGGCTTGGATAGGTTGTTGGCCTGCTCACTGAGACCGTTCTATCTGACACTTGGTCGCTTCCTGGGGGGGGGGGGCTAGGGCTAAGATCAGCTGATATCATAAGCCCCTTCAGAAGCACCTCTGCAATCCGTACCGTACACAAAACGCAGAATTTAAAACACCGCGATAAATTTAATTTAACAAAGGGTTAGTTGGACTAACATTCCTGCTGTGTTTATAGTCTTTAGAGGCTAGGGCCTCATAGCCAATTAACAATTAGGAGTCGATTGTTCGAATTACCGTTTTCCTAATTGGAATGTAAGCTCTCTAACCACTCGACCACGGCCTTCGTCATCAGGGCTAAACCATCAGTCCTTCTGAGGACTAAGCCTATGAGAGTAGCACCCACTCCTAAAACGTCGCCCGTTTTCCCTACGAAGGGCTCAGCCCTAATTGTTCAATGTAATTGTAAATGTAATTAGTATAGATAGAATTTGTAGAGATAAAATTAGAATTCGTATAGATAGAAACATTAAAACGAATGGGACCTAAATTGCTACCTTGCGGAGTCGGTCAATACTGAATGAAAAGGCCTTGAATTTGGCGAAAAATTAAAATTGCCGACTACGACACGACTTTTTGATCCGCACACAAAACACAGAATTCAAAACACAGCGATGGGAGCATAACGCAAAACATGAAATATCATGCACGGGGAGTAACAAAAGCAACAAGGATGTCATACAAACACGCTAGAGATATCCCCTCGTTTTGGTTTATGGCAGGCAGTTATGACCGTCCCATAAATTTTCATCGACAATCAGCCATTCCAAGCGTAACAAATAAAAACACGAGAGCTTCGGGAAAATAACACATTTTGTTCCGGCTAAATTTTACCCACCTGTCCCATTTCGACGATGGCTTCATTTTAGGGGTAACTCTACCGTAGCCCGGTCGATAGAGATGCGGATTACGAAATGAAAGGAAGAGGCTCGAGACAGGCCATGGAATAAGACATTTTCACAAAGGGGTAAAAAGCTACTTGACTCACCAAATTATTTTCTGATTGGCTTATGTTTCAGCGTCTCTGATAGGCTCTTTCACCAGCCACTTGTCTTCAAAGTAGCTGAGCTTCTGAGCAATGACTTATGGTCTCGAGAGGCGAAGACCTAATCTGTCCTCCTCATTGTGAAGATGGCGACTGAACAGATAGGGGACCGAGTTTGAGCCGGGATAAGCGCAAAACACAGCCTTTTCTGTGCAGGGCACTCTTTTGTCCTGGGGTTGGCTTGGGAAGGCAGAATGAATGAATGAATGAATGATTGATTGTTATAGTGTTAAAAATTGTTGAGACAATTATACATTCGTCAAGTACAATACAAAATAAAAATACATATCATTTTTATCTCCAAATACCTACTTTTAAAACAGCCTCGTACAAACATTCCCACTTATATTTAGGGATTTTAGCTTTTAACGCACTACCAACTGATCTTAAAACATTAATGCCAGATAAAAAGTGCCGTAAGCAATTTCTGCATAGTAATCCACAGTTTATAAACATAATATATCCAGGAGAATAGCTTAACGAAGAGAATGCCAATTTGCCAAATAATGTACAATGTACCGCATACCTAGTTTTATTATTTTATTATTCTATAATTAATATTAACATCTTATAATACTAACCTAGCAACTAAGACAGAACCCATCACGGGCCACATGGCCTATAGGGTTCATTTTCTAATATGTTTATTTTGTATTGTATCCTTAATTTTGAATATATTGATTGATTGATTGATTTTAAAGCACACAGTATACCTAAACTACCTATCCTGCTAAAAGTAGACCTTCATTTCATGACATACCTAAAGATCTATTAAAGGTCAGAGAGAGAGGTATAAGCTTTCCTTATGAGGATTTCCTTAACCTTCGGCCTAAATGCGTTTAATGGCAATGCTCTGGTTTCCTGGTCAAATGCGTTGTAATTCTTAACTGCCCAGTAATTCGTTGAATTTTTCACTATATTTATTCTGTTGCATGGGACTTGCACGTTTCTGTTTTTTAAGAATCTAGTGTTGCGATTATGCTGGGGGGTTCTGTACAGGTCTTGCCGCTCGTGAGCATATACAGCACATTTATAAGCGTACGAGTAATACAGAGTTGGTATATTTAACTGCACAAAGGCCTCCCGGCAGTCATCTCTGTAGCCAAGCTTAGCTAATGTTCGAACGGCCCTGCGCTACATCTTAAATGCTAGGCTGGCCAGTGGGGCATGTCCCCAAGCCAACACTGCATAAACTAAGCGGCTGTTAATGAGCCCATAATAAGCCGTGAGAAGAGTCATTGCATCTACATATTTTGAAATATTTCTTAGTAAATAAGTTATTTTACTTAATTGGTTCGACAGTTTTTCGCAGTGGACGTCCCAGTTTAGGGTTGGAACGAGGTTCACGCCCAGCAAGCGAGCAGAGGAACTGAATGAAGAGTCAACGGCATAAGGATGTAGAAGGCAACGGGAAACCACAGCATTACAATTCTCTAGTAGAGTCATTAAGACTACCATAGCCATAATGATCACCATTCTGCGACAGAAGAGGCATTTGAAGAAGAAGAATAATTTTCCCACGTGCCCAAGGTGTTTTTTTTTTTTTTAAGTTATACTTCTTTACGATCGAGAGTGAATTTTGAGGATGCGCGCGCATCTGTAACACCAAAAGTTCACAGAATGAGGCTGCCAACAAAATAGAAATAGAGCTTCGATATTAGTCGCGCATGTTGGTACACTCGTCACCTCTGATCACTGTTTTCTGGACAGGTATTGTCATCCGCCATTTTTTATCCGTGTTTTAGATCTTTTCAATCTTTTACTTTCTTACAATTCTTACCATGTATGAATTATCGGATACAAAATGGCGGATGACAATACCCGGGTATATAGTGCCTTACTGTTTTCATATTTATAATATTTATCAACATGTTTCTAGTTTTTATGTGCTAATAAATTATATTCAGTAGTGGTTTAAATGGAATATTTTGATTGATATTATTTACTATTCGTGAATATTAGTGAAAAAAATTGTGCTTTGTACTTTTTCAAGAGCTCCATATAATTGAGGTTAACTATCCGTACGTATTATTTCTTGATATAAATTAATTATTGTCATCCGCCATTTTGCATCCGTATTTTAGTTCTTTTCAATATTTTACTATCTTAGGCAGTAATTCCACCGACCTCGTTTAGCACCGTGAGCGTGATATTGACGTGGTAGCAGACATTTTTAGACAGTCTTTAATGTCTGCTACCACGTCAATGTCACGCTCACTGTGCAAAACGAGGTCAGTGGAATTGCCGCCTTACAATTCTTACCATATAGAAATTATAGGATACAAAATGGCGGTTATTTAATATTTTTAATGTTAAATATTTATAATTGGTTATTTAATATTTACACAATGTTATTATTTTATTGTAATTAATTATTTGCATGCAATTAAAAACTATTTTTAATGATGCCAAAGAAGTATAACTTCTCACGCGCGTACATAAGTACACACACCCACTTGAATTTTATTTTTAAAAGACTAATCGCATACAAACAATTTCATTTAATTCAGTTTAAGGAGGCGATCGTATATAGACGCCAGATAGAATAGGCTAAAATGCTAGTAGTCCTTGGATCGAATCCACTACCCCTAATTTTATTTCTTCCACTTCCACTGCCAGTCATTGATTTGAATTGATTGAAGTCTATGCTCAAACGCAGTAAACAAACGTTACTAACCAATCAGAAGTAACTACCAAGTAGCATTCTAGCAGTACATAAATAAATTTTCGGCCGGACCTGGGCACCTTCACCGATAAAGAAAAAAAGGCTGCAACCGGTCTAGATGCAATATCACAAAAATAAATAAATAAATAAATAAAAATGCATGTCATGTGTGCGCTATCTTATCAATGAACCTTTGTCTTGAATATAAGTCGGGGTTCCCACTTAATATACACAAATAAATAAATTAATAAAACAACGATGAATGCTTCTATAGGTTTTCTATAATGGAGTACTCTTAACTCATACTTACGATTCTTCAGTATGGTCTGCCCCTCGAGAAGTTTGAATTCTTACCTGAAAGTAGAAGGAAAAATGATCATTAGTGTATTTCTATTTTATTACAATTTGTCACAAATACACGGTCACTTCTTGTCGACAAAGTAATTTGAAATCTGTCTCTAACACACATTGCTATGAGCACTGGAGTTAAGTTAAAATGATAAATAAAAATTTGTCAATAATTATTCTTCTATTCACAGAAATAATAAACTATAAAACGAGTAGTTAAGTTATTGGCCATTTCGTTTCTTTTGATAAGGTGGGGTTTCCACATACGTCAATGGTCAATGGTAAATGTGGTATTGACGTTTTAGCAGACATTAAAGACATACTAAAAATGTCTGCTACCACGTCAGAACCTTATTTACCATTGACCATTGACGTATGTGGAAACCCCGCGTAAGGTGGCAAATCGTCACATTTACAAACAGACCGTGCTAGTGTCACTAGCTACCTAAAGAGCCCTAAAAATTCCCTATTTCACATGCGAAAAAGTAAAATAATCAACCTATACTAATACCCTGTAATCAGGAGCCCGGGGAATATCGGAAGTCCTCAAAATAGCAAAAACTTTATATTGCGTACAAGTCAAACTTGGCAAACTAAGCTCGCAAATTACCTGACTTAAAACTTTTCCTTAACTTATCGAAACCATCTCCATTATTAAGTCTGAGATTATTACTTGCCAGTCAGCTTATTTACCGAACCCCACTCCTTCGTTCCGTCTAATATTCGAAGGTGATGGAATTTAGGTTATATGGCCGATGTGAGTTGACATCGAGGAGTGAACTAGTTTTCTAATGACTAGAAATTCATTCGGAAACAATACCAATAATGTCTGAAAACCGATGAGGTCATTGGCAATGGTGTAATAATATTTAGCAAAGGGTTAGTTGGACTTAAATTGCCAGCTGTGTCAATAGTCATTAGAGGCAATCATGTCCGAAATTTGCAATGATGTAATATTATTTAACAAAGGGTTAGTTTGACTAAAATTGGCAGCTGTGTTAATAGTCATTAGAGGCAATCATGTCCGAAATTTGCAATGGTGTAATATTATTTAACAAGGGGTTAGTTTGACTTAAATTGCCAGCTGTGTTAATAGTCATTAGAGGCAATCATGTCCGAAATTTGCAATGGTGTAATATTATTTAACAAAGGGTTAGTTTGACTTAAATTGGCTGCTGTGTTAATAGTCATTAGAGGCAATCATGTCCGAAATTTGCAATGGTGTAATATTATTTAACAAAGGGTTAGTTTGACTTAAATTGGCAGCTGTGTTAATAGTCATTAGAGGCAATCATGTCCGAAATTTGCTATGGTGTAATATTATTTAACAAAGGGTTAGTTAGACTTAAATTGGCAGCTGTGTTAATAGTCACTAGAGGCAATCATGTCCGAAATTTGCAATGGTGTAAGATTATTTAACAAAGGGTTAGCTTGACTTAAATTGCCAGCTGTGTTAATAGTCATTGGAGGCAATCATGTCCAAAATTTGCAATGGCGTAATATTATTTAACAGAGGGTTAGTTTGACTTAAATTGGCAGCTGTGTTAATAGTCATTAGAGGCAATCATGTCCGAAATTTGCAATGGTGTAATATTATTTAACAAAGGGTTAGTTTGACTTAAATTGCCAGCTGTGTTAATAGTCATTAGAGGCAGGAGCCTCACAGACATTGAACCTTCCCGGGATCAACACTAATTGTGCAATGACTGTGACTTGGGACTTCAAATTCATTGAACAATTTGGGTGCAGCCCCCTTCCCTGACAATGGGCTCCGCCCAACTTGTTCGATGACTGTGCCGACCCCCTACCGCTAATAACTTTCTCCAGAGGGCAACAGAGTCGAACTAACCCTTTGTTAGATAATGTAAACTTCACGAGTAGGCCTACTTCCATAAAAACCCTTCGATAATAGTAAGGGCTAGTCTAACCTCACCGGTTTCGATTAATAACAAAAAGAAGAAGGGGCAGAAAGGAAAAGGAGAAGAAACGCATCGCCCCTCTAGCTCATAAAATGGGGAAACCTACGACCCGGCATGTCTGACACGCGAGACCGAGAAAGAGAGGAAGGGATGTAAATTTGGGGGAATGATTAGCATACTGGAAGGGCTGCAGGCGAAGCCTCTATGGCTTTAGCATCTCAAACGACTCCTGTGTTCCATGACAATGAGTAAACTTTAGGTGGCCAGCCTGATCGCCTGAGGCTTGTAGTAGGTATCCCTGCTGTGTCCAGATTATATGCAAAGTTCACGGCTTTCAACGGGGTTTGGCTAGTTCAGCGCTTTTGCTTTCCTATATTTTATGCATTGGTGTAATGAAAAGCTACGCATAGCCTATTTCCCATTATTTTGACGTACGTTTTTGCATATCGCCACTTCGGAAGAAAAAGGACACAACTCAAGAATTGTCGATTACGACTTTATAACGCTAAAATATTTTTTTTTTAAATTTATTTTGGGTTAATGTAGTGTGTATATTTTCCGCACGAGGGCAGTTGTGTCGTTTCCTATTCGGCAGGAACCACCAGGTAGCCTAATTCATTACAAAAAAAATGTTTACCTGTAAATTCTGTAAAGTGAGATTTAGAGTTGTGTCCTTTTTCTTCCGAAGTAGCGATATGTACATAAGCCAGCCATGCGGCAGTTGTGTCCACTGCTCAAGATTGCCAAAACGCCAGTAGATATTGGAGATAAGAAAATTACGTCACATTGACGTCACTACTAATGCAACTGCTAGTAGTTCTCCACCTGGCGGCTACTTCCCGGCATCACAAATGACGTCAAATTCTGCAGTCAAGTTTTTAACCATCAAACTTAAATTGACGGAGAAAAAATATTTTAAATTCTTTTCTTTAGAAAAAAAGGGTTATAAAATGAATCTACTAATGCATTAAAAAAGAGTCAAAAATTGTCAAGCAGCTTATTTAATAAAAGTAGCCGATTGACCTCATCAATCACCTCACTAGGAAACCTAATACGTACTTGTTCCGAGTTACGACACAACTCCGATCACAAGGTATGTAGAGACTCTCACAAGTACAAGTACGGTACCACCTTGCCACCGAAGCAGTTTGTTTCGCTCTCCAATGGTCCAGGTATGTCTTACCATAGCGAAACCGCTCAACAACCGTCTTACCCACTCGCCTACTCCAATCAGACCAGCTTTTGGCAAACACGTTCATGTGGTTTAAGGGTAGTTGGACTTACATTGCCTGATGCGTTAATAGTGGGCCTTCTTCTCACAATGGGTTCCGCCCTAATTGCTCGATGACTATAACACCCATGCCTGGCGACTACTAACACAGCAGGCATTGTAAGTCCAACTAACCCTTTGTAAAATAGTATTACACCATTGCTATTAACTTTTACCAATAGATTTCGTTCACACAGCAAAACACAGGTTACAGGTTCAAACCAAAAAAAAAGCATGAAAGCAGTTACCCCTTGACGGGGGCGGCCTCTTGCATAATGAAACTTTTCTCATTCACCTCCCTTCTACTCCCCCCGCCCCCTCCCCCTTGGTTATTTAATTCATTTTTGTTAGCATTTTACGTCAAGTAATTGCTTTGAGGCGTTTGTTATCACACCCGGTCATGCAACGCCAATTTACCCTGTCTTGAAGTTTATTATAAATCGATCACGATTGATATTAGTTTCAGCCCACAACGGGGTTGGCCACTGTTGGATGGGCTAACCTTCAAGAAGTTCATGACTAAAGAGGGGTTTTTACGGTTTAAGAAGAAGCTGACGATATATATGAAATGAAATGAAACGAAATGAAAATCTTATATTTATCTACATATGTGTACAATTAATAATAAGGTAGTTTTACAATTGTGAAGGGTGTGTCCCAAAGGAATGGCTCCCGTGCTGGGCCCCCCTTCAACTCATCGAGCTTTACCTAAAAGAAAACCTAACGTTTAAAAAACGAATAATAATTAAAAAGAAAAAAAAAACTAAATAAAATATGAATTGATCAGAATAGCAAGCAATATTAGGAGTATTAAATAATAGTTTACTATTCTTTAAAAACTAAAAAGTTATGAATTATTTTGTAATAAGCATTCTTCTAGTATGTTTGTATAAGGATTAAGATATGTTTTAATTCGTTGTTTGAAAATTTTTGTTGTAGGGGTAGATTTAATGTTTTCTGGTAGCTTATTAAATAATGAGACAGACAAGTAAGTATGGGAGTGTTGAAATAGGGACGTATTGTGCTTAGGAATCTGGTAATTACAGCCGTTGCCAAGTCACAATTGTGAATAACCAGCTGGTCCGGGGGTGCTTTTCTCAGTAGTTTGTGTCGCTAGATTAACAGTTGTCGAGCTTAAGTTGTCGCTAACGTTGGTACTTCTAGTTCTAGGTGTCGATGTATGTTCACGGTAATGTGTACCCATTGCCACCTTCAGAACACATCTTTTTGCAGCTTCCAATGGCTCGATGTGCGTGAAATGTGCCCCTCCCCAGGCTAGTATGCTATAATTAACAAGTGATTGCACAATACCAAAGTAAACTCGCCGTATCATGTCTCTGTTGAGTATGCGTCTAAGTCTTCAAAATGTGTACATAGTTTTTCTGATTCGTTTCGTTGTTAGTAAAATGTGGTCTTTCCAGCGTAAGTATTGGTCGATTATAGTCCTTAAGTACTTGTAATTTTGCATTTTTGTTATTGTCTTACAGTTAGAACAGACGGAACGTAAACAGTAATGTTGATGTAATTTTAAAATTAAATTATTGGGTTGGTTAGTTTGTGTGTTGCTAAAAGTCGTGTATTGTGTTTTTTCTACATTTAGAGTCAGTAAGTTAGAGTCGAGCCATTTCTTTACAGTAGTTAGGGCATTAGATGCCTTTTGGTATGCTTCTTCCCAAGTTTTGCCTGTAAAATACAGAGCCGTATCGTCAGCAAAACCCACCAGTTCACCATTCAAGTCTAATTGGAGTAGTTGGTTTCTGAAGACTGTAAAGCAAATTGGGCCTAAAACAGTGCCTCGAGGGATTCCACAGGTTTTTTTTTCGTGATAGACATTGGCCACCCCTTGATACATACCACTAAACTCTAAAACCTTGGTTGATACCAAGTTTCGTTAAGCTGGCCACACACGACCGCTCCAAGCCACTAATTATGGCGCGCTCATCCAAAATCGCACCGTGTGTGGGGAAACCTGTCATGAATTTCAGTGGAGCGGTCGGACGAGCTGGATATCCGACCAGTCCGAAATCCACCGCGCCACGCTAATGGATGAGCGAGCCAACGCATCGTGTGTGGGGAAACCGCGCGTCCAAACCAACCGCTCCAAGCTGTTGGCACATGCACACACAAAACTTCAGAAACTGGTGCCCCCCTCTAGATTCACCGCTCCATCTCATCCATTTGGCGTGTTGGCGCGGTGGAATCGGAGCGGTCGTGTGTGGCCAGCTTTAGAAGCCAGGGTTGGCCAAAAATAGTACGTTCTCTCATTAGCCGTGAAATTTGCGAAGAAGTCATGTATGAAGAAATTATGAAAGCAGCGAGAATTAACGTTTTCATGTAACCCTTGCTAAGATGAACCCGCTAGCCGAATTTTGTTTGCCATAGCGACAATATACGTTTACAAACTGTAAGCTACCCTAACACCTGAATCAGCATACAGTTTATACGTTCAGAGCGCCGCGCCGTCCCTTCCCCAGAGCTATCCTAGGTTAACAATGCGCTTTTCAGCAATAGAGAGGCGACACATACCCGCTTTCATGTTCGGCAAGTTATCACATCTACAGTAATTTAAATTCACAGCACGTCGGGGAAAAAAGGAGAACGACTTAATTAAAAAAGGGTAGAGGGAAAGAAAGCAGTGCTGAATATACGGTAGTGTCTACGTGACAATTACAGTAGTGTCCTTAGGGGATTTCATCCCCATTAAACTACAATAGAAGTACAGCCATTAATGGAAAAATAGTTTATAATTTAATTTAATACGGAGTAATGTCAGACCCCAGACTATATAGCAGATAAGGGACTGAAGAGGCTAGAAGCGTTGGAAATGTGGTGTTACAGAAAGATGCTTCCGATTAGCTGGAGGCACCACGAGAAAAATGAAAGAGGGCTAGAGGCTATTGAAGATGAGAGACAGCTGCTACCTCATATAAAAAGAAAAACAGCGAAATGGGTAGGGCGTTTTTTAAGACACGAATGTCTGGTACACACCATCATTGAAGGCACAGTGGAAGGAACCAATGGAAGAGGGTGGCCGAAGAAGGAATTCATGGATCAACTGAAGGAGGATGCAGGAGCTCGAAAGTACCAAGATCTGAAGAGGAAGGCGCAGGACCGAGAGGCCTGGAAGATGATGTGTATGGAGTTGCTGCCAGCCTCAGAAGAAGAATGTCAGAGCTAAAAGGTACGGTACTACTACTACTACTACTACTAGGGTTTTGAATAAAGGGGTAGTAGGGGGAGAATCCTATCAGTGGATTTGAATCTTTAAAAAAACAACGGCCGAGCTCAGGGCGTTAGCGTCCGACCAGGTCGAGTACAAGAAAAGGGTCCTGGGCGACCCCCTCACGCTGCGGACGGACGGATTTGTTGAAAACCAATCGATTGACTAACGTAGCAGATTTCATCAATTGTGACAGAAACCTTAAACCATTGATCATATAATTATTTATACACAGACAATTATACTATATATTCAATGCTTAAAGGTACTTAATCGTAAACCCCACTATCCGGCTTTACAGGAAGTCAATTTTCACAAAAATTAAATTGCCTACCCAATTTCAGCCTCCTAGCAAACATGGACAGCAATAGCAGATCAAGTTCCCACTCAGCTCCCCCCCCCCCCCTCCCCAATCAGGCCCACGCTCAATAAAATCACTGTCGCGACAGCACATGCAACTCAACCCAATCTAAAGCCCATACATGGTCATACATTAGCCTAGCGTAGGTTCTTTGAGCTCGCGGATTCCATTACGATGGGGGTGACGTCGGCCCCCCCTCCCTAAGGCTGTCTATGATTAATTAGGGGTCTCTTTGTGCCCCCCTCTTCACCGCAATGCCCCGCGCACTAGCCAATCTTTATGAATTCAGCTTTGCCCTATTTCGACATCACATTTTCCACATTCTCACGTCAACGGGCGCCATTGTTGTGCTGAGACCGCCCCGTCCATTGAGCTGTCAAATTGTCTTTAAAATGCAATGGGCTAACACAGTTGCATAGTTATGTTTCTGCAGGAAATGACTTTTAATATTATAATCACGGCCACTACTTATTATTATTATTAATCATTGTAATATACTGTATGTTATTGCTTTCCTACTTATTTATTTTTAATAAAAAAGGTTTATCGCATACAAACAATTTAATGGATGTATGCGATTGACCCTTCACTTAACTCTGTAGGCAGGGACGCCGACTTGGGGGGGGGGGGGGCACGGTCCATCCTAGCAAAGAGTGAAGAGGCAGAAAACCTTGATATAAACTATGGTCAATAATCTTATAGAAAGAGTGTACGTCGGTCAACGTTTTCTGCATTCTAGTTATTTTAAGTAACCATTTACCAATGCATTTTCTTAATACTTTCCAGAGTACCGAATTCTTGCCCCCCCCCCCTCCCCAGAATTTTCCAAACTCGGCGTCCCAGTCTGTAGGTTAGTACCCGTGTTAAGTTACGACACGTCCCCGATCGCATGGTGTGTAGAGACTTGCACAAGTACAAGCTTGCGACCGACCACCTTGCCATCGAAGTCGACTCGTTTATACGTAGTACATAAGGAAAGCTTTGAGATGGTCGACATTTCTATTCGGGACTTTACAGGAAAAAAAGAGCAGTTCTAACGAAATGTCTGTCTGTCAGCCGGTCTGTCTCTTCTTAGAGAATTTTGATGGAATTAGGCATACAAGTTCTCAAAAATCAAGTCTCAGGACAGTTTTTATTATTTTCGGCTTACTCAACTTTCGGGGATTTGACACTACGAAACCTCCAAAAAACAGCTAAAATCGTTTCCCACAAACGGCTCGTGGTGGCAGGGCCTGCAACATCCGGTATGCCAATTTATGATATGCCAAAGGATGTACCTTACAAACAAAATAATAATAATAACAATCTGCTACGGAACTATTCATATCTCATGTAGGGACAATTGTTTGACCCAGTTTTCAAGTAAGGAACATACTGTATAACCAACCATACAGTTCCATGCTACCCGAATCAGACGAATACAAAAAATAATACTAATAACAGCAATCTGCTATGGAACTATTCCTATTTCAGGTAGGGACAATTTTGTTTAACCCAGTTTTCAAGTAAGGAACATATTGTATAACAACCCATAAAGTTCCATGTTACCTGAGTCAGCAATCCTTTCATACATTCAAATTGCGAAATTCAACTACAAGGGGATGCCACTACCCTGTGTAAACCCTCTAACCATGTTACCCATTCTCTCAGCACTAAGTTCAGCAGCAAAGCCCTACAACTCCCCTCAGACCTCAGCTATGTAGATCTCAGTCAAATCCCGTGATTGCCAAGATTGTACCCTATTAATGCTGATTAAAGTAATTTAATTTAAATTAATCCTTTGGGTATGGGCGTTCAGCTGTTCGGTTTGTGGCAGTTTGATGTTTTGAAGTTGTATGAATTTCTTATGACTCCCCCCCCCCCCTGAGATAACGAGGTAGCGTATTCTGTTTTATAAGGCGAAGCGGTTCGAAGTGGTGAAACACTATCCCAAACCCCTAAAATTTTGTACTAAAAGAAAACTTTCGGTCAACAAAGCAGTCAAGTAGAATGAGCGAAATTAGAGGATATGAAAAATCGGAATCATTCTTGAGTGACCTACTTACTTACTTTCTTTTTCCTCGCTTTTGTCCCTAAAATACGGCATGTTCTCTTCCACTCTACGATTTTGTGCTTCGACTACGGTTGCTCCTACAATCCTGAGGTCTTGGCGGACATTTCTTCTACCGTTAGCCTGGGGAGGGTCTTCTTTTTCCCTCGGCTTCAATGTGTTTTATCCGCCTTAAAAGCTGATATGGCCGCCTTCATTCGACGTAGCCCCACCATGATATTCGTCTTTCCCGCGTTTTATCGACTATGCTTGCGGTCTTATGTCATCGTCCCGGGGTCTATCGGTGTGAAGTCCAGAGACCGTCTCAGCATCCGCATCTCGGCCACATGCAGTCTTTGTTCTTCGGCCTTTCTCAGTGACCACATCAGTATAAAACACAATATTGTCCTCTTCATCACTGAAAGGGGCCTTATCACCCAAGTCTATTTGTGGTGCGTAGACAAGTGCCTCATTCTTTCAATATTGGACAGATTGAGGGACCAGGCAGTAACAGCAATGCTACTACAATGAAAACCCGTAATAATAATCGCAGGCTCCTGAATGGAAAAATACCATTTATAAAGCCTTACGTTTTCAATGACACTCTTATTTTATTATGAGTGTCTGGGGAACGAGCACTAAGTCCCCGATCAAAGCCCGTTATTAGCGATTCAGTCGGAACCAATTTGCCGACAATGCCCGATAGAACAGACTATTTTATTTATGGAGGCCAGCGGCATTTTAGCCAATTGAATTTGCCGGTGATGGGTTTAAACTGTTCCGTGCTGTAATCCAAATCTCCAGAGGGATGACCTCTCTCTTTTTTTTCAGGAGCCTTTGTTCTTTCTTTCGTTACTTAATGATTAGCGAAACTCAATTAAATATTGCCGCTATGAGAATAACAAACGCAAGATGCGAAAGAGTTTTAGAGCCCATTTATGAGTAAAATAAATAAATAAATAATCGTTTATTTGCAAACAAAGTCCAATAATATGCAAATTAACAACATAATTATGTTGTTTTACCTGTACCTAGGTATATACCTAGTCTAGCCATATTATAATAATGTCCTGAAGGACGTTTTATTAACCTAGGCCTGCTTATAGTGTTATATGATATATAGTATAACACTAACATTAAATTAACTTTGGTTGAAGAGGCAACCTCCTCGTTATAACCGAAATTAGAGGATATTGAAAAACTGGGCTTGGCGGGATTCGAACCCACGATCTACGCCTAACCGGGGCGTCGTCTTAACCGCTGGACCACAAGCCCCGAAAAGAACAGTTGATATATCCTCTACTTATATACCCTTATTGACAAGATTCGTATTGCTAGACTAACAGAACAAGTCTGTTAGCTTACTGTGGCCCATTGGTCCCTTGTCCAATGCCAACTACCCCATGGATTTCGTACATTATTTACATTGTTTCAGTAAGAACTTGGGCCATTGGCAAACTGGTATACATCCTCGATTTCAACCTACATCGACTAAAAGCGATAACGGACAAGCTGAGACCGAGCCCCTACACCTCCATATGATTTGCTTGCGGAAGCAGGGGACCAATAGAAGATCCGCCATATCTTGGCCTCACATTTTCGCGCCAAATGAAACTCAATAGTTATCTTATGGTACCTAACCCAAGATTTTTAAAACTAAAAAAAATGTGTCTTTATTAAATATTTAGGCTGTCTAACTTCACTATTATGATAAATATAGTTTCCCAAAATAGCTGAAAATTATGTGGATTAAAAATAAACAATAGCATCAAATAAGTTCAATGATCCAAAACAGCAACTGTACTGTACCCTATCAAATTTCACATGTAGCAAATGCAAAATTAAATTATAGGCAATAATAAAAGGGCAACAAAAAGGCATTTTCTTTTAGTTTTTAAATAAAATACAGAATACCCCCTGCTGTGAGCCCAAAAATGGCGGAAATCAAATGACCATGCGACACTAGCGCCAATGGTTCTTCTAGTGTATTATATAAGTTCTTTGGCTGAGACAAGCTTACCATTGACGCAATGAAACAGGCGAAAGCATGACTTAACTAAGTACAGATACGAGTTTAATTGCCGCGAGACAATTCTCAGTAGATCCAATTTTTTGGCTCTTCTCGTTGGACTGTTGCATCCGTGAATATGGCGCAATAAATTCATCGCCACAAACAATCCCCTGAATGGGAACACTAAATCAACATTGGTGGAATGTTTTCAACAGGCTCGCGCGAGACAATAGGCCGTTTACTGTATAGCTACATACCATTCCCTAACCAAACATTGCATATGATGGAGACGTATTGCAAAGCTTTGTGTGTGTATAGAACAAACAAAGATGTGTTGTTGAGTCGGTAAGCAGGGGTTCGAGGTGGGGGGAGGGAGGGAGGTGTAATAATACATTCTCTTGTGCTGAAATCAGAATTCCTATCCATACACGGAAGACATTGTGCTGATTTGATAATGACAGCATAACAGGGGGTGGGCAAGATGCGTGTATAATTCTCCAGCATTAGACAAAATAATGAATATGTCCGTGTTGAAAATGCTGTAGGGCCATAAAATGAGATCGCAGACTTTGTATACAAACAGGTATATCTAGGTAGCTTTCTATAAGCTCTATATTTATAAATTGACTAAGGCTGTATGAAGAGTCGTATCCGTGATTGGTTAAGTCATGCTTTCACCTGAGACACTTCGCCAATGGTAAATTGACAAGTAAAAACAATGGTTCGAGATATTTATGTTGGCAGCATTGGAAAAGGCAAGCTCCGATGTAACTTCTATGAGAAGATCACCGCTGGTGGAGCTTGCCGCCAATTTTCCAATGCTACCAACATAAATATCCCAAACCATTGTTTTTACTTGCCAATTAATGAACTGTTGTATATATGTAGCCTGACGCTTTTAAAATATTACTGTAATACTTAACACAGTCATTTTATTTTATTGACTTTTTAACGAACAGAAGGGGCTTCCAAAACACGGGTTTTCTCATTTTACAAAAGGGGGTCATTTGGGATCAGAGTGGATATTCCTATAACATTTCATTATATATGTAGCCTGACGCTTTTAAAATATTACTATAATACTTAACACAGTTATTTTATTTTATTGACTTTCTAACGAACAGAAGGGGCTTCCAAAACACGGGTTTTCTCATTTTACAAAAGGGGGTCATTTGGGATCAGAGTGGATATTCCTATAACATTTCATTAGGTGCGGAGGAAAGCTTATTCCTGTGTGCATGAATCTTCTCTTCTGCTTCTCCTTCGTCATCCCTTGTAATGCCGCTGTGCCCAGAGTGAGGGGGCCACCCTGGACCCATTTCTTATCTGTATCGGGGGCTTCCATTTGTGTTATGAATCATTAGGGTCACTGCAGGAGAGTGGCCTAAAGACAGTGTCGAGTGCACGCATTTCGATACCTTGAAATTACTACAGAATACATAAAGCGACTGTACAGTACAGAACGCTAGGAGAAGGATGAGCAAGACTAGCGTCCGCCAACCGCAGATTTTGACAAATGACGTGGCAACGTTCTGTTGCTAGGGAGATGCAGTCACTAAGCGGTCACCTCCCGCTGTGCACCCTGATATAGGGCTTTCCTACGTGGAAGGCCATTATGGAGACCTATAGGGATGATTTATGTACTTCCTAAATAATGTCGATACACATGCTGTAGATATACTTCTTCTTCTTTTAATGCCACTTCTATCGAAGATTGGCGACTTCTGGGCCTGCTGCTCTGAAAAGGGAAGTCGTGTTCGTGTCAAACCACTGCCTCAGGTTTTTCAACCAGGATATTCTTCTTATACCTGGAGCCCTCTATCCTTCTATCTTCCATTGGATTATTACACCCAGAAGGCGATACTTTACGTTCATCATTACATTGATAACCGCAATTAGAGGATATAGAAAAACTGGACTTGGCGGGATTCGAACCCACGATCTACGCCTAACCGGGGCGTTGTCTTAAGATACGTCTTACCGTATCTAGTCTTAAGACGGTATCTCGGAATTTTCAAATTTAAGCATGGGTCGTGTTGGGCTTCAAAAGCTATTTTTAACACTTTTTATTTGACACATCATATGTATCGCCTTCTGCATGTAATAATCCTTTCAGAGAAGCAGTCTTCAAGGTACTAATTGTCATGATGGTCGCCATTCCTCGATAGATGTGACATTAAAAGACGAAGAAGCCATTCACCCCCCAAAAATAAGGCCCAATATCACAACTTAAAATATTGACAGTTCACAAACCCAAAAATCTCAACACAAGACTTAGTGTGTAAATTACTGACGGGCGGCATTGAATCGATTTTCCCCGTATGTAATGGGGATGCCTTGTCAAACGGTCTCACGACCACCAAATAGGCCGGAACTGTGGCCGACTGAGACGGGAGGGGTTGGGGAGGTTAGGAGACTAGAGGCTGGGGGGGGGGGTAGGTTTGCCGCTCCGAAATGCAAATCGTATGTACAGTTACTGAAACAGCTGTCAGCAGCTGATGCCGCCCACTTTCTGTCGCGGCGCCCTCAAATCGAAGTCTACAGAAGGGGGGCGGTGGTAAGGGGGCTCAACCTCCCTCCCTTACTGTGTTCCTTCGACTAGCTGTTAGGAGACTAATGTTTTCCTGCCCCCTGTAACTGATGGCGTGAACGGTATTCCCGTGTTTTGTAGTTTGTTTCAATAATATTGTTGTCAAATTTGTTATTTAATCGGGTATTGTTGTGTATCTAAAAAACTAGAGCTATTGATGCAGTGTTGAGCCGCACGCCACAGTAGGAAAATCACGCTTAGTCGACTGAGGCATACTGTGCAAGTGTTACACGAGCAACAGTTATTTACAAATGACATAGGCGATGAATGTTATTTGGGGAATATATTCGTGTATATTTGGGGTAGTATACACAGAAGCAGAAATTAGGGTTTTTTTGCCACTTGGCTAAGCCAAAAAACAGGCCGGGGCATTACCTAGACTACTCAGCTTAGAGCCTTAGGAAACACGCTAAAAGATTCATTTAATCAAAATAACAGCTAATACAGTAAGGCCTAATCTATCATTTCCACTACCGCATCAAATTGTTTATAACTTAACCGCAACAACTAAGGTCACGTTCAAACATATTTCCCTCAGAGCAGGGAGGAGGGGAGACATGGAATATCGTCAGCACAAAATGTAAATTTGCATAGCGTCTGAATAAACAGAAATTAGGCTCTTTGTGGGACATAATTTTGGGAAACTCGTTAACTAGTTGACTGTGCATATTTACAAAGGCTCGCTTTGGGTTAAGGCGATTTCAATCGATTGAATGGACGTCGCGACGACGGTCAGAAGGGCAGTCCTTTACCCCGCAGGGAGTTAGGAGAATATTTCGTAGTCAACTGTACCTCCATCTCTAAAAACTTCTTCTTCGCCTTTAACGTCGTCACTTAGTTTTGCTGCTTTTATTTCTGTATCTTCCTGTGCTTTTCTTTCTTTTCGTTGAAGTGCATTATCTTCTTCCTCTCTAGCCAATGTATATTTACAAAGGCTCACTTTGGGTTTAGGCGATTTCAATCGATTGAATGGACGTCACGAGTCACGACGACGGTCAGAAGGGCAGTCCTTTACCCCGCAGGTAGTTAGGAGAATATTTCGTAGTCAACCACTCAAAAAATTTTATTGTAAATATAACCCGACAGGGCTTACTGCAACACGAAATTTCGTGTAACTTTTGGACGGCACGAATAGGGTGTAAATCCTACTAAATGAGTTGTGTTAAATACGTAGAGTAATTGTTACAATAATTGGGATAGATATTACCCATACAAGTTTGGTAAAAATTACACTAGTTGTGTAAATGTGATTGAGTAATGCTTACTAAATTATCTGTGTTTATTTTACACAACTCTTATGTAGATTGAAACATACGACATGTGTATCTTCTACCCAACTATTTGAGTACTATCTAGTTTAGGCTACCTGTTTGGGTTCATGCTACTCAACTACTTGGGTAAAATCTAGCCGACCTTATTGTGTGGTTGTAACACAGCAATATATATGCATTGGGTTGGATTTGAACACACGTTGTGTAGAATTTACAGAAGGCGTTGGGTGTTACTTGTACCCTCGGTTAGGGTTGCACCTAGCTTACTCAAGAGATGTACCGTAGGGCCGTTACCATGGTGACGTTCAGTTGTTAGCTTTTTATAAATTATTCAGCATTTGTAATTAATGTTAGAGCCTCAAATAAATTTAGCGGGTCTAACGTTAATTACATATTCTGAATAATTTATAAAAAGCTAACAACTGAACGCCACCAAGGCAAAGGTCCTACGGTCCATCTTCTCATTAAAAAACTGATTATTCGCGATTTTTTTTCAAAGTTATTTCCATTTCATTTGGCAGTCACGAATAGGGAGTTTTTTTTTAAGTAAGGCAAGTAACACCCAAACCGCAGGTTTCTTTCACTATCCCACTCAGTTTCATCGGTAAATTCTTCACACTGTGAACAAACACAACAAAATACATACATAACAACAACAACAGCCTAATTTAGTGACATTCGCATGTCTCGAACATATCATGTAGGTAAAAGTTCTACACTCACAAACATTAGCTGCACGTCC
This sequence comes from Psococerastis gibbosa, assembly GCA_963971405.1. Classification (NCBI taxonomy): domain Eukaryota; kingdom Metazoa; phylum Arthropoda; class Insecta; order Psocodea; family Psocidae; genus Psococerastis; species Psococerastis gibbosa. The sequence continues at coordinate 47,480,351 of OZ020486.1, read as the reverse complement.
GGAAAATACGAAAGTGACGTCAACCATTCGATGTATCAGGAATATATTCGACAGTTGATACAAAACAAAAAAAGGATTGAGACAAACCAAATAAGAATACAAGTTTATATATTGGCATATAACATATAATGAACAAAACTAAGCATTACATTTTACCGTAATTATCAAAAGGGATTTCTTGTTGTCGTTCAACTCTTAGCATTTCTTCTGTCATGTCTTCGCCATCAGAGAACAATGCTGACACGAAATTTGGAGAACTAAATATATCCATTTTGAACTTTAAACTTAACAAACTTTCACTTTACATTAAATTTGAAGAGGCCACACTAAAAACACTTCTCCTTCTTCTCCCCCCCCCCTAGTGCCATTTCCTGAATTCGCCCCTGTCGAACGTTAACGCCTTGAGCTCGGCAATTGTTTTCCATCTTGCTCCGGCGAGTTGTTCAATCCTTTCCTCGAGAGTTGTCCTCGGTCTGCCGATGGTTCTTCTTCCTTGTGGCCTTGCTTCCGCCAATCTCCAGGTGGTCCTGTTCTCGTCCATCCTTTAAACGTGGCCGAACCATTGCAACTGCTTGTTCTCCTTTCTTCTCTCTATGGAATCCACTTGCAAGTCTTGCCTGATGCGGTCATTTCGGATTCGTTCCCATCTTGTTCGACCAGCAATCCGTCTTAGACACTTCATCTGAGTCCCGTTTATTTTACTTAGGTCACTTGTTGTAGGTGTCCAGCTTTCGCTCCTATAGAGGAGAATCGGCTCCAAGATGATTTGTTGGACTCTGGTCTTTGTCTTCCGTTCGAGTTCTCCTTGCTGTTGTCCTTTGGACTCGGTTTCGGTCTGGTGTTTGCCTGTCTGGTTCACTGCTGTACCCAGATAATTGTAGCTTTGCTGGAGAGTCTGCTATTAGGACTACGTCATAGGCAAGGGCTTACACGTACGCGTGCCTAAGTCGCCACAAACCGACCAACGATCGATCAGTTCTTGCCTTGCACGTCTTCATTACTTCATCCATAAAAATCAGGAATAATAGTGGGCTTAAACTGTCCCCTTGTTTTACCCCTCTTTTCATGGCAAACGAACCTGACTTCTCGCCATCTAATCGCACTACTCCCTCCATTTTTTCGAACATTGACTGAATTGCGCTGAAACTAAAAACACCTGAAGGAAAATAAAGTCCAAAAGTTTGACAACCGGCTACCGCACTTGCTAATAGACATTCAATGACTGGGAAGTGGGAAGAGGGAAGCATCAGGGCTCAGGCATCGCGGGTATAACGGTATTTCAGGTTTGCAGGTGTCACCACGCTGTAAATTTTACACGACCCTCGCGTGGATTCTATCCAAGTTGTGTTAGCATTACCCAACTTGTACTCAGATTTCAACGGTTTTTCGCCAAATAACAGTAGTTTGTTGCGTTTCATCGTGCTATTATTAAATGTTATCATATACAATAATATGTATATTAATATACCTGATATTATGGGGGTAGTTGGGGGGGGGGGGGGTTCCTCAGTGATACGCCACATATTATTATAATTACATGGCAAAGCTACAAGACTGCGTTACTAGGGGAATGAGGGGAAGGGGTCTAAAATATAAGATTGAAATAGGAGTAGGCCGTTGACATGGCCGCGTTTGGATGTTTTAGATATGTAGAATTTGAAAATTCTACATACAGTAGATCTATTACGAGCGAGACCGTCGTTCGACTTCATGGAAAATTTATGCCTTTATGCACGAAATTGTCATAAAATTTAGTCTCAATTGTACACTGAGAAGTAGTGTAGAATTTACTCGATTTCGTGTGATTTCTGCAAATGATGGGCTTATGTTTAAACAAATGTGTGTAACTTCCAATCAATTTTATGTAATGTATACATTTTACACAACTCCGTGTAGAGCGTTCCCGCCAGAATTCAAATTTGTTAAGTAAACATTTAGGATTAACGTATAAATTCAAATTAAATTGTTATCAGTTGATAGTAGACATACCAATGAAAGCAATAGAAGTCATAGACAATGTTAAAAGAAAATTTCAATCACGATTTAGTAAGAAGTTCAATATTGAGAGGTGATTGTAACATATTGCATCATGCTTCATAGCCTAGGTCCTATGTCTTTCAAAAGAAAATCAAAGGACTAGTCTGTTGACTTTCAAAATGAGCTCCTATAACTCTACAAATGGTAAATTTACTGTTCATTATTAGCTACTTTGGCCACAGCGGTCAAGTGGCATGGGTATTAGGCTACTGATGAGGTTTAATACGGGACGGGCCATGAGTCTAAATTCCTACGTGTACACCTTTGCCTATCTCAGTTTTTGACAACACTTTAAAATACGTAATTATGAACCGATTTTGATAAACTTGGCAAGTAGAGACTTCTCCTCAATACCTAGACTATGATCATTGGCATGATACCTACTAATATAATAGGGTAATAGGCATATGGCAATAATGTAGGAAAGTGTGGGACTCGAACTGACAATTCTTTGATTGGCAGTGAACAAATATCGCTGCATAAATAGTACAGATGCAAGGCCGTGCCCAGGTTTTGATTTCAGGAGGGGTCCAAATTTTTTTTAACGTAATTTATTAATGGATAAATTTTTCAAACCATACAGGTTTACATACAAGAATTTATTTCGGGGGGGGGGGGGGGGGGGTCCGGACCCCATGGACCACCCCTCTGGGGACGGCCATGTACAGATATACTGTATATCACAGGTTCGTGTAGATTTCACCTAAGGGTTGTGTAGACTAAAAAAAATATGCATTTGCGTGTATGGAACACAAGTGGTGCGGCTATGACAACACAAGTAGTCATTGCAACTTTATCACAAACTGTAGACTAACATTTACACCATTCTCTAGTGCTCATATTAACCAAATAGTTTAGATTTTACCCAACTTCAGCCACCAACGCAATTTTTGTAAAAGGTACATAGCAGCGTTGTATTTTCAGCCCCTTTTATTCGTGTGATATTTACTCAATACCCACGGCTAGAAAGTACACTGAACACCGAGTAATACTGACCCAATTTTTGGCCTGCGTTAACACTAGTTTCGTGTAAATAGTCACCCTACACAAAATAGGTTGGTAGAACCCTATCATTGTGTAATGCTTACACTAATGACTTTACACATATCATTTTGTTGATGGAAACCAATCGCTACTCTTAGTTTAAAACAAATTTGGGTAATCTTTACTTTATTGGGTAATATCCAAACAAGTCCCGGCTTACACAGCGTGTGTAAGAAATATTTTTTTCAGTGTGTACCTCCATCTCTAAAAACTTCCTCTTCGCCTTTAACGTCGTCACTTAGTTTTGCTGCTTTTATTTCTGTTTCTTCCTGTGCTTTTCATTCTTTTCGTTGAAGTGCATTATCTTCTTCCTCTCTAGCCAATGTATATTTACAAAGGCTCACTTTGGGTTAAGGCGATCTCAATCGATTGCATGGACGATGGTCTAAAGGGCAGTCCCGTACGGCAAATGGACATTAGTTGGCAAATGTGCTTCAGTCTTTTACATCTTCATCTTTAATGTCACCACTTTCATTGTTTTCATTGTTTCCGTACCTTCCTTTCATTCTTTGCGTGGGACAACTCTATATCTTCTACTCTAACATCTTCTTTTCTATGTCGTTGCATATTTACAAAGGTTCGCTTTGGGTTCAAACGATTTCAATCGATTATATGGACGATGGTCAGAAGGGCAGTCCCTCACCCCAAAGGGGATATTGAAAATTTTAGACATGAGCATAAACTTCTTCGTATTTAATGTCGTCCCATTCAATATTTGCTGCTATTGTTTCTACATATTCCTGTGATTTCCACTCCTTCCGTAGGCCGACATCCTCTTCTTCTTCTATGCCATTGCAACCGAGATGTTTAGAAGTTTAAAACGCTACACGCATTCGCTTTATGCAATTCACAGAATTAACCCAAGCGAGAAACGAGGAAAGAGCGCCTAAGTTTGTCTTCACTGAAAAGGGTCTAGTACTAGTCAATGACATCAATGACGGGTCCAAAGAAGTAGAAACTCCTAGCAAAACGTTGTGAAACTCGAGTTTATTCGGGAAATAAACTCGGAAAAAATCATCTGTAAGTCGGCGATTACATTCTATAGGAAAGTTAAATATCGTCCCGCAGCGGCAACTTCGCTTTTACAAAATTTTTGAAAGCCTCACTTTTTGCGCTCGGACCTTGTTAGTGAAACCCTCAAAGGAGCGCTGCACGAGCCTTTGGGAAATAGCCGTTCTTCGGACCAGAAGTCGCTTCTTATTCAATCAATAGACTTTCATTACATCTTGGTTTATGAACTCATGACTTTTGCCTTGCGTCTTATTTTTTATTGTTTGCTTCTTTTCTATTTATAGAATAGCATGAGGGAAGTTTGATTTTCAGAGATGTCGGCCTGTCTGTCTGCACAGCGATTTGTGGCCAAACTACTTAGTGGAATTCGGCATCTAGATTACATTAATTATAGCTTGGGGCCATTTTCTTTAATTTGGATTAACTGAATTCTGCCCTCATAAACGCCATTTTTTTTTTTTTTTTAAAGAACTACTGCAATTACTTTTTTAAATACGAATACATTGTAGTCAATATTAATCGAAGAAAGAACCACTAACTTACCTCCTTGGCACTTTGGCTCAGGGAGAAAATAAATAAATATATACAAATTAAGACTCGATTTTCAAGAAAAAGTGACTATATAATTATTTTTCCGATAAGCCTCCATTCTTTTGCATTTGACCATAAGCCCGAATCGTTTTATTGAGAGAACATTGGGTTTTTATCATGGAATAAGAAATACAGGATAAGCCTTATAGAGTATGTCTATGTTTGAATGACCTACAAGGACCCCCTTCTGCTCAGTGTGTGAAGCCAATTATAGGGATTCACCGTAAATATACTTTACGAGTATATACAGGTTAAGGATTATAGAGAAGTAAGCCTATGAGCCGAAGGAGTCGAAAGTGTTAGGCAGGGAGCCGTATCGATTTACTGCTAAGTTTTAATTGGCTATGGGGTCAGCGTCTGCCGTCAGCTAAATCCCAAACTCCCTCATCTGCTGTCGTTCTTTGGCTGTTGCTGTACTCGGCTTACTGACTTAAAAAGACAAACTCATAAAGGGTCGGATTCGGTTATTTGCCCAGTAAGGTATTCATTGGATCTCTCCGTACGGGCAACTAAACATTTCAGCGGGCCTGCTATTGTGGTGTACATATTTAGCTTTATCTTACATATCTTAAAGCCTATGTCCGGTCCAATGCACGAGGGATGACCTATGGCAGGCCAACAGTGCTGCCTACGACTTCACCCGATTTTGGGATGTTCGCCTGGACACGAAAAAGTACGTAAAGTAAGTAAAGCCTGAGGTGTGGGGGACATTTAAACAAAACGGGGACACTCACACCTACAACACGAAGCAACGGGGAGATCTTGTAAGGCCAGCGCCACGCACAGCCAAGTGTGAGCGACTGGATCCTATACTACAAGGTTTTGCCTACGTTAGAAAACTCCCGATTGAACTGAGAGCGGCGAGAAATGCTTCTTACTTCCCTAAATTGCTTAGAAACCATCTCTTAGAGAAAGCTTTTTACACTGTCACTGAGGCACTAGCACAATGACAATGACAAAACTATCTGATTTTGACGATACTCCGACGATTTTATCTTATACTTTACATGTATTGTATAATTTAAAGGAAATATATATTGTATTGTATTGTTGTGCTTCATTGCCAATTGCATATAATGATTCACTCTGGACAGCTAGGTATGAAGGTATTACACGTGTGTACCAGTGTACCTATAGCCTGCTGTGCTCAATTGTGCGTCATTATTAGCCAATCAGACTTGTAAAGGTGACTTAGAGGGCAATTCCAAGGCAACTCCCAAGCAGAAGAATGAGAAGAAGAAGAAGAAGAAAAGAGAGAGATTTATATTATAATATATTGTATATTAATTCTAAGTCCTTTTATTTGGTTCAGCCTCCTACATGGTCAAATGAATCATAACACTACGGCGATTTATCTTAATCTGGGATTAAAAAATGTCACAAGATAATTTTACAATGGAAATTATTATTCGAAATTGTTTTGTATACAGTAATAAGTTAATACTAATCGTCATAGTAGGCGTACAGCAAAGTCTTACGAGAACTCCGAAATTTTTCAGTGCAAATAACATACAAATCGTATTAAGTAGAGGCACAAGCGTAAGACGTAAATTTTATGTAAACACTACCCTTGTGCAGGTAACAGTCTCTATGGTTACTTTGTGATATTTCGGCATAATAAATTGAAAAATAAAATAAACACAATTATTGGCATTTTTTTTCCCTACCGGTCGGCAGGGTGCATATATTTCAATAAAAAAAAAAAACAATTGTACACTTCAATTGGACCTCATGGGTCCCAAGAAAATGCTTTTATGTTATAAAAAAAGAAAAAAGACAACAAGATCCATCTTACTGCTACATTTTAGAAGAGAAAAATTTTTTAAAGTATTTTTTACATTCTGAAACTTTCTTGTGCGTGAGAAGATTTTTTGGAATACTGTTGAATAGTTCAGGACTTTAAGGCTCTTTTGCCATGTTTGTTTCTAAATCTTGGTAGATCAAAGCACGGGAATAAAAGATTCGGTCAAAGCGCTTTTTCACGTCTTTAAACCTTCCATCGAAATAGTATAATTGCGCCATACGATATTTGCTTTGTAGTGACAAAGGCAAAATATCTAGATACATATAGTGGTCTCTAATGTCTCTGCAACTAGCTTTCTTAGGTACAAGAACTTTAACAATAGCATCCTGTAGGCTTTTGAGAGGTGCAAGCAGATGTTGAGAGGTCAGTGTATATGTATCAATGCCATAATTTAAATGAGACTCAACCAGAGCATGATTGTTTTAAGGTTAGTTCTATTTGTGTAATATTTAATCTCACTGTTACGTGAACGCAAAACAACCCGCAAATAATGTACATAAAAGTTATACCTCCTTAAGGGAACCGTTTTAAACTAACAAGTTGTAATTTAGTTCATACCGTATCTTAAACATAAACCGAGACCAAGATACCACGCTCTCAAAATCGTTGTAGTTTAAAGTCAACAACCGTTACGAGTATATTGAATACCGAAAACCTGATTGCAAATGTCTCTAATGTGGCACGTACATTTACCACCGCAATATAACTTTGAAGTGCCCCTCTATCCGCAGCTCCTGTAAATTGTAATTGATTATTGACTTTCTGACTTTGCTCAGCTAGACGGTGCTTTGTAAATATCTACTCTCCAACGATTGGTGACTATTCTGGTAGAAATTGGGGTTGATTTCATAGGGGAAGATAGCGAAATAGCAAATCCAAGAGCCGGTACAAGTGAAATGCCAATTCAGCAATTAATATAATCTATATATATAAATGTTCATTCCGTTTCTGTACGCTTCAAAAACTCAAAAAGTTCTGCACCGATCGAGCTGAAATTTCAGCATAATGTATATAATCCGCATCAAGGATGGTTTTAATCTAATTTTTGCATCAGTCACATATCCGCGAACGCGAAAAAAATAATTCAAATTTCATTTTTTTTTGTCGTGGCAGCAGATCGAATCCCCTTTCGAGTGTAGAATTAATCGATTATTTGCTTCGTGACATATTTTGGTTAATTCTCATTAGTTGTGAAAAAACGTAAGGCCTTTTTGTTAATTTTATTGTTTTATTTGGAGTGTTTTAAATGGTTTTGTTGTTGAAATTACGCATTAAGGTAATTTTAAGGAATATTATGATATATAATTCACTTCTTGACCACTATTTATGACTTTTCAGTGAAGCGTCAAAAATCTTTGTCACCTATTATTGTTTTATTTGGAGTGTTTTAAATAGTTTTGTTGTTGAAAGTACGCATTAAGGTAATTTTAAGGAAGAGATAGAAAATAGAATAGAATAGAAGGGGCGAGCTGCCGCCCGCCCCAGTAGTAATGGTGCAGGCACATGCGAGCCCCGAAGAGGCGAGCTGCGTAATGCCCAATGCGAGGCCCCGAGGGGGCGAGCTACCGCTCACCGCAGGCGCAAGGGGTAGAGTCAGCAGCCTCTGCGGGAACCGCGTGTAGTAAGATACTTATAGTGGTTCCGGCTTTATACTGTATAGGCCAAGGACGGATTCAGCACTTTCGTAAGTCTGTTGTAATTAAATTAATTACGATACAATTTAATCGATACTAAATGTGTTTATTCTATTCTTACTCACCATTATCCATCCAAAACAAATGGGCTGGATCCGTCCCTGGTATGGGTGTGGTAAATAATTGTCTTGATAATTTTCTAGCAGTTCTGTCTGTTCTGTAGGGTGCCTTAAAAATCATACCTTCCATAAACAAATCTATTTAAAATTGTCCTCCTTACTCATTTTTGCAAATAATTGATTAAAAAAATTACATATAGTAATTTCACAAATGATATAGCCTAGCATCAGACAGAGCAAAGGAAAGCATAATTTTTATAGCACTATTTTCCCAAAAGAAAAATAATAATAATAATAATATATTATCTAAAAAGTTTCCGAGAAATAATAATATAAATTCCTGCAAACTAACTGAAGTAATTCGCTTTAACTGTGGGTAAAAAGTAAAGAGAAAACATTGCCGAGCGAGAGCATTCATCATCTAGCATTGCAAATTTAATAGAGATAGTGCTCGTATAATTTAAAAAGTTTGAGGTAGAGTTTCCAGGCGTTGAGACAATAGAGCAGGGGCTAAATTTGGGGTTTTAACAGATTAGGGACTGGCGTCACTCCAACTATGAAAAACCGAGCTAGATGGGGCAACTAGCCTCGAACGACACCAAGTGAGAATGTGGTGCGAACCAAGCATGGAGTAATAAAACTATGGAGCCACCATGTCGTATTTCGGCTGTGCTGGAGGACTGAAGCCACGACCACGCCCCCTCATAGGTGCATTTTGGCGGGAAATTCAAATTTTATAGTTTTATTATATGTTTTCTTTATAGTTTTCTTTGTTGTTTCATATATAATTATATTTATTATTTACATTTATTATATATATTGTTTAAAATTTAAATTAAAAGTACTCCAAGTTCTGCATAAAAATATTGCTGGTTGGCTGGCATGATTTTCCGTTCTAAATAATCATTAAATAATCAAATAAAAAATAAAATGTTAACATGGTATCAAATGGCGAAAGGCTCAATCTGGTCCTATACTACGGAAATAGCCGAAGTCAAGCGGCTTCAACCCGAATGTTTACGATGAGTCTATAGTTTTACTATGTCTATGGAACCAAGACGACAATCATCTGCTTCAATGCACCCTCTGCCCCACTAGCTGCCCTTTAGACGATCTTTGGGAGTGCACAGACAATGGCAGAGGACATGTAGCGTAGTGGTACGGACTCTGACTTTCACCCGAAAGGTTGTTGGTTCCAGTCCCACACTGGCTACATTTTCTGGCCATGCTTCGGAGGGCATGTAAATTAGGCGGTCCCGGGTCATCCTAGTTGAGTGTAAGAGAGGGCCTTATAGCCCTAACTCCGCTAGGTTGGCTTTGTGCTTTTCGACTGGAGAATATGCGTGCCCTGTTTGGAGTCGATCAGTCCATGCCAAAAAAGTAGACGTAGCACTCAACGAGACCTGCCGCATCGCAACGGGTTGTGTTAAAGCAACCCCCCTGGACAATTTATACCGGTGCACGGGAATCGACAGACCAAATCTCCGCAGAAAATCAGTCGAGTGCGATGAAAAATTCAAACAATCGTTTGACGAGAGGCACGTGATGTTTGAACAGGAGGCCGTGCCTCAGGAAGAGCTTCGTCTCCAGTCCAGGAGAGGTTTCCTTAGCAATGTCCCTCTGGAGCCTCCAGCCTGGTACGGCCGCCTCAAACGACAGGTACCAATCTCGACTGGCGGACATGGGCGACCCTAAACCAAATACGCTCTGGTGCGGCCCGTACGAAGACCAACAGGGCTAGATGGGGTCAGCTCGATGAAAATGACACCCTCTGCGCATGCGGCCAGCGCCAAGATTTAGAACATCTGTTCCTGTGCAGCCTTTGCCCCCAACGCTGCACACCTGAAGACCTGTGGGAGGCCAATGTGGCGGCTATGAATTTCGCCCAGTTTTGGAGGCGCTTGGACACGAAAAAGTAAAGTAAGTAGGTTGGCTTAGTAATAGAAACAATAAAAAGTCGTTAATTATTTATTTATTTAATGGCGTCAATGTGGCAAAACGCTGGGCCCAAAAACTTTGATGAGTATCAACCTCGGACACGAAAAAAAGTAAGTGACAGATTAGGGGTGGATTCTAATATGCTCCCAATAACATTATAGCTTATTCATGAACATTGTAAGGGTAGAGCTGTTTTTTATATCTATTGGCTGGTCATTATAGGTATTAAGGGCGGTATACCTATATTTTGCCGATTTTGTAGTTCAGGTTGTGTTTGGTTTAGCCATAATTAGTAGTCTTCATTCATTGTATCAGCGGCCTGATCGAGGCTCGAGGATTATAATACCGGTATTTATTTAATCCCCTGGTAATAAAAATGTAAACAAGATAATTTTATAATGGAAAGTGCTATTCAAAATTTGTTTGTTTACAGTTATAATCCTAGGGTATTTATTTAACCCAGGTATTATAATCGCCTCGATCAGGCTGCATCGCGTCGATCAGGCTGCTGGTGTTGTGATGGTGTTCAAGCTGACTATATAAGTGACGGTGCTTGTAGAGTTGACATAAAGCGGAAAGTCGTTCTTCTTCTCCTGGCTCAACAGTTCTTGATGAGATTTGGCCTGCTCGACAACACTTGTCCAATGCCAACGACCCCATAGATTTCGGATATTACTTGTATTGTTTCTGTATGCATTTTTGGTCATTGGCAAACTGGTATACGTTCTCGATGTGAACCTACACCGGCTGAACAAGCGATAATGGACAAGCTGATACAAGCTTATCATTGACGCAATGAAACCGGCGAAAGCATGACTTAACCAAGTACAGATTCGCGACTGTGTTAATTAAACAAGGTACGAGAGGCGAGGCCTGCAGTAGGCAGCCAAAGCAAAATATTATCGATAAAATGGAATTTGTGGGGAAACGCCAACTCCGCAGAGGGGGATGTTTCCGAAAGAAAATCAACTGAGGGGGCTGATGGAGGGAGGGGGGGGGGAGGGGAGAATTTCGGAAAACAAATAATTTCCTTTTCCTTTGACACCATTTCTCCTTTTCGAATTCATGGTGAGCTATAATGAAGTTTCTAAGTTTGCTGATTAGATGGATTACAAAGGAGCCTCGCTGAACCTGCTAGGGTGACAGCAGCCACAAATGAATTTTTGGGTGGGACATTCAAAGGAAAGCTGAAAGATTTAAAGTTTGAACAGTGTAAAAAGAACCGGTACGAGTGGCCCCGTGTATGCTTTCCTTTTTATCGTTTAATAGTAATATACAGCATTATAACAGGTAAACAACATATTACATTAATTTACATTAATAATTATTAAAAATAATTAATGGTAGGGGCCAGGGGGACCCCAACGGATTAACCCGTGCTGGGGCCCCCTATTAATTTATTACAGTTTACAATATTAGAATAATTTGATACATAAGAAAAGGCTGAAAAAATCAAAAAAAATAAGAGAGAAAAACACAATAAACATAAGAAACAAACAAACACAACGCAGAACGATACATGGTGCCAATTTATACGAAATAAGTTATAGAGGCCAAAGCTTTTGTTTTAAGATTGGAGTAACTTGGTTTATAAAATGGCGCATTACTTGGATACATTTTGTATCTTCCGGCAGACAATTATCGGTCTTCTTCTTCTAATGACTCTTATATCTATCCATCTATCTATCGAAGAATGGCGAATTTGGACCTTGGAGACTGCTGCGCTGAAAAGGGAAGTCGTGCTCTTGCCAAACCCATGTGGGTGTAGTAGGGAACGAGAAAGCCGACGAACTGGCAAAAAACGGCAGAACCCTCCAGCAACCTCCCTGCGCTCAATCATCAATGCCATCAGGCAGAATATAAAAGCATGGATCCAGAGGCAAAACACTGAAGCCAGTGCAGGGAAGCCCTGGTCGAAGCTAATTAAAAATCCAATCCCACACAGTCTACCCAGGGCCATCAGTGTTGCGAGGTTCAGGACCACGACGGGCTACGACTACCTCACTGCACACCTCAACCGCATTGGAGTCCGCGATTCCTGCGCATGCGACCTATGCGGACACCCCCGGATGGACGCTGAACACCTCGCGTCGTGCCCGGCGATCGACCACACGCCGACAAATAAAGACGAGTTCGAAAAGACTACTGGTCAGCGCGTCATCAAATGGCCGACATGCCAAGGGTGGGCGTTGGCTAGTAAGTAAGTAAGTCTTCTTCTTCCTCCGTGGTACGTAATTGTTTAGGGTTATAGTTCGGTTCCCTCGACTTTCACTATCCCAAAGCACTGAATTGATCGATGGGACGACGGTATAGACCGGCCAGACAAATATAATACAACACAAAAATAATGGCAGGGTATGCAACGTATTGGGGCATGGATTATCAATATTTCATTTATTATATTATATATATTATATTTTACAAAATTGTTATTGTTTTTATTAACATTGACTTAGACATGCTATTAATTAGTAATATAATAATATATTATAATATAATAACAAGTAGTCGAAGCTATTGTGGATGAGCAATACACCATCTACCGGTAAGGTTTGGCTTTTAAATTATTGTGATTTGGAGAATCGGAATACGTACGCGTGGAGACGAATTCGCCTGCATTACATCCGCATTGGAGAGGGGGGGGGGGCAGGGGTAAGAGGGGCAGGGACAGGGAGGGGTCCGATGAAATTTCTATTTCCCACTCACTCCAAGAATTTAAAATTTGACATTTTATTCCCCGTTCCATTCCAAAGCAAATTGGTGTTCTCTCTCTCATTAGGCCGGTAACGCGAGTTTGCGTTAACCCATAGAAATACAGAAGAAGGAGCCCCAAAATGTTTTACCCAATGCTTAGCTTTGCCGCAGAGGTAGTAAGCACAGAATTCGAATACAGGTGTTTTAAAGTTTACTGGTCTGATGGGATTTGGTAATTGTGTGAGGCGGTTATTGAGTTGCAGGTGAAAGCCGTAGTGTAGTGGATTATCTGGACTTTCAGAATGGAAATCACGGGTTCCATTCCGCCACCTGTTCAAGTGTCTAACCAGAACTAGAACTAGAGTTATTTATGCGAGAGGCTGAAGCCATGTGACGAAGCAGGAGAATCCGGGATGATATGCCCTGGCCGTTATGAAAGCGTACTTCTAAACGATTCGCCAACAACTGTGGTCAACATCATCAGTGGAACTGCGTAGACATTCTAGATACGGTTTTAGAAGTCTAAGGAGTTCCACTGAAGATGTTAGCCACAGATGTTGGCGAAACGTGTGGAAAACGAACTTTCCTTTGTAACTATATAGAAGCCATGTGGTTTGGAATCCACTATAAGGAGGTCCCCTCATTCGTAACAAAGCAACTTCAAACAAGAAGGTTAGGCGCTATAAACTGTACGTTCCATAGTTGAACCCATACACAAGCAAAAATCGCGCGAACGACCGAGATTATGTTAGGTATAACTTTGCCTTCAAAGTAGTTGAGCTTCTGCATATTGTCTTATGGTCCTCAGAGGCGAAGACGCGAAAATCCCAAATCGACGTGATGATGGAAGCGTGCAGTGGCGACTGAATAGAGTTTGAGCAGGGACAAGCGAAAAACAGTATTTTCTGGGCTGGGCACTCCTTTGTCATAGGGTTTAGAAACTAGCCCTGAAGGCAGTGGAACTCTATAAAGAGTTAATGGCATAAGGATGCAGAAGGCAACGGGAAACCACTGCATTACAATTCCCTAGCACAATAATCATAACACAATTGCCATGATGTTCGCCAATATTCGATACAAGAGGCATTTAAAGAAGAAGACTGAATTGAGTGTCACTTTACACCATGAAGAAAGGTGAAGAAGAGTTTGAAGGGGACTAATCAAGGCTGGGTCCCAGAATCGCTTGAAAAGTCTATATAAGAAATACTGCATGGCACCGCCATGCTTTAGAGAAGGTGAAGGCGCGGCGCCCAGGCAGCATGGCTTATGACGTTTGAAGAAATGGTAGGCCTTAGTCCTGCAAACTGATCATACTGATCAAACTGATTTTAATCCCGGGGGTAATACATATAATACCATGTCATGTGATGGTATTCAATTGTTTAAAATAAATGAAAAGCAAATTTCAGAATTTTTAAATTGTGATGTTGGCAATACTCCAATACTAAAGAACGAAACTGACGCGACGCTGCAGTTCGCCGATTATGGCGATTGATATTAACTTACTCCTGGGATTAAAACGGTAGACAAACAAATTTTGAATAGCACTTTCCATTGTAAAATTATCTTGTTTACATTTTTAATACCAGGGTATTATGTTAACCCCGGTATTATAATTGCCATGATCAGGCCGCTGTAACTAATATAAACACATATCGCCCTAGAAATAAACAAGTTTTAGTATTTTGAATTAATATATTAAGAGGATATGTCACGTAGAAAATTGGCACCCCAAAATTCAATACTTTTTATTTTTTATTTCATTAAAAATTTTCCTCATTGAAGTTGTAGAAGACTACTTCGTGCATCATATAATCGGGTATTTTTAATTTTCGGTCTTGTACTTCTTCCAAAAATCCCAGAATACGCGAAATTTTAGTCCTGTCCTGTCTGTTCTGGTATCTATGGAAGAACTAAGGTACCAAAAATTTAATATTACCTATTCTTTGATGCTTGCAGTGGTCTTATACAATTTCCATGAGCCAAATCTTTAATGACTTGCTTTGTTAACTAAATAAAAAAAATAAAAAGTCAATAAAAACAACAAAATTTGGGATGCTCATTTTCTACGTCTACATTTTCTATGTCCTCTTACTCCTCTTAAGGATTCTAAATAATTTGTCTAGATCTAAGGCAGAAAAAATGAAGAAACTCACCAAAAATATAGCCGAAGACCATCAATTGCTTAAAACGAAGACGAAATTTGAATTTTCCGGACGACTATCAACATCAAAAATTAAAAAAATCTGAAATTTGCTTGTCTTTTATTTTAAACAATTGCATTAATACCATCAAGTGACATGGTATTACATTACCCCCGGGATTAAAATCGCCATGTTCAGCCTGCTGAAACTGAGAGATTTAGGGAAGTACTGAATAATAGCATACTTTCCCAACTCCAGGTAAACCTGTCAGCAAACCAAAGAGGTAACACAGCGCGAAAATTAACGTGAAAGCAAGCCGTCAGCAAAAGAGTTTTCCATATAGCATCCACAAGACACTTGAAGGGGTACTAACTTTCTTTTTGTTTCTGAATCCTCTGGTATCACTCGCTCGGCCGGGTAGTTTGCAAACTTTTTTCGCCCGCTTCTGAATTTTAGAAGTTCAATAAAAGAGAGGAACCGCTGAAAACTTGTAGATTCTTCAAAGGATCATCCCCTGTGTCTCTAGGGGTTAGTCTTCATTCTTTGGCAACGTTTGAGATGCGCTAATTGAATCGAGGGAGGTTATTTGATGTTAAATATTTGTAGATGTTCGTTTTTATGGCAGTTATAGGCAAAAGTTTTTGTAGGTTTTCTCAACAAAACAATTTCGAGAATTACAGCCGATCGGTGTTAGAACATCATTCTATAAACATCAGCAAAAATTTCCTCTTCATGGATGCAAAATTTTCGACAGCTGTAAGATCGATATTTCGTTTGATATTTGATTTTTGCTTTCCAATTTATACGTAGTATAAGGAAAGCTTTGTGATGGTCGAAATTTTCGATTCCGAGATTTCAACGGATTTTCAGGTCCCAGGAACCCAAAAAAGTGGTTTTTACGAAATGTCTGTCTGTCGCTCTGGCTGTCTGTTCATCGATTTCCGGGCAAACTACTCGGCCGATTTTGATGAAATTTTGCATGTAGGTTCACAAAAGTCATACCTCGAGACCATTTATTGCTTTCCAATTTATACGTAGTATAAGGAAAGCTTTGTGATGGTCGAAATTTTCGATTCCGAGATTTCAACGGATTTACACGTTTTGAGGTCCCAGGAACCCAAAAAAGTGGTTTTTACAAAATGTCTGTCTGTCGGTCGGTCGGTCTGTCTGTTCGTCGATTTCCGGGCAAACTACTCGGTGGATTTGAGTGAAATTTGGCATGTAGGTTCACAAAAATCATACCTCGGGACCATTTTTTTTTTTTTTGGCTAACTCAATTTGGGGGGGTTTTATTGTCAAAAAACTCCAAAAAAACGTCTAAAAAAATTATTTCTCAAAAACGGCTCCAACGATTTCTTTTAAATTCTCGTAGATTGTAGTCGTTATTAATGTTGACAAAATGCGGGGGGTCGCTTGCCCCTTGATAGTTTGCTTCTGGGGGTAAAAAAATAAAAATAACTAAATTTTAATGAAAAAATGACTAAAAAATGCGAAACCTTTCTATCGATGATTTCTACCTTCAAGCATGTTTTAGGTGCATGCCCTGCCATTATTGCTGTGTGGTAATTAATGTGTTTGTTTGACCTATCGAGAATTTACCTCACTTCCAGTGACGTCAGGTGGACAACCGCCCCCCCCCCCCCCGAGATATCGGAAATTTAACCATAGGAAAAATATTTGCCATAAAATTACTAATTTTCTCTATCTAATAATTTTGATAAATTGGAAAGCATGTTCGAGTGAACTCGGACCGGTTATTTTTATTTTGGGCTAACCATACTACTACTACCATGAAATTATTCATTTTCTCTATCTGTTAATTTTGATAAATTTGAAAGCATGTTCGAGTAAACTTTACTTGTAAGACTTTTTGTCCTATTTTGTCTATTGACCTATTGCAATGACCAATTTAAGTATTAAACTTTGCCGTCAGTCCGAATTTTCGGTCATTCAAAGTATTGGTTCGAACTGAAATTAGAGGATAGATAAAAACTGGACTTGGCGGGATTCAACCAAAGTTAATTTAAAAAGTCAGTGTTATGTTAGGCAAACTACACCGGACACAAGCGACAGTGGACGAGCTCAGACATAATTACAATGCACACATTTTTTAACAGCCGCGAGCGCCAGACCTAACCATGTACAGGTTTATGAGTAGTTGCATGGAGTAATCTGGGCCCAAATACGGAATGACTGAGCATTCCTAAAAAAAAAAGGTTGGGACTTTAACAAAAAAAAAAGGGCAAAATGAAAGAAGCATAGGTTGGGGGAGGGGGGCAGATTTTTGAAAAGAGAGAAAAAGTGAAACGGTTGCGCATTAATTAGGGCGGCGGACGTTATTTGATTTCTGCTTGGAGAAGCTCTAAATGTTTAATTAGGTCCCTCGTTACTCAACAAAAATTATTTTCAATGCTGACTCGGCCCCCATCAATTTTCAAAGTCTGCTTCGCCCCGTTACTCTATGTTCTACATTACGAGAATTTATGTTTTTCTTCTCGCAACCCCTTCCTTTCTTTTGTATTAATTAAAAAAATTAAAAAATATACATGTTAAACTTTCATGAACGTGGTTAAGTCTGTGACTGTTATAAACAATGTGTTAATAGTAACTACTAAACATTGACTTTTTTATTGTTCTATTACTAAGCCAACCTAGCACAGACCATGGCGTCAGGTTAGAACGAATACTGCGAACCAGCAGGAATTCTCAATAGTCACATAATCAAGTGGTTTACTGATGGCTCTAGGCTAGGACGTACTAAACCAAGAACAGGCCTTGGTGTCTTTGGTCCTGGGGTTAAATATCTGGAGTCTCTTCAGGAGACAACTACAGTATACCTCTCTGGGCTATGCAACTAGAATGGACAACTGACTAACATGGGTGTCAGAGAGTCTACAGCATGCAGATTCTGCAATGAAGGAACGGAACCCCGAGTACATCCTCCTCCTTCACTGCGATGCAATCGCACGATGAAGAATGCATGGGAAACTCGCAGTCACGTGTAAAAGACATACCGCTTCTAAACCCCCTCAAGATCCTGGCTCTCCTGAAGGAGATAGGCCTCGAGGAAGTGAAGCGATGTAGACACTTTGTTGTAGGGGGCCCAATAGGCTTAAGTTCACATAGGTAACACCCTATACCCCAATAAATACAATAAAAAAACCAACCTAGCGTATTTAGGGCCCCTCTCTCACACTCAACTAGGAAAGCCCGAGACCGCCTGCTTTACATGCCTCCGAAGCAAGCCCGAAAATGTAGCAAGTGTGAGAGACTCGAACCAACAACCTTTTAGGTGAAAGTCGGAGTCTGTACCACTACACGACAGGTTCTCACCTAACTACTACTACTACTACTCCTTGGGGCTACGGCCCGTGAAGGGCCTTGGCCTTCTCTGCCAAATTGCGCCAGCCTGCACTCTCTTTCGCCAGTCATCGGCGCATCGCTGCACTGAATTGATCGATGGGATTCCATATTCTAGAACGGGCAGACTAATACGTTACAACACAGTAATAAGGTACGCAATGCATTGGAACGTGAATTTTCCATAATTTCTACAAAAAATAATTTTTGCACAAAACCAATTTTTTTTTTCTTTCGTGAAAGCAATGTGTTCAGTTTTGTTACTCTATTTGACACATAAAACATGAAGGTTAGTTTTTACCCCCGGAAGCAAACTATCAAGGGGCAAGCGACCCACTGCATTTTGTTAACATTAATAACGACTACAATATATGTGAATTTAAAAGAAACATTTGAAGCCGTTTTCGAGAATTACATTTTTATGGCCCTTTTTTAGTTTTTGGGCATTGAGTTAGCCGAAAATAAAAAAATGGTCCCGAGGTATGATTTTAATCAACCTACAAGCAAAATTTCATCCAAATCCACCGAGTAGTTTGCCCGGAAATCAATGAACAGTCAGACAGAGAGACAGAGAGACATTTCGTAAAAACCAAAACCTCAAAACGTCTAAATGCGTTGAAATTTTGGCCATCACAAAGCTTTCCTTATACCGTACAACATATAAATAGGATAACAATAATGTTTATACACTGCCACTTCAACAAACACATGCATAGGGTTGGCGTGAAAAACGACAGTAGATGCAGACTGTGTGAAGTTGAAGAAGAAACAGCTGAACACATTCTCTTTGAATGTGAAGCGCTGGGAAAAACTCGATACCAAACTCTTGGCCACCCTAGGTCTGAAGAGGAAACCATCCGATCTAATCCCATCACAAAAACACTAGAATTTATCAAAAAGACTGGTGTTATAAGATGGGCGTAGACGGCAAACGTGGAAGGAAAAGACCTTCTAGGTCGACGCTTATAGGAACTCAAACGAGTAGGCCCCACGAAGGTAAAAAAAAAAAAAAAAAAAAAAAAAAAAATGTTTATACACTCACATGAAATCCTAAGTAGTCCGTTCACATCTAATGCTTTTTAACGAAAACTTCCACAAGCAGCAATAAAGTCTCAGTTGATACCTTACCTACAAAAAAAAGAAAAATGATTTAAATTACAAGATTCTTGGAAAAATTAGAGTCTTTTCAAATGAATTTAATAACAAAGTAATTATAACAGCAAAATCAGCAGAGGCAGTCAGGAAAACAAAACGGGGAGATCTGCTGAAGGCAAAGCTAAAGATAAATACACCAAAATAATTAAAAGCTTACGAAAATAAACAGAGAGAACAAGGACGAGGAGTCCTTAAAATTGAGGCTTCGACAAACTACCATGTATAGACGCTATCTTCTCCATAAGAATTAGCACGGATTCTAATAGTGTAATACTCGCTATAGCGTTGTTGTTTGTTTTAAATTAAATTAAACATTGACTTTTTGTTCTATTACTAAGCCAACCTGGCAGAGTTTAGGCTATAAAGCCCTCTCTTACACTCAACTAGGAAAGCCAGGGATCACCTGCTTTACATGCGCTCCGAAGCATGTCCAGAGAATGTAGCAAGTGGGGGACTCGAACGAACAACCTTTCGGATAAAAGTCGGAGTCTGTACCACTACTCTACATGTCCTGAGTTTTATGTAGTCAATTGCCAATATTCTTCATTATTACAATCCGAAATTAACCATAGGAAAATTATTTACCATGAAATGAATTATTTTCTCTCTCTACTAATTGATAAATTGGAAAGCATGTTCGAGTAAACTCGGACCGGTTCTTTTTTAGTTCTTGACAAGATTAAATGGGTTTCAGTGCATGTTTATATATATATATATATATATATATATATATATATAAACATTTTAATTTATTCATACAGAAAACTCTTATTTTCCAACTTTTTACGATATTAAATATTAATACTATACCACGGTATTACTTTTAGCAAATAATAAAGTACAAAGAAATTCGTTAGCCTTACTTCTTGTAATGTACAAAGGGCATATTCGTCATATACATATAGGAATCATTAGATTGGTTATATAATTGCACACTTAATGACAATGAATTGTGTATTATGCAATTACTAATATTAAAGTGGGGGAGAATTAAAAAAAACTAGACTTACGATATGGCTTTTAGTATACCAAGATAGCATGCAGGACAATGACACTATAATTGCTTATATGAACTTTCACAAACATTAGGTTACGTCTCAACGACTTGCAAAAGACAAAGAAACTAAAACATACATTTTTGAAGTGAAACTTCTTTGGGCGCACCACATACATATTTTAGCAGGGCAATGAGTTGGACTGGCCCCCCTGTGGCGCGACACGCAGCAAAAAAATATGTAGGGTTGTAGTCTGAACTATTGGGCATACTGAAGGAGGGGACCCCTCGTGGTACTATTAAATTGGAAGGGTCGCCCTTCGAGCAGGTATGCGCCTTAAACACGAGTGGAACACAAAATTAGTAAACTGAGACGCATTTCCAGCAATCCCATTTGAATTGCATAGGCGGGTTAACTTAAAAACTTAAAACAATTATTTGTGTTACATTGTGAGGCTAGTTTGTGTAGTTAGCGGTTTGGTAATATTGAAAAATACTACATTTTGAAAAATAATATATATTGAAAAAACCGAGCGTGTGCTTAAGACCGCACGGCAGAAGTGAAAACTTCATTAACATTCCAAATCAATTTAGTACAATTTTAGTACGTATATGTGGTAAATAATATTATTAGGGATTGTGTTCCTAGATTGAATGAGAAACAAGTCAGAAATTAATACTATATAATACATAATATTGTATGACTTACTATTTACATAAGTTAAAATTGATTCGGATTGCCAATGAAGTTTCACTTCTGCCGTGCGGTCTTAAGCACACATTTGGTTTTTTTCAATACTAAAACAAAACCTTGCTTGTGGAAGCAACCTGCTCGGTTTCGTTTGTCTATAAAGCACCAAAAACATATCTGAAGTTCGACAGCATCGATAAATGGGTTTCTCAGACATTTTTATCATGAATTTTGAGCTGTTCCTATATTTTTATCACCAGCAGCCCAATCATGGCGATTTTTATACGGGGGTTAATATTATACCATGTCACGTCATAGTATTAATTCAATTGTTTAAAATAAATAAACAGCAAATTTCAGAATTTTTTAATTTTTGATGTTTATAATCGTCGCAAGAGTCCTAAGCGCGGAAAATTCATTGAATTAATGCCATCACGTGACATGGTATTATATTAATCTCGGAATTAAAATCGCCATCTTGATTTCATCATTTCGACCATCACAAAGATTAGCTTATACTAACGTACAAAAAGGAAAGCAAAAACTCAAATAAATCAGCCAACACAACCAAGCCCCTTCAATATCTACGTCAAACTATTTGTCGGACCCCATTGAATTATAACATAAATCTGCTGCATTAAATCCAAAAAAAAAAACTGTAGACGTGATTTCTCCAGACCTCCGCAGGCTCCGCCGCAATTCTTCCAGCAATTGTGTTGCTTATATTCTTGGGTAGAACGCCATGTGCACTGCTGACTCAGTAATTTCCTTATTCAATTTTTATTGTGTTTTCTTCAAGAGAAGATTTCCATTCCGCAACATCGTACCTGGCCTGAATCTTATTATTTTCTTTCTTTTTCAATCTTTTAGTTACGCTCCATTTGCAGCTACATTTACGTGAATCATGGGCCAACTGCTAAGCTGACTCCCACCCCTGTAGGTTCTTCTTCTTTGTTATACACCTCCTCTAGCGGAGATTGGCGATCATCGTGGCAATTCGGACCTAAGAGACTGCTGCTCTGTAAAGTGAAAGTTACGTTCTTACCAAACCTCTGCCTCGGATTTTTCAACCAGGATGTTTTTCTTCAGCCGGGAACCCTCAGTTTTTAGCCAATATAATCCAAGGGAAGACGGAAAAACTCAGGAGATCCCGGCAGAAGAACATCCTGGCTGAAAAACCTGCGTCGGTGGTTTAACAAGAACACAAGTTCCATTTTCAGAGCAGCAGTTTCCAATTGCCATGATGATCGCCAATCTTCGATAGAAGAGGCATATAAAGAAGAAGTCCACTCGTTCCCAATCTTGGTTCAGTCGAGCTAACGTCTGTTAAAAATTATGACTTTATTTTCAGCTGAGACCACCCTAGCGGTGTTAGGGCCATAAAGCTCTCTTACACTCAGCTAGGGTGTTACAATGGATGAATTAAAAATACCTTATAACATGATGAATAAAATGGACCTCTAAAACTTAGACCAAATCATTATATCTTACGAATTAACTTAACATAAAAATAACAGATTTTTTTAGTTTCCAATATCTGTTATATATCAGTTTCATCTTACAAGAAAAAAATAAAACTACTACCCAACCACGATAGGATGGCACTTGGAACACTTATAAAAAAAAAGTGTTCCAAGTTTCATCCTATCGTGGTCGGGTAGTCAAAATATACAATACATTTACAATACAAATACAGCAGACGCCCAGCTACAATAAAAGAAAAAGACAAAAACCGAGCAAATAGATGCAAATTTTTTTGCTGGAAAATTCAAGTTATTAGGAAAGAGGTTTTCCGCGGACGTGGCCTGGAAAACAAAAACCTTGGTTGATAAATGCTGACTGGAATGATTTATAGTGGCTCCCTCTTTCGGAATCACCCTGTGACCACTTCTTGATAAATATCCCCTTCGTTTGTCTAGGCTAAATTTGGATACCCCTGGGCCACAAACCCTACGGACACTGGGTTAGACTACATTCATAGTCTCCTCTCCATGGCCGCAATTTATCATTTTTGTCTCAAGTCCATTAAGGACCGCTGAAACCACGTCAATCTGCCATTCGCGCCGGACTAATCGCGATTTGGAGGTTTACTTCATAGGGAGTTGCCGCTACAATAGGTCTTTTAACAGTGCTTGACTCCCTCTTTCAGAATTACCACTTCCTAATAAATGTCCCCTTCATTTGTGTAGCCTAAATTTGGATGCATCTGAACCAAAATCCAAAAACGTTGTGGACACTGCGGCTAGAACAAACCAAGGACGGATGCAGGGAGGTAGCTGCCCCCCCCCAAATTTGGTAAATGTATTGTAAATTAATTTATCACGCTCTGATTTAATCGATCCTACATATGTTTTTCCTATTTTGACCCACAACTACCCCCCCCCCCCCCAAAAAAAATGGGCTGGATCCGTCTCTGGACCAAACCCAACGACCACTGTATATGCGCTCTCAAATGTAGGTTTAGCCCGATACATTTATAACTAGGCTACTGATATCTAGCCTTGCATAGATACTTCAATCGTTCTGTAATAATAATTCACTACATGCCAAATGTTTGAAATAATTCAATAACTGAGTCCCCATAAAAAAAAATCGATAAATAATTTCTCCCGGCCATATTGAAGCTGACAATTTGCCCATCAGCAGCAGTGAATTAACTCTTGTCTCCCACCGATCGGGTTAAATACTCAAAATACAATTAGCGGTCACGGGTGGCGGAAGATGGTGATTAGTGGCGACTGGTACATGGGCCGCCATTCTATCAACCACCACAGTTTCAACCCCCCCCCCCCAACCCCTTTACCAACCCGTCACCAAGCCTCTATACCGGACCATATTTGTACGCCCTTAGCCGCCCCCCCCCCCTCTGCCCGAACGCCAACTAACGAGCTAGAGCAAAAAACAGTAAAATCGGCCGACCAATCGATACGATGGAAGCATCACAGTACTGTTAATTACCCAGATCGGTAAATCTGAACCGTCCGTCTGTCCCCCTGATGACTGTGGCATAAGTTAAACATGGGTGGTTGTAATCTACGGCTAACAACTTCTAGGTGTTATAATATAAACAGAAAAGGTTCCAAGGTCTGAGTAGCAGCATCCGGCTTGATTCGTGTCGACCTGAAAGCGTTTTTCTATACCCTTCCACATATGTATATTTGGTGGTTCGCATATAGAAAAAATTCCTTTTGGCTCAGGCCAATCAGGTATGGGGGGATCTCATGGCAGCGCAGAATGAAATTTATCTTGTTTACATTTTTAATCCCAGGTTAAGATTAAAAATAATCGCTATAGCAGGCCGTCAGAGCCGAAAAGAATTTTCCTACATTTGTATATATGCTGGACTAAAGTATCAAAATAGGAATTGCCACGAGCAGCAGCCACAACAGCTGCAAGAAATACAACAGACAACAATTCAAAGACAAAAAAAATGCTCATTCCACCAGCAGACAATTCCAAAGACGAAAAAAAAAATGAGCAAAAAAACCTCTCACAGGGAAAAGATCACGACGGAAGATATTAGCTGAGACACCGAGGGGGCGCATGAATAAAGAAACACGGCGAAATAAAGAACAGAGCCACTGAGAGAGAAAGGGAAAGAGAAAAAAATACGCAGGTTTCAAATTTCCACACCATACAAAATTAGCTTTTAGGTGGGACCCGGCGATAAAAACGAGTAGAAAGGCAATAAACCCGGAAACAGAAGGGTGGAATAAGAGAGACTCTTGAAGAAAGGATAAAGATGGAAGTGTCACGAGGGCAAAAGGAGAAAGGGCTCATCAACTCTTTAGGGCCCCAGGGGGAAAAAAGGTCCCCGGAGCGCACCCGAACCTCTGTCCTTCGCAACCAGATAGTAACGTCGCCGGAATGAAGAGTAAGTCTTTATATAACGTTGCCTACATACTCTGAAACTAAGTGGAAATAAGTAGGGTTGAAGGGGTTTTTTTTAGCAAAGAGAAAATAAGTTTTTCCTCCTTTTTTTCTTGTACTTTTTTCATTGAGGTTTGGTTTTTTTTAATATTTATTTCCAGGGTTTCAATGAAAGTTTGTAGCTATTGATGATAGGTGATGTTTCAAAAGGAGGGAGCTCAATGTTTGTAACTGAAAATATTTGATTGAAGGATTTTTTCGGAAGGGGTTTCATGTTCTTTGGGAATTGCTTTACGTGAATAAAATACCAGTATATTTATTGTAAGACAAGGTTTTTCGTAGTGAACAAGCTATAGAAAACTTCTTTTTCAAGAGCGGGCTCACGTTTTTGAAGTTGTTAGCACGATCCCAATGAGGTTCATTTGTGACGTAATTTTGTAGATGGCAGCACCAGTTGCAATGATATCAAAGCGTTGATTTTTCCGTAAGCCTCAATACTATATTAAAATTATTTTATTTATATGTATTATTTTAAAGTGATATTTTTCTATAAATCATGGAGAATATATATATTAAATTATATGCAGCCAAATAAGGTCCGGGCATAGTAAAAATATTATAAAAAATATAAAAAGAATTAATTAGATGCTAAGAGCTTAGTTTTCACATGCAAACGACGGCCATTTTGAATAATATGGATAACGGTTTGTCGTCAGGGAACCTAGTGACCAAACCTGTCCCTAGAGCACCTCATACTAGCAACAACTAGGAACAGTTTGCGCTATTGTAATTTCATAATTGTCTTCAAAGTAGTTGAGCTTCCGAGTAATGTCTTTTACGGTCTCAGAGGCAAAGACGTGAAATCCCAAATCTGTACCTCCTCGTGGTGAAGATGGAAGGGCGTAATGGCGACTAAACCAATATAGGGGAGTTCGAGCCGGTGTAAACGAGAACCATAGTCATTTCTCCTGGGGTTTGGAAACTGGCCCTGAAGGCGGAGGAACTCAATCAATCGTCAACGGCATAAGGATGCAGAAGGAAACGGGAAATCACTGCATTACAATTCCCAAGCACAATAATCATAACAAAATTGCCATGATGTTCGACAATATTCGATAGAAAAGGCATTTAAAGAAGAAGAACGAATTGAGAGTCCCTTGACACCATGAAGGTAGATGAATATTAGTTTTAAGGGGACTAATGAAGACTGGGCCCCAGCATAGCTTGAAAAGTCTATGTAAGGATGTAAGGTCTATGTCTATATTCAGAAGATGACGGTGCCCAGGCAGCATTGCTCATAGTGACCTTTTTGTCTTGGGGTATGGAAACTGGCAGCGAAGGCTGTAGAACTGTATTTTTCATGTAATATTGCCTGGATCCATGCAGCTATGGATACAACTCGTCATAGAAACAAACTACCAATGAAGAGTTAACGGAGAAGAACGGTCAACGGAAACCACTGCATCACTATTCCCTAGCATAGCCATCATAACCCGTCACAAACGGGATCTCTAAAAGCGTACTACCAAACGGTTTGTTTCAGAACGACCACGGCCTATCATGCCGGATTCTACTGATTCATCACGTAACTCCGGCCGTGAAAACCATTGCCATACCAATAATGTAAGAAAATTTGCCGGCATCGGACAATGAGCCAATACTGTCGAATGCAGTTAACAAAAAAAAAAAAAAAAAAAAAAAAAAAAAAAAATAACCCTTGTCCTATGTTAGGAACATTTGGGCTGCTCTTCGTTGCCAAAAACCTCAAACCACCAAACAAGAGGGTACTCTCCCTTCAGAGATTCGCAATTATTTACACAGAAGAACAAAAACAAACAAAATAAAAAACACCACCGCATTCTCCTACACTCAACCCTCCCCCCCACTAAACGTTAAACAAGCACAGCCTAGCCGAGTATAATGGATTTTGCGATATTGCCGAACGATATCGTATGAATAACGACAGGCGGTAAATCACCCCCCCCCCCCCTCTTCCCCATACTTAGAATCGTTTGAATTTGGAATGAGAGCACACCCCCCCCCCTCCCCGAAAGCCCATGGCTCTGGCGGGCAATGGGAAACTGGGGTACGTCCCATTGTCCATGGGCCGGGTGGGCTATTGTTTTTATTTCAGCCTGCATGCAAGCACACGTTTTGTGCGGAACGGGGTAATCCGGCCGCGCCATTGACTGTACATGCCAATGCATTGTCCCAACACAGAACGCAGCATGAGTTACGCTATAGTTTGTGATTTTATATTTTGGTGCAGTCGGGTTAAGGGTGAATTGGAGAACTGCGCATTTTTATACAAAGTCGATTGTCACAGGAAATATCGATCGTAGATTCGTCAAAAATATAAAATAAATAAAGACTTTATTTTTAGCTTTTTTATATAAATATATAAAACGGTTAATTAATTTCATACCAACCAAATCAATGTATTTAATTAACCGCCTCACTAAGAAACCTAATAGGTACTTGTGTCGAGTTACGACACACGTCTCCGATCGAAAGGTGTGTTGAGACTCGCACAAGTACAAGCACGCTATCACCTTGTCGCAAAGACAGAGTTACTCACTTCACTCAACTTGCACTCAACTAGGGGTCAGTAACAAACTTAGTAGTAACATTTACTGCACCTTTTAAAATAAAAAAAGTTATTTCCTAACTAAATAAGCACTCACTAACTCACACACACAAGCGTTGGGTGGTTCGAATAAATCTTAGCCAATGTTATGCTTGAAATTCGATGCTCCTTGAGTCGAATCCTGATGACTGCTAGTAACGGCGATTCTTGAATCTCATTTAATATCAAGCATCCATTGAATTATCAGAAATAAAGCCCCTCAACATATCGATACATGACTTGTAGCCATCACCAACACCGATACGGAATCGTTCATTTCTATTTTTGCATCGGTCGCACTCTCAAAAATATGTAAATGGAAAATGTCATCTAAAATAACCAGCACTTTCCATTTACGATGTACATATACGATGAATGAGCTGAAATTAAATGTTTAAGAAGTTCATTTAATGCAAATTTAAAATTTTTATTTGCATTTAGTTTGCTCCATTGCATGAAAATGACTATTTTATTAAAGACCCAATCAGTCGACTGATATCTATATATTAAGTGAAGCTTTTCTTGTTATTATTGAATCGGCTGACGTAGTTAGCCTATGAAAGCCGATTCAATAATAACATCAAAAATAATAACGAGATAAGGGTCACTTTAATCATGTTTTAGTCGACGGATCGGGCCTTTGTGGGTAGTGGTTCATAGGTGGAATATGACTTGAATAGATTTGACGACGTACATTTAATAACCCTTTCTTTTTTTGACAGGTGGGAAATTTTAAATTGCCCCCTTTTGGCCACCATTTAACCACTTTTCTCAGTATTCCATTTCCATTACAAATCCCCATCCCAATTTCTTTTTTTTTTTATCCATATTCACTTTTAAAACCATAAGTCAATTTACAGTTATTACACTAAATCCCGGGTAAGTCATTATATTACATTGGTGCTACGACTTCTGATATAGCTATATAGCATAATCTTCAAAGCCAGCAACGCCCCAGAATTTACAAGCAAACTATCTGTAGCATAGAATGCAAAACCACCAAACGGTCGGCAGCGTACAGAAGAAATTTTAAGCCAAACACGAAGTGAATGAGGGAGAGGGGGGGGGGGGTGGAAAGTAGGGGCCCACGATCGGCACAAGTGGGTAACTAAGCAATGCTACCAAAAAGGCAAGATAACAAAAGGCCCGGAAGTCAAAGAAGAAAGGACAGCACTGAACGGAAGTGCGAGCCATGCTACGTTCTTAAATTTCGCCGGGCCCTAGGGGCCATTATTTAGAGAATTAGCGTGATACCAGTATTACGTCGCTTCGGGTCGGTGGTTCTGCACCCCCCACCCCTCCCTTCTCTTAATTTGAGTCATTTTTTTGTCGAGATAAATGAGTTTTCGACTTGATACGTGTCGCGGGAGAGGGATTGCGACGTTCATCCGGGGAGTTGCATGTAATTATACGTGCAATTGGCGGAGTTTCTTTTTTATTTATATCCATTTTGACGTAAATTACTGCTGAGGGATTAGTTTGTGTTATTTAGGGGCATTATTTCTGGGTAATTTGTCTGTAGCGATTGTGGCCAAGGGACACTCCCACTATGAGTAGGTTCGATTACGATTAAGGATAGTTATTACCGTAACATTTCCGATGAGAGAAAACTTGCCAAGGGTTTAATATATTGTTTTTAAATTATTTATTTATTCATTTTTTAGTCTGTTATGGGCCATCTGGCACTACAGTATTGTGTATTTGTATTTTGTAATACACCTTTTGATTGATTTTGATTGATTGAGTTCCACTCAACATTTACAGACGCAGGGCTACTGATAACATAGCTCACGGATTCTGTTTATACATGGTGCGGCAGCATAATTTCCTTTTTTTTTTAAATTCATAAAACCCATTGTATGAACCAGAAACTTTTTAATTGGATTTTATAATGTAAGTTACATAGTTTTGAAGATCAAATCATTTAGATGAAGTCCCCTATTGTCGATGCATTGAGTATACCGATTTTTGGTGTTTTTCATGACTTTTTCAAGCATAGCAGGCGTTATCATAGCAATTTCATCCTGGATATTGTACTTTAAATCTTGCGGGGTCTTTGGACGGTTCCCATAAACACGGCATTTCAGAAAACCCCAAAGAAAAAAATCACAAGGTGACAAATCGGGCCGGCCAATGGAAATCGCCCCTGATTGAGATGAGGCGTTTTGGGAACTGTTCCCTCAAAACAGCCTGACTGCCTCAATATTCTCACGTGATCTAATAGGCCGAGGGACTCCAGTTCTTCGTTTTGTCACACTAGCAGTTTGTCTGAACGTAGTGACCCACAAGACAATTGCTGACTTCCGGTCCGGAAACGGGGCTAAATTAAACTGATCCCGAAAGGCGTCTTTTCTTCTTTTTATATGAGTTAGACTTTGGAAATCTCTGTTGGACTAAAACAGAAATGAGAAGAGTTTAATTACATTTAAGGGCGCCTATATGTCGACTATTTTAAGCGAATATATGTAAATATGTGAATGTAAATATGAAAATGGCCTTTTAGTTTTTAGATATATATTTTAATGTATTTTTCAGTTAAATTTTTAAGTCTATTGTGCAACCATTCCATTGTCTTCAGACATGCTTTCCATTGTCAACGTAACAGGTGTAAGCTCGGCTTAGCCAAGTATGGGAATGAGCCCAACAGTAATAGCGGTAATGGACACGCTGAGATTGATCCACAATTGACACAATGTAACAGGCGCAAGCACGACTTCTCCAAGTTACGAGTCTACAGATGAGGTTATTCGGATACATTCATAAAATAACTTGTATGAGATTAATCTTTTTTTATATATAAAAAAGTTATGATTTTTTGCTGGAATGTAAAACCCGTAAAAAAACGAGTGACAGAAATAAAACGGTAGAAAAAAAAAATTAAAACAGCCATAATATTACCCACATTAATTATAGAGGTCCGACGAGACAGCAGAATGCGTGGCCAAAGGCGTACAAACTCGTAAAATATAAAAGAAAAGAGGTAAAAATGCATTACATTGGAGTTATAAACGTGGCAGACTTATAACAGCAATTAATTAGAAGCCTGGTGATAGTACTTTACCTCCCCCCCCCCCTCTCACCCCCAATTCCCTCCCCTGACGGCTCCCTTCACCCCCCTTTTTGCATATCTCTCATAATACGAGATTTTCTCCCACTTATTCGACCGTGAATTTAACCCATTTTCTCCTTTACTCGCGGCTACCGCCAACGATATGATTAGCTTTACTGACACAATAGAATAGGAGAGAAAATATACATGTATGTATTGATTCATTCTGAATAGGCGTCCAAATAACTTAAAACTTGTAACAATACACGACAATATTTAAATACAATACTATCCGCTTTGAGGAACATTCTAGGTCCTTCATGACATCATCTAGGTCAGGGGTCACGGACATAAATCAAGTGGAAAGAAAATAAGAAAATAAGGGCGTGCCAGGATCGATCGGTGTGGAGGCATCGATGCCACATGTTGCTGCCAACCAGCCAGCTGGCTGTAACTTGAAGAAGAAGAAAATAAAACAGCTGAGAGGAAATTTGAAATAAAATAATAAGAACCGGTCCGAGTTTACTCGAACATGCTTTCCAATTTATCAAGTAGTAGCCAGAGAAAATGAGTAATTTCATGGTAAATAAGTTTCCTATAGTTAAATTGCAGGCATCTCGGGGGGGGGGTTCCACCTGACGTCACTGGAGGTGAGGTAAATTCTAGATAGGCCAGACAAACAAATTAGCACGCAGCAATAAAGGCAGGGCACGCAATGTATTTGACCGTGAATTTTCTATCCTTTTTTTAAAAAAAATAATTTGCACAAAACAAAATAGTTTTTTGGGAAAGCAATCTATCCGGTTGCGTTACTCAATTTAACACCTAAAACATGCCTGAAGGCAGAAATCATAGATGGAAAGGTTTCACAGAAAAATTATTTTTTAGTCATTTTCATTAAAATTTAGTTATTTTTATTTTTTTACCCCCAGAAGCAAACTATCAAGGGGCAAGCGACCCCCCGCACTTTGTCCACATTAATAAGGACTACAAAATATGTGAATTTAAAAGAAATCGTTGGAGCCGTTTGGATAAATAATTTTTTAAGACGTTTTTTTTTGGAGTTTTTTGAAAATAAACCCCCCCCCCCCAAATTGAGATAGCCCAAAATAAAAATAAATGGTCCCGAGGTATGATTTTTATAAACTTGCCGAATTTTATCATAATCGACCGAGTAGTTTGCCTGGAAATCGACGCACAGACAGACAGACAGATATTTAGTAAAAACCACTTTTTTTGGGTTCCTGGGACCTCAAAATGTGTAAATCCGTTGAAATATCGGAATCGAAAATTTCGACCATCACAAAGCTTTCCGTATAAATTGGAAAGCAATAATAATAATAATTGTGTATTGACCAGAAATCATTTGACAAGTAAATTTAAGAGAAAATAAATAAATTTCCGACAGTACAGCGTTGACGGCGATGAGCGTAAGCCCATTTAGCCCAAATACAGTAAGTCTTGGCACTCAACTACAAAATACGGCCGATGCCAGTTGTACACATTTAATTAAATATTAGCACGTAACTTTAGGCATAAACTACTTGTTCTTGGTGCTAGAATTTAACGACTTTTCTGTCACAGCAATGGTTGATCACGGAAAATCATAAAAGAATTTAGTGGTCCAAGGAGGCAGGAGCAAAAAGGTTGGAAACCCCTGATTTAGGTACTCCTTCCTCTGTCATCTTCTGCGAATGTTTCAATTTCCTTCTCCACTCTTTTCTACTAGTGCGGTCCTTTTAGTACAAGGTAGTTGTCGCAGGTCCTTCTCTATCATGACATCGTCTAGGTACGCCTTCCTCCGCCGTCCTCTTGAATCCTCCGACCATACCCTCAATGATGTTCTTAAGACTGAGGTTCTTCGTATTACAGAGGAATATAAACTGTGACATAGCTTTTTGCAGAAGAGTACGGAAAACGGGAGTAAAGGGAAGTAATAAAATTGGCAGTTTTCACATTTGCAAGGAGCCAGCCGTGCGGCATCGATAAGTTTCGTGCCATAAATTTGTTATCAACCTCTTCTAAACTCCTTCCAGAATAGTTTAGATCACAGATCCCGTGTTAAAACAACACACTTTGAACGGGAATATGATATACAGTATATCATTTCGTGTTCTAAACAGAAAAGTGTCGCCATACATCAAACAGCTGAGAAACTTCGCGCTTTCCAACATACAGCGGGTCGCCTGCTCCTTGGGCCGAGAAATCCGCTTCTTAATCATCATCATCGTCGTCGTCAGAAGCAACTGTCTGGGTTGGGGAATGATTGGCCAGTTCGTCAAAGTCCATTACATATAGAGCGATTGGGATGTCTATTTTACCCTTACTGACAAAAGAATGAAGTGCTATCTACTCCCACATAATGGCCACAGTTTAGGTAGTTAGGTGTTACATATAATGTTTGTGGGCTTGGGAGAGCGGGGGGGGGGGGGGGGAGGGAGGAGGTAGGGGGAGATCAGTGCTTTCCACGCCATCACCCCGTAGCACCGTTTATTGGATTCAAGTGAAATCGTGTTGAAACTGAGAGAATGCTCTCCACTGTAAGCCATAGCTTATAACTGCTGACTGCGTCTCTACCAAGTTATTTCCTCTATTTGCGCTGCTCTCAACCCAGCGGCCACTCACATTGACAAGCATTGCTGAAATCTTGCTTACCAATGCTATCGTCGTCTCTCACCGCTTGCTAGTTATCCCGACAGAGACCAATGATTTTGCAATATAAATAGCGGTGCAATATTTAGCTTATTGACAATGCTGAAAGCGTATTGGGCGGTCTGGCACGGCGGGGAGGAGGGGGTATTTGCCATCTTATTACCTTAGTCCGATAATGGTCCCTGGGCTTTGCAACCCAAATTTGAAGAAAAGTTATTTTCAAACGTAGATGGCCACTCAATTTTAATATGGTTAATTTAAATTTTTAATAACCAGCCGAAAGCACTCCTGCTGTCTACTAAGGATGGCCCCCGCAAGCATTTGACTTAAAAGAAAAAGATTAATCGCATACAAACAATTTAATGAGTGTATTCGATTGACCTCTTTAGGTTAGTACCCGTGTTGAGTTACCCAACGTCTCCGATCGCATGACGTGTAGATACTCACACAAGTACAAGCACACTACCACCTTGTCATCAAAGTCGTTCTTGTTCCCATACTTGGTTCAGTCGAGCTAACACCTGTTACGATGTCAACAGTAAGCATGCCTGAGGTTGCCTAATGGAACTTGTAGTTAGTGTGGGTTGACATCGAGGACCTCCTCTTAGTGAAGATGGAAGCGTGTAATAGCGTCTGAACAGATAGGGGGCCGAGTTTTAGCCGGATAAGCGAAAAACACAGTATTTTCCCGACAGGGCACTCATTCGTCCTGGGGTTGGGAAACTGGCCACGAAGGCGGAGGAACTCAATGAAGAGTCAACGGCATCAGGATGCAGAAGGCAACGAGAAACCACTGCGTTACAATTCTCTAGTATAGCCGTCACCCGTCATGGCTACAATTGCCATGACGATGGCCAATCATCGATAGAAGAGACATTTGAAGAAGAATAAAAAGAGTGAACCAGTTTGCCAACGTCTGGAAATTCATTTGAACACAATACTACTGTAGTTACGTCCGAAAACCGATGGGGTCGTTGGCAGGGCAAGATTCAATGGGCCATACTACAACTACACCTACGTCCATGAAAAGCCCATGAATAATAATAACTAACTAACTAACTAATTATCGTTGGTAAAGCTACAGAAAGTTGCATCCAAAGCAAGATGCCCCGATTTCAATGCATTATGGCTTCTTTCCGGTTCCGCATTACCTAACAATTGTGGACCCAGCCCAGGCGTGAAAAAAAATTCTTTTACGTCAAATATCGAACCCCAAACTTCCGTTTCCTAGTTAGGTTCTCTACCAACTGTAACATACTGGTACCCACTGCCCAACGCGCCAGATTATTTTTAATAACAACATTCCCCACGTAAAACTAAGTTGCCCCGAGCTATTTAAAAACTTTGCCACTTTATATTCCTGAAATTGCTCCATGAGCCATTTTAAAAGGTTGGCGACGATTCCAGAAACCCTGCCCCCCCCCCCACCCCCACCCCTCTGAAACCCTTACCTTTTAGCCACATTTCTCTCCAAATTTCCCGCGCAGGAATAAATGATGGAATCGGAGGGAGCCAAGTGAAATAACGTCGCTGTTATGAAACTACCGCGGCATATGAGCTGGAAGGAAAGTACTGCTTAACAGCGATAATAAAAATTTCTAAGGTTCCACTTTTACCGTAGAAAAGGGTCACGATATTCTGGCAAGTAGCCGCGAAAGATGTCAAAAATTGCGAGTTCGCGCGCATAAAATTTAATATTTCTTTACTAGAAGTCAGGACAAAAAATCGATAAGATTATTGCTGTAGGAGTTCTGAAAAATGTTCGCCGCTGGATGAGATATGGGGGGGCTGTCCAAGTTTTTGGGGTCCGAAGTAAAGACTTGATATTTCAGAGGTATTAAAAATGGCGGCCGGTTGTATGGCCCCGGGTTCCTGTTCTAATGACTGTGAAAGGATTTTTCCCATTTGTTTCTCGGGAGTCAACTTGAAGAATGATTTCCCCCTTTTTCAGGGAACTGCTGTAAGCGGTTAGTTTTTTTGAGAGTTTTTAGCCACGCACTCTCGTTGCAAGGCTAGCTTTTCGTGGAACTTTAAGGATGTTCAAGAGCATGCGTCGTATGATGATTGACACAGCTGACATAGCTGATGAGAGATGATTCCGGCTTAGCTAATATACGCCAAATGGGGATGTTGCTGCGCCAGTTGCTTTTTATCCACTATATCAACTTCCAGAAAACTTTTAAAATGTAAATACTATTGGTAGGATTGAAATGAACTCAGGAAAAACTTTCAATCAGGAAAAATTGTGTTTACGGCTGATAGGACCAAACTGCCCCTGGGGTTCACATTTACGTCAAGGAAGATTTTCGGGACCCTGCACTATGGGAAATTTGAGGGGTGCTAGGTGGCCAAAAACAAAAAACATCAAATTTGGGTCTAAATGTTGTCATTATATTGAAAGGAAACTCCAGAGACACCGAAATTTCAAAAATAGCGACAAAACTTACCAGGGTTCATGAGATTTTCCACCGCAAAAGTCACCCATTTTGTTTTTTCTCTTTTTCAATAAAGCCAAAACAAGGTCACTAAAAAAAATTTATATCTTTTAATGTTGGTTTTTCATTGATTGATAATTAATTTCTCGGGAGGACGAAGGTATGTGGAACATTTTTATGCCACATACGTATATTTAGGATTTAAGTTAAATAAACAGGGTTGGTATGAATGTAGTATTTTCCGAAAAATCATGAAAAATGTATCTTTTTTAACAGAGCAGAACTTTTTTTGGCTGTATTTGGCTGTGAATATCTGTATGTTTATTAAATCACTAAACTGTCGATTTTAACTGGAACATTTGAAAATTACCGCCAATTACCGCCCTTGGCAGTAATTAATTATTATCTACACGTCTAAAACGAACTAAAATGTGCATTTTCTATCTATTGAGACGGCGAACCATGTTTGACTTCCGGAAAACTTCTTCACAGCTTATCATTCCATGACCTCCTGAGCCTAAATCCACCCACGGTTCAAAATGCTATGTATATACTGTATTGTATATACAGTGTATAGCCTAGGCCTACATCCGCGGTCTGCGCTTATATGGAATCTCCCTATACCTTATCGGCCGCCATTCTGAATTTTTATTTTTCCGCTTAATAAGCCTGCAGCTTTGATGATGTGTGTGTAAAATTTCATGGAACTTGGTAAATAAGTATGGCAGCTGCAGAAGTTTGACATGTTTGTTCGCCATTTTGGCCGCCACTTTACATTTTCTGTTTTCCTCGTAATAAGCCTTAAGCTATGTTTATAAATAAGCCTTAAGCTATGTTTATAACCCCATGTGCGACTGCGGAGCCCTGCAGGACGATCGGCATCTTCTGATCTGTCCAAGGATGAGCTGCCCTATCACGCAAGGGGACTTGGACCAGGGAACTGACAAGGCCATCCAGACCGCAATTTTCTGGCGGAACGTGTCCTGATGGCCCGGACACGTAAACTAACTAACTAGCTATGTTTATATGAAATGTGTGTGTGTAATTTTATGGAACTGGGGTAAATAAGTATGGCCACAACTGAATTTCGCCATTTTTGTCGCCATTTTGCATTTTTTTTGTTTTTCCACTTAATAAGCTTATATCTATGAAGAAATGAGAAATTTCACGGAATTCGGTAAATAAGTATGACCACCACAGAATTTTGCCCTTTTTGGCCGCCATTTAAAAAAATAAAAAATAAATAAAAATATATTCTTAAAATACAAGTTATAATACAACAAGGTGCCAAATTTTATGTTAATTGGCCGATTAAATAATATTGGCCACCTAGCACCCCTCAAATTTCCCATAGTGCCCTGGTAGAAACGGTCCTTCGTAATCTTCGACATTTTTTTTTTCAGAGCCTGTAGTACCTATATAAATAAATACATAAAGATATGTGATATCCATGTTGACATGGTTATGAAGTGTACGCCAATGGCAGTGGTACGCCTCTGGATAGCTTACCTACTTAGGGCCTGTTGCGTTGGACCTGCTGATGACCGCTAACAATGAGAGCCGAGTTGGTAGCAATTGTACAGAAGTCAGAAGCGGATGGACGAGCCAGGCTCGGAGGGACCAAAGGGGTCCAGAGGTCGCATATATGGCCGGGGCATTCATGATGTGACTTGGTACAAGTCAACCTCGTCTTGTTCATTAAGGTAAGTCTCATATTCCTATTGTATAGCGTGTTTAGGTTCTTCTTCTTCAAGTCACAGCCGGATGGCTGGTTAGCAGCAACATGAGACTTCGATGCCTCAAATTAAACATGGTTGCTGGTTCTTGGGATGCCACTTGGGCCTATAATGCGGTGGTTTCCCCTTGCCTTCCGCATCCTATGCCGTTGACCGTCACTTGTTGCCAGGATCCAGTTCGTCCGCCTTTAGGGAGCTTTTCGTCTCCCATGGACAAGAGGGTGCCCATGCCCTAACTCCACGGAGTTAGGCGGGGGGTCTTTGACCGAACCCCACTCGGTTTAGGTTAGGATTAAGTGTTCCATGGTACCTCAGACTCACCCTCACCTCTCAGTCTGGGGCATCATACGACAAGCCTTACCATCAAAGGTAAATGTGTCTTTTGCCCGTTTCTGTAAATTTCAGCATATATTTTCAAACTAAATGAGTAATATCATAACTCTGTCGGATTCAGTTGCAGATCCCATTCCAAACTCAGCATAATAGTTCAAAAGTTTGCAAATGGAGAAATTGTACAAAGTTAGCTGGGGAAATAAAAGTTCCATTGAGAAAAAAAGTCCAGTGGGATGCAATGATACATGTAAGATCTCGTAAGTTGCTATAACAGGAAGATATCGTATAGTTTAGATATTATAGATATGCTAGTTTCCAATTTCGCTGTCCATAATCACGCCCCCAATGCAGTGAAGCGGCGGTGGGGGTGAATTGTGATTTATAAGGGTAGTTATTGCTTAGACGAGCTCTGTGTATGCCGCTAGGCCCGGCAGAACATTGCTGCTGCAATTTATGGGAATTACTTGAGTTCTGTATGGGAGAGATACCGCTACTGCCACAGCCAAGAAAATTGTTTGAGTTTCTGGTGCTAGCAGCCATTGGTATTCTTCAACCAATCAGAGGACGCCTTGGAAACGGTCAAAAAAAGCCCTGTCGTCAAAGACGCAACTAGAAATCCAGAAATTAAAAAAAAAAAATCCTTTGCGGGTGTTGAGTAATTTTTATTTTTTCTCCCCCAGAACCAAACTATCAAGAGCCAAGCGACCTATTGTGTTTTTTTTACATTAATAATGACTACAATATATGTGAATTTTATAAAAATTGTTGGAGCTGTTTTTGAGCAAAAAGTGTTTTAGTCGTTTTTTCGGAGTTTTTGGCGGGTAAAACTCCCCGAAATTGAGGTAGCCCAAAATAAAAAAATCGTCCTGAAATATGATTTTATTGAACCTACAACATGACGTGTAAATCCACTCAAGTCTCGAAATCAAATATTTCGACCATCACAAAGCTTCCATTATACTAACATATCAATAGGAAAACAATAAGCACATTACGATAATTGCGTATCAAGTGAGCTGGAATTTATTTATTCGAAATAGAAGTGGAACTAGCAGAGATCCTTGCGGAACTCCCACTCGACCCATCCATAGTAAAGTTCCGTAATTAATTCTGGTTAAAAAGACAGGGTTGCTGACTTGGTTATTCGGTCCCCACGGTCCTCTCACGCTTTATCTCAGCATTAGGACGTTAGATATAATGCGTGCCACGCATTTCTCCGCACTTACCCCGGCTATACACTGATATTAATGCCAACACAAATTCAAATGTTTGCGGTGGAGTGGGGAATTAAATTACGTGATGTGCGGCGAGAGGCGTATATTAAAGAATTTGTGAGCATGGAACATCTACGAATGTACCTTACTTAAGTTGTTTACTTTTGCCTTCAATTTTACATTTACACTGATCAGCAGTAGCCACAACAGCTACATAGCTGAAAGAGAAAGAGAAAGAGAATCAACGTACAACGTTCAGTATGGAATATCTGCAGTTTTAAGAGACAATCGAAGGTTAACTACTTCTTCTTCCCTCTTAGTTCGCAGCGTGAGGGTGTCACCCCCAACCCATTTTATATCTGTATCCAAGGCTTCCATTTTTGCTATGAATCAGTACAGGTAGTACCACTGTACAGGAGGTTAGCCTAGCGAAATCGAAGGTTTACAAACTCAAATATCTCATGAAATACAGATCGTAGATGTCAAAAATTGCACATTCACTCCACTACATTATAAGTGGCCAAAATGTTTGATCTTTATATGTAAAAGAAATAACGGATAGTTACTAGTGAGATCGTCCGGAGGCAGTAGTTAAAAAACTGGCCGAATGGGGTAAGTGAGCAGCTTTTAGGTAATCGCATGGTCGTGTCAATCGGAATTTTAAAATCTCCAACCGTTGCAGAGGAAAAATCCCTTTCGGCTCTGGCCGATCAGGTGTAGGGAGATTCCATGCAAGCAAAGACCCCACTTTTCCTCTACGCTATGTACATATAATAACGTAATTAAAAATAACTAATACTTTATTATTTTCCCGACGTCAACATCAACACACAAAACACTCTTGTGTTCCAAATTTCGATCCGCAATGACGACTATAAACTATTACTAAGCATCACATTATTTCCACTTTAACTGGACGCCATCTTGAAATCGTTGATTTGTCGTAAAAATTATATATTACCATTATCGTAGGTACTAATGCGGGCTTTCCGTCAGATTTTATTTCATTCCTCTGCGACCAATATTACCTCAGATATGAATTATATAAGGTTTTAATCGGCCGCCATCTTGAAACAAAATGGCGGATCACGCTGGTTAAGGAACTCGATCAAGATGTTTGTATGATCAATTTTTGTACCATGTTTAATCAAAATCGGATAATATCTACGGAAGTTACAGTGTTTCCTAAAATCGATATACATACATACTCGTACGTATATATATATACGTATATATATATACGTATATATATATAATATACTGTAAGTAAACTTTTTAACGGAGGTTGCATTTAGGGTCAGGGGGTCATGAAATGAAAAGTTGTGAATAAATTTTACAGAAGTCAATATTGGTCGCCGTCTCAAAAATTAGATGAATCTCCCTAAAAGTCTGGTCCGCGGAATTTGGGTCAACCTGTATAACAATATTAATGAAGTAATTAATTATTAACGCAACAGTTTCAAACATATCAAAAGGAGCAGAAAAAAATCATCTTCGAAGATGTAAGCCTTTTTCTTCTCTAGTTGTCGTCGTCGGAACCACTAATTATATAATACGAAAATGGTATAATTTTTCATGTAATAAAAAATTTACTTTACTTTATGCAGGGAGTTGCTGCCAACCAATCGTTAAGTTTGGTCTCTCAGAAGAAAGTTATGTCCCTCTTACTGGCGCACCAGACCTGTGGAGTTAAGTCTTTGAATCCTCCCTTTGCAAAGAACCTGAGACTATCTGCTTTAAATTCCCTCTAAAGCGAATCCTTAAAATGCACCAAAAAACGTTTCAGCATTAATTTATAGTTCTCTAGCAATGTTTCTGCAACATCGAAAGTAAACAAATAAAGATTAATTGTGACCGTTAGAGTTCTTAACCAACCACTAGACAGCATGTCCAGTATGGGTACATACCTTTAGAATTTTTAACGTAACTCAACTTCAGCTGTCGCTGTCGATAAAGTAAACTCACCATAACAAAATTACCCTTTTCAATGATAAAACTAAAAAAGCAATGCAATCATTGGAAAATGGATTGAAAATAACGAAATAAAATACGTGCATTGAATAAGAATTCAAGAAAATAAAAGTTTCACAATAGTGAAAATGAAAATATATTTAACCGTCATGTCCTCGGTCATACTCTTCAACATGCACTAACCCATTTATGACTTGAAAATTGAAAGTGAAAATTTTTCTTTTTTTTTCCAAAGTTATCCAATAATGGTATAGTGATTATCAAAGTTATTACAATAATGATTTTTTTTTTAAAATTTGAGCCCTAATATTTATTTAAATTTATTAATGGATTCTCGCTTCTCTCGCTTCTTCGCTTGAATTTTAATAACCGCTTTTTACTTCATTATTATATCTTGAGGTGATGGATGTTATCCGTTGCGAAACGGAAACTTGCGATACATGATATGTTTAAGAGAAAGCTGACCCTTCACATTGGCCGTCCCTGGATTACCAGCAAATATATTATATATTTTACCTTATTTAATACTTAAATTATAAAGATTTGGTCACGTTAATTGGCAGGTTTAGTTTTTCCTGTCCGAGGTGGGGACTCCTGGAAATAACCCATTATATGATGCATGATGTAGTCTTCTACAACTAAAATGAGCCAAATCTTTAGTAATTTTTTAATTAAATCAAAAATAGGAAGTTAGTGTAAACAACGGATTTTGGGGTACCTATTTCCCACGGGACGTACACTCTTAATCGCGTGACTTTATTATGTTCCCCAAGTGGTTCGGAATCCACTATATTAAGGAGGTCCACCCTGTCAGTCAACACCCCTTTCCCCGCGGTGTCTGTCTGCCCCTAGGGTGCCTCAAGTTAATGAACAGACTCACTCCCCCCGCCAGGCAGACAGGGCTGCTCAAAGGAGGAGGAAAACAAACAAACAATAATTATTGTTCATAATAAGGTAAAGTATTAGTCAGTATTAGTACCCCGGTATCAGTATCCCTGCGCCAAAACTAAGTAATGCTCGTAGTTCTTTCTATATATGAAATAGACCTCGACCAATTTACGAGACCAAATCTTCATAACTTAAGTATTAAATTAAAAAATACTAATAATAAACCAACCTATTTTGAGGTGATCCAGGGGTGATCCAATTTATATTAAAAAAACAAATCATTAAAAATCATGACAGCCCCAAGTCTGTACATATTTAGCTGCATCTTACATATCTTAAAGCCTGAGGTGTGGGGGACATTTATAGTGGAGTGCAATTAGAGAAAAACCTCGGAATCCAGGGACAGTCCAGGAATATTTATAAAAATTTTAAAAATTTGTTGTTAGTGGTATATAGAAAAAAAGTTAAACAAAAAAATTTCACCGCTCTGAATTTTTAGCTACAGGGTGTGGCCGCGTAACTTCCTCTTTTTGTAATGCGCGCCATTCGGTCGGTGGATGTCGTAGCGAAGTGTTTATGGTCTCGTTCGAGAGGTGGGACTATATACCTAGGTACACACTTTTGTCTTAGGCGTACATAGTTCCGAAGATCAAAACATTTAGATCACGTCTCCCAATCTCGATACATTGAGTATTAGTGGTAAGTCAAAGAAATGGAAAAGCCTCGAAATTCAGGGCCAATCAATGAATATTTATAAAAACTTTGAAAATGTGTTTTTATAGAATATTTAAAAAAAATTTTGCCCCTTCTCAATTTTTAACTACAGGGTGCGGCAAAACAACTTCCTGTTTTGTAATGCGCGCCATTCTGTCGGTTTTTGTCGTAACGGAGTGTTATTGGTATCGTCGAGAGGTGGGACTATACACTTCCGTCTTACATTGTTTTGAAGATCAAAACTTTTATATCACGTCTCCTAATCTCGATAAATTGAGTATTAGTGGAGCGCCGTAAGTAAAAAAAAAAAATGGTAATACCTCGGAATTCAGGGCCAGTCAATGAATATTTATAAAAACTATGATAATGTGTTTTTAATAGTATATAGACAAATGTTAAAAAAAAAATTTGCTCGTTCTCAATTTTTAACTACAGGGTGTGGCAGCATAACTTCCTATTTTGTAATGCAAGCCATTCGGTCGTAGCGAAGTGCTAGTGGTATCGTCCGAGAGACGGGGCTAGAATGTTTTGTCGAGGCACAGTGCAGGCGCCATCATGCGTTGCAACATTGAGGAGCGTGCGTTTGCCATTGTGGCCTGCTTTTCGAGCGGATGTTCTGTGATTGCAACCCAGCGCTCCTTTCGAAATCGCTTTAATTTACTCCTTCTCCGGACCGGCAATGAATTGTTACGTGGGTCACTACGTTCTGAGAAACTGCAAGTGCGACAAAACAAAGAACTGGTATCCCTTGGCCCGTTAGATCCCCTGAGAAAATTGAGGCAGTTAGAAATTATGCTATGCTTGAAACAGTCATGACAAGCATCGGAAATCTGTATACTCAATGTATCGAGATTGGGAGACGTGATCTAAATGTTTTGATCTTCGGAACTATGTAAGAGAAAAGTGTATAGTCCTGCCTCTCAAATGAGACTAATAACAATCCGTTACGACAAAAACCGACCGCATAGCGCGCATTACAAAATAGGAAGTTAAGCTGCCACACCCTGTAGTTAAAAATTGAGAACGAGCAAAATTTTTTGTCATTTGTCTCTATACTATTAAAAACACATTTTCATAGTTTTTATAAATATTCATTGACTGGCCCTGAATTCCGAGGTATAACCATTTTTTTTACTTACGGCGCTCCACTAATACTCA
The DNA here is from genome assembly GCA_963971405.1 of Psococerastis gibbosa. Classification (NCBI taxonomy): domain Eukaryota; kingdom Metazoa; phylum Arthropoda; class Insecta; order Psocodea; family Psocidae; genus Psococerastis; species Psococerastis gibbosa. Next base: position 47,436,489 of record OZ020486.1, on the reverse strand, counting down.
ATTTACCGAGATTAGGAGACGTGATATAAAAGTTTTGATCTTCAAAACAATGTAAGACGGAAGTGTATAATCCTACCTCTCGACGATACCAATAACACTCCGTTACGACAAAAACCGACTGAATGGCGCGCATTACAAAACAGGAAGTTGGTTTGCCACACCCTGTAGTTAAAAATTGAGAAGGGGCAAATTTTATTTTTAAATATTCTATAAAAAACACATTTTCAAAGTTTTTGTAAATATTCATTGATTGGCCCTGAATTCCGAGGCTTTTCCATTTTTGCTTTCCAATTTATACGTAGTATAAGGAAAGCTTTGTGACGGTCGAAATTTTCGATTCCGAGATTTAAACGGATTTACACGTTTTGGGGTCCCAGGAACCCAAAAAAGTGTTTTTTACGAAATGTCTGTCTGTCGGTCGGTCTGTCTGTTCGTCGATTTTAATGAAAAATGACTAAAAAATAATATTTCTGCGAAACTTTTCTGTCGATGATTTCTACCTTCAGGCATGTTTTAGGTGTTAAGTTGAGTAACGAAACCGGACAGTTTGCTTTCCCAAAAACCTATTTGCTTTTGCGCAAAAAATTTTTTTTTTTGAAAAAATGATAGAAACTTCACGCTGAAATGCATTGCCTGCCCTGCCATTATTACTGTGTTGTAATGTGTTTTAAATATATTGAGGCTACCTCACCTGCAGTGACGTCAGGTGGACACCCCCCCCCCCCCCGAGATATCCTAAATTTAACCGTAGGAAAATTATTTACCATAAAATTATCCATTTTCTCTCCCTAGTAATTGATAAATTGGAAAGCATGTTCGAGTAAACTCGGACCGGTTATTTTGACTTACGGCGCTCCAATAATACTCAATGTATCGAGATTAGGAGCCGTGATCTAAATGTTTTGATCTTCGGAACTATGTACGCTTAAGACAAAAGTGTATACCTAGGTATATAGTCCCACCTCTCGAACGAGACCATAAACACTTCACTACGACATCCACCGACCGAATGGCGCGCATTACAAAAAGAGGAAGTTATGCGGCCACGCCTTGTAGCTAAAAATTGAGAGCGGTGATTTTTTTTTTAACTTCTTTCTATATACCACTAACAACACATTTTTAAAATTTTTATAAATATTCATGGACTGTCCCTGGATTCCGAGGTTTGGCCATTTTTTTGTCTAATTGCACTCCACTATTAAACAAAACGGGGACACTCACACCTACAACACGAGGCAACGGGGAGACCTTGTAAGGCCAGCGCCACGCACAGCCAAGTGTGAGTGACTGGATCCTATACTTCAAGGTTTCGCCTACCTTAGAAAACTCCCGATTGAACTGAGAGCGGCGAGAAATGCTTCTAACATCCCTAAATTGCTTAGAAACCATCTCTTAGCGAAAGCTTTCTACACTGTCACTGAGGCACTAGCACAATGACAGAACTACTCTGACGATTTTATTTTATACTTTACATGTATAGTATAATTTAAAGGAAATATATATTGAATTGTATTGTAAAAGGTTTCTTAAATAATAAATAAATAAGTACTTTTTGTTCTATTACTAAGCCAACCTAGCGGAGTTAGGGCTATAAAGCCCTCTCATACACTCAACTAGGAAGGCCCGGGACCGCCTACTTTACATGCCCTCCGAAGCATTAGACAATAGACAAAGTTAATTTTTTAACGATTATTTGGGTTTTACAAATTCGGGTTATAGTTATAACAAGTTTTTCTAAAACTTTTTTTTCTTTTCTTTTTTTGTTCTTTATTTACGTCAACGGCCTACTTCCTCTTAAGAATGGATATACAGTAGATTAAGATATGCCTATTGGGCGTCATATAAGTAAAGCAGAGCACGGCTTCCATCCAACGTGTGGGAGCGCATAATTTTCTAGTTCAACAGAAACATTATCAGTACAATGCAATGAGGTTCAGGAACTAGTAAAAGCCTGTAACAGACTGTTTTTTTTTCCCTCAAAATAAGTATTACATAATGTGAAAATACGAATATTATGGTGAATACATGTATGCATTTATTTATTTTCAGACAACTGCATCAAACACGGCCATAAAATTTTGTATTTTTTTTAAATGGCTTTTTATGGACCCATGCCTACTTATAGTGGCCCATAGGTGCCTTGTCCAATGCCAACGACCCCATGGTTTTCGGGTATTATTTGTATTGTTTCCGTATGAATTTTTGGCCATTGGCTAACTGGTATACGTTCTCCATGTCAACCTACACCTGCTACAAGCTGAGACAAACTTACCATTGACGCAATGAAAAAGGTGAAAGCATGACTTAACCAAGTACAGATACGAGTCAAAACACGCCCACATTTGTATCACTACCCCCCCCCCCCCCCCAATGAAATTGCCATTCATTCAACATAAAAAATTAAATGCAATTTGATATAAGAATTATTTACCTCACACTGACACAGAGTTACAATGGGAAAATACTCTTCATGCGACAATTTTTCGTCCCGTTATAAATTGCTAAGCAGAAAATGCTGATTTATTTACGGCGGGGTTGGTACCCATGAAACCGCGTATTCGCGCATGACTTAGCACTGCCTTGTAAAATGGGATGGCGCACACAGTTTCTCAGACGTATAAATTAAAATAACAATGATAAACCGTTGAGAGCCTGTGAGTGCTGTGTCGACGTGGTTTTCCAGGCTGGTGACACGTCTTCTTGTACACAGCTGTCTAGATGTACGCTTCTCCGTGATTTATACACTCGGTGTCTGTGTGTTGTTATTTGTCTTGATGTAGTGGAGTTCTATTTAGGGAAAGATCCGACGTTTGTCGAAATATTTTCCCGCCAAATTTTGCGATTAGAATTTGAAAGCATGTGAGTGCTGTGTTTTTTTTTTCAGCTGGTGACATGTCTTTTCGCGCCCAGCTGTATAGACGTATTACCGCGATTATATAGACTCAGTACTATGTGTATTGTTATTTATCTTGATGTAGCGGTTCTCTGCAATGTGAGAGCCGACGTTCATTGCTGGTGGCACGTCTTTTTGTAGCTTTCTAAAATGTACACTTCACTGTGATTTATATACAGGATAGTTAGATGAGTTGTTTTTCCTGGTGGAGTGGCATTGTGTGAGCTCTATGGAAAGCAAAATGTTTTCCCGCCAAATCTTGAAATATTTCAACATGGCGTCACATAACACCTGTAAACATAATGCAGTAGAAAGAAACTGAAAATGTAAATATTGACTTTTGTTCTACACTGTAGAATCTACAGTATTACTAAGACAACCTAGCGCCCACCTAAAGCCCTGACTAACAATCAACTAGACAGGCCCGGGACCACCTGTTTTACATGCCCCTTCCGAAGCATGGCCAGAAAGTTCTAGCAAGGATGGAACTCGAACCAATACCTTTCAGGGGAAAGTCGGAGTCTGTACCACTACTCTACATGTACTGTGTACCTTATTAGGGGGATTCACTCTGTTGATAGAAAAGGGAATAGAAAAATCGAAAAATAGCTCAGAGTGAGGATACCTCCGTCAACGGTAGAAATAGAGAAAGTTTTTAAGGCGCATTCTGTGAGGTAAAAATTGAAATTGTATGCTACAAGGAACTACCAACAACAGGTGTGGGCGCTACGTTCTTGTCTTTTTGTCAGTTTGTTTTTGTTTTTGTTTTTAGCCGTGTAATTTGTTTTTGATTTTAGCAGGTGTTTTTTTTTCACTTTAAGCTTAAACTTATTTTTCATTACCTACCTACCTATTTTAAAATTAAATAATTAAATATGAGCAATAAAAACAACAAATATGGTCGACAGTTTGCTTTGTTTTTGATTCCCCAAGTAGTAGAAAACCGTAGAAAGACACGATTAACACATGTCCTAATGGCATTATTTCTACCGTAGAAAAACTGTAGTTCTATTCCTACTTTCTATCAACAGAGTGAATCCCCCAATTATGAAAAGTGGGAGGAAACAACTCCCTTTTCCTTACAATGACAAAACATCGTCTGCGCGAATAGTTCGTGTGCACCCGACCTTACTGCGCCGCCCTTGACAAAATTAAGCAGCCGCTGTTAGACACCATTCGTAAAAATTCAAACCCATCTCTTTCAAAACTGACTTTTTAATTAATTTTTTTAAACAAAGACCTCCTAAAAGCTAATTCATCCGATAAAATAAAGAATAAATCTTTTTGCTCCGCAAAATAAGACGTCTTTAAATACAAAGAGCCCGGAATGAATGAATCTATAATTAACCAAACCTTCCATTCGGAATTAAGAAAGGACCCATGAAAGTCGATTAAGCACCCGGGTTTCAATGTTATCTTCGAAAATTTACTGAGAATTCAATAGGGTTCCGGATTTTGTCTTAATCTGTAATGAATCTTGGAGAAATGCAGTATATTAAGATGCCTGTGATTATAGCTAATAATTATTAAAAAGGTGACTCTTTTTAAGCTATAAATCTCTCGGTTTTGTTAGAGTAGACAAAGAACTTGGAAATTATCGGGAGGTCCCAAATTTATGGGGGTAAAGTAGGCTCGGGAAAGCCACAAGTATGAAATATAGAGAAGGAAATGCTGGTGAATTTTAATAATTAGGAAAGTAATAATTCAAAACCCTGTGGTCAGGTCCCAATATCGTATCGATCTCATATTACAGCAATCAAAGGAGGGGGAGATATAGGGGGAAATTTCCCCTTCCAGGCGGCAGCCAACAAAAATATATCTCTTTTGTCAACTCCCCCTTCGCCTTTTCTTAATTTCCCCCCGAAAACCCCCCGGGTTTCCTTGAGATAGGCAGACCTCCCATTTCGAAGCGCAGCCAAGCATTAGGAAAAAAAAATCTTAAAGAGAAATTTATTTCTCATTACTGAGGAGAATATTCCAATTAGTAATGCGTCTCGTTTCTTTTTGGAGATTTAATCTTTATGAGTAGGACTGCTTTTTGACGGGGTATACGTCTCTACGTCAGATAATTGTATTTTGGTACAAATTAAACAAAGACATTTATCAAAAGGTACATAAATAGTCTAAGAGAATGGGTGCGCCAAAAAGAGGTTTGTAGAGTGGTGTATGATACACGAAGGAGACAAAAACCAAGGAAGAGGTACGGAAACCAGATCAAACAAATTATTTAAATGGGATAATGGGATTTCAATCAGACACAGCATATCAAATGATATGTAAAGCTTATCATATCAATACATAGTATTTAGTAGCCATCACAGTCCTTTTTTTAAATCATTAAAATTTATAATTCAGAAATTGAGGACTATCTCAGGAAGTGTATGTTCATGTCTAAATAAAAACTAGCAAATAAATTATGGATTCAGTTGTAAAACTGATTCCAATGATATTGACGAAACGTTTGGAAGTAGGTACGCTTTCAGAACAACCATCATCCCGGATTCTACTGCTTCGTCACGATGATAATTATGAGGAAGATGATGATATTCACATTGATAATGATTATGTCTATGATGACTTTGCAAATAAAAAAAAACAAGTATCAGTACCACTCGTAATTACATTCAAAATAGTAAATCTTCACGATAACAATTTTTATTTATGGAAAAAGACCATGAAGGATGTGAAAACTTTTCCACGCTAATGGAACGCGGCTGTAGTTGTGCTGTGGCCCGCTTGATCGCGCTGGCGTCCCGCCAACGACGTGACCTGGCTCCAAACTACAAAAAATTGACAGTCTTTGGAATCAACAACGTTTGCTGCTGGAGAAGACGCACAAGTCCACGCGAGATATACACCACCAATGCCCCGTAAATCTACGTGGGAAAGTATTTTTTGAATTTTTAGTACTGTTTCTTCCAGTGATGGTGGGCATTTTTCCAAGTTTGCTTGGGGCCGAGGCTTTTTGGGGAAGTTTTTATATGTTACTGGGTTTGTCTAGTTTTGCTGTGCTGGGTGGTTTTATTGTGTAAATGTTTTTATGGTTAGGTAATTGGAATTTATTGCGGCATTGACTCAATTGGTTGCAAATAACGGCGTAATCTATTTTTATAATGTTTGTTTGGACATCCCTCAGAAAAGGGAAGGCTTTCAAATAACCGTTTTTGTTTTAGATCGTTCCAATTTTCTCAGGTTATATTCTGTTGTCATTTCTATCATATAGGATATTAGGAACCTGATAGTGGCTAATAGATTTGGTTAATTCCCAGAGTTGAGTATTTGTAGCACAATTTGATGTCAATAAGATATCGGTTCGATACTGATTCCGTTCAGCTTACTTTTACTTTTACGTCGCCTTTGTCCTTAGGGAGGGTCGGTGGCACGGCAGCGGCGTTTCCAAATAACTCTGTTTAGAGCGTTTTCCTTGTTCAGGGCGAGAGTCCCTATGTCTTTCTCAATTTTTCTGGGGAGTATCATTGAGACAAGATGACAAAAAGGGTAGTAACAGTGTTGGTGTTTAACAGTTATTTATAGTTACTGTATGGTATGTCGAGTTCAGTTAACACTCGTGGAAAATTGAGCTAACCAGCGAGTTAGCCAAACGCACTTCCGGCTTGGTTAAGGCGGCGTTGAAAGTAATGTTTTCTAGCATATTAATTTATACTCAATTGTTACAGCTTTCACGTAGCCTATTGTCAGCTGAAAATGCCAACTTCGCCATATTATGTTACCCGGTATAAACGATGAAAGCATTGCCAGAGGGGACTGAACAGCTCAGGGGTATATAAGATGTCAGAAACAATTACTTCGACCACTGGCAATGCTCTCCATAAACTACCTTTGTGGATCAGCAGCCTGATCGAGGCGATTATCATACCGGGGTTAAATAAATACCATAGGATTATAACTGTAAACAAACAAATTTTGAATAGCACTTTCCATTATAAAATTATTTTGTTTGCATTTTGAATACCAGCAGCCTGATGGAGGCGATTATAATGCCGGTATTTATTTATTTAATCCCCTGGTAATAAAAATGTAAACAAGATAATTTTATAATGGGAAGTGCTATTCAAAATTTTGTTTGTTTACAGTTATAATCCTAGGGTATTTATTTAACCCCGGTATTATAATCGCCTCCATCAGGTTGCGGGGGATTAAATAAATACCGGTATTATAATCGCCTCGATCAGGCTGCAGGATTCGAACAATAATATTTAGGGAGTCAGAGGCAAGCAACAATTTCGCAATATCTTACCCGTTATAAAAGAAGATAACAGTGTCAGAGGAATCGAGTAAACAGCTGATTGGTATATACAGGTATCATGGCGGATCCCACTAAAAAAATGACGGAGGCAATTATTCCGGCCACTGACAATGTTCTCCAAAAAATCAACTTTTTAGACTAGGGTTCGAACGATAATATTTTGAAGGCGAGCAACAATTTCGCCATTTTTTATCATTTAGATAAGAAGAAGACAGTGTCAGAGGAAGCGAGTGAACAGCTGAGGGGTATATAAGATGGCGGAAGCAATTATTCCGACCACTGTTCTCCAAGGGTTTTAAATTAAGTCCCCGGAACTTTCCCCGAAAAAAGATAGAATATAAAACGTCTCCCCAATATAAATGGCAGTCATAAATTGTAAATTATGGAATAATAATGGATTTTTCACTGTCGTTTGGGAGTCTAATGCATTCATTTGGGAGCCCCCCTTATCCGCTTTCCAGTTTCTCATCGTTTTCTTCTTAGAATTTTTCTTATAATGCTTTTGGCCATGGCCATCGCTTGAGGAAACACGGTAGTTCTTGTGAAAACGGTTTTGCACTCGATTCAAGTCCTATTCGAGGCAAATTTATTTTTCACTCGTGAACCAGCGAACTGCGTTACTAGTGTTACTACGTGAGGACGGAGGAGCGAAGCACCAGGGGACAGAAAAGCGGCCATGAAGGATGACAGATGCCTTGCATACGTGTATTGCACACTAGGAGTAGTCATTATCACCATCGCCGTCCATCATCATCGTCATCACCATCACCAAAAATCAGTTCGAGTTCACCCGGGTGTCTCCTCCACTTCCTCCAGTCTCTCCACGTCAGGTCATTCAACAATACTTCCTCTCTTACCAGTCCCACATCGTCCTCAATCAACTTTTTACATTTCTTCATTGTTCTTGGCTCGCGTTCCCTCTAACCAGCCATTTTCTCGTGCACGTTATCCATGCTTCGCTACGCATTCGCTCTACTTGTCTGAACCATTGCAGACCAGGAGTAGTAACTTTACGTTTTGGTCTGAATTCATCCGGTAAAGAACTCTTTCGATCTGTCTGTACGGGTCATTAAGTAAACATATTCACCATCAACGTCGTCTGGTAGGGTGTAGAAGAAAGAAAAAACTATGATTTTGAACCAGCGACTACTAATACACAATCCAACACCAATTTCGATGGGCAACTAATTGAAGTGAGCAGGCTGTTGTCTTAAGGGAGACTAACCGTGTTTATCATCAACGTCATCTGCTATGGTAAACAAAGAGAAAAACAAGGATTACAAGGATTTCGAACCAGCGACTGCTGATACACAATCCAACTCGCTAACAATGCCAACTCCAATTTCGATGGGCGACTTATTGAAGTGAGCAACTTGTTGTCTTAAGGGAGACTGTAAACGTGTTCATCATCAACGTCGTCTGCTAGGATAAACAAAGAGAAAAATAGGGAAGCTGGGTAAACAGTCCTCAACAGCTAACGGCTCAAAATGAGATCTCAAAATGCTGCATTGTTTCCAACTTTGGCTTTCGGGTGTCAAAAGCTAAGCTATTGTCAGTTTTTAGGTAGTTTTCATTAAAAGTTATTGCTTTACGAATATCGATTGGCGCAGAACAGCTCAGTCTGGTGTCGATTACTGTAGAGTTTTAGGCCAATTCCTAGACTTGTATTTGTACTTGGTTAAGGTATCCTTCCCCTGGTTACACTGCACCAATGGTAAGCTTGTTACAGCTTGTCTATTATCGCTTGTAGCCGGTGTAGGTTAACATCGAGGACTAATGTCAGTTTGCCAATTACTCAAAATTATGGAAATAATATAAATCATGTTCGAAATCCACGGGGTCGTTGGCATTGGACAAGGGACCAATGGGTCCTTCAGCACAGTATTATTATTATTAGGCGAGTTACTAAGTAATACAAAAAAAAAGTGTAATCAGCGATAAGCACAATAAAAAATTGTACTACATACACAACATGAAATACAAAAACAAAAATGCAATAAGATAAATAAATGCAGGAGCCAAAATTCATTAAGGAAGAGGTCAAATTATAATGGTACTTAAGGTAGACTCTAAATTTACCTGAAGACGAGGAAAAACATATACTTTATCTACTATGTATAACAGAGTTTTCACGATGAATGACGTCAACAATTTATGTTTTTATTGTTTTCTTGGCTTTACTTTTAAATGTTGTGCAAACAGCCATACCATCATACCAAGTTGAATTCACCAGAACAGAGCCTACTCAAAACTGCAGCAAAATTGGTAGTGCACACAGCGTTTGCAGGGGAACATGGTCCGGCATGATAACGTATTGCGACTACCAGTTAGTCAGTGCGTGTCGAGTCGTGTGACTATGTTCTCAGAGTCCACTATAATAATGAGGTCCATCCTGCCAGTCAACTTCCCTTCTCCCTGAGGTGAAAGAGTCTGTCCCTAGGGAGCCTCAAGTTAATAAACAAACTCACTACCCCCGACAGGTTGACAGGGTTGCTTAAGCAAATATGCTGAAAGCAGACGTTGAAAAAACAAACAAACTTTTAAATGTTGTTAAAATCCGGCACATACGGACCATTTGAGCGCCAGTGATTCACTGAGAAATTTGTTCAATGAGGAAATGGGCTAGTGTATCGTAACCCCCTAGGGTCTGCTTAATGATTTTACTTTACATTTAGATAAATTTACTTAGACCTGGAGACACGTCAGTGCTCCTTCTAGACGTATCAAATCTCATTGGCTGAAACAATGAGCTGATAAATTGCGATCGCCTCCCTATCCCCCCTCCGCCACTTTTTCCGGGCTCCAAACTTTCCCTTCGGGGCCCTGAAAATGGGCGCCCTTTCTAATTGAAGTTTTCTTTCCACATGATCACCCTGATTATTGACTTGGAGTCTCGACTTTTAAGACTCCCCCCACCCCTGCCACCATCTCTCTTTGCCACGAATGCCGCAAGTTTGGAAAGAAGTACGATACATATAGATGGGGAACAGTTTTCGCTTAGAACACCCTTTGGTTATGTCTTTTCTTTTCCCTTTCCGTAACTTGGATTGAGGTTTTCTCTGTGCGGAAGGTTCAGCTACAATATTGTTCTGATAAGTAACAGTATTGATAAAAAGTTAACTTTAAATCAATATTGAAAGCCACTCCCAAAAAAATGTAGGTAAAATTATCCGATGGTAGGAGGAATCCGAAATATGTTTTGCACTCCGTTTTATATAGACGGGCAGGATCGGCAATACAGTCAAAAGCAAGGTATTTAGATTGCGCGTAAAGGCGTTTGCAGAAACTTGAAAAGTTCAGTTGTTTCTATTTGCCTCGAATTTTTTTTTTATGTTTAATTATGTGTTTGTTGTGTCGAACCCTACAACGAGGAAACGCTTCTTTTGCTGTTCAATCCATCTCGAGTTTGCCCGGTTTCCCCCTAGCTTATGGGTTGACACCATCCTATCTACTTTATTTTCGTAGGTTCTATACGTTGTTATAATTTATACATTATTATGTTTGTCAATGTTTTATCATTTTTCGCTGGCCATCTTGTCCCTCCACAATTGACGACCTGCATGAGGCAAAATCAATTTTGGACAACGCAGGACAACCCATTAAATGCGTGGAATCACCAAATAAGTATTTTCCAACACACGATGAAAGGTTCATGCCTGTATTGAATGGACATGGAGAATGGAGGAGAGTACGCTTATCCCCATACTAAATGAAATATCGTAAGAATATCCACCCAGATCATGTACGCCTTACCTTCAAATATTTATTTATATTTATTTTATTTATAATGTTTATAGCCGGCCGCCTTACCAAGTTGAATCCAGCGGACCAGAGCAGGTTCAAAGATGCAGATAACTTGGTAGTGTGCACAGTGCCGGTAGGGAAACATGGTAGGGCTTTTCCTGGTCACCTCCGAACTAATCGTGTGACTTCACTGTGTTTCCCAAGTGGTTCGGAATCCACTATAATCAGGAGGTCCACTGTCCTATGGGCCCACACCGTGGCCTGGGACTGTGTCCATCCAACCATACTACTACTACTACTACCTTCAAATAGCATTAATTGACGTATTGCGAAAGTGACCTTACTGCAGGATTGGTTATTATGTGTAAAGAAAGCCTCACCCCTTCCCTTCCATGCTACTAGAGTACACTACAATAAATTATCCCCATTTCTCCCAGTTTCTCAATTAATCTATCTAAAGAAAAAACTCCAGACGGACAAGATACGTATAATAAAGAGTTTTATCGTAACTTAAAAAGTTAAAAATAGCGCAAGATTAGGGAGAAACAGGCGGTGGTGCAGAAGCCAGGGGGAGGGGGGAGGGCGTGGAAGAGAGCCCCAGTTTTCTGATAAAAACCTTTTGGGGCCCGTCATCAACCCTTATTAACTTCCTTCTCACAGGGTAGCGCCATTCGTCACGGAAAAATATGACTCCTGTCACAGTTACTGGAAACATCATTTATATTTTTGGAAGTAAGTAAAAAGTTTTATTTTTTTAATATTTTTTTTAAAGAAATAAAGAAAGTGGGGAAGCAGTTCAGTAGAAAACATTGCAGCTATTTAATTTCTTAAGACATTTAACCAAGAAAGGTCAGGTGGAAACGCGGCCGTTAAATCTTATCTTTAAAGTTTCGGAAGTCCCCCTCCCCCCAGCCCCCCTTTTGCCCCTACCACTGGTTTAAGCTCTCTCAAGCAATTGCAGTTGTTTTATTCTGCGGTAGAGGCTTTTCTCTCCCCCCCCCCTTCCCGCCGAAAACTTGGAACGTTCCTATTTTTAGATAGTTTTTCATGATAACATTTTGTTATACTTTTTGCTTTCAGGTTTCTTAGGGGGCCTGGTTGGTGGTTTTTTCTCTTCTGAGAAGTAATCTGGTTATCAGCGATTAGTAAGACATGTGATATTAAGGATTAAAATAGGCTGTGATGTAAAAAAAAAATAGATATCTGATTTGTTCATATTGTACATATTTTTGGTAGCATAGTCTACTTGCGTCGTGCTAGCTAAAAGTATCATGAAAATCTTTGTAATTTTCGGTGTTTTCTTCCAGTTTATGGTTTATATGCCAAAAAATAACCAATTAACCATATTTACTGTAGCGACCGTTTTAAAAGTAGATCAATACTGAGATTTCCAAACATTTTGACTAAATTAATTAGTTTCACATTTCATAGCCTCAAGGATACGAAAAATCGTAAAACACCAAAATTAGCTTGTTTTTTTGTTGTAAATTTTGCCATAGACTATCATCATATCTTTGTGGGCTTATTTGATTCGATAAATTCATTAATTTACTCAAAAATATATAGGCCTGCTTTGTTGTGGAAATATCTCCATTAAATAAGCAACCTTCATTAGAACCTGAGAGCTTTACAAATTTTGAACTTTTTTTTCGTAAAATTAATTGTTAGTTAGTTAGTTAGTTGGCACATACGAATCGGCTTAAAAATAGTTATAAGGATGGTTGTTATTATGCCGCGTAATAAATGAGAGGAAGAAGAAGAAGATGGACGGCTGATACCTCAGAATCAACTGTAGGACTTCCTAGTCTTAAGTCGCGCCCCGTAAATATAAGACGATTATTATTATTATTATTATTATTATTATTATTATTATTATTTATACTACCAATAGGAAAACTGTACAAATATCTTATAATAAAGAATAACTATTTTATGTATTTAAGCAAAATTGTTGGAAACACACAGAATAAGAGGCAACTGAGAAACGTAGACACATTGAGACAAAATATTCCTATAACACAGAATAAGTACGGCAGACGCCTCAATGAAACAGTTTTACCAGAGATATTTAACAAATTGCCACTTAAACTAAAAGAATTGAACAAAATAGGGAAAATAAAAAAAAGAATTAAAAAAATACTTAATTTTAAATACAGACTATTAGCCATTTCATTATACATACAATTTTACATCAATATATAATAGTATAAATAATAAATATATATAAATACATCCTTCAGAGTTCAGAAGGATCTCACTCATTGCAGAAAGCTAGAGTGAGTACTATATAATGGTTTATTATTATTAATTATTATTAATTATATTTATATCTTGCAGAGCCACTGCACTATGATCGCTCGATAAGCGGAAGCTTGAGCGTGATAATGCTGTTTAATAACAAATTGTTGTTCTCAATATATGCACCTTGTCCGGGGTTACCGGTCAAGGAAAAAAAAAAAAAAAATTATTATTATTGGACAACGCAGGAGCTCAAACATACCACGAGCTAAAGAGGAAGGCACAGGACCGAGAGACCTGCCAATCGTTGAGATTGTGACTTAAGAAGGAGAAAGAATAAAAGAGAGAAAGAAAACTCGGTTGGTGGGGGCACGTCCAGAGGAGAGATCAAACGCTCTTAGTAAATCCTATTAAAAACATGGCATACCCAGGACATCGCCTACGGGAAAAACTGAAGATGAGGACTTTCGCCCTAAGCAGAGAAGACGCTCTCAACAGATTAGTCTAGAAACGCCACTGTCGTGTCGCCAACCCTCCTTGAGGCGACATAAAAGTAAAATTAAGTAATAACTGGGACTATGGTTCTTCTAAGAAGATATAAAAATTGGCTATGAGTTGAACGTCGTCGGTCCAGAAATTGAGGTTTTTAAGGCTTGACAGGAAACCCTGGGAACTCGCTGAGTAAAAGAATAGCTGACAATCTATCCGCAGTTCATCAGCACTCCGAGAGTCTTCAATGTTAATTTCTACAGAAAATATTTCTAGGAGTGGGAGTTTGAGAATCTGAGAGGCGTTCAGCAGGCAGGACACGTACACTGAAGGAGGCGGTAACGAACGGGCGGCCGACTAGACTGCTGAACGGATTCAATTATTCCACGGGAGTGCGCTCGTAGTCGTCAGAAGAGGTGAATACGAGTCAGAGATGTCAGTAAGTAAGTAATAATAATGATAATATAGTCTTTATTAAAAAAAAAAATGTAGATACAGCGATATTAGGGCCTATGGCCCTCTCTTACACCTAACTGTACATATCAACGATACAGTTTGATTGAAATATAATTTTGTAAACTACATTCATACAGTATATCATTCATACCTTTCATTCTAGATAACAGACATACTAGTTCACAGACACATTTTCCCCCCACATTCACACGTAGCCTTGCCTTGATCAACCGGTGACAGTGGTTTGCTGACTAAGGAGAAACTTGTAATATTTGTTTTTGAATACGTTGAGAGGAGAAGAGGCACGTATTCCTATGGGTATCCAGTTCAATAGTGTAGAGGAAGAGATGAGAAATGAAGAGTGGAAGATTCGGGAATGAGAGAGATGGGTTAGAAGCAGGTCGTCCCCACGAGTATTATAGGCTCGCGAGGAAAGTGGTGTAAGGGACGAGAAGAGGCAGGATGGGGATTGGGTATGCAGCACTTTGAAGACCAGGCATGCCTGATGAAGTTGACGCCGACGTTGAAGATTCAGCCAGGCCAGAGAGTCGAGAATTGGAGATATGTAGTCTCTGTACGACTTGACATCATGACGAACCTAAGTAAGTAAAGAAAGTGTCAGTGAAAAAATAGAAAGCGAATACCCACGCACGTAATGCACTTGCAGTTTTTAATACTATACGAGTATTATACTTTTTTCGGTGGGAAAAAGTCTTGAAAGTAATTGGAGATATAGTCGATAAAAAATACTGAAACAAAGACAAGAAGGACAGTAACCGACGCGAAATTGAAAGGTTGCAGTATTCTGGACAAGCGAGTCTAATAAGCTAACAGTCAGAATTCGCGGTTTTTCAAATGTAAGCGTGAAAACAGAATCGGCTGAGACTACTTTAAAACTACAAAACCCTGTAGTGGGAATTCCTAATTTCGTTTTTACAAATAAAGGTTCGATCGGTCATATGGACGGGTATGCAATTTTAATTGGACTCTGCTACCTTATTTAAATATTAATAGGAGCCATTAGCCATTGGAAATGTAATAGTTGCGTCATCTGGTTACAGCGTGCGGACACAGATGCTGTTTTACCGTAAATCAATTATTGTACTATCGTTAAATGCCCGAAACTCTGTTGTCTAGCATATACGAGGTAATACGAAGGGCGGTCCTGAACTTGATAGCCTAGCGTAGAAGAAAGACAGATGCAAAGAAGTTTGGGGTACCAAAAATCCAGGGGCTGTTTTTTGCTCAGGACAAAACAGCTTCTACTGAACCAATTGTCTACTATGAAAATGTTGAGGATAAATATGCCATACAAATGAATTGGGTGCCTTTTAATTTCGCAGCCGCTGACCCTCTCAGCTGTCAAAAACATAACGAACAAATAACGTATTACGGGAAAATAAGGAGACTTGGGCTTCGATGGCTTTGAAGCAGTAGTCAGGATGGAGCAAGGAGAAGCCTAAGGTTCGAAGCCGGTTTCGGTCCATTTTTCCGTATCTTCCTTTTCTCTACTTCTCTAACGCATTATAATCGTAAGTGCTACAATAGGGGTATTCACTATGTTTGGTATAAGGGAAAGTTGAAAACTGAGGGCAAATCGAAAAATAGAACTCGTTTCCGACAGGTTGGGGAACTGCACTTGGAAAATCGAAAACGGCCATATTTGTTGTTTTGAATTTGAATTTTGCTATTTATTTTTATTTCATTTAAAAAATGAGCTCTGCGACAGAAAAAAAAAAAACTGGAAACATGTGGCAAGAGGTGGACTTCAGCAGATGTTCATAAGTTAATAGCAAAAGGCAAAGAAACTTTGGAGGTAGGTTAGGTTAGGTTTTTCTATTTCTAGGGTTGGCGGAGGTATCCACACGTTGAGCTATTACTCTATTTCCCTTTTCTATCAACACAGTGAATACCCCTAATAGATACAAACCCATTGTACAGTACTTGTAACTTTAAAACTCCAGTGAAAGCCGATTTCCACAACAATAACACATAAAGCCTCTAAAATAATAACACGCCGTAAAAAATTGTGTACACCCCTACTTTACATCCCAGTCAGATAATTGCCTCAAATTCCAAGTAGACTTCTCATATAACGAAGATAAGTGCGTAAGGAAGGTTTTACTGGATAAATTGGCAAATAGTACGTCGTTTAATCTCCGGCAACGATAAGAAGCCGCCATTAACCTTTGTAATATTACGGGGAGGCTAGGTCTTTGTAGGACTACAAAATCGTCTTAATATTTCCCCGGCAGCTGTGGATGGGAGTCATGTATGTGCTATTTCATTTTAAGATAACCTCATTACTATACAGAGGGGGGGACGGGGGGGGGGGGAGGGGTTATAATTTTAATGCGAACTTCTCTGGCCCGGATTCAGATTTTCAGAGTCGTGTTCAAAAGCCTATTTCCTCTTCAGAGCGGCTGCGGCCATGTTTTGTAGGTATAAACAAAAAATAACAAAAACTTAGAGTTTTAGAAAAACTTGTTATAACAACCCGAATTAGTAAAACCCAAATAATCGTTAAGAAATTAACTTTGTCTAAGAAACCCACTTGTGTTAGTATAAAACCCATTATTTATGTTTTGTAGGTAACATTCCGACAGAAAATCTAACTAGGAGGGCCTAGCTGTGATTGGCGCGACGCATCCCCATAGTTATTTTATAGGGGTAAGTTTGGGTAAGTTCAGGTCGAAGAACCGGGTTTATCCGAGTTTACTCGAACATGCTTTCCAATTTATCAAAATTAGTAGATAGAGAAAATGAGTAATTACATGGTCAATAATTTTCCTATGGTTAAATTTCCGAAATCTCGGGGGGGGGGGGGGGGGTTGTCCACCTGACATCACTGGAAGTGAGGTAAATTCTAGACAGGTCAGACCAACACATTAACACACAGCAATACTGGCAGGGCACGCAATGCGTTTGAGTGTGAATTTTCTATCATTTTTTTCAAAAAAAAAAACATTTTTTTGTACAAAACCAAATACTTTTCTGGGAAAGCAACCTGTCCGATTTCGTTACTCTATTTAACACCTAAAACAAACCTGAAGGTAGAAAACATCGATAGAAAGAAAAAGAAATAGAAAAATTATTTTTTAGCCATTTTTCATTAAAATTTAGTTATTTTTATTTTTTTACCCCCAGAAGCAAACTATCAAGGGGTAAGCGACCCCCCCCCCCATTTTATCAACATTAATAACAACTAAAATATATGTGAATTTAAAAGAAATCGTTGGAGCCGTTTTTGGGAAATAATTTTTTTAGACGTTTTTTGGAGTTTTTTGAAAATAAAACCCCCCCAAATTGAGTTAGTCCCAAATAAAAAAAAATAGTCCCAAGGATGATTTTTGTGAAACTACATGCCGAATTTCATCAAAATCGACCGAGTAGTTTGCCCGGAAATCGACGCACAGACAGACAGACATACAGACAGATATTTCGTAAAAACCACTTTTTTGAGTTCCTGGTACCTTAAAACGTGTAAATCCGTTGAAATCTCGGAATCGAAAATTTCGACCGTCACAAAGCTTTCCTTATACTACGTATAAAATGGAAAGCAAAAACAGGAAAACCGTGGGTGGCGGTTTTCATCTTCATGTGGAATGGAGAACTTTTCGATAGAAAATCACACCTGGATGGCTGTGATTGGCGTGGCGCATCCTCATATATACCTAATGTCATAGGCCCAGTTCAAATTTTAGTGGGTGGCAACCCTGGTGTAGGAGAACTGCATGTCTCTCCATAAGATAAGTATGGCGCAGCTCGAATCACAGCAAGTTGAAGACCGTTCATGTTGGATTTCCTCAATGTTCTCAATTCTAAAATGTCACCAAAAAACAATAGGGGCATTAACAGGTCTGATAAGATGAAACTCAATGGGTCCCTATAAAAAGTCATTGAAAAATAAATACTAAACCTAACTACCAAAATTTCGTACCGTCCACTATCGCACCACGCCATGATTCAGAATCAAATAGTAAGCTTACCTGAAAAGAAAGGAACATCTTTTATTAGGGAGCGTTCACGATACATTTGAAAGTGTTATCTTAAAGATAATCAGGTAGCTGGGGATATCTGACAAGCATAATTGTTTGATGCAATTCTGTTGCACTACACGTTTTTAATAATTAATTATTATGGCTGGGACACGTCGTTATTTCAGAATGCATGACACAAAGGATTATGAAGTATTATTTCTTCTTAAAGTATTTATTTTGGACCAAAACACTCATTTTCAAACGATGTTGGGACCCGCTCTTAGTCAATAAACCGGAACGTTTTTCCAAATCTTAAAACTCTGTCATTAGTACAATAAAAATTACCGTGTCTTACAATTCCAACAAATAACCTAATTTCAATTTCTTATCTTATCTCTACGTACTTAAGGGGTGTAAGCGGTTTGCATCTAGGAGCAACTTGCCCAGTAAATAGCTCTTCAGCTCTAATGGTTCCGCAGACATTCCTCAGGCTTATGCTAAGTCTTGCGGAATTAATACCAACATTGCGGCAAGAAAACTTTGGACGAGATAAGACTTTAAATGGCGCGGGAAAAGGCGGTTTAATTAAAAAAGTCGTGGGGACCTGTCGGTCTAACTGTAGTTTTCCCAACAGTGGCAGCGTAACTGATTTTCTTTTATCATTTTGGTCGGCTGCGTCTAGATTGGATATAAGGCAACGACATTAGTTTGTGGGGGGTTCCACCCCCCCCCCCCCTCGGTTTTCTGACTTTTCCATGGTTTGCGAAGAAACTAGATTTGTCAGAAGTTTTTAATGTGATGTCAAGTTTTTTTTTCTTTTTTTTTTCTCTTTATTGCTTTCTTGCTGGTTTGACGTTGATTTGAGGCTATATTTTAGGGTAATTTTTTTTTTTTTTTTTTTTTTGTTTCCGAAACTTTGTATTTAGTTCTCTTATAAAAACTCTTAGTAATTTGTGGATATTTGCCGTACATACTGTGCAGTAAATAAGAGCACATTAAGCATTTTCTTCTTCTCGAGTTGCAATTTAGTGATTGGTTTGCAGCATTTTAAACGTTAATACACAGTTTAAGGAGTGCCTCCAAAAACTTATATTGACTTTTGAAGTGCACACTTTCGGTCTTTAAAAAAAAACTTTGAAACCTTTGAAAAAATAGAATGATGGAAAATACTAAAAGCCTATTTTGCGGCCAATTTCGATTTTCCCATTTGGAGATAATGTGTTTTCTAAAATGCATCTGAGGTACTACCCGACCGCAATAGGATGGCACTCGGAACACTTTGTTTATTCGAAAGCTTGCAAAGTTTATTCGATTTTCATAAGTGTTCCTGCCATCCTATCGTGGTCGGCTTACAGACCCAATCGGCTCAATTCATGTCCATCTCCCCATAGTTGCGCTATTTCTCAAAATATCGAAGAACACTTTTCAAAGGGATGCGACCTAATAGATAGCTCATCAATCAATATTCCCAGTTAAATTTGACTTTACAAAAAAGACTGATAGTGGCGAGGGGGCAAGGTTTGCACTCAAGCTCTTAATTCAATCGCGCGGTCATATGTACACACATTTTTTTAATTTTGAAAATTGATACTGACATCGGTTAACAGACCGTGATGAAAAGGTAGGGGCGGGGGGGGGGGGTGTAGGGGGTGTGAAAATAACGGAAGCCGGGGGTTTTGTTTTGTATCAGGGAGCGGGGGAGGGGACATTGTAATTTTATTAGCTAACAACGCAATGGACACAAGTTATGGAGTCGTCAAAATTTACGAACCGTTGTGTAATCTATAAATTTTATCGAGCCATTCGGATATATATTTGCGCTGTTGTCAAGTCGATCGCGATTTATCCCGGAATGGCTTATTTCGCAAATATGGGGTAAATGTGTTTGTTTTATGGCGCTCAACAAGAACGCAACAGTTTTTTTTATTTACCTCTTAATATACGCAAATATATACAAGAGTTTGATAGCTTGTTTCATAATAATATTACAGTCTTTATTGAAAAAATTAAAAATGTCGATACAGCGAGATTAGGGCCTATGGCTCCCTGTTACACCTAACTGTACATATCAATGATAGTTTATTGATTGAAATATTTGTTTAGTGTAAATATCAGTAAGTTGAGGAGTTTTTAGTAAATAGTTACGAAGGTAAAAAATCGTACTCTACTGCCAGGCACGTACACAGAATTCCACTTAGGGGGGGGGGGGTATGTATGTATAATTGTATATGCATGTATCTGGAATAGCCGAATATGTTATTGCTATACATAAACATAGCGCAGTATTGAATATTCTGGAAATATTTTCCCTCTCCACTCATTAGGGCTGGATGACCTTCTGTTTTATAATACAGGTCTAAGCCACCCTAATGAAACAAAATGGAAATTATATTTTTCTACTTGGAAGAAGAATAGTTTGCTAGTAGCTCGCGGGCAGCAACTAACGCCATGGCATTTCAAACAAAGCAGAGAGGAGAAAGGTTAGTAGGAAGGATCTCTCCCTGGGGGGCCATTGGGGCGATCAGCCCCCCCCCCCCCCACGTGCCGCCTGTGCCAAATTGCCCCGCGTCAGCTGTAGCGCGGGGTTATGGGAGGGCGGGGGGGGGCAGGATTTACTCTAGGAATATAAAAACATAATACGTAGTTACGCACACACTCGCTACTCTGCACAGTTGTATTGATCTCGTCAGATGATGAAATGATTCATCCCAAGCATTGGCGTAGGAGGGAATTGAGCGAGGAGAGAATGCCGGGGTCAGGTTGACCATCAAAATCCTGGACTACTTCTTCATCTTCGAATGCCTCTTCTATCGAAGATTGACAATAACCATGGCAGTCGTAGGCCCGTAGATACCGTACTTCGGACTCCCAGAAAGGAAGTCAAGTATGTTATCCTGGACTGGATAGGTTTAAATAATAGCAGGGCCAGTTCCCCGTTTTATTTGGAGCAAAAATACGCCATATATTGTAATATCGAACATGCACCACTATCGAGCCAGGGGCGGATTAAGGGTAAAATGTAGGAATAGTGCTTACTTCTATGCATAGAATGTGAACAACAATTAAACTATCGATTACCATATATATTATATTTTGATAATAAATTAAACTATTAATTAGGTAACTATTAAGCAATTTTTTTTACTATTTTTAAATTGATTCGCCGCATGGAATCATTCAGTATGAAGAAATAAAAGAGACGAATAAAATTCACCATAACAGAATAACATTTAAAATAATAAAATTGACATTTTATGTCCTTTTTCATTGGCTCTAAAAACCAGTGGTTTGACGGGAAAACGGTTAGCTAGGTCGAAGACAGGGTGCTCGTTAGTGAAATATAGCGCCAAACCCTGCCCCACCCCTGCAGCAAAAAAGGTTCAATTTCGACAAATTGGGATACAATAAATAAATAAATAATCATTTATTTGCAAACAGACCTAAAAGTCCAATAAAATGCCATACACAAATTATCATTAAGTACATGATCTATCACATTATTTGTATTTATTTAGTTATAGACTTTATTAGATAAAAAAAAAACACAACAACATTGAAAACCTGCTATCCCAGCGAAGTCAGGGCCATAAGGCCCTCTCTTACACTCAGCTAGGATGTACTGTATGTGTGTCACATCCAAAAAAATTTAAAATATTGGTACGTAAATTCCTAATGCGGGATCTTAACCTAGTAGAGCCAATATAAAGTCAGTTTTTTTTACTTTGATAATTTAGCGAAAATTCAAAGTTGTCGGAGGGTTAATTTCTGATATTTCCTTCGGAGAGGGGGGGGGGTCAGACATTTTCTAATAAACGATAATCCCCAATATTCGATACAGCTACCCCCTTTTCCACTTGGCTACAACCTCCCTCCTTCCCCCCCCCCTTTTTCGTTGTTGTGTATCTGTACAGGGGTGGTTATCATCAGCCCCCCCCCTCCACCACTTGCAATCGATCTTATCAGCTATAAGCGCTTATGGCGGTTTCCCAGCAAACAAGGCTTTTTGATCTTGCTGCCATTCTTGCCGTATATACGTTCTCTCTTCTACTTTTATTTCTTCGCGCCTTATCCCTTACGGCGGTCCGGCATTGGCGTCTTGGTGTAAGAGTGAGTTGGTCAGGATTCAACTCGACAGCGGCATTTTCTTAGTCTTTCATCCTCCTCATCGGCTGTTTCCTGGGACTTCAATCTCTTCAACAATTTTCCAAGGATGAGTTTCGCCTCATCTCTGGACAGGCCCATGACATATCAGGCGTTTGACATGTATCGAGACTCGGACAACCAGAGTGAGAAGAAGAGCGGAGTTAGGACTTATGGTCAGCAATAAGTCCATAAGGCCGTATCCTTAGAAGTGCATGCAGGGCGTCTACTGGAAAATGGCAGTGCCGTCCAGAATTCTTCACCCGGATATTTCCAAGGGTGGTGGGCAAAGCGCTGAGTCAAGTAAGTCACAGGTCTTTAAGAGGCTGTTATGTGAAACGGACTGGCGGGTCGTGTTCCAGGGAGACGTAGCGGGGTGAGACCGAGATAGCGGCGGCGTGGCGATGAATCAAAAACTTAACACTACAGTTACTCCGTAATTAACGGCGCTATGCATACAAATGGGGGCTTCCTCGCATGCCCCATAAATCCCGCAGCGTCTCCACTTAGTAAGCTATCATATCAGAGTTGCGAATCGTTTCCAATGTCTAGTACATACTTTTGTCTTCCGCGGGGTAATTCATTGGGGCCGCATACTACATAAATACATTATTACAAAATGGAATTTATCAGGTGTGCAAACTAGGGTAACCCGGTTTTAGTTAGCTTCGAGATATTGACAAAAATGGTTTCCATAATATTGTCGCATAATGATTAAAATTTATTGTTCATATTCTTTTAATGTATTGACAAGAAGTGTTTGCGGATGGTAGCTGTACCTCTGCTTTGGAGGGGCGTGGTGCGACAGGCCAGAGGTCCTCACGGGCCGATGGAGCCACCTTAATGTAAATGTAGCTGTACCTCTCTGGATGGTGTAGTCTACTTCCCTCCTTGTGAGCTAAGACTACTGGTTGTTGGCGTGCTGCAGTAGAAGTCTGTCAAGGTTGGAGCCCGATCCCAATGACGGCGGCTGGAGATCTAGAGGAACAAAGAGAACTCCGGCCATTTGATCACCTTCTGTATGTAATAATCCAAGGGAAGATGGAAAGACAGAAGGCTTCCTGCAGAAGAAGAACATCCTGGTTGAAAAACATGAGGCGGTGATTTCGCCCCTATCTCAGGTGTTTCTTCTTCTTCTGGCTCTACAGCCCTTGATGGGCTTTAGCCTGCACGGCAACCTCCTCCTCCAGTCATCTCGTATTTGTATTTGTCCACCGTCTAAGGACTCCCAACTTACGAAGGTCAGTTTCCAACTCATCCTTCCAGCGTTTTCGAAGACGCCCGGCCAGTCTTCTTCCTGGCATGCTTGCTTTGTACGTCTTTTTCGGCACGCCGTCGTCTGACAATCTTACGACGTACCCCACTCCCCAGCCATCTCATGCATTGCGCTTTTAACCTCAGGTATTTTTAAGTCTTGAAATATGTACTATACATTTGGAACAATCCCATACGGAGCTTGAGAATTCGGGCTAAATTGACTAGAGCTGAGCTGCAGACTACCAGCGGGGTCGTTGGTGGCGGATCCACTAGGTATGAAGCCTAGCTCCGAACATAACGAAGAAGCAGTTCCCGACCAAGCAGAGGCATAACAGAAGGGTGTGGTGGCATCTGGTGGTGCAGGCTTGTCTAGAACAAGCCGCAGTAGCCCAAGGATGACTGTGTGACGGGGCAAATAGTTTTCTTCTTCTTCTTCTTTCCTCTTAGTGCCACGTACGCAGCGTGAGAGGGTCGCCCCGTACCCATTTCATGAACACGCCCCGGTCGGACGCTAACGCCTTGAGCTCGGCCGTTGTTTTCCCACTTTTTCCGGTGAGTTGTTCAAAATCTTTCCTCGAAGGTTGTCCTCGGGGCGAACAGTTGGCGCCACTAAATAAGCATCTTCAGTAGAAGAGGAATTCGACGAAGAAGAAGAGCATGGCCAATTAGTTAAGTAAGAACGTAGATACTGAGGCTCCGAGATAAAATCGTCTCTGAGCTCAAAGCACAAGCGGCATAGCGCCAACCATTGAACATATTGACGAGCCGTCTACATTAAGTCGCGAACGTGTAATTTGGTTCGAACGCGTATCTGCTCCAATTACACGTTCAGTATATTAGCTTTGGCGTAATTTCGGTGATTACATTGAGACGCTCCCCCGTTCGCGAACAATTATATTTGTCAATTAATACGTCTGAGCATTTACTGCCGTCTTGAATTTCGCAACGTGCTTCTAGATGATTGAGATCTTACTCGATATTGGTAACTAATGCAAGTTTGCTCTCTCGAAATTCGTT
Organism: Psococerastis gibbosa; assembly: GCA_963971405.1. NCBI lineage: Eukaryota > Metazoa > Arthropoda > Insecta > Psocodea > Psocidae > Psococerastis > Psococerastis gibbosa. The sequence goes on along the minus strand of OZ020486.1, from coordinate 47,412,008 downwards.
ACTTCAAAATAGAGTAGATTATATAATTACAAAGGCTTCCACGGCCAGAGTTGAATGATGGAGTAGATAAATTCAAGCGGATGGGCAGGGTTCTATCTGAAAGCAAACTTCGAAACGTTGCGGTTGACGTCATCTTCAGTGGCACCACGTAGTCCTCAAGAATGTATCTCGGACGCTAAGTCAAATCAACTCAAATCAAATCAAATACATATTTATTCCAACTTTTGTAACAAGATAAGTCTACTTAAAATGATAAATTGTATAAATTTAAAATTAAATTTAAATACGCTAAATTAACTTATGTTATATTACATTTTATACTTTACAAGGAATTCTAACCAGCCCAACTGTGTTTCCACGTGCTAGGGCCGGTGCAGTGTTTTAGTTTAACTTAGATTTATTATGACGGTGTGCAGGTATGTGTTACGTAGTTGCATCTCATATAAAAAGTAGAAGAGCAAAATGGGTGGGACATTTATTAAGACACCAAAATCTGGAACACACCATCATCAATGATACTAATAATAATGTATAATTAATGAAAAAATAATAATACAGCGAGATTAGCGCTCTCTTACATCTAACTATGGCCTACATATGCACATATGTGCATATTATGTGGAACAAGCGCGATATCTCAGGAATGGCGGCCGTTAGAAAAAAAATGGAAGTAACTTCTTTTTATGGAGAATTTAAATATCTACATATTGGTTAAAAACGTTTTTGATAAAACTTACCGTTATCGAGAAAAAAAAATGAAGTTTTGACCATTGACTCCCGAATAACTTCTTTAGCACAAATGGGATCGATGGGGACTTTTGACATTTTAGTTGGTTGGTTAACCCATGATCTGTACCAAAATTTGGGTCTCCGGCAATTTCGGTTATTTCAAATGCCCATATTGATGTAACTATAGTTAAATTGAAATATTTATGCTACTCCGAAAATGTTATCACTGCCCTGTCTGTATATGCGTTGAGTTCTAAGTTGATTATTTAACCCAATATTAGCATCACAAATGAAATAGTATGCAACAGAATTTCGTAAATTAAATGAAAACTGACTATTAGGGAAATTAAACTCTCTAGGGATTCTCATCTAGGCTACCTGAACTGCTTCCAACCACCGTTTTATCATAATTAATTTTGTGCTTTTGCACAGCACCATGATTAATGGCCATTTCATTTCACAAGACCTATAGCGGCATAGTTGGCAGATTTCTTGTACTTGCACACGTACATGCGTGCCCCCCCCCCCTATTGCCTTAGAGGCCATTTCGTGTTATTTAAATGCATCTCCTAATGATCATTGGCGATCATCATGGCAATTTGGAGCTTGGAGACAGCTGCTCTGAAAAGGGAAGTCGGTGCCAAACCACTGCCTCAGGTTCTTCAACCTGGATTATCTTCTTCTTCGGCAGGGAGTCCTCAGTCCTTCTACCTTCCCTTGGATTAATACATGCAGAAGGCGACGCTATTCGTTCCTTATCACATGGCCAAACGATGCTAGTTTCCGTTTTCTTACAGTTAGCAGTTAGAAGCAACTTGGCGGCTTCAATATCCATTCGCCTCAGGACTTCAGCATTAGGGACACAGTCTCCCCAGAATATGCGCAACATTCGTCTGAATACCCACATTTCAAATGCATTGATCTGTTCTCCAACCTGTCAAGTGTTAGCCGCTGGGAACGATCCAGATCGACGGCTGCCAAGCGGTCCCCCAACGGTTACCATTGACTAGTAAACGAACTTGGAAAAGTCACGCTTATGCTTGTTGAATTATCGTGTCAGCAGAGCGTGCCTCAGTTTGTCCATTATCAATTGTAAACTGTGTACGTTGATAGGTTGAGGTCATGTATCAGTTTGCCAATGGCCAAAGTTCATGCGGATCAATAATAAATAATAATAAAAGTCATGTATTTTCTTCTTTTTCTTTTCCTTCTGGCTGTAGAGCCCTTGATGGGTTTTGGCCTGCTCAGCAACACTCCTTCAATCATCTCGGTTTTGTACGATGCTCGACCATCTACGGACTCCCAACTCGCGGAGGTCGGTTTCTAGTTCGTCCTTGCGGCGGTTTCGTGGCGGTCTTATTCCCATAGTATTTACTCAGCATTTCCTCTTAATCGTTATTATACGGAAATGTCAACATGCAGAGTAGTTTACCCGACAGGTGGTTGGTTCGAGTCCCACACTTGCTGCACTTTCTGGCCAAGCTTCGGAGGGCATTTAGATCAGGGGGTACCTAGTTGAGCGTAAGAGATGGCCTTATAGCCCTAACTCCACTACGTTGGCTTAGTTATAATTATATTAAATACAGTACATAAACTCTCTGGATGTCTGGACATGATACTGCATGTACTGTACATGATGTACATACAACAATAATGAAAACAACCCCGTGTTCTCACGTAACGAATTCTAATAACACCTGAAAATTATATATATAGCCTTTGCATAAATACGCCAACATCCACCACAAATTACAGAACAAACACTAATTGAAATGTACGTAAGACTTATGGTATTTCACCAGCAGCTGCCGTCAGCAGTGAGTGATATGCTGTGTATTTAAGCAACAGAGAGAAATTTCTGTGCGGAATTCTCCAGCATTGTACTCTGAACACGGCACTGGCTCCAGGCCAACAGCATTCCGGACAACTCTGGGTTATTATGTGTTAGGGGGTATTCACATCACTGTGGTAAATTGGAAAAAGGTTAAGATGTCAAAATAGGAAAGCTTACACCGTAAAAGCATTAAATAGATCATGATTTATAATAGACATCGCGTGCCCATGAAGAACAAATCTGCAAATCATTTATACTACAGAGTGTATCAAAATGTAGAGGATAACTTCTTCTACATTTACTCTCATAACGGCTCTATGCCTCTATGATAGATATGGGGAAGATACAAGTAAAAGGACAGAGGGCTCCCGGCAGAAGAACCTTCCTTTTCAGAGCAGCAGTTCCCAAGGTCCACATTATCATGATAATCGCCAATCTTCGATAGAAGAGGGATGAAGAGTAGGGGAAGGAGGAGGAGGAGGGAGGGGAAGGAGGGAGGAGGAGGAGAAGAAGAAGAAGACCAATTGGCCACTGTTTGTGGACTTCCCCCCGATGCCTTCACGGTCTATTATTTTTTACAAACCAATCCAATCTCAGTAATTGTGGCTAATCCGGCTAGACACCAGCTAACTACGGTCCATGACATGGAAATGTCAGTAGCCAGAGCGAATGATTTAATTGAAATAAGGGGAGGGGGTACATTTACGAGCCTTTTCCAGAATTTCTCCAGTATTGTACTGAACACGGCGCTGGCTCCACTCCAGCAGTATTCCATAGCTCTTTACTATTATTAGCTCTCCTACATTCGCCTGTATTGCTGCAGGACGTTCCAAACGTAATAAAGTACTTTGATGGATGCCACGGGTAGTTTACAACATAATAAAGTATAATAAATAATATATAAAGTAATTAACAAAGGGTTAGTTGGACTTACTTTGCCTGCTGTGTTAATAGTCATTAGTGGCATTAGAGTCATCGAACAGTTGGGGTGGAGCCTATTGCCTTCGCCCTAATTGTTCAATGACTATGAGGACTCTGCCTCTAATGACTATTAACACAGCAGGCAATGTAAGTCCAACAAACCCTTTGTTAAATAATTGCCGTTAACTTTTACTAGTAATATTGTAGATAATACGAAACGTTTGGAAGTACGCTTTAAGATCGACCACGGCCTATCAGCCCGGACTCCGGCCATGAAAACCTTTGTAATTATAAATTAATTACTATCAAACAAATTAGTATAGGAACAATATGCTACTTGACAGTTTTAACAATAAAATACAAAATTTTTCAGACCCGCATTTTAACCATCACACATAAATCGATTTTTCCCCCTAACGTTTTTTTAGGAAAAATTTGTAATGGGCATAAAAGAAATCTGCTAATGCATTAAAATATGTTTTCAAAAATTGTCAAGTAGCCTATTGTTATAAGGCTTCATACATAAGCAAGTTGTTGGCTCTACGATCAAAAATTCCAGTGAAATTCGATATTGAAGATGTATTAGGAAAGCGACCAAAAATAATTTCTTTTAGAATGCAAAATGGTCGTGGTAGGTTTGAGGAGGATTTATGGAAGGCAAGGGGAGATTTGAGGGGGTAATTGTCGTCAAAAGAAGGCAGTGAATACATTCATCGTCATGGAAGCAGAAAATTTGGAAGAGAAAACGATTTGGCATGACAATTGAATGGGATATCCGTCCGCCATATTCATCTCTTTCTTTTTCCATTTCGCTTCGTCATCAGCGGTATAAGGCCCGGAGTACATAGGCAGATTCTACGCAGCAGAAAACGGGTTCGATGACCATGACTATTAACACAACAGGCAATGTAAGTCCAACTAACCCTTTGTTAAACAGAATACTAGTTAGCTTAATGCTAATCAGATTACTGATGTGCGAGACTATAAAAAAACAATTAAAGAACCGGTCCGAGTTTACTCGAACATGCTTTCCAATTTATAAATTAGTAGATAGACATAATGTGTAATTTCATAGTAAGTTAAATTACAGATCCCTCGAGGGGGGGGGGGGTCCACCTCAATATATTAAAAACCCCTTAAAACTCAATTGCATATTCTGGAACGAACAGACCAATACATTGTAACAGTAGTAACAATGACACACAGCACGTAATGTGTTGGAGCATGAATTTAAATAATTTTCCATAATTACCTCAAAAAATAATTTTTTGCACAGAACTAAATATTTTCTGGGAATACAACCTGCCCCGTTTCGTTACTCTATTGAACACCTAAAACATGCTTGAAGGTAGAAATCATCGAAAGAAAAGTTTCGCAGAATAATTGTTTTTTAGTCATTTTTCATTAAAATGTGTAAGAGAGGCCTTTACAGCTCTAACTACGACAGGATGACTTACTACGTAATAGAACAAAAAGTAATTATTGCTTTCCAATTTATACGTAGTATAAGGAAAGCTTTGTGACGGTCGAAATTTTCGATTCCGAGATTTCAACGGATTTATATGTTTTAAGGTCCCAGGAACCCAAAAAAGTGGTTTTTACGAAATGTCTGTCTGTCTGTCTGTGCGTCGATTTCCGGGCAAACTACTCGGTCGATTTTGATGAAATTCGGCATGTAGGTTCACAAAAATCATACCTCGGGAATATTTTTTTTTATTTTGGGCTAACTCAATTTGGGGGGGTTTTATTTTCAAAAAACTTCAAAAAAACGTCTAAAAAAATTATTTCCCAAAAACGGCTCCAACGATTTCTTTTAAATTCACATATATTGTAGTTGTTGTTAATGTTGATAAAATGCGGGGGGTCGCTTGCCCCGTGATAGTTTGCTTCTGGGGGTAAAAAAATAAAAATAACTAAATTTTAATGAAAAATGACTAAAAAATAATTTTTCTGCGAAACCTTTCTATGGATGATTTCTACCTTCAGGTATGATTTAGGTGTTAAATTGAGTAACGAAACAGGACAGGTTGCTTTCCCAAAAAAGTATTTGGTTTTGTACAAAAAAATGTTTTTGAAAAAATTATAGAAAATTCACGCTCAAATGCATTGCGTGCCCTGCCAGTGTTGCTGTGTGGTGATGTGTTGGTCTGACCTATCTAGAATTTACCTCACCACCAGTGACGAGTGACGTCAGGTGGACACCCCCCCCCCCCCAGAGATATCGTACATTTAACCATAAGAAAATTATTTACCATGAAATTACTCATTTTCTCTATCTACTAATTTTGATAAATTGGAAAGCATGTTCGAGTAAACTCGGACCGGTTCTTGTATTTAGTTATGAGAGATGGGAATTTTCTTTTTTTGAATCTCTCCGGCCACCTTTGACTATTGAGACCACGACAGTGTTTCTAAACAATAACAAATCTCGTTGAGGCTGCAAGGCATGCTCTGATTGGTCAAAAGAAGCCATGTCAGTTGGCTGATTAAAAAAAATCACAGCACCCCTGGCAAGATAGTCCATTCTCTTGTCGGAGACAGAGAGCATTCACTGTAAATGAAAGCTGGTAGAGGAGCCTAATTATTGATTGACTGACATATTAAAAAAAAATAATAATAATCGCATAAAAACAATTTAATGAATGTATCCGATTAACCTCTTCAGTCGACTCTGTAGGTTAGTACCCGTGTTGAGCTACGTCACGTCTCCGATCGCATGGCGTGTAAAAATTCGCAAAAGTGCAAGCACGTTACCACCTGGCCATCGAAATCGACGATAAAATGAACTAAGTATTTGGGATAATGTGGTCAGAAACATGTCCGAAAGCCGAGCTTGCAGCCAACAGAGAAATACCGCACCGGTACCCTCAACTGTAGTCTTGTAAACTTTCTAGTGGCTAGTCTCTCTGCCTTCAGGACAACTGGAGCATTTTCCAAACAGCATTCCTGGCAAGATAAATTATTCTCTTTTCGGAGAGAGATAGCAATTCACTGTAAATTTATAACCACTCCCGGAGTAAAACTGAAACCTGTTTAAATAGTCCTACATGGCTATATACTCGTAGGGGTTGGGCTATACATTCACGTAGTAAATTGCATTTTGTCTCTTAATTTCCGCCCTGATATTTACCGATTGCACCACCAGGCATTTATTTGTCTAAATGTGATGGATGCTGTTGCAATTGAGAAATGGGGGGGGGGGGGTAGCGGGGTTATTGTTTTATAGCCCGATTCGCTTCGATGTTATTCGATTATTACTGCCAGTGGTTTAATGGCGGGCATTCAAAATGGCGCCCATGTTTAATTTTTACAAATTAAAAAGACCGGGTCCCACTAGAGTACTATATAAGAGAGATGACATGTAGAGTCAGGACATGCTGAGTAGTGGTACGGACTCTGACTTTCACCCGAAAGGTTGTTGGTTCGAATCTTCCACTTCTTACATTTTCTTACCATGCTTCGGAGGGCATGTAAAGCAGGCGGTTCAGGGCCGTCTTAGTTGAGTGTAAAAGTTATAGCCCTAACTCCGCTAGGTTAGCTTAGTAATAGAACAAAAAAAGTCCTTATTTATTTATTTACATGGGACATTCGCGCCAGCCAAAAACAATTTTGTATCCTGTGGCCAACTGTTACGTGTTTTCAATGACATGTTTTCGTGTCTGATGTAGACTTACAGTTTCTGGGTCCAGTATGCTGTCAAACTGACACCATAGTCCGTGCACTCCCTAAGGTCGTATAATGGGGGCCCATGATTCAAAAAATACCTTTGGCATTTTGGGATGTCCCATCCCTCCTATAGCGAACTCAGAGTTCTATTGTATATAGGTTACTCTATATCCCACCAGCGCTTCGAAAGCAGAATAGACCAAAATCTTTAATAACATGCATAGTAAATTAAATAAAAACTGACTGATATCGAGTTGATTCAGGGATGGCCAATATCTTCGGTCACCTTTCTCTTAACATCGTCGTACTCTACTTTTCGTGTCCAAGCGATTCAAAATTTCAACGACCAATATTTGGCCACGTGAACGGCAGCCTGGTTGTCGGGCAAGAGGTTGTCTTCGGTGAATGTTGTCGGGCAGAGGTTACAGGTGGGCTGCATCCTGTACTTCTCCGCACTCGCCTGCGACAGTATCGATGTAGCCTCATCAGCATCGATTTCTTCTCATCGGTGCCACCTCCGCCCTCAGCATGTTCATCATCACCCAACTTCTCCAGTCAAGAGCGATCAAGATTAACATCGTCTATCATCCTAATCGTGATTATTATGAGAACCCCTTCTCCCGAACCCACCAGCCACTCAACTTTGTCGGTCCCCCCGTTTTTGCTCCGGTTGTCTTACGGGGCAGCAAAACTTCAAGACTTTGGTCTTGCTGCTTCGCGAGAGAAGAGAGCTGTTGGCGGCAGAGGCAAGAACGAGCACGTCTAATGGTTCAACTTTGATAATTAAAATCAGTAATCATCTTTTAATGCGCCCGCGAGCACCCCCCGCCCCCTGCCGTACCCCCTCACTAAGAGTTTATACAGCGTCGTACAAATAGCAGATTTTAATTGTGTACCCGAGATAATTGCGAACTCTGGAACGCCACATTTGTTTACAATGTCTTCTTTGCCGTCATTAAGGAAGTTTCCAGTTTCTTTGCCTTGTTTTATATCTCTCTTTCTTTCTTCTGATTCTGAAGAGGTTTGAAGATTAAATGGGGCCGCTCTAACCATAGTTTTTGAAATTTTTGATGGATTTCTGAACCCTACGTTGAACCAGTCTGATAACGGGGTTTATACTACCCGACACTGGGAACACTTTATTCGAAACTTTCATCAGCGGAATACCGAGTTTACTCCATTTTATAAATCCTATCGTGGTCGGGTAGTAAATTTCCATACACACAAAATAAAAACATAAAGGTATAAGAGCAAAGAGCAAGCAAAGGCAATCCAATATGCATAAAAAAATTAAAATCCTACAAAAACAATGAAAAAACAAACCAGCTGGAATTATAGAGAGGGGGAAAACGGGAAACAGCCCCCTCAAGCGTAAATATTCGATTAGAAGAACAGTATACAATACGCTATACCTATCAGTTATATTTGTACAATAATATTATTGTATTATTATATGGCTGCTGATAGGACGCAAGAACCTGGAAACAATAGGATTTCCCCCTACCCCTATTTCCGGACTCGTGATTGAATATTCCCTTTACATCAATTCCCCCCCCCCACCCAATGTAGAAACCACCCACTCCAATTATTTTGGTCTACTAATATTATCCCTGACCACATCTATATAGAGCAGTCTGTACTGTGTATACCCCCCCCCCCCCCCCCACACACCCATTTAAACAAATACAGCGAATCTGTTAATTGAATGCCCGAAATGGATGGCTAATTTTCAATGAATGACAATTAATTTTGAATGTGTGGTTGTCACAGCCAATTATAAACAAACTTCTACTGTACCTGCATGTGTTAGTGAATGTAGATTGGGATTTCATAATATTGAAAAGTCTTGTGATGTCTATATAATTTCAATAATTGTATTTATTGTCTATGGTAATACGAAGTACTATTAGTCATAGGTTAGTATTGTAGAGGTAGTATACTGACTCGGTTAAGTCATGCTTCCACCTGTTACACTGCGCCAATGGTAAGCTTGTCACAGCTTGTCCATTATCGCTTGTATCCTGTGATGATTGACATCGAGGACATATACCAGTTTGCCCACAGCCCAAAACTCATACGGAAACAATATAAATTATGTCCGAAATCCATGGGGTCGTTGGCACTGGGTTCATAAAACCGTCATTTAGGGCATTTTATTATTATTAGGAGACTCAGACCTGGCGAAAAACAATCTTCCATACCGAGTCTTGCACATCAAACTTCCGTTCCATAGTTCAGTTCCCTGCTAACTAGACCATGCTGACAAAACCAACAACTCCTCTATTCAATAAAATAAAATACCTACAAACAAACTACGTCTCAGTAAACAAACTGGGGATTGGGGGGTGGAGGGGATAAGAAAAAGTCAGCAGCACAGAAGTGACCAGCAGCTGTGCACTGCAAATAAAGTTTTAAAAAAAAATCGCCGGCAGAGAAATAAATATAATATAAAATGAAAAGGAAGAAAAGTTGGTCAACAATTTTCAACGGGCGCCCCTCGTATTTTTACTTGCCGGATAAAAATAAATTTAATTGTGAGAGAAAAAGGGGGGGGGGGGGGTGGAAATTTATGGATGGTGGAATGAAAAGTGCCGGCGTTTTTATAATTCAACCAACTTGCAAATTGCAAATCCAAGTTTTTGCAACTAGTTTATTTGCTGGGAGAGACGAGATAAGAGGAGCTAGTCCCGGCAAGTATTTCTCTAATTTGTGAAATTCCTAGGCTGGAAATTATTATGATAAAACCGGAGCAGGGAGGCGAGGGGAGACAGGGGGGATTTCAACAGTGCTTAATTATTGCAAAGGACCTAAATTGGTTCAGTTTACAATGCAAGCACGACCGGAAGACGACTGGGTTACTGCTTAGGAACAGTCTTAAAAAAGCCCAACGCCCAAGATGGCTGGGACGACACGTCGTAAGAATTTCAGACGACCGCAAGCCGAACAAGATGTACAAAGCAAGCATGACAGGAAGACGAATGGCCGGATGTCCTCGAAAACGCTGGAAGGATGAGTTGGAAACTGACCTCCGCGAGTTGGGAGTCCGTAGATGGTGGAGCGTTGTACAAAACCGAGATGACTGGAGGAGTGTTGTCGAGCAGCCCAAAGCTAATCAAGAGCTGAAGAGCCAGAAGAAGAAGAAGTTGGGCTCAATTATAACAAAGACGTGTGACGACTGAAAAAGTCCTTGGCTGGAACAAATGTCGCATCTCTTCAATGCAGATCCCACATAATATAGAACTCTAGACACAATGATGTCGCTTGCTACATTCATATGTAAATATAAGAGGTGGGAAATATCTTTTTGAGTTGATATAGGAGAGACAAACTAGCGGTGTTGCATTAGAATAGTAATAGGGAACTCGCGGCATGGCCATGTCACCTGTGATATACGACCAGCAATAAAAAGGCAGTTATTTCCGGGCACAAACACGAATATACTCCAACGACACCATTCTCACCCCTTGTACTGTCTACGTACGCGACACTGTTTTTTTTTTTCAAAAAAAAATTCGAGAGGATGAATATTTCTACAGTGCCCAAGAAATTGCTCACTATGAACATTATGAGAAATAGTGCGGAGCCGACACTAACATAGTTTTTGAAGACGTTATGAAATTTTAGGTTAGCTCCACACTACATACTATGTATCAACATGTAGAGGATTACAGGGAGAAAGAGAAGGAGAAATGAAATGATATATTAGGCCATTATAACCACATACAGTTTAGAGATACAGTATGTGCTCGGCACCGTCAAAACTACAATTAGATATACCATATACATAAAATAAAAACATTTAAGTCTAGACTATACAATTTTGGCTATTTAAGAGTCAATATTTTTGAAAAACAATGAGAGCCCCTCAGCAAACTCCTCACCTATACCTCCTCGCGGTGAGGGGCGGGCAACGTCAACATTCAATGACGGCTAACACAGGCAGGTACCGAGTGGGGTTCGGTCAAAGACCCCCGCCTAACTCCGTGGAGTTAGGGCATGGGCACCCTCTTGTCCATGGGAGACGAAAAGCTCCCTGGATCCTGACAACAGGTGACGGTCAACGGCAAAGGATGCGGAAGGCAAGGGGAAACCACCGCATTATAGGCCCCAGTGGCATCCCAAGAACCAGCAACCATGCATAATTCGAGACGTCGACGTCACATGTTGCTGCTAACCAGCCATCCGGCTGTGACATGAAGAAGAATGAGAGAAAAGTCCATATCATCACATTGGGTTTATTTGTGGTAGAAGAAGAAGAAGAAGAAGAAGAAGAAGAAAGACGAACATTTGTACAGTGCCCAATAAATGTCCTCAACTCAAGATCAGAGACGAAGATCTCTGAGACTGGGGCATCCATGAAAACCAGTTTGAGAGACTTTACAAGGCCCGTCAGGGGTGAATGCGATGAAGGCAGGAAGGTTCAGGTGATTGGGGATGAACGATTTCCTGAACAAAAGAACTGAGAGAAAACGACATTTGAGGCTTGGGGCAAGAAAGTTCGAAAAAAGAGAAGTAACCGTGGTGAAGGCTCTAGTGGTTGGGGAATTCTAAAAGAATGAATCGTAAAAAGGTGCCAATAATCATCATTTAATTCCCAAATAGTACAATACATATGTTAAGCAACGAAGATGTTTGGGATCCCTCACTAGGTGGGCTTTTTTGGAAGTGCCAATGCCAATAGTTAGATAGTAGAAACAGCCAAAATCTTACATTAGTGCGATTTGTACAATAAATTGATACAGATTTCCAGAAAGCAGTCTCGCACAATACAATTCTTCTCCAGCACACCATTCCATTTCTTCACTCAACAGCTCTGGCAAGCCTCATCTAACAAACAACACACTGCTTTAATACAAGCATTGGCAAACTGCCCTTAGACGGTCACTGGGCAACCCGTTGTCCAATGCCCTCCTGATCGCAGTTTAACACACACCACCAACTAATACCATACACACACAACACAGACAACAACACCGGCAACTACAAACCAGAAAGCGCGTTTACCCACACGGGTCTGGCGCTTTATAATTAAAAAAAAAATAAAAATAAAAAATTAAAAAAAAAATAAAACAATAAATTAATATGTAAGTAATATGAGATTATATATATTATTTATAAATTATAAATATAGACTACACGGTAACAATGTCTGGGTGTTGAAATAAATATGACTTGCATTTCTTGCTATGTTTCCATGCACTATATATTAGATCAGGGGGTAGCATATTAAATGTTTGAGGTCCATTATTATATATATTATTATAATGTACTGGTTGTTTCCAAAATATTGTTGATATGTACAGTTAGACGTAAGAGAGGGCCATAGGCCCTAATCTCGCTGCATCTACATTTTTTTTCAATAAAGACTTTATTATTATTAGGCTATGTGTAGTTTGGTGCATAAATGACCTTATTTTCCGAATAAACCTGACCAAAGATTTTTGACTTGACTTAATTAGGCGCGATCAGCCCAGGGGGACTTTTGGCCGCTCTGACGATTTCCCTCCATCTTTGTCGATCCTCAGCAGCCGCTGTCCAATCTGCATACATGGTCATATAGACCTTACTAGAAAATTAGAAACTCGACATGGCCGTAAGCCAATGTTTAACTTCACCTCTATCTATGGCGGCACAATAGAGGCCTCCTCTTTAACCTCTTTTCTAATAAAACCTGAATGCCAAAATGGAAATGGGCTCTCACGTTAATGTCCGAAATTCCAAAATGTACTTTTGTATATCTCCACCACAGTCATTAATAACAAAGGGCATCGCTCATTTTGCCCTTTCATTGTTATGTAAATTGGCAGAGATGAACCTATCGATTTTCACTTAGCCAGGTTTTGACCTTCCTGTACGAGCTCTCTAAGGGTGAGTTTAAACATATGAATTTTGATGAGACCTCCCATTATGCTTCTATTAAGTTATCCCTGCTATATTATTCCGCTTTGGCTACAATGGATAGGACATGTGCACCGGTTGCTGGAACACAGACCCCCAAAGGCCGTGTGGGGAGCAATCCCCCGCGGAAGAAGACCATGAGGAGGACTTAGGCGAAGATGGGCGGACCAGTTCCAGGAGGACCTCCTTCGAGTTGGCGTCGAGGCAGCATAGTAGGCTGTATATAAGTAAATAAATGAACTTATGATTAATATGGAGAATATAATACACTATTTAAATAGACTGACCCTAATTACATGGCGCTACTCTCTCTCTCTCTCTCACATCTCAATAGTCTAAAAGGCATGTCACCAGCGCTCTGATTGGCTAATAAGACGCACCATTGATGACAGCAGACTATAGGTATAGTCCACGCAAAATGAGAAAAGTATGGACATGGAATGTTTTGATCCTGTGCAACACTGTAATAATATTCTTTGCACCATTTTGTGTTACCTTGTTGCATTGGATGCAAGACATAACAAAAATTGTGCAAATAATATTTTTACAGTGTTGCACAGGATCAATATATTCCATATTCATACTTTTCTCATTTTGCGTGGACTATACACTGGTACACACGTGTATTCCCTTTAGATCTAGCTGTCCAGAGTGAATCATTATTATACACTTGAGGACAAATTGTCAGCACAACAAAACAAAACGACATGACTAACAATTGAAGGTTAAAGGCTAAGGACTGGTAGATTATCCTCTTTCATGCCAACTACTCTATTTGGCATGTCATCATCCCCAGGAACAGAGTTTTTGAACAACAACAAAAACATTACCCTTCTCTTCCGAGTCTCAGACTCATTTTCCCGTTCATAGTCCACCATCTGGACTAACTCGCTGAAATTTAATTTACAAGGCCAGTCAAAATACGACCCGGGCAAAGAAAACTATCTGGTTTCGAACATAATTTGTATTGTTTCCATATGAATATCTAGCCATTAGCACCAAGTTCACTCTTCGATGTCAACCCACACCGACAACAAGTGCCAATGGGCAAGCTCAAACATGCTTACCACTGACATTGTAACAGGTGTTAGCACGACTAAACCAAGTAAAAAATGAGCCCGTCTCCGTGGTTACCAAACGTGTCGACACTCGAAAACGTTCAAGCTATTCTGCAAAACTAAATAAAATCTTTCATTTTGGCAGAAGAACTCGGCACAGCAAACAAGGTTTTAAATGTAATTAAATATTTCAAAGACCGCAACAGAGCGCTCTACAGGTACAGAAATCCGCGACGGTCTGTGACAAAGCGGGAACCCGAGAAAATTGTACACATGAATGATTTTCAGCGATTTGCGGTGGAAAGGCGGCGTAGAAAGCTCGCTAATTGTACAGAGGCCCGTCTTACGGTAACTCTGCCCCCCCCCCCCCCCCTTAGCTGTCGGCGTTTTCATAGTCCGCGAATTTATAAAAGGTACCCTTTTCCCGTCAAATAGCCGATAATTGAATGGATTGAAACATTTCTAATGAAAAGTCGCATCGACTTTTCAGTTGCATTTTATTAAATTAACTCGTTGAGGGGCTATATCACTAATTGCAAGCCGTGGTTAGAGAAATGTTTCAGCTCGGTTGACGGGTATGTACCAAATCGACTGCAGTAGCTGTGACAGTCTTTATGTGGGCCAGACCGGAAGGTACTTTAAGAATAGGATTAAAGAGCATAAAAGCGGCATAGGCAAGCCTGCAACCACTTCACTATATTGTAAAACTACGTCACATCAATAATTGGCCGAAAAAGCATAAATTTTGCATTTTTGTTTTTCCATTCTACTGCACTTCCATTTCAATCGCCTTCAATAGTTGACCACCCCCCCCCCCCCTGTCAAATTCTCTCAGTTTACCCACCTTTCTTGCTTCATTTTTACAATCTACAAGATCATCATTATGAAGGAAATTGTTAGCTGTAAACTTATTAAAATTTTCGAGCTTTTCATTATCCGAGTCGACGGCATTTTAATTTTCTTCTTTGCCCTTTGAACACTGATCAATTTTAAAATGCGGGAATCAAAATGGACAATGCCATAGAATAAAACGAAAAAGTCATCCATTATTAAGTACAATATATTGATGGAAAATTGACAAGTGAAATAGCCGCCAAACGGTATTGAACAGTTTATGTCCGCATTACCCAATATTCGTCACTATACCAAGTTCGAAAAACTTGCCTGTAATACGACATGTACATGTCTAGGGAATAGTGGCCAAAGAAAAGAGAGGAAAATAAACAGCATTTCCATGGCCTTCAATGGCATAGTGGTAGCTTGTTTGTACTTGGGCGAGGCTGTACACATCATGCGATCGGTGACCTGCCGTAACTCAACACAAGTATTACCTACAGAGGCGACTGTAGAGGTTATTCGGATACATTCATTGAATTGTATGTATGCGAATAATCGTTAAAAAATATATATATATATACAGTATATATATATATATATAATTGCAAGGGCTTTCACGGCCGGAGTTACGTGATGAAGCAGTAGAATGAGAATCCAGGATAAATATTCGTAAATGTTAGTGCACATGCCCTAACTCAAACAGTTGCTGCCGAGCCTACGAGTTACAATCTGAAAAGTCTACGCAGTTCCACTGAAGATGTCAACCTGAGATGTTGACGGAACGTTTGGAAGTACGCTTTCAGAACGACCACGGCCTATCATCCTAGATTCTGCTTCATCAGATTATTTAATTTATTATTATTATTACAAGAGATAACTATTTTAAAAAAGAATACCAAATGGATGATAAAGGGAAGTACAATACAAGAAACCCAAAAAAGCTTAAGTTTGAGATAACATATAACAAATACGGAGAGAGATTAAACAAAGTACTTATACCAAAGATATTTAATGAACTTCCTCCACAAATGAAAAAATTGGAAAGCAAAAATTTAAACAGATGGGTGAGTTAAAAGCGGGTATAAAAAGATGACTGGTCAATGGGAGTTAATAATAATAAAAACTGACATTAAAATAACAAGTAAAAATAAAATAAAAATAAAAATAAAATAAAATAAACATTATAAATAAATAACAAAAATAAATGATTAAGCCTTGCTTAGCAGCACTGTATGAGTGTTTTGTCCCAAATGAGCGCTAGCTTGGGGATGCGGGATGGTATTATTATGTATTGTATTTTTGTAATATATGCTCCTTGTCCAGGGAATACTGGACAAGGAAAAGAAAGAAAGAAAGATTATTATTATTAGTAGTAGTAGTACCTAAAAAAAATTACATGATTATGCCTTATTTTAGCAGCACTCTATAAGTCCTTTCTCCCAATCAAGCGCAAGCTTGTTGATGCGGATGTAATTGCATTGTAATTGTATTGGTAAACGTATTATTATGTATTGTATTGGTTAATATAAACGTATGCTCCTGTCCAGAGAATACTGGGCGAGGAAAAGAGAGAAAAATTATTACTCATTAAAATTACTTTTTCTACATTCTACCCATCTGGTTTTCCCTTTACAACTGTCACAAGCATCCAACTCCTCTGACCCAGTTCTCATGACTGTACAATTCAACAACGTGCAATAATGTCCAATTTATCCTAAATATCCTCCCAAGATGATCTTTACTGCGTTCTCTCAAAGGTACCTTAGCCCCTTTCCCCGTCCACAACCTCCACCTAAAACTCAAAACGAACCCACTACGCAAACACAATAAACCTCAAAATTGCTCCAGGCAGCAAAAACCGTAATAGAAATAAGAGATAGAGAACCTCCAGACACAAGGAAATCCACCGACCGTTCATCCGGCTAAGGTTTCATGTAAACAAAAACAGAAACTTCTGCAGCGTAGGAATATACAGTATATATACATAACAGGATATCATGCAGAACAATGAGGTGATAAAAGACTACACAGAAGCCTTTCATTTCCTGCAGCAACTCGCTGCTGGAACCTACAGCTAAAAATTCCTCCCGTAAAAGTTAAAATATGATATAACTTTTCGCTAGTACACCCCCTCTTCTGCCCCCCCCCACACCCCTCAATTGGCCACGTGTGTCTTTTCAGCTCTACCGCATCCCCCGTCTCCCCCCACCCCCTCTAGGTTTAACCGCCCTTTAGGGTAATGAGTATATACGTAAGAGATGAAAATTTCTTGCGGTGTTGGTAGTAGGGGGGTGGGGGGGCGTTATGCAAAATAATATGCGAGTCTGGTTTTCCAGTTTTCGCTCGTAAATAAAATTGCCATCTACTAATTTAATAATTTCCACTTCAATTGTAATTTTATAACGTAATTTTACGTTGTTTCTGCGTAACATCTTAAGGGCATGCTGATATTGGCCGTGTGGAGAGGGTGGGTTGAATGTTTTCGTTGTAGTAATATTTTTCGATTAAGTTTTTGTGAAACTGGGGATAATGTAAAATTATTGATAAAAAGGGTATATTGCTGGAATGGAAGTTTTGTGAAGATATTTTGGGGAAGCAAGAACTGAGTGAGCGACTCTTGTTTTGATGCTAGGTCCGAAATAGTTTCATAACGTAATGAATGTGCACTGATAGCCTGTCATTTGACGGTGGTGTATCCCTGTATGCACAACGGATCCTTCCAGAGAGTCCTGTATGCTGTACCCCAAAATCGCGTTCCCATATTTTTCTTCGGCTTACGCCCTTATTTTGGCGCGACTCACAATAATAGACTGCGCAACAATCATTCCATGGCCATCTTTCTAGGGCGGTAAATCAACGATTGATTGTTCAATTATATACTTACTTACTAACTAAACCAAGAACCATTGAAAAAAGTTTTGTATACTATTTTCCAACGTCGCGTTCCCATATTATCCTCCTGACTGTCGCTTACGCCCTTATGTTGGCACGACTCACAACAATGGACTGTGGATCAATCATCCCTTGGCAATCATTCTATGGTGTTAAATCTACACTACAAATAATTATTCCAAAATGACCTATATTCTACTTCCCGAAGTCGCGTTCACATATTTCCCCCATGGCAGTCTTGAACCCTCCTATTTTGGCGTGACTCACAACAATGGACTGCTGATCAATCATGGCGATCTTTCTAGGGCGGTACATCGACGATGCAACAAAACATTCCAAAAAAGTCCTGTATGCTATTTGACAAAATTCCCATGTTTTTCTTCTGCCAGTCGCTTACATAGTTATTTTGGCGCGACGCACAACAATCACACATCAATCACCCCCAGACCCCATTTACAATTTAAATTTCCCGCCAACACATCACCTTGAATTTCCGCAACAAAAAGCAACAACCATTCAACAACACCAGCCCTGCACAACAGCAAAACCATACAGAAAACTTACAAGAATATAAAAAACAATACAATACCCGCTGAATACAATAGCCAGAACGGAACTCAGACAATAATAATTTTACAAAACATTTCTCAGATTAACAATGTAAGAAATTTCGAGCTCAAGACAGAAACAGGATGTAAGGGAAGTCGGGGAAGCTATGGCTTGACGATGTTATCATTGCTGTACTGGATATCTGGACAATAAATTTAGAAGGTATCGCTGCTACCCGACTTCCCCCCTACTTTTTTGACTTTCCCCCCTCCCACTACTTTGTTCGCCCCCTCTTTAATCCCCTCCAGACATAGGATATCACGCTGCTGCACTGCTTGCCAGCGGTCAAATAGATTTATATGCTACTTTACGGGCTTTCAGACCCGTTTTTATTTAGAAAGCAGCAATATAACTGTTGAAAATGATTACTTTGGCAAGAGTTAAGGCTTTAAAGCAGCCATCCCCAAACAAGCTCCTTTTGATGAGGCCCTTGGCCTTCCGGACAAAAAATTAAACATTCTGCTAGTAGCCTGCTCCGAGGGGAAACCTAATATTGGGGTAATTTCATTTCATTAATATAATTTCATTAAATTCAAATATACAGTACCTTGTCAACTTTCATGCTTTCCAAATTTTTTACACCTGCGGCCCGCGGTAAAGTACCTGGCCCTCGGAGGAAAAAAGTTTGGGGACCGCAGCCTTAAAGGTTCTAACGATGTTATCAACGATGTACTGGATATCTGGACAATAAATTTAGAAGGTATCCGCCTTCTCTTGGGGTATCAGGCTACTGCATTGCTTTCCAAAGGTCAAATAGATTTATTTGCTACTGTACGACCCATTTTCATCTAGATGGTGACATCGGAAGATCTCCCTATGTCGGCACCAATGACTGTGGGTCAGATAAACATACCTTGATGGAAAAATATTTAGGTTATCTTTACACATAGCAATTACTAACAATTTTTCTTGGAAAAGATAGTGTAGATAAAATGGGAATACATTTATTGTAATTAACGAAGAAAATCCAAAGACTGAGACCACGCCTAAGATTGTATGGAAATTAGTAAAAATTATAATGGGAGTGAAAAATGAAAGAATGTGCCAGTTAGATAAGATTTAATAAATTATAGGTTATAAACAGTCTCAACGCCAGTTTTGATTAGTGAAGTTCAATTTTATTAACGTAATAATAACGTAATTTATCCGTTTGCAGAACCTTCTCAAGCCTTGGACTCGAATCAAAGACCTTTCGGGTGAAACTCCTTATTGTCGATTTACGTATTCGTCATTTCAAGCTCTAAAAAAAAAAAAAAAAAAAAAAATACCCGTTGCCCGCTTCTTACTTCTAGCGGCTCACTGAGAATCGTCCAATATCAACCACCCCATGGATTTTTTCAGAAATAATTTGTATTATCCTCATTAATTTTTGGCAAATCGTCGCTGTGAAATCAAACCGGCATAAGTGCAAAAAAATGAGTTTTTAAGTTTATGGTATCAAAAAATTCCTAATTTGTTTGTCTACTTTTACGTCATACCGGCATATCGTATAGTTGAACGAAAATCCATCAGATGGCGTCGGACCCGTTTGCATTTACGCGGGAATTGCCATTTTGCCGGCAACTTAAAAGCGCTCTGGTGAAAAATTTGCATTTTGCAGATATGCCGGTTTGATTTCACAGCGATGAAATGGCAAACTGGTACAAGCCCTCGAAGTCAACCTACACCGGCTATAAGCGACAATGAACAAACTGACCATTACCACAATGTAATTTTGATTGATTGATTGAATAATATCTAACATAATATGCGAGTACCAACTACATCCACAGTTATTGTTCAAAAATCAAACAGATTTACAACTAAAAACTGCTAACAATCACTTTTTGAACATTTTTTTTTTAAATTAACAGACTTAACAAACTTTGCACAACGTAAAATAAAAGTTAAAATCGATCAAAGAAATAAAACAAACAAAAAACTAAAACCATTCAGGGATGGGAACAAAGGGGGCTGGGTAATAAAAGCAAATTGAAAAGGGGCCGACAAAAAGATCATTAATTAATACGTATAGTCACAATTGCTGACAGATTGACTGCATTACAAGAGCCTAATGAACTTGGGGGGGGGGGGGGGTAGAGGTGGGAGACAACTTTTCGGATTGCAAAGGTAGCAGGTTCGAACCCGTCTGTAATGTAAATCTTTCTTCCAGCAAGATATTTATAATACAGTGTAAGCTGTTCACGGTACGACCGATATGATGAAGAGGCCACCAGTAAACATATAAATACAGCCATTTCTTTTTTCATTTTTCCGACTGCAGAACGAGGATAATTTTTTTCAAAATTAATAGGTCATCCGTTGATTACAAAATATTATAAAATCCCTGCGAAAACGAGTTATTTGCGGCCACTCCCCACGTCTCCTATGACCGGCTATTGAAAAAACGCAGCAGGTGGCCCTCAGGACTCAAAAAATGTCCCATCTCTCTTACATAGAATTTCAGGGAAAATAGACACAAAGTACAATGAGCCGCGTTTTTCCGCTACCGGTGATGGCACACTCACTATCCGTCATTTTAAAAATGTTAAGCATCTATAAAAATTCGTAAACTAAAATAGGTTAGCTGGTGGAGTAGCCCTTCGGGGCTAAAGCTCGCCTAATCTAAAGACGTTTTTCATTTCATTTCGAACCAAGTCCGACGGAAAAAAATTTCCTTTCATACAGAATCTCGAACATTGTCCTTCCGGCCCGTAGCCTAGTTCTCTACCGACTAGACTGCGCCAAATGGTTCCCGCTGATGACTACAAGCTCAAAGACCAGTGTCAATAACTTCCACATCTATAAGATAAGGTATCAGGAAAAAGATCCGTAATGGGATTCTACTGCGCGAAGAAGGTGCCGTAATTTGAAAAGAAACGGTCAAAGAGATAGCAGAGCGCAAACTTGAGCTCAAAAGGGAAATAAATCGATGAGGCAGAGGAACAAAGGACGATATTACCCGTCTAGATTCCCCCTCCCTCCTGATTCCCCCTAAAGCCCCCCTACGCGAAACTTTCAACTTTGATTCCATTCTAAAGTTCGTAACGTCGTATAGCCCATTAGAAAGGAGAGTTCAATACGGGTGGCAACGATTGGCGACAATGAACTGCTTTGCGGCGGAGTAACAGCTGTGAATTTTGATTGCATTGCCAGTTTGGGTACGTAGTAGTTCAGTTGCAGAGAGTAGGACTATGATTCGAAAAGCGGGGTTCAAATCCTGTTAAAAGGGCAAATTTTTCGAAAGCCCCAGATTCAAATCCTACTTCGGACTCACTAAAAGGAAGCCATGTATGTATGGTAGAGTATCAAATGTACTTAGTCGTGATGATGTTATTTCTAACGCCTGCTTTCAGCATTTCTGCTTTAAGCAACCCTGTCAGCCTGGCGGGGAGAGTGAGTCTGTTTGCTAAGTTGAGGCACCCTAAGGGCAGACTCTTTCACCTCGGGGAACGGGGAGTTGACTGACAGGGTGGACCTCCTGATTATAGTGGATTCCGAACCACTTGGGGAGCATAGTAAAGTCACACGATTAAATCGGAGGTGACCAGGACTCGACACGCACGTAGACTGCCTAAGCGCGATATCATGTCCCATCATGTTCCCCTGCCAACGCTGTGCTCACAGGCCTGGCGGGGGGAGTGAGTCTGTTTGCTAACTTGAGGCACCCTAAGGGCAGACTCTTTCACCTCGGGGAAACGGGAGTTGACTGACAGGGTGGACCTCCTGATTATAGTGGATTCCGAACCACTTGGGGAACATGGTAAAGTCACACGATCGGAGGTGACCAGGACTCGACACGCACGTAGACTGACTGGTATAGTTTCAGCGCGTTATCATGTCCCACCATGTTCCCCTGTCAACGCTGTGCACACTACCACGTTTGCCGTAGTTTGAAACATGCTCTGCTCTAATGGATTCAACATGGTAAGGCCGTTGGCATTGTCATGATGATTGTACTAGGGAGTTGTTAATTATGCACTAGTTTCCCATTTCTTCTTCTTCTTCTTCTTCTTGATGTCAGGACATGTGGTAGTGGTACAGACTCCGACTTTCACCCAAAAGGTTGTTGGCTCAAGTTCTACACTTGCTACATTTTCTGGCCATGCTTCGGAGGGCATGAAAAACAGGCGGTATTATGAGCTTTGGCCTGCTCGACAACACTCCTCAGTTTTGTACGACGCTCCACCATCTACGGACTCTTAACTCGCAACGGTCAGTTTCTAACTCATCCTTCCAGCGTTTTCGAGAACGTCCTGCCAGTTTTAATTGAACTTGTTATATTTACCAGAGTTAATAAAACCCAAACAAGGGTTATGAAATTACATTATAATGAAGTAGACTTCAAACGGATTAGAAAAACAATATACAAATTCAGGCGACTAAGAAATATAATTGACAAGGAAGGAATCAGACAGGTGTACTATGCAAATAGTACAAATAATTTTACAGCACGGTATCCTAGCTTGGGGAGGTGCAGCTGATAGCCACTTAAGGACAATAATAGTAGGTCTTAGAGCAGTGCTAAAAGTTGCTATGGGTAATCATCGCCTTCATCCATCTGAAACTCTATTCAATGACCTACAAGTACCTATATATGAAACTATCTACATTACACAGCTCTTACTATATACTAGATACACACACACAACACTCCTGAAGACTACATGCAACACTCACAAGGAACCAGATTGACTGAACAGAGCTGCCTCAGAACCCCAGCTTTTAGAACTACCTTGTTTCAGCATTCACACTCTTTTCTCTCAGTAAAAGCTTACAATTTACTCGCTCTATCAGTTAAATCAGCATTAAATCTAACTATTTACAAATCTAAAATTAAAAAACAACTTAGCCAATACCCTGAAATATACAAAAACCGTCTTTTATAGTGCTAACAGCCACCCAGAATGTCAGCATGTTTTTTCTTGCATTGCATGTTTAGTTATTGTAACTAATAATTATTATTATTCGCTTATTCTAGTTTTTTAGTTTTTAGTGATTAGTTTCAAGTTTTAGCTATTAGTTACAGTAAA
Organism: Psococerastis gibbosa; assembly: GCA_963971405.1. Lineage (NCBI taxonomy): Eukaryota > Metazoa > Arthropoda > Insecta > Psocodea > Psocidae > Psococerastis > Psococerastis gibbosa. The sequence continues at coordinate 47,388,552 of OZ020486.1, read as the reverse complement.
AGGGGGCCCAGCACAGGCTTGTCCTAAAGGGTCCCCCCCCCCCTGATATTGCACTCCTTGTAAAATTGTAAAACTATAACTTGAAGGAAATAAACTTTACTTTACTTTAAATTAATAGCTGCTATTGGACTAATTACCATTTGGGTGCAAACTATCAACTACATTAGGTGTAAATTCAAAAATTATTTATGGCGGGAAAGAAAGCCAACCAATCAACAATCAGAGTGAGGATTCTCTAATAGGTAATCATGGGCGCTACAATGTGAAATTGACCCCCAATCACAGCACGCAATTCTATAGGAAAGTGTCCATTATTTTAAATCATTTGAACTCCGGTGTTGAAACATACCTGCTTGTTTATAAACGAAACAGAAGACATGCGATTGTTTTGTTTCACGTTGGTGCTAGGCCTGCTACAGAAGAAAATTGCGGCTGACAGGCATTGTGCACCCATTTTGTTGACACATCACATTGGGCATTGACAACTTACCTGTAAGAAAAATCACATAAATTACGGTACCAATTATATGGTTTAAACATATAAAAAAAAACGCCGAGGCTGTGAATTGCATATTATTGGGATCACATCCCAATCATTCCTACTACTAGTACGACCATTGCCACCTAATCAACTGTTGAAAAACAGCGGCTCAACCATGTTAGCAAAGACAACCATGCCCTTCAATGGCAAGTCAATCTGATCGACCTGGTCGATGTAGGCAGCCCCAAGACAGTCTAACGACGGGGCTAGACAGCAGTGGCCAACCACTTAGGCGGGGTTTCCACCGACCTCTCATTGCTGAATGCAAATGACATTGACGTGGTAGCAGATATCATTAATAAGTCTTGAATGTCTGCTACCACGTCAATGTCATTTGCATTCTGCAATGGGAGGTCGGTGGAAACCCCACCTTATTTCTCGGGGCATGTGCCCTAGATCAGGCATTCTCAAACAGTGGGCCTCTTCCGTCCAGGGGAGCCATGGGTGAGCCATGCGAAAAAATAGTTTAATGATTTTATGAAAAAATAATGCAAAACCTCAAGTTTCTACCAAGTGAATTTTTGACGAAATAAGCTATAACTTTACTTTTTTCTTCATTCCGACAATCACCTTCATATATAAGTACATGCATTCAACACCCACATACGAATATATGGGGAGACAATGCTACGTTGAAAACTGATGAGACGGGAACAGGTTGAATCCTTATTTGAAATAGTGGACTAGACTGTTAGGTGTTTATAAGAGACTAGTGGACCCGGCCACGCGATGCTCTGGCTAAGTTTCTTGTTATATTATATTGTAGTGAACTATTCAAGGGTATGAATGAGGTAGGTAGGGCACATAGTGGACCGCACGAACTTCGTACCGCCTAACAGTCAATGAATGTCGTGTCAGGGATTCCGTCAATTTTACACGTTCTCCGTTGTCTGCATTACATTTTTCATTGGGCATGTTTTTCAACCATCCCGTCCCGTGTACAGCTCCGCAGCAGGGTTTTTCAAAATCGCGATGCCTTTGTAAGTTTTTCCTGCGAATTTGTGATTATGCAACCATGTAATGCAGACAAATAATAAAATAATATTGCGACTATGAATTGAAATGTAAGCTATCCTATCTTTCAAGTTGGGTCGAATTGCACAGGGTGTGCAAATCAAATTTAAAATCGGTTCAGTAGTTTAGGAGTCCATCGCGAAGAAACACGTGACACGTAATTTTAATATATTAAGAAGATATATGTTATTTTAATATGGATGTTTAGCTTAATAGTTTGTACGTCTAATTGTATTTTTTATTTTATTTTTATTTTAGTTTTAAGGTAGAGAAAATCGTTATAGGACTAGATCTTGTTTTTTTTACATTCAATACACGTTCATCTTCATTCACATTTTTTTAGGGGGCCACCGAAAAATTTTCTTGAGATCCCCTGCCCTATGTGTTTTGGGCTATATTTTATTTTTTATTCTTTAATTTTTATGTGACTACTGTATTGTAATTGTACAGGTAGTCCTCACAGAATCCATTCTCAAACTTCCCTTTGCTCCCGCATTTCCCTTCCAACGGATTAGCTATCCGAACGACGAAAGTCATCGCAATAATTTCTCGGAATCCTACGATAAGCAATAACGTATTATATTTGGGCGAGGCGGGGCGGGTCGGGGGGGGGGGGGGTGTAATAACGCTCTATAGGATTATACCATACCGTTAATGCCGGGCAAACCATACGGCTTTCCTCCACAAAACCATTGAGCCCGCAATTATTGCAATCCTCGACATTCTATAACTGTTTTTTTTTCGACAGTCCAATCCAATTTTTAGGAGTTTGAATATTAAAAAAATGGTTTATGCTGCTCATTTTTGTTTTTGAAAGCGGAAGGTTTTCTACAGTGTTTTATTTGCTGATATCAGCAATGCTACGATGGTGATTGTAGTGATGGTTTATACGTATCTCATATCGGAATTTTTGAATTACAATAAAAATATTATGCCAATGGTACTGCATAATATTATTGAAGGCTGAATAATATAGTAATAGAATACTGTATAATGTCATATAATACAATAATATATAGTTTTACAGTGTAGTTAGTAACAACTTACTTCATTTTTATTTTTCTATATGTATTAGTGGTAACAGTGTAGAATACAATTTATTCTACATTTATTTAGGTATTTAATACCTAAGGAGTCATTTTGTTCACTTTTTAATACTTCGTCATAGTAAAAAAAATATATTTTTGTCAAGTATTAATAAAAAAATGTATCGGTTTGCCTGCATCCTGACGATTTCTTTAAAATTAATACTTAACAAAGATATTTTATTTTTTATTACCTAAGGGGTCCATAGGATTTCCCGTGTTGGGCTCGGTTGTCCTTAACAAATGCTAAATTGCACACACTAATATTTATTCGAACCGCGAAAATTTGAATTGTTTATTTTTAATATACGGTGAACACCTGTTACTATGTCAATGGAAAGCTTGTCTGAGCCTGCCCATTGGCCCTTCAAATCGGCGTGGGTTGACATCGAAGAGTGAACTTGTTTGCCAATGGCTAGACTTATTTGGAAACAATACCAATAATGTCCGAAATCAAATGAGGTGTGAGTGAGCCACACTACAAATAGGCATAGCAAATAATAATAATTATAATTTCTTTATTTTTCCGAACCTGTACACATTTTTGCCATAATCAGGGCATCTCCAAGCCTATTGGCGCGTGGGGAAACACCCAACGCCGTACCTACGGTACATTACCCTACGTATAAAAACAACAACAACATGCACAAAAAAACTATCTAGTAATGGTAGTCTAGCTGGTATTTCATAAAGTCAGGAACAAAAAATTTCCATAAAAACCCCATCAATAATAAGTCAATATATCAGTAAACTGCTGAAAGCGATGAAAAAAAAATAAAACGCGACAAAAATATTGTTATCAAAATAAACTGGTGGAAAGGGGGTACTCCCTAAAGAGCTGCAACTTCTTTTTCATATAAAACCCCCAAAACGCCAATACGCCAGCCCCGTAACAAGTCACAAAACATTGTATTGCAGCCCCGGGGCCATCTACAACTCAAAACTACGAAATAACGTGGTAATTCCAACGCTGCGCTGTTCTACATGACGCACTTGCTTATTCTCCCAAAGGCTTTTATGAGGCTTTTCAAGCTCTGAGACTTTCTGTGAAAAAAAAGATATGAAACTCCCCTTTTTGAGCAGTTGCTTATTGCTTTGGACCTTCCTCTTTGCAGTACATGTCGTCATCCTGAAGTCAGAAGCGCGTATCTGATTGTTTGTAGAAAACTAAACGTACACAGACTCGCAATTATCTCAAAATATTTTTGATGGTTCGCCCTTCTGACTTTCTTTCGGGACTTTAGGGTGACGATAAGATAATAAATACATCATTAGTTTAGTTTTCCCGCAGCTGACCAAATCTTTTGTACAGTTTTTGGTACAAAATCGATTCCTCACCCCAAAGTTCACAGGAATTTCAATATTTTAGCAATATATATTAAAAAAATTGGAAGTAGTGAGAGGTACAAACATTTTTTCTGCAATTTTTCATTCGGAGGAACCACCCCCTCCCCTCTCCCTGCATCCGCTTAAATTTTTAGACCGGAAAACAATTCGGACAATTGAAGTTCTACTGTGCTCTTAAAATAACATGCTAAATTAGGACCCAACATTCGAATTCAAGAAATGCCTGCGAAAACCACTCTCATGCCTACATTATCATAACTAAAATGAAGGGGCATTCCCGCCCCCTTCTTCAAATAACCCACCCGGTACTATACTATAAGAATGATAGACATGATTTTCGAGGAGAAGGATAATTAACTTCCAAGGGGGTTGCAAAAACAAGTCAAGAGGCGGCGAGAAAGCAAAAACAGACGGAGTCGGACCGACAAAAACCAGGGGGGGCGGGAAGGGGTAAAGAACCCCCACTTGAGGGTATATCAGGAAAAACATCCCCCCCCGAATCTACCCCTGCCCCCGGCAACCCCACCCAATTTGCATGCCACTCCTAGAAACTTGAAAAGACATTATGAGGAGCTTATTACGTCTTTCACTTTTCACCAACTCTCGTATTCAGCAACCATTTTGAATTCACAGACTAGCTCTATTGTGGGAAAGTTGAGTATTGAAATACTCGAGAGCTTTGTCGACCTATATATGAAGCTTGAGGCTGCTGGCATAATGCCTAGGAAATAATTGGATTTTTCTACACGGCATACGTTATAGAACAAGATGAAGATGAAGATGAAGTAGTAGCAGAAGAAGAAGTAGAAGAAGATGAAGAATAAGTGGAAAACGAAGAGGGAGCAGAAGTAGAAGAAGAAAAAAAAGAACAGATGAGGAAGTAGAAGACGAAGAAGAAACAAAGGTGGTAGTAGTAGTAGAAGAAGAAGACGAAGAAGATGATGATGATGATGAAGAAGAAGAAGAGAAGATAAATGGGAAAGCATATTCGGTTTCACCCGTATTTTCCTTATATTATATATATATTTATATTATTTATATATTTCTATATATATATATTTCTTTTTAAATTATTTCTAATTTCAATTTTATAATTGCAGTGTTGCCTACGTTACCATGTGAACTATGAGAACCCCCCCAACATACTTCGTTACTTTTTTTAAAGCTTGTAATTTCACATTTTCAGAGTTGCTAACGTTGCCATGCGATCTGTGAGAGCCCCGAATAGATGTTTCGTGAGTTTTTCGTAAAGTGCCAAAGTTGTATACTCGTATGTTATTGCAATATGAGATATCACTAAAGTCTGTCGGGCGCAGGAAGCAATATTTTTTCAGACTGTTTCCCACGATATCTGGCAGCTTTATGATTTCATTTCGACGCGGAATGCGAGCAAGTTTTCACATTAAACCCTCCAAACAACACAAACTTTTCACAGTCTTTTTTTAAAAAACATTCTCAACAATCCCTACTGTCCATTTTTTTAAAAATTAAATTAAATTTCACATGAATTATTTACCGTACTATTATTATCAATAACTAGGGTAACCTCCTCGAAATTGGAGAATAAAGCAGCGACTTCGATGGCAAATGGTAACGTGCTTGAACCTGTGCGAGTCCTCTATACGCCCTGCGATCGGAGACGTGTCGTAACTGAACACGGGCAAAAACCTACAGAGGCGACAGAAGAGGACAATCGCATACACTCATAAAATTGTTTGTATGTCATTAACCCTTTTATTTATTTATTTTTTGGCCATTACCATATCCATCTGGCAAAAGACTGCTGTCGGGAGCTCACTGGACAACGAGGTTGCCCAGGGACCGTCTAAAACAGCTTGCCCAGCGTCCTTTTGTCCAATACTCTCCAGGAAGCGGACCACCTCCGTCAAGATTACAAAAATTTTAAACGAGTTTGTAAATATATATGCCTATTATTATTATTGCTATATTGATCGTAGAACTACAAAAAACGCTCAAACAGAAGGGGGTTATTCTGCCAATTACTTCCCGATACAATATTAGTCAAATAACCCATACAAATAGTATATAATACACCCCACCCAAATCGGCACAGCCAATTTTTTTTCTTTTTTGCTGAATCCCGCAATGAGATAAACAAACGCGAATTTCTAATGCCAAGTCCAACTTTAAAAAGCCAAGTTGGCGTATTTTCTCTAAATTACCCAAGTTGATCCCATTACGACTCTTTTAGGATTGTTTGTGGGAAATCCGCGCGGTCTTTTTCTAATAATGAAAAAGTTGCTCAAAGTCCCCAGTGACCAAGGCACTTAATTAGGCACTGAACAACTTTCCCTATTAAGGCCCCGAGTTTTTTCTGCGGAACTGAAGTCGCTTTTTTAAGCAGTTTACAGAGATTTCAGGACGCTATTCATGTTCAGAGAAATACTTGATTGCTGTTTATGTTGTTCGGGATATTTGGATGATGTTGGGCGACGCTGCCGTGCGTGTTTATACGACGCCTGTGGTAGTTCGTAATCGTTTGACCAGTTGAACCATTTTGTATGTTATGCCAACGGGCATTTTTTTTTTCTTGGCCTGCTCGACAACACTCCTCCATTTATCTAGGTTTTGAACAGCGCCCCACCACCTACGGACTCCCAACTCGCGAAGGTCAGTTTCCAACTCATCCTTCCAGCGTTTTCGAGGACGTCCGGCCAGTCGTCTTCCTGTCATGCTTGCTTTGTACATATTTTTCGGCATGCGGTCAGACGACATTCTTACGACGTATCCCAGCCAATGCCAACGGCCATACCAAGTTGAATCCACCAGACATTGCAGCAAATGTGGTAGTATGCACAACGCGGGAGAACATGGCGGGACAAGACAACGCACTGAGACTATTAGTCAGTCTAAGTGAATTAATTGTGTGACTTCCCCAAGTGGTTAATATTCTATAATCAGGAGGTCCACCCTGTCAGTCAACTCCCCTTCTCCCTGAGGCGAAGGAGCTTGCCCTTAGGGTGCCTCAATTTAATAAACAGACTCACTCCCCCCACCGCAGACAGGGTTGCTTTAAATCAAAATCGCGCCTAAACTAAGTGTATCTGATAGAGGGCCAAAGTAGGTGGCATTGGTCGAATCGTCGTGAAAGGAGATGCGGCCAGGTTTAAAATTTCCTTCTGCTCATGGAAATTCACAACAGAAATGATGCGCACTTGATCTTGGGCCACAACTGCGGGAATTGCTGATTGTCTGAGGCTAGGTGCAAGCTTCATTTTGACATGCAATGCGAGTATTTGTCCCGAAGGTGCGCTGCTAATTCATTACTCTTCTAGCACAGCCCGTAGAAAGTCATTAATTGACAGCTACAGGGTGTTACAGTACATATGAGATAGATGCAGAATGTTCCAACGACTACACATTAATGTTCGGTACCCGCAGCCTGTGCCTGCAGCCTGATCGAGGCGATTATAATACCGGGGTTAAATACCCTAGGATTATAACTGTAAACAAACAAATTTGGAACAGCACTTTCCATTATAAAATTATCTTGTTTACATTTTTAAGACCAGGGGATTATTTAAATACCGGTATTATAATCGCCTCGATCAGGCTGCTGGAGCACCTGAAATGTCTCACCAATTAGAGGAGGGAATTTTTTTTGGAGAACCGCTATGCTATTTCTAAAACTCTCCATTCAAATTGCATTACTTCTATAAGAAATGGCATTTCTCTCCAATTCAGGAATTCTACGAAAACCACAGAGCATTATGTTAATAAACAACTCAGTTGAACGCAAATGTTTCCTTATTTAAAAATTAGAATAATCTCTTTTTCTATACTATTATTAAACTGCTGGGCGGAAGCAGAGTGCTTACTCAGCGAGCTCCGTGGAGAATAAGACTTTTGAGATTTATGCAGATATTATAACATATGGTGCCGTTGAGAATGCACTGATACGCCATATTAATAATAATAATAGTAGTCAGAATGGCGTAGAGGTAACGACTCGGACTATCATCCAGAAGGTGACTGGTTCGAGTCCCACCCGAATGCCAAAATTTTCTAGTGGTACAATTATTTATCTTCTGACTACCATGCTTCGGAGGGCATGTAAAGCCGGCGGTCCCGGCAGTCTTCCCTGACTGTCGATAGGTTTTTTTTTTTTTTTTCCCTTCGTTGGGCCTACTTGTATGAGTTCCTATAAGCGTCGACCTAGAAGGTCTTTTGCTTCCACGTTTGCCGTCTACGCCCATCTTATAACACCAGTCTTTTTGATAAATTCTAGTGTTTTTGTGATGGGATTAGATCGGATGGTTTCCTCTTCAGACCTAGGGTGGCCAAGAGTTTGGTATCGAGTTTGTCCCAGCGCTTCACATTCAAAGAGAATGTGTTCAGCTGTTTCTTCTTCAACTTCACACAGTCTGCACCTACTGTCGTTTTTCACGCCAACCCTATGCATGTGTTTGTTGAAGTGGCCGTGGCCCGTAAGCGTGCCAACCACCCTTCTAGCTTGCTCTCTATAGTCGATAGGTTAAACAGGAGGCTGTTGATGCAACCTGAAAACTCCTGTACCACGGGTAGTACCACCCCGACACGAATTTACTTTACTAATAATAATAATAATAAAAATAAAGTCTTTATTGAAAATAAGTGTAGTTACATCGAGATTAGGGCCCACGGCCCCCTCTCACACCTAACTGTACATATCAAATAAATAATAAATAAATAAAAAGACTTTTTGTTCAATTACTAAGCCAACCTAGCGGAGTTAGGGCTATAAGCCCTCTCTTACACTCAACTAGGAAGACCCGGGACCGCCTGCTTTACATGCCCTCCGAAGCATGGCCAGAAAATGTAGGTAGTGTGGGACTCGAACCAACAACCGTTCGGGTGAAAGTCAGAGTCCGCGTACCACTAGTCTACATGTCCTGACATATCAACGACAGTTTAATTGAAATAATTGTAAATATAATAAACTATTGTTATATCAGTCATGCCTTCTATTCAAGGTAACAGTCACACTAATTCAAATTCGCTACCATCCACGTTCATTTTATATTATAGTACTATATAGGCTAAAAGTAGGAGAGATGAAGCATTCTCACCCGCCAAAGACATTTTTTGACTTTCGGTTGGGTCGCCACCTCCCACATCCTCTTTGACCAATCACAGCTTTGGCCAATTTACACTTCCTCCTTTGACCTAATAGAGCATTTCGTGCATCTACAACGGGATTTGTTGTCATTTGAAAAAAGACGTGGCACTCAACACGGGTACTAACTTGCAGAGGCGACTGAAGAGGTAAATCGGATACATTCGTTAAATTATTTGTATGCGATTAAACTAAAAAAATCTGTACTAATACTATTATACTAGTAGTGTAGTGGAGGGGGAAAGTGGGGAAGCAGAGTGCTTACTCAGCGAGCTGCGTGGAGAATGAGACTTTTGAGATTTATGCAGATAATATAACATCTGGTGCTGTAGAATGCACTGATACGCCATATTATCCCCACAGAATCCGCCATATTGAATCCGATACCGATATGTTTCTCCCGCCTTTTTCTTTTATGGTTATTACGTACATTAAAATGAATTTGTGAGGGTGTTACATTTTATTGTAAAGTTGGCCAGTAAAACCGGGGTATGTAAGTGGTTTCAAGTGTTCATTTTGAAAATCCTGAATGTTTTTTTTATTTTATTTTTTAAAATAGAAACTGGGTGGAGTGTAGGCGTCAGTTTGCTTGTCACTGTCAACCCAAACCGACTACAAGTAGCAATAGACAAGCTGAAACAACTTTAATTAGGCATATTAGAGCAACTCGATATCGTAGAACGAAAAATATCGCTGGTTGCGGCAATGTTTATTGCTGGCGATACAACGTGCATGTGAATGAAAAGCAACACATATAGCCTGCTTGCAGGGACGGTTCCAGGCCAATTTTTTATCGAGAGTGTGGGCTAGACAAAACACAAGCGGAAACATAAACAATAATATTGTTTAAAAAATCAACGGGGTCCTTGAATTGGCCGAAAATCTATAAATTATAATAGAGTCTATAACGAGTATGTCAAAATAATAACAAGCTTAAAAAAAACACGGAATTGCATATTCAATTTCTAAAGCCTAATTTCCGGTTTCTAAATGTTTTTGAAGTTGTCTGAAAGGATAAGAATTCAAAGTCAAATCCGCCAATCAGCACCCCGATAAATAATACAGTAGACGAAACTAAAAAAGAAATCTCCCCCCGCTCCCAACCTTTGTGATTCAAACTAAACCACAAAAAGGCACCCGAACAAAAGGAGGAGCAAAAGGTTCTAAAGAGAAAAAAAATAGCGGAAGAGCACACACAGAGTTGAATTTAAGAGGCAGTGATAGTGTTGATGTACAAGAAGAGCGAAAAACATAAAAAAAAACCACGCAGGGGAAAAGCTTCTGGTTAGAGAAAGAAAGGGGCAAAGGGGGTGGGGGTGGGGGGCACAAGTTATGAGTGTCACTCGCATACAACCCTTGCAAAGTTTTAATGGCTTTCGGATAGGCCAAAGTTATGTTCTAAACATTTTTTTTATATTGCATTTTGTCTCTTCACTTCTTAATCTAATGTCTGCCGCCCCCTATCCCCCCCCCTACCAAAGTTTTCCGGTCTTGTTAGCCCCGTACACAAATAATAACAGGACAAAGTTTGTGTTCAGTTATATTGCTTATTTTAGCGTTTTTTTTTCTTAGTCTGAGTATAAAAGCATTTCTGAAACTCGGGAATTGATGTTTGGAATTTGTTCTGTATTGGATGAGGTTTCGCGAAGTTGGTGCTTTGATTTCAGGCTTTTATACTTGGAAGGGGACTGAGGTTAGCTATGGCAATTAGGCTTCACGTCTTGTATAACGTATACATCTACAACGTTGGTCTTGTGCATAAAGGCAGATTCTACAGCCACAGTTCTGCCGAGAGGTGCTCTCCTAAGAAAAAAATCGAGTGTAGTGGTAATACGATGTTCCGGATAGGTGTAGATCGTAGGTTAGAGTAGACGAAATGTTTGGTTTTCCTACTGCGCATCTGTGTTCTGCCATTTTTTCTTCCAGTTTGCCCAATATACAAACTCCCACAATCCTTGCAGACTCGTCTATTTTTTTTTTATTCACAGTGAGTGAAAGCATTACAAAGTTAATACGGAGACTATTATGTCAGGCATTTAGACCAATATTTCCAAAAAAGCACTGTGCTTCTTTCAAGCTGTGCAAATGCAAAAGTTCAGAAAAAAGCGGGCTAGCTACTTTCGAGCAGAATAACGACATAAATTTTTATAAAGAAGTTTCCATCTCTCTTGAACTGCCAATCGAATCAGCAACAAACCTGGGGTGCTGCTGACACTCCCACTTTTCAGTTTTATATGTGGGGAAAAGCGAAGAAGGAGGTGTAAATGAGACATGATACGACAAGTCTGTCAGCGATTTTGTATTATGTTATCGTGTTTCGCGAATAAGTAGTTCAGTACACTGACACTTTGTCAACTCTACTCCCAACATTTTGCTGAATTAGAGAGTGGGGACGGAAGGGAGGGGGGGGGGGGGAGGGTGTGTGAGTAGGTGCTTTCAAATTATCGTTTGCTAGAAAGATGATTTTAGAAGAACTGCTTCCTTTATAAATAAATAAAATGAACATATTTTCTTCTTAGATTGTAGCGTATATAAGTTCGTCAAATAAACAGTTTCAGGTAATTACGTCATTGTAGAGTCAGTGTAGAAAGCTTCCCCTACGAGATGGTCTTTAAGCAATTTTGTGAAGTTATTAGCATTTCTCTCCGCTCTCAGTTAATTTGCAGGGATTCGGTTTTTATCGTAGATTTCTTAGGATGGTTCTTTCTTCTTTCTTTCTTTCTTTTCCTTGCCCAGTATTCCCTAGACAAGGAGCATATATTTACAAAAATATACAATACAATACCATCCCGAATCCCCAAGCTAGCGCTTGTTTGGGACAACGGGCTTATACAATATACAGGTACAGTGCTGCTAAACAATTATTTTTTGTTATTTATTTATGCTGGATTTCTAAAACTTTCTATTCAAATTACATAACTTCTATAAGAAATGGCATTTCCCTCCAATTCAGGCTTCCTGCTAAATAATTATTTTTTGTTATTTATTTATAGAGTTTATTTTATTATTACTTGATATATTAATATTAGGGCTCTATATTAGACGGATATTGTCATCCGCCATATTGTATCCATTATAAGTCTGGTGTATAAGCCAAGCATTGGGTGTTTACCAATTTATTTTTAGAAATTTATCGTTGTTTTTTATTATTATTTAAAAAACTTGCTACCAATTAGGGTGTTTAAAAGTGTAAAAGTGTTTAATAAAAAAATACTAAAACGTGTATTCGTTTTTTTTTTCAATCTTTAACTTTTTTTACAATACTTACCATATAGGAAATATGGGATACAAAATGGCGGATGACAATACCCGGGTATATAGTGCCTTAATTAATGTTCTGTTTTATTTTTATTTTTGAGTTAATAATAATAATAAATAAATAGCGTTTAATATGCCAACAACTGAATAAAGGGATCCACAGCGAAGGCATTTACAACATAACAATATTTAACAATTAAATTAAAAGTAATTAAGCGTTAAGCAATTGTCAATTCATAAAACCCCGTAAACAAACTTTAAAAAGAGGTAGGCTGGAAAAGGGGTCTAGATCACCATATTCGTCGCCGTAATAATTGTTCTTAAAATTCTAGACAGTGAATGAGCCACAAAGTTCTTAATCTTGTGTTCCTCACATTGACTCTGAGATGAACGCTTTCAAGTATAGTTGGGGCATCTAGCATACTGTTTATTGAATTTTATTGTAATTAAGATGGGCTTGGACTACAACAATATTCCTTCTGAGTTTCTACTATCTAGTTTGAAACTGCATGATGTTGAGAAAATGCTGAAAATAAGTGATTTGCTGTTCTTCCATGCTCTTCTAAACAATTGATTGCGCGAGCTTGTTAGAAAACTTCCATCTTAACTTCAGCATTAAATCTACTCGTATAGGAAATAATTATCTATGTACTGTCCCACATCATTATACCAATTATGGACAAAAGTTAAATGAAGTCAACTGCCATATTGACTTCTTCAACTGCAGTCGTGACGATTTGAGGAGTCTTTTGAATGAATTGCTGTAAACCTGTTCCCCTTACTCCTACATTACTATATTTTTATATTTAAATTTAGATTTGGATTTAGTTTTTATATGCTAATTTTAATTACATGTAAAATGCAACCTGGGACCAACTTGCATTTTACCAGTGTTAATTGGTTTGACATTTTTTCCATAAAATTCTGATTTCTTCTTCTTCTTCTTCTTCCCCTTAATGCCGCGCGTGCAGCGTGGAGAGGGGGGGGGGGGGGGTGCCACCCGGACCCATTTCTTTAACTCGCCTCGGTTGGACGCTAACGCCTTGAAAATTCTGTTTTAATTAGAAAAAAATACCTATATCATTCCTTTATAGAATTACAGAAATGCAATAAATATTTAACTATACAACATTTGCCACTATCATTTTTAAAATGGCGATTGAAGAGAACACTATTTTTCTTTGTATTGAACAAATCGACATATATAAAAAAGTCACAATTACAACAAAATTAAACAAATACATTTATGTCGTAAAAAGAGACAAATAGCATATGTCCTAATTGAATGGTCGGTAGATAAAGTAATAGTAGCGGAAAATTGGAAAATAAGACGCGTTAAAAATGGTTTCGGCAGCAAAGGTGGCGGGGTGATGGATGAGCATGGTGAGCGGCGAAGGAGAAGATAAATGGTTTGTCATTGACCCCCCCCCCCCCCAAAGGAGTCAACCTCCCAGGAAGAGCAGGCACCACCCCCTCTAGACCTGACGACGGCTTACCTTTAACCCATGCGGCTCACTGATGCGCTAGGCCTTCACATATGTAGCATTAGAAACTTACGATTTAATTGACACTCAGTTTCTCTCCCCTCACCCAAACGAATCAACCTCCCTGGAAGGGCAGGCACCACCCCCTCTAGACCTGACGACGGCCACCACTGAAGTTGTCAACTACCCAGGAAGAGCAGGCCCGGCGACGGCATACCTTTAAACATACATGGTCCATATGGTTCACTGATGAGCTATCTCCTTATTCAAGCATTAAACACAAACTTAATTGGCTGATTGATTCAATTGACCCTCAGCTACCTCTGAAGTAGTCAACCACCCAGGAAGAGCAGGCAACATCCCCTATAGACCCGACAACGGCATACCTTTAAGCAGACAAGGTCCATATGGTTCACTGATGAGCTATCTCCTTATTCAAGCATGAAGGACAAACAATTTCATTGACTGATTGACATAATTGACCCTCAGCCACCACTGACGTTGTCAACCACCCAGGAACAGCAGGCACCACACCACTAGACTTGATGACGGCCAACTATCAACCTCACATGGCTCATTGATGGGCTAGTCTTACAGGCACATACTGGAAGGGAATATCATTGTTTCCTAGCAAAAGTTCACAAGAATAAATGAAAGGAACAATAATTGAAAGAGCAAAGTGAGAACAAAACCAGGCTCAAGTAAAAGGGACAAGCTACTAACGAGCTGTTGCTGCGGCAAGCGGGACAGGAAGGAAGGAAGCGGGACCAAGTCCGGGACAACAATGGACCGCCTGTTTAAAACACACCCTCCAATTGTTCTTACTCTCAAACAATTCTAGTTAAAGAGCTAGGTTCAATACATCTGTCGTTGTGATGCTGCAAGGGGTTTATTTCAGGCCTCCCTCAGGCTTAAGAGACAGTCACAGTTTTATTTTTTATTTTATTTTTAATACAATAATTTTATTGTACAGGAAATATTGATCGTAAAGCCATAAATGAGATATCGTATAGTAACTAACAAGAAATGTTTAAATGTTATGTGTTTACGAGAGATCTGTTATTAATATGTACTAAGTGTAGTTAAAAAGTTAGTTCAAGTATGTCTAATTAAATTTTTTGCTGTTTTATTTAGTTTTAGGGTAGGGTAAATTGTTATAGGTCTTCTTGAGGGGCTTTACAATTATTGTGTTTAAATTGTACACATTGATTCATTCATATTTGGATTTATAGTATGTGGCCGTCGCCAACAATAATAATTGACCACAGTTTTGGAACTCGTTCGAATCGCCATCAGCAACGTACGATAATTTTATATAATTAAGTAGAATAACGCGTCCTACAACCCCGTGGAAATCCATAACACAATTACAGGTAGCCAAAATCTTTTTGCAAAATACCATTTAGGACTACATAATCTCACCGCCATCGCAGGTGTGGGCTATCTCACCGCGTATAAATAAAGTCAGCACTCGAATAAATTCAGCAATCTAAATCGAAATCTTGGCTCCACTACCGCGCCTCTTTTTTTCCCTCCAACCTCATTGTTTTATCATCAATTAAAAATTCCCATCATTTTAGTCCTGTCACTGCTGATTCGAAATGAAAAAATCCAAAAAGCCCATCAGGACAATGGGGTTCGTTTTAGGGTCGGAATTACACAGATTGGGCTTTATCGTAAGGGCGCATTCCCGATACGGCAGATATGGCCTAGCTCTACTGTGCGGCACGGCGTCAAATAGTCAAGGACGGGCGTTGCGTTGGCTGGAGGAGGAGGAGAAGAAGCAAAAGAAGAAAAAGAAGAAGAGAAAGGAGGCTGAATACATATATTTATTCATTTATTTAAAAATTGAATGAATGAATGAATAAATGAATAATTATATTGAACACAATGCAATGCAGTACAATACTATAATAAATAACTACTCTAAAAACACTTAAAACCTAACATGAGCATAATAGTGCAGTTGCAGCCTGTAAGTGCAGCAGAACATTAAATAAATAAATAAATATATTGTATATACTATATATTTCTGTTAAATTATACAGTCAAGCAATCAAAAAGTAATCGACAAGAAAGTATAAAGTAAAATCGTCAAATATCTTCACTTGTCATATACCTATACGAGTAAGTTGACAAGAAAGATCCGGGCAGGTATGAATGAACTCACGTTCCCCCCCCCCCTACCGCTGACCCCGCGTATGGGATAAGGTACGGAAAGAGTAAAGTACGATCACATATCTCTAGCTTTCTGTTGGTTCTGTTGGTCAATCCTTGTGTCCTATGGGCCCTCGCCGTGGCCTGGGACTTTGCCAAAATCTACTACTACCAGGTCATGGCCGTAGCCAAGGGGGGGGGTTCATGGGGGTTCAACCCCCCCCCCCCCCCGAAATGAAATGGCTTCATACTAGATAGAATCGGATTTTGAGAGGAAAAATAAAAACCACTATGTAATACCCAATGAAATTTCTAAACCCCCCCGAAAAAAATCCTGGCTACGGCCTTGTACCAGGTCAATCCTTTAAGCCTTTAAGATAACATCACCGAGAAAAACCACAGTAATTTGTTTCTGATAGCCGGACGCATAATATAGCAAACGCGCTGTCAGGGCGAATTCTAAAATACAACCGATAAAGTACAACGTACTGTTTCCCATATGGAGGCTACTTTCCCCAATAAAGTTCGTTATAAATTGTCGAATCATCTTCCCTATTACGTATTACGTACGTCTACTATAGATAGGACCAAGCTGTCTCTGGGGGGTTACACTCACTCGAAGTCCTCTAGAAGTTGGTGGGAAAGGCTAGTTCCCACGATCAATGGTAAATTACCAAAAGTTGAAACCGAAAGAGGCCGCCGTGCCCGTGAATAGGAAAAAAAAAACTTGGAATGACTAACCAAAGCTCCACCAACGATCGTGAGAACCACCCCTTTCAGGAGCAACCATAAGCGGGAGTGTCCCAAATATTTGGATAAATGGAGTAATGTATATTCACACGCTACGCCCAATGGTAGATAAACCATCTACGGTAATACAGTTCTAATCGCCAAACCAAAAAACCCAGATTTCCTCCTTCCGGGAAACTCCTTAGAAAATCAGCAAAAACCCCATTCCCGAAAACCTAAAAAAAGGGGGATAATATATAGAAGTTCAGCTAGGGGGTGGGGGCTATAGGCAATTATGCGTGGGCGAAAGGCCATAAGGGGAAGCGAAAAAGAAATGGGCGTCGAAAAAAAAAGCAGGTGCCACACACAATGATATGCTAGCAATTCCCACCGTTCTCTCGGCCGTCCGAGCAGTTCGGAAGTGGCCGCCATTTGCAAGTGACAGAACCCAATTTCCTTTCGGCGTCAGCTTAATTCTCGCAGGACCGTAAGTAGGGGGAAGCGACATCACAAGTTATCGTTTTTTTTTTTTTTAAATCTTGGCTGCGATTGAGTTCTATATGGGAGAGATGTGACATTCGAGCACGTCAAATACGTTTTTTTTTTTATCCTGCGGCTATCTGGTTTGTGGAGTGAGTCTGCTTCTTAACTTGAGGCACCCTAAGGGCAGACTGCTTCACATCATGAGAAGGGTCAAGGAGAGTTGACTGATCAAGTTTGCTGCAGTTTGCAACAGGCTCTGTTCTAGTGGATTCAACATATTCAATAGGACCGCCAGACTGGCATACGTCAAGCAACTGGGCTGGGACTACACCGGGCATTCTAGATAATATTTAAATAAATAAATAAGTGACTTTTTGTTTTATTACCAAGCCAACCTAGCGGAGTTAGGGCTATAAAGCCCTGCCGCCAGCTTTACATGCCTTACGAAGCATGGCCAGAAACTGTAGCAAGTGCAGGACTTGAACCAACAACCTTACGGGTGAAAGTCGGAGTCCGTACCACTACTCTACATGTCCCGATGCAATTGACTTCCATGGCAGCGAATGACGCGAACTAAGACGTAACAGAGGTCAAAAATAAGTACCAGTCAAAATTACCTGAGACATATTTAAGCGACAACAAGAAAAGGTAAATATATGAGGTGTCAGGTTGCGGCGACATAACAGGCGAGCCAACGTTATCGAAGCTATAACTCGAATTTTATTAAAATCGAACCCTTATATTTTCCGCTGTGTTGGCGTTATGGTTATCTACATTCAACAGTATGTAACTGGAGAATTCAATATAATTCCACTCTTCCACCAACTTACTTACTTCGCGCGTCCAGGGCTTTAATGGGCTGTCCAAAATTGACGGCTTTGTCGTTTGCTTCATGCAGGTCGTCAATCGTGCAGGGACCAGTTGGCAGTAGTGGACAGTCCAGAAGGTGGGCGGTATCCTGAACAGCCCCACACTCACACCGGACATCCTCGGGAGCACGCAATTCCCACTTCGAGAGTGCGGTTCCGGGCCGGTTCCACCATGCCAATTACCTGCTGCCTAGATTGAACAAAGACTGCCAACGTAACCAGGGCCTTATGAGGAATCTGGCCGTTGACATATGCCACCCCTGGATTACGCCAAAATAGGTTGGTTTATATTTTTATTTAGTCAAATACTTACGTTATGAAAGTTTGGCTTGTCAACTGGGGGTCGAACCAACAACCCTGCGGGTAAAAGGAAGAGAGAGCCCTAACAAAATAAATAAATACGTCTAGGAAGACCCGGGACCGCTTGCTTTACATGCCCTCCGAAGCAACAACCTTTCGGGAGAAAGTCGGAGTCTGAACCACTACTCCAAATGTCCTGGCACTAATTTCTTACAAAGTACTGCGTTTAGGGAAGTCTCCTTAAAATCTGACACTTTTTAATTTTTTTAATATATTATTAATGAACTTCTTTCGTTTGCTGATTTTTTGCTGATTCAATTAACTAACTCAAAATTTCCTAAAATTCTAAAATTGATAAACAATTAGAAAGTGTCAGATTTTAGTCAGGTGCTCCCCCCGAACGCAGCTTTTCGTCTCAACGCTACAAAACAATACAAATAGCCTTAATTTAAGGTCCGCCGGCAAAACGAGGTCAATGGGCAAACCGTGGCACACATGGTGATATGAATACTGCGGGGTGGAGGGGGGGGGGGGTGTGGCTAACGAAGGGTTTCAGGGGGGTAATACGTGAGAAGGATCAAAATGGCGCGCACTGACGTAAGCTAAAATAGCCGGCAGTCCACCGCGTTGCTAACCAAACAGAAAAGGGTCGGCAGCGCCGCGCAACAACAATGCATTTCTAGAGGGGAAATTATCAAGCGAGGCTGTATTCTGCAGCACATAAGGTTTGGGGTGGGCTCGAAAATTAGTCATGTAAAAATAAGGCCGTACCCATGAATTCTGAAGTAACTTATCCACATGTTACATACCCTGCAGAGGTGAGAGAGAGAGAGAGAGAGGGGGAGATTTTGTTATAAAATAGTTGGTAAATAGGAAGGGGTGGGGGGTTTCTCATTATGAGAGCAGTTAGGTTTATATTTTACCAAAAAATTTCCATATCACTGCATATCAATCCATAGAAAGTCCCAATTGTATGTATTCGGAGTGTGACACTATACTAACTGATAAATCGAAAAAAATAAAATAAATATTGAATTTTCTGTTCTATTACTAAGCCAACCTAGCGGAGTTAGGGCTGCAAAGCCCTCTCTTACAGTCAACTAGGAAAGCCCGGGACCGCCTGCTTTACATGCCCTCCGAAGAAAATGTAGCATGTGTGGGACTCGAATCAATAACCTTTCGGGTGAAAGTTGGAGTCTGTACCGCTATTCTACAAGTCCTGAAAGCCGGTACGGGTTCACTCGAGCCGGTTCTTTAACAACATGTGAAACGAAATATTGTACGTTCTCTATTAATTCACAAAATAAAAGACAAAATAAAATAAAAAGTAAATGATAACAAAAGAGCCTCGATAACGGAGACCCTCCAAAAACCCGAGCAGAAACCGCTACAGCACAAAACTAAGTTATCTGTGTAATACTTTGTTTTTAGGAAATGTTACCCCCGGGAACGTAGTCTGGGCCAAACTAACCCACCACTCTCGCCCACCCCTAAGAACGTTTTCCATTTCAAATTCAAAGAAATAAGGCAAATCTAAACCGATAAATTCACAATATCCAATTCAGTGAGTATTCTGACGGTTGCACGTTTTTGTTGCAGGTAATGGGGGCCGGGATGGTCAATCCCACCATGTGTTGATAAACTTATGGTAATCTGGCAGATAATACAATAACGGATGGTGTTTCCATAGAGTGTAATTGTAATTTTTTGAAGGACTTTCTATGAACCCAGGTGTTGCTAAGAGACCTCCGCCAACGTCATCTTCTCAGGTGTAGAGTTCTCAACAGAAGAGATGGAACATTCTCTTCCAACTAAAAATATTTTTGCTTTCCAATTTATACGTAGTATAAGGAAAGCTTTGTGATGGTCCAAATTTTCGATTCCGAGATTTCAACGGATTTACACGTTTTGAGGTCCCAGGAACCAAAAAAGTGGTTTTTACGAAATGTCTGTCCGTCGCTCTGGCTGTTCATCGATTTCCGGGCAAACCACTCAGTCGATTTGTATAAAATTTGGCATGTCGGTTCACAAAAATCATACCTCGGGACCATTTTTTTTTATATTTTGGGCCAACTCAATGTGGGGGGGGGGGGGTTTATTCTCAAATAACTCCAAAAAACGTCTAAAAAATTATTTTCCAAAAACGGCTCCAACGATTCCTTTTAAATTCACATATATTGTAGTCGTTATCTTCTTCTTCTCCATCTACTAATTGATAAATTGGAAAGCATGATCGAGTAAACTCGGACCGGTTCTTTTAATTATTGGGGCCACTCGCCACGTCTCTCAACCCTGTCAATGATAAAACGCAGCAGGTGGTCCCGTGAATCAAAATAAATTTTTGGCGCGCTCAAATGTCCTATTTCCCCGATATAGAACTCCAGTAATGTATATTGTATGCATCCCGAACGCGTACATAGTCCTCTAAACCCCACCCAAATTTTCAAATCCAAATCCAAAGAACAAGGCACAGCAACAGAGACAAATTCACAATTTGATGCGGTACATCACGTCCAAGTGATTTCCAATTCCGTGCATGAAGTCCCGTTAGTCACACTTTTCGCTTAACTTTAGATCTGTTCGGAGACAACAAATTTTTCTGCGACAGCCTCCCTTTTTTGTCTCCAGGAATAAATCAAAATGGCTGAACGCTTCTCTATAATGTCAAAAACGTGGATTTGTAAACTTTCGCTGAGCATGAGAAAAATTTGCAAAATCTTGCGAAGCGATGTCAGTCCTGAATTCTTAAAGCTGTATGAATACAATACGATTTCGGTTAGATTTCTTACTATTCGTCTCTAGAAAAACATGGTTATGCAAAAATGTACGAACTGCAGTATTTTGTAAAACATTGCGGCTACATGGTACTGAATTATATATTATTCACTTGAACTGTAGCCTGATGATTTATTTGGTGTTTTTCTATTTATTCGTTAGACAGATAGCGTAAGGGAAGCTTTCTCTCTTTTTGACTGTCGAAATTATCGATTGCGATATAGAATAGAATAGAATATAATATCTCTGCATTGAGTCGTAATATGAAACAATAGGCGTTTAAAAACTAAGACACAATAACAATAAGTCAATAAATAAATAAATAAAGCACTTAAAATTAGCCTAGAGCAATATACCTCTAGACACATGAAAAGAACATCAGCTGTCTAGTTCCACATCATGTCCTCCACATTATAAGCATTGGTCTACGAGGTGCCTTTTTAGCTTACATCTAAAAGCTGTCATTTTTTCCACCTCTCTAATGTTCCTAGGCAGCCCTTGTAAGTATCTAGCACGGAAATACACCCTTTGGGATCCCAGGCTCCTACGAAATTCGGGTATAATGTAGTCACAATGCCTAGCTTCAATGCCAGAATCTGCGCAAGAGCACAACTTTCCTTTTCAGAGCAGCAATCGTCAAGGTACGGACTTCACCGAAGTCACCATACTCACACAAACCACAGAAAGCCATTTATTGACAGCTAAAGGGTGTTACAAATACATGACATAGAAACAGAATGTGTCATAAGTTTGATCCTGAAATATAGTCCCCACAGGCGAAGCAGGTTGCCTGTTGCACGTACCATAACAGCCTATCAAATCAAGTCAAACAAATTTTATTCCATTCTTCAAGACCATGCAGGTTAACATAAGATGTATCACTAAATACAAAATTGAATTCAAAATTTAAGAGAAATCAACCAGTCCAACTGTGTTCCCACGTGTTACCGCCGGTGATGTAGGGAAAGCGGGACGCGAAGTCCTGAGCTTCCGCCCCTATACAAATGTTAACTAAGGGATACATTAACATTGACGATTTTACTTTATACTTTCTTCTCGATTACTTGTAGTAGTAGATTGTATAATTTAACAGAAATATATATTTATTCATGTGTTTGTTTTTGTTTTATAGTTATTTATTGAACACTGCCGGCATAAGACGGCATCCAAAATATTACTCCTAGCCTAGAAAATCAGATAGATGAGATAGTTAGAGGGGCAAACTGGGGAAACAAGGATTTCTCAAGTTTGAAAGGGGAGGATTTTCTACTTTCAGCCTTATTATTTGATGTGCGGGGGGGGGGATGGGGGGGGGGGGTGGTGGTGGCGCTCTTTCAGGCTTGATCACAAAGTTAGTACGAACAAGAGACAGCGATTGCAAGGCTAAAGTTGAAAGACAAATAAGAATGTACTCTGTCACATTTTGCTCTTCAACCAATTGCTTCCGGATGTTGAGAAGGGTTAGACGCTGTGGGACAATGGTTGGGGGTTTTTAAGTCACAGAGTGAGCAGGTTGGCGGTTCAAAACTTAGGAGAGCTAGGATATTTAAATTAAAAAAAGGTACTCTGTCACATTTGGCTCTTCAACCGATTGCTTCCGGATGTTGAAATGGGTAGGTTTCTGTGAGACAGTGGTTAATTGGTTTAAAGTCACAGAGTGCAAAGGTTCAAAACTTAGTAGAGGTAGGATTTTTTTTAAAGGGTGCTCTGTCATATTCCGCACATCATCCAGTTGCTAACAGATTTGAAGCCAATAAGATACTGGAATACATAATAAATAAATATATATTTCTGTTAAACTATAATGCAATCAAGTAGTCAACAAGTAATCGACAAGCAAGTATGAAGAAAAATAGTCAAAATATCGTCAATATCAAGTAGTTGTGTCATTGTGATTGTGCTAGTGCCTAAGTGACAGTGTAGAAAGCTTTCTCAAAGATGCTCACTAAGCAATTTTTGGGAAGTTATCGTAGTAGCATTTCTCGCCGCTCTCAGTTGAATCGTGAGTTCTCTAAGGTAGGCGAGACCTTGTAGTATAGGATCCCGTCGTGGGGGTGGGGTAGATCGTGTCCTTGTAGTGCCCCCTGGACGCAGAGATTGTGTGAAGAGAAATCTCAGTTAATAGTGTGCCTGAACGATCTACACCTTCGCCAGCAGCCCATGACCATGAATCAGCAAACAAGAAACAGAGGCTCACCAAATTATGTGTTGTATCGGGCTGCAAGATAACTGATACCGGAAGCCTAAAGCTATTGCGTAATTTAAAAAAAAAAAAAAAAAAAAGGATCCGGTCGCTCACTGTGTCTGTCCAGCTGTGGAGCAATGGCTACAGCATTGGGTTTCAAATTGTTGGGTTAGTCAGATTAGTGTTTCGAATCACGGAAAGGATTGGGGGGTGCACTGGAGTGGGGGCCCAATCGGCTCCCAGTGTTGTTATTGGGGCTGCTGCCCATAACCGTCTATATTTTTTAATAATATACAACCAGACCGCTTCTAACATCCAATCTGTGTGGTTTCTTTTCCCGAACATCGAGAGTGCAAGCCTTCCCCGTATTGCAACGTATCAAATACCGAAAAGGAGGGGCTTAAGGGGAATAGGTAGCGATTAGTACGTATATTGTACAACGAAAGTAAAATAGCAAAAGAACCTTTCAGCATGAACGGGGCTTTAGCCTACTTTCAAAAGTCACGAATCCCAGCAGTAATTCACGTTGGGGAGGCAGGCTGAGAAAGGTTTTGCGCCGAGGGATGCAGGGGGGGGGGGGATGCACACACACACACACACCGCCCGTTCTTCATCTGCACCTGCCGCTGATTTATCACTTCGCATTAGTTTCCAAAATAAAATAAAAAAAACTTTTCAGCAGCCTCTAAACTTAGTACGACTTAAAAAAATTTGTGCATATTTCACGTGAAAAGGGATTTCACGGGGATTATTGGAATCAAAGATATTGACGCAGGTGCCGCATTGGCTCTAAATGGATGGGCATTTGGAATGACATTTTTTTAGTGTACAAGTTTCGAATAGGACCTAAACCGAACTGGCCTATGAACTGAATCGGACGAATGCACGCGCTCTGCACATTCGGACGCATGGACGCATATCTGATATGAAATGAAATGAAAGAGATCTCTCCAGGATATAATCATAATTCTTCTTTCTTTCTTTCTTTTCCTTGTCCAGTATTCCCTGGACAAGGAGCATATATTACAAAAATACAATACATAATAATACCATCCCGCATCCCCAAGCTAGCGCTTATTTGGGACAAAAGACTCATACAGTGCTGCTAAACAAGGCTTAATCATTTATTTTTGTTATTTATTTATAATGTTTATTTTATTTTATTTTTATTTTAACTTGTTATTTGAATGTCAGTTTTTATTATTATTAACTCCCATTGACCAGCCATCTTTTTATACCCGCTTTTAACTCACCCATCTGTTTAAATTTTTTCATTTGTGGAGGAAGTTCATTAAATATCTTTGGTATAAGTACTTTGTTTAATCTCTCTCCGTATTTGTTATATGTTATCTCAAACTTAAGCTTTTTTGGGTTTCTTGTATTGTACTTCCCTTTATCATCTATTTGGTATTCTTTTTTAAAATAGTTATCTCTTATTAATTTATACTTGAATAGTTTCGTTATTGGCAGAATGTTAGCATGTTTGAATTTTTCTTCGTATTGTTTGTATTTCTTGTTGATTTTATTTGATAACATGTTTTTTATTGTACGCTTTTGTATCATTTCTAGTTTGTAGGTGTATGGGTTTCTATCTTTGAAGTATACTGTTATACCGTAGCTTACTATGGATAATAATAATAATAATAGCAAGGACTTTTTATTGTTTCTATTACTAAGCCAACCTAGCGGAGTTAGGGCTATAAAGCCCTCTCTTACACTCAACTAGGAAGGCCCGGGACCGCCTGCTTTACATGCCCTCCGAAGCATGGCCAGAAAATGTAGCCAGTATGGGACTCGAACCAACAACCTTTCGGGTGAAAGTCAGAGTCCGTACCACTACGCTACATGCGCAACATGCGTCTCTATATCCACATTTCAAATGCACTGATTCTGTTCTCCATAGCTTGGGTTAAAGTCCATCACTCCATACCATATAGAACGACCACAGCCACAGTCACTTTTCGGATGTTCTAAATTTGTAAATTGTCGCGATGTGATTTTGGGAAACGTCCATTCCCGCCAATAATATAAACTCTAGTTTACCTATCCGATCTATCACCTAGGGGCGAAATATACGTTGTAAACCAGAACCCGTCAACTTAGGCTAAAATGTAAGTTATAGTCTGGGTTTCG
Organism: Psococerastis gibbosa; assembly: GCA_963971405.1. NCBI lineage: Eukaryota > Metazoa > Arthropoda > Insecta > Psocodea > Psocidae > Psococerastis > Psococerastis gibbosa. The sequence goes on along the minus strand of OZ020486.1, from coordinate 47,363,076 downwards.
TGGCCAACCAAGTTTGGGGCCGACGAGCCCCTTTTACGCCACGGGCCATATATTAAGCTGACGTCAGCGGTGGAAAGTTTGATCAGAAACAAGGCCTTAGGCGGCAGATAACGGGCTGTTCCTTCTCTCCGTGATTAATGTTGTACTCTGGACGTCCTGACCACTGTCCCTTTTGGAGTAACATGGCTCCTCTACTGTGAGGGAACCGACGTTTTTCCGGTTCCCGGGCTGAATTCAAGTCATAACCACAACAATACGTAAAATAAATAATGGAGAAGAAGGGCCACAATAGCCTAGCCCCATAACACGTGGTGATATCGTACTACTATCATACTACGAATACCTTCGCAAGCCCATGCTACCAATGAGGAGGTTCTAACCAGATTAAGCCAAAGCAAAACTCTGGTTGCATTCATATGAAGAAGAAGAGCTCGCTGGATAGGAGATTCGCTACTGCATGAGAACTTCGTCAGCTACAAGTAACAATTGAAGGCGTCCTGGGTGCCCGAGAAAAGAATATTTGCTGCAAGTGATGGAGGATGTAGGGACCTATACATACGTGGAGCTGAAGAGGGCGTGCCAGGATCGAGGGGAGTGGAGGCATCGATGTCACATGTTACTGCCAACCAGCCAGCCGGCTTTAACTTGAAGAAGAAGAAGAAGAAGAAGAAGCCCCCAGGACATTACTAAGATAAAAAGCGATAACAGATAGTAAAATACAGATGGAGGTTAATTCCTTATAAAACCATTCCAAAAATGACAATTTCGCAAAAATAAGCAATTTTCGAGAAAGCCCCGTAAATGCCCTTTATGTACAGATAATGAATATCGTTTGGAAAACACGATGCTGAACAAACTGGGCGCCCGCGGGCCCTCGCGAAATGAAATGGCAAGAAAACTCGCAAGATTTCCCGGGAATGTGCAACAGCAATTTTCATGAAATTGGTTTTCTCTTTTACGTAAAACGTGACATTTTCCGATTTTAACGTTTTAAAAGTAGCCCACAAGAATTACGCAAATACGCACTTTCGGAGCCAGCGCCATTTTGAATTCTACGGAATCCAGGTATTTTGTATTGCTTTTCGAGTTCATCTACTGTATTTTTTCAGTTTAGTGGGTTTTTGCACGTCGTAATTGAAGAATTGTTTTCCCATTCATCTGAATACCTAAAAATAAATATTAGCTTCAAGGTAGAAGTAAGAGGATGTAATGAGTAGTTGAATTGAAACCGACTTTATTGCAAAAAAACACAACAAAAGACGAACAATAAGGCTATAAAGTCTTCATTTCATGTTAACCTTAAAAAAAATTGTATTAATTATAAATAGATGCTTAAAATTAAATAGAGAAGAAACAAGAGGGGAAGAGAAAAAAAAGGATAGGGGTGATGCATTGTCGTCACCATTATGAGACCGGAGAGAGTCTCAAGCGTTATCCAAGATATATTGTTTAATAATTTTCTTAAAGCTACTGAGTGAACTAGCTGCCCAAAGTAATGAGCATTTGCAGTTTTTGATACTCATAACCTTAGCCTTAGGCGCCCATTCACCGACCGGCTAGGGCTATTTACAAAAACGGTGACGTGGTAGCAGACATTCAAGACTTAGGTGGCGTTTCCACCGACCTCGCATTGCAGAATGCAAATGACATTGACGGAAATTAGAATTTTTCTTTTTATAGAAATCTATTAAAATGTTTGTACTTAACATATCCCATGACGCCATTTTTAATTTTAGTTTGTTTGTGATTTTACTGTATGATCATTGATCAATTTTAACTATGGCATAGAGGAAAATAAACATTTCGGTCAATTCTGCAATGCGAGGTCGGTGGAAACCCCGCCTAAATCTTGAATGTCTGCTACCACGTCACTGTTTTTGTAAATAGCCCTAGCCGGTCGGTGGAATGGGCGCCTTAGCTAAGGAAGGGTGCTTAATGAACCAGCAGTTAGATAATCCCTGATATTGGCGGGGAACATCAATCTTAATAAAATATGAAAAATATAGGACGTACCACGAACGCGCCTTTAGCCTCGGCTCAAATCACGTAGTAACTTTAAACTAAGTAAGCTGCCTTACATTTTCCATTCCACGAAGTCCCCTGATTAAAAATCAGTTCCAGTTCCTTCACAGAGTAAACCTTTCTTCGGAAGTTGCCACTCAAGAGAGTAAGGGTATCTTGTTAACTAACACAAGCACTAGAGAAAGGGGGGGGGGGCGGGAGTGGGGCGCAGGGGGCAAATTGTAAAGAACGGCAGCTCATCAGGGGTGTTTGCCAGCGATGGACAGAATACCAATGCAGGGTTTACACCCCCATTAGAGCCCCCCCTGCCCCCGCCTATTGAGTAAACAACCATCCCCTCCCCCCAATTTATGTAAGGTGTGAAAGAATTTCTGGGGATATCACTATTTCTCGAGCTTTATTCTCTTCATATAGATCTCCCTTACAGGTGACAGCCCAGTATACTGTTACCAAAGTGTTAACATCATTATTTTTGTAAGTTTTTTGTCGGACTTCAAAAGTACATACTTAATTACATGCCACCCTTGGTATTTCTGTAAGGCTACCAGATTCTTGAAACTTCACAGCCGGACATGAGTCAAAATTTTTATTGGACTAAGATTCCTGTAGAAAACTGGTCATACTGTACATCACATCATGGCCGTGCCCAGGGGGGTGGTCCATGGGGTCTGGACCCCCCCCCCCATTTTTGTATGTAAACCTGTATGATTTGAAGAATTTATCCATTAAATTAATTAATAAATTACGTAATCAAAACCTGGGCACGGCCTTGCATCACATAACAATACATAAATATTACACTTTCTCGTTTCTCAACGTTTAATGGACCATAAGTACAGTAAGTAGTAACCTACTGATAATGTTTTTAAAATTAACTTTTAAAAGCAGTTATGGCTCAATTTCAAATAAAATAAGTTTTTGGCATCTTCAAAGGCCCTCAAATGAAACAATTTCTCCACTTTTATGAAAAGACGGACATTTTCGGGATTTTCAAAAATTTCACGGGACTCCGGGCAGGGCACCTGGAAAGCGAAACTGTCCGTGCTGAATCCGGACATCTGGTAACCTTATATTTCTGCCGCGCTGACCAAATAAAATAAATTTGGAAATGACTGAAACCGAAGCGTCAAAGTGACCATTCTAGTAACTTGTGACATAAAAACAACAAATTAATTTCGTAAAAGTTGCCACAAAACCCGAGAAATATGTCATCCTCCTATGCTGTGTATACGAGTTTTCTCAGACCAATTATCTCGATTCTCAGGCCGCGTATAGACGTAGAGTAGGTTTGTTTGAAAGCCGCCATAATTGCATAATTAAGTCGTTTAAGGAGGTGATGAAAGGCGTAGGCAGATAATAGGGTGGTGGCAAATTTTACTACAGGTTACCCTCCAATTATACCCGCGCTCTCCAACTTTGAAGGAAATAGAGTTAACTTATCAGCCCGCCATGTAATTGTGTTAGCCATGTAAGACAGGCAGGAGAAGGGTGAAAGGGGGGGGGGGGGAGGGAATGTTACAGTTCATGGACGAATGGAGCTTATTCACTGAATTGCAATCCAATTGAGACACGCCATAGAAATAAAGCTCTCAATCCGTCATGTAATATTAATTAATTATAATTCGTTAGGTGGGCTGTAAGGCCCCAAATTACTGTATTAGTCATGTAAGACAGGCAGGAGAGATGGAGGGGGACGTTACAGTCCATGGGCAAATGGAGCTTATTCACGAAATTTCAATCCACTTGAGACACGCCAATGAAATAAAGCTATCAATCCGTCACATAATATTAATTAATTATAATTTGTGAGTGGGTTGTAAGACCCCAAATTAATAGAGGCAAAATTGTCTTTCTTCCTGTTACAGTATTAGCCATGTTAGACAGGCAAAAGAGAGGTGGAGGGAGAATGTTACAGTTCATGGACGAATGGAGCTAATTCATATAGACTGTTCAATCCACCGAGAAAGGTCAAAGAAATGGAGTAAACTGACGGAGAGGTGTTATGGTCTATTTGAAAATGCAAAACAACTTAATAAATAAATAAATAAATAAATATTATATTAAACATAATACACAATATAAATATAACACTATAATACGCTTATCCTAATCACATTGCTTCTCTCTCTCTCAACTCAATCGTCTCGGTCTGGGATTTTCCCTCTTTTATCTCATTTATCATATTTTATTTTTTATTATTTTTCAGGAGCCTACCCATAGGTAGTCTAGGACCTGTAACTAGCGCTCTGATTGGCTAATAATGACGCACAATTGAGACAGCCGTTCATACATACACTGTTACGAACGTTTATTACCTTAAGAACTAGCTGTCAAGAGTGAATCAACATTACGCAATTGAGGACAATTGACAGAGGCACTGAAAATTACAGCTTTTAACTAAACGAAATCCCAGATACGTCCCATCCAGCAGGAAGGGCAGTAGCCGGGAAAATAAAATAATGGGGAGCAATGTTAAAGGCTGGGATTTACGAGTAACAAGGCCACTCCACTCTGTTGTAAATGGCTAGCATGTACTTGTACATGCACGGCCGGATTTCCTATACATGTACACTACCTGCCCCCTCAACAGGTTTTTCACGTAATGGTCACTACTCGCTAATACTGTATTAGTAGGTACTTCACCAAATTCCCTCTCGCCTCACTGAAAATCAGCTGCAATGCCAAGTGGAGGGAACATAGCAGGGAAGTTCTGAAAAATTTTGCTGCAACAAAACAATCCGCTAAGGAAGCATTGCATGTAATAATCCAAGGAAAGATGGAAGGACTGAGCGCTTCAGGCAGATGAAGAACATTCTGGTTTAAAAACCTGAGGCAGTGGTGTGGTATGAGCACGACTTCCCTTTTTAACGGTAAAGCCATTTAAAGGCGTCCCATAAAGCTCCCCTAATACTCGCATGTCGGCTCCAACAAGGACGGGCATAATAAAAAAAAGTCACTAGCGTGATTCGAACCCTAGACTGTCACCGCCAACACTCTCCTGACTGCGTCACAAATCAGCAAGTTATCACAAGTAACGGTAATGCCATTTAAAGACGCCCGGATTATCCCATCAAGCTGCCGCTATTTGGATGTAATACGGCCGTTATACGGAAGTCATGACACTTTGCCTTCCGGGGTTATGACGTGTTAACGGGCCCGCTAACGTCATAACATGTTAACGGGCCCTGCTAATCCCCGTCTCTCAGTTTGACGACTGTCCCTCATATCACAGCTTACCCCCAACCTATTACCCCACACACTTGCAGCTTAATGTCATTTTCCCGAATATATTATACGACTGGTCCTTTAAACGGGGGGGGGGGGGGTGGTAGATAATGTGGTACTTACGGAGCGGTGTGCGCTATTCTGGGGGCGGGGGGGGGGGATGATTTGCATGATTTTGAAAATCGGAAATTGCTGTTTTGCGGGGGTAGGGACTACTTATGGGACCTTTATGCAGTCTAGAGCTAAATATATGGTCATTCCTCTAGTGACTAGTCATTGCGTACCTCAAGTCAACCCTCCTCTTCAGAACAATCTAGAGCACTCTGAGGAGAACCAAGAGTTGAAAATAACATGAACGCCTGGCAGGAAAAACCCATATTTATAAATTAAAAAAATATATATACGTATACAAGAGGAAGCAAGCGCCATTAAATTAGTTTTTGAATCCTGGGGTCACGTGCTGCCCAATGGCGATTTGGGATTAACGTGCCACCGAGGTTTATTCAATTGTTTTAAACAAACGAGTGCAATATGCGCGGGAAATTCAAATTGATAAATTAATCCACGGCTATATTTTTGAGTGAGTTCTCAAATTTTTCTCCCTTATAGATGTAGTCACATTAATTAAAATTCTTATTATATTTCTAAATTCTACCTGTACCTTATAGTGTTAATTAGTATTTCCTTCAAATTATAAAACAACACAGCCATTCTCTTGTTTTCCAATAATTTATTAATTTGAATTTACCGCGCATATTTTACTTACTTACTAATGCGATATTAAGATATAAACCCCGGTGTTACGTTAATCCCAAATCGGCGCAATAGGGCTGCTGGACGAATGTCCCATCTCTCCTATATAATAAATAAATAAAGAACAATTCATATATTTTTTTAAAATGATTGGCGTAACAAATTATATATGGAACTCTAGTATAATCCAGTTGCCAGTTGGTGGACAAAGCTGGACCACATACAGGCAGGTCGAGGTTCGTGACCCGATATAAAAGGAAAATAGTTCCACATGTCCACCTAAATCAGTCAGTATTAACGGAATTATTTTAAAAAAAAAACAACTACAACGAAATTAAACCTTTCACGCGCAACTCAAATAGCAAAACGCATCTCCTCCTATTGAACTACATTACTAAGTAATTGTACAAAAAACGGTAAATAAATATATTTGATTTGATTTGAAAAGGGCAAAAATAACCAGCTTTAATAAGTCACCCATCACAAAAGCTCCCCATTAGTACAGAGCCGAAAATATTAAAAAAGAAAACGAGGAAAATGAGGGGAAAAAAGCATAGCAAACGGCAGAGCAAGCAAAAGTTCCAAAGTTGTTTAAAGTACGACTCTCATAAGAATAAGATATTACTTTCGAATTAGTCTTCTGCTGTCGGTACCATATGCGTCTGCCAGGGTTACCAACTTTCCGGAACAATAACAAAGATGGCCGCCAGTTCAGCTGACTCCATAGCTGTGGAACATCTAGACTGATTTAATGTACGACTCTTGTAATATAACAATAAAATATTATTTTAGAGTTAGCCTTTTGCTGTCGGTACCATGTGCGACTGCCAGGGTTACCAACTTTCCGGAACATTAACAAAGATGGCCCCCAGTACAGCTGACTCCATAACTATAGAACATCAGGACTGCTTTAAAGAACGATTCTCATAAGCTTAAGATTCAGGAATATTAGGCTAAAACAACCCCGGCTTTTTTTAAAGTAACTAACTAACTAATCCCAAACTTTTGACTTAGACTCCTAATTGTTAGAACAAAATATATTGTATTGCAAATTTTTTAACCAATTTTAACATTCCTAATAACAACATAACATAAATGGGATGTCCGGGTGGTCTGGAACAACCTGTAAAAACATATTCAGCAGCTGAATCTTGATTTTTCAACAATCTAGAAATTTTAGGGCAATGGCGGACCCCGACAAGGCAATTGTAATCCCCAAACTCCTTTTCGACATTCATAGCGCTAAATCCACTTTCCAAAACTTTACGCCGCAAGCTCCGCAGGAAATTAGTCGACATTTTGTTGAGTCGACTTAACGAATTGCCGAGTTATTTCGAGGAATGACGCTGACATTGTGAGGGGTTTCTCCGAACAAGGGATGCGACAGTTTCGGATTTTTTCGCGCCAAAACTATCTTTCTGTTTGCGTTAGTAGACCTGTCATTGAGTCAACTTAACGAATTGCCGAGTTTTTTTTTTTAGGAATGACCCTGACGTTGGGTGGGGTAATCCAAACAAGGGATGCGACAAGTCTCAGATTTTTTTGGCCCAGAAGCTAAATGTCAAAATTCTCGTTATTCGTAGTTTGAGTCAATTTGAGTTGAGTCGATTCAACGAATTGCTATTTTAAGGAATGGAGCTGATATTGGGAGGGATTTCTCGAAAGGGGGGATGCGACATTTTCCATTAATTACCATGTTGATTCCATTAGAGCAGAGCATGTTTCAAACTGCGGCAACTTGGTAGTGTGCACAGCGTTGGCAGGGGAACCTGGTGGGACATGATAACTCGCTCAGGCAGTATAAGTCGAGTCCTGGTCACCTCCGATTTAATCGTGTGACTTTACCATGTTCCCCAAGTGGTTCGGAATCCACTATAATCAGGAGGTCCACCCTGTTAGTCAACTCCCCTTTCCCCGAGGTGAAAGAGTCTGCCCTTAGGGTGCCTCAAGTTAACAAACAGACTCACTCCCCCCGCCAGGCTGACAGGGTTGCTTAAAGCAGAAATGCTGAAAGCAGGCGTTAGAAACAACAACATTAATTTCGCGCCAAAACGTTTTAATATTCACAGATCACAGCGCAACCTCCAATCGAAACTAGTCCACATTTTGTTGAGTCAACTTAACGCAGATATTTCGAGGAATGACGTTGACATTTCTAAGGGTTCTCCAATCAGGGGATGCAATAAGTTTCCACAAAGGCGCCCATAAGTAAAACATAGGGTAACCCAGTACAGTTCACTGATAATCGAAATTAGGGAATATAGAAAAACTGAGTTTGGCGGGATTCGAACCCACGATCTACGCCCTACCGGGGCGTCGTTTCGGTTATAACTAGGAGGTTACGTCTTCAACCAAAGGTAATTTAAGGTCAGTGTTTTATATACAATATAATACAGCAATATAATGTATTAAGTTCACTGATACTTTAACAACACCAGACGGAGGCTTGTACACTAAGAAATTACTGCAATTGAACTATAAAACGATACAAATGCAATGAAAAAAAGCAGAAACGTTAACATGATTAATAAATACATTTATATATATTTCTTTCTGTTAAATTGTACAATCAAGTAATCGACAAGAACGTATAAAGTCAAATCGCCAAAATCAGGTAAATCTGACAATGCCATTGTGCAAGTGCCTAAGTGAAAGTGTAGAAAGCCTTCTCTAAGAGAGGGTCTCTAAGTAATTAAGGGAAGTTAGTAGCATTACTCGCCGCTTTAAAATGCATCAGTAAAATTTATATAAAATTAATTGCACTTTTGTGGAAATTGTTCAAAAACAAAGGGCAGCTCCCTCCCTTTTGAGAACAATCTTTTTTAAAGCCGTCCCTCTTCTTTTTCCTATAAGCCCCATAAGTTATAAAAGAAATGAAGAAATCCCCACTTTGTCACAAAAAAAAAAAAAAAAAAAAAAAACTAAAGGATCAATATTGATTGTTGGAAAAACTTAAAAACCAAATGGCTTAATTTTTCTTCTCCTTATCCCTCGGATCTTGAGAGTTGAAGTCCGTCCACTCTCCGACTTTCACCCGAATGATTGCTGGTTCGAGAGCCAAACTTGCTCCATGGTCCTTCCTCGTCTGATCTGAATAAATAAAGATTGACTTTTTGTTCCATTGCTAAGCCAACCTAGCGGAGCTAGGGCTATAAAGCCCTCACTTACACTCAACTAGGAAGGCCCGGGACCGCCTGCTTTACATGCCCTCCGAAGAATGGCCAGTCTGTACCACTACTCTAAATGTCCTGACGAGTTCTACTTGTGTATAGAGAGATGGACGATTCGAGTGCGTCTATTTTTTTTTTTTTTTTTTTTTTTTTTTTTAATTCGGCTAGTCATAAGAGACATGAGGTGGGCCCAGGATATAAAAAAAAAAATGGTTGTCTGTAAAGACGGTTTACGGACGATAGATTAACGTGACAACGTCAAAACAAAAAAAAAATAATAATAATAAACAAAAAATAAATAAATAAATTGTTGTTGTTGTAATAAGTAATGAAAACCACACTATGATGCGGCGTAACGGATGAGCGTCATCCTTTTTCGTGCATGCACTCAGTGTTCCAGCCAGCGCTCATCGGTTTATTAGACGTTGTCACGTCAAAATATTGGCGCACTCGAATGTCTCATCTCTCCAATATAGATCTCTAGGTTAAGCCATAGCACCGGTATCTGTAAAAATACAAGAAACGCCGAAAACTCGCGATCGCAATTCAAGACCCGCCATACTTTATTGAAAAATAACAGTTTTCACTGTAAGCGCTATCGGAAACCTATAATTTACTCTGTCAATACAGGCTCCGAGAGGTTTTCAATGCTACATCAGAGGGAGGGGGCGGGGGGGGGGGGCGGAAAAGAGGGTAAAGGCATTCTAAAAAAGCACCACTCAATGCCATAACTTTCCAAATAGAAATCCGCCTTATAGAATTTCCATTGAAAGCCCCTAGCCTCCCCACTCCCCAAAATTTAAGTGACTGAAAACATGACTAAGAATACTGGAACTAATTATGCCTCTAAGGAGCAAAGGAGGTGGGGGGTTTCTGAAGGCAAACAAAATTGTTGTTTATATTGTAAAAGGATTTTGTTGAAATTATTTTCGTTTCAAATTTTAATGATGTCAATTAAAAGCGGTGTGCCTACAGGTATTTTTAGGCGTCCGTCAATTTTACGTAAATCTGACGTATATCAGTTTTGATAGAATAAAATAGGCTAGTTGAAAGTTATGGATGAGTTCTGTCAATTGTTTCCTATTATGATAGTAAATGGCAGTATATATAGTGTATCAAAAAAGCAAATATCTCATTAGGTAAACAGAAAGGAAGTCAATAGGTGGCCATTAAGAAGAGAACGGAGAGATTAATGAAACCTTTTTAGCTTCAATCTTTCACATAAAGCACACATTCGATAGAAGAGCAGAAGGACCCAGGACAGAAAATTTTTCCTTTCTTGTCGTTTCTCGCACCTCTACCTCGAGTTACATAATGCAGTTTTCAACCAACTGCACGATGGCTCGTTCAAACAATACAAGAAACAACAAAATACATGAACCTGCAGCGTACATCGCAACAAGTACAACCTTTTCACCCACAGTCTTAATTCCAAGTTATGGTACAAACCCCAACAGAAACTTAGCATACGCTTTTCCCTTGTTTTCAACGTCTGGCAAAGAAACTTTCGGCACCTCAGACTAAAGCGCGAGGGGCGGCCGACTACGAACTTTTACCCCTAACCTCCCCTTTCCCTCCTCTGCTACGAACTTTACCCTTCGACTGCTACAAAAGTAACAGAAAGGGAATCCAAAATTTTACAAAAATTTTATATTCCGTTCAGCTTTTATCTGAGCAGCATCAATTCATATTTTTTTTTTATGTTGGAGAAACTTTCAAGTTACCCACCTACCCGAGCTTTTTCTTGCACGGCGGTTTTTTGTTTCGAATGAATTTAAAGCTTTCAATAATTTTTATTCTAATGAAGGGATTAACACATTGATTTCTGGCCACTGCCACTATGTTGCACATATCCAAGGGATATTGTAGTTTCTGAAGACAGTTCCAACTAGAGTTCTAGTGTACATCAGAAATGAAAAAAAGTTTAAAGAAGTTTAAGGGTGGTTGTCACGACTATTTTATGGGTATGTATGGTGTAGGAATGGTGTATACCTATAAATGGTCTTTTTTAGTTTTAGTTTAGTTTTTTAGTTTTAGTTAAATTTTTTAATATTTGCCTTTTTTTAATTCAGTAAAATTTGAACATTTTTTTGTATGGTAAAACATTGAGTACATTGTGAAATTAATTATGGGTTAATTGTGAAGCGGCCCCCTAGACGTTCAATATTATTGTACAATATTTTGGTTTGTGCAAAAAGTTGTATCATATGGAGGCGATATGAAGGTTGTGCAATATATGGCACAACTGCGAGCACAGACGTACAACCACATTGTGCAAACAGTCCCCAGCAGAATTTCTTGAAGTCAAGATGTTGAGTGAAAGTGAATTGTGTTGAGTGATGATTGCTGTGGCCGCAAGTGCAAAAAAAATAAAAATAAAAAGGGCTCAAAGAAAGGTAGAAAATGGGATAAACAGTGGATTCTTGATAATACATATAAATATAATAAATATATATAAACTCAACAGCAAATTGTTTTTCCGCTACTCGAGACCAACTGACGGGATATTGCGCAATACTGCATACAGATGATGCAATATTTTCTAGGTTGTACAATAAATTTTCAACTCTTCGTCAATCGCACAATATATTGGCAACCTTTCAATATCGTCTACACACGATCAATTTTATTGTACAACCTGGGGTATTGCGCAATAATATTGACCATCTACGGGCCGCTTAAGAGTGGCCCAAAATTCGCCCATATGGAAAATAAAGACAATTTTCTTTCTTTCTATTCCCACCTCTCCCATATACAGTAGTTCCAATAATGTCCTACATAACGTCCCTGCGAGCAAAATTCACAAAGTAAACAAACCTATTGTTTACAATAATTTATAACTATTTCCGGGAAGTTACTATTTTCGTTGGTGCTACGGCTGCTAGGGCGCCATATACACTAAATTATTACATTCGAAGGGCAGATTCTACCTATACAATACGACAAATATGTATAAAAAGTACTACATACTGTTCTACATATTGAGGCTTCTGACCGTTATCGTTATTGTTATAAATTGTCGAATCGACCTAATCATAAGGTAACTTAAGGAAACGACCAACCAGGAACATAGCCTGTAATGATAAAACTACACAATCCCCAATTTTATTGGCAAATAAACCTAATTGAACAATATAAAACATGAATACGACAAAACTTATTAATAAATATTAAATTTAAATACAAAGTTTCCCGCCTTTTACCGAGCGCACTCCCCCTGCAGCCTGATCATGGCGATTATAATACCGGTATTTATTTAATCCCCTGGTATTAAGAATTTAAACAAACAAATTTTGAATAGCACTTTTCATTATAAAATTATCTTGTTTACATTTTTAATACCAGGGGATTAAATAAATGCCGGGGTTAATTAAATACCCTAGGATTATAACTGTAAACAATCAAATTTTGAATAGCACTTTCCATTATAAAATTATCTTGCTTACATTTTTATTACCAGGGGATTAAATAAATACCGGTATTATAATCGCCAAGGTCAGGCGGCTGGGCATTATTTTTTGATAAAAGCAATGCCAAAATATGATTTGAATCCTATTTCAAATCGTCAAAAATTAAAAAAATCAGAGTTACAAGTAAGAAACATATCACAAATTCAGAGGAAATAGTTAAAAATTAAATAAAAAATACCACTATAGCAAGCTTATAACACGGTTTAACCGCGATATAAGCGTTACAAATTTACGGATCAAGTATTCGAATCGGACTTTAGTTATAACGAATAATATCGGCGATTTACTACATAAAACGAACAATAACGTCATGGGAGTCCATTAGAAACCGCCTTAAACATATTACACCGACCAGCAGCCTGATCGAGGCGATTATAATACCGGGGTTAAATAAATACCCTAGGATTTATAACTGTAAACAAACAAATTTTGAATAGCACTTTCCATTATAAAATTATCTTGTTTACATTTATATTACCAGGGGATTAAATAAATACCGGTATTATAATCGCCTCGATCAGGCTGCAGAAAGACATTTAGAGCGCTATGTTACCTATGTAAAGTAAAAAAATAGCCTATAAACCCACCGCTAACCGTATTATGCACGTTAATAATGATTTGCGATTAGTTGCAGGAGTCCATTTACAAAATTAACTGCATTTCCTATTTCCACCTCCACTGTATATTATTGCGTTTAAAATAATGAGGCTAAACAGATGATTGATGGCGGGGTGGGGGGCGGATAGCGGTGCAACATTTACTAAATGGATTTTGTAATGATTTTTGTACGCGTTACAGACGTGTTATATGGGCTGAAATGCAGAAAAATAATAATATATACAGTGTTATGAGCCGTGTGACAGCTTGACAGGTCGCTGAATATAAGCGGCAGGGGGGGGGGGATTTTTAAGGCTGCTCTCTAAATTTGAAAACAAAAAAAAAATAGGGCACTCAAAAAATGTAGATATTACATTTATAAGCCATGATGACTCAGTAGCTGATAGTAACATGGGAGTGGTTGGCCGGCCGCCATACCAAGTTGAATCCAACGGACCAGAGCAGGTTCAAAGCTGCAGATAAATTGGTCGTGTGCACAGTGCCGGTAGGGAAACAAGGTAGGACCCTGTCCTGGTCACCTCCGAACAAATCATCTGACTTCACTGTGTTTCCCAAGTGGTTCGGAATCCACTATAATCAGGAGGTCCACTGTCCTATGGGCTGGCATAGGACAGTCAAGTCGGGGTCGCTCTATGGGCCCAAATATGAGGCCTAAGTCGTTAATAACCCGACGAACACTACTACTACTAACATGGGAGTGGAATAAACTAGGATTCAAAAATAGGATAAAATAGGATTCAAAATAAGTTTTAAATCCTATAAAAAAGAGTGGCGTAAAACTTATTGCCCAACCTAAAGAGATAAATCAATCAATCAATCAATCAACATCGTGTATTTCCCCCTTACATGGCCATAAGACGAGACGGACTTCAAGAGATCTTCTTCTTCTTCCCCCTTAATGCCACGTACGCCGCAGCGTGGGGGGGGGGGGCTCGCCCGGGAACCATTTCCTGAACTCGCCCCGGTCGGACGCTAACGCCTTGAGCTCGGCCATTGTTTTCCCTCGACTTCAAGAGATCGCGGGTTCGAATCCCACCAAGTCCAGATTTTTACTGCTTTTCTAATTTTTAGTCAGGAATGACTTCATAATAGAAGGCACCATTGAGGGCACCAATGCCAGGGGCCTACCAAGGAAGCCCTACGAAGAAGACTCCAAGCAAGCTATGAGATAGGGAATGCACTTGAAAATCAAAGGCAAAGATGAATAGAGAATGTGCAAAGATTACTACCAATCAATCGATAGATTGCTAATAAAGAAGGTTAATTAACTATAAAAGCCGCCGGGGCAGTGGGGCAAGACCCAATGAAGGAGTGGTAGATGAACCTCTTTCTTCACCACTGCTCTATTTAGAAATAATAAGTAAAATAAGCAAACAATTACTTTTTGTTCTATTACCAAGTCAACTTAGCGGCGTTATCACTATAAAGCCCTCTCTTACACTCAACCAGGAAGGCCTGGGACCACCTGACTTACATGCCCTCCGAAGCATGACCTGAAAATTCGGTCTAAATCCAGCAAAAATGACAGTAGCGGGCCGTGCTGGATTACCCATTGGGCTAAGTGGGCTGCAGCCCAGAGCCTCGTCAATTATAGAGTCTACAAAGAGAAGAAAATAAAAATAAACTACAAAAATAACTCACATAAGATGTATGTAATTAATTTGGTAACCTTTCGGGTGAAAGTCAGGTCTATTCGGTTTGGTGGTGGTTAGCAACATGACGCCAGCATATTTTTTTTCCCCCACTTACGCAGGTATGTTTTGTAGGCTTTACCAAGGCTCGGCGGAAATATTTTCCTTTTCGAGTCTCGAACAGCGTCGAACCTCGACTTCTTCAGTCTCGTGGCCCAGTCCTCTACCAATGTGACTCTACTATGCAGATGTGACAAAATTCAACCCGATTCGCAACAGGTCTATTCATAAAATCCATTACCCAATAATGTCATCAGGTGTATAAAAAGAGGCGACGACCCAATTCAAAGTCAGACAATTCACAAGCTGAAAGCACAGAGGGCAGAAAAAGGAGCTGCTGCTTTTCCAATTTCCCATTCAATCTTCAGCAGCTACAAAAAGCCAAATTTTAATTGGAACACCACCACCAACCGTTTTTACACGAATGGAATGTTCCCTTCACGCCAGCAGGTATTCCAAACAATCAAATACATGCAATGATTTTTTCTGCTTATTTTTAGCTTCATTTCATTTCTTTTCTTCTACTTCCAGCGCCACAGCCCCTGGTGGCTCAAAAAGCCAAATATTTATTGGAACACCACCAATAACAGTTTTTACACAAATGAAACGTTCCCTTCACGACAGCTGGTATTCCAAAAGATCAAATGCATGTAATGAATTTTTTCATGTTCATTTGAATCCTTTTTATCAGGTTCATTTGAATCCTTTTCTTCCGCTTAAAGCGCCACAGCTCCTGTCAGTCCCAAAAGCCAAATTTTAATTGGAACACCACCACCAACAGTTTTTACACACATGGAACGTTCCCTTGACGCCAGCAGGTACTCCAAACGATCAAATACATGAAATTATTCTTTCAGTTTTATTGTTAGATTAATTTGATACATTTTGTAGGGCCACATCCCTTGGTGCTCCCAAAAGTCAAATTTTCCAGTGCCACAGCCCCTGGTGGCCATAAAAGGACGTTTGTTCTCTTCTCCATACATCACGTTCGTTTATTTCTCCATATATGCGACTCTGAACCACCAATACCAATACTGCATACTTAACATGTAATAAAGATTCACTTCCTTCTTTTGAGGTCACAATCCCAACGAGTTAGCAACAAGTAACAACCCTCTGCAGCTCTCTCGGTCCTGTGCCTTCCTCTTCAGCTCTCGGTACATTTGAGCTTCTGCGTCCTCCTTCAGTTGATCCATGAATTCCTCATTAGGGCCGCCCTCTTCTATTGGTTCCTTCCACTGTGGTGATGTGTACCAGATTTTCCTGCCTAAATAAATGTCCAAACCATTTCGCTGTTCCACTTCTTATGAGGTAGCAGCTGCCTCTCTCCAGCACTCCTACATTCGTCACGTAGTCCTTCCAGCTGATCCGTAGCATCCTTCTGCAACACCACATTTCAAACGCTTCAAGCCTCTTCAGTTCCTTTCCGTATAATAAAACACTCCATACGCAGGTTTTAAGGAACTGCTCCCTGCTGCTTATGTTGACAAATTCCAGGATCTTAGAATTTTTATAGCAGGCCACCTTCACTTGCTGAATAATCCACCTCTCCGTATACGCGCCTTATAGTGGTTTCTCCAAATCAACGTTCTATAGTTATCATGGACATCTTCAGTACAGGAAAATCTTTGCGCCCAACCAATCAGAAAACGGGCTCAACCGCGTCCCACCAATTAGAGCATTTGATTTTGTCGCCCTTACTCTATGTATTTCTACATACGAAAGTACTCCATGTTGTATCCCATTCATCCAACCCATACACAGTCTCAAATTCCCCCCCCCCCCCGCCACACAAACACAAATATGTATGCATTCTCGCCAAGACATGCTCACGAATAGAAAATCCGGCTAAGACAACGGTGGGAGAGGATGGGGTATGTATGAGGGGGGGGGGGGGGTTGCAAAAATTCCTCCCTAGCAAATTCCATGCATTGTCTAAAAGATTGGAGCCGTGACGTCACACATTCCATTCTCAAAGCATAAGAAGCCCGGCGGATATTAACAAACTTTAGTTCGATATTTTTATATAAGCAAAAGAAAGTTTTACAAACAATTTTTTTTGAGGGGGGGAGGGGGTGAAGGGGCTTTTTTTAAGGGTTTTTGTAGTCTTAGTCCTACACTACTTTACTGACCCACTGAACCTTGCCCTGTCCATGACCCCATTGGTTTTCTGACATTATTGGCATTGTTCCCACATGAGTTTTAGCCACCGGCAGTCCTTGATGTCAAGCCACACCGGATAAAAGCGGCAATGGACTAGTTAAGACATGACCACCACTGACACAACCAATTACAGGTACACTTATTTTTGAAGTGGAAACTTCTTTTGGCGCGCTGAGCACTTTGGATGAGGGTAAAAAGGAGAATTCAAAACCGCCGTGAGATGATCAATATAAGAAGACAAGGCATCTAGGGTGTGTTCAATGATAAACGAAAATGCCGCCTTGGAGAACAATTGCAATGTTAGATGACAAGGTATGTATAGGGCTAGCGAATAGCACTATCTGAACGCATGGCATGTACACCGATAGGTGTACGATTCTATCACGCGTGTACCTCTACTGTTCATTTTATCGTAAGATGGACACCGGGTGCATTTAAAAGTGTAAATGTTGATGGGACGACACTAGTTGCGGGCAAAGCTTTGATGATTTGCCAATGATTTGGAGTGGGGATTTTAACATAAACTTTAGAGACGATAAAAATAAACTATTACTTGAATTTTTACATAATGAATTTTACATAATTCATGTTTCCACTTCTGCCGGCACTCCCAGAGTGCTCCCGGTTTTTTTTTTAATACTATTTTAAGGCCAAACCGGAGGGGGTCACGTGACTGGCCTGGAAATGACTTTGCAGGGGGTTCCAAATACACGTTTTAAACTGCAGGGGCATAGTAATAATCGATAGGAGGGACTAGTAAACGCGTAGACATGCTTACGCTATCAAACCAAACTAAAATTACTATTACTATAGGTCTAAAATTTGTGCATGAAGCATATAAAAACATACCTCATAGAACATTTTTACATGCCCCAAAGGGAAGAAAAACCTCCAACTTTCGTAATTAAATGCATATGCACACTTAATTTGACAGTAAAGCGCCAGCAATAGGTAAAACTGCAATTATTTGAAATAATAAAAAGTGAAATACGGAACAGGCACGCGACGCGGGGCTTTGTTTATAAAATGGATATTCAACCATCCCGTGGCTAGAGACCGTTATCAATATGGCTGCTAGTGTAGCCTGCAGAAGATAAGTACGCAATTCGGTGGGGAAATAGCCTGCACAAGCTAACTACTTTGGCCTTAAGGCCAAGACGGAGAGTTTTGACCTTGAACGTTGAGTGTTGAATACATAGAAATATAATAGAACTGGAGCGGCGGGAGCCATAATATGCCTTACGAGGCACCCGTTAACCATAAGCCAAATATCAGAGATAAGTACCAACGCAAAAAATATCGAAGTCTTACACATTGCAGCATAGCAAAGCGGACACCTGGACCCGGTCAAAAACTCTGTACTTAGCTTGTGCAGGCTACACTAGCAGCCATATTGATAGCGGTCTCCAGCCACGAGATGGTTGAATATCCATTTTACAAACAAAGCCCCGCGTCTCGTACCTGTTCCGTATTTGACTTGTATTATTTCAAATAATTGCAGTTTTACCTATTTCTGGCGCTTTACTGTCAAATTAAGTGTTGAGCTTCTGACTAAAGTGCATTTCATTACAAAAGTTGGAGGTTTTTCTTCCCTGTGGGGCACGAAAAAATGTTCTAAAAGGTATGTTTTTAATTGCTTCATGCACAAATTTTAGACCTAATGTAATTGTAATTTTTGGTTTAGTCAATAGTGTAAGCATGTCTACGCGTATACTATACCCTTCTATCGGCTTTTACTATACCCCTGCGGTTTAAAACATACATTACGAACCCTCTGCAAAGACATTTCCAGGCCAGTCACGCGACCCCCCTCCGGTTTGGCCTTAAGCCTTAAGGTTAATATTAACAAGCATTAGTTCGATATTTTTATATAAGAAAAACAAAGTTTCCAAAGTTTTATTTTTTCAGTGTGGGGCTAAGTGTTGATATCACTCTTTTGCTCTAATCCAACCGCACCTTTCATTTTTCGTATTTTTCTTGTCCAACTTTGCCCTCTCCAACTGTTTGTGTGCACAGAAAGGTTTGCGCAAGAATTTCCGTTTGGGTTGTTTGTCTAAAAAGAATGATTGTTTGAGTTTGCGGATTTTCTAAAGAGGGATGTGCCATTTTTCAATGAGAACTTTTTTGCTTTTGCAGTTTAAAAAAAGCCAGATTACTACAATAGTAGTACTACTACTTAAGGTGGTTCTATCTTAGTAACATTTTTGAAGGAAACAAATTTATTTATTACTTTACTTTTACTTACTTACTTTACCTCTTTGAAATAATGTCCGTCCGTAAGTTATAAGCACAGGTAAGCAGTAAGCCTGTTTTAATATGGCCCACCTCGAGCGCCTCTTCGCGTAGAACCTTGAGCAAATGTAAAGCTTCGTTGCGGGTGCTGTATACACTACACAAGCTTAGAATGAAATCTAACAGTTTGGCGTGATGACGTCAGCATCGTTTATACTGTAAAGTGTAAACAAAACATAACAATCATAACATACTGCCATTTAGTATGGGTTACGGTCGCCCCATTATTAGGAATTGAACGGGATTAGGCCCCGATGGGTTCCACTGACAGTCTACACATCAAGTACAATTCCAGACGCGAACATTCTAACCATACCCGAAATATGGTCAAAATATCAGAACTCAGCAGAAGACGTTCTGATTTTTAAAATGGCAAAAAAAGGATAAATCCCAAATGTAGATATTCCGTACATCTTCTATCTAAATTTTCCTAATAAACTGGGAACCGTCAAATAGACAAACAGACAGCCCCCTTCCCCCCCACAAGCCAATTTTAATTTTTCCCAAAATTTTGGCCTTCCTCCTTGAAAAGCGCAAATATAACTAACGACGGGGGTAATTTTCCAGTGTATAAAATTTCAAAGACTTTTTGCGTCTGTAACACCCAACGGGAGTTACTCTGCCGGGGCGGGCAAAAGTAATTT
Organism: Psococerastis gibbosa; assembly: GCA_963971405.1. Taxonomy (NCBI): domain Eukaryota; kingdom Metazoa; phylum Arthropoda; class Insecta; order Psocodea; family Psocidae; genus Psococerastis; species Psococerastis gibbosa. The sequence continues at coordinate 47,343,028 of OZ020486.1, read as the reverse complement.
CGCAAGAATTTTTATTAAACCGCAGAAGCATATTTGATGAGTAATTTCCCATAGGAATTGCTTGTCAGCAGCACTTTTTATTTAAATGGTAATAACACGCGTTAGCACAAGTCAGCGTTGACTATACTTAGGATAGATCCCAACATAGCTTGAAAAGTCTCTATATTGTACTAGTAGCATTCTTCTTCCTGTTTAAATGCCTTTTCTATCAAAGATTGGCGATCATCATGACGATTTGGATCTTGGAGACAGTCGCTCTGAAAAGGTAAGCCGTGCCCTTGCCAAACCTAGTCTTAAGAATCTTGATTATTGTAATTCTAATCATTCCTTGCCTTGCCTGGGTTAGCCCATAGAAGGCTCTCTAGTCTTATGGTTCGCCCAGGTAAAAATAAAGTCGTTATTTATTTATTTATTTATTTAAACCTCAGGTTTTTTAACCAGGATGTTTTTGACGGCTCTGCGATTGATATGTCTGTGAAAATCGACTCAAAAACCGCATAGTGGGAGCACTTCTTTGTTCTTAACGTAATACTAAAAAAGTATTGTTAACAATACAGGCATTACATGATTCAGTCCCGAAGCAGACTGTATTTATTTACTCGTTTTAAAATAAGAAAAACCTGGGGAGGGTTACTGCATAAGGGCGGCATTAGTAAAGGTTGATAGCGTTCCCATCTCATCTCAGACCATATTGAATCCAGTACCATGAAATAACCCAGCTTTTCTTCGGAATCCGGGGGTGGGGGAGAGGCGGGGGGGGGGGGTGCAGAATGTAGCTATTCACCAATTTTTAATCAACCCAAAGCTTTTGTTTTGCACCCAAGTTCAATCAAAATCGAGAATTTTGGATTTATATAGGCGGGAAGAACAACAGTAGAGATACAAGGAAAGTTGTTTGACTTTTATGCAGATGACTATGCCGACTAAAATACGAAAACACGAGTTGTATCAACGATGATAACATAGAATAGGTCGCCCCCAACCATATGCTATGTATTGTCATGAGTAGAGGAAGAAGAACGCAATGATCCACAGTAAAATACTTTAATAGTGACCGGTTCCGGATAAAATCCATCATCAGACTAACAACACATGAAAAAACGCCAGCTTATATACTACGGGAAGGGAGTGGGAGGAGGAGGCGGGGGTTGAGTACATAAATCTTAGGTGCCCATTCCATTGACCGGCTAGGGCTATTTCCAACAACGGTGACGTGGTAGCAGACATTCAAGACTTAGGTGGCGTTTCCACCGACCTCGCATTGCAGAATTGACGGAAATATTTATTTTCCAATAGTTAAAATTGATCAATGATCATACAGTAAAATCACAAACAAACAAATTAAAATTAAAAAATGGCGTCATGGGATATGTTAAGTACAAACATTTTAATAGATTTCTATAAAAAGAAAATTCTAATTTCCGTCAATGTCATTTGCATTCTGCAATGCGAGATCGGTGGAAACGCCACCTAAGTCTTGAATGTCTGCTACCACGTCACCGTTGTTGGAAATAGCCCTAGCCTGTCAATGGAATGGGCGCCTTAATAATATTAAAGTATTTTACTGTGGATCATTGCGTTCTTCTTCCTCTACTCATGATGTTCTCCAAGTTCCACGAAGTCACCAAGGAAACTCTCACATGGACTATGTATTGTCGTTTGCGGGTGAGCGTAGGCGCCTAAGGAGATGTCACAGGTGGTCAAAGGAAATGTGACCAAGTTTAGGGTTGCAAACATTTACATCGGCTCCAGGTCATATTCGTACAACAGTCTTTTCTTAATTTTTTAATCAAATAAATAATGTACTACATAAGACTATTGGTTTTTCTATCGCCCAATATATTCATAAACACTAGAAGCAACATTGTTGTAAAAAACGAATACAATCCCTCAAGGGTAATTGGAGAAAAGAAAATATTGGAAAATGAAAAGCAAATTAACAATTTAACAGGCAGGGCTGATTACAGAATCGCATGCGCAGAAGTTCTGCCCTGGGTCCCAGGCCATCTTAATAGATTCATTTCGGCTCAGTTCAGCATTTGGCAACTACCCGCGAAATCGTTGATTTGCAGACTGGTGGATGGCCACCTTCCTCGTCTAATAAACAAAGGTTGACGCCATGATCCTATGTTTCCACTGTTTATAAATATTTTGTTTGTAAAAAAGACTAGTCGGGGTCTTGCCAATATTCGCAGAGTGTTCTGTTTGTTTTTGCTTTTTTTGGAGTGCAGTAGGCGGCCATGGAACCGATGACGAGATGAGGCAGAAAGTGACCTGCGGAACATGCCAGAGGCGGTTTGGCAAAGGAAGACCAAAGACAGCGATGCTAGGTGAGAGGTGGCAAGAGAAACCAAAAGCTCACACCAAGCTGTAGCACCCAGGAAGAAGTATTCTTTTAATATTATGAAGTCGGAACATCACTCAAAAAGTCCTACTGTAAGCAGAACTATGTAGTTTTAAGAATTTCTTTGGAAGCTGCATTTCACCTTCAACAAGGCACCCAACAAAAAAACAGGGCATTCATGGCTACTGTATGAGAGGAACATAAGCAGGTTTTTGAATCGTACCTTGGATTTCCACGAAGAGCTGCGTGATGGAGTGCGTTGAATCCATTGTTATTAGTCAGCATAATGTCAGCATTGTGGTCTAACAGCAGCGTCAACATGTCGTCCCTCTTCTTGCTGATGGCGTCATGCAATGGCGTATCCCCCTCAGAGTCCTGAAACAATAACAAATGAAAACATACAGGTTGTATTCATCATATAAAAGAAAACGTTCGGACGCTAGGGCGTCATGCTCACTTAGTAGAGAATGCCTCACAATATGAGTTTCTGGGCAGCATGTGATTAGCCGGAAGAGGGAAGCCTCGCCAGCGCCCGAGTTTGAGCCGGGATAAGCGAAAAGCACAGACTTTCCTGTACAGGACACTCTTTTGTCCTGGGGTTGGGAAACTGACCCCCTATAAGGCGGACGAGTTCAATGCATAAGGTGGGAAACCATCATGACTACGATTGCCATGATGATCGCCAATTTTCGAGAGAAGAGGCATTTGAAGCAGAAGATGAAGAATAGTTTCATAATGCTGTAACTCAAAATATCCAAATAGCTGTTAAAGCTGGCTTGATTGTCTTTCTGCTAAAGTAAACAAGCGACAAGTCTCGGAGGAAATGTTTATCTGTTTGTGAGAAGTCACCCGATGGCCCGGAAAAGCAGGGGGGCGGGGGTTGTGACAACACCTCAAATTTAACAGGTGACAAAGTGGAAATAGTGGATGTCACTCTATTATAATATCTTATAATTCAGTCTATATCTGTAAGGCCCCGATGGAGTTATCCACTCTGACACAACCTATGGAGAACAGAATCAGTGTATTTGAAATGACTGTGCCTAATAGTTTCAAAAATGCGTTGCATGCAGTATATGGATTTCGGTGGTAGGCCTATATGATTCTCGAATGGTTCTTGAATACTTCTATTGCGTTTTTCCAGTTTATGGAAGGGCTTTTTACTGAACTGTGCGGCTGCTTCTTCTTCTTCTTCTTCTATCATCATGGCAATTGTAGTCATGATAACTTCACTAGGGAATTACTAGTATAATCAATAATGCCGTGGTTTGCATTAAGACTTCCACCTTCAGGCCAGTCTCCCAACACCACCAGGACAAAACTGAGCCCTGCACAAAAAATACTGTGCTTTCCGCTTATCCCGGCTCAAACTAGGTCCCCTATCTGTTCACCACCTTCCTCTGCTGCAGATCTGTTACCTTTGTCTTTGCCCAACTGGCCTATGTCTTAGAAAGATACAGTTAGCCTAGATGGCAACCCTAATCGTGCTAACTTCTGAGTTGCCACCACAAAAGCAGAGAGAGAAACCAACAACTTAAGCGCTCCAACATTTCAAATTAAACTCAACAAAAACAAATCGCTGACAACAGAGAGTCGAGAAAAACTATTCGGCAGCGGAGGTGGGAGGAGGTCCTCGCTTTGATAAAGGCACGTCGCACTGCCTGTTCAGTAGACCCGACGAGGAGCCAATAAGCGCAGGGGCTGAGAGATGCGGGGAGAGGGGGGGGGGGGGGGTCGAGTTTTCGAAATGGAATGAAGAAGGGTTTAGGGATCCGGACGTGATCCGCCTATTGCTGAATCATAGACTGCCCCCGGGTTTATCTTGAGCTGTTTGGACCAGCAGACCACGTCCGTGCCGGCCTCATCATAGCTGCAGCTCACCCTTATAATTGCATTTCCGTGTCACCAGTAGCACGTAGCTTTCAGGGGAAAGTTAGACTAGCGGATAGAGCGTCAGCAAGTTGAGCGAAAAATGGAATGTTCTAATACCCTTTAAAGTTATATTTTATTCATAATACCCAAAATCATTATGGAGAGTGGCGTCACATATTTAGAAATCTCAGAAAACCATAGAAATTGATTTAAATCAGTGGTTCCCAACCAGTGACGGTCTGGGGACCACTCAGGCCGACAATATGTCGCTGGCATTCTCGCGGACCACCAGTTGGGAGCCAGTGATTTCAATAGAACCTATACTATAATACAAAGACTTTCACGGCCGGAGAGTTGCTGCTGAGCCTCCGAGATCTACAAATTCTACGTAGTGCCACTGAAGATGTCGACCGCAGGCGTTGACGAAACGTTTGGAAGTACGCTTTCAGGTCGACCACGGTTCATCATCCCAGATTCTACTGCTTCATCAATAATTGATGGTCCGGCCGCGAACCATAAGGGAACTATCAAACCAACGTAAATGCAGCATAGAGAAATGGATACCTGGACTCAGTCAAACGTACTTAGCTTGTGTAGGCTCATTCACCCGGTGAAATTTCGTACTTATCTTCTGTAGACTTACATTTTATACTATATACAGTACATATTACTAGCACCGCCATATTGATAACGGTCTACCGCCCAGTGATGGAAAAAAACATCCCTGCAACGCCTTTCATTTGCCTTTCTCGAATCGTTGCCGAGACTTTTCCAGCTACGATGGGAGGAACCCGGCCTCTATCGGAGCAGTTCCTATTATCTTATAATCTATGGATTGAGAATTCTGGAATACAATGTTAGGCACGTAGCACTCGTCCAGCCTCTCAAGCGTCCGAGCGTTTCCTACTTATTTGATCAGCAGGCCATTGGTTCCTCAACTTTCTATTTTGAGACACCCCCCCCCCCCGCATACTGAAAATTTAAGTCGCCTCTCACCTCATATGTAAGCCTATACTATACGTAAGAATCCTTTGCAATGTTCACTAAACCGAGCCAGCTAGATGCTTGCCGCTCCTGGGAACGACGCAAACTATTCTTTTGCCTGTATGCTGCTAGAAAAAAATTGTTTGTTGTTTGTTTCTATAGCCTGCTTTCAGCATTTCTATCTTCACCAACCCTGTCAGCCTGGCGGGCGGAGTGAGTCTGTTTATTAACTTTAAGCACCCTAAAGGCAGACTCCTTCGCCTCAGAGAGAAGGGGAGTTGACTGACTTGATTACAGTGGATTCCGAACCACTTGGGGAAAATAGTAAAGTCACACAATGAATTAGGAGGTGACCAGCAGGACTAGACACACACTTTGACTTGCAGTCTTGAACAGACTCGACGCGCTAAAAAGAACTAGTCAATAAATGATTCATTTTTGAATTTCTAGAACTACTAATTGAAAATTAAATGTTTTATGTAATCTTGAAAACAAAGGAGTATTTATCTGTAATAGTTTTAAAACGCAATTTATTTTTTAATCAAGCTTCTGCACTCCCATAAACCCCCCCCCCCCCCCTTTGAGAAAAACTGAGTTCTTCTGCTTCTCCTGGCACTATAGCCCTTGATGAGCTTTGACCTGGTCGACAAAACTCCTCCAATCAACTCAGCTTTGTACAGCGCTCCACCATCTACGACTTCCAACTCGCGAAGGTCAGCTTCCAACTCATCCTTGCGGCACTTTCGAGGACGTCCTGCCAGTCGTCTTCCTGTCATGCCTGCTTTGTACATCTTGTTCGGCATGCGGTCGTCTGACATTCTTACGACGTGCCCCAGTCATCTTATGCATTGCGCTTTTATGAACCGGACTATGTCTTCTCCGTTGTTGAGTATTACATCAATCAAGCTTCTGCACCCCCTTAAGTCTTAATCATTGAGAACAACTGAGTTAGGTAATTAAAAAGGGATCTGTCATTTATCAAGACGAGCACTGAATATGTTAGCATGTTTGTTTTCGAAATGTATAAACTCGGCTTTAAATAAAACCAGAAAGGAGAAAGTAACAGAACGGAGTAGCAGAACAGAATTATTCGCAGTATGATAACCCGTGTTTGAACTGCGAAATCGACTGGTAAGGAAGGAGAGCAGTATTGTTGTTTGCATTCTTTATCGGAGCAATCCCTATTTTTTATAATTTGTGGAATGAGAATCCAGGATTACCTCCTCCCCCCTCCCCCGCTGGATTCCCAATACTTTTATCATGGGATTCTCATCCCATTGCAGAGCCTTATTGCAGCCACTTTTCAATTTTCTTCTCTCTCCCATTTTTATAGCCAGACAAAGCGTTTCTGATTGATATTCCAGTGCAATGTTGTAATTTATGGTCTTTGCTGCTGACGGTTAAGAGCATATACAGGTATGCTACGTCGAAAATTTGGCCCACAAAATTATTATTTATTATTATTATTATGGTATTACTGCGTGGGGAGGAGCGTACCAAAATAACTTAAACAAAAGTAAACCAAAGTAACTCAAAAAAAGATCCTAAAAATCATCCACAGAAAAACCAATAGATTCCCCACGAATGAACTTTTCCTAATTGCACAAGTACCTACAATAAAAAAACTATTTATTCTACAAACATTGCCCTTCACACACAAAATAGCTCAAACATTACAATCCCATCAGCACAGCCACGGAACTCGATTTCTACAAAATAAACCACTTATAATACCACGAAATCGATTGCAGTTAACACCTAGATTCTAGACAATACCCATATATAGGAATTAAACACTATAACCAACTACCACAAGAAATAAAGCAAATAATGAACCATAATATATTCCGACAAAAAGTAAAAGAATGATTAAAACAAAATCTTACGTAGAATACAGATCATATCCTATTCAAATAATTCACGTAGATAAAAATTATAAATTTAATAATTTTTGCTTTCCAATTTATACGCAGTATAAGGAAAGCTTTGTGACGGTCGAAATTTTCGATTCCGAGATTTCAACGGATTTACACGTTTTGGGGTCCCAGGAATCCAAAAAAGTGTTTTTGCTTTCCAATTTATAGGTAGTATAAGGAAAGCTTTGTGACGGTCGAAATTTTCAATTCCGAGATTTCAACGGATTTACACGTTTTGGGGTCCCAGGAACCCAAAAAAGTGTTTTTTACGAAATGTCTGTCTGTTCGTCGATTTCCGGGCAAACTACTCGGTGGATTTGAGTGAAATTTGGCATGTAGGTTCACAAAAATCATGCCTCGGGACCTTTTTTTTTTATTTTTGGCTAACTTAATTTGGGGGGGGTTTTATTCTCAAAAAACTCCAAAAAAACGTCTAAAAAAATTATTTCTCAAAAACGGCTCCAACGATTTCTTTTAAATTCACATATATTCTAGTCGTTCTTAATGTTGATAAAATGCGGGGGGTCGCTTACCCCTTGATAGTTTGCTTCTGGGGGTAAAAAAATAAAAATAACTTAATTTTAATGAAAAATGACTAAAAAATAATATTTCTGTGAAACTTTTCTATCGATGATTTCTACCTTCAGGCATGTTTTAGGTGTTCAATTGAGTAACGAAACCGGACAGGTTACATTCCCAAAAAACTGTTTGGTTTTGTGAAAAAAAATGTTTTTTGAAAAAATGATGAGACTTCACGCCTGCCCTGCCATTATTACTGTGTTGTAATGTGTTTTAAATATATTGAGGCTACCTCACCTCCAGTGACGTCAGGTGGACACCCCCCCCCCCCGAGATATCCGAAATTTAACCATAGGAAAATTATTTACCATGAAATTATGAAATTATTCATTTTCTCTCCCTACTAATTGATAAATTGGAAAGCATGTTCGAGTAAACTCGGACCGGTTCTTAATTTTTATTTTAGCAGAATATTTTTTTATTTGAGAAAAAACTAATCTATGCAACACAAGTAAATGTAACTGTATGTAACTAACTAATTGTATACAACAATGTAGCAGGTCCTGATCGCGTACGGGCTGCTAAAGCCCAGCGATAATAATTTGTATGAAATATTGTATGTGTTTGTAATTGTAATATAATTGAATCGAAAATTAAATACTTATCATTTTTTATTTCATTAACGCAGCAAGTTAATAAAAATTTGACTAATTGAGGTTGTAGAAGACTACTTCGTGCATATTTTTGCACGAAGTCAAATTTCTCAAGAAATATCGATCGCAGAGCACTAGAGCAGATATAGATAACAATTGAACTCTGAGACAGCCAATCAATGGGGGATGAAATGCCCTCAATCAACTCGATTCCTCGACATAATTAAATTTTCACTTTAAAGAAAGCCCAAACTACTACAACTATTTCCAAATTATAACCCTCACGTCTTCTCGACTTCACTTTCCGAAACTTTCCGGGAGTAGAACTAACTTCCGTCTTCAATAAATTGCATTAGAGAGGCTGTTATGGGGAAGACTGATAAAACCGCTTCAGAATTACTGTAAGCAACAGCATTGTTCATGAATAAATGAAGACTGTTTATTTTATCAGTCAGTCAACCTATAACGGAGTTAGGACCAAAAATAATGCACTCTCTTGCACTCATGAAATTTGTACATCAAAAATTAGAAAGATGATGGTAGACGGGAAGATGATTTCTGGTCGACAACGACCAAATGAAGGTCTAGGCCTGAGGACTGCTAGAGGTCCCCCCCTCCCTTAACCACTGCTTCACTTAGGACGTTGAGAGCTGATGTCAGCAACATGCCCGGAACCCGCGGTTTCCCTTACCTATGAATGCATAGCACCCATTAGGGCTGGGTGAACAACATCAACAAAGTCTAACTACCGACTCGATGATTTTAGACTCGGCAATGAAGTAGCAGCATAAAAATTGGAAAACAAAATATATACATACTGTATGTACATGTACTTATTTATGTCGTCGTGTGCCTAATAATATACAGCTGCCCTATCACGCAAGGGGACTTGGACCAGGGAACTGACAAGGCCATCCAGGCCGCAATTTTCTGGCGGAACGTGTCCTGATGGCCCGGACACGTAAACTAACTAACTAACTATATACAGCAACTGCACAAGATTAAACTTTAAAGGAGTCAGGAAAAACTTTTCAACCACTGTTAAGGATATGGCATATTTCTCTGGCGTTAAAACTGTTACAACTACAAAAAAGGCTTCTAGAGGTATGAACAGTGTACCAGCACATGCATTTGCCAATTTAGCAACAGTTTCCGTTAAAATCTCAATTTCGACAAGTGTCGGTTACGGTGGGTTACTAGGTATATCACGATGTTGCGTATTTACGAGTTTGATTTGTATATTCTCTAATCCCCGAAATCATGAACCAAACATATTAATGTGTAAGCATCACAGCCAAAGAGAGCGCAGGACCGCGCAGGCTAGCGCAATGTGGCAGAGCCCTTCACGGGCCTTGGCGCCAAGAGTGCGAGTAAGTAAGTAAGTAATACCGAAATCATGAACCAAACATATTAATGTGTAAGCATCTCAGCCAAAGAGAGCGCAGGACCGCGCAGGCTAGCGCAATGTGGCAGAGCCCTTCACGGGCCTTGGCGCCAAGAGTGCGAGTAAGTAAGTAAGTAATACCGAAATCATGAACCAAACATATTAATGTGTAAGCATCTCAGCCAAAGAGAGCGCAGGACCGCGCAGGCTAGCGCAATGTGGCAGAGCCCTTCACGGGCCTTGGCGCCAAGAGTGCGAGTAAGTAAGTAAGTAATACCGAAATCATGAACCAAACATATTAATGTGTAAGCATCTCAGCCAAAGAGAGCGCAGGACCGCGCAGGCTAGCGCAATGTGGCAGAGCCCTTCACGGGCCTTGGCGCCAAGAGTGCGAGTAAGTAAGTAAGTAATACCGAAATCATGAACCAAACATATTAATGTGTAAGCATCTCAGCCAAAGAGAGCGCAGGACCGCGCAGGCTAGCGCAATGTGGCAGAGCCCTTCACGGGCCTTAGCGCCAAGAGTGCGAGTAAGTAAGTAAGTAATACCGAAATCATGAACCAAACATATTAATGTGTAAGCATCTCAGCCAAAGAGAGCGCAGGACCGCGCAGGCTAGCGCAATGTGGCAGAGCCCTTCACGGGCCTTGGCGCCAAGAGTGCGAGTAAGTAAGTAAGTAATACCGAAATCATGAACCAAATATATTAATGTGTAAGCATCTCAGCCAAAGAGAGCGCAGGACCGCGCAGGCTAGCGCAATGTGGCAGAGCCCTTCACGGGCCTTGGCGCCAAGAGTGCGAGTAAGTAAGTAAGTAATACCGAAATCATGAACCAAACATATTAATGTGTAAGCATCTCAGCCAAAGAGAGCGCAGGACCGCGCAGGCTAGCGCAATGTGGCAGAGCCCTTCACGGGCCTTGGCGCCAAGAGTGCGAGTAAGTAAGTAAGTAATACCGAAATCATGAACCAAACATATTAATGTGTAAGCATCTCAGCCAAAGAGAGCGCAGGACCGCGCAGGCTAGCGCAATGTGGCAGAGCCCTTCACGGGCCTTGGCGCCAAGAGTGCGAGTAAGTAAGTAAGTAATACCGAAATCATGAACCAAACATATTAATGTGTAAGCATCTCAGCCAAAGAGAGCGCAGGACCGCGCAGGCTAGCGCAATGTGGCAGAGCCCTTCACGGGCCTTGGCGCCAAGAGTGCGAGTAAGTAAGTAAGTAATACCGAAATCATGAACCAAACATATTAATGTGTAAGCATCTCAGCCAAAGAGAGCGCAGGACCGCGCAGGCTAGCGCAATGTGGCAGAGCCCTTCACGGGCCTTGGCGCCAAGAGTGCGAGTAAGTAAGTAAGTAATACCGAAATCATGAACCAAACATATTAATGTGTAAGCATCTCAGCCAAAGAGAGCGCAGGACCGCGCAGGCTAGCGCAATGTGGCAGAGCCCTTCACGGGCCTTGGCGCCAAGAGTGCGAGTAAGTAAGTAAGTAATACCGAAATCATGAACCAAACATATTAATGTGTAAGCATCTCAGCCAAAGAGAGCGCAGGACCGCGCAGGCTAGCGCAATGTGGCAGAGCCCTTCACGGGCCTTGGCGCCAAGAGTGCGAGTAAGTAAGTAAGTAATACCGAAATCATGAACCAAACATATTAATGTGTAAGCATCTCAGCCAAAGAGAGCGCAGGACCGCGCAGGCTAGCGCAATGTGGCAGAGCCCTTCACGGGCCTTAGCGCCAAGAGTGCGAGTAAGTAAGTAAGTAATACCGAAATCATGAACCAAACATATTAATGTGTAAGCATCTCAGCCAAAGAGAGCGCAGGACCGCGCAGGCTAGCGCAATGTGGCAGAGCCCTTCACGGGCCTTGGCGCCAAGAGTGCGAGTAAGTAAGTAAGTAATACCGAAATCATGAACCAAATATACTAATGTATAACCAACCATCTCAGCATTTCTTAGGAAACTAGTTAGTTCCTTTAGTTTTTTAATGTCACGTTTAAAGGCCGCAATCTGGACACAGACGCATAAAATGTCAAAAACGCTTCCCAAAAGTTGCCCAAAAACAAAAGAATTTTCACAGTTAGAGTAAACTGATGCACTGTATATCAGTTTTATGGGGTCATTCCAGCCCCCCGAAAAACCATGTTTGTCTCCTACCAAAAGGCGTTAGAATCATTTTCAGGCTATTAAAATATTATTTATTGTTTCTAAAGAATTTTCTACGCCACTCATGGGTTCCACATGCCAACAAATTTTATAAATGGCAAGTTTTTCGTTCAATTTAATAACAGTTTTATTTACTGTTTTCCCTTTTTCTATGGTTAGTTCTTTTTTAATGGTCCAAAGCTTCCTTGCATGGCATGGGTCAGAATAAAAAAACTTACAGTATACGTTTCTGGTTAAGTACTCGTATTAATATGGTGCCGAGGCTTGAAAACATATTTGCTTCACTATGTAACCGAGACTTTTCCTTCCATATGGAAAACACAAGGGATTTTCACCTGCGTTGGTAGAAATAATTTATTTCCTAAAAACAAAAACCATACGGTTTGTACAAATATTGTCTTTCCTGCATGTCAACGTCAAACATGAATAGGAATGCTGCTAAGCTGACACAATCGATACTGTTCAAAACTGAAGTACAATTGCCCCAGTGTGAGGCACCAAATTGGCTCAAAAGCCGTGTGTAAGTTGAAAATGAAAGCGAAGAAAACGATCAAAATGTGAACAACGTCAAACTTGAATATGATTGCTGCTTAGCACAATTTTGAAACTATTCAAAGTTGAAATAAAATTTCCAGTTTGAGGCGCCCGATAGGGCCGAAAGCCTTTTGAAAGTCGCATATGGAAGCGTGAAAAATGCTCAAAATGTGAAGAAAGCCGCCGAGCACACAAACACAACGTCAAACATGAATATGATTGCTAATAAAGTGACACAATCGATACTATTCAAAGCTGAAATAAAATTGCCGCAGTTTGAGGCGCCAGATAGGGTCGAAAGCCTTTTGTAAGTCGCAGATGGAAGCGTGAAAAACGTTCAAAATTAAACGGAAGCCGCCAACACTATGGAGGAGCAGCAACACAACGTCAAATATGATTGCAAAGTTGTTGAGAATTGCATTCACGTCCGGGTTGGGGTTGTATTATAATTTTAGATTTTCACAAGGCCCCGTTCCGAACGTGACTTTCTGAATCTGATCGAAAATAAATATGATCCCGCGCCAACTTCCTTTTCCTCCTAAGCAAACTTTTCCTTCTGTCAATTACATTGTATTCCTCCGAGTTTTCACTATATTATTTTAACATCTTTCTAGGAAGCATTTTTTTAGAAAACAACATGCCAACATAATTGATAAATTAATAATAATAAAAATCATTCAATTCCGAAATAGTACAATACATTCAGTATGTTCAGCAAAGAAGATGTTTGGGAACCCTCACTATGTGTGCTTTTTTAGCACGTGGAAGTGAGGTTACAAAAATGATAGTTACAAAGTAGAAACCGCCAAAATCTTACATTAGTGCGCTTTGTACAATACATATGTACGTAATATGGGATTAAATAAAATATAGACTGCACGGTTCTCCTTCTACCGTGGCTATATTTGCAAAATACTAGAGCTCCTGGGGGCCTACTATGGCGATAAGTATAACCTTATTCTTAGGGCTAAAAATGTAAATTGTAAACAAACTAATTTTGAATAGCACCATCCATTATAAAATTATCTTGTTTACATTTTTAAACATAAGAATAAGGTAATACTAATCGCCATAGTAGGCCCGTTAAAATATATGAACTTACGCAATACGTTTGTATGAACAATCGTTAATCTATGAAATTAAATAATTTCAGAGTAGCACTAACCAAGGTCCAAATTGCCATGGTTGTCGCCAATCTTCGATAGAAGAGGCATACAAAGAAGGAGAAGAAATATAATGTTTAGACTGCCTCGCAGGATAGTTTTCCTAAACTAAAACAATAGAAGTAGTTTGAAAATTGCGGCAATCTAAAATAGGGTAAACCCCTACAAACATTAAGCCTCAAGAATAAACCAGAAGTGCGCGGGAGGAATCCGAATTTGCCGACAAAACAATAACATAAAGAATAACAAAGCGAGACTGCAACAATAACACTCGCGATAAACATAGTTGCCGCTCTCGTCATAAAAGCTCTTAATTTACGGCAACAGCTCGGCTCGTAAGCTTCCTCCGGGTGTTTCCGAGATTTAGTACAAACAAAACCATTTGCAGACAATCTAACTAGCCATATAATGTTATTATTATCTTCAAGTTTTTAAGAATAACATCTTTGGCTGAGGAGTTAGTGCGTTGTAAAGTGGGAAGTTAGACGTTCTTGAAGTTTTGTTGCGACGAACGGTAAGGGGAAAGTAATAGTACTGTTTGGTACACACGGACTTTCGACGCCGGCGTCAGATGCTGCGAAATTTGTCTTTGGAGGCATCTACGCCTCCTCTCTCTCCTCGATCCTGGTGCACGCCCCTTTTCAGCTCCACGTATGTACTGGCCCCCACATCCTCCATCACTTGCTACAGATATTCCTAGGTTTGCATACCAGCTCTAAAAGCCAAACATGATAGTTTGAGTCCCGCTTCATTTTCCCTTTTTCTTTGTCAGGTTCCACATTGAGCAGTTTGAGGTTAAAATCCATTAATCACCTCGCTTGAACGAAACGTGAATACCGGCACCCTAAATGTTTTCCAACATTTTCGTGAATAGCACCTCTCTCGAGTATGCCTACAATCTCATCTTGCAAAAGTAAAAGTATAATAAAGCCCTCGAGAGATTTTGCGAATGTTGTTAGTGAATAGAAGCGACGAGAGGGATTGACTTAATGCGTTGGAAACACAAACTAAACTGAATTATTCAAAGTTGGAAGTAACGTGCGGATAAAAACACTCTGCCAAACTTTCTACTCGCATTTCTTACGGAGATAATCCAATTGTCTCCACACCTTTCCCGTTTTAGTTAGCCAAAGGTCAGAAAAACAATGTTGGATTCTTTAAAAGGAGTCAGTGAGGACCGGTTCACTCCCGCCTCGCACTCCACTGGTTGTTAGGAAAATCGAGCAAGTCGGGCATTTTCTAATAGGAGACCGGGATCTTACCTTCTGATAACTAAAGGCTTCCGCATTATAATTATATGACATAAAATACAGAGATAAAATTCTTAGAAGCATTGGCAATTTTAAATCAAACTAAAACTCCGACTCAACCTTAACAAGCAAAAGAAAACAAACTTACAAAGAGGCAGACAATTTTCCAGCCGGATAAAATAACCAACAGAAAATTGAGCGGAATGACTTGGCAACGCTGTCGTCTATTTACTTGTACAGGAGCCCTGTTTTGACAAGTATTTGCACGTACTGTACTCGTAATTGCAGACAACAGTTTAAATGGAGACGCTGCATTTATTTTATCTTTTGAGATGCCAGTCCTTTGAGACGCGACGTAAAACAACATCCCTTGAGCCAAAGGAGGCAGTTGGAATCCCCGAAGGTAATACTAAAATTCCCATCAACTTCAAGATTTTCAAGACGCAAATATAGTTAAAATGGATTATGTCTTTGAAAATTATACGAGTTTCAATGCTGGGTGGAATTTCGAAAGTTTTCTTTTCTGGCTGAAGAAGAAACCTGTTATTACGTCCGAAATTAGAGACTCTCGCAAAGATCTGGACAACTTATGCTTGTGTGTTATACAATTTACGTTAAGTTGAACCTTACGCCACAGCAGAAAAATCACGGTAAGTTGACTGATGCTACGCAAGCGATCAACATTCATCTCTCAAATGACGTATACGAAAGCTCGCATTGCACATGTGATTTGTAAAATGTTGTTTGCGTAACATTCGCACAGTATGCTTCAGTCAACTTACCGTTATTCTTTAGCTGTGACCAATGGCTCAACTCAGCGTAGTTTTACTGCTGCGCAGAATTTGCCATTGTGAACTGTCGCTTGTAAATACAATATACAGACAGCAGCAGCGGTATCCAGAAAAAGCTTCCTGCGCACCACCACCCCCACCACTAACGTTCCGAGTGAGAGAGATATCGTTACCAGGGTTGGCCGCTTGGTTTCAAGTGACCTGGTGACCGAGTGATCACCCCTACCAAGGCAAAGAGAAACCCACAACTGCTCCCTCCCCATGAGAAATTGATGGCGGGTTCTGGCATCCCTTTTCCCATCTGGCGTAGATTGAACAGCCTCCCGACCGGAATCGCAGTCTCGAAGACCACCTCTGCCTAGTATAGGGATTGCGTGCTTCCAAGTGCTGTCCGATATGACTGTGGGACTGTTGAGGATCCCACCCACCTGCTGGTCTGTCCACTACAACCATACGATTGACAACCTGCATGAAGCAAATGACAAAGCCATTTTGAATAACCCATTAAATGCGTGTCTCCCCGGACACGCCAAGTAAATAAGCAGCAGCAGACAAAATACGAACACAACTGAGTGCTGCTGCAACAGCAATAAAGCCGGATCGGGGGTTAGGATGTATATGGGGAACATTTGAAGGTGTGAAGTGCCCCTACGAGTAAAGCTATTGACTGCGACATACGACCCCCGGGCAAGTCATAACGTAGATTACAGCCAAGGGGGAGGGGGGGGGGGGTACTATCTCTGTCTTATGGTCCAAATCACTCGTTAAACAACAAAGCTCAACTATCCGTTATTACGTTTGCAAATACACATAAAGGCAAATATGGCGGCACTGATTTCAAAATGGCCGGGTACTTTACAGGTAATTTAAGATAATTACAGACAATTTCCATGATTATTTAATTTTACAGATTAGGAATGTGCAATGGCAGCTTGTAGTGCCAGTTTTGTAATTTACATTTTATATACTGCATATGTATATAACTACTAGTATATATGTAAGTAAGTAAGTAAGTATGTATATAAGTAAGTATATATATAATTGAACAATCAATAAAAATCGAAGCATAAATCCCCAGCACTAAGTACAAAAATGACTTGTCACGCTGGGGTCAAAAGTTAAGTACAATACATAATTTAACATTATTATTATTATTATTATTATTTTAACTTACAATCCAAAAAGTATAAAATTGAGTAGAATAAAAAATAAAAAAATTCAATTAAACTTGTAGTCTCTATAGGTTTGATGGGCACAATGTTATTTGAGAAGAGATCTATGAAGAATTCTGAAATATTTGAAGTAAATGTTTATTGTCAGCTTTATTTATAAATTTTTTAGGTGAATTTAAAAAATGCTTACTTGAGCGGAGAAACTTTATCTCTATTGGAAGGGAATTGAATAGTTTGCAGGCTAAAAATATTGGATAGTGTTCAAAAATGCATTTTCTTGCAGGCTCGGAAAAAATATTATGAGATAGACGATGCCTGGTATTGACATGATGCTGCTGTAGGGAACTAAGTACTAAATCTGAAACTGAATCATGGGCAGTTAGTCGCTCCAGGTTTTTCTCACCATGACTTGATTTATCTAAGTTACTCTATTAAGCCCCCTAAACCACCACCAAAGTTTATCACCTACAGAAGTTTTAAAGATTTCAGTGAAGAGGATTTTATGAGATGCGCGGCACTCCTACCATGGCACGAAATTCAGGTACTATCCAGTGTTAATGACAAAATAGACAGGCTGAATTCAATGATAATCTCATTGTATGACAGATTTGCACCAGTAGTCACACGTAGGGTGACACACCCCCCCGCGCCATGGCTTACGCCAGTCATCAAAACTCTAATGAAGGATAGGGATCGAGCATTCTCTCTTTGCAAACGCCACTCTACATTGGAAGCGCGCGCCAGGTACAAAAAACTCAGAAACAGGGTGTCACAGGCAATCTGGAATGCCAAATTAAAACAAGCTCACTCTCTTTGCGAACTGTCTGGGAAGAAACTTTGGTCAGGTCTTAAAAAAAGTTTGGAGTTGGTAAGAAAACAACGAATTCTATTTCACATTTTGATCCAGACAAATTAAATAATCACTATGCATCCGTAGTGCCTATACCTCTTATAAATGAAGTACACAGTACGGTTGAAAATATTATGTCACAGCCCAAGCCGACTTGCCCGCCTTTTTGTTTTAAGGCAGTATCCCCTCATGAGGTTCGGAAGGCTATTTCTTCAATTAAATCTAATGCCGCCGGATTTGACACCATAAACGCAAACATGATTAGCCGCCTAATAGATCACATTTTACCGTCTGTTGTAACCATTTTTAACCAATCTCTGGCATCAAGCATCTTTCCCATAACTTGGAAAACCTCTATTGTTCAACCATTGCCGAAGTGTGAGAAACCAGAATCTTTCAACGACTTACGACCGATCAGTCTTCTTCCTATCTTGTCAAAAGCTCTAGAAAAAATAGTTCATTCGCAAATGAGTGAGTACCTAAAATTCAACAGTTTGACTGACAACTTCCAATCTGGTTTTCGTGCAGGTTGCAGTACCACAACAGCGTTATTAAATGTGATGGATGATATAACTATTGCAGCCGATGGCGGGATGGTCACCATTATGACATTACTGGATAAAAGTAAAGCCTTTGACAGCGTTAACCTTGATGTTCTACTGGCTCGTCTATCAGCCATGAATTTTTCGTCGGACGCTATTGCATGGGCAAAATCATATCTCAGTGGTAGAGTACAGATTGTAAAAATTGGCGGAAAACTATCGGCAGCCTCCCCTATTCGCTCGGGAGTGCCTCAAGGCTCTGTCCTTGGTCCTCTCCTCTTTTCAATTTATGTGTCAGATTTAGCGTCGAGTCTGAAATACTGTAGATACCATTTTTATGCAGATGATCTGCAGCTCTACGCGCATACGAATCAGTTCAACTTTGTTGCTACAGCGGATAAAGTCCATAACGATCTAAAGAATGTGGAGGGTTGGTGTGGCAGTAATTTTCTAATGATAAACCCAAATAAGTGCCAGTCAATAATCCTTGGCTCCAGAAAGCTTGTGTCCAGAATTATGAAAAGTGCCCCACCTCCGATTATAATAGGTTGTAGAAATATCCCCTACGAAGAGCAAGCCATTAAAAATCTTGGCCTCTACATTGACCAGGGTCTTACTTGGCATGATCGTACCAAAAGAGTGTGTAAAAAGGTTTTTTACTCCTTACACGCCCTGCAGCGCCTAAAATTTTTACTTCCTGTTGCTATAAAGCGAAATCTGATCCAATCATTAATATTTCCTATATTTGACTATGATGATTTGATTTACAGTAGTTGTAATGAAGTCGATGCTAGGCGCCTCCAATATGCGCAGAACTCATGCATGCGGTTCATTTACAATGTGAAACGGCGGGATCACATAACCCCATTCTACCGCAGGGCTCAGTGGCTGAAATTAGGTGAAAGAAGAACTTTCCACTCACTATTATTAGTATATAAGGTTTTGAACAGTGCAGCTCCTCCATATCTATATGACCGCCTAAAGCCATTGAATTCCCATAGAAATGGGCTTGTATTGCGAATACCCCGACATAACACAGCTTTATATGGTAGTTCTTTTTTTGTAAATGTCTGCCGCCAGTGGAACTCCCTAGATAAGGAAATTAGATCCCAGCCACAGATTTGTGGGTTCAAAAGCCAGTTACTGAAAAAATTACTAGGAACAGAATAGGTTTAGAATAAGAATACTGTCTAGATATTTACTGTATGTGTTTTTTTTTACGTCACGTTACTTTAGAATAAGTTCTTACTATGCATTGTTAGAATAAGATTGTTTACGTTAAGCCTATGTATTTTGTAAATTGTATTGTTTTTGGACGTGGGTTAGGCAGAAAAAGACTTTCTAGTCTTAAGTCTCGCCCCGTAAATATAAGACGTTTATTATTATTAATATTATTATAAATTATCACTAGTAAGTTGGTTAGCATAACGAAGTAAAATTGCAGAATAAACTTGATTAAAGGTTGGCACATCAAACTCATTATATATCAAATCAGTGGGATATCTGCGTGGGTGGAAAAGAGCAAGTGTTCAGTGAATAAAAGAACCGGTCCGAGTTTACTCGAACATGCTTTCCAATTTATCAAAATTAGTAGATAGAGAAAATGAGTAATTTCATGGTAAATAATTTTCTTATGGTTAAATTTCCGATATCTCGGGGGGGGGGGGGGGGGGGGGTTGTCCACCTGACGTTACTGGAGGTGAGGTAAATTCTAGAAAGGTCAGACCAACACATTACCACACAGCAATACTGGCAGGGCACACAATGCATTTGAGCGTGAATTTTCTATCATTTTTTCAAAAAAACATTTTTTGTACAAAACCAAATACTTTTCTGGGAAAGCAACCTGTCCGGTTTCGTTACTCAATTTAACACCTAAAACATGCCTGAAGGTAGAAATCATCGATAGAAAAGTTTCGCAGAAAAATTATTTTTTAGTCATTTTTCATTAAAATTTAGTCATTTTTATTTTTTTACCCCCAGAAGCAACCTATGAAGGGGCAAGCGACCCCACGCATTTCGTTAAAATTAATAACGACTACAAAATATGTGAATATAAAAGAAATCGTTGGAGCCGTTTTTGAGAAATGATTTTTTTAGACTTTTTTTTTTGGAGTTTTTTGAGAATAACCCCCCCCCCCCCCAAATTAAGTTAGCCCCAAATAAAAAAAAACTGTTCCGAGGTATGATTTTTGTGAACCTACATGCCGAATTTCATCACGATCGACCGAGTAGTTTGCCCGGAAAGCGACGCACAGACAGACAGACAGACAGACAGAACGACAGACATTTCGTAAAAACCACTTTTTTGGGTTCCTGGGACCTCAAAACGTGTAAATCCGTTGAAATCTCGGAATCGAAAATTTCGACCGCCACAAAGCTTTCCTTATACTACCTATAAATTGGAAAGCAATAATAATAAAAGGATTTAATTTTGGGGTGATAATATTGTACGTTGCAAATTTTCTAAAGAAAAGTGATGCGGTCAATTCTTATTCAATCAGCAATCAGATATAAACCTGATCTTAAAGATTGAAGTACTTTAGTCAGGGGGCTTAAGATGCCTCATAGGCAGTTTGGGGAGGGGTAGGGTTGCTGAGATTTGTATCGGCGGCGGGCGTGGTCCTGTACTTTTCATATATTTCCTCACCCCCCCCCCCCTCTCTCTCCCCTGCAGCCTATCTGCACCAGTCTCTCCATACTACTAACCTTAAAAGCCTTTTCCAATCATTGCCCGCTTACTTTACGTAGCCGCCGGCACGGCGTCTAATTTACATTTGGCCCGCGGCCAAAATTTACATCTCAAAACGCCAAAATTATTTAAAAGTCGATGGATGCTCCCGTGGGGTCGCTGTTTGTCGGCGTAATAAGGTGTAGTGGTTTTTAAACGGTTTTTATTTTGTAGACTAGTAAACTTTTAATACCATCATCCTGGGATTGACCGGAAGATCCCGGAAACCCCGGGAATTGTACTCCCCCATCTTCTTCTTCTCGACAACACTCATCCAGTCATCTCGGTTTTGTACAACGCTCCACCATCTATGGACTTCCAACTCGCGAAGGTCAGTTTCAAACTCATCCTCCCAGCGTTTTCGAGAACGCCCAGCCAGTCGTCTTCCAGTATGCTTGCTTTGCACATCTTTTTCGGCCTGCGGTCGTCTGCCATTCTTACGACGTGTCCCAGCCATCTTATGCGTTGCGCTTATACGAACCGGACTATGTCTTCTTCGTTGAGTGTTGCGTCTATTTCGGGGTTGTTTCTTATACGTCACTCTCCGTCTTCGCATAGGGGTCCATAGATCTTCCTTAGCATCTTCCGTTCCAATACTCGCAATTTGTTTGCGTCATTGACAGTAAGATTCCAGATTTCATAGCCGTATGTTGCAAGATCTGACAAGGGTTTTATATATCCTTAACTTAGTGGCACTGGATATAAGTCTTGACATAGTATTCCCCCATACCACCCTAAACCTGAATTATGACAGAGAAAAACAGTAGCTAAGCTATAAGGTATATATCACAAAAAATACATTAATAAAATCCAATAACTTTAAACGCGTGACTCCTTGCACAAGCAATAATTTATACCTCTTACACCCCTTCCTTCTCCAGCACGTAGAAAAGAGAAACTCTAAAAAATAACCTAATAAAGTCAAATAAAACCCGTCTTTTTAATAAGGCTCACTATGACCGGGGAAGAGAATGTTTTAATTCGCCATAAAGGAATGTCGTCTGCTTCCATCAGTCTCGTCTACTGCTATTACATTACATTACTTATGTTAAGCCAACTTACCCCCCCCCCCTCACGAGCCCGTCTCGGAATGTTAGAATTGCTGCGGGCAAAATGGTGAGGAATTTTGCCTCCCCCGCCCCCCTCCCTTTCATGACTTCCAATAAAACTCGTTGGAATATCTATACCAGTACTTAACAAGTTTTAATATGATGTTATATTAAGTTGTTGAAATCTTATGCTTTTGCGAAATTGGAAGCGAAGTTTCGTTGTTATATTATAGCTTCGCGAGAATTCCATCATACTACAGTTTATAATACTTTTCCCTGTTCTGTGCTGGTAAATTTATTCGTCATAAATAATTACTTTTTTTTTAATTACTAAGCACAACCCAGCGGAATTAGGGCTATAAAGCGCTCTCTTACACTCAACTAGGAAGGTGCGGGACCACCTGCTTTATATGCCCTCCGAAGCATGGCCAAAAAATGTAGCAAGTGTGGGACTCGAACCAACAACCTTTCGGGTGAAAGTCAGAGTGCGTACTACTACTCGACATGTCCTGACGGATGAAGGATCCTGTTTGAATATCTATTGCCACGTCTTCAACGACCAATCGGGAGACACCTTCGACAAATCCCATCGGGGCCGCAGGCGTGCTCTGATTGGTCGAAGAAAACGTGGCACCATATATAAACCTAACCTGATCCGTAAACGCCAGTCTAGGGGCAAGATATTGACAATTTTTTGAACAGTACCTAAACATTAATGCATATCGACTTCGGTGGCAAGGTGGTAGCGTGCTTGTACTTGTGTGAGTATCTACGCAACTTGCGGTCGGAGGCGTGTCGTAACTCGACACAAGTACCTATTAGGCGACTTGGCGATTGGAGAGGTTAATCGGATACATTCATTAAATTGTTTGTACGCGATTTAACTTTTTCATAAAACTAAACTAACTAACTGCATCACACTCAAGCTTTTGCTTTCTTCGGTTGGACCTTCGACTGCGAAAGGTGAAATGTTATGAGTTCCCAATGGTTCAATTTGATATGGAGGGATGGACACAAGCTCTGGAGAACAGAATCAATTTCTCGTCTGTATGATACAGACGAATGTAGCGCACATCCTGGAGAGACCGTGTCCCTAGTAACGCTGAAGTCCTGAGGCCAATGGATACAGAAGTTGAGTTGATACTGACGGTTAAGAAACGGAAACTAACATACGTCGGCCATGTAATGAGGAAAGACATGTGGCGCCTTCGGCATGCAATAATCCAAGGGAAGATGGAAGAACCCCTGGTTGAAAAACCTGAGGCAGTGGTTTGGTAAGAGCACGAATTCCCTTTTCAAAGCAGGAGCCTCCAAAGTCCAAATTGCCATGATCGTCGCTAATCTTCGATAGAAGAGGCATTAAAAGAAGAAGAAAAAAAGAAGACTAAATTACTAAAAAAAAACGCCAAAAACGCATACACCCAAAACAAATCATTTTTTTTTTTTTTGCCACATTTCCGAATTTCCAAAGCACCCAAATGTGATAGAAATAGTATAATTAGATTTAAAATTTTTGAATGTATAAAAATCCTAAAACGTCCATTGTTCGCAAAGAGCTTCAGACCAAAAAATGTGTTATATACAGCTGAAAAGGCACCAGGTAGGAAAGGAAGGAAGGTTTTAAAACGCATCACATTTTCATTTTCTGCCCCAGCAACTCTTTTATCCCGCACAAAATCTCATTCGTTTCACTGTCTGCTGACTTCAGAAGCCCACTGATGAACGTATAGCACGTATGGTCCAGTTATGTCAGAACGGGACTATAGAATCGGGTCAGAACGGGACTAATACTATATAAAGCCGGATAGTACAGGTTCGAATGAAAAATATTCTTGTAACTCTTGGGGATTTTGTAATTTTTGAAGGACTTTTTATAGACCCAGGCTTACTTATTGGTCCCTTGTTCAATGCCAACTACCCCATGGATTTCGGACATTATTGCTTTCCTATTTATACGTAGTATAAGGAAAGCTTTGTGATTTGTATTGTTTCCTTGTGAATTTTTGCCAATTGCCAAACTGGTTTACGTCGTTCTCGATGTCAACCTACACCGGATACAAGCAATAATGGACAAGCTGATACAAGCTTACCATTGAGGCAATGAAACAGGCGAAATCATGAATTAACCAAGTACAGATACGAGTCCTTGGGTATCGTACCTTCATTAGTAGGTTTGCCGTAGGGTTAAAATATACTTTTTTTAGTCATTTTTTAAAAATGAAAATTGAGTCTTTTTTAGTTTTTGGCCCAGAACCCAACTATAAAGGGCTACATAGTGGGTTTTATTTACATTAATAACGACTACAATAAATGTGAATTTAAGAAAATTCGTTGGAGCCGTTTTTGAGAATTTTTTAGCTGTAAAAAGCGCCAAATGCAAAAAATTTGAAGGAAAAAAATCATAACAAGTAACAATTGACGTAATGGCGGCGTGTAAGACTGTAATACAGGCAATGTAAACATATCGCGCAGTAAAATCAGGCACTAAAGTGTAATCCCCCCGCTATAGAGTGTAGACAACATAAATTTAATCTTTATACTTCCGCAGTACATTCCAAGCATATAAAAGGAATGCAAACTCGCGGTTTGGGTAAAATGTTGGAGATTGCGAGTGGATGAGACTCCAGGGCCTACTTATCCAGCTTTCCCCTACTACAGCCCCGGGCGGGCCACTATCCTGTCTCTAGCGTGTGTCGTCACCCCGATTTTACGTTTTATAATGCTAACTGTGAAATATAACTCGCAGATTGCTGAATTTTAACACTAGTCGTGTAGGGGCTGATTTAGGGCTTAATTACCCCGCTTTCCCCTACTACAGCCTAGGGCGTTGTGTCTAGCATGTTTCGTCACAACCTATATTCGAGGATCTAGAAACGATCTAGGAACGCTACCTTGCCTCCACGTGCAAAATGGCTGCACAATGGCAAGGGACCCAAAGAAGAAAAATTTATTATCTAAATTTATGTAACTGAATTTATTTTGGGAATTACACTATTATTATTATTATTATTATTATATAGTGTTTCGTCACCACAGTTTTACGTTTTACATCGCTAACTGTGAAATGTAACTCACAAATTGTTGCCCGACTTCAAAATGTATAACAATGAATTTTTCTCCCGTCAAATTTTACATGAGTTTATGAACCAATTCATTTTATAGCAAGAGACGCGGGGAAACAACGTGATAATATATCACAGGAAACTGTATAATGCCTTTGGTGACACAAACTGTTACAAATCAACTTCCTGGCAACTGTTTTAAGGGGTCGGGAATACGGGGGGGGGGGGGGGGTAGTACTTTCAAAACAGGGGGAGGGGGAAGCCTGGTAATATCCAAACTTTGATAGGTCGCTGCCTCCCATTATCTACCTGTTTTACTCAGCCAACTTTTCAGGTCGTTAAAGGTTTCTAAATTTTACTTTTTTTAATGCCACTCTCCGGTAATTGTTCTCGGGAGGTAAATTTAAAATGATGGGAAATTTTTTCGTTTACAATTTTTTACCTCTGTTGTTCTTGTTAAAATTTTTGTGTATGTTAAAAGGTGTTATAAGGGCGGGTGTAACGGTTTTAGGATCGGTGTTTTATTCCAGTTTGTTAATAGCTCCATCTGTAGTTGGTAGTCTATGATAGTTTACTTAATCTTGGCTATAGTGGAGCCGAGCTGTGTGCCGGTAGGGGTTGCAGGATTGTTTGCAATGGGGGGGGGGGGGTGTTGCAAGGTGGGGAAATTATTACTTCCTATATTTTATGAGTGTGCTATTTATTATATGGGATTTATAAGGTTCCCCTTGCGCCGCGAAAGCCTGGTGGAGGCACCCCGCTCCGCTCCGTTTAATTGCTGTTTATTGTTGCATAAGATGAAGCAGTAGAACCGATGGCCGTGAGCGAAAGCATACTTCCTTGCCCTGCCAACGACCCCATCGGTCTTCGGACATAATTGGTATTGTTTCCGAACGAATTCCTCGCCATTGGCAAACTGGTTCGCTCCTCGATGTTAACCCACACCGACTATAAGTGCCAATGGGCAGGCTAAGACATGCTTACCATTGAGACTTTAACAGGTGTTAGCTTGATATATTATTATTATTTCGATAAATAGGTGACCGCAGACCACATAAAGTCCATAGAGCACCATTTAACACTTGATTAAAAAGTTTTAGAAACGTCCCATCAGACGGGCTTCTTTTGCGAACCCATGCACCTCGCGCACGTGGGATATTTGCCAACGGCCTTACCATGTTGATTCCATTACAGCAGAGCATGTTTCAAACTGCGGCAACTTGGTAGTGTGCACAGCGTTGGCAGGGGAACATGGTGGGACATGATAACTCGCTTAGGCAGTATAAGTCGAGTCCTGGTCACCTCCGATTTAATCGTGTGACTTTACCATGTTCCCCAAGTGGTTCGGAATCCACTATAATCAGGAGGTCCACCCTGTTAGTCAACTCCCCTTTCCCCGAGGTGAAAGAGTCTGCCCTTAGGGTGCCTCAAGTTAACAAACAGACTCACTCCCCCCGCCAGGCTGACAGGGTTGCTTAAAGCAGAAATGCTGAAAGCAGGCGTTAGAAACAACAACAACAACAACAACGTGGGATAGGTTGAATTTCCTGTAATGGTGACACAGAGCTGCGCAGTGCTTAAGGATGTGCGTGGCTGTTTCTTCCTCCAAGCTGCAACGGCGACAAAGTCTGCTCTCCAATGGCTGCAGGACTCCTATTTTTGATAGGTGCTCTAGGAACAGTCCGTGGCCTGTCATAAGCACGACTATTGTTTTTATGCTAGACCTACTCAAAGAAAGTAGCACTTTAGATGAGCTTGACCTAACCAAATATGGGAACGAGTTGACCGGGCATTAAAATCAAATCCGAACTTCGACGGCATAGTGGTAGCGTGTTCGTACTTGTGCGAATCTCTAAGCATCATGCGATCGGTGACCTGTCGTAACACAACACAGGTATTACATACAGAGGCGACAGAAGAGGTTATTGAATTGTTTGTAGACGAATAATCTTTTTGTAATAAAAAAAAATCCCTTTTCTGTAACAGCCTACTCTTTCGTCGGTGAAATATAAGCAAGCTTACATTACTGACCATTGAACATTGCCAACGACCCCATTAGTCATCGGATATTATTGGTATTGCTTCCTTATGAATTATGACCACTGAAAAACTCGATGTCAACCCAACCCGGCTACATGCGACGATGGACAAGCTGAGAGATGCTTATTGCTTACCATTGATACAATGCAAGATGGTAGCGTGCTTGTACTTGTGCGAGCCTCTACACATCTTGCTGTCGGAGACGTGTCGTAACTCAACACAAGTACCTATTAGGTTACTTAGTGAGGCGATTGAAGAGTTTAATAGGGTACATTCTTTAAATTGCTTGTACGCGATTAACCTTTTATAAGAATAAATAAATAATTTAACAGGCATTACCGCGAATTAACCATGTTCGGGTACGAATCCACGCATGGGTTACAGTTAAATAGGCAGGCTTCAGAAATGCTGCTCATTTCGGTATAAATTCGGGTGTAAGCGGTAGAGGGACATTAAACGGAAAGAATGGGCTTAGAACTGGGATTTATGTTAGGGCCACGTCTAATCTACCAACTCTTTCTGACGCCACGCTCTTTGTTCCATAGAGAATTATGAATCCAACCCCGAGAAGTGGTTTTGTCCCTTTTTCACTGTAATTCCTTTCTAGCCCCCTCCCCATTTCGGCGGTTCCCCGGCTAAAGCTTAAATCTTTCTGTAATTTGTTTCAACCGGCTTTTACTGTAGATCTTATTAACGGCTCCAATCGTTCTATATGGTATGGAGGGATGGAATTTGACACAAGCTACGGACAACAAAATCAGTGCATTTGAAATGTGATATACAGACGAATGCTGCGCATATCTTGGAGAGATCGTGTCCCTAATGCTGAGGTCCTGAGGCGAATGGATACAGAAGCCGAGAGATGGACGTTGACACAAGCTATGAAGAACAGAATCAGTGCATTTCAAATGCTGAAGAAGTTGAAGAAGAAGCATTTCAAATGCGGATATACGAGTACATACGAATGCTGCGCATATCTTGGCGAGATTGTGTCCCTAATGCTGAGGTTCAGAGGCCAATGAATACAGAAGCCGAGTTGCTGCTGACGGTTAAGAAACATAAAACTAACGTACTTCGGCCATGTATTGAGGAAAGAAAAATATCACCCTCTGCATGTAATAGACAGAAGGATAGAGGGCTCCCGGCAGAAGAACAACATCCTCGTTGAAAAACCAATGGCAATGATTTTGCAAGAGCACGACTTCCCTTTTCCAAGCAGGAGTCTTGGGAAATTGCCCAATTTTCGCGGGAAGAGAAATATAAAGCAGAAGAACTCCGATAATGTGTCAGAAGTCGTATCAAAAATTTCATTAGACGGTTACCTCATGCTAGACAACGGCTTATAACCTAGTTGTTAGACGACTTGACTGTGAGTTTGAGGATCAATTGACACTATGTTACAGGCGTAAGCACGACTTTACCAAGTTTGGGAACGAGGTTGTATATGGGTACACCGGAGGTTGTCTAGCTACCATGGCCTTTTTTAAAATTAATATCAGTTTTCCTCAATTTCCAAGACTCACGAAAAAACATAAAGTAAAGGGAAACAGACAGAAAATAGTTGTATAGTGAGGGGGGGGGGGGGCGAGTGCAACTTTCATCACCAGTCCGTCAATTACAGCCCCCCAGCAGTGAAGAGAAATCGCAGACATGATCCAACAAGGGATGTAAAACTAAAGGGGAAACTCATATCAGTCAAACTTTTCACCAGCTGTCAGCCTTCTTCCTATCAAACACAATCTAACTTGTTTTCCCCAGTAGCCTGACACTCAGCAATAACTCAGGGCTTCTTTCTTGTTTTAGAAACCTAAGTGGATAGAGTGTTGGTAGTTGTTGCAGGAGGCTCAGAGTTCAAATCCTCATCTTTAGATAACAGTCAAACTTATCACCAGCTGTCAGCCTTCTTCTTATTAAACACAATCTAACTATAATACTAATAATTTAATTCCGAAATAGTGCAATACGTATGTTAAGCAACGAAGACATTTGGGATACCTCATTAGGTGTGCTCTTTTAGCACGTGGAAGTGAGGTGCAGCCAATAGTTACGAAGTAGAAACAGCCAAAATCTAACATTAACTTGTTATCCCCAGTCTAAATGTCACATAGTAGATGTGGAAGAAGGGAAGTTACAGTGAAAGTGGAAGAAGATTAATTAATTGGTCCCCCTACCACCAATTATTGCTTTCCAATTTATACGTAGTATAAGGAAAGCTTTGTGATGGTCGAAATTTTCGATTCCGAGATTTCAACGTTTCACAACGTTTTGAGGTACCAGGAACCCAAAAAAGTAGTTTTTACGAAAGAAATGTCTGTCTGTCTCTGTCTGTCTGTGAGTAGATTTGCGGGCAATCTACTCGGTCAATTTTGATGAAATTTGGCATGCTGGCATGTAGGTTCACAAAAATTACACCTCCAGATCATTTTTTTTATTTTGGGCTAACGCAATATTGGGGGTTTTATTCTCAAAAAACTCCAAAAAAACGTCTAAAAAAAATATTTCTCAAAAAAGGCTCCAACGATTTCTTTTAAATTCACATTTATTATAGTCGTTATTGATGTTGACAAAATGAGGGGGGTTGCTTTGCTCCTTTATAGTTTGCTTCTGGGGGTAAAAAAATAAAAATAACTAAAATTGAATAAAAAATGACTAAATAATAAATTAATAATTTTTCTGCGAAACCTTTCTATCGATGATTTCTACATTCAGGCATGTTTTAGGTGCTAAATTGAGTAACGAAATCGGACAGGTTGCTTTCCCAAAAATTATTTGGTTTTGTATAAAAAAATGTTTTTGAAAGAATTATTTAGAAAATGTACGATCAAATGCATTGCGTGCCCTGCCATTATTGTTGTGTGGTAATGTGTTGTCTGACCTATATAGAATTTATGTCACCTCCAGTGACGACAGGTGGACGACCCCCCCCCCCCCCCCCGAGATATCAGAAATTTAACAATAGGAAAATTATTTACCATGATATTACTCATTTTCTTTATCTACTAAAATATATAAATTGGAAAGCATGTTCGAGTAAGCTCGGACCGGTTCTTGTAATATGCTGTTGACCAGTTATAATGCTGTAAATTATTATATTATACCACTGTGGATTTTAAATAAACAAGCGGTTCCCGGCGCAGTCTTCGGCTGCTGCCTCCACCACTTGCGCCTGCCGCGGGCGGCAGCTCGGCCTTCGGCCTCGCGCCCACTGCTCATGTATATCCGGCGGCAGCTCGGCCTACGGCCTCGCAGTCATTGCTCATGTATATTAGTTGTGGTCACACCATAGACATAGTAAAACTATAGACTCATCGTAAACATTCGGATTGAAGCCACCCGACTTCGGCTATTTCCGTTTTAAACAATATATATAATAAATGTGAATAATAAATATAATAATATATGAAACAACAAAGAAAACAATAAAGAAAACATTTAATAAAACTATTAAATTTGAATTTCGCGCCAAAATGCCCCTATAAGTAGGCGTGGTCAGATGTCAGCTGATCTCTGTTGGCGATGGTAGCGCCAACTGTCGGGATAAACGAAAATTAATGGTAGCGCAGCCCGCCGTTAGATGTCGGTTGGCCGAGCCCAATGTAGAACATTCCAAAATCAACAACTACTTTTAAACTACTAAAATTAATATTAAAAACATTCTCCAGTGGACCAAATTGTTAACTTAAACCATCCTCGAATCTCCTTGAACACACACAAAAACAATTCATCATAATCGGTCCAGTCGTTTGAGAGGAGGCCCGGGACAACACACGGACAGTCGAAATGTATATATTCAGATTAATAAATAGTGATTTTTCTATTACTAACCCAACCTAGAGGAGTTAGGACTATAAAAACCCTCTCCCCGGGCCTAAAAATGTAGCAAGTGTGGGCCAGAGGCGGACGCAGCGACCGGCACTGCGGGCAATTGCCCCCCCCCCCCTTTGGAAGGCAGTTATATTCTTTGCCTCTAAAATACAAGTGCTAACTGCACTCAAAATGCGTAAAACCCCACTATTTCTGCCCTATTTTTCAAGATTTTTCTCCCGGGGGAGACCCCCGGGGCCCCCTCCATAACCTCCGAACCATCTGGCTCATGCGCAAAGGACACTAGGTCATTAATGATGTAAAAGCTGCGTACGTTCTTGAGAACGGCTTTCCCCATTTTATACATTTTTATGAAAATGGGTGGAGGGGCGCCAAATTATACAACGCCCCCTCTTTTATGAGGTCTGGGACCGCCTCTGGTGTGGGTCTTATCTTACACTGCTTGAGATAAATTTTAAATACGAGGAATATTTTACCCAAAGGGCCGTTTCTATCATTCCTTGAAAAGTCCCGTTAACGAACATTACACGGCACCACTATGTATTGAGAGATGGAGCTGCCGTCCGTATGCCTTACGGATACTTTCCAAGCTATGGCCTGTGTCAGTAAAATTTGCGGAGTCACATTACCATTATGACCTGAGGCAGTAAAACCAGCAATCCAATCACAACATCCCGACATTGTCCCCAAAGCAGTCATACCACCGAAAACGAGTCAAAGTACCCCCCCCCCCCTAGCAAACTAGTTAAAACTAAGAGTAATATCAACATTTCGGACCTACTGCATAACGAACCAACTTCCTCAATTGCTCTCATAAGAAGTTCCCCAGCAAGGTAGTCAGCCAAGCCATTCAAACAGGGAATTGGGTTCGCCGAAAAAGCGATTTCGACTCTGGCAATTTCGAGTGAGAGAGACGTCCAGTGAGAGTTTTTCGGAACTTTTGCTGTTTACGTGTGCTCTGGCCCATATCAGGGTGTCCCTTGGGAGACGACTTCTACAGAGGGGATACGTTACGGAGAGCAATTCGGAGACCTTTCTGAGTTCTCCAAGTTTTATTAGGTGGTATTGGCTATACGTCGAGACGAGCAATGGTAGACTGCATTATCGTCCATGAAAAGAAGATCAGACAGAAAATCAATCAAGCATACGGTACTTTTTTTCAAGTTGTGTTAGATTTAATTCTTGAACAAGAAATAAATATAACATACAGTGCAAAGTGTAACCAGGTCGATGGGCCACAGGCCATCGATAGAGCTTGTAGAAACAGTGACAAAAAAAAACAACTTCTTGTAGGAAACTCTGATTTGCAGCAACTTGTCAAAGTCAACAATCTGAACGCCGTGCATCCTGCTGCTGCTAAGTCTTCATACTACTAGTATATACTACATATACTTTATATACTTCATGCTATATACAGTATATCTTCATACTTAGTGTTAAATTGTCAAATAAGGCCACTTGAGCCTTAGGGAAAGGCGAAACCAGAAAAGGAACAATTCCCAGGGGCAACAATGAACTATTAAAAACCAGACTAAAAAATTATGCTCGAATTGCTAGTTACTAACCATAACTAAGCTCAAATAATATAAAAATAAGATAATCAAAATAAATACTAGAATGATAACAAACATTGCTTTTGAACTGTGTTGAAAATAAAATTTAAAAAAAAAACAGCGATGAATTGAAGCAGAAAACAACAGTCAATGACAGTTACAGGGACAGAACCGATTTTTTCCCAGGGAAAATCAAAATCAAAAAAATTACGCGGAAGGACAAATGAAAGGGCAAATGTCGTCAAAGCTAAAGGCGGGCGGGGCTGTAGAGTATGAAATTGCCTCAAATTCCTCACAGGCATCCCCTTTGTTAACAGCGCGGCCAACTTTTCACAATAATTCTCTGGAAAAAAAAGAGTAAAAAAAACCCAGTAGCTGAAAAAATATTTTCTATCCTTTGTCAACAGTAAATCCAGCATGTTTTACTGTTGTCACAGTTACTAAAGTCACTTGATGCTCATACAGTAGAATCCGAGCTGAAGGGCCGTGGTCGATTTGAAAAGTATGATTTCCAAGTATGTGATGGCACAGCTGGTTGTCTGGACATGTAGAGTAGTGGTGAAAACTCCGACTTTCAACCGAAACGTTGTTGGTTGGAGTCCCACACTTGCTACATTTTCTGGCCATGCTTCGAAGGGCATGTAAAGCAGGCGGTCCCGGGTCGGCTGGGTTGGCTTAGTTAGAGCAAAAAGTCTTTTTTTTTTTTTTGCTTGCCTGTTCGGGCCTCACAAGCCACTGTTTGCATTCAAATATTCACCCAAAATGGAGTTAGCCCAAAATAAAAAATTGTCCCGAGATTCGATTTTTGTTAACCGGTGTATTATAATATTGCTATGGACATCGCCACTGCCTCCATGTGCTGGTAAAGTCACGAAAAGTGGTCTTCATTAAGCCATGCATTGGATGGGAAAGAAGTGAGAGAACTCCCTCAAAACCCCCCTTCATAAAACGAGAACGTCGCAAACTATCACAAACCCCCGGTTGAACGCTATCAGGAAATAAACTAACGCAACTTTATGATTTGAAAGATAACATATAAAAGGTTCAGGGAAAAAAGCTTAAAAAAAAAGAGAAAAAGAAAGTCAAAAAAATTTATCGAAACCATTAGAACTAAATCAACGACACAACCCCGCCAATACAATCAGTGGACTCCATAAAAAAGACTACAAGTTTGCCCCCCGCCCGCCCTAATGTAATCAAGTGCCGTCAGGTTAGAATATACTGCTGACCCCTCCGAAATTAAGGTACAACGCGGACAAGTGGTGTAGCTGGCTCATGAAAGGTAGTTGGTTCGAGTTCCAACCTTGCTTGGACCACATTTTTATCTTTACTTCAGAGGGTATTTAAAGCACAAAACCCCTTCTCAGCTTCAGCAGTTGTTTTTTATAATAACTATTGCTTGAAGATTTTTTTTTGTGGACGTAGGGTCCAATGAACCTTGCTCAATGTCAACGACCCCATAGAGTTTCGGAGTTTAGTGATATTATTATTAAAAAAATTTAAAAAAAAGGTTAATCGCGCACCAACAATTTAATGAATGTATCCGATTAACCTCTTCAATCGCCACACTAAGTCACCTAATAGGTACTTGTGTTGAGTTACGACACGTCTCCGATCGCAAGGTGTGTAGAGCCTCGCACAAGTACAAGCACGCTACCACCTTGCCACCAAAGCCGCTACAACCTTACAACCTGGTACAAAACAATTCAGTCCATCCTTGGAGTTTAACTATAATAGGGGTATTCACTGCATTTCCATTTCCCTAAGGGAAAGTAGGAATAGAACTCCAGTTTTTCTACGGTAGAAAAATAATGCCATAAGGAGGAAATGTATTTCAAAACAATCCCCCACATTCCCCAACTACTTTGGTTGGGTAAACTGAGCTTGGGAAATCGAAAACGCCAAACGGCCATATTTGTTGTTTGATTTGCATTTGAATTTTGGTTTTTATTTTTATTTAATTTTAAAAAAAAAATGAGCTCTGCGACAGAAATTAATAAAAAAAAAGGAAACATATGGCAAGATGCGGACTACAGCAGATGTTCATAAGTTAACTTTAAGCAAAGGCAAAGAAACTTTGGAAGTAGGTTAGGTTAGGTTGGGTAAAGTTGGAAACTTAGAGATATACGTTTCCATGGCATTTATTTTTCTACCGTAGAAAAACTGAGTTCTACTCCTGCTTTCCGTTAGGGAAATCGAAATGCAGTGAATACCCCTAATGGTTAATTGTAGGAGTGGGTCGAAAGTCCCAAAATTCGTCCACATGGAAAAAAAGACAATTTTCTATCTAACTTTCTTCCTAACTTTTTAGTGCTCATTTGTATCGATTAGTTTTGGTTTTGGACCCCTGTATGAAAACAGAGAGTAGCGTGTAAGATGTCTGAGACACGTCGTAAGAATGTCAGAGGACCGCAGGCCGAACAATGTACACAGCAAGCATGACGGGGAGAAGACTGTAGGGACGAGCTAGAAACCGATCTCCGCGAGTTGGGAGTCCGTAGATGGTGGACGGTCATACAAAATGAGATGATTGGAGGAGTGTTGTTAAACAACCCAAAGCCCATCAAGAGCTGTGGAGCCAGAAGAAGAATAAGAGGCAACCTGGTACACCTCCTTGATGTCAACTTACACCAGCACACAAGCTATAATGGACAAGCTGAGACAAGCTTACCATTGACGTAATTCACCAGGCGTAAGCATGTCTTCAGCAAGTTCAGACACGAGTATCGACCAGTAATTCGCCAATTTTTGAAAATTTTCATCATCTGAATATCCTAATAGGGTTTTCGTCATTTTCCCGCGGGAGAAATGAAGTTTGGTCACGCCCGCTGTTGATTCCAAAATTTCCTCTCCTGAACGAGTGAGGCAGCAGTTATTTTTCCCTTTTTTATATTAAATGCTGTTGGAATGCTGCTGATGAGACTATGGTTTCCCATTCATTCTTTGACTTTGACATTTTTGCTGGGGCTGACTTTTTTAAATTTAATATTTTATGCACTGTTTACAAAAATGAATACATGAATGAATACATTTACTTTTCATGTACATTTCCCTTCATTGTTTTCATCATTTACCTTTTTAGTACCCCTGCAGGGTGTCAAGGGACTATTCATCCAGATATAACACAATGTTTTCACGGTTCTTGCTTGAGTAGGGGTTCAACTATAGAACTGACATCCCGCCAAGCCTTCGTGTTTGAACTTGCTATGATATGAATGAGGGCACTTCCTGATTATAGTGGATGCACCACTTCGGTTTCAGCCTTCAGCCTGTCACACGAATAATTATTTCTAATTAGACAGGGGTGCGTAAGTGCCGGGATGGGACTTCTCTTACTAAAGTACAAATAGTTATTCACTACACTACCGCTCTCACCAGCAACTCAATAACCGCCTCACACAATTACCAAATCTCATCAGACCAGCAAGTGTGACAAGTCTGACAGGTTACTAGCAACTTCTATGTTGTACACGATCATTGAGGCCATCGAACATAGCAATATATTGGATGCACAATGCTTTCAGATCGGTCGGACTACAGGTTGCTGCAAGTCGAGTGCCGATAAGAAGCACGGAGTTTCCATTATCTAAGGCCAATGGTGCCCAGGTACTTAATAATTCTATTTAACTCTACAGTAAATTTCAATACATAACAATTAGAACAAAATTAAAACCATTCGAAAAATAAAGAACCGGTCCGAGCTAACATTTTTGCCATTTTTTGTTTGAACAAAAAAAAACTTTGTCTTTGCCTTTTTGGGCTTCCGCGCTCATGTTGTTGCCAACCCCAGACTCCCCCCAGAGTATTTTGTAGAGGAGGTGCGCAATGAAGAGAGGTATGCCCCTTTAGTAACTTCCTATCTGTTGCTGCATAAGCGGCAGAAAAGCGTAGACCAGGCAGGTCAGCGGGACATGCTCCATTGTGAGTGTCACAGTTATGGCCATAAGATGATAGTGTGTAAGCCTTGGTTGGCGCAAACGCATACGCCATAAAAGAATTTCCTCTCAAATCTCAACCGAAAACTTTCACCATTTCCTACCTTAAGGAGGAAAGGAAGCCAACAAAGAATTTCAATACGAACACACCAGCTCTCTTCAAGAAACTCCAACCTCACACCCCAAGAAATCTCCTAAAGCTCAGCACAAAGACACCAAATACTCAAAGAATTAGCGAAAATTACTGGTTAACCTATGCGCTGTTGAAAACTATAAGCCAACTTTTGGCTTTAACAAAAGTTGAGGATATTTCAAACGTGCGGGAGTTTTAAATCTAGACGAAGAACAGAAAGGGGAGAAGTGTCAGGTAGAGAATTTAGTGCGTGCTTCTACTAATCTAAATTATCATCTCTTCAGCCCTCCTCCCCTGGATTCACCCCCCATTTCTGCCCCCCTCTCCGCCTATGGCCTCAAACCCTATATCCCGAAAGACCTCGTTCCCCTTTCTTACTTTAATCGTGATAATAATCATTACTGTTTCAGCGAAAAATGCCGTGTTTTCAAAGTTTACTTTGGGAGTGATAAAATCAGCGATTTTGTTGATGTACGTCTTTGACAGGGTAAAGTTAAATACATGAACTTTTGGAGGTTTTAGCTTTTAGAAACTTATAATTAGGTTATTTAGTAAGGGAAGGTTTCCAGTCTGAGAAAAAACTGGACTTGGCGGGATTCGAATTCACAATCTACGTCCAACCGGGGTGTCGTCTTAACTGCTGGACCACCAACATTTTTCCACACCCGGGCACCGATCCTAGTTCTCCTGGGAATGTAGCAGTCATACTACCCCTGGACTGGAGTCGAGGCCATGGTTGTTGTTCCAAACCACTGCTAGGGCCTTTGGTGCCTTACATACCGGGAAATGGTTCAGTAAGTTTACAACTTAGGTATCACAGTCCATGACTTGGTAAAGAACTAAAATATTCCAATTTAAAAAAAAATTACAACAAAAAAATTGTTGATCAAGACCCAGAAATTGAAAAACCTGAAATTTTCAATAACCTTTAGAACGGGGAAGGGCGGGGTGCAATACGGTCTTGACATGACGTGCAGTATACGCGTTTCATTAAATTATTGCAATTTCTAAAAAATTACAACAAAAACTCGTTTTTTATGATATTACAAAGAGGTCAAAGATCAAGACCCAGAACACGTACAGTAATATTGAAAAACGTGAAATTTGCAATAACTTTTAAAACGGGGAAGGGCGGGGTGCAATACGGTCTTGACATGACGTGCAGTATACGCGTTTCATTAAACTATTGCAATTTTTAAACAATTACAACAAAAACTCGTTTTTTATGCCATTACAAAGAGGCCAAAGATCAAGATCCAGAACACGTAGAGTAATATTGAAAAATCTGAAATTTGCAATAACCTCTTAACCGGGGAAGGGCGGGGTGCAATACGGTCCTGACATGAGGTGCAGTACACGCGTTTCATTAAACTATTGCAATTTTTAAAAAATTACAACAAAAACACGTTTTTTATGATATTACAAAGAGGTCAAAGATCAAGACCCAGAACACGTACAGTAATATTGAAAAACGTGAAATTTGCAATAACTTTTAAAACGGGGAAGGGCGGGGTGCAATACGGTCCTGACATGACGTGCAGTATACGCCTTTCAATGCGAGCCTGATAATAATTTCATTAGGGCATTAAGCCCAAAGTCGTATAAGTGGGTGCCGGGGCTACATTTTACAACCTTTGAGTGGGGAGGGGGGGGGGGGAAGCTCATCAGCTGAATGATGCCGCCGCTGTACCTTTTTAGGTAATCCCCGAAAGAGCAGGCCTCTTCATTAATATTTAATCCAGTCCAAAAACTTTGTCCAATAAATGGAACCAATGGTAAAAGGGGTCTGCTTTTGAATTTCCATTCGTTTCACTCAAATCCGTACATTGCCTGCTTCTGGAAACACATTGCTTCATGTTGGAGCTCGTGCGTGCAGCGACATGCCAGAACAACAATCTCAATCATCCCTCCGCTATCCACGTCTTCGCACGGTATTGTACATTAATCCACTGATTTGAATCCATTAGCCTTTAACAATATATATAATGTGGGATGTTGAGGTCACCTACATATCCTGTAGCCACGTTATGCTCTAAACGTTACTTACTATATTTTATTATTTTATGAGTACGACTTACGACTTTATGGATACACGAGAAGGATGACTTCCAGTTTCAGTTAGCAGGCCATTTCACCTACCATAGTTATGCTAGGTATAATAAAATATGTATATGTATTTTAATTGTGTTATCCCGGCAACATAAGTCCTATTGAGGAACTAAGGGTCGGGATAACTATAAGTATTCATTGACCTGAGCATACTAACGGTACCTAGCCTGTATATTTTGCACGTGGCTGTGTATATTCACAAAAATTTAAGCAGTTTCCAGCGGGTAGAACATGTCCACAATCATGGAACGAGGTCAAGGTCAAACTTGGTTGCCATGCAACACAAAACCCGGCGGTACGAATGTAAGCCAAACTGCCCAATTTAATAAAGACAGCCAAGAACTTGGCAGAGTTCAGAAGGAGTTTGAAGTGTTACCTTATTCAAAGGACATTGTACAACATTCAAGAGTTTTTTGAATAGGGAAGCACTTTGAACATTTCTTTGGATTCTGTTAAGTTCTTGACTGCATTGTACAATTTAACATTTATTATTTACGCTATTGTATTGAAAATCGGTGCAATATAGACTTTCTATTCTATTCTATTTAATAATAAGTGTGTTTTTTTAAAAATAAATATTCTATTCATTCAAGTAAGTAAGTAAGTAAGGGCATACGCTCTAAACGTTGAAAATAAGGTAACCAGGAACATGGACGGATACAGGGAGGGGCAGGGGGGTAGCTGCCCCCGCCCCCTCCCCAAAATTTGGTAAATTGTAAATTAATTTATTACGCTCCGATTTAATCGATCCCAGATATGTTTTTCGTATTTTGACCCACAACTACCCCCTCCCCCCAAATGGTCTGGATCCGTCCCTGCCCAGGAGGCCAAGACTAAGCGCGGTCGAATTTTTTTCCGATACAGAGTCCAGATTTTTACCAACTGCCTGCTGGTTTACCCCGGTGCCCAAATCCCTTCTAAAAGTCTATAAATACAAGGAAATAAAATGGCAAACGATACATCTACACCCCCATCTGCCATCTTCACATTTTATATCCGAAAACCGGAAACACTCTCTGAATTCTACCCGACCATCAATCTTTAAACAAGGCACACACACTCGTGGAGAGAACGCAATATACGAGGGGTGGTTCCTGAAAATAATCGAGCCCATTTGCAAACATGTTAAAAATGGCATCTGCTGCGTAGCAGAGTTCTTACATAGGGGAGAACGGACGTTTAAAAAATAATGTCCCGGCGTGGAGCATATTTTAAGTATGTTTAATTAAAAAATTATTATTATTATACCTGTAATACGTAATACGTGAAATAGAAAACACGTTGCATCATCTATAGCATTTACTAGCCCCCAGCTATATTTATTAACTTAGGGGCCCACAGGTTTTTTTATTACAAGGGTATAATTGTTTACATTGACAAATATATTCCTTCGGTGCAGGGGAGTACAGGCCGAACAAGAATAGAAAAAGAAGGTATATATTTAAATATCATTTTTGGCCAATCATACCTAGAGTAAATTGGCGGTATTATCAGCTAATAATTAGAAAAATTAATTATATTTTTTATAGTAATTTATTTCAAAATGAGTTCTATACAGAAGAGAGAAGACATCCACTCCCGGCAAGGATTTTATTTATTTTTTTTTTTTATAGAGACACCTGTCACGTAAGTCTGCGGACAACCCGAGCTTCAGCCAATGGACAACTGTCCAATAGAAATAAAATAAGAATAATGTGGCAAAATGTTTTCTTATAAGGTTGTCTATTCCCAAATATAGCGCCCTGTCTCAACTAAATTAGCTGTAAATTCAAAAATAATTTATGCCCGGAAAGTGTCCCCTGGATAAGTCAACAATCAGAGCGAGGATTCTCCAAAAATAATTATGAACGCGACAATAGCCTCCTTAATAATTTTTGAAACCCTATTTTTTCATTTGTCAATGTTTGGATGTAACCAAGGCCGAAGGAACCAAAAGAAGAAATTCATGGATCAGCTGAAGGTGGACGCAGGAGCTCGAGCGTACCAAGAGCTGAAGAGGAAGACGCAGGTCCAAGAGAGCTGCAGGGAGTTGCTGTAAATACTAGAAGAATTGAGCACCTTGTAGTACCAAGGGCATACATAGCAAATTTGACCAAATCCTACCAATATATACCACCAAAATTATTTAACTTACTTAATATTTGTCCTAGGTAGCTGTCAATAAATAAATTTTCCAAATTCGTCCGGGAATGGCTGATGAGACGGGAAGAGGTGGAATCTTTATTTGAAATAGTGGACTAGACTGTTATGTGTTTACGAGAGATCTGTTATTAATACGAGGGTAATCCAGAAACTAGATTACGTTTTCGTCTGTGTCCGCTAGGGGCGGGGCTAGCGCGGCCATCTTGGGGTCAGAGCATGCGCAGCTCAGTGGGCATCTAGCCGTGCTAGTGAGAGGTTCGTGCTGTGCTCTGTTCAGATACTGTGACGGTTTAAAATGTCTGCGTTAATTGAAACTCCCGCGAGATGCGAGGTGCGTGCAGTAATAAGGTTTCTGACTGGAAAAAACTGTAAACCGATAGAAATCTATCGGCAGCTTTGTGAGGTGTATGGGGACAACATTATCACTGAAGGTGGAGTGCGTCAGTGAGTCATAAGATTTAAAAATGGCCGAACCAATGTTCACGACGAAGATCGAAGTGGGAGACCCAGCATAGTGATTTCCGAACTTGTCGAAAAGGTCGATGCGAAAGTCCGTGAAAATCGAAATGTCACAATAACGGAACTGTCTTTGAGTTTTCCACAAATTTCGCGAAGTTTGTTGCACGAAATCATCAGCTGCAAGAAGAGGTAACGGAGTGGTTGAAGGCGCAGGCGGCCGAATTTTTCGACGACGGCATTTCCAAGCTCGTACATCGCTACGATAAATGCCTTAATTTGCATGGTGACTATGTAGAAAAGTAGTCTTTGAGTGTGGCTTTCATCTGTATATAATTAAATTTGTTTCCTATACTTTGTTTATGTTTTATTCCAAAACGTAATCTAGTTTCTGGATTGCCCTCGTATAATATGTAAGTGTAGTTTAATAAGTTAGATTAAGTTTTTCTTTAGTTTTAGTGTAGGGTAAATTGTTATAGGTCTTCACGTGGGGCTTTATAATGATTGTTTTATATTTAATACATGCATTCATTCATTCATTCATTCATTCATCAATCGTTGAGATTGTGACTGATGAAAAGAACCAAGACTGATCGAAGAAGAAGTGGTCGGTGGCACCAAAAATTACAAAAATATTTTTGACGTGAGCGATTGTCCCCTCTCTCCAATATAGAACTCTGAGTAAACCTATCAACATGGTGTACATTTTATTTCGGGTGTTTTATCTCTGTGCATTTTCTTTGCGCTGCGGTTATGAGTTTTCTTCTCTGTTCCGTAGGGAAATGTCGCGGAG
Source organism: Psococerastis gibbosa (assembly GCA_963971405.1). Taxonomy (NCBI): domain Eukaryota; kingdom Metazoa; phylum Arthropoda; class Insecta; order Psocodea; family Psocidae; genus Psococerastis; species Psococerastis gibbosa. The sequence continues at coordinate 47,301,055 of OZ020486.1, read as the reverse complement.
CTGGTTTATTAGGCATTTTCGTCGTTTGTCTTAGTCACCGTAGAGGCGGGTTACACATAAATTTGGATTAGGGGAGGTTCTTTAGTGAAAGTAGTAAATTCTGGTTATTTTTTGTTAACTTTATTTGTGGATTTTTCTTTTCGGGGGATTTTTCTTTGTGAGGGTTAGTTGGTAAGAAGATAGATTTCATTAGTCAAGACATAGTCCGATTATTTTTAAAAAAACTAAATCTAATTTTTAACATTAGTGAGGGTACAGTTGAAGATTTGAAGGTACTAATTCAAGAGGACGAAGTAGGAAGGAGTGCCTAGATGATGTCATGAAGGACCTAGGAGGCGACACCTGCCTTCTAATAAAAAGAGCCACACAACTTACGTATCTTAAAGCCTGAGGTGTGGGGGACATTTAAACAAAACGGGGACACCCACACTTACAACACGAGGCAACAGGGAGACCTTGTAAGGCCAGCGCCACGCACAGCCAAGTGTGAGCGACTGGATCCTATACTGCAAGGTTTCGCCTACCTTAGAAAACTCCCGATTGAACTGAGAGCGGCGAGAAATGCTTCTAACTTCCCTAAATTGCTTAGAAACCATCTCTTAGAGAAAGCTTTCTACACTGTCACTGAGGTACTAGCACAATGACAATGACAGAACTACCTGATTTTGACGATACTTTGACGATTTTATCTTATACTTTACATGTATTGTATAATTTAAAGGAAATATATATTGTATTGTAGTGTAAGATAGACAAGAGTGGGGAAAGAGATTGAAACATTCGCTGGAAATCAATCGATAGATTGAAACTTAGTAAGAAGAAGAATTTTTCATCAAAACTATAAAACATCTAACAGCTCTTAGAAAATAAACAGCGGATGGCCGTGAAATAACAACGATTAGCAAAGCGCTTTTTAAAATCCAAACAAATCGAAAATGATTTGTTGTTATCCTCGTGTTCGGGAACAAATCCTGAACCGACTGGCATGAAGTAGTCTTCTACAACTTAAATGAGCCCAATCTTAATATCTTGCTTTGTTAATTAAATAAAAAGTAAGAAGCCTGTTATATTGTGTTATGAATTATTATTATATATATGTCTGTAAAAACAACGGATTTTGGGGTAACAATTTCTTACACTCTTAACGTCAAAAGACAACAAATGACAAAGTTACTTTTAAATTAAAAAGAAGCCAGCCCACGTCACGCCGTTAAAAAGCGCAACAATGAAAAGCAATAAGTTAAGATACATAATTTTTACATCACAAAAGCACTCTATTGGAGAGGGGGGGGGGGGGTTGTGGGGGCAGATAAAAAGTGAAGGACAGGCTTAAAGAGAAGTTAAAAGAGAGTGATTGGAAAGCAATTTACCGGCTGACATAGAATTATAATAAAAACTGCCTGACAGATGGAGGCTATTAGCCCTTGATAAATTGCGTCCCACTTAATTGCTCGATAATGGGCTAGCAGACGATGAAAAAATGGCCCATTTTCATGGAGCTCATTTTTTTCAGCGTTTTCGCATCGTTTCGCTCGTTCTATTAATTCTGTTAAGCCTGTTTATTGCTGGCAATAAATATAATTAGATTTGATGATTTTATTCAATGTGCCTTGTTGTTGGTTTGTTAATGTTCTCGGAGATTTTGAAGTGGTCTAGGGTCATGGCTGCGGTCTCGAAGGTTTATGAAGTAGAACTACTACAATATGATGGATTTTCTACGGTGTAACCAACATTGAGGGCACAGTGAAAGAGAAACCAATAGAAGAGGGCGGCCGAAGAAGGAATACATGGATCAACTGAAGAAGGACGCAGGAGCTCGAACGTATCAAGAATAGAATAGAAGATAATTTATTGATCCATTAAGACACAAAACAGTCCTTTCGGCAATCGTCAATAATAAAAACACAAAAATAAAACACACAAAACCATTTATAAATTTTGTCATCAAACCTAGATGGCACATACAATATATATGGATATAATGTCAACAATGTCACAAGAGAAAAATATATTGTCAGTCAAAATCAATTCATGAATTTATTCATTCAGAAAAGTTTTTAGATATTTTAGAAACTCTTTCTTGTTTTTCTCTCTTAAATTCTGAAGCTGAAGAGGAAGGTGCAGGACCGAGAGAGCTGGAAGATGATTTGTAGGGAGTTGCTGCCAACCAATCCTTGAGATTGTGACCTCACAAGAAGAACTTTTAATGGAAAGATCTTGAAACCTGGACTGGACCTGACCCTGGACTTCCTTTTTGGGTAACGCAGACTGTGGCCAAACTACTCGATGGATTTCGATGAAAGTCGGCATGCAGGTTCATATAGATCATGTCTCGGGATGGCGGCAATTTTTTTGTTTTCGGCTAATTCAATTTTGAGGGTTTTACCCCTCACAAAAACTAAAAGAACGGCTCCAACTATTATTTCTAAATTCACACATTACATTGTAGTCGTTATTAGTGTGCCAACGGCCTTACCATGTTGAATCCATTAGAGCAGAGCATGTTCCAAACTGCGGCAAACTTGGTAGTGTGCACAGCGTTGGCAGGGGAACACGGTGGGACATGATAATGCGCTGAGCCCATACCAGTCAGTCTACGTGCGTGTCGAGTCCTGGTCACCTCCGATTTAATCGTATGACTTTACACCATGTTCCCCAAGTGCTTCGGAATCAACTAGCCTATAATCAGGAGGTCCACCCTGTCAGTCAACTCCCCTCCCCCGAGGGGACGGAGTCTGCCCTTAGGGTGCCTAAAGGTAACAAACAGACTAACTCCCTCCGCCAGGCTGACAGGTTGGTTAAAGCAGAAATGCTGAAAGCAGGCGTTGGAAACAACAACAATTTTGGGGAGTTTTATTTCTATGAGCTTACAACCGCCTTCTTCTACCAGACCATTTAAATATATGTGAAAGGATGGGGTATACAATCCACCAACTTCTTTCATGATAAAATCTGTTTGGGTTCGGAAAACGCAAGTTAACGCCTTCTTCCACAGGGGCCAACAATTTTTTTATTTTTTAAAAACTGTTAAGCGTGTACAGCCCGTATGAAATTGGCAGCTCGAAATTTAATTTTTTTTATTTTTTATTTAATTAACTAAGCATGTTACATAAGATTTGCCTCATCAAAGTTGTAGAAGACTACTTCATGCATCACATGATTTCTTTCTTTTCCTTGTCCAGTATTCCCTGGACAAGGAGCATATATTACAAAAATACAATAACTTACAGAATAATACATCCCGCATCCCCAAGCTAGTGCTTATTTGGGACAAAAGGCTCATACAGTGCTGCTAAACAAGGCTTAGTTATTTATTTGTGTTATTTATAATAATAATAATAATATAATAATAATAATAATAATAGTTTCTTTATTGCAATAGGCTCCCCTAGCGGAATTAGGGTTTTCGGGCCCTTTCTTACACTCAACTAGAGGGCTAGCTAAATAGTGTTACAAAGGTACAATATTATTACTAATTTAACACTAAAGTGCAGAGACATTCACCCATTCATTCACACATGGAGAGCAAAACAATGTCAGATCTTGGCGAATCTAGTGTATTTGCCTAATTAGATGCTCCCGATAGCGAACTTTGAAAATTGCAAGAGAGATTCTTTTATGTGGGTGGGGAGGGAGTTCCATAGGAGAACTGACGAGACGAGGAAGGAGGCATGAAAGGTTTGGGTTAAATGAGTAGGTATAACGAGAACATCGCCCCTTCGAGTATTGTAGTGACGGTTTGACAGAGGCTGAAAATAGGACCGAAAGTATGAAGGAGCAAAGCCATTGAGGATTTTATATATTAAAGTACATGGATGCAGCTTCCTTCTACCTTCGAGTTTAAGCCAAGGAATACTAACATAAAAGGGGTATTTAAATAAGGTATTTTCAGTTTTAATAAAAAGTATTAAATTTCGGGCTGCCAATTTCCTACGGGCTGTACACTCTTAATTGTATAGAAAGAATTTGAGATACACTCCGATGGGGTCTACTGACACCGAATAATCTATCGTAGGCGCCCATTCCATTGACCGGCTAGGGCTATTTCCAACAACGGTGACGTGGTAGCAGACATTCAAGACTTAGGTGGCGTTTCCACCGATCTCGCATTGCAGAATCCAAATGACATTGACGGAAATTAGAATTTTTCTTTTTATAGAAATCTATTAAAATGTTTGTATTTAACATATCCCATGACGCCATTTTTTAACTTTAGTTTTTTTGTTTGTGATTTTACTGAATGATCATTGATCAATTTTAACTATTGCATAGAGGAAAATAATCATTTCCGTCAATTCTGTAATGCGAGGTCGGTGGAAACGTCACCTAAGTCTTGAATGTCTGCTACCAATGTCTGCTTGTTGGAAATAGCCCTAGCCGGTCAATGGAATGGGCGCCTTAGTAGACACACAGTAAGTATAAAATAAGTAATATACGTTAGCAGTTTCGAACATTGCTATTGTTACAATTGGAGGGAGGGGTTGGAACTCAAGGATTGTCAGCAATATTTCCTTGTTTACTGCTTACTCACCACTCTGTCCGGGTAACTTTGTTTTTCTATCAATACCGACGGCAAGTTCCAGCACGACTTTCTGCTTGTTTTTCTTGTGTTTGTTTCATTGTTTCGGAAAGAGAGCAACAAAGTTTCGCAACAATGACAGTTCTGCTGCTCATTTTCCAGCGTAACAACGCTTTTAGCGATAATTAATTTGTTACTTTCAGTTCTGGTCTCAGGGTTGAAGGAAAATTCGTGAAAATAACTTTATTTCATAAAGTTGGCTTCATGTTCAAAGTACATTATAAAAATAGGGATGATATTACCCTTCATTAGTCTGAAGCTATATTATGGATTTCTTATTTATGCGGTATAGTATCTATAAATGCTTCTAACTTCCCTAAATTGCTTAGAAACCATCTCTTAGAGAAAGCTTTCTACACTGTCACTGAGGCACTAGCACAATGACAGAACTACCTGATTTTGACGATATTCTGACGATTTTATTTTATACTTTACTTGTATTGTATAATTTAACGGAAATATATATTGTATTGTATTGCTAAGGCTGAGCTGCAGGCTACTAGCGGGGTCGCAGGTGACGGTAAGCGAAAAGGCCACCAGCAGTCTGATCGAGGCGATTATAATACCGGGGTTAAATAAATACCCTAGGATTATAATTGTAAACAAACAATTTTTGAATAGCACTTTCCATTATAAAATTATCTTGTTTACATTTTTATTACCAGGGGATTAAATAAATACCGGTATTATAATCGCCTCGATCAGGCTGCAGATAAGGTGGCTAGCAGCAAATGTAACGAATAAGCAGTCCCCAACCTAAAAAAATTACCAGTTACCGGAATCAGATAGAATGAATAAGTTTCAGCGGTTTCCTGTATGCTCTTAGTTTTAGAATACACTTTTCGTCTACAGGTCTTTATGCCTGTACTTTTATAAATACGTTTAGAGTAAGATTATTTAAGTTAAGCTAACTGTTGTTTATTGTTTTTTTGACTATGTACATGTACTATATTTTGGAAATTGTATTGATTTGTTGGACGTGGGTTAGACTGATAAAAAAACGCATTCCAGTCTGAAATCTCGCTCCGTGAATATAAGACGTTTATTATTATTGTTCAACAGCTAGGACCTATGTAAGGGTGATAAAGGCTAATATTAGAGGAAAATTCAAAACAACAGATGTTAATTATACAGAGTAAAATAAGAAATTAAGAACCAGACGCAGTTTGAGTTTCTCATTAGGGCCGCCATATTTTCTTCCATTTCTCGGCACTCCTTCGGGCTAGGCAAAGAATAATACTTTGATTCGCCAACATTATATTAACAATCTCGAATATTTAATTCCTCCCTCTTCCCCTCCCATCCTCTGTTACTAAACTTTTCAGCTAAAATGGACAAAGTATCCTTTAAAAAAAAAAACAGGCACAATTCGCAATTATATTGCAGTATTATACGGTAGGCTATATATATATATATAGTATAACACTGACATTAAATTAGATTTGGCTGAAGAGGTAACGTCCTCGTTATAACCGAAATCAGAGGATATTAAAAAAAACTGGACTTGGTGGGATTCGAACCCACGATCTACGCCTAACTGGGGCATCGTCTTAACCCCTGGACCACAAGCCCGACAAGTGCAGCACATTGCAAATCCTACTTATGTATATGCTCTTATTGACAAGATTCGTATTGCTAGACAGGTTAGCACAGCTACACAACTATATAACCTAACAGATGTGTGAGCATACTTTGCATAAAGGCAATGCTTCATTGCACATTGTATTGCAGCATTATATGGTGTATACCTACATATAACATTAACAATAAATTAGTTGAAGAGGTAACCTCCTCGTTATAACAGAAATTAGAGGATATAGAAAAAACTGTCACAAATCACACCCGGGAAACAACAGCTGATTATTGATGATGAAATATATTCATTTGATTATACTGCCTTGCTAAGGCTGAGCTGTAGGCTACTAGCGGGGTCGCAGCTGGCGAATAGCGAAAAAGCTCCCAGATATGGTGGCTAGCTGCGAATATAACGAATTAGCAGTCCCCGACCAAGCAGTGGCGTGTGGTTGTAAGTGTGGTGGTGCAGGCTTGTCTAGAAAAAACCACAGCAGCCCGAGGATGATCGCATGACGGGGCGCATAGTTGCCCGCCACTAAATAAGCCACCAGGGCACACTCTTTTGTCGTGGGGTTGGGCCCTGAAGACGGAGGAACTCAAAGAAGAGTCAACGGCATACATACAACGGCAACCACTGCACCACAATTCCATAATAGTCATAGGTACAGTGATTCTTAACATACTTGATTTCCGTTTGGGGAGTCCGAGGTACGGTATCTACGTCAGGATGATCGCCAACCTTCGATAGAAGAGACATTCGAAGAAGAGGAATACTGCCTTCTGGCAGTGGACGAATAAAAAGATACGCGATAGATACAACATTTGCAAAACCAAAATGGCTGCTATGCACACAAATATTAACTGTACGGGAAAATGTCTGACACAGAAGATCTGCCCTCTCACTCAGCACATATTTTTAATAATATTTCGCATTGCTCCAAAGTTACTCAATGTCAATGTAACGACAGCTATAGAATTGTCTACAGTTCCCCTTCACTGTTACTGTCAAATTTCACTATGCATTGTAATTTTGTTGAGGAAGGAAATAAACAAATTATTATTATTATTAAGTGTCAGCAAGTTTTACAAAGTTAATAAGGAGACAATTAAGTGTATTATTATTATTATTTATAGGTATCTCATTAATTTGCCCGGAAGCTAGAGTGGGTATATTACTCTATAATGGTTTATTATATTTAATTATTATTTACAATTACATCGACTTCGACGGCAAGGTGGTAGCGTCTTGTACTTGTGCGAGTCTCTACACGCCACGCGATCGGAGATGTGTCGTAACTCAACACGGGTACTAACCTACAGAGGGGACTGAAGAAGTCAATTGGATAAATTCATTAATTGTTGGTATGCGATTAACCTTTTTATAAAAAAGAAAAAAAGAAAAAAAAGACGGACGTTGGCTGAAGAAGAAGGTTATATATTAAGTTATATCAATATATTCCACCTCGTCCGGGGTTACTGGACAAGGAAAAAAGTGAAAATTGAAAGTGACTTCAAAATTTCATAATAATTCAGTAAAAAAATTATTAAAACTAAAAATTATTAAAACTAAAAAATATCACTTACCTGAAGTGAGGGATGACAAGCTAGTTCGAGAATCGTTTTGACCACGCCTACATGGCCCTTATTGACAGCGATATGCAGCGCAGTCTGGCGGCGTTTGTTTCTAGCATTTAAATCGGCGCCCGAACTAGCCAAAAGTTCCATAACGGCGGGCTCGTCCCCGAATGCAGCATGGTGGACGGCTCTGTCGCCATCTTTGTCCTGTAAACCGCCATAACTATCAATAATGGTAATTTTTCTGGTGGCGTTTGCTTCTAGCATTTAAATCAGCGCCCGAACTAGCCAAAAGTTCCATAACGGCCGGCTCGTCCCCGAATGCAGCATGGTGGACGGCCCTGTCGCCATCTTTGTCCTGTAAACCGCCATAACTATCAATAATGGTAATTTTTCTGGTGGCGTTTGCTTCTAGCATTTAAATCAGTGCCCGAACTAGCCAAAAGTTCCATAACGGCGGGCTCGTCCCCGAATGCAGCATGGTGGACGGCTCTGTCGCCATCTTTGTCCTGTAAACCGCCATAACTATCAATAATGGTAATTTTTCTGGTGGCGTTTGCTTCTAGCATTTAAATCAGTGCCCGAACTAGCCAGAAGTTCCATAACGGCCGGCTCGTCCCCAAATGCAGCATGGTGGACGGCTCTGTCGCCATCTTTGTCCTGTAAACAGCCATAATTAGCATTTAGTTTGCAGTAGATAAGTATTTAGCTTATAGCATATAAGTATTTAGTTTATAGTATAATTAAAATAGTATTTGAATACATAGATAGATAAGCAACGTTAAGCCGCACACGGGCTGGTGCCCTGCGGTATATAAATTGTCACAAACTGTAATTGTCTTCTTGTTGGAATTAAAGATTAGAGATTAATAATAAAGAAATAACTGTCAATAATGGTAATTTTTCTGGTGGCGTTTGTTTCTAGCATTTAAATAGCCAGCCAGATGTTCGATAACGGCCGGCTCGTCCCCGAATGCAGCATAGTGGACGGCTCTGTCGCCATCTTTGTCCTGTAAACAGCCATAACTAAGAATAATGTGTAATATTTCTGGGGGCGTTTGCTTCTAGCTTTGAGATCAGAGGCTATACTAGCCAAAAGCTAATGATAATTTTTCTGGTGGCGTTTGTTTCTAGCAGCATATAAGTCAGTGCCTGAACTAGCCAGAACTTCCATAACGGTTGGCTCGTCCACAAACACAGCATGGTGGAAACTGCCTCTAAAACACCGCCAACGAAATAGGACGAAATAATCCAAGGGAAGCTAAAAGGACTGAGGGCTCCCGGCAGAAGAACATCTGGTTGAAAACCCTGAGGGAGTGGTTTGGCAAGAGCACAACTTTCCTCTCCAGAGCAGCAGTCTCCAGGTTCCAAGTAGTTATGAAGAATTTTCACCAGAAGAGGCATTTAAAGAAGAAGACTGGTTATCGCGGTGTTTGATGACAGAAACGCCATGATCTTTTTTTTTTTTTTTTATTCTGGCAAAGAGGTTTTTATTCCCTACAGCCTTTACTGCAGCTTTAGGCTTAACGTAAGCAATTCGCCTCCTTGTAATTTGAGGTTTCACGTTGTATCCCTCTGGTTACAACTTTCCTTACTTTAGGTATCAGCCCCTGGACTGCTTCGCTATAGTCTGGGTATTATTTGTCTTCGTAGCGTAGCCACTCTGCAAAGGAGGCGAACTGAGTTACAATAAGCCAAAGGCTGCATTAAGGCCCGGTACACACGGACGATTCAAACGCCAGTGATTCGCTGAGTCTACTTCAGCAGATCTTTTTCGCTTGCTTTTGCTGGCAGACCCACGGCTTTCCCATCGACTTAGAAATTTTTGGAAGTGACTCCAGAAACTTACTTTTACTATTGTTTATTTATTGTAGTTGCATATTATTATTATTTTTGTTATATTATTCTTAACTGTTCAATTGTAATTTTTTGTACAATGTAATTCGTGGAAAACTGTATTATACAAATAAAATAAAATAAAAAAGAAATACTGTTTTTAATTTTTTACAAACCAAATACCAAACCATTTTATTATTTGTAAAATGTAAAAATTTATTTTATTTGTTTTAGTTTTAGGGCAGGGAAAATTGTTATACAGTAGGTCTACCAGTGCGGCCTAACAATTATTGTGTATAAATTGCTTTTTGTACATTCAATACACGTTCATTCATTTGTACCCATGACAAATTGTTTTGCAGCTGACGCCTGGCGTTGAACGTCCATGTGTACGAGGCCTTAAGGCTACCAAAACCCAACCGGTTTTGACGTAATAATATTTTTTTAAAAAGTATTGAACTAACCTCAATCTCAACGTCAGCGTCCTGTCGGAGTAGCAACTTAATAATCTCAAGATGGCCGTTCTGACTTGCGGCCTGCAGAGCCGTGTGCCCCGCAAACACCCCATTCACATCAGCATCCGTTCGTTTCAACGATTCCTCACACTTCTGCGAATCTCCGTTCGCTGCCGTCTTTACCAGTTCTTCATTTACGTCACCAGAGACGTGCGTCTCGAATAATTTCTTGAGCAGAGCGCTCAATCGTTCTGCAAAAATAAAATTCGCATATCATACTACAAGAAATTCAAAATTATTGCGCCACATTGTCAGTTTTAATTATTGTTCAAGTGATGTGTGAAAGCCCTCACTTACACTCAATCAAGAAGGGACCATGTTCATTACATGCCCTCCTGCAGCCTACAGCCTGAATATGTAAGAAGTCTGGGACTTGTTTGTATTCCAACGGCTGCATTCAGCATTTCTGCTTTAACCAACCTGTCAGCGTGGCAGGGGGGAGGGAGTCTGTTTATTAACTAGAGGCACCTTAAGGCAGACTCCTTCGCCTCAGGGAGAAGGGGAGCTGGCTGAAAGGGGGCATCTCCTGATTATAGTGGATTCCGAACTACTTTAAGAACTTCGGAGGGCATGTAAAGCAGGCGGTCCCGGGCTTTTCTAGTTGAGTGTAAGAGAGTGCTTTATAGCCCAAACTCCGCTAGGTTGGCTTAGTAATAGAACAAAAAACGTCCTTATTTATTTATTACTATCACACGATTAATTCTGAGGTGACACACAGTTAGAATGCCTAGTAGACTCATGGTCCATCATGTCCCACCATGTTCCCCTGCCAACTCTGAGCATACTACTAATTTTGCTACAGCTTGAAACACGCTCTGTTCTGGTGGATTTTACAACTTGGTATGGCCGTTGACAGTGGCAGTGTGGGACTCGAACCAACAACCTTAAGAGTGAAAGTCCTTGCCACTACTCTACTATGTCCTGACTGACATCGTCAGTGGTACTACGTAGAATGTCGCAATTAAGCCTACGAGATATAATCTAAGGCCCAAGGCCCGGTACACACTGATGATACCCCACCGAAGACCTATTAAAACTAGTCAACGTACTGTCAATCACAAAGCTATACATAAAAGAATCTATTTGCAACACCTACAAAAATATACATAAGCAAGACAGACCCACACATCAACACAACACTAGGTACAGACAAACAAACCTACTATCCATACAAACGGTCTCGACAAGCTACTCGCAAAAGAAAACATGTTATATAGGCAAAAAGTACTACAACAAACTTCCTTTAGACATAAAAAACCAAACAAACTACCACGCTTTTAGGAAAAATGTCAAAAAGTGGTTTACTGACATAGAAATTGCATAATAATAAACTAAAACTGACGAGTACACATTAATACACCACAAACACACATGAACACAAAACACACACACCACTACACTAACAAATACACTGTGACGAATGCCATTGTGGGATTATTAAAATTATTTTAGAAAATATATATTCACCCTAGAACGGGCCTAGCCCATAGGGAAATGTTTAGTTGTATAACTGCATACAGTATTGGGATATATTAAAATTTGATTTGATTGATTTGATGATTCCCGCCGACGTCTTTTCCATTGTAGCCATAGGGCTATTTCGGAAGCTGGCGGGAAGCCGACCGCACTTAAGTTCACAGTTTTCCCCTAGACACGCCAGATCATAGAAATGTTCTGAAGTAGACTCTGTGGGTTTGTACCAATCATTCACTAAGCCCTATTCCTACAATGGAAAAGCAGTGCCCGGGAATACCGGGCCTTAAAATTCTGTGAGTGTATCTCGGATTTGCAACTAAGCTTCCAAGATACAGTCGTAAAGTCTACGAAGTACCACTGAAAATGCCGACCGCAAATGTTGACGAAACGTTTGGAAGCACTATTCCATGTCGACGATGGGCCATCAGCCCGGATTCCGCTGCTTCATCAGTCCCTATACTATGCACGTACCTCCACTGGAAGTTCCAGGGACCGTACCGTCACTGGATGCCACTTTTGTCACTGCCATCGGGTTGTATGTCCAACTCGTCCCACACACTTCAACTTTCAGATCGTTATCGTGGTAAATCTGCTGAACTCGGCCAATTTTGCCTAAAGTCTGCAAACAAACAGTGATATTAAATTTATGACATGACTTGCAGTAGCTTGTAAAAGTAGGGCAGAACTTAGCCCAGGGGCTACCACAGCAGCCACCTACTAAGGTAAGGTGTAACCATAGAAGCACAAAGTGGAACCTCTGGTTACCAGAAGGAGGCAAAAGACAAAGGCTACAGTAAGGGCTACAAAACCCAAGAGAAAAAAGGGAAAAAAAGCACTTATGACAACATACATTACAGTCAGACTCTGGTAGTAAAGTGAGAGGGAGGGAAAGCGAGAGTGTCGTAGCCGTAGCAGCAATGAGATCTAAGAGAACCAAGAAACTATGACAGTACCCGAAATCAAGAGAGCTCACATCAGAAGGCTAGGGCACGTGGAACGAATGCCAGGCAATAGGGTAACAAGAGCAGCCTCACACAAGGTGCCTCAAGGGAGAAGACGATTGGGACGACGGATGCGATGGCTTGACGACGTCGAAGTGGATCTGGGGACCCTTGGCATCGATGACTGGTGAAGGAGAGTCCAGGGCCACACAGGCTGGCGCGATGTGGCATGGCAGGCCAAAACCCTTCACGGGCCGTAGCACCAAGGAGCAGTAGTAGTCTGTTAGTAAAGACATGGTCGGACCAAGCCAGGACATCACCATTGCGAATTGTGAATTGCGAAACATTTCTTGGGCGGAGCCGATCTTTGCGACTCTCTCAACAATTTATCTAGGCCTATAATAAAAATATTTCTTATCTGACTCACTCTATTAAACGAGTTCTACTCTATTATAAACAATCCCTTACTGGAGTCATAGCTTCAGCTGCACTTTGCTGATTCGTTCCAGGTCGTTACAAATCTAACCAAATCTCCGACAGCGAATTGCTGCAGTGTCTCCGCGGGTAAAATAGTGTAGGACATCATAACATTAACACTTTCTCACCGGAGTCATGGCTTCCGCCCACTCCCCATGTCCCCGCTGCAGTATCTTGATTCGTTCCAGGTCGTTACAAATCTGAACTAAATCTCCGACAGCGAATTGCTGCTGTGTCTCCGCAGACGATGTAGCCGGCGGCAGGGCTGCCACCTTTGTCAATACAGCGGGGTTAAACGTCCAACGGTTGCCACTCGAGTATGCCACCACAATATCGTGATCTTCGTCAATACCTGAAAAACCACATGATATTATGAGACAATTGGAAGGGGAGACGCCTTATAAGTGTAAAGGTCAATTATCTCAAGAACTATCAATAGAGTTGTCCAAGAAACAAGCAGAAGACATTTTTCTGAGCATTTTGATGCATGGTTTGTACCCATTTCTAGCACGGATTGGCCACAATTAATGAAATTAATTAGCAGAAAAAAAAACAATAAATTGGTGTTGTAGTCCCGAGTAAGAAGTTTAAGAACTGTGGCCAATTTGGTGTCATATATTGAAATGTAGAGGAGCATTTCTGCTCATTTAAAAGCTATTTTTGACTGCGCTATGATCTATATTTCCAGTGAAAATCGACTTTGAAAAAAAAAAAAAAAACATAGTTGGGGTACTCTGATTTGCTTTTAATCATGCTGCATACGACAAGTCGAATCGGTAGAAAAAGACTGGAGACCAAGCAGCTGCAAAGGTTCGGCCACTTCCAAAGAATGGGAGAAGACCCATCGACAGACCGAGGACTTCAAGAATGTGAATCACACAACTGGCTGAGACAAGAGGGGAAACGCGGTTACTACCGACAGGGAGAAGGGGTGTTGACTGACAGGGTGGACCTCCTGATTATAGTGCATGCCGTACCACTTGAGGAACTCGATTAATTCGGAGGACCAGGACTCGACACGCACTAAGACTGTACCACTATGTTACCCTGCCAACGTTCTGCACAGCACCAAGATGGCTGCAGTTTTGAACAGGCTCTATTCTGGTGTAATCAACTTGGTATGGCCGTTGGCATTGAAATGTCAGTCCTATCCGTGATGATGCTGCACAGGTGCTTAATCCTATAATATATTGTAGTATCTTCCTTTTAATCATAGAATAAAAATATGCTGCTGACTTTCAGCCTAACAGTGCTTACCTACTACAGTACCAGTTGAGCCCAAACACTCAAACATGCCATCAGTCCAGCCTCCATGGCCATGCTGGAGAGACTGCACAATTTCCAGCTCCAAGTCTACATTAACTTGGTCGTTAACCTGCAGCCCATGGGGTCCACTTCGCCCCGGGCCCAGTTCTCCAAGCAGAGGCAAATGGTCTCTGTAGACGGTGTGGCCTTTTGCGTCGTTAATAACTTTCAAATCGGCCTGGAAAACAATTAAAATAGAAGTGCTTTAGTATCAACATATTCCAGCTCGAAATCCGCATTAACTTGGCCATTAACCAGTAACCCGTGCCTCGATCGTCTCGGGACAGTTCTCAATGATGATAAACAAAAAATAACAAAAACTCTAAGTTTTTGTTATTTTTTGTTTATTAAAATGAAATACCACGAAGTCACTAGTAACCTAATTATTTATCTCAATGATTAGGGAATTGGCTTCTGTGTACAGTACTTTTGCGTCGTTAATAACTTTGTGTGCTAAGTGCAACAATTTCTAGCTTCAAATCCCCATTAACTTGGTCGTTAATCTGCAGCCCATGGGATCCACTTCCAGTTCTAGCAAAGGCAAACGGTTACTGTAGACGGTGTGGCCTTTTGCGTCGTTAATAACTTTCAAATCGGCCTGGAAACAATAAACATTAATTATTTGTATACAATTTCCACTAGGTTGTGAATCTGCAGCCCATGGGGTCGACTTCTTCCCTGAATTATCTCGATTGTGGGGGCCAGAATTTTAGGCATTTTTGTGGGGGCCGTGGGCCTGTGCCCCAAGTGCCTACGGGTAAATCCAGTACTGCCTGACACACCATGTACATAAAGAACATACCATCCCTTCAAATCCGACGCGATACAAATTCTTCGCTCCATTATCCCAAATAACATAGGCGGCTGACCGAGGGGACGCAGCCGACCAGTCCTGCACCTCATTAACTTTCCCCCTGCGCCCGTTGCCGCCATCTTGGTCCTCCCACTGCCAGTCGACGCCGCGCACGACGCGCGCCCCGGGGAAGATGCCACGGATGCCGATCTTCTTGCTCTTGCGGCGCGGGTCGACCAGGAACCGGTCCGAGCCGGGAGTCGTGATCCGGTAGAACCGGTGCCGGAGATGGTGCTTGTCGCCATGATAACAAATGGAACAGAGATCGTAGTTACCGCACTCCCCGCACTTCCATCTGTAAATGTAACACAATAAAACATCAGAAACGGTCAAGGCAGTAGCCAGAAATTTCATAGCAGTTTTTTATTTTTCCTCTCAAAATCCGATTCTATCTAGTACCAAGCCATTTCATTTCGGGGGGGGGGGGGGGGAGGGGGTTGAACCCCCCTTGGCTACGGCCTTGGAAAGGGTGGCAGTTCCTGTGCGGGCCTACTTTCCATGTGATAAGTAGCTCGCACAAATCATAAGTCATTTAACTGGATCCGACCCGGCTGTTGTGTTTCTTCCATACTCTGCAGATCCCAGAAGTTGCCTGAATGTATGGCGTATCGTATAGTGTTTAGCTTGTAAGGCGTTGACTCTTCTTCCATTGTTTTACACCTAGGTTAATGTTTAGAAATTAAAGAATTCAGTGGTCAGTCTCTCTCAACTCTGAAACCTCTGCTAAGTGCTAACTGCTTATATTATTCCCCTTACTAATGCCTCGACAGTTGCAGACTCCGCACATTGCTTGGACTGGTTGTACTTGTACTCTCAGTGGACTAACACTTTTAATAACAACACTGGAGCATACTGCTTTATGGCTGCGAGACATGGTGCATAACTACGAAAAGGACAAGAACAGGTTGGAAGCCTTTTGAAAGGTGGTGCTATAGAACAATATCATGGAGAGACCACAAAACAAATGAAGAGGTGCTCCTAAGGATAAATAAAGGAAGGACTCAAATTACGTCAATATCAGTGAGAAGAACCAAGAGAATGGGCCACATGATAAACCGGACTCCTCAATACCATAATAATCGAAGGCCCTATTGAGGGCATCAATGACGGGGGCCAAACAAGGAAGGCGTCCGCGGAGGACCTCAACGCGATGACAATCTTTCACAGGTCACTTTCCAGCTCGTTCCTCTATCCTCGCTCTGTGTGCGGAGACTTGAGCTCCGCGTAGAGCCACCCCCCCCCTTGCCCCCTATGCGTAAAACCAACGTGTAACCCGTGTTGAAATCTCGACGTCGAAAATTTCAACTATCTCAAAGCTTTCCTTATACTAACGTGTAATACCTTATCCCGAAGATGGGCTGCTGCCTGCATGTATCGCACATGGTTCCATCGTGTTTGACACCGGTGGGCGCGCTGTCGAGCACCCTCAGGTCGTACGCCCCTGAGCATCGGTAGTTAGCAGCTGTGCCGTTGTCCCAGACTACCACCACTTCCTCGGGCGACTCAAAATTACGGACGGTGCCCACGTGACCTTCTCCTCCGTCCTGGAAAACAGTTCGCAATTAGTCCTATGCACCGACAATCCCATGTAAACAGAACCTGGTTGAAAAACTTTAGGCAGTGGTTTGGCAAGAGCACGACTTCCTTTTTCAGAGCAGTAGTCTCCAAGGACCAAATTGACACGATGATGGCCAATCTTCGAAAGAAGAGGCATTTAAAGAAGAAAAAGAACCGACAATTTTAGATTTTTTGACATATACTGATAAGGTACGCTTTTGAGTTGCCACTTATTCCTTGTCGCCCACTGTGCCCTCGCTTAAGTTATAGGTTATTTTTCTAGGACTTTCTATTGACCCATTGGCCCATAGGTCCCTTGTCCAATGCCAACGACCCCACGGATCTCGGACATTATTTGTATTGTTTCCGTATGAATTTCTGGCCATTGGCAAACTGGTCAACCTACACCGGCTGCAAGCGAAAATGGACAAGCTAAGATAAGCTTACCATTAATTAACTCAATGAAACAGGCGAAATTGTGCCCTCGCTTAGTATCACTACTACTTGTTCCTCAAAACGTTTTTCTTTAATGGGGGGGGGGGGGGGGGGTACATTTTACCCACAAATCGACAGACAGACAAAGGAATTTCGTAAGACTTTTTTTGGGTTCCTGGGACCTCAAAACGTGTAAATCCACAGAAATATCGAAATTGAAAATTTCGAACATCACAAAGCTTTCCCTATACTACGTATAACTAGGAAAGCAAGAATATTTTATAGACCGAACATATTTTTTGAATGGCTAATGCACTGTCATATGACATATCAAATGCATTCAGCTACAATGCATCTAATATAGAGTACGAAATCGCCATAAGGGCCATGGACCGCAATGATGGTCGAAGGTCAGACTGTTTCGATTGCATTACATCTGCTACTTAAGCCTATTGTGGCATATTTACCAATGACACTATAGTACATTGATGATGTAAAGTGAACCGTACGTACTCGTCTGAGCCTACGGATAAACTGAGACTACCAGTTACCACTGACAATTACATAATACCATCATTCCTAACGCAATTAAATAAATAAATGATATATATAATTAAATAACCATTCATATGCAAACACACTTAAAAGTCCAATACGATGCAAATCTTTGATTTGAGAAAATTTGAGGAGCCTACAATTTAAATCCCTTCATAGTACAATTTGGGCTAAAGGTTCAGTTTAGCTACCCCTGCTGCGCGTACAGAGCCAGCGGATGAATAGTAAACAATTGTAGTATTTACTTTGTCTTCTGCAATTAAAAAAATAAAAAAATATTCGCATACAAACAATTCAATGAATGTATCCGAATAACCTCTTCAGCCGCCTCTGTAGGTAATACCTGTGGTGAGTTACGACAGGTCACCGATCGCATGGTGTGTAGAGACTCGCACAAGTACGAACAAGCTACCACTATGCCCAGGGCCGGCCCAATGGGGAGGCTGGTGCGTGCCCAGCACGCGGGCGCCGGGCCGGAGGGGGCGCCGTGACGCGGAGCGTCGCGGCGGGCGGTGTTCGTACCGACATGAATTTTGTTTTCACAGCTGCCCAATTAAAATCGGCGGTTAGTAAGTGTTCCAGGAAATTAGTTTCCAAAATGATTAATAAAATCATAACGCGATCCGTAATAATAATAATAAGGTCCGGCGTAAGGCAGCGTTTTAGTTAAGAATTTGTGCGACGAATGATTGATAATTACAATTAAAAATTAGTTTACTTCTACTGGAATATACATTTTTTAATATAATAAACCCGAAGTCTTAAAAATTCGGAGGGGGGGGGGGCGCCACAGTAAAAGTTAGCACGCACATGCCGAATCCGCTCGGGCCGGCCCTGACTATGCCATCGAAGACCTTTTTATGGACTCTTTATCAGGTAACAAGTGGGTCCTTGCCTGACCAGTCAAATCATCAGAATTTGACGGCATAACTGGATTTCTATACTATTTTGGTTTCATTGAGACATTTACCTTCCATGCAACCACGATGCCTTCATTGTTTATCAAAAAAAAAAAAAAATTGTAGTCGCATGGAAGGAAAATTACTCATTCTCATACAATCATACTCGAATGCAGAGACCTACTGTATATCAGCTTCAAGTAACAATAGGCCTACTTGTCCATTGCGAATTAAATCCAAAGCCTTCTGTTCATTGTTCATGTTAATTGTAAGAGTGGGCCCAAAATTCGCCCATATGTAAAATAAGGACAATTTTCTTTCTTTCACTGTCCATTACTTAGTTCAGGTTAATTGTAAGAGTGGGCCCAAAATTCGCCCATATGTAAAATAAAGACAATTTTCTTTCTTTCACTGTCCATTACTTAGTTTTCCTGCAGTTAGACGACTCTCTTCATACGCTAGACGCTTGAAACATAAGCAAGAAATACTGTAAGCTTACAGGTGCGAATATGTTTCGTACTGTACTCTGTATCATATTTAAAAATGGATCTTTTAATATAGAAATCCAAATTAGACAAATACGTCAAAATGTAACTGCAAAGGCTTACACGGCCGGAATCGAATGAAGAACCAGTAGAATCCGGGCCGATGGGCCGTGGTCAAAACGTTGACAATACGTTTGGAAGTTCACTTTTATTTCGACCAGCCCGGATTCTACTGGTTTTCATATAATACGTCAAAATGTTTAGATTAATTATTGTCGAATGGTTTGGCTAATTGGGTAGCATGGTTGGTTGCTGGGCTACTAATTTTAACATTATTAGATTAAAGGCTAACTTAAATATAACTTCCATTCGGTAACTCATCTTCAATCTCGCTCAGGCAGAGTTCATACAACTTACACAAGTTATATGAAAACGCTCGCCCTCCCATTCCCAATTACGATTTCGAATGACACTCGACTCCTCATTGTACATTTTAGGGAGATTCATCTACCTATTTAGACGGCGACCAATGCTCGACTTCCTTCACAACATTTCATTTCATGACCCACTGAGCCTAAAACCACCCTCCGTTCAAAATGTTATACATATACAATATATATATAGGTGTATGTATGTATGTATGTACTATATCGATTTTAGGAAACATTCTAACTTCCGTAAATATTATCTGATTTTGATTAAACTTGGCACAAAAATTGATCATACGAATGTCTTGATTGAGTTCGTTAACCAGCTAGATTCACTCTTTAGTTCCAATCAATCAATCAACACAGGAAAAGCCGTGTCTGTGGAATCTCCCAACACCTGATCGGCCAGAGCCGAAAGGGATTTTTTAATTACAGTAATTTACATTTTACCTTTAAAACCGTCCATCCCACCTTGGTTGATTGGCAACCCATTTAAGATTATTTTAATCTATCATTTTTTATATATTATCGCTTGTCAAACTGTCTCCTAGATTGGACAATAAATTACCTCATAAGTAAAAAAGTTCATAGCCTAGTCGTCATTGTGGTTCGAAATTAGGAACACAATAGTGTTTTGTGTGTTGAAGTTGGGGTCAGAAAAATAATGAAGTATTTTTTTTTACAAACATAGCGTAAAGCAGGGTCTGCGGAATCTCCCTACACCTGATCGGCCAGAGACGAAAGGGATTTTTTAATCACAGTAGTTAACATTTTACCTTCGAAACCGTCCATCCCACCTTGGTTGATTGATTGATTGGCAACCCATTTAAACTTACAGTATATTTTAATCGATCATCTTTTATCTATCATCGCTTGTCAGACTGTCTCCTTGGCAATAAATTAAAAACTAATTTGACATCCCTTGGCCAACATTACTGAATCTGCGAATATAATAATGATTATTAAAAAGGTATGTAGGCCTAGCATCTAAACCATTACATAACCCTACCTGGTCACCCTAATCAACTCTATTTTTGTCCAGCTATGTCGTAAATTGGAAACCTGATACTGCTTCCTGGTAATAATACTTAATTACCCTAGCAATAAACACGAGACACAGGCTGCTTAGTCAGCCTATAGACCGGCGAAGGTACGTAATGAGCAAATATTCGCTAAACAATTGACATGTCAACCGTTTTCCAGACATTTTCTTCTCTAATTACATTGGGATCTGGAAACTAAAGTTAGTTGGATAGAACACCGGTGTTTGGCTGCTGATTATGCAGTAAAACAAGGCGAATAGTGACGAAAGCTTCTAAAATTACTGGACATGTACATGCAAAATTAACTTACTTGCTTGCCCCATTTCCAGTCGGGGCCCCGAATCACCCGGGCCCCGACGCCCTCCATCATAAATCGGGTTGTACGCGCACTTGCGGCCACGCTAGCTTCCATCTTAGTCAAATTAGTGAAATTATAACTGGATATCACGGTTAGTATTAATTTAAAAACGAAACTTCACGATTCGCGAACGCGACGCGACGCCATTTTAATAACACTGATTTATTTAGTTTAGATTGGCAATCTTGGTTTTGCGCTGCAGCCAACATAATTTTGCCGCCAACATAATTTTGCCGCCATTTCTGGTTCGTTGTGAAAGTTGTTATAAAATATATTTAAATAATGTTTTATAATTAAAATTTTATAATTAAAATAAAAGTTATTATTTGAGTGAAACATAATTTGTATTTATTTAATGAATATTTTAAAATGGTAATTGCGAGTTATAAGACTTTCGAACAATATTTCCTATTCTTTCTGAATCCACCATGTTCATGGGGCAGGCCGGCCGCGGGGGGCTATTATAAAAAAAGCTTTTATTATATTTATTTTATGGTTGAGAAAGTTATGGTTTATAGCTATACTGTACTCCAAAAACTTCTCCATCCACAAATTTCTGAAAATAAGTTTTTGCGCCGATGGATTCGCCTGGTTGAAATTATTTATAGATTATTATTAGATGCTACGTAATTTTATTCTGATTTAGTCCAGTGTAAAACTTATTCAAAGATTGGTGTTCGAAGTAATCACAATGAGCTACATTTTTTTCGGTCTCCTGAAAAATTAACTTCTATATAGGGCCTTCGACTCATTTTTACGTTAAAAAGAAAGCTGTGATGGTCGGAATTTTTTATTTCGGCATTTCAGCGGATTTGCGTCCACGTTTTGAGGGCCTAGACGCAGAAAAACATAATATAGATGGTACCAGGAACAATTTATTTTTTTAAACGTAATATTAGTCTGTTTGTCGATTTGTGGGCAAACTATTCGTTGGATTTTAAGGAATAGGCCTATAGACCTATATATGACACGTAAGTTCACACAAATTTTATCTCGAGATAATTTTAATCTTGGCCTAACTCAACTTTGGGGAGTTTTACCCCCAAGAACTAGAAAACAAATACAATGATTTCTTTTAAATTCACGTAGGGCCTAGGTAAGTATACCTACCTATGTATACATAGTCGTTTTAATGTAGGCTGGGTACCTTTATATATAAAACCCAATACCGGTAGGCTGTTTGCCTTTTGATAGTTACTAAAAAAAATAATTTTCGATCCTTTCCACCGATGAGGTTTAGATATTAAATAGAGTAACAAATCCGAGCAGGTTGCTTTACCAAGGAAAGCTATGATTTTGAATTAAAAATTATGTATTGGCCTAATTATGCCCCACACATTTTTATTCTTTCCATTCCCCTGACCAGACCGATCGAGGGACACATCTTAGCCTACTCAAAAGATGGAAGCTGATGTTCCAAATTATTGTGTATTACGGAATTTCCCAGTTGCCTATTGCCGTCTCTTCTCTCTTTGGATTTACTTCGTACTCAGACTCAGAATAACAAGGGATCAATGCATTACCGGGGGTTTAAAAAAATGAGTGCAAATGCAAAACGTGGAAGTAGATTACGCCGATTCGAAAATGTATAACGAACTTTATTTGGGAGAGCATTGGAGAATGGTGAATAATACGCAGCATAATAGAATCCTCTCTTACAAGACTACAAGAGTAATGAAGAACATAACACTTCCATTCCTCAGAATCAAACTTTATCTCTTATCTCTGGACCTGTACTAGATAGATTGATAGAAAAACCGTGTACTACTGCTCTATTGAGCTCAACGATAATAATATAAAAAAAATACGATAATATCCATAATGTTTTAATACCGAGTTAATATAGCCTATATAATGTAATTAACACCTCGCGTACTTTATATATTAACACTATTAACATGGCTGAGAACTGCTATACTGCATAAGCTACATAAGATAACGCATTTAACAATGTACAATTAATTTTAAACCAATAAGGCCGAACTTGTTCAAATTGTACAAAACAGAAGAATTCACGTTATGCCATTTGAGAACTATCATATAAAATACCTTTCGGCTCTGGCCGTCAGGTGTAGAGATTCCATGCAAGCGCCCGCTTTTCCTCTATGCTACGCTGTGCATGTACATAAAAATAAAATAAAAAACACTTCATTCTTTTCCCGACCTAAACATCAACATACATTGATAACCATTTTCGTAGATAATAATAAGTGCTTTCAGTCAGATTTCATTTCATTCCTCTGTGACCAATATTAACTGAGATATGAATTATATAAGGTTTTAATCGGCCGCCATCTTGGAACTAAATAGTGGATATAGCTGGTTAACGAACTCGATCAAGACATTTGTATGATACATATTTGTGCCAAGTTTCAACAAAATCGAATAATATTTACGGAAGTTAGTGTTTTCTAAAATCTATATACATATATACGTACATATATACTGTATACATATATATATGTAACATTTTGAACGGAGGGTGGTTTTAGGCGCAGGGGGTCATGAAATGAAAAGTTGTGAAGAAATTTTCCGGAAGTCGAACATTGGTCGCCGTCTCAATAGGTAGATGAATCTCCCTAAAATCAGCAATTACTCTGTTCAGACGCCGTCTAGAACATTGAGGTCATTTTCCCCCAGCGATTCCGTCCATTTTTACCGATACTGTAGAGAAGAAAAATCATGTAAATATTCGTGTAACCATGCGACTATATAATCGTAATAAGACGTGCTTGTTAGAATAAATGAAAAAAAAAATTGATTATTGCCACCATTTCAATGAGACCCAAATGGATGAGGCATATTCTGAGACATCAAGAACATCAACCAATTCAGGAGGACGACGGAGGAAGGAGTACCTAGAGGATGTCATCAACAAGGACCTAGGATGTGACACCTACCTTGCGATAAAAAGAACCGCACATGATAGATAAGAGTGGAGGAGATTGAAACATTCGCTGCAAACCAATCGATAGATTAAAATTCCAGAATACCACTGAAAATGTCGACAACAGATGTTGACGAAACGTTTGGAAGTACGGTTTCAGACCGGCCACGGCCCATCAGCCCGGATTATACTGATAATAAATTGTAATTATTAGCACTTCAAATTTTCAAAATATATTTTGAAACAAAAAAGACCTCAAACCACATAACGTGAATTTCTTGAATGATTTCAATTATCATTAATAACAAATGACAATGATAATAATTGCTAAATACAATGCACAAAGATAGCATAATGAGGAAACAACAATTTATTTACACATTTCTTTAAAGTAAGGTTAGTTTCACACATGCTATAAATTGACGAAGCCGTAGAATCCGGGATTACTGAAAGCATTCAGAACGACCACGGCCAATCATCCCGGATATTACTGTTTCGCCACGTATGACGTAACTCCGAACGTGAAACCTGTGCAATTATAATGCTATAAATTATTTAACTTCACTAATTTGGAGCAAATGCTTCAGAAGCAGCAGAAGGTTTTTCTTCGAGGAGTAAAAAGTAGTTCTGTACTTAGGTAATGGAACAAATTTCATGATACAAGTTACCTTTGTCTCTTTTCCACCTTTTACTCTCAAGCAAATACTTCTTTATATGAATTTCGCTGATTAAATGATCGACAATTTGTCGAATAGATTAAAAAAAAATATTAGAAAAATATAGAAAAACATTTCAGTGCATAATTGGGTTTCTAATAAAAGATTAAGTAATTTTCAGTACATTAAGATTTGTCTTTTGGCGTATATTCCACTTGTCATATTTTCTTCATTATTTTGTGCATTAAAAATGATGAAATTTTTGTTTTAAGGAGACTATTATCTAGGTAGACACTTAACTTATCTATTATAAATTAAGTTATAATATGAGAGCAGACATCAATAATAAGTCTCCACCATATTATAACTTAATTTATAATAGATAAGTTAAGTATCTACATAATATTCTCCTTAAAACAAAAATCCCATCATTTTTTAATGCACAAATGAAGAAAATATGAGAAGTGGAATACACGCCTTTAAAATGAAATTAATACCATCTCATTGTAGCGTTGAAATGTTTCAAAAACAAACTTAAAAAATAAAACAAAAATAAATGTATTTGATTGGCTTTTCTTAGTATTGAGACTAAACGTCAAATTTGAGGAAGTTTTTTTTGGCAATTCTCACCCCATTTGGAATTCGAATTCTCTAACTTATACAGTAATAATGTCGAGGAACTTTTTCCATCCCATAAGTCCTGAATTGCATATACATATACATATGAAGACGTCAGGTGAAAAACCGGAAAGGTGCATAGGTGCAAAGCTGACATTCTGTTCAGTTTTTAACGTAGTTTTAAACGACCTAACAAAACCGGATAAAAACAAGTAAGGTTCTGCACAAATGGTGTGGGAAAAAAACAGTATACTGGGGAAGATACGGCTACTTTAAACTTAAAAATTAGAGAAATCTTGATCACCTTACTGGTTTTTCCCCTGACGTCTTCGTATACACACAGTATAAGGTTTCTCAAGAATTATACCATTACGATCTAAAAACACATTAGTACTAAAATGTAATTAAAATAATAAAAACTTATAAGAAAAAATGAATAAATAACCGGGCGATTCGTTAAAATTACAGGATATCTATTTCATATATTGTATACTGTATATATATCTATATCTAATATGAATAACAGTAGGTGTGTGATGAAATGGCTGGAGGAAACAGAGGGAACACGAAGAAGAGGAAGAGGACAAGAAAGGATTGGATTCGAAATAAAGTGATGACGAGAGAGTTCGGGGCAGCAGAACCTAGGAGAAGAAGACTGCAATGGTTGAGACACATAAAGCGAATTGATAACAGCTGGTGCGCAATGAAAGAAATAGAGGGAACACGAAGAAGAGAAAGACCAAGGAAGTGATTAAGAAACCAGACTTAGGACGAGCTCAGAAGAGTGGGGCGTGTGTTGAATAATCAGAAGTAGAAAGACGCGGGGGAGTGAGGGAGGCTCACATAGTACTAAATGCAATGGCGATAGGCTTCGAGGGTCCATAGAACTGCCAAGGACAATGCGACTACATAGCCAGTTCTTGAGCCGTAAGTAACAGCTGAAAAATCCCGGTAAGTTGACAGAGAGTTACTGTGCAAGTGTTACGTCATCTTACCTTTAGGCTTGGGGATGCCCTGATATGGAAAAAAATGTGTATGTATATTCAGCAAAATCAATAAATAATTATAATTATAATATTATTAATAATACATGCCAGTCACTTGCACAGTATGCCTCAGTTAACTTACCATTAAGCTACGCTGACTTGAGCCGTACGTCACAGCTGAAAAAATCACGGTAAGCTGACGGAGAGTTACTGTGCAAGTGTTACATTATCTTACAAATAATACATGGAATTCAGTTGCACAGTAAGCGTTAGTTAACTTACTGTCATTTTCCTGCTCAATTGGGCGTAGTTTTACAATAACAAACATGATATTTTCGCAGAGAATTCCATCTGTTGATGTCCAATAGAATTTTTTACTGCGCTTATCTAATCTCGCAAAATTACAAATCTCCCTTTTAAAATATAATTATTACTAAAATACTGTTCGTGTTTTACTAAATAAGAACATTTATAAATAATATTAAAACAATTCTAACCTATGTAAAGACAACCATTACGTTCCAACATTGTCTGGTCAACAAATTATTTTCTATAGTTAAATATTAATTATTTGGTTTAATTGCATAAAAGACGGATTTACAATAGTAAGAATATTTGAATAGTTTCCTATGTACAATACCTATAGGTTCAATTTCCTTCTAAATTTGCAATTTAAAGCAGTTGAAGTATCAGGTAACAATTAAGGTATTAAGAGGTGTCAATAACAGTAGTACAACCTGATCCAATTTAATGAAAAGGTAAATTTTTACATAGTAGTTTACACAGATCCTACAAAAAAATCGTATGGTACTACTCGACCACGCTTGTTCTTTAAATGCATTATGTGATAAGGAATCTGCGCTTGGACCTTAGGATTGCGAATGGTGAAATTTTATGTGTTCCCAATCGTTCTAAGATAGAAGGACAGAGGGCTCCTGGCAGAAGAACAACATCCTCATTGAAAAACCTGAGGCAGTTGTCTGGCAAGATCCAAGACGTCTCTTTTCAGAGCAGCAGTCTCCAAGGTATAGATCGCCAATCTTAGACAGAAGAGCCAAGACGCATTTAAAGAAGAATCTTATCTTTCAAGTAGTCAGTTGCCATTGTGTGTGAAATTAAAATTGAAAAACAACTTTAATTGACAATAAAAAAACCAAAAGGCGAACAATAAGACTATAATGAAACAATTCTTATCCTGAATATGACAAATATGGCTTTTCTGCATTAAAAAAATAAGCTTCGCCAAGTGTCTTCGTATTATGGTTGAATAGCACTAAAATAACAGGTTTTAGTAATACAGCATGATACTGTTAACAGTAGGTTTAAGTATTCTGCGGTCATCTTAAGATATGAATGCACAAAGAGAACAGGGGGGAATCCACAAACTTATTGAATTATTGTAAGATCCACCCTAATCCTAAAAGACCCACGAGGTCCTATTTTCTGAGATAAACTGAGAACAATCGTACGTCTGGAAGTCCCTTCTAGTCATCACGGGGCAACGTGTACAGTAATTTGTCTATTCCCTCACTTCGCTTCTGAGTCTAGCTGGTGCGTGAATTCAAAGAACATGAGCGTATATATAAGCCCTTTCTCCAAACTATGCCAGTCTTATGAATACACAATATAGGCGGCTTGTTTCAGATTTAAAAAAAACGCATCTAACTTGAATGCATAGAGTAAAGGGTATATTTTTTAATAAAAGAATTATTCACGCACTGGGTGAACCCAGGAGCGATGCGAGGGAAAAGACACCTTTTAAGTTAACACCTTACAACTAGAAGGGGGTTCCAGGCGCACGTCTTCCTCAGCTTTTCTTAGAAGACAGGTACACGCGAGCGCATTGGGGTCTCTTCTTACAATATTTCATTAATAAGGGGAAAGAAAAGTATATTCCCCTCTATTCTTCACGTGCAATCAACAGGGTTCTTTTTTTTTTGCTACAAATGGCCACAGAACACGCAAATCAATACCTACTGAAACGTGGGAGACGACAGTACCATACTGTACTACCTGACCATGATAGGATGGCATTATGAACACCTTCCTTATTCGAAAACTTGCATAAGCGGAACACCGAATTTATTCTATTTTTATAAACGTTCCAAATGCCATCCTATCGTGGTCGGGTAGTATGCCAACTTAGCCACAGGAACCTGGGGATTTTTATTAAAGGCGATGCAATGAATATAGGAATCTATATAAATACTGTGGTAGTCATGACAACAAGAACCGGGATGAAAGGTCAGCAGGCGTAGCATCAACAAGAAAGGATAAATAATTATTCTTAAGGTTTAAGTAACACTGACTTAAAACGCACTTGTCAACAAAGCACATTTCAATTGTTTTTTTTTTTATATTCCACGGACTGTGGATGTGTTCGATTGTCCGATGAACTCCCACATTTTCCGTTTTTTGCACAAATTTCTCGGAAAATTCCAATCATAGAGTCATAAATGAGGGTACTAGAAGCAAAAGGTTCCAGTTCCACTTAACTAAATTTTTCAGGAGAGACCATAAACTGTAGGTTAGCTGATAACGTACTTAGGAATCTCATTCTTTCACGCTACATTTTAACACTTAGGAAGTCCCCTTTTGCTCCTAACAACACTGACACTTTGTAGCCTTTTACTAGACGATTTCGACGATACCAACAGCTCAATATCGCAAAAAATTGGAACTGAAACCTCTTGCTTCTAGTATCCTCAAATGAGATGTCATCAAGCAGAAGAAAAGTTCCTCTTCATATCGATACATAGTATATAGCCGTGACCAGCGCCAATTGGCAACAGTTTGGGAACTCCTTCCACCTGACATCCTCATTCTCTATTATGTATTATAGCGTAACCAACTTTTCTCGGGTTTTTGCTCAATGTCCGGAAGCAAATGCTAATAAGTAAAAGTAATTGGTAATGAAAAAGAGCATATGCCCACCATACCTATTTACTTTTACATCTCACTTATGAAGTGAACACTTTTTTCTATGAATTCGGTTGAATATCTTCGCCTCCTCCACCTATTCCACCCACTGCCAAACCAACCTTCCACTTCGGCTCACGACCAAAAAAGGACCGCCCGTGAATGAGACCCACTACAACCAATTAACTACCAAACACATTACCTAAAACAGAAACGATAGCGACCGGCCGTCAGAGATCCGTGTCCAAGTTCCTGATCCGGACGCGCTGCTTGTAGTGGTACTCGCGCAGGTAGATCTTGAGCGCCTTGGGAAGCATCAGCCTGTTGATGGAGTCGTAGTCCGTGCGGCTGCACACGGCAGCGCGGCAGAGATGCTGCAGCGGGAACGGGAAGTTTCGATGTAATGGGATCGTCAGCATCGGCTCGAAGAACATACAGAAGGAGGAGTCTTTGTAGTGCTCAATGAGTCCGCAGACGGTCGGTGATGAGTAGACACCGGGGTCGTGCGAGTCGAAACTGAACCTGAAGGTAAAAACAAAAATGTAAATAAATAGGCCGTCATCAGAAGACGTATAACTCTCACTCACTCTAGTCCAGTTAAAAAAACACAAGAGTTGCCAAAACTAAAAATTTCGAGTTTTCCCTGATACGCCGCCTATGTAGTACTATTACAGAGGACCTTGAGGACGATAATTAAAGCAAGTTTAAAGAAAATCGTTTGAGCCATTTTTGAGAAAATAATTTTAAACGCAGTTTTTGCTACTCAAGATTCCTGAACAAGCGAAGCCTTTTTCTTGCGCGGTCACCGTCGGAAGATTGTTTTATACTTGTTCCTACCAAATTGGAAAGAAATCGGTCCAGTAGGTTGGGTTCTAGCCCTGTACACACACAAACGTACAGTACATACATACATACATACTCTACACCCTAAAACCACTTTATCGGGCTCATGGGAAACACAATATCGCGTAATCAAAAATTTGGACGCTCCCAATCCCTTCAGTACACTTTGTATATCGATGAAAATAAAAAGGTGTTATCCGAAGAATTATTGACAAGAGGAATTGCCGCCTAACACACGAGCAACTAGAGCTAGCTGATTATTGATAATACGGCAATTAAAATATGTCTACAACTTTAATCGTATCCATAATAAAATATTACAGCATTTTTTTTTTAGTAAGTAAGTATTTATTAATCAAAAAACGCAATACAATTAATAAATATCGAAGGCACACTAAGTGCACCCTGTGAAGGGGACTTGCGTCGTGGCCCTTATAACTATTACAAACAAAAACATTACATATTACATTACATAACAAATAATTATAAATAATGGTCTAAAACACTTACAAATCTTAGAATATTTTATCTATTTATTTATATTTATGTTATATTATTTTATTTTAACATTATCGCTTCAAAATATCTTTAAGTTCAGTAAAAGGCATATTATAAATGATTTTTTTTGTGATTGTTCTAAATTTTAAAAAACTGTCAATATAATACCGTACTTTAATTTCCTTATGCAAAGCATTAAAAACCTTGACGGCTCTGAAATTTGGCGATTGTTTAAAGTGATCAACGAAAGGACGCTCTGTTTTCAAGTTATTGGCTACGCTGTGTCTGGTATGAAGGGCATGAGTGGAACTCACACTATTTATTTGAGAATTTTTTAAAGTCAATAGCAGATTAACACAATAAAAAATTGACGGTCACGTCAATCAATAATTCCATCCCAATAAGATTCTTTGTCTTTCAGCTGTCATAGCACCAACATTAATGAATAACTAATCTGGGATAAGTGAAAACTGACGCAAATACATTTCAATGAATAAAAATTCACTTGAAGATGAGAATAATGACAAGATTGTGGCCAACAGAGATGGATTTGTTTGCTCATTCTAGACCTGCAGCCTGATCGAGGCGATTATAATACCGGGGTTAAATAAATACCCTAGGATTATAACTGTAAACAAACAAATTTTGAATAGCACTTTCCATGATAAAATTATCTTGTTTACCAGTGGATTAAATAAATACCGGTATTATAAACGCCCCGATCAGGCTGCTGGTCCATTTTAAAGGTTATGATAATAAATAATATAATCATAAAATAAATAATATGCAACCCAAAGGCAGAAAATTTCCAACTCCTCCTAAAAGGGCTGTAGAGCCAGAAGAAGAAGATGAAGGATAAGAATTGGCCAGGCCTGGGTTCACCCAATCCTAATCGGTTCCTTACCGTCATCAGCAGCCTGATTGAGGCGATTATAATACCGGTATTTATTTAATCCCTTGGTAATAAAAGTTTAAACAAGATAATTTTATAATGGAAAGTGCTATTCAAAATTTGTTTGTTTACAGTTATAATCCTAGGGTATTTATTTAACCCCGGTATTATAATCACCTCGATCAGGCTGCTGAAGGGGGAAAACGCGTCTGTCAGGCATGTTGCTGACCACAACATACCAAATAGTGCAGTGGTCAATGGAGAGGATCCTCTACCAGCCCTCAGTCGTAAACCCTCATGGGGTTGTCGACTTGTCGTGCTAAGTTATTCACGTACCTGTGGTTCCATTGTTCAATGCGCGCGTGCAAGGACCTGCCGTACTTCCTGAAACTGACCGAGAATAGGTGTTCCTCCTGGGCCGAGTCGCGGAGCAGGAAGGTCCCTTCCGGCCGACCTTCCAGAAGCCTTTCAGCCTCATACCGATCCATCTTCCCTGAAAAAATAAAGAGAGAAACACTCAGCAGTGAAAGAAAACTCACATACATGTTTTTTTATTTTATTTGCGTGATATACCCTTTTGGACAGGGGAGTGATTCTAAGCCAATTTCCAAGACCTATTTCTAGGCTAGCTGCATTAGTCTTGTGAGAGCAGAAATAGATTTTTTAATAGTGGCTTAGTTTATTTAGTTAAATTGAATTCTGGCGGGAATGACTTCGAACTTTCGGAACGTTTCTGACGTAACGGATCATCGGATATGAATCTTTCGTGGGTACTGAAGTTTTTGGCCAGAACTAGACTGAATGAAAGCTTGAAAAAAAAGAATTGGTTGTCTGTAAGTCGGTTGTAAAGTCGGTTTACAGACGATAGTTTAACGTGACAACGCCTAAATTACTAATTCTTACTTAAATAATGCGGCCGAAAGAGGCCTATTTTAGTTGAAAATCGTGCGCACCCCCTGACGTCCCCCCCCCCCCCCCAAGCCAAACCCAAATATAGCATGTCCTAAAAGAACAAGAATAGACGAAGACATGGGTATAATTTAAATTAAGATAGGCCTTCCACATCAGCCCAAAAAAATTGCATTAAACCCGCCCATGCAATTCAAATGGGATTGCTGGAAATGCGTCATTTTTTTCCAATTTTGTGTTCCACTCGTGTTGTTTAAAGGGTGAATCAAAACTATGTATTTATACTCGTTTGAAACCTTAATTCATACTGCTTCTAATGCATAGAATAATATTTACTATAGAATGCTAGTCGGTATAGGACCGTCTGTGATTCCAAATAGGAAAATCACATGAGCCGAGTCACAAAATATTTGCGTCCCAATTTTAACCAATCAAATTAATTTATTAAGAAACAATTGTGAGTGTATTCGAACGTTCTATAAAACTTGGCCTACTATTGGCTGCCTGTTTTGAAGTCAACATTCATATTCAAAACAAAAACAACGCAACAGTAATGAGTGGGTTTTTGATAAACACAAATGATAAACATTATTTATTATTTCTATCTCTACAGCAATGCCTACTTTACTAATAAAATAAGTTCAGTTGTTGGATTGAAAACTTCACACTATACTAAACATTATGTAAAGTACAGTAGGCCTACAATAATACTTCTAAAAGGTAAGTTAGTAATCAACCCACAATAGCTTTAATTCTTCTTAAAATGTTGTATGTGTTGCATTGTTGCCGTCTTGCAGCCAAATTAAGTCACTTAACACACCCCCCAAACACACCTGAGTACAACAAGTTACTCTACAGCCTACGAGAAACATTTTTAAGCCTTTTCATGCATGGGGCTTGCGAAGTAATAATTTGTGACAGTGACTTCCCTCTATGGGCCCACTGCAGTATACATTAACTAAAACAACATAGGTTGTCTTATTTTAATTGGTATGTATCGGTAGGCTAATATTATTGACATTTTCAGGGCAACAGATTTCGAGGAACAGGAGCAGAGGAGGCGTCTCGTCCCGTCAGAGAAAATGTTGAAGCAAGGAAATTCGAGTGGAAACTTTAAGTCAATGCAAGACAATTCTTTCCAGAAGGAAAAAGTCAAAAATATTAGATCCTCTTCACTGTAAATTACTGTATATTTCTTATTACATTAATGTTATTGCATTATGCTGTATTTTAAAAGCCTTTTTCATGGAACTCACCTTGAGTTTTCACTTGTCAACCATGGCTTACAGAGTCAAAAAGAAGGGAACATGGTGGGTATCACCGTATTGCGTTAGTGAGGAACTACCTGTCTGAATAAATAGAGGTTGTGAAAATGTCCAATGCATGGTATACTGTGACAATATGCTTAATGAACACGACGCAAAGACGTTTGTTGCCACTTTCCTCATACAGGGTTTTGGTTTAAAATGTTAAACCCCCAGTGACCTGTACGAAAAGGCCCTAATGAATGCTTGCCGTAACGTAAATACAGTACTCTTTCTAAACTCATGTTGGAACATAATTTGAAGTATTGTATGTGATACTTCCATACATTAATACATGCTGCGTAGGATACCACGAGCATTTTTTTTTTTAAATATTCATTGACCATTGTACTGTAGATAGGTCTAGGTGTGCGAATGATACAAAAAACTAGTTTGTTTCATTAAATTTGGGTCATTATGGATTTATCAATATGAAACGACACATTAAATTGATATTGACTACTACATTTCAATTTTTAAATTTGTGCGGGAGACACCCAAGCGCTACCAAGTGGCCAAAATCCGAAAGTGGGACGCAAATATTTTGTAACTTCGATCCTGTGATTTCACGAAAAAAATCACAAAGCCCTGAAATACTGCATCCTATATATAAGCATAGGGATGCCAGTCTGCTTATTTCGATTGGCAGGCTATGTTCTAATGAGACATTTTTTTACTCTATGCGTGTAAATTGAAAAGTACCCTTTCAACCTCTTTTCCGCCGAAACACGGATGGCTTATACACTCACGAGAGCCTGAACGAAGAGACGGATAGTAAACTGAAGATATGTATGGAAAGAGTAAGAAAGGTGGAAAAGAACTAAAGTAGTTTGAATTTTTCAAATTTAAAAAAAAACGCGGCCGAAAAAGGCCTATTTTCGAAGAAAATCGGCAAATTCGGGCTAAATTTGGGCGCACTTCCTCACGTTTCCACCCCAAATCCCTTGCCCTATCACAACAAATATAGCATGGCCTGAAAGAGGAAGAACAGACGAAGACATGGGTATAATTTAAATTGAGATAGGCCTTCTACATCTGCCCAAAAAGTTGCTTTAAACCCGCGTTACGGGTGCAGATAACAGATGCGTATAACGGATGACGTCACACTTTTCGTATATGCACTCAGTGTTCCAGCCAGCGCAGCGCTCATCGATTTATTAGACGTTGTCACGTCAAAAAAAAAAAAAAAAATTAGATTGATGTAAAATATTGTAGGCCTATATTGCAGGCTATATTTCATGTGAACACATAATAATTGTGCGCTAACGCTGCTCAATGGGTTTGAAGAAACCTATATCAGTTTCCAATGAACATCAAATAAATAAATAACCGAAATTAGAGGATATGGAAAAAACTGGGCTTGGCGGGATTCGAACCCACGATCTACACCTAACCGCGGCGTCGTCTTAACCGCTGGAACACAAGCTCTGGTGGGCGGTTAAGACGACGCCCCGGTTAGGCGTAGATCGTGGGTTCGAATCCCGCCAAGCCCAGTTTTTTCCATATCCTCTAATTTCGGTTATAACGAGGAGGTTACCTCTTCAACCAAAGTAAATTTAATATCAGTGTTATATATACCATATAATACTAAAATGTATTAAATAAATAAATACACGTAGTATGAATCAAACAAATTCTACAAAAATTTTCGGTCCTAACACTAGGTACCATACGATTCCGACTTTAATGCCGGGCACGATGCTGTAGGGTTCTGAACTTGTAGATTTGACTATACTCCGAAGTGACATCATCACCATATCCCCCCCCCCTTATAAAAAATAAAAATATATACCAACAACACATACAATTAAAATTATTTATGACAATGGATATACCGCAAGGCACTAGCCTGTCATCAAATTTTTCGCGCACCGGGTGCTATTCCTGTCCTTTAAGTGAACGAACCAATGCAGTGCCCCTCTAGCTACCATCTGGATAGACTCGTACCAAAAATCGCTTAAGTGACACTCAGACCTTTTACGTTGGTCCATTGTCTCTCGTAACCGGAATGGGTTGACATCATCACTGGCATAGATAGAAGTGTACCATTTTGCCAGCGTCAAAAATGTACACGGAAATAATACCAATAATGTAAAATAAAAAATCGACGAGATCGCTGGCAGGGCAAGGCAAAAAGCCCTGCAAATACCAATACGACCCTCTACAGTCTACGCCAGTGGTTCCTCTTCACAGAACACTTCTTATCACTTCATTCCTGATCCCATTTCTTACCTGACCCGTACGACGGTACGAATAGTTTAATTTAGTGCGTCTGCTTATCAAAGAACCGGTCCGAGTTTACTGGAACATGCTTTCCAATTTATCAAAATTAGTAGATAGAGAAAATGAGTAATTTCATGTTAAATAATTTTTCTATGGTTAAATTTCCGATATCTCGGGGGGGGGGGGGGGGGGGGTGTCCACCTGACGTCACTGGAGGTGAGGTAAATTCTAGATAGGTCAGACCAACACATTACCACACAGCAGAGCAGAGCACGCAATGCATTTGAGCGTGAATTTTTTCAACAAAACATTTTTGGTTCTACTAGGGCCGTAGCGCCAGTGCGATATTTGTTTTGTGTCGTACTTATCAAAAACAAGAGAAAACCCAATCTTACCCCAGTAGAAGGAACAACCCGTAATTTGAAGCAAGTCAGGCACCAGACAGTGGATGAAGTCCGCCTGGGAGTGCATGCGTGGGTACTGCATCAACGGCATCAAGGGCATCACTTCGACGTGCGTGAGCGCCGACACGCAGGGCGCCTGCAGACCAAGCTTGGAGTGAAAGAACATGGTCAGACTTTCCAGGTTGATCTCGAAGCCGGGGGGCGGCTCCACACCTTCCGCCATCTCTCGAGCTCTCTCCAACCTGAAAATAGCAATAATAGCGGTATTAACAACAGCGTCACCTCAGATCAGTATACGACTGATTGGGTTTGTGGAGACTTCAAGTCCGGAGAGTGGGGGGCGTTTCCTTGAAAACTAGCCATCAGGTACGGTACAAGCCGACATCTGTCAGACGCTGGTAGCCTCTGCCACTTCGTGACGAAGTTTTACCTTATATATTGACTTACACTTTAAATTGCCCCCTCTTGGATTGATTGGCATTCATCATAAAAATTTGGACCTTGGAGACTGCTGCTCTAAAAAAGGAAGTCGTGCACTTGCCAAACCACTGTCTCAGGTTTTTCAACGGGGATGTTCTTCGTCTGTCCTTCTATCTTCCCTTGGATTATTACATGCAAAAGGTGATATTGTTCGTTCCTCATCACACAGCAAAAATATGTTAGTCTCTTAGCCGTCAGCATCCATTCGCCACAGGACCTCAGCATTAGGGACACGATCACTCCAGGATACGCGCAGCATTGGTCTGCATATCCACATTTCAAATTCACTGATTTTATTCTCCATTGCTTGTGTCAACATCCATCCTGCCATAACATACACATATAACGATTGGGAGTGGGACTGAATCGGACTAAATAATCCCAAAGATGGAGATGACGGGAGAACTGAAGGTCTACTACAGTGAGTGGTCTGCCACAGTACAATTTCGCCGAGAGAAAAACATGGCAAGTGTATTTTGAACTCTTGTTCAAATACACCAAATTACATACCTTGCTCGTTCATCGCAGTCTTCAATGGGGAAATCCTGCGGATTAAACCTGGCCAGGTCTATGACTGGCGGGGCCGGTTCCGCCGTACGTCTATACCCAATACACACACAACCCGTTTCCCGCGCAGCCGCACCCTCCGGAATATCCGCATCCGGTTTAATTCCCGCGCAATTCAAACGCAGACCCCAGTGAGCGCGCTTCTTTGTCACCACACCACTCGCGGGGTCTTTGGTCCGTTTACTGCGCGTCTTTTTAGCACTCGCGAACGTAATGGTCCTTAACGTCGAGCGCTTCACCGCCGGCTCCTCTGGCCGCTTGCGCGCGACCGCACCGGTTTTTGTTTTTGGCTTTGTTGCGCACGCGCACTGCGTTTCCTGCGCGCAGGCCTCGTCGTTGCAGACGTTGCCGTTGAGGACGTCCGGGCTGGTGGCACTGCTTCCCGTGGACGTCCCGGGCTCGTTGCGGCTGCTATAGATGATCTCAAAGTGCTGATCCGCCTCACCGCCCGCGTTCCCGTTGGCTTCCTCGCCCTTGTCGTCTCGTACGTTTTCCGCTTCCATGGTGAGCATATATGCGCTCAACTTCTGACCCATACTAACCGAGCATGGCCTGCAACTGGGCGACAATGCTCACGGCACTGGAATCAAATGAAAAAAAATTATTAGAATATTTATTATTAATAGCCTATAATTATTGGAATAGCTTGTGGAAACGTAGTGCTTCTTCTTGGGATTATTGTCTTACAGTCCATCCAATTTTAACGTGCACCCTTTTTCTGATATTTCCAACTGTCACAATGACCGTGTACATATTAGAAATTGACCTAACCTCTCAGAAAGAAAAACACTAGTTCTGATGGGAGTTGGCAATTGTGTGAGACAGTTGTTGAGCGGCTGGACCATCTTCTTTAAATGCCTCTACTATCGAAGATTGGCAATCATCATGGCAATTTGAGACTGCTGCTCTGTAAAAGGTCTTGCTCTTGCCAAACCACTGCCTCAGGTTTTTCAACTAGAATGTGTTTCTTCATCCCGGACCATAGCGAAGAAAATTAGGATGTAGTTAAGCTCCTACTAACGATGTATTTTTAAATTCTTGTGCCATCTGCCACCCTTTGGACACTACTCCCAAACAACAACAATCCCGCAGGGGCTGTAAGGTGAGCTAACGTGTCAATTGGCCGATGAAGAGGAGGTTCCATAAATTACAAAAAAATACCCTTGCCGGCAGCGCATGTCCATTTTCTCCTACATAGAAATCAACTATTCCCTGGCAATGGGCTCTCGCCGATCGCCAATACATTTACTACTATTGTACTACAACTTTTCCCTATTCTTAAGGCACTAAAGATACTTCTGACTCAGCAATGACTCTTAAGAGTTTCAAAAAGTAGCAAAACATGAAAGGACTTCACTTTTTGCGACTTGGCTCGTTTTCCCCACTACCTCGTCACGTGGCAGTTAGTTAGATTTTAGTTTTAGTTAGTTAGTTAGATAGTTGGATTGTGAATAACCCTGATCCTTGAATAAGAAAATTAGCTAGTCAGCACCTAACCAATTTTAAGACAATACGACTCACCAACAAGAGTAACAGACACCTACAGAATTCCAGGAAAGTAAATTCACTAATGGACCAGGAAATCAATGAGGTATGACGTCATTTATTGGCGTATTAAGACATAAAATCCCAATGATAAGCAGATAACTAAGATATCTGGCGCCAATGCAAGAGGTGCGTCGCTCTACGCCACATAACTGGTCAAATCAAGAAATAGAATGAAAAAACAACCCATTGAGTCTAGGCTTAGGGACTGGTAGAGGATTCTCCTTCTTGGCCGCCGCTCTATTTGCGTGGAAAAATGTTGATTGTGGTCAGCAACATACCCAGCAGCCGCGTTTTCCCCCGCCGGTGAAGGCATTCTTCTTAAATGCCTCTTCTATCGAAGATTGGTGGTGATCATGGCAATTGATGTCATGATGATCATATTAGGGAATTGTAATGCAGTGGTTTCCTGTTGCCTTCAGCATCTTCATGCCGTTGACTCTTCATTGAGTTCCTCCGCCTTCGGGGCCGATTTCCTAGCCCCAGGCTTATGACGGTTCAAAATCCGTTCAGTCGCCACCAAGCGCTTCCGTAACTCAGCACAAGTATTAATTTACTCGTTGAGGCAACTGAAGAGGTCAATCGGATACATTCATTAAATTGTTAGTATACGATTAACTTTTTTTAGAAAACCAAAAAAAAAAAAATGAATGTCTGCCTTTAAAAAAATTGACTACTCTTCTAACAAGTTCCTCAAAAGGTACAATAATGGACATTATTTGAAGGGTGCTCAGGCCACATAATCTCACAGATAGAAAGAAAAATGGTTCCCAATATCCCCGTACTAGGCCTGCAAATTAATTGCCAAATGAATGAAACGCTACCCAAAGCCGTACAAATGGCACACATGGTGATTTGTTGACATACTGTACTTTGTATGAACACTGTACGAATGATAAGCCTATCAGTAACAACATCACAGTTCATAAGTGAGTAATTCGGCCAATAATTTACCTGACAGATAAAGAGTCCTATAAGTATGCTACATACGGAGATATGACTTTATAAGGTAGGTATCAGCAGCGTTATTTCACACATTGGCAATTAAAGCCACGGTTTTCATTTTTTAAACACAGTTTCTCTTGTTGGAAACGTTGACTTGAAGCAACCTGCAGTCCGAGCAATGCGAACGCTGTGAAGCCAGTTTCTGCATTCTAATGTTATCAATGACCGTTTGCATGTTAGAGATTGCCTAAACCTGTCAGAAAGCAAACACTGACTGGTCTTATGGGATTTTAGGTGGTGGAATGGAACCCTTGACTTCCTTTACAAAAGTCCAGATCGTTATCCACTACACTACAGCTTTCACCAGATGATCAATAACCGCCTCCTCACACAATTACCAAATCCCATCAGACCCGCAATTGTGACAAGTCTCTTATGTTACTGGCAACATCTATCATGTACACGGGTCTTTGGGGCCAACAGTATGTTGTAATGTCTTCAGATTTGTCGGACTGCAGGTTCCTGCAAGTCGAGTACATATAAAAAGCACCGTGTTTCCACAAGCTATGGGCAATAATTACTATTACAAAAAATCAAAATGTTATTCGGCCCAAGCCCAAAAGTCAAGAAGGTACAGAAAACAATTGAACGGCAGGTCAGCCAATCAGCACATAATTTAGGTACTTACACAAACACAATACTTCAATTGATAATTCAATACCTCAAATGCACTACCTTCATTAACAGATATTTTGCTTAAGCTATCCAACTGAATGGGCCGATGGACTACGTGCCATTAAATATTGCTTACTTTCACCTAACTTGAGTAATAGCTGCAATGCAATTTACGTCAATACCATTCACAGTTTTTCGTCATAGATAAGCGAAAATTCCGCTTAAACCAGCAAGTAGCCTTGGCGTTACAAGTGAATCAAATTTAGTTAGTAATGAGTTTAAGTTCACGACCTTTACAAACTAAACTGGTTGAGGAATTTGGGACATATTGGCATGTTGAGTTTTTTTTTTTTTAATTCAAGACGCGGGATAATTTGGGATGTATGCACTTTTTTTAAATTCGCTTCTTCCCCTGCTTAATGACTGTGAACCTTTTTAACGTAATTCAAGAGCGATTTAAATACAGCTAACTAATGTATCCGACAACACTGTCGCTCCTGGCGCAGCTGTCCAATCTCTCCGGCTACGGCCTCCATTCAACTCCTTTTGCTTCACATCGAGGGCTTGGATTGTCCGGCTGTGGGCCACCACTTCAAGCGAATACCTGCTTTCGGCCTCTTCCGCTTGCTTTTTGGCATACGAGATTGAATAACGATATAGTTACAAAGTCGGAGTTACGCGTTGAAGCAGTAGAATCCGGGATGTAAGGCCGTGGTCGTTCTGAAAGAGCACTTCCAAACGGTTCATCAGCATCTGCGGTCGACATTTTCAGTGGAATTGCGTAGACTTCCATGATTGTACCTCGGAGGCTCAGCAGCAACTGCTGAAGATGTCGACCGCAGGTTTTGATGAAACGCTAACAGAAGGAACGACCACGGCCTATTTTCACGACAACACTTACATGGGCACACATAATATTATGCTTTGGAGGAAATAAGAGCCGGTATAAAAGCTGTATACGTATATTATAGGGCCTTAACTTATGTTTACGATAGTATTATTATATTGCAGGTTGATTTAATCTGATCTAAGCTAAATCTCAGTCACAACTTTTTGCCACTTCATTGTTTACACTGCAAATGCCCATCAAGTCCTCCTGTGCCCCCTACAGAGTATTTCCATTACACTTATTATTATTATTTTCAATAGCATAGCTATCCATTTGAGGCACACATGTTATTGTTATCGAATTGAATAATTTAGTCTAGTATGGTATGTTCCCTCTCCAAGCACATTCTTAGGAACATTTGGGGTTGGGAATTGTTCATTTGTATCTTGTACTTTTGAGATAGAATTAAATACATTTGATTTGATTTGATTATTATCAGAGGGGATTTTTTTTGTTGGCCTATGCTAATTTAAGTCCATGTTTATTTTATAATAATAAAACAAGTGTAGGAGCGAATATTAAGATAATAGTAGGAGTTGGCATCACCCGGGCGACCGGTGACATCAATGATAATTTAATACATTTTTAGGCAAATTGGCCACCACTAAAAACATCGATCGGCTACAGTTGAACTTGATTTGTAATAAATAATGGACACTGAGGATGTCAAGCCGAAGAAGTTTCAAAGCTGAGGTGTTAGGCAATATACTTCAAAATGTAGAGGAACATTTCTTTTACTATATACAGTA
Source organism: Psococerastis gibbosa (assembly GCA_963971405.1). NCBI lineage: Eukaryota > Metazoa > Arthropoda > Insecta > Psocodea > Psocidae > Psococerastis > Psococerastis gibbosa. The sequence goes on along the minus strand of OZ020486.1, from coordinate 47,259,174 downwards.
TGACATCTCATTTATGGCTCTGCGATCAATATTTCGTGTGAAATTGGATTTTATTCAAGAAAACGGAATGTGGTCTCTTAAGATTCTCTTAAGATAATCTTATTTTTTTCATGTCTTCTGAACATTTGAAACTTCAAGAAAATGTTGACGGCTAATGGTAAATTTATTACACTAAGTTGCACCATGCGTCGTAACATAGTACAATCTTTTAGAAAGTTTTGTAATTCGGAAAAGCCACATCAAAATGCTCTTGAGCTGAAGCTAAAAAAAACTAGCAATACGAAAGCTCTATAGCATATATCATTTGCAAGATGAATGTTGTTCGCTTAACACATGTACAGTATGCCACACTCAACCAACTATGATACGATTGAAGAGCATGTTCATTGCACAACACGTTTTGATTATTCAAGCATTCAATTAACAATTTGATTCATGTGTAAAAATTGTTCTGCGGTCAGGTTCAACTCAGTGTAGTTTTTCAATATGATACAGGTTTACACCTTCATGTTTATAATTGCGTCATTGTTGAGCATTATTTACCTAAAGATTGTGTCTTGGGAAATAGACAAATAGATCAAGGATATTTAGTGACTGCGTAGCATGGCTTAAAATCTAGAGAAATTAGAAATAGAATGCACTAACAGTTGAACAATATCACCCAGAACAGGATATATTCCTACAATGAACTTATTGCACTGAGTACTCACAGCTCTAGAAGTATTTTTGACCAAACGGCAACATGTGAAGCACATGGCTCATTGAATAATACAATGACCGATAAAGAATACTAATCAAAACAACAGTATTCTGAAAGCCTATTTTCTGACATTCAGACATTATTATATAATTTCTCACTAATAAAAGCGATGGCGAAGGCGCCATACAAATTTTAGAACGGGCTATGTATATGACATCTTGTGTGGCCAAAGTAAAAACATTGACAGTTATTTCTTATCAATCAGCATATTTTTTATACAATTTACACTGTACAATATCATTTAAAGTCCAGTTATGTAATTTGTACAATTAAAAGGGCCAAAAAAGTAATTTAATTGTCATGGTCACAAAAATAAGGAAAAGTTGTCGAACAAGACCCACTTTTGCAATAGGGTTTCACACGTTGATTAGCCACAAGAACCAATGTATATACTTACCAGTCAATCATTTTCTTGTAGTTTGGTACATCCACAAGCCATTAAGTTCGTTATTAACGTAATTAGTTTAATATAATATCAATAAAATATCTCTGATTTCATTTATCACATGAAAAACTATTTACCTGGCAACCATTTTGAATGATGATTCAACTTCGCGTTGCCAACTTATGCATGTGTCAAGAACCAACATAACCATAAATGGCGCTTAAATACAAAATTTTGATTGGACTTTCTACCAACTTTCGAAACTTAGCAGCCTTATTATTTATTATTATTTTTCTTATTTATCAACTGAACAGGCCTTGGAAGACCAAGCCTCAGATGGTCTGACAAGGCAGCACAGGATGTTGTGATTGGCAAGTCAGAATGAGAGGGGTTGGAGGGCCTCTGCTGAGGACCGAGCAACTTTAGTATGGATTATTAATCTCTCCTCAGACGTTTGCCTTACCTTTATTAACGGTGCGGTCGATCAGATGGTCTGGGCGCCCAGCTTCGTAGACTATCTTGCTGTTTAACTCTAGGCGCACGACGGAGTAGAGATTTTGTTACCATTTATACCAGACTAAAACTAGATGAATTAATAATGTGAGAGAACAGAGGGAATATCCGAACGAACTACGTGGGAGTAAAATGGCGACTGACTAGAGCTGTGCTGCCTCTTGCTGTTTCATGTTGTAACGTGTTTTGTTACAACTAACCTCCCCCCTTAAATGGAGGGTAAAACTGGCAAACCAAAATATACAATATAAATAATATAAGAAAAATGTAACTCATTAATCTGCAATCTTTTTCGAATGCAGAGTTATTTTATTCTACAAGTACATTGGGACGGGGTACGAGAACGATAGATCGTAGTGCCCGTTTAATGACTCCACTTCGAGTCTTAATGTCTATGGTTCTAGCCACATTGTTTGCGTCTGGGTAGAGCTTTTCAACTATTCCTAAGCCCCAATAGCCTGGGACTGAAAACTTCCCTGTTAGGGATGGAATCCAAACGAGATCGCCTACCTTGACATTAGCGTTATTACCTTTCGGCCATTTAAGCTTTTGCATATACGTGTTTAATACTTCACGACGGAAGGTTTTCCAGAATATTTGGATAATAGCTCTTAGTTTGTAAAATCTTTTACGCAAGGGCATGGGTTCATCGTTCACCAAAATGGGTGCTGAATTGAGATGACCTCCAGTCAACATATGACTAGGTGACAATATTAATGCAGGGTCTGTAGTGTCGAACAGAGTTGGGCCTATGTAGGGCCGACTGTTGACCAGTCCTTCAACATTAATAAACAGTGTTATAAGATCTTGTAGGTGTAATGGTTCTACAAGTAAGCGTTTTAAAACATTCTTTGCGACTTTTATGAGGGGCTCGTAACCTCCCATCCAAGGAGCCGCAACAGGTATTGTAGTGAACTTTATAGAACGCGTAGCTAAAGCTGATAGAATTTCATCCTGATTATCATTTAGAAATTTCGCACATTCGGACATGAATTTCCCTCCCGCCATCAGATTTGTACCATGGTCGGATCTGATTTCGCAAGGAAGCGACCTACGAGAGGTGAATCTGGTGACACTGTCGAGGAAATCCTCCATAGTCATTGAACACAGATGTTCAATGTGCACACACCGTGTTGCATCGCACAGGAAAATGATACCCCAAACTTTCATGTTTGCCTGTGGGTTTTTCCTGCCAGAACTGCGCAGTCCTGGTATTACGTGGTAAGGTCCGAAGCAGTCTATCGAAACTGTACCTCGAAACGGAAAACAGGGAGTTAGTCGGGACCTGGGAAGATCCGCTTGTATTGGAGATGGGCGTACAGGATTCAGTTTAGCGCACGTAAAACAACGGTAGATAACAGAACGCATTATTGATCGTACAGAGATTATCCAAAACTTTTGTTTTAGAAGGCAGGTACTGAGATTTGTACCACTGTGACCCGATTGAGCGTGATATAGTCGGCACAATAATACGGCTAAATGACACTTGGGGAGTATCATTGGGTGCCTGGTTTCGTATGGTGAACTAGCTAACTGCAGCCGACCGGCCACTCGTAATATCTGATGTTTACCAATGAACGGTGTAAGTTTCGCAAACTTATCAGTGGGTGGTTTCCCTTTGTTTATTCGCGAAAGTTCATCGGGAAAACTGTGTTCCTGTTGAATTTTCACTATAGTGTGGGTAGCAAGATTGAGCTCGTCTACTGTGAGAGACGATTTTATGCGTTCAGATTTCGTTTTTCGACAATTTGAGATGAATCGTAATACATAAGCAGTAAGGTAACGGACCAAAAGGTGACACCCTTAAGCTTTTTTCTTTATATTGTTACTTCCTACTGTTGAGTAGTGAAAGTCAGAACTCTACCAATGGTAAAATTTGATTAATTGGTTCATCTAGCAGCTTCCTAATACAATAAAGCTCATAATATGATTAAATATTTGATGTCATTAATTTTTTTAATTTCCCATGTTCTGTCTCCTAAAGATGACACCAAATTTTCGCCTGCGACTTAAAGATGACACTTAAAGACCTAAAGGTGACATAGCACAAAAATCAGAAAATAATACATTTTTTGGTGTTTAAATTATATTAATTTAATGTACCTTATTTAAGTCGACAAAATTGCCCAGATTGGGGAAAACGTAGCTGTCCCTGTTCATATTATACTCCGACAATCTAGCAATTATATTATAATATTCCACAAACCCCTCATCCCTCACTTCGGGGAAACTAAAAAAAGTTCCTATTTTCCCGGTTTTTTTTCGAAAAAACAGAACGTCCACCCCTGCTTCTTTTGCCTCTCCATTTATTTCACCAACGTAAAATTTCTCCCTCTGGTCTTCTTCGGTTACAAATTTTACCAAGATGAAATCTTTAAATGGAGTCTTTTTCTTCGTACGTTTTGGCCGCTTTGTGTAAAGCGCCCTTTCAGCTTTTTTCTTTAACATGTCGTCTGCCTTCTTCTTCTTTTTTTTCTCCAAACGCTCTTGCTTCTTCTTCTCTTTGTCTTCTTCCATCTTCCTCTTCTTCTTTAAACGTTCTTGTTTTTTTCTCTCTATATCCTCTTTTACCTTCTTTGCTTGAGCCGCCTTTGCATTTGCATGCATATGGAACAGATCCGATGTAATTACCGGGGGGACCCCATCTTTGGGTACTTTCATTTTCCCTGTCTTTGGGTCTGCTCTTGGCCATATTAAGCATGATTTGTATGGCGACACCAGCCAAGGCGGATGAAATGATTGCAATTGTACGGAGTTGTTACCGGAAGTAGAGATAGCTTGTTTTGTAGAGGTGTCTTCCACACCTGGCTCTTCACGTTGGTCCTTAGTGGAACCAGTTTCATCAAGTAAAGGGTCGTTAACCTTATCAATAAAACTTAATTTGTACGGCGACACCGGCCAAGGCGGATGAACTGATGGCAATTGTACGGAATTGTTACCGGAAGTAGAGATAGCTTGTTTTGTAGGGGTGTCTTCCACACCGGGCTCTTCACGTTGGTTCTTTGTGGAACTAGTTTCATCAAGTAAAGGGTCGTTAACCACATCAATAAAACTTTCCATTGCATCATTCTCAAACAACAAGGAAAAGTCATCGGTAAACATCTCCTCAGTAGCAGCATTCGCATCTGCCTCCTTAGGGCCGGATGGAGTAGCTGCATTGGGAAGAGGCGCATCTTTGTTGACACTGTTCGCAAATTGTGCATTCGCTCTGCACCACAGGTCTATGAGTGCAGGATCTGCGTTCTCTACGTCACCAATAAGCCCTTTAAGCCAGGCAAGAAATTGTTTCGGTAGTTCCTGAGTAATTGCGCCATTAACATGTTGAGTTGCAGTTGGTTGATCGAATGATGGCATTCTAACGGCCTCAATGTCGAAAGGCACTAAACCGCAAGCTTTGAATCCATTGGCCAATGTTTTTTGTGTGAAACATTTTTCTAACACTGCTTTGAGCACCTTACAAAAGTCTTTTTTCTTCAATTCACAATTATCATTTGCAAGCCGCCAATCTTGAACAGCATCTTTCCATTCTCTTTTAAGATTTCTAAAAACGGCTACATCCATCGGCTGCAAAATATGCGTAGAATTTGGGAACAAGGCAATAAGTTCAATTCCATGTGTCATGCAAAAGTCACTCACTTCAATTGATATGTGAGAAGAATGTCCGTCAACAAATAGAATAACAGGCTTAGTGATCCCTTCGCGATCTAACCAGGGATTAAATACATTTGCTATGTATTCAAACCAAAGTTCTTGGGTCATCCATCCTCGGTCTGACTTCCCTCTTGCCCATCCTCGAGGCAAACTCTCCTCGATTTCCCCTGGCACCCTCTGGTACTTCAACACAATCATTGGGGGGGCCATGTCTCCATTGGCATTGCCATTAACTAAGACCGTTATGCATGCCTTCTCATTATCTCCAGATTTTTGGTAGACTGCACGCTGCCCTATTGTAGCCAGTACTTTACCGCCCTTAGGATTTAAAAAAAAGGCCGTTTCGTCAGCGTTAAAGACTCTTGCAGGACTTTCTAGAACATCAAACACCCCCTTTTCTTCAAGACACTTTTTCACCTGAACGCTCCAGTTCCTTAATTCCTCCATTGAAACCGAAGCCCTACTTTTGGTTAGGTTTTGTGCAACACGGCTTGATAGTTCCTTGTGCCTTCCCATGAATCCATAAAACCATTTGTTGCTGGGCTCCTTTGTTTGAAATGCATCTTTTTCCAATTTACGAGCCACTTTCTTTACACTGGATATGAACAGCTCCTTAGAAACAGGGAAACCTCTTGCCGACATCCCAAGCACCCATTGCACTAATATGTCCTCTTCCTCCGCACTAAAAACTGTTGGTGCTCCAATTCTTCTCCCCTCCGGATTTTTTCCTTTCAATTTATACAACAAGGTGATCCGTGGAACCCCATTGTTTTTTGCTGCCTTTTTTATGGAAATCCCGTTTCTTGCATCAATAAGGGCTTGACGCATTTTTTCCTCCGTATAGAGCAGGTTTTTTCTTTTCTTTTGCCCTAAAAAATAGAAATGCGTTAAGATGACACACTTATACCCAAAGATGACACCCCCATGTCAGCTTAAGGTTCCCGATCGAATATTGCCAGGCCGAGCATATAATAATATTTATCATTAAAGTCCCAGTCCAAATTACACCAAATCATTATTTTAGGCATTTTCTCCTGAAGATGACAGGGTGTCAGGTTAAGGAATTTTAAGAAATAACCGTGCGTAAAGGTGACACCCCCAGCAGTTGGCTATAAAACCAATCTTCAGGTCAATTTTAGTTTTGACGCCTTTTTTAAGAGTATAACAAGGAAAATAAACGCTTCAGACACAATAAAAAACCATGGTTAGAAACATGAAACCTTAATTTGCTACTTACCGTGCTTAAGCAAATCCATTATAAACTCGGAATAAATTGGCAATCGTCAACAAGCGTAAACAAACATGTCAGTGGCGGCCATGTTTTTCGTGGAACAAGAATAGCGCATGGATTTCTAGGTAAACAAACTTTGAATTCTAAGTTCAAATTTAAAAAAAACCGCGAAAATATATTACAGTTCTTAATAAATAAAAGTTTATGATAAAGTGTCACCTTTATGCATGGTGTCACCTTTTGGTCCGTTACCTTAGTTCTTTGTAAAATAGAAAATTTTGAAAACTTTTCTATCAGATTTATAAAAATATTCATATCTGGTGATTGGGTTAATTTCAAGGAAATTAAACTATCCGGTTTTAAACCGGGCAGATTTTTGCAGTCGCTTGGGGAAAATGGAGGGGGTGGAATGTTTTCCCTCAGAATGCTAGGCCCTGAAAACCATAGCGAATTTTCCAGCAATTGCGATGGGTATAGACCTCTGGTGCAAAGGTCGCTTGCATTTTCAGAGGTGGTACAGTAGTGGAACGATACTGGAACTGTCGATTGAGACACAATTTCCATAATTCGAGAAACGCGGTTAGCATTGAATATTTTCAATTTTTGTACAGGTACGTGAACGTATGAAAGTGCTATTTTGGAATCTGAGAATATACAAATATTTTGAATTTGGATAGGCAATTGACCGTCAATGAACCATTTTATTAATTTTGCTCCAAGTTCAATGCTTGATAACTCCAATTCGGGCATAGTACGAATTATTTTCTGGGGGCAGAGCTTACTTTTGGCTATTAGTAAGTTACTATGAAACGATCCTTCGGGGGATTTCGATGTGAGATAGGCAACTGATGAGTATCCTTTTTGGCTACTGTCACACATTATAGATAACCAATGGGTAGATGATTGGTTGGTAATGCAGCGAGGGATTCTGATTTTCGACAACATAGGCATTTCATTAGTAAATGTTAACCATTGTGACTTGTACGGTTCTGGAACTTCATCGTCCCACCCCGTGTTGGGAAAATTGCCCCATAGAGATTGAATTAAAGTTTTCATAAAAAACACACATGGGTGCAAGAGGCCCATAGTATCATGCGTGCGAGCTAAGTAACTCGTGCATGACCTACGTGTTACAGTACCAGTAAATGGTTGAAATTCGAACTTGAAAATGTCAGTCTCGGGGTTCCAAAGAATACCTAAAACCGGAACTGGCATAGTAGAATTAGAAAGATTTACGTCGGAAGAGATCGAACCTAAGTCTGAATCTGGAAGACCGTTAAGGGCTTCTGGATGTGAGCTTATAAATTTGCATAAGTGAAAATTCCCTTTTTTAAGAATTTTAATCAGTTGATCTCGAATTTTGATGCACGACTGAACAGAATCGCATGAATATACGAGGTCATCAATAAATCGGTTTTTATTTAAAAATGACGTAGTAATGGGAAATTCTTTTTCATTTTCCAGAGAAAGTTGCTTTACACAACGTAGTGCAATATATGGGCTACAAGTAAGACCATAGCAGAGGTGGTTTAACTTGCTTTCAGTTACTGAACCGTCAGGGGAAGCCTGACCGTTCTCGTCGAGACGTGTCAAAATGTGAATTTTTTCAGAATCCGAAGGGCGAAGTCGAATACTTCGATAAAACGTCTTGATATCGCACATGAGGCATACAGTAGATAATCTACAGGCTATCAGAACATAATTTATGTCTCTCTGCAGTTTCGGACCTGTATGTAGAATGGAATTTAAATGTAAATTATTGCCAGGAGCAGTTAGAGTAGGTACAAAGACAAGCTTTGGTTTCCCGCTTGATTTCTTAAAAACAATCTTTTGGTTTAGTAAGTACTGCGACGTAACATGAGAACGCGAGATTTCATTTTTATTAAGGTAATCTTGTAATGTCTCTTTATAAGTAGCGTAATGCTCATGATTTTTTAAAAGTTTACTTTCCATAGCACGGAAGCATGCAATTGCACGGGCTCGATTGTTGCCTAACGAGGAAATATCGGAACGAAATGGTAATGACACTATAAACGAACCATCGGTGTCTCACTTATAAGAGTCTAGAAAATGTTGTTCGACATATAAATCGTCTTCACATGGAGGCAAGGTCTCATGATCGGAAGCTGGAATGGTTTCGCGCTCAAAATATTTTTCCATGATGTCGGCTAGTTGAATGTCGGATTGAGCCATGAAAACCTTGGGATCGGAGCCGCTTAAGGTGGGAATTTTTCCCATAATTACGTATCCAAACGGAGTATGTACTGGATAAGGCCAGTTAGGAGGGTGTCGAATATTCGGAATATTTAGGAATTTTTCGTTATTTTGCATTAATTCGACGGTATCTCCGACGGACAATAGAATGTCATATGGTTTTGAATTAAAAAACTTTGGGTCAGCTAGCTGATAATTCTTAACGTATGTTGTGAAATCATTACTTAATGTCACTTTTGTAGAATTTTGGCAGATAGTTTTCATGATTTTAGCATTTATTTCGAAGATAAATTCGGGATTAAATCTCGATCTAAGCGAGAGTACAGTAGAGCCTATGGTGTTCTTTAATGAATCACCTAGCCCATAAATAGGTAACAATTTCTTTTTTGAAAAGTTTAGACCTAGTTTTTTAACAGTGGGCAGAGAGATAAGTGTTTCTTCGCTGCCACTATCTAAGCATAGGCACACTTCGTGCGTGTAGCCTAGATTGTCCTTTACGTGGACGACAGCTGTGCCAATGAGGTTGTGCAACTCATTTTTTGGCTGAGAGGAAGTCGTTACACACGACAGCGTCTTGGGTGACTGTGTGACGATTGGTTGAACAGTAGCTGAGCTTACAGTGCGTTTATCGCAGATAGCACTATTGTGCATTTTAGATTGGCAGTAGTAACAGGATTTTGTGCTTTTGCACTCGCTTATTTTTGAATGCGTAAGCGACATGCAGGCAGGGCATCTTAGGTTAGAGGTCACCCATTTGATGCGGTCAGAAACAGGTAAACTGAGAAATTCGGCACAAGTTGAAATTTTATGTGTCGAATTGGAGCAGAAAATGCAGGGACTCACGAAATTAGGTAATTTCGGAGTTGGTTTCTTCGCATTTGTAGTATGCGATGTCACCTTAAGAGTGCGATTACTTCGAAGCGCACTGTGACCTGGGCTAGAATCCGAGGTCTTAGAATGCGTAGTAACAGATTCCTGAGACAGTAAAGTTAAAGTTTGAAATTGTTTTGATACAAAATAAATTACTACTTTGTACTTAGGTATGACCCCTGCCGACAGCTGCTGTTCGAACAGGCGGCGAGTTAGTGGGTCTAAATTGCGGACGGCAATCGACAGTAATAAAAAATCGCCAAGATCCACGACTGACGACAGACTTTTTAGAGCTGTAACTCCTTCAGAGTGTACCTCTAAAAACTTTTGGAGGGATTCGGGTGTAGCCTTCTTTTGTGGAACGAAATTGAACAATTCGTTTGTATAGAGAGCGGCCAAGGTACGCTGGCATTCGAACCTTTCTTTTAATGCAGAAATGGCGTCAACGTAGCCTTGGTTGGTTAATGGAAATTGGGACACAATATTTAGGCCTTCACCAATTAAGAGAGTCCGCAAATAATAAAATTTTTCCGACCCTGATAGGTTGGTTTGAGAATCATACACTGCCTGAAAAAGAGAAAACCATCTCTGAAAATCTTTTACATCATTTGTAAATTTTTCCATTTGGATTCGCGGTAGTTGTATATTAGACTGAGTAGGTGTAGAAATAGAAGTAGGATTAGACTGATTAGATCGTGATGCGATTGACTTGTCGTAGGCGTCGTAATATAGGACCGTGACGGATTCCACTATATCATCGAAACTTTTAACTGTAGCGTCGATGTTTAGTTTTGACGATTCATCCGTAACAATCGTATTGTATCTCCGTATCTTTTTTGACAAATAACTTAACTCGCTCCTGAGCTTGACACACATGTCATACTTTTGCTTAAGTAGAGACACTCTAGTTTTAGCATAGGACATAGCGAGGTCCCTAGCGCTCGTCACTCTAGCGAATAAATCGTTTAGCTGGGCCTGGAGCGAATCTAAAATTTGTTCGGTTGTAAAGTCATCACGACTTGCGTCATTATGATCACTATCACTGACACTCATTTTTGATTAGAAATATAATAGTAAAATTAATTATAGAGAGCCACAGAAAAAGCGTAGCCCTAAAAGTAGCAAAGAAAAACAGATTAGATTCTAGCAGGTACTTGACTGATACAAGTACCTACTGTATGCGTATTATTATAGTATAGGCCTAGTCGTAAAAAAAGCCTACAGCAGGCAAGCGGCAGCACAGAAAATCAGAGAAAACAGTGGACTGTAATTAAAATTAGAAAAGAGAATTATCAAAATTTTTACTCGATGGACCATAATTTAGTGTGGACTAATTAATCTCTCCTCAGACGTTTGCCTTACCTTTATTAACGGTGCGGTCGATCAGATGGTCTGGGCGCCCAGCTTCGTAGACTATCTTGCTGTTTAACTCTAGGCGCACGACGGAGTAGAGATTTTGTTACCATTTATACCAGACTAAAACTAGATGAATTAATAATGTGAGAGAACAGAGGGAATATCCGAACGAACTACGTGGGAGTAAAATGGCGACTGACTAGAGCTGTGCTGCCTCTTGCTGTTTCATGTTGTAACGTGTTTTGTTACAACTAAACTTGGTGGGTGTAAAGTTTGTTGTTGCGTTGTTTCTAATTAATTTAGGTTCTAGAAATAATAATACTATCTTGAAGTTTCCATGTTGAATTTCTTCTATCAAACAAAATGGCCACTCCTACTCGAAGCGCCTAGATTCAAACTACTTGACAGTGGGGTGTTTTTGGCGTAGACAGATTTTTTAGAATAGTAAAGTCAGTCGGGTGAACTGACTGCTTTTTGACAAAGATTGCATTTTTTCAAGAGTTTTTCATATGCCCACTATCATATCTTTGCAGATGTGAAAAGAGGAATTAATGAATTAGTAGGTACGTCAAAACTGCACGGCCTTTCATTGGTTACAAAACATTTTTAAATCTCACCCCTAATTATATTACCTAGTCGAAATAAAGTACGTCAAGAATAACAAAAAGAAACTGTTAAACCTATTTTTATTTGCAAAGGAGACTAGCCAAAATTTGTACTTAAAGAAACAATAAATAGTTGTAAGTAGACACACGGAATTAATCACACAGTTAAATATTCTAAAAGTAGCCTAAGAGACACTAAATAATCTAGGATACCTTGTAGTAGTACCGTTATGCATGATCCACAAAACCACTTTACTTTAAACAGTCTATTTATTTTGCATTCCCCCATATTCCGCACAATAAATATGGCTCTATGAAAATTTCAGATTCAAATATACTAGTATCATATATATAGTAATTGAACAACATTGAACAAACATTCCAAATATTTCTTTGATCGACTAAATAATCTGTAATGTAATAATGCCAATTAATTCCACAAAATAGTAGTTGAAAAATAAATAGGTAGACTATTTAAAGTGAATTTTATAATGTTTCACTTCCACGAAGTCAATACAGAAACTCTCACCAGGATTTACAATACCAAATTGAAAAATATGGCGAATCTATTATAATAAGGTCGCATGCATATTATAAATATTTATTCTATGCGCCCAACAGGCTTCTACAATAATTCGGGACTATGGCTAGTAGCCAAGTACGCAAAAAACATGTAATTTCTGGTGAACTTGAGGCAGAGATTTCAATACCGTACGTACATTTAGTAAACAACATGAGACCAGATGAGTTTTACGGAAAAACTTCAGCACAAAATTAAAAAATGCCTCTTAGTACTATGTATGAAATAGTCCCTTACCAATAGGCTACTACACAGTAGGAACAATAAAATTTAAAAAAATGTGCTAGATAAGGTAGCCTAGCTTGTTGGTAAGGCGTGTATTCCACTGGTCAATATTCCGTCATTTGTGATAAAAAAGTTGAGATTTTTGTTTTAAGGAGACTATTATGTAGATACTTAACTTATCTATTATAAATTAAGTTATAATATGGTAGCAGACATCATTAATAAGTCTCTACCATATTATAACTTAATTTATAATAGATCTACATAATAGTCTCATTAAAACAAAAATCTCAACTTTTTTTTAATCACAAATGACGGAATATTGACCAGTGGAATATACGCCTTAACAATATTTAATACAATATGTTTTTTGATCCAGGGGTGGCCAATGTCAATTGCCTCTTAATTAATTTCGTTAGGTTAGGTTAGACAAGTGACTCGGTCTCCAAGTTGTTTACAAAATATTTTAAAATCTCTGGCTTAATAAACAAGGATAGTGCAAAAAATACATGCAAACATTATTCTACAATACGTACCATTAATATCACGGCAAAAATTGCTCATTGCTTATACATAAAACATACATTGACCATAAACTAGACTACAACGTTATGTACAATGCGCAGGATTTAGCAAAATATTAATAATAATATTGAAATCACAAAACTAGCCTTGGCTATTTCTTTCTGGTCTACGTACAGTATGAAGACTTCATACATAGCCTAATACTAGTTGAAAAACATTGAATTATCTCAGAAAATCACCTCCCACCCCCCTCCCCTCTTACACTATCCGTGATTTGTACAAAGTCAAATTTCACTTAAAATATCAATCGTAAAGCCATCAATGAGATGACATAAAGCAGAAAAAATGTTCCTCTACATTTAAATGTCCATTATGCGGCCGTTACTTTCACTAACCAGTCACAGTTATTGCTTGTAAAAATTACCGAGGACGTCAGGTCGAAAGAGCTCCAAAACTGGGTCGTCATCATGATGAGACATCATTGGATACAACAGTCTTCTTCTGAGGTCACAATCTCAACGATAGGTTGGCAGCAACTCCCTCCATACCATCCTGTACTGACGTATCACTATCAGAAATCCTGAGATCAGATTTCCATTTATTACCAAATCTATTAACTCCCGCTAACCTCAATACAAAGCAGCAATTTTTCTTTTCCTGTTCTATATATTTTAACCCAAAATATCGTACATATTTATGCCTCTTTATAGTATCTATTTCTATTTAGATTATCAGTACCAGCAGTAGACGAAAGTATGGTAACTACAATTAGTATGGTATGTTCCCTCCTCTAGTGCAATCCCTTGGGATGATTTGGGGTAGGGTACAATTTTTAGTTGCTGTCTTCCAAGGAAAATATACATTTGATTTGATGCCAGTTGTTGTTAGTTACGGCCTTTTTGTATCTAAATGTAGAGGAACATGTCTTCTACTGTATGGCATCTCATTTATTGCTCTACGAGCGATATTTTCTATGGAATTTTATTTTATTCAAGAAACGGACTATGGGTGTACCAGATTACCTTTTGATAATATTCTAAGAAGGTACGAAAGGCTATCTGGTTTAACTTTCATATTGGATTATTTTTTACGTTATTGAAGAACAAGAAGTTGACTAACGTGGCTTATAAAAAATATTACAATTTTAACTAACTATTTAATTAACTTTAGCGAGCAAACAAAAAAGGTACTCAGTAAATCATTTCCAAGATTCAACATTTTCAACTAAATTAAAAATTAAAATTAATGTAAAATAGTTTGAAGAAACATACAATTTGACTAGATGTTTAAACTAAAAACACAATTAACAAAACGAACATCAACAAATACGATGTATAAACTTTTGAATTTGGTCAATAGTCTGGAACAACAACTTGTCTGCTGTTTCGCCTGTATTTACATCTTACTATACCGTACAGTAAAGTGTTTCCTTTTTAAGAAGCTGAAAAATGTTCTTAAAAAGAAAAAGCATGGACCCTAACCAAACACATGACAAAGCAGCTGCTTTACCTGTTGCTTTTGTTCCTATTAAAGAAGTTAGGTAATACAATAAAATTCACCGGTAGGATACATAAAACTTTAAGATTACTATTTATAAACCACGCCTATTCTATCTATTATCGAAAACAAGCAATTCCGTAAACGTATAATGTTTAAATATAGAAAAATCTACCATTTTGTACAATTCGCAAGCAACTCACAAAAATTGTAAGTACGTCACAGCTTACATTGTAAGTATACATTGTAAAGAGTCCCTACGTCACCATTTTTTCGTGCTATTCAAAAACATCTTACAGTAGACAGCCGCGATTAAGTAACTTAGTAGATACTTATAGTACGGTAATAGGAATACAATAGATGATGAAATTAATGTTGTTAAAATGAATTAAGAACATTATATAGGAATTAGATTTAAGTACAAATTTTATTTGAAACCAAGTAAGGCGGCTATTCCAATTTTACTTCAAATTTGATTTTGTCGTTCACGTTAGTTTTGTTTTAAGGAGACTATTATGTAGATACTTAACTTATCTATTATAAATTAAGTTATAATATGGTAGCACACATCATTAATAAGTCTCTACCATATTATAACTTAATTTATAATTGATAAGTTAAGTATCTACATAATAGTCTCCTTAAAACAAAACAAACGTCAATGACAAAATCAAATTTGAAGTAAAACCGACCAGTGGAATAGACGCCTTAGTACGAATTTATACCTTTTTCTTACTTCATACTTAATGAGATTGTATCTATTGGGCCTTAGTACAAAGCAACTGTTAGGAATGTTGGAAGGCACCGCCATCTATCAATGCATGGTAACACGCAGCATTCCTTATCAAGACTTTTCTAGCGATGTTGGGAACCGCCCTTAGGGGTATATTGGTATATATAGCAAGTACCTTTTTATTCGGCAATATTTAAAGAGCAAATCGGAGTCCCCCCCCCCCCCCCCCCACATGCTTTGACAAAGTCAATTTTCACAGGAAATACCGATCGTAGAGCCCTAAAAAATAGCCTTTAAATTCCTAAACATTTCGATATATCACATTTGGCCTTCACTAAAACCAATTGGCCACAGTTCTTGAGCTCCTTCCTCGGGACCATCGTACCAATAGTTTTTTGTACAAATCAAATTCAATAATTGAGGAGCAACTCCATTTTTTCACAAAATGGCGTTTTGATCCTATCTTGCAGAAAATGTCAATGTCCACCTGCACGTTGTAAAATAAAGTGACAAAAGCAGTCAGATTGCGCACAGACGCGCTGAGAAGTCTAGGTTTAGCTATAAACTTAATACAATTTTCAACAGAAAATCGGCTCTGCTGAAAAATTCTACAACTGCCCATGTTTGTAAACAGCCTCCTCAATTGTAGCAAATCTGGGTCAGAAAGAGGTACAAATCATCAAATTGCGTTAAAAAAAATCGTCTGTTTGTCCTGAAATTTTTGATAGCCCTACGATTGATATTTCAAGAGATATTTGATGTTTATACTTAACCCCTCCGATTTTCTCTTAATTCTTAAGAAGTTGCACTAAAGAAGTCGTCAACAAGTTTATTTAGGAACATAAATGAGCGCCTAGGCCCTAGAAGGAGCGTCTGCATTGGATTCATTGTGTGAGGTGGTCTTCTTTATCTACGGTTGATTTACGTATTCTGCGGTTATTTCAAGATAAATGCTTCAAACCCTTGTTGCAAACACATGGATTTTTGTTTCTATTATAAAATATTAATGCGTAGGAATAATTTACTGAGTGTATCCAAATAACCTCACTAAGTAACTTAATACTTGAATTGAGTTGCAACAGCCGACAGGTCTCCGATCGGTGTGTAGATAATCGCTCATGTACAAGCACGCTACCACCATCGAACACTTTTCCCCATACTAAATGAAATATTGCAAGAAGATCCATCCCGATCCCAAAAGGCTCACCGGTATCTGTCTTCTAAGGAAAACTGGGAAAGAGTGCGCACGGAAGCCCCTTCTAGTAGGGAGAGGTCTATTATTTTGTGTCATTTTTCTTATTATAAAATACCAAGCCTTTACTATGCATTGACGTGAAATTTCAATCAGATTGTATAGTCGTAAAGCAGTCATTGTTTGAAAAAAGTTCTTTCTCACACTGCACCCGTTTTTGTTCTTTTAATTCACGCACCAGCTGGGCTCACGAGGGTAAATACACATTATAAGTTTATCCCTAACTACGAGAAGGGGCTTCAAGCGCACGGTCTTTCTCAGTTTCTGTTATAAGACTCTTGGGGTCTTTCAGGGTCAGCGTGGATCTTCTTACAATATTTTATTGACTAAGGAAAAGCGTATTCCTCTCAATTCTCCATGTGCATGCAACATGAGCATTTTTATAGCTTGGATTGCACATGAAGACACATCTCGCTCCGTCTAGGCTACCTTGCGTTGTTGTAATAAACTCAAAATCATGCAACTTTCCCATTACAACATTATGTAGTCTGATACTTGTCTTATGTAGGCCCACTGAGAAGCTAAGTACTAAAAACCTAACTTGTGGCAGAAGCCGAGTTGGCAGCTCCGCGCTCCTCCCAATTAACTGTGTCGTTGTAATAAACTCATAATCATGCAACTTTCCCTTTAGAGCACTAGGAGACTTCCTCCCCAAACGGCGGGACATAGAAGGTGATGACGATGGGTCAGGACTCGTAGATGAGGCGCTGGTAGTGGGGGAAGACCTCCCACGTAGGTACATGAAGACCGAATTCAAGTGCCACGAGCACTGCAAACTCAGAAGCAATCAGCTCCTTCCTGTTCAGCCGAAACGTGTTTTCCGTTCTCTAAAAACCACAGAAAAAATCAGAAGGTTAGACGGTGTTGGTTGAGGGGGCAGATCTTCCATTTAGGTAAATGAAGAGCGAATTCTAGTGTCACGGGCTGGCCGGCTGGCAACTCCCGGTACACACGGACGATTCTCGCAGTCGCGATTTGCCGACGTCTTTTCCGCTGTAGCCATAGGACTATTAGATGATTTCTAGGGTGGAGCCGACTACACAAAGTGCACGGGTTTCCCTTAAGACACACCAGATCATAGAAATTTTCTGAATCAGACTCTGTGGGTTTGCACAAACCATTCACATAGTTACCCCTACAAAATCTACAAATGTATAATTTTTGAAAAAATCTGACCCCCGAAAAATATTTCTGGCTACGACTCTGTCAACCTACCTCTATAATAAGTTTCAAATTGTCACCCTTGACATCATTCAGTTTAGCAGACAGAATAAGACACGCGCCTGCGCAGAGCTTCCTATTGTCCTTGTTGATGAGACTGCGCAGGATGAGCTTCTCGAAGTAGACGTAAGACTGCGCCACTGCCGCCAGATCCATTCCCGAGTCTATACGCGCAATACGCTTCATCTCGCGCTTCAATGACCGAAGTTTGCTCAACGTAAGTTGAATGCACGGGAACTTGTCGCGAAATTTGTCGTTTAGTTCTTTTTTCAAATCGGCTGGGCGAACGTAGTCGATTACTGATGTCTACAAACGAAAAATTGTAAGAATATTACACTGCCAAATAAGTCGCTGATGAGCATCACTATTTCCACAAGCTAAGTTAATGGCTATCTTCATGCTTTAATAATCCATTCCTATCTCTTCTTCTTTCTGCATCTGATCCCTCCGTCAACTTCGTGACCTCTTTATCCTATATTTCCTATAATGTCATATATTGAACAGAGTGGTAAACATTTATCTTATTTTTTCTTAGTATATGAAATGCTTAGTGATGTCTAAATACAATTAAGTAATATAGATATAGTTTTAGTTTAGTTTTAGTCTAAATTAGGTACACATAATTATGCGCTGTATATATTATTACACTTATTAGTATTAAGGGGGGCCCAGCACGGGAGAAATCCTTTGGGCCACCCCTACATCATTATATTCTCACTCTGTATATGTAATATTGCAGAAACGCAATACATTTATTTATTCAAATACAGAAAGCAATAAATAGGAGGACTGTCAGGTGCACCTGCCTGCGGGCACCGTATATTAATATGTAGTTGCTGGAATGCTGGCACATTCTGTATCGGCCTCATATATTGTGACCCCCTGTAGCTGTGAATGAATGGCTTTCTACGGTCTGTGCTACAAGAGTGCTGTTGAATAGGCTTTTACGGATTGTTCCGAAGGCGCGCTGCTAATTCACCACAGACCGTAGAAAGTCATCCATTGACAGCTACAGGGTGTTACAATAATGAGACAGATACAGAATTAGCCAACAACTACACATTAATATCGGTGCCTGGAGCCTGTATTGATTGCAGTTGTATTTATACACATAAAGCCGTGTGTTACAATAAAAAAATCGATTCTGTTCTATTTGTCTACTATTTCCTTCTTCGACTACACTTCCACCGTTCTTCTTTCGCAATTCTCATTATAACGTTGCGCACATCATTTCCTGTGCCACTTCGCTCCGAAGCTTGTTGTAATATCCAAGTTTTTTCGTCTGATTTCTAATGTAATACATCATTTGTGTTAGTTTACTAGTGTTAGTGATATACTCACCATATACGAAGCAAATGTGAGGAGCGTTCTGTGTTTCCCCGAAATAAGTTCTGGGTCGTCCAGCAAACCAGGGTGGTAGTGAGAAGTCAACTCGTCCCACTCAAAATCTGCAAATACAAATGGATAAATAATAATGCATTAAGCACAGGGCCGAACGACCAAAATGTGGTCGAAACTAAATTTTTAACGAATTTTCAACAGTATTCATCAAATTTCATAATGACAGGGCTCATAATCAGACACTAGTAGCTAGCCGGGGACAGGACACTTGCGTGTTGGACAACCAAATTTCTCAATTTCCTGTGAAAAAATCGGACACACCCCCTAAAAGGTTTTTGTACGAAGTCGAATTCCCCATAAATTACTGATCATTGAGCATTAAGAAGTTCTAGAAGAAATGCTCCTCTACATTTTAATATACCTAGTATGTAACCGGCGCTAACACCGTTTTGCTGCAATTTTTGAAGGCGTGGATCTAAGGCGCATATTCCACCGACCTGCTAGTGCTAAATACAAATTCGGTGACGTGGTAGCAGACATTCAAGACTTAGGCGGGGTTTCCACCGACCCCGCATTGCAGAATGCAAATGACATTGACGGAAATGTTTGTTTTCCTCTATACCATAGTTAAAATTGATCAATGATCACACAGTAAAATCACAAACTAAAATTAAAAAATGGCGTCATGGGATAAGTTAAGTACAAACATTTTAATAGATTTCTATAAAAAGAAAAATGCTAATTTCCGTCAATGTCATTTGCATTCTGCAATGCGAGGTCGGTGGAAACCCCGCCTAAGTCGTGAATGTCTGCTACCACGTCACCGTATTTGTATTTATCACTAGCAGGTCGGTGGAATGTGCGCCTAATCTAACCATGCATTTTTTCCCCGCCTACAAACACTATGGCCACAGCCGACAGGCTACCTACCTAAACTACCCCCGTAACGTAAAATGAAACTCACAGCTACGTTTTTACCTGCAATCAACTCACGTTTTATCTCTGATGACAGAGGGGGCGAGTTCGATGGATGAATGGGTCTGCTGTGGGTCGCGGCATCGTAAGAATAACACCTGAAACATACAAGTTCACTGAGTCAACTCAATCAATTTACAAATTAAATCGTTGAACCCAATTCAGGCAACTACAGCGCTTTTTTTACTACTGGATGTGACGTCATTTCGCCATCGAATTGATAAGAAGACTCTGCATGGATGGGGGTGCTACTAATTGGCATCGCGACGAATTAATAGAAGAAGCCCATTTCCATAGCGAGGGCAATCAGAGCCTAGTCTTCTTATAAATTTGTAAGGAAATGACGTCAGATACAGGGCACAAAAGTGGCACTCCACAACCCAATCGTCAAAAAAGAGCAAACCATTGAGATTAAGCCGAATCTTTCCATATTTTTGGAGTACAATATAACGTGAGAGGTGTATCTTATATACAAAATGTTTATTGTTTGGGAGGGACGACATTGAATGCTACCAACCAAACTGCTTAACCCTCACTGTTGACAAATACGGTTGGCAAATAATTATCCATTGCAACAAGTCACATTAGTTCGTTGCGTCTTACACTGTCAAATTTTATGGAGGGGGGGGGGGGCAGGGGTAATTGGTGATAGCTAATTAATTCATTTCTCGTTCGAGGTCCCGTATATTGGCCAAAAATCTTCTTTGATGACTTCCTAAAATGTATAAACATTACTGTGATAACAAACAATAGATTTTCTCTTGTGAATAATCGTAATGCATTGTGCATTATCAAAGTTGCTACCACCCGATCACGCTATGATGGCACTCGTATAAACAATCGTATAAACAAAGTGTTCCAAGTGCCATCATATCGTGGTTGGGTAGTATTTAGTTAGGACATGTAGAGTAGTGGTACAGACTCCGACTTTCACCCGAAAGGTTGTTGGTTCGAGTCCCACACTTGCTACCTTTTCTAGCAATGCTTCGGAGGGCAAGTAAAGCAGGCGGTCCTTGGCTCTCCTAGTTGAGAGTAAGAGAGGGCTTTATAGCCCTAACTCTACTAGGTTGGTTAAGTAATAAAACAAAGTCTTTATTTATTAATTATTCAGGAGCTATTTGCCCGATTTAGGAGCCGTGAACCAGAAATTAATTAATTAGCCCTCACACCATGTTGTTAAAAAAAAAAAAAAATGGAAATATTCACCTTAATAGAAAAATAGACAGGTAGATAAGCTAAGTGTCGGCCTTACATATCCGTGAGAATTCAGTTGGTACTCAGTTTCTCATTGGTTGAGATACTATCTGATACCCCACTACCTGATTTTAGCATAGATTCAAAATTTTTCAGGAAATTTTAAATAATAAACATACCTACCTGACAAGAAATGTTCCTCTACTTACACCGCCCATTTCGGCTCAGTTAAATACTGAAGTGTAAGGGAACTTTTTATCTAAAGTACATTCTCATCATAGACGGTTCTGCGATCAATATTTCTACTAATTTTGTAAAAAAAATATAAAAAATAAATAAATAAATTGAGAGTGGGGTTTCCGATAGTCTCAGAGCGGGCGGTTCCCACCATCCCTTGAAAAGTGTCAGTATAAAATACTGCATGGCACCGCCATGCATTCCTAGATGGCGGTGCCATCTCGTATTCCTTGCTCATTCTTTTCAAACGGTGATAAAATCGGGTCTATAGTGAGGTTAAGTCTATAGGGAGGTCAAAAAATTGCTAAGCAAATGACAAACTACAGGGTGAGCTATAATATATGTTAAAGACTAGAAAATAGACTACTAAAGAGAACTATCACAACCAGAAAAAAGTGTGGCCAAATTTATTAAATTTAATGTCTACTATAATCTACGAAAAAAATTTCTTCGTTTTAGTATACTTTATTTATTAATCATTATGACGAATCACTGTAAGCCAGCATTGACAAGTAATGCTACGTAGAAAATTGGCAACCTAAAATAAATTATTTTTTAAATTTAATTTACCAAGCAATGAAATGAAATGTATGAAAAGAAATTAATGAAACGAAATAAAATGAATTATGTATATATAATAGGGTATTTTTCTTTTGTAGTTTTTCCAAAAATTATTCTGTGACGTGAAATTTTAGCCCTAATAGTAATAATTATGAAACAATGCGAGTATACCCACGCCACCAAATATTAAAAATACCGTATTATGTTTTATCATGGATGAAAGAAGTATTCTAAAACTTAAATGTGGTAAATCTTTAATAACTTATGTAAATTAAATAAAAACTCGATAAAAAACTGATTTTCTACGTAGCATATCCTCTCAAGAATCCAACTCTTTAAATAACTTAATGGTAGGCCTATACTTTAGTGTTTCTGATACTCAGACAATTTTTTATAAAATAGTGTTTGACTACAAAGAACTTAGTTACTAACAATAAATCAATGTGTTCACCAGATTTATAAATTTTATTATTTATTTATAAATAATAATTATTTATTAATAAACTGTAGCAATAACTCCGCTACGCTGATTCATTTATAAAAATCATATTACTCATTTATATAACATATTTATTAAATATTTAGCCTATGCACGTGAACAAAAGTTAAAAAACAAAAACAAATTGATGGGTAAATAAAAGTTACAAAATTCATTAACTTGCCCCAGATTCTTCTATGTATAGTTTACAAAAACAAATTTAGCAAGCCATTAGTAGTTAATTGTCTACCAAGCCATGTGATACAAGTATTTACCATTTATCTGGTTTATCCGTAATGTTGATGGTGGTCAGTGTTTTTGTTTTGCTGCAAGGAATTCGATAAATATGTATGTTAGTGTCTGATCATGTCGAGAAAACGCGTGCATTGTATATAGATCTAATTAGTAATACAAGATATTATCATGACATAGTCATTAGACTTAGGCTACCCTGGTTTGAAGTTAAATTATCAATTTTTTTATTGACTTTTGGAGACAACGCCCTTAGATAATTTCCGAAAATAGAGTATCAAGAAAAAAACCGGACCAAGCAATAAGATCGACTTGGTCGATGTAGGCAGCCCCAAAAGAGTCCAACCACGCCCGGCGCCCGGCACAGGGCTGGACAGTGGCCAACCGCGTGTTCCGCGGTTTCCTCGGCCTCAATGCAGCGCCGGCACATGGTAGGGCTTCCATGACCCAGTTTGGCCATGCGATCTTATGGTATGTAGTAAAAGGTCGTTACGCCTGGAAATTTTAATTATATCTAGTGAAAGTAGTAGAGGATTTAGGGGGACTAAACTTGTCGGGGCTTGTTGTAGTTTTTAAGACGACGCCCCCGTTAAGCGCAGATTGTGGGTTCGAATTCCGCTAAGTCCAGTTTTTTTATATGCTACAATTTCGGTTAGAAGTTGACTGACAGGGGTGGACCTCCTGATTACTGTGGATTCCGAACCACTTGGGGAACATAGTAAAGTCACACGATTAATTCTTCGGAGGTGACCAGGAATCAACACGCCCCTTTGACTGACTGGTAGTCCCAGCGAGTATCCTGTCCCACCATGTTCCCCTGCCAACGCTGTGCACAATACCAAGTTTACCACAGTTTGAAATATGCTCTGCAGTTTTGGTGGATTCAACTTGGCTGATAATCTACTGATTTTCGGATATAATGTCCACCGCTAAATCCGACCAAGGGTGACCAAAGTCTAAGTACTATGACCTGTTATAGGCCAAAAGTGTAAATGCGACACACACTTCTACATAGACATTAATGGGATACAAATAATAAAATTGACATTGTAACACAAATTACAATACAGGACACAAATTTTACATAGAGTACGCAAAAATCGTAAAAACTCCAAAACGCGCTACATAAAGTTTCACCATTGGTTACAATTTAGTTACAACTGTCTAAGGTGTGAAAATCAGAAATTAGAAAATACCCGCTCGAGGAGAAAATGGCGTCACTATCACCCGTTAGTTTACGCGTTTCCCGCCAAAATTTAAAAAATACAACACCCACCTTGCAACAGCTTGATATTTCCCGGTAGTCGGACTGTCAATGACGACAAAATCCCACGAAAGCAAGTTTCACTCCCGGTGTAAATGGCGCAAATGTACCAGCAGATGATCAAACGAAATTTTCTGGCCCCTCCACTCTAACAAAGTTTAATTATAATTTTTTCCTGGAGAAAATGGCGCCACTTTCGCGGTAACAAAGGTCAGACAACGGTTTTCCCGCCAAGAAATAAAATACCCACCTTGCCACAACTTGGTGTTTCCCAGATGCCGGACTGTCAACAACGTCAAAATCCGATGAAAACAACTTCCGCTCCCGGGCAAAATGGCGCGAAGGTACGAGCAGTTGCCCATACGAGATTTCCTGGCCATCTGGACCTCGTTCTATTCCCAGCAGACACCAGGGGTCAGCACCGTCGGCGATGGAGGACAAAGGGCGCGGACCGGAAGTATTTCTGCGTCGGACGCCATCTTTGCGGATTTCCGACCTGTAAGGTACAGCTGTATATATAGTTGCTAATACTACAAAGCGGATGTTATAATGGCTAACGGGCGAAGAAAGAAGAAAGAAAATTGCCTTTATTTTCAAAATTGGCGTAAAGACAATTTTCTGTGAGTGGCGCACCGAGAAGGAACATCGCCAAAATAGACGCCATGGAGAAGACAGTCGGTTTTATAAAAGCACAACGTCCAAGATGGATTGGGACACGTAAGAATGTCAGAAGACCGCCGAACAAAATGTACGAAGCAGAATGATGGGGGAAACCGTTGCAAGGATGAATTAGAAACCAACCAATGCGAGTTGACAGTTCGTAGATGGTGGAGTGTCGTGGAAAATCGAGATGACTGGAGGAATGTTTCGATCAGGTCAAAGCCCAGAAGGAGAAGATGAAGAAAGAGATAGCGCTGCTCCTCTCCAGGCTGGGTTTGGTGAAGGTCTACTGAGTCTAGGCGTGCAGGATAGTTTTAATCCTAGTAACAGCAAACTCCCTTGCAACGTATTGGCGGATAACAGACACGCTTCAGGGTAGAGTTTTATGCATGATAGATGAGACAACCGCTCCCGCCAAGATTTTTTTTTTATATATCTGCCACCTGCCACGTCTTTTTTACCAGACAAAGCACGCCTTGCAACCACGACGGAAACAGTTGTAGTTTGTAAATAGCTAAGGATGGCTCTAGAAATGGCTCTGATGGTCGAAGAAGACGTGGCAGGTAGCACCAAATTATCCTCAGTTGGGAGGGGGGAGCGAATGTCTCATGTCTTGTGGTACAATGTTGAACTACCAACAGAGAGAACCAGGCTCAACACTAGGCTAGGACAAAGACTAGTTTAACTTAAAACCATGAATGCTAACAGTATATGAGAAATAGCATGAACAAGCATGCTTGTGAAACCACATCCAACACTGAAAAGTAAGCATGATAAATAAGCAGGATATTTTGCAGTATGTAAAACAGGTACAATAAACGTCATATTAACGACAACATTACAGTAAATATCAACATGTACGCTAATATAGGCTATACCTTCAAGATGGGAAAATATAAACAAAGAAATGTTACATCGAACATGCCGATTTTCTGCGATGATGTGGGTCCGAACAACTCATCCGAAGGATTGCCCAGGCTTCGGAATTAGGTAAAATATTCAGCAGAATGCATAAAAATAAGCATAAGCTTATACTTATTTTCTCTGTAAGCAAAAGGTTTAAAGCATTTCCTTGCTCGTCGTCCAGAAACAAATGCTAAAAAGTAAAAGCAATTAGCTATGAAGATGAAAAAGAGCACATGCTCAATGCTCATACGTTTGCATTTTGAACGCACCCTAAATCAGATTGTTTTTTTTTTTACCCTAACCATAATAAAACGTACCTGCTGCCGATCCTCACAAAAGGGCTGAATGCGGCAAAATACACACTCAAAATAAATACACCTACAATACATGTACAAAGTATTTCATTAATTTTTGCTTTCCAATTTATACGTAGTATAAGGGAAGCTTTGTGATGGTCGAAATTTTCGATTCCGAGATTTCAACGGATTTACACGTTTTCAGGTCCCAGGAACCCAAAAAAGTGGTTTTTACGAAATGTCTGTCTGCCTGTCTGTGCATCGATTTCCGGGCAAACTACTCGGTCGATTTTCATGAAATTCGGCATGTAGGTTCACAAAAATCATACCTCGAGACCATTTTTTTTATTTGGGGCTAACTCAATTGGGGGGGGGGGGGGGGGTTCATTCTCAAAAAACTCCAAAAAAACGTCAAAAAAAATTATTTCTCAAAAACGGCTCCAACGATTTCTTTTAAATTCACATATATTCTAGTCGTTCTTAATGTTGATAAAATGCGGGGGGTCGCTTACCCCTTGATAGTTTGCTTCTGGGGGTAAAAAAATAAAAATAACTTAATTTTAATGAAAAATGACTAAAAAATAATATTTCTGCGAAACTTTTCTATCGATGATTTCTACCTTCAGGCATGTTTTAGGTGTTAAGTTGAGTAACGAAACCGGACAGTTGGCTTTCCCAAAAACCTATTTACTTTTGCGCAAAGATTTTTTTTTTTTTTTAAATGATAGAAACTTCACGCTGAAATGCATTGCCTGCCCTGCCATTATTACTGTGTTGTAATGTGTTTTAAATATATTGAGGTTACCTCACCTCCAGTGACGTCAGGTGGACACCCCCCCCCCCCCCCGAGATATCCGAAATTTAACCGTAGGAACATTATTTACCATGAAATTATTCATTTTCTCTCCCTACTAATTGATAAATTGGAAAGCATGTTCGAGTAAACTCGGACCGGTTCTTTTGGCTTGCATTACCAGCATTCCCTCAGTGACCCAGATATTAATATTTTATTCAACAATCCTTTTCTATGATTTTTGTTTCTCACTTTTACAGTTTTACACCTGCAACATTAAATTGCCGCTTCTTTCTGTTTGTTTTAGGACACCAATCACCATCTCCAAACCATCAATTGACTACACACAACTCGCTTCTACCAGCAGCTACAGGCACAAGTCCTGCAGCGAGATGGTAGTGGAGCTCAGCTTGAGTACGCATGTATGATAGAATGGCAGAGAGGTAGAGAACCGAGGTGGAAATGGACTATCGCTACTATGCGTAAAATGGCCTAACCTGCCTAGGACGGGCGTTGGCTGTAGAAGACGAAGAAGAAGAAGATGATCTTGGAGTCGGGACCCAGGCCACAATTTGGGACCATTGGCCCCCAATTTAGTGAGTAACAGGCTCCTACTACCTGCGCTATGTGCTATGTGGACCAAGAAGTCACAGAAGAGGTCAAAAGGCAGCATCGATGCTGCCTTTTGACCTTTGACGTAGACCTGCAGGAGCTCACTCTTCGGGGCCGTGCCCAATAACCTTAGAAATGCCATAGCAAGAACTACCAGACGCCACTGCTATGTATGGGAACATGTCAAAGTCCTTACCGATGCATTTCACTACAAGTAAAGTTTAGGCACATGGTACACACCTAGCAGAACGGCCACCCTTATTATACGGTAGCGACGAGAAAACCAC
The DNA here is from genome assembly GCA_963971405.1 of Psococerastis gibbosa. Lineage (NCBI taxonomy): Eukaryota > Metazoa > Arthropoda > Insecta > Psocodea > Psocidae > Psococerastis > Psococerastis gibbosa. Next base: position 47,231,700 of record OZ020486.1, on the reverse strand, counting down.
CACCGGCACCTTCGTGGGCGACACAATCACCAGCCGTTCGTCGCCACCCCTGATAGGATCACCCCGAACAGGTTTGACCATTCGCATCTCGCGAGCCTGTGGCAGTTCAGCGATCGGGTTCGGCGTCTGCCGTCCGGGCACCGACGGCGCGGCAGGTCGGACAGTCCGGATGTCCCGAGCGGACTGCAGTTCAGGTATAGGCGTAGGGGTTTGTCTGCCCTGCGCGCGCAGGGGTAGACTCTCGCTGCTGCTGTAAGCCTCATGCTGTGTGGAAGATGAGGTCTGGTGGGAGAGCGGCCTTTTTCGAAAACTGCTGTAGCGGGGCTCACTGCCACCTGTACCGGCTCTGAAACAAAATAAATTTAAATTAAATTAATTATTTTAATTCTAAATCTCCGGTTGTACCTTTGATTGAGCATGGGGAGCTGTTATTGACAGATGGACATTGACACAAGCTATGGAAAAAATAATCAGTGTATTCGAAATGTGGATATACAGACGAATGCTGCGCATATCCTGGAGAGATCGTATCCTGAGCGTCGAGGCTCTGAGACGAATGGATACTGAAGCCGAGTTGCTGCTGACGGTTATGAAACGGAAACTAACATACTTCGGCTATGTGATGAGGAACGAAACATATAGGTTTCAGCATGTAATAATAGAAGATAGAAAGACTGAGGGCTCCCGGGAGAAGAAGAACATCCTGGTTGAAATATCTGCGACAGAGCGCGACTTCCCTTTTCAGAGCAGCAGTCTCCAGGATCTAAAGTGCCATGATGATCGGCAATCTTCGCAAGAAGAGGCATATGAAGAAGAATTCTAAATTTATAATTTAGCAACTTCTAGACGTTGCAATGTTAAGACTCGTTAAGAACAAATCGGAAACCTCCATTACACGTTTTTTCTTCTTCACAAAGTTGATTTTCCCATGAACATCCACAATCTTAAGTAACAAATAACGAGCGTATTAAATGCACTATCAAGCACACAAATAATAACCTTAAGCTTTATATTATCTCTGAATTGAGGTTATCTATGCCTATGCTTATTAATAGACTAATAAAATACTAATTAGAGTATAAGGTATCAAAATTTAGCTCGGGCAATGAACTTCTTACAATTTTAAATAAATTAAACTACTTTTGGGTCAGGATAATGCTGCCGGTCAAGTGCAGACCATGTTAGGAACTAGGACGTGGAAGTGAGGAACTTAGGCATAAGTCACCCCTGGATTAGTCTGTTGTTATTTTTATTTAATTTACTACGTAAGTTATAAACATATGGTATACTGTAATTATATACTATGGAAGTTGTTTAAATAGGCATACACAGGCCACAGGGTACCTATTACATATTAAGGTTATAAAGTATTAAAAACTATTTTATCACATGGTGTGTGTGTGTGTAGTAATTATTTAATGAACTTAACAGAGTTCTAAAATTTTACCCATTGTAAAGTTCATGAAGAAATGGTAGTATTCCCTGGACATTAACCAATACAACACTTTTTTTTCTTAAAAGATTATTCACATATACAAAGAACCGGTCCGAGTTTACTCGAACATGCTTTCCAATTTATCAAGTAGTAGCTAGAGAAAATGAGTAATTTCATGGTAAATAATTTTCCTATAGTTCAGTTTCGGGCATATCTCGGGGGGGGGGGGGGGGGGGGGTTGTCCACCTGACGTCACTGGAGGTGAGGTAAATTCTAGATAGGTCAGACCAACAAATTACCACACAGCAATAATGGCAGGGCACGCAATGCATTTGACCGTCAATTTTCTATAATTTTTTCAAAAACATTTTTTTGCACAAAACCAAATAATTTTTTGGGAAAGCAACCTGTCCGGTTTCGTTACTCAATTTAACACCTAAAACATGCCTGAAGGTAGAAATCATCGATGGAAAGGTTTCAGAGAAAAATTATTTTTTTAGTCATTTTTCATTAAAATTTAATTATTTTTATTTTTTTACCCCCAGAAGCAAACTATCAAGGGGCAAGCGACCCACCGCATTTTGTCAACATTAATAACGACTACAATATATGTGAATTTAAAAGAAATCGTTCGAGCCGTTTTGGAGAAATAATTTTTTTAGACATTTTTTATGGGTTTTTTGAAAATAAAACCCCCCCAAATTGAGTTAGCCCAAAATAAAAAAAATGGTCCCGAGGTATGATTTTTGTGAACCTACATGCCGAATTTCATCAAAATCGACCGAGTAGTTTGCCCGGAAATCGACGCACAGACAGACAGACAGAGCGACAGACAGACATTTCGTAAAAAACACTTTTTTGGGTTCCTGGGACCTCAAAACGTGTAAATCCGTTGAAATCTCGGAATCGAAAACTTCGACCATCACAAAGCTTTCCTTATACTACGTATAAATTGGAAAGCAACTATTCAATGAATGTATCCGAATAACCTCTGCAGTCGCTGCCAACAGCCTTACCATGTTGATTCCATTAGAGCAGAGCATGTTTCAAACTGCGGCAACTTGGTAGTGTGCACAGCGTTGGCAGGGGAACCTGGTGGGACATGATAACGCGGTTAGGCAGTATAAGTCGAGTCCTGGTCACCTCCGATCTAATCGTGTGACTTTACCATGTTCCCCAAGTGGTTCGGAATCCACTATAATCAGGAGGTCCACCCTGTTAGTCAACTCCCCAGAGTCTGCCCTTTGGGTGCCTCAAGTTAACAAACAGACTCACTCCCCCCGCCAGGCTGACAGGGTTGCTTAAAGCAGAAATGCTGAAAGCAGGCGTTAGAAACAACAACACCTCTGCAGTCGCCTCTGTAGGTAATACCTATCAAGGCCGCAGCCATAGGGGGTCCAGGGGGTTCGGACCTCTCCCGAAATATTTTCAGCGTACACTAGTTAGAATGGAGTTTTAAATATATTTAGGTTACTTCACCTCCAGTAATGTCAGATGGAACCCTCCTGAAAAAAATTTCTGGCTACGGCCTTGATAGCTGGGTTGAGTCCCGACAGGTCACCGATCGCATAATGTGTAGAGACTCGCAAAAGTACGTACAACGGAACAAGCTACCACTATACCACCGAAGGCCATAATACAATAATACGTTTACTAATATTTACCAATACAATCAAAATAACAATACGTAATGTGCAATTAATATAATTATTATAAGAAATAATGCATTTTTTAGGGTATGCAACCATGTTAACTATGTCCTTGCCATATTATGGGGCAGGGTTTATCTGACATGCACCAACACTAGCAGGCATATCAGCACGGGATTGAGGTCAATGTGGTCTTGCCAGATGTTATAATTAAAATGTGCTCTCAGTCACCGCGCAAACACGTTCAACTCAAGTCTTCATATACAACCAAAAACGATGGGGGATACTATTTCGCAGCCAGTTGGATCAACACTAATAATAATAACAATGTCCTGAAGGACTTTTTATGGACCAAGGCCTACTTATAGTGGTCCATTGGTCCCTTGTCCAATGCCAATGACCCCATGGATTTCCGACATTATTTTTATTGTTTCCGTATGAATCGTTGGCCATTGGCAAACTGGTTTACATCCTAGCTATGTCACATGCACCGGCGATAATGGCCAAGCTGAGAGAAGCTTACCATTGACGCAATGAAACAGGCGAAAGCATGACTTAACCAAGTACAGATACGAGTCTATACTACTTTTACTTTTCTTTTTCCGCGCCTTAACTCCTACGGGAGTCAGCGGTGCGGCATCCTGGTTTGTGAATGTGAGTTGGTCCACCCCTGCCTGGTACGTTGGTCTCCTTTCCTCTGGTCACAATCTCTTCAACCCTTTTCAGTAGATGAGTCTCGCCTCGCCTTTGGACATGCCCATTCCATAACAGGCGGTTTTCCCGGAGCTTGAGAGTTATTTGGGCAGTTTTCAACCGCCCAGCACTCAGCGCCATATACGATATACAGTATATATTGTATATCGCAGCATGCAGGGTCTCACTACTTGTTTACGATATCTTTATACAGCTTTTTCGGTATTTTTCTGTCTTATGGCTAGTTTTATGACTTAGGCGCCCATTCCACCGACCGGCTAGGGCTATTTACAAAAACAGTGACGTGGTAGCAGACATTCAAGACTTAGGCGGGGTTTCCACCGACCTCGCATTGCAGACTTGACGGAAATGTTTATTTTCCTCTATACCATAGATAAAATTGATCAATGATCATACAGTAAAATCACAAACAAACAAACAAACTAAAATTAAAAAATGGCGTCATGGGATATGTTAAGTACAAACATTTTAATAGATTTCTATAAAAAGAAAAATGCTAATTTCCGTCAATGTCATTTGCATTCTGCAATGCGAGGTCGGTGGAAACGCCACCTAAGTCTTGAATGCCTGCTACCACGTCAACGTTTTTGTAAATAGCCCTAGCCGGTCGGTGGAATGGGCGCCTTAATCATCAATAATATGACTATCGTATTATGCGCAGTGTGATGTAGTAACCTCGGTTGCACTTGGAATTTTTATGTTTATTTATATCTTTTAAGACATGACTGTACTGGAAAAAGCCACGTGCCATGCTACACGTACAGGTAATCGCCCGTTGTATAAAAGTAGATTCTACTCCGACAGTACGCCATCATAGACAGACTCTCAACATCTGCGGTCGACATCTTCAGTAGCACTGCCTAGACTTCTAAGATTGTATCTCGGAGGCTCAGCAACAACGTCGACCGCAGATGTTGACGAAACGTTGCGAAGTACGCTTTCAGACCGACCACGGCCTATCATTCCGGATTCTACTGCCGTGAAAGTCTTTGTAATTACCATCGCCATCTTGCCTTATTTCACTCTTGTAGTAGAATCTGCCTTTAATAGATCATATTTACGTGTAGCATGGCACGAGGCTTTTTCCAGTGCAGCGGCGTCTTACGATATCAATAAACATAAAAATTCCAAGTGCAGCACAGGTTACTACACCACACTGCGCACAATACGATAGTATTGACGATCAGGTCGTAAAACTGGCCATACACGCAGCATATCGAGTTGTTTACAAACAAAACCTGTCTACCGTATAGGTATTGCATTGGCGGACAACCTTGGGAGTATTCGGCACTTAAAATTTATCGTAACTGGCCAATATAACAGGTACTGCGCAGTAGCCGACCTGCACGTGCAATAGTTAGGTATACCGTGGAATAGAGCTACGTGGCTGCAGGCTGCGTCATAATCCAGTTAGAGAAATTAAATATGAAAAGGGCGATCGAGGTTCAGGTCTCGACGTAAAAGGAGAATTTTTCCTTCAGGCCCGAGTCTTCTTCTAGAAGTGCTTTTAAAATAATAATTAAAAAAAAACATTCTTTATACTAACGTCTAAATGTATGTAATAATGTATGTATATATGTATAATATAATATAATTTTACATGTAAAAGGCAATTTGTCACTTGAAACTGTAAATCCAGGAGAGACAAACAAAATTACTTTTAAAATCTAAATGCTTATACATTTTGTGAATGCAACATTTTAATTAATATTCTTTAAAAATTAAGGAAGATCACATTAGACTTATTAAATTTTTTGTAGCAGTCAATGCGACGATTCCATCACCAACTCAAAAATTACTTTTTGCGACAAATCACCTTTTGCATTTTGCTTCTCTAATAGGAAAATTTATAACAGTATCTAGATTCTAGACATAGTAACGCAGCGAAGGCCAGTGCACATTTGAATACATAATGGGCTACAGGTAATGAAATTGTATTAACACGGAGAGTTTAAACAGATGTTGGCACCCGATCAACTGACATGTTCCATTTTAACAAAAGCCATGCAGTGCAATAGAAAATACGGTACATAAGTTAAATAATAGCTTATGTAGAGTAAATTTTACTTACTGTACAAAAAGCCCACTTTGGCCACAGAGGTAAAAGCACCGGTACGATTCCCATTTATCTATTAACGCAATGGTAAAAAATAATTGCCCAAGGGCTAAATTTCGGAGGCCTCAATTTTCATAAAGCACTGGATTTGTCAATGGGGCAATTGCATAGTCGAGAATGGGTAGAATATAATTCTTCTATTTTATATGTCTCTTCTAGCGAATTAGCGATCATCATGGCAATTTGACAAGTCGTGCTTTTGCCAAATCACTGTCGCAGTTATTTCAACCAGAATGTTCTTCTACCGGGAGCCTCCAGTCCTTCTATCTTCCCCTGGTTTATAACATGCGGAATGTGAGATATTTTTCATTACTCATCACAATCGAAGATGGGAGCCTCTTTTAGCAGCTGCTATGAGGCGGATGGACTTTGACACAAGCTATTGAGAACAGAATCAGTGCATTTGGAATGTCGATATGCAGACAAATGCTGCGCATATCCTGCAGACACCGTGTCCCTAATAATTCTAAGGGATACAGAAGCAGAGTAGCTGCTGGCGGTTAAGAAACCTACTTCGGCCATGAGATGTGGAATGAAAAATATCACTTGCATGTTATAATCCAAGGGAAGATAGAAGGACTGAGGACTCCCTGCAGAAGAAGAACATCCTGGTTGAAAAACCTGAAGCAGTGGTTTGGCAAGAGCACGACTTCCCGTTTAAAGTAGCAGTCTCCAAGGTCCAAATTGCCATGATGATCGCCAATCTTTGATAGAAGAGGCATTTAAACAAATTGGTTGTCTGTAAGTCGGTTGTAAAGTCGGTTTACGGACGACAGTTTAACTTGACAACGCCTAAATTACTAAATATTACATAAATAATATATGGCTGGAAAGAGAAAGAAATGTGGAAAAGCCTTCAAGTAGTTTGAATTTTTTAAAGAGATAATAACGCGGTCGAAAGAGGCCGATTTTTTTGTTTTTTTTTTGTTTTGACGTTTCACACCCCCAAAGTCAAACCCCCTTGCTTGATCACTACAAATATAGCATGACCTGAAAGAGGAAGAATAGATGAAGACGTGAGTATAATTTAAATTAAGATAGGCCTTCTACATCTGCCCAAAAATTGCTTTAAACCCGCCCATGCAATTCAAATGGGATTGCTGGGAATGCGTCTCAGTTTACTAATTTTGTGTTCCACTCGTGTTTAAGGGGTGAAGAGGTATATTTGAAACTATGTATTTATACTCGTTTGAAACCTTAACACATACTGCTTCTAATGACACATTAAGAATAATTCATTTCGGTTGAAAATTGCAGGCGCCAGGCTGTGGAATGTTTTTACTCTATGCATGTAAATTGAAAAGTACCCTTTGAACCTGTTTTCCGTCGAAACACGGATACACTCACCTGACCCTGAATGAAGAGACGGATAGTAAAACTGAATACTCGTTTGGAAAGAGTAAGAAAGGTGGGAAAGAACTAAAAGTAGTTTGAATTTTTCAAAGTTCAAAAAAAACGTGGCCGGAAAATGCCTATTTTCGATTAAAATCGGCCATTCGGACCATATTTGGGAGCACCTCCTCACATTTCCACCCCCCAAAGTAGAACCCCTTGATCACAACAAATATAGCATGGTCAGAAAGAAGAAGAAAAGACGAAGACATGGGTATAATTTAAATTGAGATAGACCTTCTACATCTGCCCAAAAAGTTGCTTTAAACACGCGTTACTAACCCACGTTGCTGACCCGCGTCGCCCATGAACATCACACTTTTCGAACATGCACCTAGTATTCCAGCCAGCACTCATCGATTTATTAGACGATGTCACGTCAAAAGAAGATGCCGATGTTGCAAGCAACAGTTTTTACCTATTGTATACACATGTCATCTCCATATACAAGGTGATACAGCATGGGATGATGTGTATACAAGATAGCGTCTTGCGTTTATTGATGTTTACACAGCAGACGAATTTCACCAACAGACTTTGTGGCGGCCTTCCCAACAGAGCTAAAAATACGCTGAAGGCTTTCTGAAGAGAAACAAACTAGTGGTTGCAAGGCTCGGCTGTACGACAGTGTCCCCCAAGTAACTTCGGCCAAGTATTACCAGAAATTTTATTTATTAGAATATTATTTATTAGAAAACTCCCGATTGAACTGAGAGCGGAGAGAAATGCTTCTAACTTCCCTAAATTGCTTAGAAACCATCTCTTAGGGAAAGCTTTCTACACTGTCACTAAGGCACTAGCACCATGACAATGACATAACTACCTGATTTTGACAATATTGTGACGATTTATTTTATACTTTACTTTTATTGTATAATTTAACGGAAATATATATTCCGAAATATATATATTCTTCTTCTTCTTCCGGCTCTACAGCCCTTGGTGGGCTTTGGCCTGCTCGACAACACTCCTCCATTCTTCTCGGTTTTGCACAACGCTCCACCATCTGGAGACTCCCAACTCGCGAAGGTCATTCTCTAACTCGTCCTTCCAGCGGTTTCTTGGCCGTCCTGGCAGTCGTCTTCCCGTCATGCTTGCTTTGTACATTTTTCGTGGCATGCGTTCTTCAGACATCCTTACAACGTGTCCCAGTCACCTTAATCGTTGTGCTTTAATGAACCTTACTATGTCTTCTCCGTTGAGAGCGGCGTCGATTTCAGCGTTGTGTCTTATACGCCATTCTCCGTACTCGTAAAGGGGTCCATATATCCTCCTTATTATCTTTCTTTCGAGTACACGTAGTTTGTTGGCATCGTTTACAGTGAGATTCCAGGTTTCCGATCCGTATGTTGCAACTGGTCTTATAAGGGTTTTGTATATTCGTAGTTTTGTGGCTCTAGAGATAAGTCTTGACTTGAGCAATTTTAGGTTGGCAAAATATGCTCTATTGGCTGCTGTTATTCTTCTGTCTATCTCTGCGCTAGTTTTGTTTTGATTGTTTACTTCTGCACCAAGGTAGATGAAGCTCTTTACATTCTCAAAAGCCATTCCTTGTACAGTCAGGTTGTCACTTCTCCGTCTCCTTTCTAACGCTGACATTACTAGATACTTAGTTTTTGAGACATTTATTTCTAGTCCAGCTCTACTCGCCTCTACACATAGTCTAGCAAGTATCTCTCCTAGTTGCTTCCTATTTTTAGTGATTATGACTATGTCATCCGCATATGCGCAGATCATTTGTGACTTGTATACAATTGTCCCACTCTCTACTATATTCTGTAACGCTGCTTGCAGTGCCAGGTTGAACAGTGTAGCTGAGAGGGCGTCTCCTTGTCGTACCCCTCTGCCGAGTGGGAATTCTTCTCCACATCGTCCGTCTATTATTACACTGGCTCTGGCGTTTTCCATAGTCATTTTTACTAGATTAACTAGTTTTTTTTTATAATTTATAATTTAATATATATATTATTATAGTATATATTGTATTGTATCAAGTTAATAAATTGACTTAAGTTAACGCGGGACTCGTATCTGTACTTGGTTAAGTCATGCTTTCGACTGTTACATTGCCTCAATTGTACGCATGTCACAGCTTGTCCATTATCGCTGGTAGCCGGTGTAGGTTGACATCGCGGACGTATACGTATACCATACCAGTAAAATTATATAATTTCGATAGCACCTAAACCCTGTTATCTGGCCTCGTAGCGGTACAAACAATGGACCCCCCCCCCTTTTTCCCCCCTATACCCTCCTTCTTTATTATCTTTTTTTCCCCTTCCGTTTTATATTACATCGTATTTAAGTTATATTACTATGCATACTGCTATTAGCTATGGTTAACATTAAAAAAAGAATTTATATTCTTATTGTTCGCCAATTGTATTGCAATAACATCGTTATTCATTCATTCATTTAGTTTGCCAATGGCCAAAATTGCATACGGAAACAATACAAATTATGTCCGAAATCCATAGGGTCGTTGACATTGGACAAGGGACCAATGGGCCACTTTAAGTAGGCCTAGGTTTAAGGGCGGATAGCAAAAAGGCCATATATGGCGGCTATAGCTGTGAATATAACGAATATAACGACGTTTATGGTTTCCTACTTATAAGTTTTCAGTTCTCCATAGCTTGTGTCAAAGTCCCATCCCTTCAAATCATATAGAACGTTCGTCTGCGCACCCACATTTCAAGTGCACTGATTCAGTTCTCCATAGCTTGTGTCAAAGTCTGATCCCTTCAAACCATATAGAACGTTCGTCTGCGCACCCACATTTCAAGGACACTGATTCAGTTCTCCATAGCTTGTGTCAAAGTTCCATCCCTTCAAATCATATAGAACGTTCGTCTGCGCACCCACATTTCAAGTGCACTGATTCAGTTCTCCATAGCTTGTGTCAAAGTCCCATCCCTTCAAACCATATAGAATGTTCGTCTGCGCACCCAAATTTCAAGTACACTGATTCAGTTCTCCATAGCTTGTGTCAAAGTCCCATCCCTTCAAACCATATAGAACGTTCGTCTGCGCACCCAAATTTCAAGTACACTGATTCAGTTCTCCATAGCTTGTGTCAAAGTCCCATCCCTTCAAACCATATAGAACGTTCGTCTGTGCACCCTCATTGCAAGTACACTGATTCAGTTCTCCATAGTTTGTGTCAAAGTCCCATCCCTTCAAACCATATAGAACGTTCGTCTGCGCACCCAAATTTCAAGTACACTGATTCAGTTCTCCATAGCTTGTGTCAAAGTCCCATCCCTTCAAACCATATAGAACGTTCGTCTGTGCACCCTCATTGCAAGTACACTGATTCAGTTCTCCATAGTTTGTGTCAAAGTCCCATCCCTTCAAACCATATAGAACGTTCGTCTGTGCACCCTCATTGCAAGTACACTGATTCAGTTCTCCGTAGCTTGTGTCAAAGTCCCATCCCTTCAAACCATATAGAACAATTGGGACCACATAACAATTCACTATTCGCAATGTAAGGTCCAACCGCAGATTCCGAAACCCAAATATTTTTGGCATTTTTATATATTGAAGTATTATATGGTGAATGACACTGACATTAAATTGACTTTGGTTGAAGAGTTACCTTCTCGTTAAAACGAGAAATTAGAGGATATTGAAAAAACTGGACTCAGCGGGATTCGAACCCACGTGATCGTGAAGAGGTAATCTCCTCGTTTTTTCCTCTAATTTCGGTTTTCTGTATTTTGATGAAGACTGTTCCTCTTCTTTGTCTCCTGGCTCTACAGCCCTTGATGAGCTTTGGCCTGCTCGACAACACTCCTCCAGTCATCTCGGTTTTGTACAACACTCCACCATCTACGGACTCCTAACTCGCGAAGGTCAGTTTCAAACTCATCCTTCCAGCGTTTTCGAGGACATCCGGCCATTCGTCTTCCTGTCATGCTTGCTTTGTACATCTTGTTCGGCATGCGGTCGTCTGGAATTCTTACGACGTGTCGTCCCAGCCATCTTGGGCGTTGGGCTTTTATAAGACTGTTCCTAACCAGTAACCCGTTCAAAAACCTAACTAAAACAGGACATGTAGAGTAGTGGTACGGACTGTGACTTTCACCCGAAAGGTTGTTGGTTCGAGTCCTGCACTTCCTACATTTTCTGGCCATGTTTCGGAGGGCATGTAAAGCAGGCGGTCCCGGGCCTTTCTAGTGGAGTGTAAGAGAGGGCTTTATAGCCCTAACTCCGCTAGGTTGGCTTAGTAATAGAACAAAAAAGTCCTTATTTATTTATTATTTTATTTTATTTATTTAAAACAATGGGACCAACACCTTTTACACCCATTTTGCGAGAGATTTTGGCGCATTTCCAATAACCATGAGAATAATATAATTGCTTAATGATGTAATTAAGTTACCTATCTGGTTGTACGTGCTTCTCCCGCCACCTTAAACCAGCCCAGTCTAGTTCATACAACCTCTCAGCTGATAAAGTAGTATTTACTGCTCTTTGAGCCATCACTCAACTTCACAGGGTCAAGAACAGATAATTAACTTGATACACTAACAATAATAGTAAATAAAGAAAAGGCTTGACATGTGTCATAAGTTGGGGGCATGTGTTTGGGCTTTCTTTTCACCACAGCTGCCCAGCAACAACAGAAAAAATAAATTATCCGGAAATAAGTGCAAATTATCCTAAATAAACGTCAAATCAATGTAAATTGACTTACGATAATAAAAGCGACTAAGAATTAAATGACAAATTTTTTGCCTACAGAGATTAATTACTGTTCATATGTTCATATGCTAGACGTAGGCGGTTTTACATGATTAAACAATTGAAAATATTTTGCTTTGTTACTAAGCGTGCCAGTTATTTTTAAAATACAGTTAAAATGGTATTCACTAAGTTATAATTTTGCGTTTGGGCTAGACCTGTTGGTACTTCATTAGGGGAATAATCTGTAATTCAATTACAGCCAAAGAAATAGAAAACAATGGGAAAAGCCTAAAAATATGTTCTTTATAAAAAGCAAGCGCATCATCGCAACGTTTACAGAATAATCTGCATTTTTAGAAAGCCTGCATTTCTAAAGAATTTTCCCTTAGACCATTTTTATATACGTTGTACAACGAGAAATTAATTAATATCGTCAAAAAGACTGGGTAGTCATTTGTTTAAAAAATAAATTACAATATCAACCTCAATTCGATTAAATTTATTTACTGATTTTTTCTTCTATGAACCGTATCCGGACTGGGATACACACCAAATTTTGTAAACCAGCGGCCCAATCATGGTGATTATAATACCGGGGTTAAGGCTGAGTGTTCAAAATGTTTTGTAAACAAGAAATTATCGTAATTTTTGGACGAAATTAATTAATTGCTCGCTCGACAGCCACAAAGATATAAAAGGGAACAGATGAAAAAATCTTAAAAAATACGAGATTTCTGTGAAAGCTGTGTATTTCCCCTACAGATTTACAACTGTGCTACAAAATGGGTTTAAGGCTCTTTATCCAATTTTTTTAAGGTAATAATATTTCAGTTCAGAAAATGTAAACTTCCTGCGATAACTTGCATTTTTTATGAGTTTTTCATCTGGTCACTTTGTTATCTTTGTATCTGTGGAACGAGCAATAAATTATTTTCGTCAAAAATTCAGCAAACTTTCTTGTTTACAAAACATTTTGAACACTCAGGCTTAATATTGTATAATACCCTGGTATTAAAAATGTAAGCAAGATAATTTTACAATGGAAAGTGCTATTCAAAATTTGTTTGTATACAGTGTTAACCCCATGATTAAGTTAATACCAATCACCATAATCGGCCCACAGGCACTATAGCGATTTAGAAATTACAGGCTATTTAATTAAAAAATATAAGTTACAATTGTGACTGTACCACGGAATTCAATCCAATAGATATGAGTAAAGGTTAATGGCAATGGTGTAATACTATTTAACAAATGGTTAGTTGGACTTGGTTAGATGGCCAGGTGGTAGCGTGCTTGTACATGTGCGAGTCTCTACACGCCATGCGATCGGAGACGTGTCGTTACTCGGCACAAGTACCAATAGGTAACTTAGTGAGGCGACTGAAGAGGTCAATCGGATACATTCATTGAATTGTTTGTATGGGATTAACTTAAAAAAAAAAAAAAAAAAAAAACTTACAATGCCTGTTGTGTTAATAGTCATTAGAGGCATGGGCCTCATAGTCATAAAACAATTAGGACGGAGCCCAATGTCAGGGGAAGGGGGCGATGACTATGCGGCAAATGCCTCTAATGACTACTAACACATCAGGCAATGTAAGTCCAACTAACCCTTTGTAGATTTGTATCAGAAATTACAAATGAAAGCAGTAAAATAAAGAAAATACACAATAATTTTGGTAAGTTAAGGTTAACAATGAATTCAAGGCCAAAAAACCCAGAAAAGAAAAATCAGTTACGTCGATGAAAAGTAAATATTCTTCTTCTTTATCTACCTTTTTAGTACCTCCTTCAAGCTGTCAAAGGACTTTCATTCCATAGTATATTGGTAAAGATTAATGGCAATGGTGTAATACTATTTAACAAAGGTCCCCCTTACCCTACTTGTTCGATGACTGAGGCCCATGCCTCTAATGACTATTAACACAGCAGGCAATGTAAGTCCAATTAACCCTTTGTTAAATGCTAATTCCATAGCGCCAAGCCTTCGTGTTTGAACATGCTGTGTGTAAATGAGGGGACCTCCTGATTATAGTGGGCTCCGAACCACTTGGCTTCAGCCTCTCACATGACTAATTATTTCCAATTAGACAGAGGTGAATATGCGGCGGAATGACTTCTTTACGTAAGTCCAAATCGTTATCCACTATGCTGCGGCTTTCACCAGCAGCTCAACAACCGCCTCACACAATTACCAAATCCCATCAGACCAGCAAGTGTGACAAGTCTGATAGGTTACTGGCAATATCTGTCATGTACACGGTCATTGAGACCATCGAACTTAGCCGTATACTGGATGCACAATGTCATCAGATTGGTCGCACTGCAGGCTGCTGCAAGTCAAGTACCGATAAGAAGCACTGTGTTTCCACAAGCAAAAATTAAATTACTCCGTGGTGTTTCATTTTATTAAACAAACAAAAACTTAGCAAAACTTGTCATAACTACTGTAGTCTGTAACCTATTGTATTGAAATGGCTATGGATATGAAATAGTAATGACAGTTATTAATGGAAATACAATTGATAAATACACACAAACCAATGTCTAGTTACGATCTGATAATAATATGAAGAGCAGAAAAGTCTACAACACAAACACCAAAAACTTACGAATAATCAAAGCAGACGAAGTATTCTCCGCGATAACTTGAAAAAAGAAACAAAACAAAATAATTACATTTGAAGTAGTATAGTAAAACTACGGCGGACTTGTATCTGTACTTGGTTAAGTCATGCTTTCACCAGTTTCATTGGGTCAATAGTAAGCTTGTCTCAGCTTGGCCGTTATCGCTTGTGCTTGTATAGGTTGACATCGAGAACGTATACCAGTTAGCCAATGACCAAAAATTCATACAGCTCAGGCTAACAGTAGAAGTGAAAGTCCGGCAAGACCTCAGGATTGTAGGAGCGAATGCAGCCGAAGCAAAGAGAGTGAAAATGAACCTGCCGTATCGTTGACACCTCTTAGGGATAAAAGCGAGAAACCAAACAAAACCAAACAAAACAAAACAAAAACCAATACAAATCATGTCCGAATTCCATGGGGTCGTTGGCACTGGACACTGTCCTTCAAGACATTACATTAAAATAAAGAACTACCGGGTATTGAACCATACGCCACGGCAGAGAAATCACGGTAAGTTTGAGGCAAATTGTGCAAGTGTTACGCGGCACTTGAAGAACTTGAGCACTCCAAAATGTACATCAGAGAGCCCTCACCACAGTATGGTGTACACAAGTTAAGGGAGCGCAGAACAGTAATCTGAGCAGTGGTCTCACTTTTGACGGGGCATGGTCCATATCTTGCCCACATAGCACATCTTACAACTGCCGGGGATGTTTCTTGCAGAACGTGTGAAGACGAGTTAGGAACTGCAGTACACATCCTGTCCGCATGCACAGCGTTCTGAACTTCTGGCGGCAAAGGATGGTGTGTTTTGACCAGACGTTTCCCGATAGCGCCATAATAAAGCAAGCTTATAACTTATAAGCATACTGATAACAGCAAGCTTTCAGACATAGCGCGGTTCGCGAAGCTTGCCGGCTTAACCTAGTCCGATGTGAACTAATAGTGCTGTAATAATATACGGTACTAAATTCACCGATGTCAATACTCTGCTCAAAGAAACTAATGTTAGATAATTAATTATAAATAATAATAATCTTAAAAATGATACAGTATGTACGAAAGCTTCGCACATATCGATTGTGAGAATTCTCGAGAATTACTCAGCAAACTCTTCCATTCTAAAAAAAAAAAAAAAAAAAAAATGGTGAATGGTGATACTTCGCTTGTACAAATGAGTCGATATACACGATGCGATCGAAGACCTGTCGTAAATCACATTCCATTTACATTCTTCTGCTTGTTGTTGTTGTTGTTGGGGCTGATGACAATCATCAGCGCACAATGGAAATGATGACAGAGTTAGGCTGTCTCACGGTGGCAGGTATACAAGAACCTTCACCTCCAGAGTAATGACTGCACGGGAGTCTGCCATTACTGGCAAAATGAGATGCAAAAATGTCCTAGAGCATTTGCAGTGTTCATCAACAAACAAGTACCACTTGTATTAGCAAGTCATTCTTAGTATGCGGGCAAAGGCATGGAGGAGGAAGACATTACTGACATTACTGTATTGGCTGTTGTCTGACTGCGTAGGTATACCATCAGACACTGACTGGACGACGCTGATTTATTCCGAGACAGGTTCAATAGAATTAAGGATGTTTTAATGATGATTAACATATGAATAGATTAACGTTGTTTACGTTGTAAACGGCTATTTTCTGGTGCCACGAAGTAATAGTGTAACCAAAATTAGAGGATATAGAAAAAACTGGACTTGGGGGGGTTTCGAACCCACGATCTACGCCTAACCGGGGCGTCGTCTTAATCACTGGACCACAAGCCCCGACAAGGTTTTTTCTATATCCTCTAATTTCAGTTATAACGAGGAGGTTAGGTTACTGACTTGTTTCTCATTCAATCTACGAACTCAATCCCTAATAATACTACAAAATGCATATTATTTACTACATATACGTACTGAAATTGTACTAAATTGATTGGGAATGCTAATGAAGTTTTCACTTCTGCTGTGCGGTCTTAAGCACACGCTCGATTTTTTCAATATATATTATTTTGTCAAAATGTACTATTTTTCAATATTACTAAACCGCTAAATACACAAACTAGCCTCACAATGTAAAACAAAAATAATTGTTTTAAGTAGTTAAGTTAACCCGCCCACGCAATTCAAATGGGATTGCTGGAAATGCGTTTCAGTTTTTCAATATATATTATTTTTTCAAAATGTAGTATTTTTCAATATTACCAAACCGCTAAATACCCAAACTAGCCTCACAATGTCAAACAAAAATAATTGTTTTAAGTAGTTCAGTTAACCCGCCCATGCAATTCAAATGGGATTGCTGGAAATGCGTTTCAGTTTTTCAATATATATTATTTTTTCAAAATGTAGTATTTTTCAATATTACCAAACCGCTAAATACCCAAACTAGCCTCACAATGTCAAACAAAAATAATTGTTTTAAGTAGTTCAGTTAACCCGCCCATGCAATTCAAATGGGATTGCTGGAAATGCGTTTCAGTTTTTCAATATATATTATTTTTTCAAAATGTAGTATTTTTCAATATTACCAAACCGCTAAATACCCAAACTAGCCTCACAATGTCAAACAAAAATAATTGTTTTAAGTAGTTCAGTTAACCCGCCCATGCAATTCAAATGGGATTGCTGGAAATGCGTTTCAGTTTTTCAATATATATTATTTTTTCAAAATGTAGTATTTTTCAATATTACCAAACCGCTAAATACCCAAACTAGCCTCACAATGTCAAACAAAAATAATTGTTTTAAGTAGTTCAGTTAACCCGCCCATGCAATTCAAATGGGATTGCTGGAAATGCGTTTCAGTTTTTCAATATATATTATTTTTTCAAAATGTAGTATTTTTCAATATTACCAAACCGCTAAATACCCAAACTAGCCTCACAATGTCAAACAAAAATAATTGTTTTAAGTAGTTCAGTTAACCCGCCCATGCAATTCAAATGGGATTGATGGAAATGCGTTTCAGTTTTTCAATATATATTATTTTTTCAAAATGTAGTATTTTTCAATATTACCAAACCGCTAAATACACAAACTAGCCTCACAATGTAAAACAAAAATAATTGTTTTAAGTAGTTCAGTTAACCCGCCCATGCAATTCAAATGGGATTGCTGGAAATGCGTTTCAGTTTTTCAATATATATTATTTTTTCAAAATGTAGTATTTTTCAATATTACCAAACCGCTAAATACCCAAACTAGCCTCACAATGTCAAACAAAAATAATTGTTTTAAGTAGTTCAGTTAACCCGCCCATGCAATTCAAATGGGATTGATGGAAATGCGTTTCAGTTTTTCAATATATATTATTTTTTCAAAATGTAGTATTTTTCAATATTACCAAACCGCTAAATACCCAAACTAGCCTCACAATGTCAAACAAAAATAATTGTTTTAAGTAGTTCAGTTAACCCGCCCATGCAATTCAAATGGGATTGCTGGAAATGCGTTTCAGTTTTTCAATATATATTATTTTTTCAAAATGTAGTATTTTTCAATATTACCAAACCGCTAAATACCCAAACTAGCCTCACAATGTAAAACAAAAATAATTGTTTTAAGTAGTTCAGTTAACCCGCCCATGCAATTCAAATGGGATTGCTGGAAATGCGTTTCAGTTTTTCAATATATATTATTTTTTCAAAATGTAGTATTTTTCAATATTACCAAACCGCTAAATACCCAAACTAGCCTCACAATGTCAAACAAAAATAATTGTTTTAAGTAGTTCAGTTAACCCGCCCATGCAATTCAAATGGGATTGCTGGAAATGCGTTTCAGTTTTTCAATATATATTATTTTTTCAAAATGTAGTATTTTTCAATATTACCAAACCGCTAAATACACAAACTAGCCTCACAATGTAAAACAAAAATAATTGTTTTAAGTAGTTCAGTTAACCCGCCCATGCAATTCAAATGGGATTGCTGGAAATGCGTTTCAGTTTTTCAATATATATTATTTTTTCAAAATGTAGTATTTTTCAATATTACCAAACCGCTAAATACCCAAACTAGCCTCACAATGTCAAACAAAAATAATTGTTTTAAGTAGTTCAGTTAACCCGCCCATGCAATTCAAATGGGATTGCTGGAAATGCGTTTCAGTTTTTCAATATATATTATTTTTTCAAAATGTAGTATTTTTCAATATTACCAAACCGCTAAATACCCAAACTAGCCTCACAATGTCAAACAAAAATAATTGTTTTAAGTAGTTCAGTTAACCCGCCCATGCAATTCAAATGGGATTGCTGGAAATGCGTTTCAGTTTTTCAATATATATTATTTTTTCAAAATGTAGTATTTTTCAATATTACCAAACCGCTAAATACACAAACTAGCCTCACAATGTAAAACAAAAATAATTGTTTTAAGTAGTTCAGTTAACCCGCCCATGCAATTCAAATGGGATTGCTGGAAATGCGTTTCAGTTTTTCAATATATATTATTTTTTCAAAATGTAGTATTTTTCAATATTACCAAACCGCTAAATACCCAAACTAGCCTCACAATGTCAAACAAAAATAATTGTTTTAAGTAGTTCAGTTAACCCGCCCATGCAATTCAAATGGGATTGCTGGAAATGCGTTTCAGTTTTTCAATATATATTATTTTTTCAAAATGTAGTATTTTTCAATATTACCAAACCGCTAAATACCCAAACTAGCCTCACAATGTCAAACAAAAATAATTGTTTTAAGTAGTTCAGTTAACCCGCCCATGCAATTCAAATGGGATTGCTGGAAATGCGTTTCAGTTTTTCAATATATATTATTTTTTCAAAATGTAGTATTTTTCAATATTACCAAACCGCTAAATACCCAAACTAGCCTCACAATGTCAAACAAAAATAATTGTTTTAAGTAGTTCAGTTAACCCGCCCATGCAATTCAAATGGGATTGCTGGAAATGCGTTTCAGTTTTTCAATATATATTATTTTTTCAAAATGTAGTATTTTTCAATATTACCAAACCGCTAAATACCCAAACTAGCCTCACAATGTCAAACAAAAATAATTGTTTTAAGTAGTTCAGTTAACCCGCCCATGCAATTCAAATGGGATTGATGGAAATGCGTTTCAGTTTTTCAATATATATTATTTTTTCAAAATGTAGTATTTTTCAATATTACCAAACCGCTAAATACCCAAACTAGCCTCACAATGTAAAACAAAAATAATTGTTTTAAGTAGTTCAGTTAACCCGCCCATGCAATTCAAATGGGATTGCTGGAAATGCGTTTCAGTTTTTCAATATATATTATTTTTTCAAAATGTAGTATTTTTCAATATTACCAAACCGCTAAATACCCAAACTAGCCTCACAATGTCAAACAAAAATAATTGTTTTAAGTAGTTCAGTTAACCCGCCCATGCAATTCAAATGGGATTGATGGAAATGCGTTTCAGTTTTTCAATATATATTATTTTTTCAAAATGTAGTATTTTTCAATATTACCAAACCGCTAAATACACAAACTAGCCTCACAATGTAAAACAAAAATAATTGTTTTAAGTAGTTCAGTTAACCCGCCCATGCAATTCAAATGGGATTGCTGGAAATGCGTTTCAGTTTTTCAATATATATTATTTTTTCAAAATGTAGTATTTTTCAATATTACCAAACCGCTAAATACCCAAACTAGCCTCACAATGTAAAACAAAAATAATTGTTTTAAGTAGTTCAGTTAACCCGCCCATGCAATTCAAATGGGATTGCTGGAAATGCGTTTCAGTTTTTCAATATATATTATTTTTTCAAAATGTAGTATTTTTCAATATTACCAAACCGCTAAATACCCAAACTAGCCTCACAATGTCAAACAAAAATAATTGTTTTAAGTAGTTCAGTTAACCCGCCCATGCAATTCAAATGGGATTGCTGGAAATGCGTTTCAGTTTTTCAATATATATTATTTTTTCAAAATGTAGTATTTTTCAATATTACCAAACCGCTAAATACCCAAACTAGCCTCACAATGTCAAACAAAAATAATTGTTTTAAGTAGTTCAGTTAACCCGCCCATGCAATTCAAATGGGATTGCTGGAAATGCGTTTCAGTTTTTCAATATATATTATTTTTTCAAAATGTAGTATTTTTCAATATTACCAAACCGCTAAATACCCAAACTAGCCTCACAATGTCAAACAAAAATAATTGTTTTAAGTAGTTCAGTTAACCCGCCCATGCAATTCAAATGGGATTGCTGGAAATGCGTTTCAGTTTTTCAATATATATTATTTTTTCAAAATGTAGTATTTTTCAATATTACCAAACCGCTAAATACCCAAACTAGCCTCACAATGTAAAACAAAAATAATTGTTTTAAGTAGTTAAGTTAACCCGCCCATGCAATTCAAATGGGATTGATGGAAATGCGTTTCAGTTTTTCAATATATATTATTTTTTCAAAATGTAGTATTTTTCAATATTACCAAACCGCTAAATACCCAAACTAGCCTCACAATGTAAAACAAAAATAATTGTTTTAAGTAGTTAAGTTAACCCGCCCATGCAATTCAAATGGGATTGCTGGAAATGCGTTTCAGTTTTTCAATATATATTATTTTTTCAAAATGTAGTATTTTTCAATATTACCAAACCGCTAAATACCCAAACTAGCCTCACAATGTCAAACAAAAATAATTGTTTTAAGTAGTTCAGTTAACCCGCCCATGCAATTCAAATGGGATTGCTGGAAATGCGTTTCAGTTTTTCAATATATATTATTTTTTCAAAATGTAGTATTTTTCAATATTACCAAACCGCTAAATACCCAAACTAGCCTCACAATGTCAAACAAAAATAATTGTTTTAAGTAGTTCAGTTAACCCGCCCATGCAATTCAAATGGGATTGCTGGAAATGCGTTTCAGTTTTTCAATATATATTATTTTTTCAAAATGTAGTATTTTTCAATATTACCAAACCGCTAAATACCCAAACTAGCCTCACAATGTAAAACAAAAATAATTGTTTTAAGTAGTTAAGTTAACCCGCCCATGCAATTCAAATGGGATTGCTGGAAATGCGTTTCAGTTTTTCAATATATATTATTTTTTCAAAATGTAGTATTTTTCAATATTACCAAACCGCTAAATACCCAAACTAGCCTCACAATGTCAAACAAAAATAATTGTTTTAAGTAGTTCAGTTAACCCGCCCATGCAATTCAAATGGGATTGCTGGAAATGCGTTTCAGTTTTTCAATATATATTATTTTTTCAAAATGTAGTATTTTTCAATATTACCAAACCGCTAAATACCCAAACTAGCCTCACAATGTCAAACAAAAATAATTGTTTTAAGTAGTTCAGTTAACCCGCCCATGCAATTCAAATGGGATTGCTGGAAATGCGTTTCAGTTTTTCAATATATATTATTTTTTCAAAATGTAGTATTTTTCAATATTACCAAACCGCTAAATACCCAAACTAGCCTCACAATGTCAAACAAAAATAATTGTTTTAAGTAGTTCAGTTAACCCGCCCATGCAATTCAAATGGGATTGCTGGAAATGCGTTTCAGTTTTTCAATATATATTATTTTTTCAAAATGTAGTATTTTTCAATATTACCAAACCGCTAAATACCCAAACTAGCCTCACAATGTAAAACAAAAATAATTGTTTTAAGTAGTTCAGTTAACCCGCCCATGCAATTCAAATGGGATTGCTGGAAATGCGTTTCAGTTTTTCAATATATATTATTTTTTCAAAATGTAGTATTTTTCAATATTACCAAACCGCTAAATACCCAAACTAGCCTCACAATGTCAAACAAAAATAATTGTTTTAAGTAGTTCAGTTAACCCGCCCATGCAATTCAAATGGGATTGCTGGAAATGCGTTTCAGTTTTTCAATATATATTATTTTTTCAAAATGTAGTATTTTTCAATATTACCAAACCGCTAAATACCCAAACTAGCCTCACAATGTCAAACAAAAATAATTGTTTTAAGTAGTTCAGTTAACCCGCCCATGCAATTCAAATGGGATTGCTGGAAATGCGTTTCAGTTTTTCAATATATATTATTTTTTCAAAATGTAGTATTTTTCAATATTACCAAACCGCTAAATACCCAAACTAGCCTCACAATGTCAAACAAAAATAATTGTTTTAAGTAGTTCAGTTAACCCGCCCATGCAATTCAAATGGGATTGATGGAAATGCGTTTCAGTTTTTCAATATATATTATTTTTTCAAAATGTAGTATTTTTCAATATTACCAAACCGCTAAATACCCAAACTAGCCTCACAATGTAAAACAAAAATAATTGTTTTAAGTAGTTAAGTTAACCCGCCCATGCAATTCAAATGGGATTGCTGGAAATGCGTTTCAGTTTTTCAATATATATTATTTTTTCAAAATGTAGTATTTTTCAATATTACCAAACCGCTAAATACCCAAACTAGCCTCACAATGTAAAACAAAAATAATTGTTTTAAGTAGTTAAGTTAACCCGCCCATGCAATTCAAATGGGATTGCTGGAAATGCGTTTCAGTTTTTCAATATATATTATTTTTTCAAAATGTAGTATTTTTCAATATTACCAAACCGCTAAATACCCAAACTAGCCTCACAATGTAAAACAAAAATAATTGTTTTAAGTAGTTCAGTTAACCCGCCCATGCAATTCAAATGGGATTGCTGGAAATGCGTTTCAGTTTTTCAATATATATTATTTTTTCAAAATGTAGTATTTTTCAATATTACCAAACCGCTAAATACCCAAACTAGCCTCACAATGTCAAACAAAAATAATTGTTTTAAGTAGTTCAGTTAACCCGCCCATGCAATTCAAATGGGATTGCTGGAAATGCGTTTCAGTTTTTCAATATATATTATTTTTTCAAAATGTAGTATTTTTCAATATTACCAAACCGCTAAATACCCAAACTAGCCTCACAATGTCAAACAAAAATAATTGTTTTAAGTAGTTCAGTTAACCCGCCCATGCAATTCAAATGGGATTGCTGGAAATGCGTTTCAGTTTTTCAATATATATTATTTTTTCAAAATGTAGTATTTTTCAATATTACCAAACCGCTAAATACCCAAACTAGCCTCACAATGTCAAACAAAAATAATTGTTTTAAGTAGTTCAGTTAACCCGCCCATGCAATTCAAATGGGATTGCTGGAAATGCGTTTCAGTTTTTCAATATATATTATTTTTTCAAAATGTAGTATTTTTCAATATTACCAAACCGCTAAATACCCAAACTAGCCTCACAATGTCAAACAAAAATAATTGTTTTAAGTAGTTCAGTTAACCCGCCCATGCAATTCAAATGGGATTGATGGAAATGCGTTTCAGTTTTTCAATATATATTATTTTTTCAAAATGTAGTATTTTTCAATATTACCAAACCGCTAAATACACAAACTAGCCTCACAATGTAAAACAAAAATAATTGTTTTAAGTAGTTCAGTTAACCCGCCCATGCAATTCAAATGGGATTGCTGGAAATGCGTTTCAGTTTTTCAATATATATTATTTTTTCAAAATGTAGTATTTTTCAATATTACCAAACCGCTAAATACCCAAACTAGCCTCACAATGTCAAACAAAAATAATTGTTTTAAGTAGTTCAGTTAACCCGCCCATGCAATTCAAATGGGATTGATGGAAATGCGTTTCAGTTTTTCAATATATATTATTTTTTCAAAATGTAGTATTTTTCAATATTACCAAACCGCTAAATACCCAAACTAGCCTCACAATGTCAAACAAAAATAATTGTTTTAAGTAGTTCAGTTAACCCGCCCATGCAATTCAAATGGGATTGCTGGAAATGCGTTTCAGTTTTTCAATATATATTATTTTTTCAAAATGTAGTATTTTTCAATATTACCAAACCGCTAAATACCCAAACTAGCCTCACAATGTAAAACAAAAATAATTGTTTTAAGTAGTTCAGTTAACCCGCCCATGCAATTCAAATGGGATTGCTGGAAATGCGTTTCAGTTTTTCAATATATATTATTTTTTCAAAATGTAGTATTTTTCAATATTACCAAACCGCTAAATACCCAAACTAGCCTCACAATGTCAAACAAAAATAATTGTTTTAAGTAGTTCAGTTAACCCGCCCATGCAATTCAAATGGGATTGCTGGAAATGCGTTTCAGTTTTTCAATATATATTATTTTTTCAAAATGTAGTATTTTTCAATATTACCAAACCGCTAAATACCCAAACTAGCCTCACAATGTCAAACAAAAATAATTGTTTTAAGTAGTTCAGTTAACCCGCCCATGCAATTCAAATGGGATTGCTGGAAATGCGTTTCAGTTTTTCAATATATATTATTTTTTCAAAATGTAGTATTTTTCAATATTACCAAACCGCTAAATACCCAAACTAGCCTCACAATGTAAAACAAAAATAATTGTTTTAAGTAGTTAAGTTAACCCGCCCATGCAATTCAAATGGGATTGCTGGAAATGCGTTTCAGTTTTTCAATATATATTATTTTTTCAAAATGTAGTATTTTTCAATATTACCAAACCGCTAAATACACAAACTAGCCTCACAATGTAAAACAAAAATAATTGTTTTAAGTAGTTCAGTTAACCCGCCCATGCAATTCAAATGGGATTGCTGGAAATTCGTTTCAGTTTTTCAATATATATTATTTTTTCAAAATGTAGTATTTTTCAATATTACCAAACCGCTAAATACCCAAACTAGCCTCACAATGTCAAACAAAAATAATTGTTTTAAGTAGTTCAGTTAACCCGCCCATGCAATTCAAATGGGATTGCTGGAAATGCGTTTCAGTTTTTCAATATATATTATTTTTTCAAAATGTAGTATTTTTCAATATTACCAAACCGCTAAATACCCAAACTAGCCTCACAATGTCAAACAAAAATAATTGTTTTAAGTAGTTCAGTTAACCCGCCCATGCAATTCAAATGGGATTGCTGGAAATGCGTTTCAGTTTTTCAATATATATTATTTTTTCAAAATGTAGTATTTTTCAATATTACCAAACCGCTAAATACCCAAACTAGCCTCACAATGTCAAACAAAAATAATTGTTTTAAGTAGTTCAGTTAACCCGCCCATGCAATTCAAATGGGATTGCTGGAAATGCGTTTCAGTTTTTCAATATATATTATTTTTTCAAAATGTAGTATTTTTCAATATTACCAAACCGCTAAATACCCAAACTAGCCTCACAATGTCAAACAAAAATAATTGTTTTAAGTAGTTCAGTTAACCCGCCCATGCAATTCAAATGGGATTGATGGAAATGCGTTTCAGTTTTTCAATATATATTATTTTTTCAAAATGTAGTATTTTTCAATATTACCAAACCGCTAAATACACAAACTAGCCTCACAATGTAAAACAAAAATAATTGTTTTAAGTAGTTCAGTTAACCCGCCCATGCAATTCAAATGGGATTGCTGGAAATGCGTTTCAGTTTTTCAATATATATTATTTTTTCAAAATGTAGTATTTTTCAATATTACCAAACCGCTAAATACCCAAACTAGCCTCACAATGTCAAACAAAAATAATTGTTTTAAGTAGTTCAGTTAACCCGCCCATGCAATTCAAATGGGATTGATGGAAATGCGTTTCAGTTTTTCAATATATATTATTTTTTCAAAATGTAGTATTTTTCAATATTACCAAACCGCTAAATACCCAAACTAGCCTCACAATGTAAAACAAAAATAATTGTTTTAAGTAGTTAAGTTAACCCGCCCATGCAATTCAAATGGGATTGCTGGAAATGCGTTTCAGTTTTTCAATATATATTATTTTTTCAAAATGTAGTATTTTTCAATATTACCAAACCGCTAAATACCCAAACTAGCCTCACAATGTAAAACAAAAATAATTGTTTTAAGTAGTTCAGTTAACCCGCCCATGCAATTCAAATGGGATTGCTGGAAATGCGTTTCAGTTTTTCAATATATATTATTTTTTCAAAATGTAGTATTTTTCAATATTACCAAACCGCTAAATACCCAAACTAGCCTCACAATGTCAAACAAAAATAATTGTTTTAAGTAGTTCAGTTAACCCGCCCATGCAATTCAAATGGGATTGCTGGAAATGCGTTTCAGTTTTTCAATATATATTATTTTTTCAAAATGTAGTATTTTTCAATATTACCAAACCGCTAAATACCCAAACTAGCCTCACAATGTCAAACAAAAATAATTGTTTTAAGTAGTTCAGTTAACCCGCCCATGCAATTCAAATGGGATTGCTGGAAATGCGTTTCAGTTTTTCAATATATATTATTTTTTCAAAATGTAGTATTTTTCAATATTACCAAACCGCTAAATACCCAAACTAGCCTCACAATGTCAAACAAAAATAATTGTTTTAAGTAGTTCAGTTAACCCGCCCATGCAATTCAAATGGGATTGCTGGAAATGCGTTTCAGTTTTTCAATATATATTATTTTTTCAAAATGTAGTATTTTTCAATATTACCAAACCGCTAAATACCCAAACTAGCCTCACAATGTAAAACAAAAATAATTGTTTTAAGTAGTTAAGTTAACCCGCCCATGCAATTCAAATGGGATTGATGGAAATGCGTTTCAGTTTTTCAATATATATTATTTTTTCAAAATGTAGTATTTTTCAATATTACCAAACCGCTAAATACCCAAACTAGCCTCACAATGTAAAACAAAAATAATTGTTTTAAGTAGTTAAGTTAACCCGCCCATGCAATTCAAATGGGATTGCTGGAAATGCGTTTCAGTTTTTCAATATATATTATTTTTTCAAAATGTAGTATTTTTCAATATTACCAAACCGCTAAATACCCAAACTAGCCTCACAATGTCAAACAAAAATAATTGTTTTAAGTAGTTCAGTTAACCCGCCCATGCAATTCAAATGGGATTGCTGGAAATGCGTTTCAGTTTTTCAATATATATTATTTTTTCAAAATGTAGTATTTTTCAATATTACCAAACCGCTAAATACCCAAACTAGCCTCACAATGTCAAACAAAAATAATTGTTTTAAGTAGTTCAGTTAACCCGCCCATGCAATTCAAATGGGATTGCTGGAAATGCGTTTCAGTTTTTCAATATATATTATTTTTTCAAAATGTAGTATTTTTCAATATTACCAAACCGCTAAATACCCAAACTAGCCTCACAATGTAAAACAAAAATAATTGTTTTAAGTAGTTAAGTTAACCCGCCCATGCAATTCAAATGGGATTGCTGGAAATGCGTTTCAGTTTTTCAATATATATTATTTTTTCAAAATGTAGTATTTTTCAATATTACCAAACCGCTAAATACCCAAACTAGCCTCACAATGTCAAACAAAAATAATTGTTTTAAGTAGTTCAGTTAACCCGCCCATGCAATTCAAATGGGATTGCTGGAAATGCGTTTCAGTTTTTCAATATATATTATTTTTTCAAAATGTAGTATTTTTCAATATTACCAAACCGCTAAATACCCAAACTAGCCTCACAATGTCAAACAAAAATAATTGTTTTAAGTAGTTCAGTTAACCCGCCCATGCAATTCAAATGGGATTGCTGGAAATGCGTTTCAGTTTTTCAATATATATTATTTTTTCAAAATGTAGTATTTTTCAATATTACCAAACCGCTAAATACCCAAACTAGCCTCACAATGTCAAACAAAAATAATTGTTTTAAGTAGTTCAGTTAACCCGCCCATGCAATTCAAATGGGATTGCTGGAAATGCGTTTCAGTTTTTCAATATATATTATTTTTTCAAAATGTAGTATTTTTCAATATTACCAAACCGCTAAATACCCAAACTAGCCTCACAATGTAAAACAAAAATAATTGTTTTAAGTAGTTAAGTTAACCCGCCCATGCAATTCAAATGGGATTGCTGGAAATGCGTTTCAGTTTTTCAATATATATTATTTTTTCAAAATGTAGTATTTTTCAATATTACCAAACCGCTAAATACCCAAACTAGCCTCACAATGTCAAACAAAAATAATTGTTTTAAGTAGTTCAGTTAACCCGCCCATGCAATTCAAATGGGATTGCTGGAAATGCGTTTCAGTTTTTCAATATATATTATTTTTTCAAAATGTAGTATTTTTCAATATTACCAAACCGCTAAATACCCAAACTAGCCTCACAATGTAAAACAAAAATAATTGTTTTAAGTAGTTAAGTTAACCCGCCCATGCAATTCAAATGGGATTGATGGAAATGCGTTTCAGTTTTTCAATATATATTATTTTTTCAAAATGTAGTATTTTTCAATATTACCAAACCGCTAAATACCCAAACTAGCCTCACAATGTCAAACAAAAATAATTGTTTTAAGTAGTTCAGTTAACCCGCCCATGCAATTCAAATGGGATTGCTGGAAATGCGTTTCAGTTTTTCAATATATATTATTTTTTCAAAATGTAGTATTTTTCAATATTACCAAACCGCTAAATACCCAAACTAGCCTCACAATGTAAAACAAAAATAATTGTTTTAAGTAGTTAAGTTAACCCGCCCATGCAATTCAAATGGGATTGATGGAAATGCGTTTCAGTTTTTCAATACATATTATTTTTTCAAAATGTAGTATTTTTCAATATTACCAAACCGCTAAATACCCAAACTAGCCTCACAATGTAAAACAAAAATAATTGTTTTAAGTAGTTAAGTTAACCCGCCCATGCAATTCAAATGGGATTGCTGGAAATGCGTTTCAGTTTTTCAATATATATTATTTTTTCAAAATGTAGTATTTTTCAATATTACCAAACCGCTAAATACCCAAACTAGCCTCACAATGTCAAACAAAAATAATTGTTTTAAGTAGTTCAGTTAACCCGCCCATGCAATTCAAATGGGATTGCTGGAAATGCGTTTCAGTTTTTCAATATATATTATTTTTTCAAAATGTAGTATTTTTCAATATTACCAAACCGCTAAATACCCAAACTAGCCTCACAATGTCAAACAAAAATAATTGTTTTAAGTAGTTAAGTTAACCCGCCCATGCAATTCAAATGGGATTGCTGGAAATGCGTTTCAGTTTTTCAATATATATTATTTTTTCAAAATGTAGTATTTTTCAATATTACCAAACCGCTAAATACCCAAACTAGCCTCACAATGTCAAACAAAAATAATTGTTTTAAGTAGTTAAGTTAACCCGCCCATGCAATTCAAATGGGATTGCTGGAAATGCGTCTCAGTTTACTAATTTTGTGTTCCACTCATGTTTAAGGGGCATACCTGCTCGAAGGGCGACCCTTCCAATTCAATAATAACACGGGGGGTTCCCCCCTTCAGTATGCCCAATAGTTCAGACTACAACCCAACATATTTTTTTTTGCGTGTCGCGCCACAAGGGGGCAGCCCATCTAATTGCCCTGCTAAAATCTGTATGTGGTGCGCTCAAAGCAGGTTCACTTCAAAAATGGTCCCGAGGTATAATTATTATGAACCCACATGCTTAATTTTCATTAAAATCCACTGTGTAGTTTGCCCACAAATCGACGGACAGACAGATATTTCGTAAAAAAACACTTTTTTGTGTTCCAGGGACCTCAAAACATGTAAATCCGTTGAAATCTCAGAATCGAAAATTTTCACCATCACAAAGCTTTCCTTATACTACGTATAAATTGGAAAGCAATTATAACATACTGTACATACCGATAACGTACCAAACAGTACAAATTTCAAACACCAATACTGTTCGTACAGAGGAACATACGGATAATATCAGATAACACGAACGGTTGCTTAGTTCCACATCATGTCCCCCAGTAATAGAACAGGACGAAAAGTCATTATTTATGTATGTATAAATAATTGTTATCGGCACCTTTCCGCTCATGAGCAGAGCATGATTTTGCACCACCAAGTTTATTTTTTCAAAAGTCATCCAACACTAACAAATATCTCATTATTTTCCAGCCAGTCATTCTGAGGAATGTAGCCTAACCATGACCATCTGCTAGTCGCAGTTCTATGCCATTCCAGTATGATGTAGACGACACCGCAACAATTAGACTTATCATCAAAGTCATCATTATCCTGACCAAGTCCACTGAAGAAGCCTCGGATAGGCGTAGATCGTGGGTTCGAATCCCGTACCAACAAAAATAAAATAAAAAAGTTTACATAACATTGTGGGAGTGATTCCATAATCGTTTACTCTGGCCCATTGAAAATTAATCTGTTAGTAAGTGCCCAAATCTGATATTGAAAAATGAAATCACTGATTCTAAGTAAACATTTTCACGAGGGCATGTAATCGAAAACAATATTATCTCCTCAGAAGTCATTGATGCCAAATATTATCCAAAGTGCACAAGGTAACTGCAGATAACCTCTACTAATATATTCAAGGATAAAATGAGAGATAAAAACATCATTAACTTCCAATGTCATCCCATATTGGTGGATATCTGTAAAATTAAAATGGCTACCGATTCCGAGATTTCAACGGAATTACACGTGTTGAGGTACCAGGAACCCAAAAAAGTGGTTTTTACGAAATGTCTGTCTGTCTGTCGCTCTGTCTGTCTGTTCATCGATTTCCGGGCAAACTACTCGGCCGCCTTTGATGAAATTTTGCATGTAGGTTCACAAAAATCATACCTCGGGACCATTTATTTTATTTGGGGCTAACTCAATTTGAGGGGGGGTTTAATTCTCAAAAAACTCCAAAAAACGTTAAAAAAATTATTTCTAAAAAACGGCTCCAACGATTTCTTTTAAATTCACATATATTGTAGTCGTTATTAATATTGACAAAATGCGGGGGGGGGGGGGTCGCTTGCCCCTTGATAGTTTGCTTCTGGGGGTAAAAAATAAAAATAACTAAATTTTAATAAAAAATGACTAAAAAAATAATTTTTCTGCGAAACCTTTCTATCGATGATTTCTACCTTCTGGCATGTTTTAGGTGTTCAATTGAGTTAACGAAACCGGACAGGTTACTTTCCCAAAAAGCTATTTGGTTTTGTGAAAAAAAAATGTCTTTTTGAAAAAATTATAGAAAATTCACGCTCAAATGCATTGCGTGCCCTGCCGTTATTGCTGTGTAGTAATGTGTTGGTCAGACCTATCTAGAATTTACTTCAACTCCAGTGACGTTAGATGGACAACCCCCCCCCCCCCCCACTCCCCTCCCCGAGATATCGGAAATTTAACCATAGCAAAATTATTTTCCATGAAATTACTCATTTTCTCTATCTACTAATTTTGATAAATTGGAAAGCATGTTCGAGTAAACTCGGACCGGTTCTTTGTAACGTTTCCATAGGAATTTTTGGCCATTGGCAAACTGGTACATGTCCTCGACGTAAACCTACACCGGCTACAAGCGGTAATGGACAAGCTGAGACATGCTTACCATTGCCGCAATGCAACAGGAGAAAGCATGACTTCACCAAGTGCAGATACTAGTCATCATAGAACCGTAAATGAGGTGTAATTCTTATTCTTTAAATGCCTCTTCTATCGAAAATTGACGATCCTCATGGCAATTTGGATCTTGGAGACTGGGAGGAGGAAGGCACAACTGCCGCAGGTTTTCAACCTGGCTGTTCTTCTTCTGCCGGGAGCCCTCACTCCTTCCATCTTCCCTTGGATTATGGCATGCAGAAGGCGATATTTTTCATAACCCAGCACATGGCCGAAGTGTATGTTAGTTTCAGTTTCGCCAGCAGCAACTCGGCTTCTGTATACATTCGCCTCAGGACCTCAGCATTAGGGACACGATATTTCCAGGATAAGCGCAGTATACATCTATATGGGTCATTCTTTTTTTTATTGCCTAATGAAGTAAATTATTTTTAATTTTTTTAACTACATTTAAATAAATATTCGCACCTGGCATTAATTAGATATACCATCTTAGGTGTCTTTATCATACGTCACTCGTGTTCATTTTCAAGTTTAACATTGCTAGAAATATTTTTACTCCAAACGGCCCTCTGAAGCGTCACAAGTGTTACTGGACAATTATCGATTGGTCTGCTATTCGTAAAAATGTATATTAAATTTTCTTTCAGCCTGGCTTAAAATTTAGTGTGTCCTGAACGGTTATTAAATAACTTGCACACCTTCTTCATTATTTTGCTTAAGCCTACAGGGAAGTTAAGGTCACAAGTGTTACTTTGGGACTGGTCGAAAACATCAACATCAAGGAAAACAGATTTCTGGAGCCATCTCCCTACGCTATTTTCATTACATATTGCAGAAACAGTGAATAGGAAATCACTCAGCTCGATTTTTAGATTTAATGCGTCTTTCTTTTGAAATAGCTTACAATTTTTGCAGCAATAACACTTGTGACTATTTTATTGTCACTAGTGTTACCACAACTCAGATTCGAATAAAAAAAATTATCAGCTGGAAATAATAACTTTATTTTTCCTTTACATTAATTTCCTCATCAAACTCATAGAACATTCTTTTGCCCTTCATCTTCAGCTCCGGCGCTTTAAGAATTTGAATGATGTCATCGTATCTTACATACGCTATGTCCTTTTCATTAACTGTGAAGGTGGAACGGTTGTCGGTCATGGCAGACAAAAACATTACAAGGACTTCACCTTCTTCGTCATCAAACTCTTCCTGCACTACAGCCGCATATGTAAACTCTCGGCTTTTCCTTCCCTTGCCGCTCTTTACTTTGACAAGAAGAAAAGTTCCCACAGATATATTTTTTATGTGGACTTCATGGGGTTCGAGACACTTCAGGGAAGTACCCGCAACTGCTGCACACTCAGGCATTGTTAACTCCGGTTCAGAGAGCAAGTTGGCTACCTTCATGTCGACGCCGCTACTGCATTTGCAAAATTGTCCTTTCACCCACTTATTTTCTTTGCAAAAACAACCTACATCGCGGTACCAGATTTCGTTGGTACTTTTGTACACAATTTGATGCAGGTCCGCAGTTCCTTTAACGGGTGTCAAAGAAGGAATATTTTGCGGTGTAATATTTTCGACTAAAAAATATGTAATTCGCGACTCACATTCTTTCATAGCCTTGAAGAAATCTACTGCATTGTTTATATCGGCCCCATGGGCCACTATGGCGTCTGCTCGCCTTTTCACAGCACCCCCAATGCCATCTGCTTCCCCCTTCCCGTGGCCGCTTTCAAAGAACGTCCAAGTACATGTATGAAATTTGTATTTTTTTAAATTTGCGCACATTAAGTAGAAATTAATTTTTTGGCGATATTGGGAAAATGGACCGTCAGAAAAAAAGTGCATGACATGTATTTTCAACTCATCTCTTACGTAGCTCAAGATAGGATGTAAATGAGCCCAAATGGCATTAGGGGTGTGCTCAAGGTTCGCAGATATGGTACAAAATGATTTTTTCCCCGCTGAAGTGAAGAGGACAGAAGTATGTAACGCTACCTGCTCTCGGCAGCCCCCGAAGTGAAAGCTCTGAATCTCCACTGCCTTTTTGCAGTTGTAGTTCTCTGAGAAATCCATTAACAGAACAGCCTCATAGTCGTTGCTTTCTACGTTCTGAATACAATCCTCAAACGCACGTCGCTGTTGTTGCATGTTGAATGCATGCCTCTTGAATCGTGGGGTCATCTTATCCAATACCGCGATAAGTTCCATTAAAGACCCGTAGTGTTTAACGGTACCTACAATTTTTGATTTTTTGATTTCGGTTCCTTTTACATATTGCTTTTCGAGGTATTCCCACTGAAGCCACGAAACCGTATTACTTGAAGTTAGCACGTTCTGCAGACGAAATTTTTGGTCCTTGCAAATAATGCACTTAGAGTACATGCATTCCGCCGAGAGACTGTTGCACACGAGGGTTTCCAAATATTCTCTGGATGAGGAGCTCCCCAATGCACCAATTTGCTTGAGCTTTCGTAATATAAGGAAAATGTTTTCATGTAAGACACACCTGCATGTATCTCTTTTTCCGACTTTTGGCTCCATTACATAAAAAGGTCTGTATTTGGTGAACGTGGCATAAGACACAGCCTTATTCTCTAAGTTATATTTCAAATGCAGTTCTTTCATTGTCGCATTCATGATTCTTATCTGCTTTTTTATCTTTTTTCTAGTAATAGTCTCCTTTTTGCCTGCAGTGCAAAAACTTTCTTTTTCGTAAAAGTGGCGAATGCTCTCTTGGTGCTCGCGATTTTTTGTAAGTCCGGATTGAACAATTCTCTTCCTGTCCTGCAATCCGAGGGCCCTCCCCACAGCCCCTTTCATTTTATATTTTTTGACAATAGCATTTGTAGCTATTAACCCAATTATTTTTTTCTGTGCAGCAGGGGATGCCTCGTATGTGGTCGTCAGAGACTCCTTCAGTACATTAAACTCAAAAAGT
The DNA here is from genome assembly GCA_963971405.1 of Psococerastis gibbosa. Taxonomy (NCBI): domain Eukaryota; kingdom Metazoa; phylum Arthropoda; class Insecta; order Psocodea; family Psocidae; genus Psococerastis; species Psococerastis gibbosa. The sequence goes on along the minus strand of OZ020486.1, from coordinate 47,196,736 downwards.
TGTCTTTTTACACGAGGATTTGTTATTTTGGCTTCTTTAGCTAACTTATTGGTCTTCGACTGAGGGGTAAGATTGTGTTTCTTTTTCTTCAGCAGTCGCTCAGCGCGCTTCCTGTACATGTCCGAAGACCTGCTCATTATTGCCAGTTGACTCTTTAACACTTCTAATTCATTTTCAAGTCTCTTATTATCCCTGTATAATTTTGAGCGGTTCCGGAGAATCGTTTTCCGGCCTCTCGAAGATGACGGAGGAGTATCTAATTCAGAATCAGGTGGAGTGTTACCTAACACACCATTAGTTGCTTTTTGACGTCTTCTTGATTCTGCTTTCCGTTCCTTCCACGCTTTTCGTTGCATACATTTTTCTTTCGTGCTTAAGTCTTTTATCTTCTTTTGCTTAGCATTTCTCAACTTGTGTTTAGCCTTGTAAGCTTCATCTCGTGCAGGGTCGCTTTTACGCTTCTCACGGTACATCTTCTGCTTTTCTTTATTTGACAACGGTGGCATTCTAGAAAAATAATTCAAATATTAGTTATTGGAGCAGCAAGAAAGTCCTAAGTGTTACTATTTGTCACAAGTGTTACTAATTTTAAAGTAACACTTGTGACCAATAACACTTGTGACATATTATGTTCTAGCCATTCCCTCCAAACGAGATGCTAACGGTGACCATGTCAGGTTATGGTGATGCTAAGTAATCCTCTTTCCATAACTAATTAAATCGCTGCAACTGTCAAATTCTCTATAAAACTGTTCAAAAATACTGTAACACTTGTGACTTCAAATAAAAACACGCTGCAATTTCTACTACTTACCTTAAAATTTAAAAGAATAGTGTTTAAATACTCTCTTTATCACTGTTTTGGTAGTTTGCCGATCCAATATGGCTGCTCATTCTGCTGCCACTGCGCGTTTCCCGGCATTTTTCAAAAATTCTCAGACAGTAACACTTGGGACATAACACTTGTGACTGCAATAGCGGACATAGAGAAAAGGTCCACTGGAGTCCGGTCCGTTTTGAAAACGAAAACGAGTATGCTGTATATATACTAAATGTGTTCTATAAGTTGCATTATCAACGGAATCAGTTAAATAATTGTCACATTTTCTACAATTTTCCACATTTGAAGCTAGAAAATGTCCCCATGGACAGTTTCAGACAAGCCGTTTTGTTAGTTATAGACTAAAAAATTTGCCTATAGTACGGTCACCGAAACAGTTGCATACTGTCTAAATGTAGTTAAACTAGTATAGTTTTAAACTTTCACTTAAAATTTGAAAAAAAGACTGTCTTAGTTGGCTAAATGGGCGATTGTAAGCTTCGGACAAGGATCGGCAAGATTTTTTAGAATGACCCATATACCATATTTCAAAAGCACTGATTCTGTTCTCCATGGCCATAGCTTGTGTCAACGTCCACGCCTCCATACCATATAGAACGACTGGACCACATATCATTTCACATGTCAGGACATGTAGAATAGTGGTACATACTCCAACTTTCACCCGAAAGGTTGTTGGTTCGAGTCCCACACTTGCGACATTTTTGCTTTGGAGGGCATGTAAAGCAGGTGGTCACGGGCCTTCCTAGTTGAGTGTAAGAGAGGGCCCTAACTCCGCTAGGTTGGCTTAGTAATGGAACAAAAAGTCAATATTTATTTGACCATTCCCAATCGAAGGTCCAACCGCAGATTCCGACATCGAAGTATAATGCTTTCTGTACCGTACCACTACAAGTCCACACCTTTGCAGTTTTTTTTTCTTTTAAAATGGCGCGTGTGCGGCTCTGTCAGAGTGCCAACAAAGACTTAAAATTATTTATGCTTCTTGAAAGCACTGTTGATTAATTTTCAGTTGTTTCAGCCAACGCTCAAACACAAACGCCCTTTTGCCCCTACTTTTATAATGCAGCAAAGGTCAACATGTTCTAATAATTAATAGTTAGCTGCTTAGAGAATTTTGTCAACAAACTATTTCCCTAAACCTGTCCGTCTGCCCCAGCTGCTAGCGAAGCACTAAGTGAACTAACATAAAATGATAGTAATTTAAGAGTGTAAGAAATTGGCAGCCAGAAATTTAATACTTTTTATTTTTTATTCAATTAACTAAGCAAGTTATTAAAGATTTGGCGTATTTAAGTTGTAGAAGACTACCTCATGCATCATATAACAAGGTATTTTTAAGTTTCGAAATAGAATTTTTTTCATAGTATCTATTTTACGTGAAAAGTTATTGTTTATAAATTATTATCATGTTTCAGGAAAAACTACAATTTCGAAAATTAAAAATACCGTTTGGTATTAACTAAATCTGGGGGTTAAAATTAAAAAGAAGCGCTATAGTAGGTCCGCAGCTAAAGTAAAGTAAGCGATGAGATGGCGGGCGCCACCCCAAAGAATAAAACCATTTGCAACATGTTATCATTCGTTACTACGCAGTCAGTCAATCCAGTTCTGCAACTAGACCTGGAGCAAGTGACCTGTTCCCGGCATTCCAGGTACTAGAGTCATTCAAACCTAGCTTCACGTCACTCCTATGGAAAACCGAGAAAGTTCTTATAATGCAGCCGGTAGAGTACCTAGCTGCGAAACGGCCGGTCAAGGGTTCGAAACTAGCCACATGATTTTTCGAACAAGCCCTAGAGCATTACAGGAACCAGCCAGGGCCATTCTAACCAAGTTTCAGGTCTATCATACAATTCAGCCGGTAGAGTACCTAGCTGCGAAACGGCTGGTCAAGGGTTCGAAACTAGCCACACAATTTTTCGAACAAGCCCTAGAGCATTCCAGGAACCAGCCAGGGCCATTCTAACCAAGTTTCTTCTGCCTGTCTTTTCCTGCTGTAACCATATCATTGGTCATGGCTTCATGGACATGGCAAAATCAAACCACATGAGAATTTTTCTCTGAATAATCCAAATTATGGCTACATTCAGAAGCCCGTATTCTCTAACATGATGCTTTACAGGGGCTATGTAATCCTGTCCCACTGCAGCAATGGAGATAGTACTGGACTTCCCACCCCTCCATGTTGCAGTGGAAACTTCTGCAGAAATGGCATTACTAGGAGTGGAAGGGCAATTAAGAGAGACTCAGCCTCTCTGACTACGTCTGACCACTGCCTGGATATGCCAAGCGATAGAATCCATCCAAAATACTGTTTTAGGAGGGAATTCGAAACTATATTAGGGACAATGAAAGAATGCTGCGAATCAGCAGGAATTCTCAATAGTCACACAATCAAGTGGTATACTGATGGCTCTAGGCTAGGAAGTACCAAACCAAGAACAGGCCTTGGCGTCTTTGGCCCTGGGGTTAAATATCTGGAGTCTCTTAGGGAGACAACTATAGTCTTGCAGATTCTGCAATGAAGGTGCGGAGGACCTGCGATGCGATGCGATGCAATCGCACGAAGAAGAGCAGCATGCTCGGAAAGCTTGCAGTTACATGTAAAAGACCTACCACTTCTGAATCCCCTCAAGATCCTGGCTCTCGTGAGGGAGATAGGCCTCGAGAAAGTGATGTAGAAGTGATGTAGATACTTTGTTGTAGGGGGCACAATAGGCCAATAGGCTTAAGTGCACACAGGTAACACCTGTACCCCAACTTATATAAAAAAAAAACAAAAAAAAAAACAAGTTTCTGGTCTATCATACAATTCAGCCGGTAGAGTACTTAGCTGAACAACGGCAGGCGGAGGGTTCGAACTCGAACGGAATGATTTTGACGCCCCCTTAACTCGGCGCCCGTGGCAAATACACCCACATGCCCCCCATAGATCCGCCTGTATATGTCTGTATAGCACCGCTCAATGCTCCTCTTATGTAAGTTCTTAAGTCACACTGCAAGATCTGGGGTACGTGATATCACATACGAAGTACATACTCAAGTATTTATTCAATGGTAGGCCCAAGTCCGTACAAACAATGCAACACAGAAATAGGCGTTGAACCACCTTATGGACTTTACTATCCAATTTTAAGGGTACTGATGATATATGAAAAACGTGGAAACATGTTATTTCGAAATTAATTCGGAGCATTTTGAGTCTTTACAAGCATTTCAAGATAATACAGAGATTTCTAAATATTTTGTAAACAGATGAGACTTCATTAACTAATTCCTCGTTCTACAGCCTCAAAGTTATTCAATTCAGGGGCGTAAAGTTGGGGGGCACTGTCCAATTTGCCCCCAGCTCCTTTTTTGCCCCCCCCCCCCTCAAGCCTCGAGCATTGTAAGACGTGGTTCATACTTCATGGTCCCCTTTGCAGCAATATGAATATAAGCATTCCTTTTTTTGCTTTGAAAAAAATCTACAGCTATACTTTACAACTATTAAAATGCGTAAAATCCTACTGTTTTGCTCTAATATTTTCAATGTTTCCTTATCCTGCCTGATGACGTCATAAGGTCTACTTAGTTTCGCCCCCGCCATCATTCTAAAACTTTACGCCTCTGGTTATCATAGTACATTCTTATCTTCCACTGAGATCCTGAGATATAATTTTTGTGAACCTACAAGCCGAATTTAATCGAAAACCCACAAATCCGACAGACAGACATTTCGTGAAAACCTTTTTGAGTTTTTAATCTCCTGAAATTTTTGACAAGTTCTAACACGCTCAGCGACCTAATCATCTCATTCTCTGTAATGGATGACGGCCAAATTGCTAAATCTGTTCTGAATGGTGGTACCAGGCGCAGAGGAAGGTCGGCCCGGAGATTTCCCCTGGAGAAAAAAAAAATGATAAATGGGCCCAAATTAGTGAGAGTTTGCGCATGTTATATCCTACAGAGATTGGAGAATGGGGGGGGGGGGGGGCTCGGGGGTCTCCCCCGGAGAAAAAAAACTTATAAATAGACCCAAATTATATAAAATAGGGTTTCACGCATATTATACTCTGGAGAATGGCGGGCTCGGGGGTTTTCCCCCGGAGAAAAAAAACTGATAAATATGGGGCCACATTAGTGTGGTTTTGCGCATATTATTCTTTGGGAAACGGGGGGCCCCGGAGAAAAAATTGAGAAATAGGCCTAAATTAGTGAGGTTTTAAATAAATAAATATTGAATTTTTGTTCCATTACTAAGCCAACCTAGCGGAGTTAGGGCTATAAAGCACTCTCTTACACTCATGCCTCAACTAGGAAGGCCCGGGGCCGCCTGCTTTTCATGCTCTCCGAAGCATGGCCAGAAAATGAAGCAAGTGTGAGACTCGAACCAACAACCTATTGGGCGAAAGTTACCACTACTCTACATATCCTGACAATACGGATTTAGCAAGCTGTACAGTTGAGATTTTACCGACGAATAAACCTGCCATTCAGGGGAGCCCGAGGGTCCCCCCCTCCCCCCCGGAGAAAACGTTAGAAGAAATAGGTCTGAAGTATTGGGGTTTTAAGCATTTTGAGTAATTAATTTTTGTCAAAGTAATTAGGCAATATGTTTTTGTTTGTTTCATGGTGTCTTTCATGTGAAATAAGCATACCAAGAATTAATTTCCCTTTCGTTATTGTGGATACTATGCCTTTCGCCTCCATAACGTCTTTGTCGCCAGAAATCCTGGGGGGGGGCTTATTTACGCAAACGGGGAGTAGGCATACTGTAATGGAAGTAAGTAACTTGTTTCCAGTTGTGTCGGACGTTTTTGAATTATTGCACAATAATAAAAAATTTCAATTTAACAAAATGTCAAACATCTCAAAATTGGGGGGGGGGGGGCCGGGGGGCCGGAGAAACTGCTGGGGGGCCAGGCCCCCCGGGCACCCCCGTAGCGCCGCCACTGGGAGTGACGTACTACATAGAGACGAAAACCACCTAGTCAAGAGAGTGGTGAACAGGGAGATACAAGGAAGAAGACCACCAGGGAGGCCGAAAGTAACACTAAGAAGATCACCGGAGATATGAGATGATTGGGGCTCTCAACCGAGGACGCACACAACAGAACTGTGTGCAACGCTGCTGTCGTGCCGCCGACCCTCTAAGAGGATAAGGCGCGGTAAAAGTAAGTAACCATCACAGTGCTTTCCTTATACTAACGTATAAAGAAGAAAGCAACAAACGCTCAACATCTGCTAGTATCAGGGCATGGCCCACCAATCTTGACAACATTGAATCAAACAGAATGATTAATGGCAATTGAGATGGGAAACAAAGTAATAACCAATTAAAGATAGTTAACGGATTGGTTTCCAGAGAACTTAGCTCAGGAATCCAGCACTCCATTTTTGACGGGGTGACCCCATGATGTAGCCACCCCCCTCCCCCTATGTGTACTTCCTGAACTATGTCCTCCATAGCTATTTATCCAGAAAGTTACTACCCGACCATGTTACGAAGACTTTTCGTAAGTCTAATTTCTTTAATTATCTTACTTCACTTTAATTTGGTGCAGTCAGCCCAGTGGGACTTTTAGCCGCTCAAGCAATAGTCCTCCATCTTCCGCAGTCCTCAGCCACTGGTCGCTAGGCTGCAGTGTCGAGGCAGACATGGAAGAGGTCCTCCAGAAACTGGTCTGCCCATTTACGCCTTGATCTTCCTCTTGGTCTTCTTTCAAGTGGGGCGGTTCCCCAACCTGCTTCCTTCGGTCTGCTGTCGGACATACGATGTACATGCTGGCCGATCCACTGAAGTCTTTTGGCTGAGTGCGTTGTAAAGGAGATGAATTCTCTCCCACATTAAAAGTTTTCGTTTTCGCCTTTCGTCTCTATACGTAGTACGTGTCCCTAGCTGTTCGGCCGCCTCTTTTCTCTTAGTTTCTCCTTTTCGTCACGGGTTCTTGATCGAATTGATGAGAAAAATTAAGTCCATGTGCACTCGGCAGGCTGTGAACGCCACAAGAGATGTTGTTGGAGACCAGGATTCTCTTAGACTTCTTCAGGCTTTCCTGAAGCTCCAGCAATGTATAATGCACTAATGCAGTGGTACTGTACTGCACAGTGCACACTTGTAAGTTGTATAGGTTCCAATAATAATTATAATAAGTGATGTATTGATGTATTTAATAAGAGGCTACGCTACAGAGTACAGACTAAACCTTACTAATATTCAATACCAGGATTATCTTATTGCTAAGCTAAACATAATTTAATATTTGGGCCGGGCACAGTGCCCATTGGTCCCATGTTTTCAGACCAAATCGCCATGAGATTTGGCAGTTACAAATAGCACTCATAGGAGGTACCAGGAATTATCGAAAAAAAACCTTTTCTTTGTTATAATACACCAATTATAGGTGACGTCAGAAGGACATTGGTCACATTTTATACGCATTAAAAGGGGGCTTTTTTCCTTACCCCCGCTTTGTCACTACAGAGCAAAAACGTCTAGAATTTTGGAAACTGTCCCCCGACGGTCCATACAAAGTATTTAAGGAAAACACTCTTCATTGGAGGTCCTTGTAAAGCGTAGCAAATTAGTAAATTACCTAGTGGAGCCATGCAGGTCGGAGGTTCACACAGGCACAGAGTCTATAGATGTTTCAACTTTCAAACTAGTCTGGGCCCTTGCGAACGTTCGCAGTGTCAGTTTTTGTTTTGAATTTTATAAATTAGTTAATCAATTATATATGAAGCATTTAAATAATTTAAAGTAGGTACGTTTGGCGGATTTCTGGAGTTCAAGGAAATTGTAGATGCCCCCATATGTGTAGTTCGGTGTACAAAACCGCCCAGCCGCCTTTATTAGCGGAATAATCAAGGAGAGATATTAATAATATTAAGTGTAGAGTTGCGGCGCAAGCGTTAGTAAGAGATTGACAAATAAAAGGAAATAGAGATTAACAATTAAAATGGCTATGCGCCAAGCAAAAGGACTACACTAAAATATATATCATATTACCATTTATCATAACACTTCAGGACATACACTTCAGACATACTCAGCACTTGAGCGTAAAACAAACGGCGCCAAAGTCAATAACCAGTAATTGGATTTGGGCAGGTCGTGACACTTTATACCGCCCCCAATCACCCCTCTGCTTCATGGCTGCGAAACAAATTGAACCCCGTCATATTGTTTTTCACCAATGCAGCTAAATACCAGGCTACAGTTCTATATAGGAGAGATGGAGTATTGGCTTCACGCCAAAAAAAATACTTTTCAATTTCTGGGGCCACCCGCCTGAGTCGCCACGTCTCCTACGAGTCTACGACTGGCCAGTGGCCATTGAAATATTTGAAAACTGGAGCAGGTGAGACCCCACAATTTTTAGCATAGATCGTTAGAATGCGTTTAACATCCGGGATGGTGTTGAACGGTCTTCTTCTGAAGTTGCAATCTATGTATTGGGTTGCAGCGAATGTTGTTGTTTTCTTCCCTACTCTTATCTGTCTGTCTGTTGAACGGTCTTCTTCTGAAGTTGCAATCTATGTATTGGGTTGCAGCGAATGTTGTTGTTTTCTTCCCTACTCTTATCTGTCTGTCTGTTGAACGGTCTTCTTCTGAAGTTGCAATCTATGTATTGGGTTGCAGCGAATGTTGTTGTTTTCTTCCCTACTCTTATCTGTCTGTCTGTTGAACGGTCTTCTTCTGAAGTTGCAATCTATGTATTGGGTTGCAGCGAATGTTGTTGTTTTCTTCCCTACTCTTATCTGTCTGTCTGTTGAACGGTCTTCTTCTGAAGTTGCAATCTATGTATTGGGTTGCAGCGAATGTTGTTGTTTTCTTCCTTACTCTTATCTGTCTGTCTGTTGAACGGTCTTCTTCTGAAGTTGCAATCTATGTATTGGGTTGCAGCGAATGTTGTTGTTTTCTTCCCTACTCTTATCTGTCTGTCTGTTGAACGGTCTTCTTCTGAAGTTGCAATCTATGTATTGGGTTGCAGCGAATGTTGTTGTTTTCTTCCCTACTCTTATCTGTCTGTCTGTTGAACGGTCTTCTTCTGAAGTTGCAATCTATGTATTGGGTTGCAACGAATGTTGTTGTTTTCTTCCCTACTCTTATCTGTCTGTCTGTTGAACGGTTCCACTAATTTGTTCAATTTGATCGATTTCGTCCGGCTCAGGTGCCGCATATAACGGAATTTCTATTTAAGTATTTATTGTACTACGTTGGTATAAGGAACGCTTTGTGATAGTCAAAATTTTCGATTCCGAGATTTACATGTATTAAGGTGCCAGCAGACTGATCGAGGCGATTATAATACCGGTATTTATTTAATCCCCTGGTAGTAAAAATGTAAACAAGATAATTTTGTAATGGAAAGTGCTATTCAAAATTTGTTTGTTTACAGTTATAATCCTAGGGTATTTATTTAACCCCGGTATTATAATCGCCTCGATCAGGCTGCAGGAAGCCAAATAAAGCGGTTTTTTTCTAAATTTCTGTCTGTCGGTGCATTGATTTGTGGACAAACTACTTGATGGATTTTGTTGAGATTCGGGGTGGACCAGGGGTGGCCAATTTCAACAGTAAGCTTCCTCTTAATACATTGTCCTTTTTGTACTTTTTATGGTCCTAGGCCTACTTATAGTGGCCCATAGGACCCTAGATTTTTAATGCATAGTCACAATGTCATTGGATTTTTAAACTTGTATACCGACATTCAGGAAGTATTGGCCGCTAGTGTATTGATTTACAATTTGGCAGAAGTGTGTGTTATTTTTGCCCACGTTCAAGACAGCATGTCAATACATCTATGCCAAGATAAATGGGTGCGAATTTAATTTAGCCTTGCTATTTTTATTTTTATTTTTAACGTGGGGGATCCTTGCGGACATTTTCGGGGGGGGGGGGGGTATGAATGATAGGTGGTAGTGGTATTGGACTTGCGCCCTTGTTTCTGAAACAACGGCGGTTACTCGGTTAGATAGATGGGGCTTTCTGCAGCACATCAGTCAAACTTTTATATTTATGGACTATTCGCAGTCAATATATTCAAAACAGTCATATATTCAAAACGACTGATATTACTGTACCTACACCTACCAAAATAACAATATTTCGAAGATATTTGGAAAATTCAATAGCCCGGTGTAGTCGTGTTGTTAGAGATCTGCAGTCTGGACTATTAAGAGGATATGCTACGTAGAAAAATAGCACCACAAAATTTGTTGTTTTTATTGACATTTTATTTTTTATTCAATTAACAAAGCATGTCATTAAAAATTTGGCTCATGGAAGTTGTAGAAGACTGCTTCATGCATCATGTAATAGGAAATATTAAATTTTTGGTACCTTAGTTCTTTCATAAATACCAGAACGGACTAAAATTATGCGTATTCTGGGATTTTTGGAAGAACTACAAAACCAAAGAGTAAAAATACCCGATTATATGATGCACGAAGTAGTCTTCTACAACTTCCATGAGCCAAATCTTTAATGACTTGCTTTGTTAATTAAATAAAAAATAAAAATTCCACAAAAACAACAAATTTTGGGGTGCTCATTTTCTACGTAGCATGTCCTCTTAACGGAAAGGGACAATATAGAAAAAGAAAAACTTTCTGCCGGGGCTAGGACCATATGGGAATCTTACATTTACTGGTGGCGAAAAAGCACTACATTGCAGTATTATATGGTATATTTAACGCTGACATTAAATTAACTTTGGGTGAAGAGGTAACCTCCACGCTATAACCGAAATTAGAGGAAATGAAAAAAACTGGTCCAGCAATACGAATGATGTCAATTAGAGCATAAGTAGAGGATTTAGAGATTGCTGAACTTGTCGGGGCTTATGGTCCAGCGTTTAAGACAACGCCCCGGTCAGGTGTAGATCGTGGGTTCGAATCCCGCCAAGTCCAGTTTTTTTCCATATCCTCCATAATTTCGGCGACAAAGCACGGCTGTCCCCACAACACCTCTAAATAGAACCGTGATCAATGAAAATAATCTTCTGACAGTCCTCAGGTCTGATTCCTCCGTGGGTTGACATGGTGAGGTGTTATGCTATTTCAGTGCATTGATGAATGAATGAGCTGACTTTGGAACGATTTTAATTACAAATTAATTGTCAAGTGCACTAGGCATACTTGACTTGAAGCCAAAAAATGCCGTCGCGACAGCGAGTACGGAGGACTCCTTTCTAAAGTGACTATCAAAAGACGGATGTCCTGGTCAGCAACATGCCGCGTTTCCTCTAACAGTAAGAAGAGACAAAGAGGAGAAATAACGGTTAGGTTTTTTCTTAATTCGAAACTGTCGGCCATGTTAGCCATTAGTTTATAGCAGCCCGGTTCGCCTCCTTTTAGTAACCTGCTGAGGGTTCACATTGTGTCCCTCTAGTTACACCTTTCCTCAGCCTTTCCAGGTAATTCCAGCTATATAACGCGTTTTGTTTCAGTCGGGGGCCGACCAAAACATTAAGGACATCATATCTCAGTTAATATTGGCCGCAAATAAATGGTACAAGCTTGAATTTTTATCTACGATAAAGGGAATCCATACTTTTTACGAAAAATGAATCATTTCAAGATGGCAGGCAAAGTAAAAATAATTTTATACTTGCACAAAAGTTAAGTCGTCTACATAGCGTTTTAAATGCGGGAAAGCGGGGTCGGCGCTTATACGAAATATATGTTCTAATGCACTTTAATATAGCAATATAATATCATTAATATCAACTATAACGGAAGGAGAAACTGCCGCACCATGAAGCGGACTCGCTGCATTTGTGAACTCTCCCTACACCTAACACCTGAGCGGTCAGAGCCGAAAGGGATTTTTTCTAACGGAGCAGATAAGATACCCGCTAGGTTTGAATGGAGCCAAGTCGAAAATTTTCATATTTCTCTAGCAACTGCACCACACCGGAAAAATCTGGATATGATCAAGTGAAACAGGATGTAAGCTGCTGCCATAATATTCTTCAAGTATAGCGTGATCAGTGCAAAGTGTAAAATTTAATATCACAAACTGCGATTAAAAATGAAGTAATACTTTCAAGTGTTGTAATACCTATGCACAATCACAGACACGCGCATAAAAAGTCTTATCAAAAAATAATACGTCAGTTCGAGAGGGTACTTATCATGTGGCAACAAAATGCTTCAAGTTTAAGCTTTGATATGCAACTTTGAACGCTCCCGATTTCCGCTATGCCTCATGATTACAATGACTGGATTCATGTCAGAAAGTGACCTGCCCAGGGCTGTCACCAATTTTTTTTTCGGGGGGCGGGGGTTCTATCAGACGTCACCGGATGGGAGGTAACCTCAATATATTTAAAACTCCATGCTATCTAGTGTACGCTACAAATATTGTGGTGGTACGGTTTTGTAACTGCCACTTGCCAGAGAGCAAACACTTGCGGGCCTGATGGGATTTGGCAATTGTGGGAGGCGGCTCGCTATGGTAAGACATACCCGGTTGGGCTTTAGTTCAGATGAAGATGAGACTGTTTCTTTTGCGAAGGCTGAAACACTTTGTATCTGAGCCATATTTAAAAATAGCGTATCACTCGCTTTTCCATAGCCAGATATGCTATGGTCAAATTATATGGGGCCACTCTGCTGGTGTGGCAAACATTTTGCCGCTGCAGAAAAAGGCAGTTAGGATTGTGGCGTCTGTTGGTTGGGGGGACCACTGTTTATCAAAATAGGGATCCTGACGGTATACAGCCAGTACATTCGGTCCTGCCTGTTAAAAGCTCTTATACATTAAAGCGAACAATGGGTTTTTCCAAAGGAGAAATGTTGTGCACTCCCGTGAAACAAGGAACGCTGACCGTCCGGATCTGCCAGTATGCAGACTGAGCAAATCACGAGACTCCTTCCCAAACACAGCCATCAGATATTACAATGCACTGCCTAGGGGTCTTGTGACAATGCCGATCACTCGTGTTGCATGCACTGAGTGGCCCCATACCGAGAGAGTATACTCCATATGGCTATGAAAGCATGCAAAATAGTATAAACGTACAACGTTGACCGAGACACTGGACGACAGGCTACGTAGTAAGAAAGACAGGGAACTTCAATGTATAGGTAGTACTATAGTTGTACTTTTTATTGAACGCCGTCTATCCCACCTCGGTGGGTCACAGATGTAAGAAATAAACTAAACTAAACTAAACTAAACTGAGCTGAGAAAAGAGTAACCTGGAATGGGTCGAATTCCCGTATGATAATTTCAATAGCCCTTCATTATTGGAAAAAAGAGTAATAAGCGGTTTCCATTATATTTTCCGCATTCACTTCGTAATACTTCGTCAAAGTAAATAAAATAAAATAGCTATGTCAAGTTTTTACATGTCAATTTACGTAGGCCTGTGTCGTACATTTGTAGCCTGACGATGGCCTAGTGCCGAAACTGGTCGCTTTTAATATATTTTAGAAATACTTAAAAAGGTTATTTTATTTTATGTACTGGAATAAGCAGTGGAAATACCCAGCAGGGAATACAATAAGACTTAAGTAAATACCGTACGCAAAAACTTGCCACAAAACAGGAAAACATCTTAGGACAATCAGTGAGGGCCACACTATTGTTGTTGTTGTATTTATAAGTAGCACTATGTCCTAATAAATCAACTGAGTTCACTTGATACTATTCAGTTCATCAATATTATTCAATGTTCAATTACACTAATACCATCATCTTGAATTTCTCAACGCAGTCTTGATTTTTAATTTGCCTACATACAACTATAAATCAAAATGTAAGGAAGCATTTCTTCAAGACCGTCTTGCGTTGAATAGTATCCATGTCAAGGACAAGCGTTGGCTAAAGTGCCGTATGTAAATAAGTAAGGCTTCAAAGGGGTAGCTTCGGACACGACTGACCCTTGTCTCGGTGACAATCAGCCGGTTAAAATAAGTCAACAAAAGCGTAATGTCTCAAAAACTACAGGCCCAAAAACTGTAAAACACCGAACTTACCTTTCTCTAAACGGTGTCGAAAACACATTGGATGATGCCAATTTCGAGATCTTAGCTAAAAGATCCGTGTCTTTTAAAGTTCCTGTGCCCTCGGTTTCTTCAAGGGTTTTCTCCTCACTCGGAGGCCCACTAGTCCGGTCCACATCTACATTTTCTTTGACACTTTCGTGGGGCACTAACACTGCATTTTGCAAACCCGTTCGGTTAAATAAGTACAATTTTGTATCACGGTGAGTCCCGTCAAGGGAAATATTTGATAAAAACGTCACTGCGGCTAGACGCCGGCGCGAACTGCTTTTTCTCACTGTTGTAGCCATCTCACTGCTTTCGCTTACAATTTTAAAGTTTATTTTTCATTTTCGCCATCTTAACCTTGTTCTTGACAAGATTAGGTTATCTGTCCTATTTAAAAAACATAAACAACACTTCTTCAATGATGTTCAGCCCTAATAATTGCAGAAAATTGGTGAAAATTGAATACAACAGATGACGGCAGAAAAATAGCAAAAGTACCCATTGCCACATATTTTCATTTCGGAGCACTGACTAATTACATCATGAAATGTTATTTAGCGTTGATTACTCACAAATTAAAGCTTTTTTAATAACTTATTCACACTACAGATCGATTGATATCACTATAAACGCAGCTTCAAAAGATCAAAACAGGGGGCTGTCAACGCTGTATAAAATGGAATTTTGCCCTTCTTCCACTAAGAACCGTCTTCTGCTAAGTGGACGGAGATTATTTTTTCCGCACCGCGGCGCTTGCAGCGTTCCCGCTTAAATTCAAATTTTGGTCTGTAACATTTTAGTTGCCATATTCCAATTCTTCCAATTTTTTTTATATTCCATTATAATGACAGTTGACTGTATTTCAACGCTTATATTATGTAATGTGCCATTGGCAGTGTAAAGTCTAATAAGCTTACGTATGATAAGTATCGGTAATACAGTAGGCAGCGTTAGTCAATTGCAGTTCAAACGTTAAATTTCCACATTTCAATTTTATTCATATACTTTTATACTGTACTGAACATTCCCATTAATACGGTAGTTTATTTTTACTCTTTGGCGCTACAGTCTAGAGCCCGTAATGTCCTAAAAAAACTTTTTCATAGCCCGTACGTAGCACATTGTTTATTACTCTAGATTATTATTAGTAGGTAACTCATTCGTCCTATGTCGAATGCCTCATACCAACGACCAAAATTGATTTTTTTTCCATTAGCAATCCGTTAAACGTCTTCGATGTCAACTTATGCTATCTACTATACGAGGGATAATGGACACGATGAGAGAATGAGCCATGCTCAACATGGACAAAATGTACATAGTCGTATGAATGACTTTACCAAGTCAAAACTGAAACCCATGAACGACCTTGGTCTACTAGGCAAGCCACAGCTACCCCGAATGACCCTAACCCCGATGCCTTGTAGCCATTGCATCCGTGGTCGTCCCACTACTACCTATTCCTTCTCCCTAGGATTTATCACCCTTTTGACTGGCATATTAATTGAATTGAAACAGCCCACAACCGAGCAATATCGGACTCTTCTTTTGCTAGCTTTCGGCATTTTTCTACTAAAACTCAAATCTAAAATATAATAGTGCCCAGTTGAAAATGTAAACAAAACAATGTCAGTAATGGCTGGTAGGCTGGGGGCTGGATGGAGTGCGTCCTTCAGTCCTTGATTTTGGACTATCTTTTTGAAAATATGTTTCAAATTGAGATTTTAGTGATAGTTTCAGAATTTGTAAAAAAATCATTACAATTTTTAAAATACATTTTATTCCCATTAATATTTAATTTGACATTTAAATATTTACAAAAGAATTTAACTTGAGCTTTGTTGTTCAAGGAAAGTGGACGGAGAAAAAATTTCCGCTGCGCGGCGTGGCGCTGCTATCGCGAACTGAATCCCTATCCCGGTGACGAGTCTAGTTATCTGTTGTCTATGGATCAAAATGAACTGTTTTGTTTTTATCAACAAAAATCGCTGCAGAAGACAATTGACCGATTTAGTTCAGAAAGCTGCCGCAGAGCAACGCGCATAGGACTACCTAGTCTACGTAAGATGCCGCAGCCTTGTATAATAACATTTTCTGTGGATATTTTCCACCGCCTTGTATAAAGAGCAGCAAATTTAAAATTTGGCCTTATTAGGCCTTATAAATAATGACCATAATTTTCATCCTGCACACATCACAATTCTCCTTATCTTTAAACTGTATTTTCTAAAACTTAGTTTTTATAGTGGTAGGGTTATGTTGTAGTGTAATTAATAAAAGACTATGTTCTAAATTGGTGTGCTTTCTTCAAAACATGGTGCTGAGTGTGAAAGAACAGTAAAAGGGAATACTTATAATCGTAGAATGGATGAAAATGAGGTGAAAACAGGAGTGAGTGGACAAGCCGGCTGTCCCTCATCAAACTCCGGGTCACAGTCCAACGTAAGTAATGCAGCAATTAGACCACTAGATATGAAAGCATCTAACCTAGCGGAAGCCTGGACACATTGGAAATTGCGTTTTACAATTTATTTAAACGCAACGGCATTGAATAAGGCAGATGACATGCGAAAAGTCAGCCTATTACTGCTCATGATGGGTGAGGGCTCAACCGACATTTTCATGTCATTCAATAAGACAATGGAAAAAACCCCATATGCAGATATTGTGCAGCTATTCGACGATTACTTTTTACCGCAGAAAAACGTGACCCTGGAACGTCATATCTTGTTTACTAGGAAACAGAAAGAAGAGGAGACTATCAATGAATATGTCACGGTATTGAAAACGTTAGCATCATCGTGTGAATTGGACAAGCTGAAAGATTCGATTATCAGGGATGTTTTAATTTGTGGCATAATTGACAATAATTTGAGGGAGCGACTTCTGAGTGAATCCATGCTAACATTAGACAAGGCTGTTGAAATAGCCAACACGTACGTGATGACCCGTAAACAAGCTGAAATGGTGAACCAATCAGAGAACTATGTAGGCCGAGCTACAGCAAAGCAAACCCAATTTTATAGTCGGAGTGATTCAAAACAGCAGTCCAGGTTTGGAAAAAACGAAAACTATCGAAATCCGGAATGTTCGCGATGCGGGTTGCAACACGGAAGAGGGCAGCAGTGCCCAGCTTGGGGATCTGAATGCCGTCGATGTGGGGGAAAGAACCACTGGCAAGTCAAATGCAGGACTACGGACGTCAGAAAGGTAGTTCACACGATTTCACAAAACTGTGACCATCCAAATGAAGACTACTTCATAGGCATGGTATCAGGTGGGACGAACACCAAATGGATGATCAAAATCGAAATTAATGGTCAGACAATTAACGCACAGGTAGACACGGGTGCTCAAGTCAATGTACTCTCAATCAATACCTTGCGAAAAATAGGAGTACCACATCGTTTGTTGGATCCTCCTCAACGAACCATCCGTGCTCTGGGTGGAGCGAAAGTTAAAGTGGTGGGAGAAATTCAACTGGAGTGCCGTTACAAAGGAAGAAGTTTAAGCATTCAATATGCTGTCGTGGAGACCCCGTGTGACACCATCCTAGGGCTTCAGACCACCCAGGATCTGAACCTAGTTACCGTCAAGACGGTGAACTGCCAAGAAACTACTACAAAGTGGGTGAGTACGTTAATGGAGCAATATGATGATGTATTTACAGGTCTAGGCAAATTGCCGGGGACGGTGGCACTTACAATTGATAATACGGTTCAACCGCAAATATGTGGACAGAGAAAGATTCCCTTACGTTTGTTGGGCAAAGTCAAGGTTGAAATACAAAGAATGTTAAAAGATGGTGTTATTATTCCCCAGGACCAACCTACGGATTGGGTTAGTCCAATGAGTATTGTAGAAAAGGCCAATGGTACCCTAAGAATTTGCTTAGACCCAGGGCCATTAAATAAAGCCATATTAAGGCCACATTGCCTATACCCTGATTGGGAAAGTATCAAAGCCCAACTCAATGGATCGACAATGTTTTCGGTGTTGGATGCAAGATCAGGGTTTTGGCAGCTAGAATTAGATGCAGCAAGTCAAAGGCTGTGCACATTTCATACCCCATGGGGTCGATACAGTTTCACGCGTTTACCGTTTGGCATCAGGAGTGCCCCAGAAATATTCATGCAAGTCATGCATAAATATTTCAGTAATATACCGAATATAGTGTATTATATGGATGATTTTCTTGTGTATGGATCGGAGAAAACACACAAGGAGACACTCGAAAAAGTTTTAGAAAACGCACGAGTAATTAATTTAAAATTTTCAAAAGATAAATCTCGCATAGGTCTCAGTGAAGTTAAATACCTGGGCCATACATTTTCAAAACAGGGGACCGCTAATGACCCGAGCAAAATAGAAGCTATTGAAGGGTTAGAAATCCCAACCAATGTGCAAGAACTGCAACGTGTCATAGGGCTATTCAATTATCTGAGAGAATTCATACCTAATTTTTCAGCGCTAACGGCTAATATGAGACAACTGCTCAAGCAAGGGGTTCCATGGAATTTTTCAGAAACAATGAAAAAGGATTTTAATGAACTTAAGAGTCGGGTGACCAAGGCACCCGTGTTGGCCTTCTTTGACCCCAAGAAAAATGTGACACTGTCAGTCGATAGCAGTTCGTTCGCATTGGGTTGTTGCGTTTTGCAAGACAGAAGACCTGTAGCTTATGCTTCAGCAGCCCTGTCTCCGGCGCAAACGCGATACTCGCAAATAGAAAAAGAGATGCTAGCCATCGTATTTGGGTGTATCAAATTCCATACGTTCATTTATGGACAAGTTGTAGACGTACAGACAGACCATAAGCCACTAGAGGCAATTTTTAAAAAACCTTTGGCGAAGGCGCCACCACGGCTCCAGAGGATGTTGCTCCGTTTACAGGGCTATGACCTGAAAGTTAGATTTGCACCTGGCCGAGAATTGTACATCGCTGACATGTTGTCAAGGTCAAATGCAAAGCCCGAACCTTTACTGGAACAGGTTGAGGCAGACATACAGGTCCATGTAAATCTCTTGACCAATAATTTAGCTGTTAGTCCGGAGCGCTTAGAAGAAATTAAAAAGGCAACGACTAACGATAAAACCCTACAACTTCTGGTAAAGTATTGTAATAATGGTTGGCCAAAATCCAAAGATAAAGTAATAACTCAAGCAAAAAATTATTACAATGTTCAGGAAGAAATATCTACTACGCCAGAAGGGTTAGTCTTAAAAGGATCGGCCCTGATTATTCCGGAAGAATTACGCCAACTGATCTTAAGGAAAATGCATGCTAGCCATCTAGGCTACGCACGAACTATAAAATTGGCTAGAGAGTTGGTATTTTGGCCAAATATGACTGTTCAAATAAAAAATCTAATTGATAATTGTAAACAATGTCAGACCCACCATGCGAGCCAGTGCAAAGAACCACTTAACCCACACTCAGTGGGTAGTTTCCCGTTTGAAAAAGTTGGAGTTGATTTTTTACAATTTCAGAGCCAACAATATCTGGTGCTGGTTGATTATTACTCAGGTTGGCCTGAACTGGCCATTGTCAATAGAAATAGTGCATCTAATACAATTATGCACCTCAAATCAATTTTTGCGAGGCATGGCATACCTAGGGTCCTGGTATCGGATGGTGGGCCGCCATTTGCTTCTAGTGAATTCGGAAATTTTGTAAAAGAATGGGATATAAACCACATTAGGACTAGCCCATATTTTCCGTCTTCGAATGGTATGGTGGAAGCAACCGTCAGGAATATAAAAAATTTATTAAGGAAGTGTGAGGATCCCTATATGGGTCTGTTACAGTTTAGAAATACTCCAAAAGAAAACACCAGATCTCCGGCGGAGTTATTAATGTCCCGACGATTGCGCACACCTATACCGGTAGTGGAGGAAAGACTCCGACCCTCGAGTATCCCAGTAGCCGAACACCTCTGGCAAATTGACTTAAAAAATAAGCGGATTCAAAAGTGGTATGACCGGGGTACTCGAGTATTAGATGATATTCCCATAGGATCAGAGGTGTGGATACAGTTACAACCCAAGGGAGAATTCTTACCAGGTACAATAAAGGGAAAGTGTCCGGAACCTCGATCTTATTGGGTGTACTGTAAAGGTAAAGAATATCGTAGAAACCGAAAGTTTATAATGTATAGGACCAAAAACAGTGAGAGTGATAGTGCTAATAATTTACAGGATTTTGCACAACCAGTGGAGGAAGAGGCGAGTGCAAATACGCCTACGCCTTTACACTTTGAAGGAGAAACCGACCCTGATGCACCGTCGAGCATAGACATGCCCCGTCCGGTAAGACTGAGGAAACCTGTTCAACGCTTCTCGCACAGCAACTATAACTGAGAAAAGAAGGATGTTGTGAGTGAGATTAGGCGGGCTCGTGGCAGTAGAAGAAGGGCCGTGGCAGGAGTGGAGTACGCAGGCGGGTAACAAGGACAACAGTATAAATGAGAACCTGGTAGGGTTATGTTGTAGTGTAATTAATAAAAGACTATGTTCTAAATTGGTGTGCTTTCTTCAAAACATATAGTACTACGGCAAGATAATTATTTAGTACTGAAGGCGGTCATTCCACTTGTCATTTTCTCTTCAATTGTGCTTTAAAAAGAGACATCAATAATAAGTCTGAACCATAGACGGTGGCTTGCCCATCCTCGAGCACTTGGTCTCTCCATCTTAGTCTTGGCCCACCAGGACGCCTAGGGTGGTTGAAGGTCCCTTCGAAAACCAGCTACGGCGTACTCTCCGTTTGCATACGGTGTACATGACCCAGCCATTGGATTTGACGCCCTTTTAGTTCTAAAATTATATTCGGGGAGGGCTAGGAGGCGAATAGTCTTTGGATCCTAAGCAATAATGCTATATTCCAATTTTGAACTTACAAATTTACAATAGAGTCTTTTAATTGTTTCTTCGCCTCTATAATATTTACAGCATCTCATCCTTATAAAGCCATGTGCAGTATAGTGTGGAGTTTTCAATTCGACAATCGAACATATTTTATTAGAAAAGTAGGTTTTTTTGTATATTTTTTGTTTTGATAAATGGTTAAATCGGGTACAAACAATTCAATGAATGTAACCTACCATCACATTAACCTCTTCAATCGCATTCACCTCACTAAGCCACATATTCGGTACCTACTTGTGTCGAGTTGCGACACGTCTCCGCGCGACCGCAAGGTGTGTAGGTCTTCCGTCTTCGCATAAGTAGTCTACGAGCAGGCTATACAACATTGCCATCAGCTAAGTCGCTTATGAAGACGTCAGGGGAAAACAGGAAGGGTGCACTTTTGGTCGAAATTGAGATAATGGTGGCATTCTGTTCAGTTTTAAATTTAAGTAAGTTTTAGATTACCTAAAAAACCCGACGAAAACCAAGTAAGGTTTTGCACAAATGGCGTGGGGGGAGAAAACAGAATAAATTTACATTGAAGAAACGACTAGGCTACTTTCAACTTTAAATTGGATTTCTGAAAAATCAACTTTTGATCACCTTACCGGATTTTTCCCCTGTCGTCTTGTCTTCATATAATACCAACGTCAAAAACTAGGGCAGATGTAAAAAAAAAGACTGACAAGAAAGAGCCGTGTATTTTTGACGAAATCAATTATTTTCTCGTTCAACAGCCTCAAAGACAGTCGTCAGTAAAAAAAAATAACACATTCAAGTTTACTCAAAAATTGCTCGAATGATTTACAACTAAGATCTACCTATTAAATAAAATTATGTTATTGCACTTTACTGGGGTTTTCAGAAGTAATAATATTTCTGATTCTCAATTTCCTTCAGGAGCCATTTATTTTTTACATCTACAATATTTTGAGACCTCTCCCTTTGGCGGTACTGGTCACAGAACAACATAATATATGGTACTGGTATTCCACTTGTCATTTTTTTGTGCATTAATAAAAGCGTTATAAAAAATGACGAGATTTTTGTTTTAAGGAGACTATTATGTAGATACTTAACTTATCTATTATAAATTAAGTTATAATATGGTTTAGACTTATTATTGATGTCACTTTTTAATGCACAAAGAAAAAATGACAAGTGGAATAACCGCCTTCAATACTAAATAATTATCTTGCCGGAGTACTAAAGAAACTAAGTTATAGGAAAATACAGTTTAAAGATGAGGAGAATTGTGATGTGTGCAGGATGAAAATTATTATGGCCATTATTTATAAGGCCTATCACTAAACCAAATTTTAAATTTGCCGCTCTTTTTACACGGCGTTGGAAAATATCCACAGAAAAAGTGATTATGCAAGGCTGTGGCATCTTACGTAGATTAGGCAGTCTTAACGAGCTTGCGTTGTGATTTTGGCGGACTTTTCAAATTCAAATTTTATGTCGAGACAATAATTGACTTGTCTCCTTTGGTGACTGTGATTCAACTCAACTTTTTTTTTGCGTATGAGCTATTGATCAAAATCTTGAACATGTATATAAATTAATAATGGAAACAGAAATAATAATTCCACTGGACACTTGGTGCTGGCGCTGCCGTACTAACGAAAATTACTGTAGTAACTCCAATAAGCAAGATGTTTCATTCGGGAACTTCAACTACAAATACTTACTTTTTATTCCCCGAAGTATTTTCAATCTACCATAATTTTATATTTCATCTAATACTTGGATTTAGGCCTATAGGGTATATGCAGATTGGAAAATGTAGGTTTAGTATGAAGTACCTACCCAAGTGTCCTAATAAGTATACCTACATACCTAAAAATTCAGCAGGTTTAGTAAATTGGTGGAATTTTCCTTATCACGAGCAATCCGAACAACCAAGTTGCTACAAACGGGCTGAGCCCTTTAGCATATTATAATTATTGTAAGTTAACTTTTAATGGGAATATAAATTTATTGTATTATTATTGTATCCAATCTATATAATTTCTTTGGCAATGTTAATTTTTATAATAGCCTATAGCGTTTCCGAGCTGTTTAATCTGAGTGAAAGTTTCTCTGAACTAATCTCGTGGAAGCCAAGCAATAGGCCCAGCTTATAAAATTTGATTCGAAAATATATTTAGCCGTTTAAAAAAGAGAATATTAGTTCTAATTTCAGTTACCCAAGGACGAGCCTGTTCGGTACCACCATGGGCTCCCGAAGCCCCCGAACCAGTGTTAGTCAATTATTGATGCAGGGCCCCAAATTTATAGTTTCGCTACATTTTATTTCTGGGTTTGCACTTTATATATTTTTATTTTCTAATTCTTCTTCTTCAACGAACGGCCGTCATTGGCTGGTAGGCCATTTGACGCCGTGCCGCATAGTAGAGCTGGGCCAATCCCTCCTGTGTCTCAGTTCGGTTTTCTGCATCTATGCCAGTGCAGCAGAATAGGTGATCGGCATTCCCCTCCCCTTGGAAGCAGAGGGGCTTCTTTTTAATTAAATACACGCCAAAATGACCATCCACCGCAGGAACTCTATTGCAGTAGTGTAATTGCCAACAAAGCCGTCCAAGTGGCTCAATTTTGGACGACCCATTGAATGCGTGTCTCCTTGGACACGCGAAGTATAAGTATCAAATTGCATTCTTTTTTCTAGATGCTTGAAGGAAGGCTGCCGTAGTAGGCCTGTGCCCGTAAATGATGCAGCAAATCGACAGCCGGGTAAAAACAAAGTCTATTGATAACTAAAACTATCGGCTATATTTTAGAATTGAATACAAACAATATCAATTGCATTATCAACATGTACTGAGTGTAGGTTTCTTAAAAAAATATGTATACAAATTGTATACAACATATTAGTACTAGTAGTATAGTACTAGTGATATAATACGCAGGCATACATATTATAATTTTCGAAACGTCGCCGTGCAAATAGTTTTACAAAATGATTATTTTCTATCTTTCATTATGATTTTACCTATTGCAAAGCTACAAAAAGTTCGCTGGACACATTATCATATATATAATTTACAAAATATTATTACCAGCACGTATATTTGAAACTTAACTGACATGACAACGAAACATAGAGTAAATATTCAATATCAACTTGTCGGAGAGGCTGCTGATACGAGGCGACAAAATTTCCAATTCCATATTGAAAATTATGAAATTTATAAATGAGTGGTATAGAAGCAAACCGTGCAGGGCACAAAATTCTGAAGTTGAGTTCTTGCCAACGATGAATTCGTCTGGTTGAAATCTATCATTTATCAATTTATTATCAGATCAGATGCTAATTCTGGTATGTGTAAAACTAGTTCAAAGATTGGGTTTATTAGGGCAATTAGCTAGTTTTTTGGCTCTCATGAAAAATTAACTACAATGGACTTGCCTTGCTTAGCTTCTGTAACACAAAGAAATATTGTAGGTTCTAATCAGTGATATTTTTTGGTATGATGCTACTGTAAAACACAAAAGTAAAATTGAGTCTAATAATTCACACAACCTTCTACACCAATCCACTTATTTTTCTTTATCTAGCCAGTGAATACACCCTCCAGGGTGTCATGGCACGCTCAACCCATATAATCTACAGTAAAACTCAATCTCTGTCATTGGTTCAACTTTGGAACATACACAACGCCAAGACTTCGTGTTTGAACTTGCGATATTATAAATTATAGTGCATTCCTATGCCTACTCTTTAGGCCATTTATGCAGGGCCGTCATTTCAATAATTTTCAGGGGGGGGGGGGACAAGATGAAAATTAGGTATACTTTTAAACCAATTTGAAACGATTTCCTCGTTATTTTTATATAATGGCAGTGGGGTAATAAACTCCAAATGACGCCCCTGTTTTTATGCACTCTTGTATAGTAACTAATTCCAAGAATGTTAAATACAATAATAATTTGTTTATTATCCAATTAAGCCCAAAATAACAGCGTTATAAGTCTGATTTATCAAGTAAACAAGATAAGCTATCTATCTCAATGCAATCTGACATAGTAGCTTATCAGTATGTATTTTACATTGTCTTTACTCTCAATAGTTCAATATCCCATGACTCATAGGTCTCTGTAAAGTTCAAAAATGTTCAAGAGAAAAACGAATATTTGATATTAGATTTACCAGACATACTCTGGTACTGCTGGGCGCTAATGAGCAACTAGGCTATTTGGACACAGACAATGAGCATGATTTTTTGTTTTGTTTTTTGATTAGGGGAAACAGCACAAAGTCAGGTGTAGATAAGATGCCATAAATTAAAAGACATGTAGTAAGTTTTGATATACAGTATGTGACCCTCGCTAACACAGTTTGGCTACAGTAAAATAAATAATAGCAAACAATTAATAAAATCAGGGCCGGTTTTAACAGGTGCGGGGCCTGTGGTGGTTCCATGGCGCGGGGCCCCTAACTTAGGATATATTTTCTCGGGGAAGGCGGGGGGGGGGGGAGGGGGGGGATTAAACAGACAACAATGTAGCCACGTGCTCATGGACGAATTTAGTCCTTATTTTCAGTAATTAAAAATATATATATATTATTATTAAAAATTGTGCCAAGCGCGGGGCCCCCTGAAAGCGCGGGACCTGTTTTTTTTGTCACACTCGCCACATGGTAAAACCGGCTATGAATAAAATACACAGCTTCGTCAAGTATTAGTACAATTCGCGGAGCATGCCGGCAGCTATGTAGTACTGCCACCATTATAATGCCTCCGGCTGGGTAATTTGTCATTGGTTTTCTGATGATGGATTGTATCCGAAACCGGTCATATTGATAAATTATTTTACTGTGTATAATTTATTTTGGAATTAGTCGTTATAATAAACTACCGGCTGAAATCAATAGGATCGAGAAGTTGGACGCCTTCAGGAGTGCTTTGATTAAAATTATGCGGAATAGTGAATTGAACGGTGTTTTGTGGTACCACTAAATCAACTTTACTGTGATCGATGGATTAGGTGGCCATTCCACCGGCGAATTTACTTCAATTGTGATTTTGTCATTGACGTTTGCTTTGTTTTAAGGAGACTATTATGTAGATAGAGGTCTGTAAATAAAGTAATGAGACTGATGCTATTGCTCTTGACAGGTTTAAACGTGCGCTTTAAAATTTTCATACATTCAAGATCAAGGCGTAATGAGCATTTAGTAGAAGTTTGGAGTTCGTAGCGTTACTCCCTAAAATTTTGTGTGTACTTTAGAAAAACTGGGTTTTAAAGTGTGTCACGAAAATGAGAGGGCAGAATTTAGCTTTGTGTGAAACTTCGGTATAGTGCGAGTGAAAAGTTTGCAAAAATTCAACAGGCTTATGGGGAGACTTCTTTATCAAGGGCACAGGTTTATCGATGGTTTAAGGCATTTTCAGAGGGTCGGGAGATGTTAGAAGACGAATCCCACAGCGGAAGACCTTCAACTGCAAAGTTGGATGAAAAAAAATTTACAAAGTGCGGGCCCCTGTGCGTTCCGATCGACGTTTGACAGTCAGAATGATCGCAGATAAATTAAATTTAAACCACACAACTGCTAAACTTCGAAAAACGGTCATGCGAGCGCGAACAAACATCAAGAACAATTGGGTGCTGCATCATGACAATGCGCCTTGTCACACAGCGATGTCAATCAATGAATATCTGACCAGTATAAACTCCTCCTCAACCACCCTATTCACCCGATGTGAGTCCTTGTGACTTCTTCCTGTTCCCCAGGATCAAAAATGAGCTCAAAGGACGCCATTTCGGTACCTCTGAAAACATTACATCCGCCGTAACCAGGGAACTGGAGGCCATCCAAGAATCTGAGTTCCAGCACTGCTTTGAAGAGTGGAAAAGCCGCCTCCAGCGCTGTATCAACGCACAAAGGAACTACTTCGAGGGATATCGAATTGAAATCTAAATATATGTATATGAAAAATTTAAAAAATCTCGTCTCATTACTTTATTTACAGACCTTGTAATTAACTTATCTATTATAAATTAAGTTATAATATGGTAGCAGATATCATTAATAAGTCTCTATTATGTTATAACTTAATTTATAATAGATAAGTTAAGAATCTACATAATAGTCTTCTTAACAAAATAACAAATGAAGTAAATTCGCAGGTGGAATGGCCACTTTATTGGCAATCATTAGCATTACATGCTACTACCAACAACAACAACATTGCGTTACTACTCTTCCATAAGTGGTTTTCCAATCACCAATTAGCTACTCTGATAAATTTCCCGGCGTCCCAATCGCCCGTATGTACTTATGGCCTTAGCATAATATAAATTGTAGTACTACTTGCCATTTCTTGTATATTTTACTATCTCAATCATTATTTCTATGTAGCTTATTTCATAGTATGTCTTTTGTACAACCGACGCTATTTACAGATCTACAGTATTAAAATTAAAGCCGTTAACAGGAGCACAACCTACACAGACTAAGCCCCAAATATTTTCGACAATCTCCCGATACGTTCAGAATGTCTGGTACTATGGCGGCAATTCCACCGTGAGCGTGACATTAACGTGGTAGCAGACATTTTTAGACTGTCTTCAATGTCGGCTGCCACGGCAATGTCACACTCACGGTGCAAAACGAGGTCGGTGGAATTTCCGCCTATCACTCATAACATTTTTCAGATTTAAGATCTCCGCTGATTGCTTCTGGAGGCCAGAACTCCAGTAAGGATCGCCCCTGCCACAGCCAGAACTCCGACGCCCACACCCGCGGCGATCCTCCCATTACGGCCATCTGAAATAAGCCAAGAAAAAATTAAACTTTTTTTTTGTATACATGGTGTTTAAGGCGAACAGCGAAAAACTTTCACTGCGTATTCCTCGTTCGATTTGGTTCGCAAATAACCCAAATATTGTGCTACCGTTATAATGCTATGGACTGAATCAAGGGTAAACTGGGGGAAATGTGTAGAGTTCCGGGGAATGCATCCTTCTTTCCAACTGTTAAATCTATTGTAGATCTAAGCGTTCAATGTGAAAAACAATAAAATTGCCCATCAGGATGTATCAATAAATCACCGTATAAATAATTATGGGGCTACAATCAGAACTCGGAAGTTGTTTGAACCCTTAAATGAATTTTTCAGTGTTTTGAAATGAAATGGACTTTCTTGAAAAAGAAACAAAAGGCGAACACTAAGACTATAAAGTCTTGTTTTCATGCTAACCCTTTTAAAAACCGTTCTGGATTTTTAATGCATTTCTTGAACTACCGACCCTGCTTTCTGCCTAAAAAAATGTGCATGTCAATACATTAATTTTGGAAGTAATTTCTTCAACGTGGGTGCGCGCGACGTCCACCTCACCATGACTATCGCATCTGCGAGATTTGTCTAAAATTCTTAATTGTAAAAAGCTTAAGTTTTTCAGTCAATTTTGATCTAAAATAGCCCAAACGTTCTTGTATGGACAATGAACCAGAGGTGACTCTAGGGTTTTGCACTATGTTTCAGAAACGAGCACCTTCTCTTCGTGCTAGCTAACTGATTTCACATCGAAATAATAAAATAGAAGAAGCATTTTCATGTATGATAAAGGTGCATCGACTTCATTGATCTAGTGTACGTAAACAATATCGTAATGACTTCGAACACACCCTTGCAAAGTTGACAACCTCTACAGTCAAAAAAGGCTCACCTTCGCTTAGTCGCTGTTTCACAGATGTCATCAGCGAATGCACTTGCCGGTTATTCGGCTCAATTTCGTCAAAAGATCGTAGAAACTGCAGTGATTTTTGGTATTTCTGCAACAGATAAATAATCAGAACCGTACCTAAAACAACAAGCTTACCTTGAATACATAAAAAATATCGCGTACTAAAATATACATGTGCATACATATAATATATATATATGCAGTATATACAGTATATGTGCATGTACGTACAGTACATCGTATAGTCCCCGCAGTCAAACTGTGGGTAGGCTGACTAATTGTCACAGCACTTGTTTTTTCTATTGCGCATTGATTCCTGAAACCTCCCATCTAACCTCTAACTGATGCAAATAGCCCCTCATTATATTAAAAACTAAGTCATAAGTCATGTATTGGCCATTTTAAAAATACAATGGTATTCTCGGCGTCGTTACAACTCTATTACGTCAAACAGAAACACATAAACATATAATACATAAGATATAAACTCAACTGTTGTAGTTCTTAAATTTGGATGGTGTTAAAGTTGGAAGCCTTAGAAGGCTGGGTAGGTGGTTATACAACCTCGCACCTAAGTGGTGGGGTGAATTTCCCATGGCGGCTGTACGGTACCTTGATGCGTGCATGCCCAATAGCCAGGAAATAGAGATAGTCCCGTCTGCCTCTCTCATTTCTGGTAAACAGGTCTTCCAGAAGGTATATCCCTCGGTGGATGTCCGCCGCTAACTTACTGCGTACAAGGCACTGAGCATACTGGAACTGGCAGTTGTACGTTACTTCGCCGTAACGGTGTTGCTGATTAAATTGTTCTTCGCTTTCCTAAACAAATAATTAGTGAATTAGACAAAAAAACAATCAATTAATCTGTATGCTGGCTCTATGTGATGATAGATGACGTCCAAAACTAATGTAAATTTTAAAGAGATAGAAGCGAATTACACACGAAAGCAAAAGTGCTCAATGGGGACGGGATTAAGTAGAAACTTAAAGTAGAAGAAAGGTTCCTCTTAATTTTGATACATAGTATGTGGCCGTGGTTAACAACAATTGACCACAGCTCCGGAATTTCTTCTACCTAACATCCCGAGTGACCGGAATACTTTAAAAATCATGTTAAATAATTATTATATTATGTCCTACGGCTATATAGGTACCTGCAAATGTAAAAATTTGACATGAAATGGGCTGTAGTAAATAACTATTCTTCTCTTAACTTCTATTCTTTCAGAAAATGGATCCTCTTAAGTTAAATAAACGATATCTAACCAAATGTTATTTAATTAGGGGTAGGTTAACTACAACTATACTACTGAGCAGCCACACTTTCATCACTGAAACCCATCGATCAAGTTACATAAGGGGTGGGAAGCTCGTATATTACGGTTATTTTCAGTAGGCTATTTCAAACAGCGTCACTGGAATTTTAGCAACAGCTAAGCAAAGAACCGGTCCGAGTTTACTCGAACATGCTTTCCAATTTATCAAAATTAGTAGATAGAGAAAATGAGTAATTTCATGGTAAATAATTTTCCTATGGATAAATTTCCGATATCTCGGGGGGGTGGTCCACCTGACGTCACTCGTCACTGGTGGTGAGGTAAATTCTAGATAGGTCAGACCAACACATTACCACACAGCAATACTGGTAGGGCACGCAATGCATTTGAGCGTGAATTTTCTATCATTTTTTCAAAAAAAAACATTTTTTTGTACAAAATCAGAAATCATCGATAGAAAGGTGTCGCAGAAAAATTATTTTTTAGTCGTTTTTCATTAAAATTTAGTCATTTTTATTTTTTTACCCCCAGAAGCAAACTATCAAGGGGCAAGCGACCCCCGCATTTTATCAACATTAACAACTACAATCTATGTGAATGGAGTTCTTGCGCAGGTAAAACAAAGATGGCGGGCTGTCGGAAAGGGAGGGGTTACCCCTGATTCTCGGACATCACCCCCTCATTTTAACATGGAGAGTATAGGCTTTCCAATGAAAATTATTTTATTTTAAGAAATTTTCGCTTTTAAACAGCAAATTAGTGCTATTTATATGTTCCTTCAATACTTGCGCGGGTACTGACAAAAAATTGCGGCAAAGTAGCTGCAAATAATTGTCGAAAAATATTATTTACTAGTGTATCTAATATCATTTCATTGGTTCTGATACTTCCGCGAGGGCAGAACAGATTTTTAAATGGGTATGTGAGCCTCAGCTTGCTTATACATATTACAATTAATGTATTAGTAATGATTTATTACCATAACCATACAACTACCATGAAATATAGCCTAGTCGGCTGGGCTGCCGACACGCTAGCCTATCATGTTGTTTGTAAATATTAGTAGCGTAAAAAGGGTTATTGTCTCTCCATAATACTATCACTAGAATTCAATTTCGTATCTGAGCACCAAAGCAGTTAATTTTCGTAGGGCCACAGGCCGTGCCCAGCTTTTGTTTTCGAAATCGTTTTCGAAATCGTTGGAGCCGTTTTTGGGAAATAATGTTTTTAGACGATTTTTTTTAGTTTTTTGAGAATAAAACCCCTCCAAATTGAGTTAGCCCAAAATAAAATAAAAATGGTCCCGAGGTATGATTTTTGTGAACCTACATGCCGAATTTCATCCAAATCGACCGAGTAGTTTGCCCGAAAATCTACACACAGACAGACAGAGCGACAGACAGACATTTCGTAAAAAACACCTTTTTTGGGTTTCTGGGACCCCAAAACGTGTAAATCCGTTGAAATCTCGGAATCGAAAATTTCGACCGTCACAAAGCTTTCCTTATACTACGTATAAATTGGAAAGCAACAAGAGTTAACAACATTGCCATTTGCCATAGCCCATAAGTGTGATGTAGGTGAATGCTTCACAGCAACTGTTTAAGTCAATTGGCGATAAACATTTAATTAGGTTATTTTAGCCAAATGTCTGTAGTATTTATCCAACAAGGCAACTTTCAGCTCAGACCTGTTCAGCTCAAGGCCACTACAAGAATTTAGGGATATTAGAAACGTAGAATGTATCACAGATGACAATGAGTCATTAATGGATGATTGGATCTGCATAAGTGTAATAACCAAAGCAATATTGGGCCTTTAAACTATATTCCAGTAGTTTGTTAGTAAATACTTAATTACTTTATTCAGTTTTTATTTGGCAGAAAACAAAGAAAACTTACTTTTAATTCTGCAGCAGAGACAACATCATCTAGCAAGGGATCCATTTTGTTTGTTGATTGTTGAATTTTGAACTTTTGATTTGGTTCGGAATGTGTCGCTGCCTTGTGTAATGACTTTTCTTCACCGCCTTTTAAAAAGCGCGGCTAATTTAAAATTTTGTTGAATATGAAAGTCCCCATAAGGCGGGGATTCCACCGACCTAGTTTGTGTATGGCAGCGTCCGAAGTACGGTATCTTCGCGCTTATTTTGACTCTCATAATGATTAATATGGTATAAAAAATTATATCAATAAATTTCAGCCTATGTACACTCTTTATGCTCTTCTCTTTTTTTAACTAGCTATTCTCCTAACCACCTAATTAAACTTAGCATCTACTACAGGAAGATTGGCAGCATCATATCAATGCTTCTGTGAACCTAGATTTTTGCTTTCCAATTTATCCGTAGCATGAGGAATGCTTTGTGATGGTCGAAATTTTCGATTCCGAGATTTCAACGGATTTACACGTTTTGAGGTCCCAGAAACCCGAAAAAGTGTTTTTGCTTTCCAATTTATACGTAGTATAAGGAAAGCTTTGTGACGGTCGAAATTTCCGATTCCGAGATTTCAACGGAATTACACGTTTTGAGTGTTTTTTACGAAATGTCTGTCTGTCAGTTTATCTATTTCCGGGCAAACTACTCGGCCGATTTTGATGAAATTTTGCGTGTAGGTTCAAAAAAAATCATGCCTCGAGACCATTTTATTTTTATTTTGGGCTAACTCAATAGGGGGGGGGGTTATTCTAAAAAAAACTCCAAAAAAACGTCAAAAAATTATTTCTCAAAAACGGCTTCAACGATTTCTTTTAAATTCACATATATTGTATGCGGGGGGTCGCTTGCCCCTTGATAGTTTGCTTCTGGCAGTTAAAAATGAAAAAAACTAAATTTAAAAAAAAAAAATGACTAAAAAATAATTTTTCTGTGAAACCTTTCTATCGAAGATTTCTACCTTCAGGCATGTTTTAGGTGTAAAATTGAGTAACTAAACCGGATGACAGGTTGCTTTCCCAAAAAAACTATTTGGTCTATGCAAAAAGAATGTTTTTGAAAAAATGAAAATTCACGCTCAAATGCATTGCGTGCCCTGCCATTATTGCTGTGTGGTAATGTAATGTAATGTCTGACCTATCTAGAATTTACTTCACCTCCAGTGACGTCAGGTGGACACCCCCCCCCCCCCCCCCCCCCCGAGATGTCCGAGATTTAACTATAGGAAAAGTATTTACCATGAAAGTACTCATTTTCTCTACCTATAAGTTACTAATTGATAAATTGGAAAGCATGTTCGAGTAAACTCGGACAGGTTCTTTTACAAAAATCCTACCTCGGGACCATTTATTTTTATTTTGGGCCAATTCAAAAAACACTCAGAAAACTTCAAAAATCATCTAAAAAAATTATTTCTCAAAAACGGCTCCAACAATTTTTTTAAATTCACATAGCCTATATTGTGTTCGTTATTAATGTTTACAAAAGGTGGGGGGTCGCTTGCCCCTTGATAGTTTGCTTCTGGCGGTAAAAAAATAAAAATAACTAAATTTTAATGAAAACTTACTAAAAAATAATTTTTCTGTGAAACCTTTCTATCTATCGATGATTTCTACTTTCAGGCATGTTTTAGGTGTTAAATTGAGTAACGAAACCGGACAGGTTACTTTTACTAAACTATTTGGTTTTGTACAAAAAATTATTTTTTGAAAAAATGATAGAAAATTCGCGCTCAAATGCATTGCTTGCCCTGCCATTGTTGCTGTGTGGCAATATGTTGGTCTGACCTGTCTAGAATTTATCTCCCCTCCACTGACGTCAGGTAGACTACCCCCCCCCCCCCCGGTATCGGAAATTTAACCATTGGAAAATTATTTACCATGAAATTACACATTTTCTCTATCTTCTAATGTTGATAAATTGGAAAGCATGTTCGATTAAACTCGGACCGGTTCTATATATTACGGTAGCTGTTGTAAACTGGGAAATACTCCAAACCTCCATAAGCATTTGTTCTCGACTGATTGATTTTCAAAATTTGTTCTGGATAGACAACGCATACATAGGCCTATTATACAATATGTCCTAAAGCAGTGGCGGCGCTAGAAATTTTAAGATGGGGGGCCATGGAGGGGCATGACTTCTATCTGGGGGGGGGGGGGCAATGAGAAAACAAAACACTTTTCATTGGGAGTAGGTATACCGTTCAATAATTCTGCAATTTAACAAGATGTAAAATATCTCAAAACTGGGGAGGCCCCGGAGGGGCCGGAGAAACTTTGGGGGGGGGGGGGGGGCAGGCCCCCTCGGGCACCCCCGTAGCGCCGCCACTGTCCTAAAGGCCTAAAGGGCGTTGCGGTTTGATAAAAATATAAATAAATAGTTTTACAAAGGCTTTCACGGCCGGAGTTAGGTACGTGATAAAGCAGTAAAATCTGGGATGATAGACCGTGGTTGTTCTGAACACGATGACCAAATTTTTTTTTCTTAAGAAACAGGGTAAGAAATATGTTTTCCTATCATTTTATGTTGGATGGTTAAAATAAAGCTAGGCCTAGTCACTTGGGATGGGAGAGTGACGTCATTTTTGATGATGCGGTGGTGGCCTGTGGTCACCCACATTTATTATATCTAACATATGAAGAATCAATAGAATCCGGGCATATCAACCAGATTCTACTGGTACGGCATTAACACATTTTTTATTTTATTGTTACAACTGTCAAGTAGCCTATTGTCACATTTTGATTTGTCCCCTGTATCGTTTAGGGGGCGACTTTCCCTACTCTGGAATCTCTTCCGTTTGCCATATTAACTTAACCCCAGTACCCAGACCCTGTTTATCAATTCATCAACTCACTTCTTCAATTTCCCCAACAGCTCCACACTTACGTCATCGCCAAGGCCGCAGCCAGGATATTGGTTTTTTATTGGTTTTTACTTTTTCTCTCAAAATCCAATTCTATCTAGTATCAAGCCTTTTCATTTCAGGGGGGGGGGGGTTGAACCCACATGAACCCCCCTTGGCTACGGCCTTGGTCATCGCTTCCTGTTACAGGAAGCTGCAGCTTTGTGGTTACTTAGGGTACTCCCTCCCAGCATATTGCATTCATTAATATGATATCATCCATCAACCTCATCCTTAGTCTCCCAATGGTTCATCTGCCTTCTCGATCATTGTTCCACGACTTCTTGGGACACTCTATATAGTCCCGAACGTTCTATTGACATGTCCCCACCATCTGAGTCTTCCTGATTTTATGCCGATGGATGGCTTCTGGATGCATCTACTTATACCTATCTGGGGAATTCAAAATTCAATGTATAACATATGAGGGGAAATTGGCGTGCAGAAGGCTAAGTGTAAGTTAGGGGATGAACTTCCAACAATAACAAGTATTCTAACAGCTAGCTGGCTGACGTTAGCAAAGTTTCAAGTCCGCGAATAGTGAGCAGGTAAGGCTGCCAGTAACAAAGTTACGGTGATTGACATAATTAATTAAATACAGTTACCCTCACCCGAAGATTTCCATCACCACCACTACATAACTAACCAGGACATTTGGGAATCCACGTCCCTCATTTTGACATTCTATTTATAGAGCTGGATAGGTCTTGTGCATATTAAGAGACCAGTGGGGGCGGGGACCCCCCTATGCGTACTGGTTGCCTAATCTCGTCAATGTTTTTCGAGTACCTATGAGCTTTTGATTGGATTGGATCCCTTGTTTTTAGGGCCTATCGATAGACAATACACTTTGACGTAAAAAAAGAAATCATTCTCCCATGTTAACTGCTCCTCTAAAGTTATTACTAGACTTGTTAGTAAAATAAAACATCTCCCTTCCTTAGATTCAAAACGTGAGTAGCACCACCTCAGCCAATCAGCACAGCGTCCGCCATTGTCATCACGACATCATCTGCCAACAATAACATCTTCTTCTTCTTCAGCCAACAAATGGTTGGTAGGCCATTTGACGCTGTGCCGCGCAGTAGAATTGGGCCAATCCCTCCCGTTTTCTACCTCAATGCCAGTGCAGCTGCCAACAATAACAAACATGGCTCGCACGTATTAGGCCTATATCATTGAACTATATAATAAGAAATGTAAATATATAATGTATATCAATGTATTATATAGAAGGTTATAAACATCCCGTGGCTGTAGACCGTTATCACTACGGCAGCTAGTGTAGCCTGCACAAGCTAAGTACAGAGTTTTGACCGGGTCCAGGTATCCGTTCTGCTATGCTGCAATGTGTAAGACTTTGATATTTTTGGTACTTATCTCTGATAGTTGGCTTATGGTTAACGAATTAACGGGTGGCCGCGTAATTGATATTATGGCTCCCGCAGTTCCAGTAAATATATTTCTATGGTTATAAAGTCCTCTCCAACACTCAACAACTAGGAATTCCCGAGACCGCCTGCTTTACATGCCCTCTAAAGTCTAAAGCGTTGTATAGCAAACAACCAACAACAACCTTTCGAGGGAAAATCAGAGTCAGAGCCACTCTGATAAGAGGCTTGTTTACTAATATAATTGTTTTTTTTTTTTTTACGGTTAGGTATTATTTTCTTAATAACCCTTGTTTTTGTGGTTTATTGGGGGTGGCAACTGCCCCCCCCCCCCGGCCCGCACAATAACACCCTTGATAGTAACCCATGAACCAATGAAAACAATTATTGTTGTCCATTCATCATGCCGAGTTGCCTGAAACCCATTACCCCCCCCCCCCCCTGTTCAAAAGAGTCCCTCAACTGAATTCTCAGCCAGATAGACTATCTCATTACGAGATAAAAGTGAAAAGATAATACGTTCGGAAAATTGTGGGCAGAGGAGCCAGGCCCATTCGTCTTATTTTCAATTTCCGTGCGATTTATTTATAGGTTCCGGCGCCAATTAAGACCCTGTTGACTTTTTCCCGGAATTATATTCTGCTACCAAACTGCCACATATTAATTTATAACTTTCCCAAATATCGGGAAAATGTATTTTGAGTTTGTGAGTGTAATTTGGTCTTAATAAAAATAAAGCTTAGTAGTACTAGTAGAACAAAGAGTAATTATATTTTATTTATTTAGAAATGTGTGAAAGAGCTTAATTGCATAACTATATATTTGTAGGGGAACCAAAGAAAAACTTACCGTTCTGTGGTATTCTCAGTTGAGAGTGGGACATCAAGAAATAATTTGTAATGACGAAAAAATAATAACCTGCAACACTAGCTATCGAAGTCTCCCTTGAGATTTAGTGCGAAATTTGAACTATTTTTTCATTAATTAAAGATATGGAATTCACAACGCTTCTTTTATAATATCCTTCACCGCCTTCACCGCCGGAGTCGAATGAAGAACCAGTAGAATCCGGGCTGATGGGCCGTGGTCGATATGAAAGTGAACTTCCAAACGTTTTGTCAACATCTGCCGTCGACATCATCAGTGGCGCTGCATAGACTTCGAAGGTTGTACCTCGGTGGCTCCGTAGCGAGTGACTGGGAACACTGTGGCCTTGCACTAAGATTTATACCTGGATGTTGTGTTGGGTGTGAGCGAATTCTCGCTCCCAACACAACATCTTCCTCTGGGGAATTTCCGTCCCCTGACTGCTGCCTGGCTTCTGCACTCCATTCCCAGTCAGTCTCCTGAGTTTGGAGCTCGGTCACTCCACTCCCGGGATCCACGGAATTCTTCGAGCAAGCGAACGAGGTCTTATTTTTCCAGGATCTTTCTTGACTCGTATTTATTATTTATTTATTTATTATTTATTTATTATTTATTATTTCTCCAGACACCTCGTTCGTTCATCCCTCCATATGGGAACCTTACAATAGATGAAATGAGAGCCAATATAACAAAGAAATCGACTCACGAGTCTGTCAGAATTTTCTAATAAATCATGTCGCCTATTATTAGCTTATCCGCAGCATACGTCTCTTTCAGTTAAATTCACCCGTCGATTTTTTTCTCGTTTTCAAAATTGAATTTTAATACAGAGAATAATGCGAGGCATTTGCATTACTCCGCTTGATGGGTTTTCTATTCCCAATGGTCAGCAGGGGAAAATATTTTCGTTAATAAGATTCAATGGAATTGGATTTGGAGATGGTTTTTCTTTTTTAAAATAAATTTCCGGGATAGTCCAGTTAGTAGAAAACAGGACTGTGACGCGGAAGGTTGATATTCGAGACATAAAATGTTTCAATATTCGGCACAGCTTGGGGAAACACAGGGTATTTTGTTGGAGACATTGACCTGCAGCAATCTGCGGTCAGTGCAATTTGATCGCTGTACACCCGATTAGTCCCCAAAGGATCTTAGCGTCTGATTAATGACTGGGCTCAGAGGCGGAGACGCGTAAAGCCATTTACCCAAATAAAAAGAGAAACGCGTTATCCAGTGCTCTGCTGATGGCGGTTTACCATCAACTCATACACACACAAAACAGACAACCGACACCGGCAAACTACAAACCAGAAAGCGCGTTTACCCACATGGGTCTGGCGCTTTAAAAAAAAGTTTAGCTTAGGCCTACATGGGATTTTAGTCTTCAAAGTAGCTGAGTTTCTGAGTAATGCCTTACGGTCTCACAGACTGACCTACTGCGGACCCCTGATTATACACCTGATACCCTGAGGGGCCCGTGGACCCAGTTTTAAGAAATCCTGCTGTAGAGCCCTACCTGAATTTGTATGTTAAAAATCTAAACAATAAACATGATCATGAGTTTATGCCTTTCAAATAAACAAATAGGCTATTATTGTCCAATTCAAGCTTGGAATTTTCTGTAGGCCACTTTGAGACTTTTCAGTTATTAAAATTTTCCCACAATACGTAGGCCTATTGTAACAAGTATAATGTACAGTAATACTGCTTACATTGTAAGTTACATAGCCTATTGTATTGCATTGTGTAGAATGCCTTTATTAAACTTGCATTTTAATTTTTGTAAAGAAATGAGTTAATAAAATGTTATAACATTTACGGAAGAAATCCCTTTCGCAGTAAATTCCATTACATTTACGTTGTCCTTGATACATAATAAGATTCAAAAGTAGTTTTTTGATGCATCCAAGTGAAAGTTCTGTTGAAAGTAAATGAAAGTTAGATCAGAGAAAAAGAAAAGGTGAGGAAATGGAAATGGAGAGAGACTTTTTTCAACCTTAGTAAGAAAAAAGTTTTAAAAAAGGGAAAAGAATTAAGATTGGTGCCTATTCTTTCTTAGATCATGATTTTTGCCGGAATTGGTGTTAATTTATTAGTTTAAAGCAGGAATATAGTTTGTAGACAACAATAAAGACTTGTAAACTATGAAACTACGAGTCTTGTCATAATAGAAGCTTAAAGAAGGAAAATAAAATGTAAGAATGGTGCCTGCCTACAAAGATCATGATTTTTTCATTACTATGTGTTTATTAGAAAGTGCAGGAATAGGTGGTAGGCAACTAGACTACTAGACTATGAGACAGAAGGCAAAGGTTCGACACTTGTCTTTAGAAAAAAATTCCTGTTGCCCTTTTGGTAAAGGTTAATGGCAATGGCGTAATCAGGGACGGATCCAGCCCACTTTGAGGGGGGGGGGGTAGTTGTGGGTCAAAATAGGAAAACATATGTACTACTATAGTATCGATTAAATCAGAGCTTAATAAATTAACTTACAATAGATTTACCAAATTTAAATAAATAAATAAAAAATAAATATGGACTTTTTTGTCCAATTACTAAACCAACCTAGCGGAGTTACGGCTAGCCCTCTCTTACACTCAACTAGGAAGGAAGAGGGGGGGGGGCAGCTACCCCTCCCTCCCTGACCCCCCTCTGTATCCGTCCATGTGGGTAATACTATTTAACCGCGGGTTAGCTGGACTTACATTGCCTGCGGTGTTAATAGTCAATAGAGACAGGGCCTCATAGTTATCGAACAATTAGGGCGGAACCCATTTTCAGGCAAGGAGGGGTCCTAGCTCTAATGACTATCAGCACATCAGGCAATGTAAGTCTAACCCTTTGTTTAAAAAAAATTTCTGGGTCTAGCCAACCATAACGCGTGCCTTCCCAGGCAAGAGAAAACGCCGGACAATTCACTGACCACAGCATTCCAAATAGAGCAGTAATCAAGAGAGAAAATCTAGGCTCCTCATTGGATTGTTTATGGATTTTCTTGCACTCCTTCATTTTTGCAGTGAAAATGAAAAAAATAAATAATAGACAGAAATCTACAAAGATGAAATAAAGGGAAAACTCTCTGTTCATCACAGCAGCGTACCATGAACTGTGAGCTGTCTGCTACACAAAAGGAGCCTTAATAAACGGTTCACTTTATGAAAGGTTCATTGTCTCGGGGCACATATAGAATTCCATCGGAAAAACCGAAAACTTCAATTTTACTGGATATAATATTAGAATTTTCGTATATCATCATGGACAGATGAATCTGTTTGAAGCTCCCCAACAAAGAACAAAGCTTCAAAATGTATGAAGTTTCAGTCAAAAAAGGAGACTGGTGGTAGAGAGGGGCGCGGGGGTGGTTCTGGGGGCCCGCGGGGGTGCTAGTTTTTAATATATTCATCTCCAGTTGTCTGCTTGACGTACCTAGAGCTTTGTATTGGAAATTTTGGAAATTTATTTGTCTTTTCGGTTGGTTTGAATTTGACTTTTGAATGTCGTGTCACCTTTATATCGATGAAACCGCTGGAAGAACGAATTAGAAACCGACCTCCGCGAGTTTTGAGTCCATCGATGGTGGAGCCTTTCAGCCTTATACAAATTCGAGACGAAAGAGGGTTGCCAAGCAGACCAAGGTGTCAAAAGCATATAGGACACTCCCCCCCCCCCCGATGTTTTTTTTTTAAATACAAAGTCAAATTTCACAGGAAATATAAATAGTGATTTTTCATGTGGGGCTTTACAATTATTGTATTTAAATTGTTCTATTTAATACCTTCATTCATTCATTCATTCATTCTTCTATTACTCAGCCAACCTAGCAGAGTTAGGGCTGCAAAGTCCTCTCTTACACTCAGCTAGAAAGACCCGGGACTACCTGCTCTACTCGCCCTCAGAAGCATGACCAGAAAATGTAGCAAGTGTGGGACTCGAACCAACAACCTTTCGGGTGAAAGTCAAAGTCTGTACCACTACTCCACATGCCCTGATATCCTGATGTCCTGAATATCAATTTATACGTATAGAGGCCAAAGTTGCAAAACTGCGGTTAAACTAATTTTGAGATAAAACGCACTTGAATTTAAGTAGCTTGTACCATTTGAATAATTCTTCTTCTATAAATGTCTCTTCTGTCGAAGTTTAGCTGCTCTGAAAAGGGAAGAATTATAATTTTCTTCTAATTTTGGCCGGCAACAAA
Source organism: Psococerastis gibbosa (assembly GCA_963971405.1). Lineage (NCBI taxonomy): Eukaryota > Metazoa > Arthropoda > Insecta > Psocodea > Psocidae > Psococerastis > Psococerastis gibbosa. Next base: position 47,155,724 of record OZ020486.1, on the reverse strand, counting down.
AAGTCATTATTAATTTACGTATCCAATATTAAATTTTATTAAAAATGATTCAGCAAAAATACATTAAAAAATTTACCCTTTTACCCAGTCATTATTTGAAGAGCGATTTGGCATTTACCCAATTTGCATATTTCCATGATAATAGCCTCCTTTGTAATAAAAAGGTTTTGGCCGGACAGTGGCATCTTTTCCCCGCCACCACATCCATCACTTGCTGCTGACAGTCCCTAATCCGAAAAGGGTTGCTCCCTAAACGCGTCTGATATTTCGAGATGACAACCAGATTAGGGTAGCATAGGGAATATAGTGGAATATTACTTAATTATCTTCTTCTTCCATGAATGCTTCTTCTATCGAAGACCATTTGGCAATTTGGACCTTGGAGACTAAAAGTAAAGTAAAGTAAATGTATTTCAAAAAAAGTTCCTTCGTAATACATTAATAAACATATGGGACCCGTTAGGCTAGGCCCGTGATAAACAGTTTGCAATACAAACAATATTTTTAAAATAAAATATACTAATTACAATATAATAATTTATGTTTAAATCATATAAAAATCACAGGAAAAAAATATATAAATGTAAAACTATTCATATTGGTAGTGGTAAAGACAAGACGGGTAGTGAAATTTCGAGACTCGACAAACTAGAAAGTAAATTTTCCAGCTTTCTTCTTCTTTAAATGCCTCTTTTATCGAGAACTGGCGATCATCATGGCAATTTGAACCTTAGAGACTGCTGTCCTGAAAATGGAAGTCGTGGTTTTGCCAAACCACTGCTTCGGATTTGTGAACGGGTAGGTTCTTCAGTTCTTCTCCTGCCGGGAGTGCCCTCTGCCCTTCTATCTTCTCTTGAATTATTACATTACTTATTACTTAATTATATACTCAACTTAATAATATTCATGTCGTTAGGCATAGTCTAGACTTTAGTTGGTGGAGGTAAAGACTTGACGTGAAGTCAAAGTTTTCGAACTATGAGATAAAATTTCCACATCCAACCCAAACTGGTGCCTTATTTTCATCGCTAGGGGAAAAACGCGGCTGCTAGTTGCTGACCACAACTACCCAAATAGAGAAGTGCTGAGGAGAGGGGATCCTCTACCAGTCGTCAGGCCATATTCAGGGCATATTTTCAAGTATTGTTCAGGGAAACTAGGTGACATATAAGGTGGTATTATACAATAGTATAGTTTGTTTGTAGTTTGTTTCCAACGCCTGCTTTCAGCATTTCTGCTTTAAGCAACCCCGTCACCTTGGCGGGGCGAGTGAGTCTGCTTCCCAACATGAGGCACTCTAACGGGCAGATTCCTTTACCTCAGGGAGAAGGGTTGTTGACTGACAGTCAAAAAGTACTATAACAAACTTCCAAACAAACATAAAAAACCAAACAAACTACCAAGTTTTTAGAAAAAATGTAAAAAAGTGGCTTACTGACATAGAAATTGCATAATAATAAATAAAAACTTTTAAGTACACATTAATACACACCACGACACTCACAATGTGACGAATGCCATTGCGGCGGGATTATTAATGTTATTGTAGAAAATATATATCCACCCAAGGCCGTAGCCAGTATTTTTTTTTGGGGGGGGGGGGGGGTTGGAAATTTTATTGGGTGTTACATAGTGGTTTTCATTTTAATTTCCTCTCAAAATCCGATTCTATCTAGTATCAAGCCATTTCATTTGGGGGGGGGGGGTTGAACCCCCAAGAAACCCCCTTTAGCTACGGCCTTGTATCCACCCTAAAACGGGCCTAGCCCTTAGGGAAATGTTGAATTTTTAAAACTGTATTACTGTATTGCGATATATTATAAATTGATTGACGGGGTGGTTTTTTTTTAGTTTTTCGAGGGTCAAGCCCCCCAAAATTGAGTTAGCCCAAAATAAAATTAAAAATGGTTCTGAGATATGATTTCTTTGAACTGTGAACCTATATGCCAAATTTCATCAAAATCCACCGAGTATTTTGCCCACAAATTGACGATCAGACATACAGACAGACCGACAGACAGATATAATTAATTGGACTACAACACAGTAATTGAAAAGCGGGAGTATCAGTGGCCGTACCAAGCAAGCCTTTGTTCTCTCTGATTAGGTGGGTATTCCACATACGTCCATCGTCAATGAAAATTTTGAAATTGAAGGACATTTCAATTTTACTCTATGCCATTGTTAAAATTGATCAATGATCAATTGATCATAGAGTAAAATCACAAACAATGAACAATGTATTGAATTATTATATTATTATTATTATTATTATTATTATATAAAAAAAAAACAATCTAAAATTAAGAAATGGCGTCATGGGATATGACAAGTACAACTATTTTAATTGATTTCTCTAAAAAGAAAGCATTTCTGTATGAAAATTATAATAAGGTTTAAATAATAAGGCGACGAAGAAAACAAATACAATTTCAAGAAACAAATGCAAGCAAATTTCAAAAATTTGGCACATACGCTTCAATTGAAAATTGTCAATTTTTGAAAAAACATACGGAATGGTCCCTATCAATGAGAAATTGAAATGTCCTTCAATTTCATAATTTTCATTGACGTTGTACGTATGTGGAATGGGCGCCTAAGAAATTTTTCATTTTCTATACGGTAATGAGTGGATACACCCATATACGCATTACTCTTTTTCGCGTTAGATTGCGTGTGCCTTCCAAGACGGGTTTTCATCGAACATGAGGCCTACATTTTTGGCTGCTTTGGAATAGGTTAAATTAATCCCTCCAGCAGTCAACTAGGCTCCCGTGGAAAGATCTACTCGTGCCAGCTGCTTTTTTGTACTAATACCTATTGCCATGAGTTGCGTTTTTTTTGGTTTATTTGCAGGAAACTGCCCATTTGTTTATTTCAGTAAGTTGCTGAGTCATTTCTATTGCTGTTTTCTGCAGTTCTATTTTCTGCGTCTGTAAACCTGAACGTCGTCTGCATAGCAATGGTAAGTGGTGTCGGGTTGCATAACTTCATTTATGTCTTGTATATATAACGTGAATAATAGTGGAACCAAAATGCTGCCGACAGGCACAGATAGAGGTAGATAGAGCATTCTCTCTCTTGACACATTTTATGGTCAGCAACAAGCCCAGTAGTAGCGTTTTTCCCTACCGATGAAAGTAAGGCACTTATTAGTAATGGGTTTGCTGTTTCTTTTCATGTTGAGTCTCAGAACCTAGACCTTCCGTTTCACTGTCCAATTCTCTACCAACTGGACTACAAACTCTGAAAAAAATGGAAACAAAATTCTGCTGGAAATCAGATGTCTCCCTTTCGCTGTCGGTCACTCCTTGTTGCGGCAAGGCTGGAAATATCGGGTGTGACATTTTGGGTCCAGTGTTTAGAAAATAATGGACGGGGTAATGGATGGGGGAGGGGGTGTCTGCCACCCCATCGATAAAAATTAGCAACCCTGCGGCAAAAAGAGGGAACGAGGGCGGCAGTTGCGCTCGAACCACCCCCCCCCCCCCTATACCCGTCTAAATGACTTTATTTACTGGTGTATCGTCGATTCTATGGTGTTCATTTTTACTGTTTTTATTAAGAACAAATCGGACACCATCATTAGTGCCAGTTTTTTTTTTTTACAAAGTCCATCGTAGAGCTATAAATGAGAGTGGAATAAGTATAAGAAATGTTTCTCTACATTTTGATACATAATATGTTTAATGAAACCTACTATTGTGAAAACGAAACAGGATGGCACATACTAGCAGACTGTCCATTTGACCCATTTTTGAGATTTTTTTAGACGTATTTTGCAGTTTTAGAACGGTAGAATCTTTTTCTTCTTTTTCCTTTCTTTTATTCCTAGGTGGGGTCAGCAATACGGCAGATTCTCTTCCACTCCTTGCGATTCTGTGCTTCGGCTGCAGCTGCTCCTACAATTCAGAGGTCTTGGCGGACTTTCGCTTCTATACTGTTAGACTGGGCTGTTCTCATCTTCTTCATCCCTCAGCTACTATGTGTATGAACTTGGAGACAGGACCCATAGGGCACAATTTGGGCCCATAGGCACTGGCGGATTTACCATTGTCCATTAGGCAACTGAGGCAAATGCCTATATCCGCGCGCGTGTACATAAACGATTTTTTGTAAGCATATTATGCAAAAAAAAAAATTAAAATAATTATCAGATATTTATTTTGATCATAAACATTTGTTTAAAATAAAAAAATAGTGGTCTTATTAGAGAACACCCCCCCCCCCCCCTATACATACAATACAATAATTATCAATGTCCGCGACAAGGGCAGTGCCTATATCCGCACAAATCCAAACCCGCCCGGTCCCCCAGTCGCACCAGTCTGCGAAATCTCGCTATGGCAGTAGGTTGGACTCCTGGAGCCCAACCTTCATTAGCAACAGTGCACCCTAGATGCTCAAGTCTGGGTTGCCAGATCATATGGCACTCAGCAAGAATATGCCATCCACTTTCGGCCTGCATCGCACAATATCGGCAAAGATTGTCCACTTTTCACACCTATCCGGTGGAGGCGATTTCAACGGTAGAGCAAAGTACTAGCTAACCTATGTATAAATAAGAAAGTACCTAATAAATAACATAAATTAAAGTTTCAAATCCTGTTTAATTAATCTCTTTAATCTTTCCACAACGACAGTGACAGTGTCCCGAAAGCCACAGACCTAGATTACATGCACATCAGTTTTCCCTGTACATGTCGCGTCCACTCTTATCGCCTCTGCTTTATTTTATTGTTCATTATATCTATAGATAGCAGCAATTAACACTATAGCTCGGTGGCCTGTTTGTGTGGCCCTCCACCCCCTTCGTGCCTGGACTGTGGGTATTGGACTGGAACTATCTTGTGCTTTCGAGTTTGGTACCTATTCTGCCACATCTATAGTGTTGCCAGGTAATGTCACACAGCACATAAATAACCGCTTTGCGTTTCCTTTATATTGCTTTCCTATTTATACGTACTGCAGTATAAGAAAAGCTTCATTATGATGGTCTAAATTTTCGATTTCAAGATTTCAGTGGATTTATACGTTTTGACGTCCCAGGAACCCACAAACGTGTTTTTTCCCCAAAAAGTCTGTCAGTCAGTCAGTCTGTCTATCTGTTCGTCGATTTGTGAGGAGATGGCTCAGTAAAAGTTTCTGAAATATTGCATGTCCGAGCATGTTAAAAAAAATCGTATCTCAGGTATTGTTTTGGAGGGGTTACCCTTTATCCGGAGGATTGCTGGGTGTAGGCCTACCTCCAGTGTTCATCGTCAGTGCGTCCTCACTTGCAATAAAGCGATTAGCCGTTTGCAAGGGGAGATAAAGTTGACCTTACAGAAAATAATATTAAATTTGCTAGTTCAGTGTAACATCGTGAGTTTAATGAATATTATACCCGTAGGTCTACGTGTTTGTCAGGCTGCATAGGTAGGTACCTAGATTAAGAGCGATATCCTTTTTGTTTTAAAGAGAACGTGTGCGGTATTAAAAACCACACTTTTTGGGGTACTTACTTTTACTATTACTGTGCCTTTTCCTCATGGAGGGTCGGCGACACGACAGCAGTGTTTCCACACAGTCCTGTTGTGTGTGTCCTCGGTGGAGAGCTCCAAACTTGTCATATCCCCGGTGTTCTTTCTTCCCAGTGTAACTTTCGGCCTTCCAGGTGGTCTTCTTCCTTGTATCTTCTGGTTCATTACGCTTCTGACTAAGTGGTTTTCGCCTCTACGTAGTACGTGTCCCCCCCATTTCATCACCCCCTTTTCTCTCAGTCTCTCCTGTACGTCATGGCGCTATTGGGAAATAAACCCCCTCCCCTCCAAAGTAAATTATAATTATTATAAGAAACAAAAAATTTGCCTGGAGATGACTTTTGTGAATCATCATGTAGAATTTCACCTAATTCAATCGCGTATTTTGGGTATTATTATGGGAGTTCACAATTTCAGTTGTATTGTAAAAAAACATGTTATGTAATAGCACTGAATACATAAGGTCAGTGTTATATATTCAATGATAACACTTAAGGATATAAGAAAAAAATGAAATAATTATTCATATTATATTGTAACCTATTTTATTATTATTTTTAAGATGATTTTGGGATCATTTGGAAAAATTATAGTGACAGCAGACATACAGTATGTCTTGGGTTCCAGCGAACTATACAGCTCTGTGTCTACAGGATGCGAGATTTAGCATGTGTAAACCTACTACGCTTGCATTTCTAAATGTAATCACTGTACTTCTTCGAGATTCCCGCGACAATCAGGTAAGTTATGACAGCCTACGACTTTTCCACTAACAGTTTTCAGGTCTGAGTCCTTGATGAGTTGCCACCTACTCATTTAGGAACGGTACACGTGGACAATTTGTACCACGGCGATACCCTTTGAGGCTCGGGAACGAATGGGGTGGCAATTGGTTGGTAAAAGGATACACTCAATTTCTGAACGCACCTGGCCTCAGTAAGGAATACTGCACGGTATCTTCATTCATTGGAACATGGCGGTGCCGTCTAATATCCCTTGACGACCCTTTTCCAGCTTACTTATAGTACTTACTTAACGTGTCTGGGCCTAGGACACGTTGATCCAAAACGTTACGGCCTGGATGGCCTTGTCGTTGGCGTCTAAGAGATCTGTAGGGACACAGCGTCTCCTAGTCTCGGGCAGACCAGAAGGTGGCCATCGTCATGAAGTTGTCCTCATTCGCAAGTCGGGTCTTCCGCCAGTTTCCAGCTATTGTAGTATAAATAAATAAATAGATGTGATTTCCATGTTGGCATGAAGTGTATGGCAGTAGTACGCCTCTGGATGGCTTGACTTACTGTGTTGAACCTGCTGACGACCGCTGACAATGAGAACCTAGTTGGTAGCATGCATATAGAGGGAGTCAGAGGCGAGGAAACGAAACCAGGCCCGGAGAGACCATGGCAACCCGGAGGGCGAAGAACTTAGCCTGCGCTTTTCGTTTCCAAATATATCCACGTATAATGCATTAGACTTGTCTTCTTGTTTAGGGTAAGCCCGACATTCCTTTTTTAGGTGTTATATATGGTACCTTCACCCTGATCTCTAAAATCATCATCATAGATCATCATCATAGAAATCATACGACACTATGGTGAGCCTGCATGGTAATAAGATCTATAACTGGACATTGGACATGTCCAACTTCATAGCTGACAAGGGTAGAACACCATAATTGAATAAAATATTATCGAGATCACAACCTCCCAAGTGTTCCAACCTGCTGAGCTTGGATCAAGGATATTGCCATTTACAGGTATATTTACTTTACAGGGGAAGAGTTGCACCACAGATCAACTGCAATGTAGGCTACGTCAGTCTAGGATCTTAAAAGAAATCTCTGAATTCAAACCGAAAGTATCTGATAACTCGAATGACGCGCCGTCTGAGAAACGAAAAGAGTATGACTTCATAGTGATCGGTGCTGGGTCGGCTGGCTGTGTTATGGCAAATAGGCTATCGGAGAATCCAAAATGGAACGTACGTTTTTTAGTTATTGCTTTTCTTTTATATGTCAGTATTACGAAAGCTTTGTGATGGACAAATTTACCGAGTTCGAGATTTCAACGGATTTACACATTTTTAGGTCCCAGGAACCAAAAACGTTTTTTTACGAAATGTCTGTCTGATCTCCGATTTGTGGCAAACTATTTATTTATTTTGACGAAATTTGGCGTGTAGGTTCACAAAAAATATCTAACTCTTCTTTTTTTATTTTGGTAGGCTAGATTGTTTTCGGGGAGTTTTACTCTCCAAAAAGCAGCAAAAAAGTAATGTTTCTGCGGAACCTTTCTATCCGGTATGTTTTAAGTAGTAAATTGAGCAACAAAACCGAACAGGTTTCCTAAAGCTTTTTTTGACCATGATTTTGATTATTTTTTGAAGAAATTATGGCATATTAAAATTCATGCCGCAATACATTTGATACTTTGTATAATCATTATTTTTATTAATTATTCGTTTTTTATAGTTGGCTATAGACCTATTACAAAATAGATTTCTTTTGAATCCACAGGTTCTTCTTCTGGAAGCAGGTATTGAAGAGCCGAAGGTTTCTGATGTACCCGCCCTTTATTCTCTTTTACAACGCACAAATATCGACTGGAGGTACAAGACAGCACGGCAAAAGAATGCCTGTCTGGCCCAGCCAAATGGACAGTGTAATTGGCCTAGGGGAAAAACAATGGGTAAATAAACCGTACCTAATAAAATACAATATTATTGTTTTTTGTTTTACGTTAGTGGAAGGAAAGCATTTGTCATGGTCCAAATTTTTGAATTTCAATAATTGAGGTTACAGGTAACAGGTTACAGGCGAAAAGCAACTAATAATATCTCTAGTGACATTCATTAATGTTATTTTAACTGAATCAGCTACATTTTAAAAGTCACGCGGTGTTCACCGTACAATGCGGTGAATAGTTTGTAAAGTGCACAGGGGGTGCGCCGGCGCCCTATTCCACGCACAAACAATCAGACGGTAGGATAAGTCCGGCCGGACTAATTTGGAGTCAGTCTATTTAGTCAATATGGAGTCCATCGGAGTTCATGTTACTCGGAGTTAGACATAACTAAGACCCTAATGCGTTAGTGCTTGTCTCATGGTCCGATCCTGGAATGGAGTGTTATTTTGAGAAAGTGTTTGTGACTAATATTTTTAATCAGTTATTCCTAAAATAGTAGAAACGTAGAAATATCACAAACTTTCAGGAGGTTCAAGCTCAATAAACGCTATGTTGTACGTGCGTGGAAACCCCCGAGACTACAATCAGTGGGCAGATGCTGGTAATACAGGCTGGTCGTACGACGACGTCCTTCCTTACTTCAAGAAGGCGGAACACAATACGGACGAAGACATTGTTAAAGCTGCTCCTCATATTCATGGTGTCAATGGTAATCTCTTCGTGGGGAGATTCAAGTATCAAGATCCAAATATAGCTTCGTTGATCCAGGCTTGGAAGGAATTAGGTAAAGTAAAGACATGCGAAATCGGAGAGAAATGGTAAATGTCTGAAATTGGTGATGGTGGAGCAACTGTCAGAGATGACGTTAAATAGATATTAAAACTGAAGAAACAACCGTTCAAGAGTACAATTAGGCAGAAATGGTAGAAAAGGTTGAAGAGGTAATCAGGGAATTGTGAGTCCTAAAGGTGAGAAGTGAGTTGCAAAAGGGGTCTGTTAGAAAGTGGCCAAAACTTATGTTTTGACTAAATTATCTTGTGATAAATAGGATACATAAGGATATTTAATAGATAAGACGTCCTAATATGCTGATGTGAAACAAAAGGTAAAAAAGTAAAAATTGGTGATATCGTCACAGAGGTAGGCCATTAAACTCGAGGTGAAGTTAATTGAGAATTTAATTTGACTGAAAATGAAAGTTCGCGATGACACGTGTAAATTGTGAATTGGTAGACTTAGAAAGCGGTGAGTTGCTCATCGTCGTGTATCAAAAGATTGAGCCATTTCAGAAATTTACAAGAGGTAAAAAAACCCGGAGAGTTAAAGTTATTTATATAAGCAGTACATTTTAGGAGCAGCAGAGATCGATTACAATAGTGGTTCGCAATTGGGGGTGATGAATTCACAAATGACGCAACACGGAGGTCGCCGATGGAGCACCAACACTGGCTATATCCACCCAATTCGATACAAACGAAAAAATTTGGTGATCCAAACGATGACCCATGTTACCAAGATTCTCTTCAACGATAAACTGGAGGTGGTTGGCGTTGAGTATCAAAGAGAGGGAGAAGATATTGAGGTGGCTTATGCTAAGATAGAGGTCATACTTTCGGCAGGTAAGTGAACGTAAATGACACGATTGAAATAAATGTCTGGAAATATGTTCAATATTGCTTATTGGCTAGGAATTAGATTCTCAACCATAATACAGTTGCTGTTAGCGATTTGTATACCTACAAGATTATTGCATTTTATAATGATCAATCCAATGCTTTGGGGTAGAGAATCAAAATCTATAACAATAACAGTTTTTTTTTATTAGCATTCTCTTCTCGAATCAAATTCGCCTCGATTTTCCGTCAACACAAGAAACACTCTGAGCCTTGACTCCTTCAATTTGGCTCATTCCTGTGTTATTGACAGTGAAGTATCATATCAAGTGAAGTATCAATTACATAGGATGCAGATAGGTTATGCATACCTTTTGTTTGTTATGATCTTTAATAATAAAACAACCAGTTAACTGCTAATTAATTATGGATTGATTTCAGGCGCTATAAATTCCCCTAAACTCTTGATGTTGTCCGGTGTTGGTCGGAAGGAGCAACTTGACAAATTTGACATTCCAGTTATTTCTGACCTTCCGGTAAGCTGACGGTGAGCCTGTCGGTGACGTGCTGGAAAATTATAGCATCAAAAATAGGCAAATGGTGGCCTTCAAAGTTCAGTAGGCTATAAGAGAGGACCTAACTCCGCTAGGTTGGCTTAGTAATAGAACAAAAAAGTCAATAAAAAGTCAATATTTAAGAGAAAATCAGAGGGGGAAAACCCCTATAAGTGTAGAAAGGCTTTATCTCATGAAGTATCGTAGAGTTGTAAAAAATATCGGGACAAACAGTTTTTGAGCGTTTTGATAAAGAATGAAACGTACCTCTTTCTGACAATATGACCAGATGGAATATGATTTGTAAAAAAACCGATTGGTGTAATATTCCCCGGAAGACCTTCAAGAACTGGGGTCAATTGGTGCTGATAAGACCACATTTTATGTCTCGAAACGTAGATGTGCGTTACTGCTAGTTTAATCATACGGTTTTGCGATCGATATTTCCTGGGAAAATCGACTTTGTACAAAAAACGCATGGTGTGAGTACTTACTCTGATTTTCTTTTAGAATCCTTCTACTAATAATTTGATGTAATACAAAATATTCTTTGTATGCACTTACTTATACAACTAAAATTATCCTAGATCCCCCTCTGACAGCTTCAATAAAAATACTTGATATTGATATCATGCCTGGAACCAGGATATTATTTCTATGGGAGGGCTGCAATCCTATCGTATATGGTGAAATATCGTACGCCTGGAAAGTTCAATTATATTGTATCTAGTTCTAGTTCAAAGAATTTGCAGCCCCCTAGTCCCCCTGGGTACAGGCCTGCATTAAATATTGAATGACCTTACGTACCGTACAGAAGTATGAATCTGTATCCTGGATGCACCTCTGACGGTTCCTGGTTCGAGAGAAATGATTTGTAAACATAAGGGTAAAATGGTTGATTTTTAACCTAATCATTTCCTGTTAGTATTTTTCCGAGAAGCGAGTTTAAACTTTTACACTTTTTATTTGAAGTTTTATCTGCTCACTTGAGAATGACAATCTGTCGAAACCGGTCGTGACGATATTTTTATGTGATATTTTACTAAGTTAACTCCCCTTTCCCCGAGTCTGCCCTTTGGGTGCCTCAAGTTAACAAACAGACTCACTCCCCCCGCCAGGCTGACAGGGTTGCTTAAAGCAGAAATGCTGAAAGCAGGTGTTAGAAACAACAACAGTTAACTCTTATGACAATGTTTACACATGACTTTCTAACCAATCATCACCAGATGGGCTGGTGCCCTGGACCTTCATTTCATTGATGACCTCTTCCTGAATTATGAATTATGAGATGTTATGGCCACCTACCGTTTGACGTATATTAAAAAAACCTTAATAAAATGCGAAAACATGCTATAGGAAGAATCGTAGTAAAATTATGGTCTGTTTGTGTTGAAGGTAGGAGAAAACCTTCAAGACCATGCTTCAACTAGTGGGATAGTTGTTCGGCTACCTCAGAACAATTCCGTCTCCTCTCCTCTACTCCCACCGAGGATGCCCGACGAGCTCCTCAGATATATGAACACTGGGTTCGGAAAGGGGCCATATGGTTCTTTCAGTGTGGTTCCCGTAATGGCATTTCATCAGACTTCTCTAGAGAAAGAACCTGGGTAGGTTAATATACAGATGATGTCTCATCTATCACATCGATTTCCTAGGAGTGCGGAGTGCCATGAGCGATGATCATCCTGACGGGAAGTTAGGTAGATTGAAATCCTTGAGCACTTTCCGGAATAATGCTACGAGCCCCCACCACTAAACCACTCACTTCAACAGCGTCCTGGTCAAACTTGTTTTTGAAGCATGGAATTTTGGCTCATAGATTCTCTGATTTTCCACCTGCCTGCCCCGGTTGATTGGGGCTGCTTTCGAAGCGAATAGCAGGGACTACACGTACAATTGTGGCTCTCTTCGTCTCTGTATCATTCACTATATCCTCAACCTTCTCCCAATCCGTGTACTTTCTCATACAGCACCCTCAGCCCTTTCTCTTTGAGAGCATCAGCCGCTATTCTCCTGACGTGGGTGTTGATCGGCTCTCAACCACTCACTCAAATGCGCAGTAGCCCGGTATGTGAGGGGGAGTGGCGTAGCCAAGGGGGATGGGGGCCAATGGGGTCCGGACCCCCCCAAAATTGAGCAAAACAGAAAAATTTTCAGATATTTATTTTAAAAAATTCCCCGGGGGACCCCGGTCCCCCTATTTCCAGTTTGGTTAATAATCTTATCGTTTGCAAAATCAAAATTTTTTTGCGGGCAAACTATTTCAGGCCTATCTTTTAAAAACATTCCCCATGGTAGCCCCCGGGCCCCCCTTGTTTGCTGTAATATTCTTCATATGTAAAATATGAGCATAACTGCTTTCAAAGTGCTATGAAATCCAGTCCCACTGCAGCAATGGAGATAGTACTGGACTTCCCACCCCTCCATGTTGCAGTGGAAACTTCAGCCGAAATGGCATTATTAAGAGTGGAAGGGCAATTAAGAGAGACAGGATATGCCAAGCGATAGAATCCATCCAAAATACTGTTTTGGAAGGGAATTCGAAACTATATTAGGGACAATGAAAGAATGCTGCGAATCAGCAGGAATTCTCAATAGTCACACAATCAAGTGGTCTACTGATGGCTCTAGGCTAGGAAGTACAAAACCAAGAACAGGCCTTAGTGTCTTTGGTCCTGGGGTTAAATATCTGGAGTCTCTTGGGGAGACAACTGCAGTCTTGCAGATTCTGTAATGAAGGTGCAATCGCACGAAGAAGAGCAGCATGCTCGGGAAGCTTGCAGTTACAGGTAAAAGACCTACCACTTCTGAATCCCCTCAAGATCCTGGCTCTCCTGAGGGAGATAGGCCTCGAGAAAGTGATATAGAAGTGATGTAGATACATTGACGTAGGCACAATAGGCACAATAGGGCACAATAGGCCAATAGGCTTAAGTGCAGACAGGTAACACCTGTACCCCAAATAAATAAATAAAAATGAGGACGGTTTTTATATTTTTCTACTATTTTAAGAATATAGGGGGGGGGGGGCGCCAAATGAAACACCACCCCAATAAAAAAACCTATCGTAAACGGCAAACTTTATGTATTCATATTGGATGAAAACTGGATTCCCCCCAAAACAAATTCTGGCTACGCCACTGGTGAGGGACTGATCCAAGATTATAATTCTCAATGCCTGCCGACTTAACACAGTGATACTTCTGACCATCCATTGATCGTCGCTTCCAGTTGGAGAAGTGTAGGGCAACAGCTTTAACGCCTGTTTCAATTGAAATAGCCTCACCTCTTGTCCTTTTGAAGTTATGCTCGCTCACTTCCTAGTCTGTGTGTGTCTTAACGTTTTTCTTATTCTTGTCACCGTGACGATGTTATTACCATTAGTGTTATTCAGTCATCTAAGGCATTCCATTTCGGGCCTCGTTGACAAATTGGTTGTCTATTTTCAGCAGCCTATTAATGATGTTGTCAGGTTTTTAGTCCTCTTGCAGGGACTGAATTTTAAATAATTGCGTCTGGAACATCCCAGGAAATTACCAGAAAATACATAGTTCGGTTACCGGAAGTGTGATTATCGGGTATTAAATTAAGAGAGTCGTAGAGTGTTCAAATACGAGTGATTGGTTAAGTAAAAGAAGTATCCAATGAATCGTGGGAAATCCCGATCTAATTATGCCAGAATATATTTTCTAATTATTTTATAATTTTATTAGGTTCATCACTCGAATTAGGAAAGCTACTCTTATATCACATACAAGTAACTTTCCTTATGCTATAGGCCTACTAAGTTGGATAAGTTAGAAGAAAGGCTGTAATTTACGAACTTTCAATTTCATCGGTATGAAATGTTTCAATACTCTGCCAGCTGTGTCTTGTTGAAAAAATTGGAATAAATATATATTTGATTTGATTTGAATTGAGATAACCGAGCTACCACACAGCAGGGGATATGACTCAGCTCTACTATGCGGTGTGACGTCAAAAGACCAACCAGCCAAGGATGGGCGTTGGGTGAAGATTTTTTTTTAAATAAAAAGGTTAAATCGCGTACAAACAATTTAAAGAATGCATCCGATTAACCTCTTCAATCGCTTCTTTAAGTCACCTAATGGGTACTTGTGTCGAGTTGCGACACGTCTCCGACCGCAAGGTGTGTTGATGCTCGCACAAGTACACGTACAAGCACGCTACCACCTTGCCACCGAAGTCGCTTAAAAAATAAGAAGATGGTTCTTTTAATGTTTATATGAGCCTGATAATATGAACCTAACTTTTATTTTTCACATTTAATGGTCTAATTCTTTCAGAATCCCAGACATTCAGTACCTGTATTCGCCGCTGGTGGTTAAAAATTTCTACATAGATCCAGTACTTTCTCCCGATTATGGCAGAGGTCCTGTGTACGCCTACACTGGAATTCAAATGCATCCTGTTTTGTTGTCGCCGAAGAGTAGAGGGTGAGAACTGATAATTACTACTTTATTCTTATTATTACTTTATCTTTATCGAATGTCGTCAACGCAAAAGCTTTTATCATAATCGTCATTATCACTAATCAGCAGTCCAGGCGCGGATCTACAATGAGACCAAGGAGGGGGCTTAGATTAAAATAAATGCGAATAAAAAAGATGAATTGCAAAAAATTGCCAATATAATCAGAGGTGGTCCCAGACCTCTTAAAAGGGGGAGGCACTCATCAACGGCGTAACGATAGGTTTTCGAATGGTGCGGTGTATAATTTGGCGCCCCTCCAACCATTTTCGTAGAATTGTAAAAAATGGGGAAAGCCGTTCTCATGGACGTACGTAGCCTTTAAATTAATGACCTTAGTGTCCTTTGCGCATGAACCAAGAGGGTTCGGAAATATGAAAGGGGGCCCGGGTGTCTCCCCCGGGTGATTTTTTTATTATTTTTAAATAGTGCTGAAATATTGGGGTTTTACGCATGTTGAGGAACTAAATGGGGGGGGGGGCTATAGCGATAGGGGTAGATCCGCGCCTGATCAGCACTTAGTTCAGTTGGGAAAATATTAAGTCCATATATTCTTCATGTGCAAGCAGGAATTGTATTTTCATAGCATGAATGAAGAAATGAATGCAAACTACACCAGACTATATAAGACTTAACCAAAATTAGAAGATATAGAAATAAATATAATGTGTATATAAGACGTTTTTATGTCTAAATAATTTTCTTACACATGACAGTTGTTACTGGCTTATGAGATCTAATACGTACAAACCGTATACCATTGATTATTATTTTAGATATATCCGTTTAAATGACACAGATCCAGTGTGGGGTGCACCTGTGATACACCCAGAATATTTTACGGAATCTTCTGACTTGGATGTTTTGTTGGAAGGAGTTGAAAAAGCTCTCCAGATCTTACAGACAAAAACTTTGAGAGACATGCAAATGGTACTAGATGAAACGCCGCTTCCAGCTTGCATAGCGTGAGTAGGCCTATAGTTGGCACATGTCTGTTTTTGTAGGCTATTTATTGAGGCACGAAAATCTGGTACACACCGTCGCTGAGGGCACAGTGGAAGGAACCAATCGAAGGGGGCGGCCGAAGAAGGAATTCATGGATCAACTGAGGAACTCCTACAAAACAAGAGCTGAAGATGAAGGCGCAGGACCGAGTGAGCTGGAGGTTGATATGCAGGGAGTTGCTGCCAGCCAATCGGTGAGACCTCAGAACCAAGACCTGCTCCTAAACCTCTGCAAATGTGGGCATGCGGGCATTGCCACAAGATTGCCCCATTCATGTCTTTACTTCTCCCCTTACCCTATTATCATTATCCTTCCTCTATTCAATTATATGCACTCATAAAATACATTTTAAATTTCCACTTGATGTTTCAGATATGCCTTTGGCACGCGGGATTACTGGTCGTGCATCATCAGGAGCTACACCTACACTTTCTATCACCCCGTGGGCACCTGCAAGATGGGGCCTGAGGATGAGCCTACAACTGTCGTCAACCCGAATTTGGAAGTCAAGGGAGTCAAGAGACTCCGGGTTGTAGATGGGGCTGTGATTCCGACCATACCTCGCGGCAATACCAATGCCCCAATCATTATGATTGCTGAAAAAGCGGCCGATATAATTAAACAAAAATATCGTTTCCTGAATTAAAAGTAAAATCAGTAAATATCAATGCCCCAGAGCTATGACTGTTATGTTTCGCCTATCCTGTAAACTATATTATGACTTGGATTCTACTAAAAGTACTTTAGTCTGGCCGCGTGGTCAGAGTAGCGAGTGGCAAGTCTTCATATTTTTTGAAGACAGCGTTTCTACTAATTCGACCTCGCTGAAAATGAATCTGCCAGTTCCCATGCTGAATTTTAAATAAATAAATATTGACTTTTGTTTCATTACTAAGCCAACCTATAGCGGAGTCAGTGCTGCAAGCCCTCTCTTACACTCAACAAAGAAGGCCAGGGACCGCCTGCATTACATGCCTTCCGAAGCATGGCTAGAAAATGTAGCAAGTGTGGGACTAGAACCAGCAACCTTTAGGGTGAAATTTGGAGTCTTTACCAATACTCTACTTGTCCTGATTTTGGACCGGGAAGTCCGGAATCCAAGATAGCGGTCAAAACCCAACCTTCTCCTTCTTACTTATAACAGTTGGCTCTGAATAATACTTCGACATATCAACACGACAGCCATCCTTATTAATTCTAATAGTTCTAAATCTTACACCTGGGAGGTACTACAAGTATTTTTACCTGTATTGATGAGATTATTTTATGACGTCAAATTAATGAATTTAATTAATTAATAATTCGTGCATTTTTTCTATATTTGTTTTACAGAAGTAGAAGAAAGTTGAGCTGATTGTTTATTTTTATTTTATTTTGAGTGGACTTCAGTAAGGGCAATTATATAGGCTTATATAGGCTATGACGAATAACTCACATTGTCTAATAGTAACTTAGTAACTAAAACCTAACAACTTAGGGGAGACGTTAATATTGCAATATATATATTTTTTATACTGTACACTTATACACTAGTACGCATATGTACAAACATACCAACTCCCAGATATAAGATAAGTGTAAAGAAATTTAAGGGTGCTTGTCAAGACTATCTTATGGGTAGGCTATGTACTGTATACTATACTACATACTATGTAGGCCTATGGCGTGTGGATGGATGTGCAAATGGCCTTTTATTGATATACTGTATATACTAGCATATGCATATTTTAAATTTAAATTTGTGATGTATATAAGGCCCAAAATTTGCCCATATAGCAAATAAAGACAATTTGATTTCTTCTTTTTCTTTGTTTCTATGCATATGGTCACCGCATCTCTGGTAGAAAATAACCTAACGTATTCATTATTAGAGCATATTCAACCGTGTCCTAAGTAGGTATGCATAGTTTCCCAATACTTGTCGGCTATTATATTATCTGGTTATTTTTACTGTTCATTATATCTACAGATAGCAGCAATTATATAGTTTGGTAGCATATTATTCGTACCTACTGCGAGTATCATACTGGAACTATCTTGTGCTTTGGAATTTGGAATGTACGGTAGGTGCTTATTCCGCCACATCGGTAGTGTTTTCAGGTAAGTTCCCCCTCACAAAAATAATAATGCAGCTCATTACATTTGCTTATTTTTATTAATTTTGAAACCACACTCACTCATAGTCATTGGCCAAATAGCTTGTGGAAAAAGTGCTTCTCACTGGTAGGTATACTTGACTTGGGTCAACCTGCAGTTTAACCAATTTGAAAACATTGTACATCTAATATACTGCTGTTTGTTCTACGGCTTCAATGATCATGTAGCGTACATGATTGAAATTGCCAGTAACCTGTCAGACTTGGTGGTCTGATGGGATTTGGTAATTGTGTGAGACGGTTATTGAGTTATTGGTAAAAGCCGTGGTGAAGTGGATAACGATCAGAACTTTTGTAAAGAAGTCACGGGTCCCATTCCACCACCGATAATCACTTCTGTTTAATTATAAATAATTATTCATGTAAGAGGTGGAAGCCAAGTGGTTCGGAGCCCACTATAACCATTCATAACTATTCATACCGTGACAAGTTCTAACACGAAGGCAATATGTAGGTTCTAAAGTTGAACCAGACCGAGCAAAAATCGTGCGGACGACAAAGATTATGTTAGGTACAAATTGAGAGCCCCCATGACACCCTGAAGGGGGTACTAACAATGCAGATAAAGAAGAAGAATAACCTGCACTCACTTAGGATTTAATTATGAGGGAGACCAAACATCTCTTAGATCTGCCCGAATCCAGGGTAGGGCTTCCAAGATGACTGACTCCCTCCCTCTAAACACTTTTTAGGGACGGCGCCGAGGACCCACTAACACAAGAGGTTAGACTCGTATCTGTACTTGGTTAAGTCAAGCTTTCGCCTGTTTTTTGAGTCAATACCGCTTCTCTCAGCTTGTCCATTACCGCTTGCAGCCGGTGTAGGTTGACATCAAGAACGTATACTAGTTTGCCAATGGCAAAAAATTCATACGGAAACCATACAAATAATGTTCGAAATCCATGGGGTCGTTGGCATTGGACAAGGGGGCAATGGGCCACTATAAGTAGACCTGGGTCCAAAATAAGTCCATAAATAACTGATTAACCCAGAAGGTTTCTTGAATTAGTTTCAAATATTTGGGTCAATGGAGAAATACTGTGAACATGGTCTGCTTTTACCCGGTGTAGGTATTATTGTATTTTTTAATTAGGGTATTTTTATTCTTTCCTTCTTTTTCAAGAGTCGGTGCAATTATTCAGCATAGGTCTACCTGCAGCAGTCTTTATCAGTACCTACGTCGTCACTTTCAATAAAATGATTAGCCATTTGCAAGGGGAGATAAAGATGACCTTATTTAATATAATTCTTGTAAGATTAGCGTAGCATCTAGAATCTAGAGTTTGATGAATAGAGGTGTAGACCTACGTGTATCTCAGGCTGCTTAGGTACCTACATTGAAGAGCGAATTTTTTCCATTCAAAATAACGTGTGTTGTAATAAAAACTCAATTTTTGGGGGAAATTGAGTTATTACACTAATACACCGCCTCTCTTCAAAATAATTTGTTACCCAGAAAGCAAAAAAAAAACGTCCCTGGAGATGTTTTTTGGGAACCAACGTGCTGAGCGACATCGAATTCTATCGCATATTTTGGGTAGTATCATATTATGAGATTTTACTAATGTAGGCTATTTCAAATGTATTATTGCAAAAAACTTGTAATGTTTCACTTAATATACTACTTACTTTTACTTTCTCACGGAGGGTCGGCGGCACGGCGGCAGCTCTGTTTAGAGCGTTAGATAGTTAGGAAAAATATATATATATAAATATTCTTAGCCTATTTTATTATTATTTTTAAGATGATTTTGGGATTCTTTGGAGAAATTAGGCTATAGTGACAGCAGATATACAGTATGTCTTGGATTCCAGCGAACTATTCTGCACTGTGCCTACAGGATGCGAGATTTAGCATGTGCAATCCCACAACGCTTGCACTTCTAAATCTAATCACTGTACTTCTTAGAGATTCACGCGACAATCAGGTAAGTTATGACAGTCTAAGACTTTTCCACTAACAAATTTCAGGTCTGAGTCCTCTAAGGGTTGTCGTGGCCCCGGTATTTTTTGCCACCTACTCATTTATAGGCCCGGATACACGCGACCAATTCACTGAGACATATGTTATGGGGACGAATGCGTTGATGAAAAAAGAACCGGTCCGAGTTTACTCGAACATGCTTTCCAATTTATTAAGTAGTAGCTAGAGAAAATGAGTAATTTCATGGTAAATAATGTTCCTATAGTTAAATTTCTGATACCTCGGGGGGGGGGGGGGGGTTGCCCACCTGACGTCACTGGTGGTGAGGTAAATTCTAGATAGGTCAGTCCAACAAATTACCACACAGCAATAATGGCAGGGCATGCAATGCATTTGACCGTGAATTTTCTATCATTTTTTCTAAAACATTTTTTTTGCACAAAACCAAATAGTTTTTTGGGTTTCGTTAGTTACTCAATTTAACACCTACATGCCTGAAGGTAGAAATCATCGATGGAAAGGTTTCGCAGAAAAATTATTTTTTATTCATTTTTCATTAAAATTTAGTTATTTTTATTTTTTTACCCCCAGAAGCAAACTATCAAGGGGCAAGCGATCCCCCGCATTTTGTTAACATTAATAACGACTACAATATATGCGAATTTATTATTATTTATTATACGAATCGACCGTATTTATCGTGCCAGATTAATAATTAAGCAGTTTTTTCGTATTAACATGACCTTGACACCGACATCGATGGCCAGGATGGTAGTGTGCTTTTACCTTGTACGAGTCTCTACATGCCATGCGTTAGGAGACGTGTCGTAACTCAACACGGGTACTAACTTACAGAGGCGCCTGAAGAGGTCAGTCGTATACATTCATTAAATTTTTTGTATGCGATTAACGTAAAAAAAAAGCTACTGGATATTTTGAAATCCTAACAGCACGGAGCTTGGAACCTGAATGTGGGAATTACTCAGAAAGCAAAACATTTGGTACAGTAGGTACCAAAGGCAGTAAGGACGCCATTCATGAACCGTTGTCCTGCAGAGGGCAAAGACGAAATTTTGTAGTCCGAAATTACAATAGGTCTTTATTCGGGATAGAAAAGACCGTAAGGTTATGAGAGTCTTTAAGACAGTGGAACTCATCTGGTCTGGGTATAAGGAATACAACACAGCGCCTTCATCCAGTGGAAGATGGCGGTGCCGTCCAATATTCCTCGATGATGCTTTTCCAGATATGTTGGCTCTGGGCGTAAGTTATAGATCTAATTACAATATCCAACACCACAGCCGACAAGCGTAGGAAAAAGGATATTGCCATCTTTAGATATATTTTCTTTGCAGGGGTCGAGTTGCACCACAGATCAACTGCAATGTAACCTACGCCAGCCTAAAATCCTAAAAGAAATCTCTGAATTCAAACCGAAAGTACCTGATAACTCAAATGACGCGCCGTCTGAGAAACGAAAAGAGTATGACTTCATAGTGATCGGTGCTGGGTCGGCTGGCTGTGTTATGGCAAATAGGCTATCGGAGAATCCAAAATGGAACGTAAGTTTTTCAGTTATTAAGGCCATATGAAGCCCGGATTTTATTATAATTGAGTAATTGTGGGATTTTTTATAGTTGGCCATATTACAAAATAGTTTGACTGATACCATATTTCGAATCAACAGGTTCTTCTTTTGGAAGCAGGTATTGAAGAGCCTAAGGTTTCTGATGTTCCCGCCCTTTTTCCTCTTTTACAAGGGACAAATATTGACTGGAAATACAAGACAGCACGGCAAAAGAATGCCTGCCTGGCGCAGCCGAATGGAGAGTGTCAGATGCCCAGGGGAAAAACAATGGGTAAATAAACCGTAACTCCGATACTATGGTACAATACTAAATTTCCTTTTCGCAAGTATAAGGACAGCATTTGCAATTATTGAAATTGCTGAATTACACGTTTTGAGGTCGCAAGAACCCGAAAATTGCTGTTTACGAAATACCAGTCTGTCGTGAGTACATCAATATGTGGCAGATTACTCAACGGATATTGACTGAATTCGGTATGTGGGTTCACAAGAAATGTATCTCAGGTCTCCGATCGTATGGTGTGAAGAATAGGAACCCACTACCTCCACACCAACCTTCGTATTTGCACTGGCACTTCCACTACCCAATGGTTAAGAAACGGAAACTAACTTACTTGATGAGGAACAAATAGCATCACATTCTGCATTGAATAGCCCAAGGGAAGATAGAAGAACGTCAAGGTTGAAAAACCCGAGGCAGTGGTTTGGCAAGAGCATTACTTCCCGATTTTGAGCAGCAGTCCCCAGGGTCCAAATTGCCATGATAATCGCCAATCATCGACAGAACAGGCATTTAGAGAAAAGAAGATGATCCTATACTACGTGCGTTGATGATTGTCTTATAGTCACATTCATAGAATAGAGTAGCATGTAGTGAAGCCGGTTGAAGTGAAAAAATTTATTCCGTGATTCCTAAAAAAAACAGGTCTGTAGAATTCATGAATATTTCAGGAGGTTCAAGCGCAATGAACGCTATGTATTACGTGCGTGGAAACCCCCGAGACTACAACCTGTGGGCAGAAGCTGGTAATACAGGCTGGTCGTACGATGACGTTCTTCCATACTTCAAGAAGGCAGAACACAATACGGACGAAGATATTGTTAAAGCTGCTCCTCATATTCATGGTGTCAATGGTAATCTCTTCGTGGGGAGATTCAAGTACCAAGATCCAAATGTAGCTTCGTTGATCCAGGCATGGAAGGAATTAGGTAAAGTACCAAGAACCAATAATTGTAGCTTTGTTGTTCCTGGCGTGGAAAGAATTTGGCAAAGTATATGCAGGCGAAATCGGAGGGAAATGGCTAATGTATAAAATTAATTATTTTCAATGATAACGTTATGCATATCTTCACACTGAAGAAACAACCGTCCAAGAGTCCAATAAGTTAATAAAGGTCGAAGAGGTAAGCAGAGATTTGAGAGTCCTAAAGTCGTGAAGTGAGTAGCAAGAAAGGTTTCTTAGAAAGTGAAAAATACTTATTTTGTAAATGGGAGACAAACGAAACGAAAAGAAAATTGTGAGTGTAATTGAACACAGTTTGGCTATTAAATTCGAAATAAACTTTACTTGACTGGAAGTGTATGGTAGGAGGCGATTACGCGTACAAGGCAAAATTCGAAGGCGTGGAAAATTTTGAGTTGCTAAGCCTTCGTAGTTCGTGCATCGAAAGATTTAGCCATTTCTGAGATTTTCTGGGTGGTAAATAGCCCGGAGAGTTAGAAATATTTATAAATTTCAGGAGCAGCAGAGATAGATTACAATAGTGGTTCACAATTGGGGGTGATGAATTCACAAATGACGCAACACGAAGGTCGTCGATGGAGCACCAACACTGGCTATATCCACCCAATTCGATATGATCGAAAGAATTTGGTGATCCAAACGATGACCCATGTTACAAAGATTCTCTTCAACGATAAAATGGAAGCGGTTGGCGTTGAGTATCAAAGAGAGGGAGAGGATGTTGAGGTGGCTTATGCAAATATGGAGGTCATACTTTCGGCAGGTAAGTAAGTGAATGGGAAAAACCCAATCAAAATGAATGACAGAAAATAAAAAAGTTGAAATTTTTGTTTTAATGAGACTATTATGTAGATACTTAACTTATCTATTATAAATTAAGTTATAATATGGTAGGCCTAGCAGACTCTTTTTTAATCACAAGTGACGGAAAATTGACCTGTGGAATACACGCCTTATTGACTTGGAATTAGATTCCTAACCATTATAAAATTTGTTAAAGTGGTACGCTGTTGTGGATGGGCATTTTATAGTTACTAATTATTGTGCACGAGTCGTTATTTTGAACAGGTTGCAGGTTATTGAGAGGTTATCCAACGAATCCAGAATAATAGCTGCATTGGATGCAGACGCGATCAACATAACCATTGCTTATGATAATCATTAACGATGCACTAACCAGAATTATGGATTGTTTTCAGGCGCCATAAATTCTCCTAAACTTTTGATGTTGTCTGGTGTTGGTCGGAAGGAGCAACTTGACAAATTGGGCATTCCCGTCATTTCTGACCTTCCAGTAAGTTGACAGTGTGTCTTTCACTGACGCACATTAGAATTATACCTTTGAAATAACGGCTAATAATGGTGTCATTAAGAAACTGTAAGAGGAGATAAAGCCCAACAAATGTTAAAATTATCTATCATAATGTATCAATCGTGTAAAGTTTATAAAAGTATCAGGACAATTAGAAGACGTGATATAGGGTAATGAAATTGATTATGGATATTTTTGACAGATATATTTCTTGTGAAAATGGACTTTGTAAAAAAACTCGTGGTAGGGGTAGTCACATTCGTTCTTCGCCTCTGTCTGCTTTGATGCAATACAAAATGCATGTACTACTCCACCATGATAGGAAGAAATATCGGTAGGGTTATTCAAGTCTATTGAAATTATAAGTTATGACCATACACTAAGTATTACTACATACCATACATTAAAATGAAAATCTTATTAAAAATGCGAGTATATGAAATGTTAAATGAAGAATCTTAGTGACGGGAAACCATAATAGTATATTTTGTGTTAAAGGTGGGAGAAAATCTTCAAGATCATGTTACAGCTAGTGGGATAGTTGTTCGGCTACCTCAGAACAATTCTGTATCTTCTCCTCTACTCCCACGAAGGATGCCCGATGAGCTCCTCAAATATATTAACACTGGATTCGGGAAAGGACCTTACGGTTCTGTGGGCGTGGCTCCCCCAATGGCATTTCATCAGACTTCTTTAGAAAAAGAACCTGGGTAGGTTATTACATAGATGATGCCTCATCGATCTAGTAGATCTCATAGGAGTGTCATGAGCGATTATCGTGGCTGGAGCGTCAGGTAAATTGAGGTCCTTGAGCACTTTCAGTGACAAGTTCGAAATGATGTCACGCACACCCACCAGATAACCCCTCACTTCAACAGCGTCCATGTCAACCTGAAATGATGAATGAATGAATGAGCGCGTATTAAATATAGAAACAATTTAAACACAATAATTGTAAGGCCACACAAGAAGACCTATAACAATTTTCAATACCCTAAAAATAATTTAAATAAATAGAAAAAAAATACATTGTCTTTGAAGTATGAATTCTTGGCACAACGTTTCTCCTTTTTTCAACCAACGTCAGCCCAAGACTGCTCTTGAAGAGAACAGCAGGGACTACCCTATCATCATCTCTCATATCACGCTTCTCTCAATCATTCAAAGTAATGTCGATTCATATATTTCCAATTTCCATGACATTCTGCTATTCCCTTAACTTCCTCTTACACCTCCAGCCGTGGCGATGTTTTGATGATGATGATTGATTGATGAATTATTATCATCGGTGATAATCAGTCCTCGTATGCTCGCCTAGCTGTTTATCTTTTTTGCCCATTAACGACCTTGACATCAGCTTTCTAGCTCTCCGGAGATCGGAGCTTGCATCAATGTGTCAGAAATACCACGATTTCGATTTCGAAATTTAAACGGAATGAAACAACTTGAGGTCCCAGGACAAAAAAAAAACTTGTTTTTATGGATGTTCCGTCTTTGTATATTTTGTGGGTAAACAACTCTATCAGTTTTAGGTCTCGGGACCGTTCCTTATTGGCGGGGTCTTATCCCACAAAACGGGAAAAGTCCATACCCCTAATAATTTGTATCTTGCGCGACTATTACTATTTATTATTATTGTAATATATGTTAGCGCATGGTACGCATGTGGACAATGCAATTTTTTTAATCGAGCAATCCAATGATTTTATTATGAGGATAATCGTCGACTTTTATTTATCATGTCGGAATCGTTCACTGTCAACTACTTATAGTTAAGCCTTAATTCTGATTGATGAGTATAAGGTTCACTCGTATCGGTTCTTTTAATACTCATAGGTTCCTGATAATATGTACCTAGCTTTCATTTTCTATAAATAACTTATATTTCTTTTAGGATTCCAGATATTCAGTACATCTATACGCAACTATTGGTTGACAATTTCTACTTGGATCCAGTACGTTCCCCCGAATATTTTAGAACACCAGTTTATGCCTACACTGGAATTCAAATATATCCTGTTTTGTTGTCACCGAAAAGCAGAGGGTGAGAACTGATAATTATTACTTTGGTCTTCATCGAATATCAAACATGGCTTTTATTAAGCATTTGAAGTAAGAAGGCTCTTTCTAACAATACGTTCATATTCTTTGAGCTCATGTTCCAGCTGGACTATGGAGCGAAAAAGACTCATGAATTTGACCCCTCACTACTATATAAGAAGGGCTTTTCTTCGTCTTTCTCATTTTCTCTTAAAATTTTGGGGTCAGAAATCAGAAGAGTCCATACGCAATGTTTCATTAAGAACGGGAAAAGAGGAATCCAGATATATTCTTCATGTGCATACAATTTTCGTAGCACGAATGATGAAAGGACTGCAGAATGCAAGACTATATTAAAGTTAATGAATTTTTTTACTCATGCGGCTATTGCTACTGGTTTATGAGATCAATTGTGACAGACAGTACCATTGATTATTATTTTAGATATATCCGTTTAAATGACACAGATCCCGTGTGGGGTGCACCTGTGATACATCCAGAATTTTTTACGGAATCTTCTGACTTGGATGTTTTGTTGGAAGGAGTTGAAAAATCCCTCGAGATCTTACAGACAAAAACATTGAGAGAATTACAAATGGTACTTGACGAAACACCGCTTCCAGCTTGCAAAGCGTGAGTATAATTACCACATGTTTGTTTCTTTGAGTGTACTGTGCCAACGTCACAACGTCAGGTGGTTTGTGAAGATTACTAAATGTTTGTTACGGAGCTCCGAGCCAGGAGATTACAGTAGTTGGGACACGTACAACGAATGGAGAGCGACCGTAAGGCCAAGAAAATGTGGGAGGCAAAAATACATGCGCCGTGACGGATAGGAAGACCAAGGAGGAGATGGAGGGAACAAACTGAAGAGGACCTCCAGGCAGTAGACTTAGAGCTCCTGGATTGGCAGATCGTCGCAGAGGATCGGGCGAGATGGAGGCAAATTGTGTGAGAGGCTAAAAGTCCCCCAGGGCTGAACGCGCCATCATAAGTCAAGTAATTCAAGTCACTAAATGTTCCATGAAATGGAACTGATAAGTCCGGTGCACAAAGGTAGATTCTACGCGGCAACAGTGCCATTTAAGAATGGGGTAACGAAATTTGGCGTGAAAAAAAAACCATGAAATGACAAAAATAAATCCACTGGGAGCAACTTATTGCTTAGATTAGTTCCAAAACAGTGGCCTAGCAGTGGCGACCACATTCTCCAAAACAGAATTTAAAATAAAATTTTGTCCACATTACATCATATGGCTGGCTCTAGAATCGATATTTCCTGCAAAACTAAAATTATAATGTTTTTAAGTGGACTTAGGGGCTGCCCAATTGTGGCAGGATCAGTCTAAAAGAAAAACGGAAATATCACCTGGGCTGATGATCAAGACGTTCTCCTAAACGTCTGTAAATGCGAACGTGTGGTCTTTGCCCACGATTGCCCCATGAGGATCTCCCCCTGCCCTATTATCTTTATCTTCATCCTTCGTCTATGATATTATAATGGACTCTCAACATACGTCTTAATCTTCCACTTGATGTTTCAGATATGCCTTTGGCACACGGGATTACTGGTCGTGCATCATCAGAAGCTACACCTACACTTTCTATCACCCCGTGGGTACCTGCAAGATGGGACCTGAGGATGAGCCTGCAACAGTCGTCAACCCAAATTTGGAAGTTAAGGGAGTCAAGAAACTTCGGGTTGTAGATGGAGGTGTGATTCCGACCATACCTCGCGGCAATACCAATGCCCCAATCATTATGATTGCTGAGAAAGCGGCCGATATAATTAAACAAAAATATCGTTTCCGGAATTAAAAATAAAATCAGCAAATATCAATGGCCCAGAGCTTTGTCTGTTATTTTCGCCTTTCGTGTATTCTACTTTCCATGACTTGGATTCTACCGAAACTATTGTACTTAGTCTAGACACGTTGTCAAAAAAGACGTCTATGTAAGAAGCAAGTGGCAAGTCATGACATTTTCAGACAGCAGCGTATCTTTTTGACTAATTCTACCTAGCTGAAGACGAATCTACCTGTTGCCATTCTGGATTTGGACTGGAAGTCCCGAATCGAAGATGGTGGCCAAAACTATGTGACGTCATTCTTCTTTATAACAATTGGCTCTGAATAATACTTCCGGTCTGGCTCGACTAAACAACATAACAGTCCTGTTAATACTTAATTTTGGTAGTTCTAAAATCTTACACCTAGGTGGTACCATAGGCATTTTTTCCACAAAATATATAGTATTTGTGGCATAATCTCGCTGAGGTTGTTTAAAAATTTAACGAATTTATAGAATTCAAAAGATGATCTGAGAGGTTGCGAGCTCGCCGGGAGTTAACGAGCGCAGCTGAGCCTCTGCGATGCAATATTTGAAGTCTACGCTGTACCACTGATGATGTTGACCGCAGATGTTGGCGAAACATTTGGAAGTACGCTTTCAGATCGACCACAGCCCATCATCCCGCATTCTACTGCTTCATCAAAGTTCCACACCTCTCTGTATTCTGGTGTCACTCTCCAAATGCTACTATAGTTTGGGTGGGACCTTCTTTAAGATTAGAGTGGACTTCTGTGAGGTCAATTATAGGCTTTCCAATGGTACGAATTGCTTAAATTGACAAATAGTAACTTAGTACCGTAGGTAGCTAAAAGGAGCAACGTAATAACTTAGGGGTAATTATAACAACTTACCTTAATACAAGGTTACAGCCGCGGATCTACGGGGGGGGGGGGGGGTGGGCTAAAGCACCACCCCCTCAAAATGCGTAAAACCCCACTATTTCAGTCCTATTTTTCACAAATTTTCTCCCTGGGGAGACCCTCAGGTCCCCCTTGTGCTCAATTGTATTAATTATCTATAATATAGAACCCTTATTGCTCTGAAAATGCGTAAAACCCCGATATTTCGGCCCTGTTTTTTAAAAAAATTCGTATTTAATCTTAGCCTCCTCCTTGGTCTCATTCTAGATCCGCGCCTGCAAGGTTGTATCTATGCGTTATATGTATTGCATATATAAATATAAACATATACCAACTCCAGAAATGAGAAAAAGTGTACCTAATTAAATTTAAAGGTGCTTGTCACGGCCGTTTTATGGGAAGGTATATAGCCTATGCATGGTGTATGAATGGATGAGTACCGTATAAATGACTTTTTAGTGATATAATATTGTATAATCATTTTTTTAAAGTTAAATTTCTGTTATTGTATAATACTGCATTATTTACCATGGGTTAAATGTAAGATTCGACCGAAAGGTCCGTCATTCACTCAAATGGAAAATAATGAAAATGTTTTTCCTTCTTTTTTCTTTCTTTCTGGTAGAAAATAACCCATCGCATTCATTATTAGTGAATATTCAGACTTGTCCTATACGACTACATTGACTTCGATGGCCAGGTGGAAACGTGCTTGCACTTGTGCGAATCTTTACACGCCATGCGATGGGAGACGTGTCGTAGCTCAACACAGGTACTAACCTACAGAGGCGATTGAAGAGGTCAATCGGATACATTCATTAAATTGTTTGTATGCGATTAATCTTTTTATAGAAAAAAAAAAGTATGCATATTTTCCCTATACATGTCGTGTCGACTCTTAATTACATCAAGTTATTTCTACTGTCCTACTGCTCATTATATCTATAGATAGCAGCACTTCTATAGTTTGGTAACCTATTCGTGTGGCCCTGCGCCCCCCTTTCGTGCCTACTGCGTGTATTGTACTGGAAATACCTTTTGATACCTATTTGTTACCTGTTCCGCTACTTCTATAGTGTTTCCAGGTAAGTCACCCCTCACATAAATAATTATTAAACTCATTAGATTTGCTAATTTTCATTAATTTTGAAACCACACTCACTCAGACGTTGGCTATAGCTTTTTAAAATAGAGTGCTTCTTATTGGTACCCTTTTAATGACTTTTTTTGCAAACCAATATGCTGAACTAAGTACATAAAATTCTATCGTGTATTTTGAGCATTATTATTATGTGATAATATATCAGAAGTGTTGTGCAAAACTACAAAATACTGTTATAAATACTGTACTTCAGGGAAAAATGAAATAGTTGTTCCTAGCCTGTTTAATTTTTATTGCTTTCCAATTTATACGTAGTATAAGGAAAGCTTTGTGACGGTCGAAATTTTCGATTCCGAGATATCAACGGATTTACACGTTTTAAGGTCGCAGGAACCCAAAAAAGTGGTTTTTATGAAATGTCTGTCTGTCGTTCTGTCTGTCTGTCTGTCTGTCTGTTCGTCGATTTCCGGGCAAACTACTCGGTCGATTTTGATGAAATTCGGCAAATAGGTTTACAAAAATCATACCTCGGGACCATTTTTTTTATTTTGGGCTAACTCAATTTGGGGGGTTTTTATTTTCAAAAAACTTCAAAAAAACGTCTAAAAAAATTATTTCCCAAAAACGGCTCCAACGATTTCTTTTAAATTCACATATATTGTAATTGTTGTTAATGTTGATAAAAGGCGGGAGGTCGCTTGCCCCTTGATAGTTTGCTTCTGGGGGTAAAAAAATAAAAATAACTAAAAAATAATTTTTCTGCGACACCTTTCTATCGATGATTTCTACCTTCAGGTATGTTTTAGGTGTTAAATTGAGTAACGAAACCGGACAGGTTGCTTTCCCAAAAAAGTATTTGTTTTTGTATAAAAAAAGGTTTTTTTGAAAAAATGATAGAAAATTCACGCTCAAATGCATTGTGTGCCCTGCCAGTATTGCTGTGTGGTAATGTGTTGGTCTGACCTATCTAGAATTTACCTCATCACCAGTGCACCAGTGACGAGTGACGTCGGGTGGACAACCCCCCCCCCCCCTCCCAAGATATCGGAAATTTAACCATAGGAAAATTATTTACCATGAAATTACTCATTTTCTCTATCTACTAATTTTGATAAATTGGAAAGCATGTTCAAGTAAACTCGGACCGGTTCTTTTTAAGATGCTTTTGGGATCATTTGGAAATAACTAGTGGCAGGAGATGTCTTGGGTTCCAGCGAACTATTCAGCTCTGTGTCTACAAGATGCGAGATATAGCATGTGTAACCCCGCAACGCTTGCACTTCTAAATCTAATTACAGTACTTTTTCGAGATTCACGCGACAATCCGGTATGTATGACAGCCTAAGACTATTCTACAAAACGTTTTCGGGTCTGAGTCTTCTATGGGGTTATTGACGTTTTTTGACCAGCACCTATACTCATTTAGGCCCGGTACGCGAGGCCAATTCGCTGAGACATTTGTCATGGGAACGAATGCGTTGACGATTGGTTGGTAAAAAAAATGCAGCCAATTTCTGAACACACTTGAGATGATTTCTGGCTGGCTGGTTTGTCGAGAGGGAATACCGTACGCCTGCGTCAGGTCAGCGGCAAGCCATCAGCGACAGATCTGCTGAAGTAGACACGATGGGTTTTGTACCAATTTATTTGCCCCCCTTACAAATTCTTCAGTATCATCGCTGGCGATCGAATCGACCGAGTGTACCGGGCCAGATTAATACTTAAGCATATTTTTCGTATGAACATCGACATCGATGGCCAGGTGGTAGCGTGCTTGTACGAGTCTCTACAAGCCATGTGATTGGCGACGTGTCGTAACTCAACACAAGTACTAACTACCCTTGTGACTTAAGAGGTCAATCAGATACATTCATTAAATTTTTTGTCCAATTGGCCTTACAAAAAAAACGCCCTTGACATACGTACTTACATACCTTACAGCATGTGCTTGGAACTTGAAAACAAAACATTTGCTGTTATTTTAAAGTTATTTTACGGGAGGTATGTTATGACCGAGTTGTTTGAGATATGTTGGTATATTACGTGCTATGTGAGTTGTGTGAGTTAGCGTTTAGTGGCCAACTGCCACAAGTGGCTTAGGGACCTCCTATGAAGTCTGCCGCGTTTGAATTGGTGTCGTTTGGGAAGCTGCTATTGACAAGGGGAGTCCCCCTAAATGGACGTTGCTGAGTTTGGAGCAAAGATGTTGTCATGTAGGTATTACATTATTGCTTTACAGGGGACGAGTTGCACCACAGGTCAACTGCAATGTAGGCTACGCCAGTCCAGAATCCTAAAAGAGATCACTGAATTCAAACCGAAAGTACCTGATAGCCCAAATTCAAGTGACGCGTCTGAGAAACGAAAAGAGTATGACTTCATAGTAATCGGTGCAGGGTCGGCTGGCTGTGTTATGGCAAATAGACTATCGGAGAATCCAAAATGGAACGTAAGTTTTTTTCAGTTATTTAGGCCATGTGTTACGAAGTTCAGATTTTATTATAATTAAGTAATTATGGAGATTTTTTTTTGGTTGGGCATTTACTAAATAGTTTGACTGATTTCGTATCAACAGGTTCTTCTTTTGGAAGCAGGTATTGAAGAGCCCAAAGTTTCTGATGTGCCCGCCCTTTATACTCTTTTACAACGGACAAATATCGACTGGAATTACATGACAGCACGGCAAAAGAATGCCTGTCTGGCGCATCCGAATGCACAGTGTCCAGTGCCTAAGGGAAAAACAATGGGTAAGTGAACCGTACCTACTCCAATACAATACTAAATTTGCTTTATGTTAGTGTAAGGAAAGCTTTTGTTGACATTGTTGAATTGCACATTTTGAGGTCGCGGCCCCAAAAATGGTTTTTTGCAAGAAATTCGTCAGTCGGTGGGTCTGTCGGTACATCTATTTCTGGCCTGATTACTCAATAGTTTTGATTAAATTCGGCATGCGGGTTCACAGGAAATATATCTCCGGTCTCCGATGAGATGGTGTGAAGAATATGCAGTGGCGGCTCGTGGTGTATCAAAGTGGTGGGGCAACGAATTGTAATAAAGTAATAGCATATAACTTACCACTACTTGAATATCAAATAGATTCTTCGGCATTTCGATGTGGCAAACAAGTCTATCACTCGCTGTTTACATTTTTGTAATATTTGTTTACAAAAAAATACCAATATTCAACGATATTATTAATACGAAACATTTAAAGTCATTTTTGGGGCGCTGCCCCGCTGCCCATGTATAAATGCATATGACATGAATTGCATTGCAAGGTCCATAAGAGAAAAGTTGTGTACACCTTTTCAATGGTGCGAACGATCTTCTTAACTTTTGCCTGACTTGGTTGCCATGGCGACCCGGGGCTAAATTGAAAATTGCCCCAAGTTGCCCAGAGCACGCACATAGCATAGCCGAATTGTAGCAGTTGCATTTTTCTTCAGAATAGTATATTATTATTATTATTATTATTATTATTATTGTTAAAAGGAAATTGCTTTGGTTGCCTGTAAAATTATGGGAGGGCTGTAGCCCTTAGTGCCCTTATGGACGAGCCGCCACTGAGAATATGAATCCACAAACTCCACCCAACGAAGGGTATTTGTACTCGCCCTTCAACTTTTAACGCATAGGTCCTGCTGACAAATCAATTGGCTCCAATAACTTGCAGATGAGACTGTATTTATAACACCACTACTGGACACTGAATTATTAAGACGGGAAGCATTGGCATCCTTATTTGAAATAGTGGACGAGACTTAGGCTGTTATGTGTTTATGGGAGATATAAGATATTATTAATATGTAAGTTCAGTTTAATAGAAGGCCTTTAGTATGTCTTATTTTCTTTTTCTTTTAGTTTTAGTGCTGGGAAAATTGTTGTAAGTCTACCTAGGGGGGTCTTACAATTCTTGTGCATTCCTTGTTTTATATTTCAATTTCGTTCATTCGTACATTCATGAATTTAAATCAAGTCCAGAGAGCAATCTCGTGGGAATGACAACACTTTAATGACAAACATAGTTAAAGGTTTCTCCATAGAGAACCTCCAGGTAATAGGTAATTAAACTGTCCTTGGTTATTGGTGCAGAAACAAAATATATTGGTATTAAGATGTGCGGGAATGTTCCGATGCGCAAGGAAGCTCCCTAGAACGAGCGTTGGTAGTGGGCAAAAAGGTTATGTGTATGCAGGCCGAGAAACAATAAAATAATCTAAGGGAAGATAGAAGGACAAGGGGCTTGGGGCAGAAGAAAAACATCTAGGTTGAAAAACCTGAGGTAA
Organism: Psococerastis gibbosa; assembly: GCA_963971405.1. Taxonomy (NCBI): domain Eukaryota; kingdom Metazoa; phylum Arthropoda; class Insecta; order Psocodea; family Psocidae; genus Psococerastis; species Psococerastis gibbosa. The sequence goes on along the minus strand of OZ020486.1, from coordinate 47,121,492 downwards.
CGTAGTGGTTCGGCAAGTGTATGACTTCCTTTTTCAGAGCAACAGTCTCCATTGTCACGATGGTCAGCAACCTGCGATAGAAGAGGCACTTAATTAAGAAGAAGGCGACCCCATACTATGTGCATAAATGCTTGTCTTATGGTCACAGTCCTGGAGTAAAATTGCGATTTTGAGGAGACGAAATATTTCTAATTCGTGATTGATTCTTAAATTAATTTTCAGGAGGTTCAAGCTCAATAAACGATATGTTGTACGTGCGTGGAAACCCCCGAGATTACAATCAATGGGCAGAAGCTGGTAATACAGGATGGTCGTACGACGACGTTCTTCCATACTTCAAAAAGGCTGAACATAATACGGACGAAGACATTGTTACAGCTACTCCTCGTGCCCATGGTGTCAATGGTAATCTCTTTGTGGGGAGATTCAAGTATCAAGATCCAAATGTAGCTTCGTTGGTCCAGGCATGGAAGGAATTAGGTATAGTACCAAGACCAAAATAAATGTAGCTTCGTTGATCCAGGCGTGTATGGACTTAGGTAAAGTAAAGGCAATATATAGGTAATTACACCGGCTTTCACAGAGTTACGTGATGGATCAGTAGAATCCGTGATGTTAGGCTGTGGTATCCAGCCTTAAACAAGACTATAACAAATAAATTGACGTCATCATCCGGAAACCTGGTTGAGGTAGTAGGGAGCCAATCAGGTGCGAGGAGAACTCCGCCTCCACCCCCAACCACCCCGCTGCTTAGTATAAATGTCTGAGCATATCCCCCTGCCCACACAGTTGCTGCTGAGCCTCCGAGATACAATCTTAGATGTATACGCAGTTCCACTGAAGATGTCGACAACAGATGTTGACGAAACGTTTGTAAGTAAATTTTCAGAATGACCACGGCCTATCATCCCGTATTCTACTGATTCATCAAAGTAAATGCAATCGAAATTGATGATAAACGGTAAATGTCTAAAATTAATTATTTGGGGACGTTATGTAGGCCTAGGTAGCCTAGATCTTCAAAATGTAGAAACTGCCGTCCAAGTGTCCAATTGGGCAGAAAGTGTAAAAAAAAAGATTGAAAAAGTAAACAGAGATTATAGAGTCCTAAATTCGTGAAATTTGTTGCAAAAAGTAATATAGAATGGGAGAAAGACGGTAAATGGGAGACATAGGGATAGTTGCAAGAGCGGCGTCATGTGTTGATAGGAAACGAAATGTAAAATATATGTAAAATTGAACAGGGATTGGCTACGGTATTAAATACGAGGTAAAGTATACTTCGATTGAAAATGTTGGAATGGGCGCGATTACATACAGTATATATGTGTGTACACGGAAAATTTTTACACGTTCTATAGATAATTTTGAGTTGCTAGGCCTTCGTGCATCGAATGATTCAGTAATTTCTGAGATTTTCTAGGGGGTAGGCCATCCCGGAGAGTTCAAAGTACCTATTTATAAATCGTATATTTTAGGAGTAGCAGAGATCGATTACAATAGTGGTTCGCAATTGGGGGTAATGAATTCACAAATGACGCAACACGAAGGTCGCCGATGGAGCACCAACACTGGCTATATCCACCCAATTCGATACAAACGAAAAAATTTGGTGATCCAAACAATGAGCTATGTTACCAAGATTCTCTTCAACGAACAACTGGAGGCGGTTGGCGTTGAGTATCAAAGAGAGGGAGAAGATGTTAAGGTGGCTTATGCTAAGATAGAGGTCATACTTTCGGCAGGTAATTGAACGTAAAAGAAACGGTTGAAATGAATGTCTGGAGATATGTTCAATATTGCTTAGTGGCAATTACATTCTCAACCATAGCACAGTTGCTGGTAGAGCATTGTACACTGACTATTGCATTTTATTCATCAGGTGTGTCCGCCACAGCACACATTAAACTAATTTAGGTTGAAGAGTTTAACCTCCTTGTTATAATTGACATTAGAGGATTCATAAAAAACTTCCCGGTGTGCAATCGAATAAGCTTTGGGGTAGAGAATTTAAATTCTCAGGATGATTATTTAGCATAGGTGGTCTGAACAGCACTTAATTATGTCTGCATAAGTTAATGTAATATTTTTGTTTTGTTTATAATAATAATTAATAACAAAATATTCAGAATTAAGGGCTAATTAATTACTTATTGTTTTCAGGAGTTATAAATTCCCCTAAAGTCTTGATGTTGTCCGGTGTTGGTCGGAAGGAACAACTTGACAAATTTGGCATTCCAGTTATTTCTGACCTTCCGGTAAGCCTGTCGCTAACTTACTGGAAAATTGTGACATCAAAAATAGACCAATGATGGCGTCATTAAGAGTAAATTAATGAGAGGGGAAACCCTTTATAAGTGTAGAAAGGCTTTATCTCATTAAGTATCGTAGAGTTGTCAAAAATATCAGGACAAATAGAAAAAAATATGTTTTTGAGCATTTTGATAAAGAAAAAAAATTTGACAATATTTGACCAGGATTATTGAATACAATTTGTAAAGAAACCGATGCGATGGTTGTTATATTCCCGGGAAGAGTGCAAGAACTGAGGCCAATTGGTTCTGGGTAGACCACATATTTTATGTAAGCATATGAGCATTCCTGCAAGTTTAACGGATATTCATGTCAACCACTTCATTAATGTCATCCACTTCATTCATGTCATCTACTTCGTTCATGACCTCTTCCTGAAGGATGAACTCTATGAGTAGTTATATGGCCACCTACCGTATGGGGGACATTAAAAATACCTTAATAAAATGCGAAAAAAACCTTGCTAAAGGAAGAATCGTAGTTTACATAATAGCCTATTTGTGTTGAAGGTAGGCGAAAACCTTCAAAATCATGTTTCAACTAGTGGGATAGTAGTTCGACTACCTCAGAACAATTCGGTCTCTTCTCCTCTACTTCAAATGAAGATGCCTGACGAGCTCCTCAAACATATGAACACTGGATTTGGGAAAGGGCCTTACGGCTCCTTGGGTGTGGTTCCCGCAATGGCATTTCATCAGACTTCTCTAGAGAAAGAACCTGGGTAGGTTATTATATGGATGGTGTCTCATCGATTCGATCTATTTGATTTCCGATGAGTGTCATGAGCGATGATCGCGGCAGGAGCTTCAGATTGATTGAAGTCATTGAGCACTTTCAGTTACGAATCTAATTCAACTGAACGTCATATGAACGTCCAGGTCTGACTTGTCTTTGAAGCATGAATTTTGCATCATAATCTATTACTATAAGGCCTATGTATCATTATGTTAGTGCACTGTACAAATCTGGACAATGCCATGTTTTCATATGCTTATCATATGTTTCCAATGCTTTTTAGTGATGGGGAAAGTAGTAGAATTATATTTATCATTTATATGGTCATAATTCTCTACCCAAAAGCCTAAACTATAATTGAAATGTACGGTTCAGTCGTTTCAGTTCACTTAATGTTAATGTAGATGCTAGATAATTTGTACCTAGCTTTCATTTTCCATGCATAGTTAATACTTCTTTCAGGATCCCGGACATTCAGTACATGTATTCGCAGCTATTGGTTAAAAATTTCTACATAGATCCAGTACGTTCTCCCGAATATTTTAGAGTCCCTGGCTATGCCTACACTGGAATTCAAATACATCCTGTTCTGTTGTCACCGAAAAGCAGAGGGTGAGAACTTATAGTTATTAATTTTGTCTTAATCGAATGTCGTCAACGTCGGAACTTTTATCATAGACGCCGTCATCTCTGTGCCACATACCATGGCACATACCATGACCGGTTACAAGTTTTTAAATGAAGAAGCCATTGAAAAAAGGTGTTACGTCGCTTTATTGTCTTCCTATTTATACGTTAGTATAAAGAAAGCTTTGTGATGGTAGCTTTTCTTAAATTTTAAGATTTCAACCGAATTATACGATTTGAGATCCCAGAAACCAAAAGTATTTATTTTTATTTTTATTAAATGTCTGTCTAACTGTCGGTCTGTCTGTTCGTCGATGATCTGTTGGCACTGCATCGATGAATTTTTTATTAATGCTTTATGAGAGTTATTTTGTACAGACCGTACAGTTGATTATAATTTTAGATATATCAGTTTAAACGACACAGATCCAGTGTGGGGCGCACCTGTGATACAACCAGAATATTTTACGGAATCTTCTGACTTGGAGGTTCTGTTGGAAGGAATTGACAAATCCCTCGAGATCTTACAGACAAAAACATTGAGGGATTTACAAATGGTACTTGACGAAACGCCCCTTTCTGCTTGCAAATCGTGAGTTTAGTTAAGTACCACATGTCTGTTTCCTTTCGTTGGTGCAAGTTTGTGAATAGTCATGAATGTTTCAAGAAATGAATCCTAAGTTAAGCCCGGTGCACAAAGATAGATTCTACGCACCGACAGTACTGCCGTTTAAGTTTGGCGGTAGAAATTCCATGAGAAACATAAATAAATCCACATAGGAGCCGCTTTCTTCTTGTAGAAATTGAAGTTGTAAATTTTGTCTACCGTCAAAGACCATATTTTCATTGCAACTGCAGTTACTGCAGTAAGGACAACATCCCTAGAGCTTGTAGTGGATGTTGTCCCTACCTCGCCTGTGGTGGTCATGTAAGTCATGATTACTTGCGCCTATTTACGGGTGTATGAAACAATTTCCAAAACGTACAGACCTGCCAGAGGGAGAAGCCACCACTGCATTTAAGTGTGATGTCACAAAATAGGAGAAGAGCTCCTCAGCATTTTGATATAGCTTACAATACGTGTGGCTGTCACTATCACTGGCCAAAGTTCATGAACTTGATTTAAAAATAATAATAATAATAATAGTAATGATAATAATAGTGAACACTGTTGTGGATGACAGGTCAGAGAAGTTCCAAAAGTATGTAAAAGAACATTTCTTTCTACACTGTCGCATATTACTCATGGCCCGCTGTACAACACGTATTTCCTGCAATACCAGAATTATAAGGTATATTTATTTTGTAAATGTCTGTGGGTTTGTCCGGTTGTATCAGGATCAGCCAAAAAGAAAGACGAAAAAATATCACCAGGGCTGATGATCAAGACCTTCTCCTAAACGTCTACAAATGTGAGTCTTTGCCCCACAATTGTCCCAGGCGGGCTTTCACCCCTTCCTTTAACTTATTATCCTAATCTTTAAATTTCGTCTCTGCTATTATACTCTCAAATTCTGTTCTGTTTCCAATTGTTGTTTCAGATATGCCTTTGGCACGCGGGATTACTGGTCGTGCATCATCAGAAGCTACACCTACAGCATCTATCACACAGTGGGCACCTGCAAGATGGGGCCTGAGGATGAGCCTACAACTGTCGTCAACCCGAAGTTGGAAGTCAAGGGAGTCAAGAGACTCCGAGTTGTAGATGGGGCTGTGATTCCGACCATACCTCGCGGCAACACCAATGCCCCAATCATTATGATTGCTGAAAAAGCGGCCGATATAATTAAACAAAAATATCATTTCCGAAATTAAAAATTAAATCAGCAAATATCAATGTCCCAGAGCTATGTCTGTTATTTTTCGCCTTTCCTCTATACTCTATGTGACTTGAATCCTGCTGAAACTACTTTAGTCTAGACGTATGTTCAGAAAAGAAGCCATTACAAGAAGCGAGTGGTAAGTATTTTTATTGGACTTCAATTAGGGCAATTATAGGCTTTCAGGTGGTACGAATGACTTATATTGACAATTTGCTAACTTAGTATCTGAAAGAGGCAGCGTAATACTTAGAGGACAACTTAACAACTCAGTGGAGACCATAATGACGTAGGGAATAATTTAATATTTTTTTTATAATAGGGTTCATCGCATACAAAAAATTTATCAGATTGACCTCTTCTGTCGTCTCTGTAGGTTAGGCGCCCATTCCATTGACCGGCTAGGGCTATTTCCAACAACGGTGACGTGGTAGCAGACATTCAAGACTTAGGTGGCGTTTCCACCGACCTCGCATTGCAGATTGCAAATGACATTGACGGAAATGTTTGTTTTTCTTTTTATAGAAATCTATTAAAATGTTTGTAATTAACATATCCCATGAAGCAATTTTTTAATTTTAGTTTGTTTGTTTGTGATTTTACTGTGTGATCATTGATCAATTTTAACTATGGCATAGAGGAAAATAAACATTTCCGTCAATTCTGCAATGCGAGGTCGGTGGAGACGCCACCTAAGTCTTGAATGTCTGCTACCACGTCACCGTTTTTGGAAATAGCCCTAGCCGGTCAATGGAATGGGCACCTTAGTATATAGCAAGCCCCTACACCTCCACATGACTTGCTTGCGGCAGTGGGGACCAATAGAAGATCCGCCATATTTTGGCCTCAGATTTTCGCGCCAAATTAAATTCTATAGTTATCTTATGGTACCTAACCCAACATTTTTAAAACAAAAAAAAATGTTTCTTTATTTAATATTTAGGCTGTCTAACTTCACTATTATAATTAATAGGCTTTCCCAAAATAGCTGAAAATTATGTGGATTAAAAATAAACAATAGCATCAAAAAAGTTCAATCATCCAAAACAACAACTATACTGTACCCTATGAAATTTAAAATGTAGCAAATGCAAAATTAAATGATAGGCAATAATAACAGGGCAACAAAAAGGCATTTTCTCTTAGCTTTTAAATAAAATACAGAATACCCCCTGATGTGAGCCCAAAAATGGCGGAAATCAAATGACCATGCGACACTAGCGCCAATCGTACTTCTAGTATATTATATTAGAAGTTTTTTGGTTTTGAGTTGTAACACGTCTCCGATCACATGGCGTGTAGTGACTCGCACAAGTACAAGTACACAACCACCTTGCCATCGATGTGGCTTTTACGAAATGTCTGTCTGTCGCTCTGTCTGTCTGTCTGTCTGTTCATCAATTTCCCGGCAAACTACTCGGTCGATTTTAATGAAATTTTGCATGTAGGTTCAAAAAAATCAAGCCTCAATAATTTTTTTATTTTGGGCTACCTCAATTTGGGGGGTTTTATTCCCAAAAAAAAACTCCAAAAAAACGTCTAAAAAAATTATTTCTCAAAAACAGCTCCAAAGATTTCTTTTAAATGTACATATATTGTAGTAGTTATTAATATTAGCAAAATGCGTGGGGTCACTTGCCCCTTCTGTGGGTAAAAAAAACAACTAAATTTTAATGAAAAATGACTAAAAAATAATTTTTCTGCGAAACCTTTCTATCGATGATTTCTACCTTCAGGCATGTTTTAGGTGTTGAATTGAGTAACGAAACCGGTCAGGTTGCTTTTCCAAAAAACCATTTGGTTTTGTGCAAAAAAAATGAAAATTCACGCCCAAATGCATTGTGTGCCCCGCCACTATTGCTGTGCGGTAATGTAATGTCTGACCTATCTAGAATTTGCTTCACCTCCAGTGACGTCTGGTGGACAACCCCCCCCCCCCCCAAAAGATGTCCGAAATTTAACTACCTATAGAAAAATTATTTCCCATGAAATTACTCATTTTCTCTATCTACTAATTGACAAATTGGAAAGCATGTTCGAGTAAACTCGGACCGGTTCTTTTATTGCTTTCCGATTTATACGTACGTGCCCGGTCATTATTGTTTGTCTGGTAATGTGTTGGTCTGTCCAATCTAGAATTTACCTCACCTCCAGGGACGCCAGGTGGACAATCCCCCCTCCCCCCCCATCCCGAGATGTCCAAAATTCAGCCATAGGAAAATTATTTACCATGAAATAACTCATTTTCTCTATCTACTAATTTGAAAAACTGGAAAGCATGTTCGAGTAAACTAAACAATGGTTCTCTGTCTGTCCTTAGCCGTAAGCCTCCGAAGACGTTTCTATGAACCTATTTTTAGTTTTTTAGTTTTTAGTTTATTGCCGCGTAGTTCCCTTGTCCAATGCCAACGACCCCATGAATTTCGGACGGTATTTATATTGTTTCCGTAAGCCAATGACAAACTGGTATGTCGATGTCAACCTATACACCAGCTGTAATTGATAGGCGGAACCATGACTTAACCAAGTACAAATACGAGTCAATGTGTTAGGCTTAGCACCTGGTTGAGTTTCACCCCAGGAATTGGATGGTGTGAGTCCACCTAGCAAATACCTTAAAAGACTCATTATTAGTAAATATTCAAGCGTATCCAACGTATCCTTCGTTATATTGTATGCATGTCGAATCCACTCTTATCGCCTTTGTTTTATAATACAATAGTTTTCTACTATTGTTACTGTTAATTATATCTATATACTACAATATATGCAACTATACAAAATATATTGTACTATTGTTCGATGGCGTTTCCATGGCAAGTTCCCTGCAAGTACTCAACTGGAACAATCTCGTGTTTTCGAGTTTGGAGCCTAGTGCACATCTACGGTACTATTTTATTGTATTTCCAGGTAAGTCGTCACACTATACATTCAAAAGTATGAATAGCCTCTTTACATTCAAGGCTGTAGCCAGAGGGGGGTCCAGCATTGGCGTAAATAGGGGGTCCTGGGGGGCCAAGCCCCCCCCCCAGGTCCACCCAAGCCCCCCCCCCCAGGATTTCTGGTGACAAAGACATTGTGGAGGTTAAAGGCATGGTATCTATAATAATGAAAGGGAAATTAATCTTTGGTATGCTTATTTTACATGAAAAAAATCAACATATTGACCAAGTACTTTCAAAAAAATTGTATTACTCAAAATGCTTAAAACCCCAATATTTCAGAGCTATTTTTTCCAAATTTTTCTCCGGGGGAGAACCCCGGGCCCCCCTCAATGCTAGGTTTATTCGCCGTTATACTATCTCAATTTTTCTGCTTGCAAACATTGGCGTAAATAGGGCGGTCCTGGGCACAGGATTTCTGGTGACAAAGACGTTCTGTAGGCGAAAGGCCAATACAATCCACAGTAACGAAAGGGAAATTAATTCTTGATATGCTTATGTCACATGAAAAAAAATCAACATATTGTCCAAGTACTTTCAAAAATTTATAACTCAAAATGCTTAAAACCCCAATATTTCAGACCTATTTTTTTCAAAATTTTTCTTCGGGGGAGACCCCCAGGCCCCCCTCAGTGGTACGTTTATTCGCCTGTAAAATCTCAACTGTACTGCTTGCAAAATGCGTAAAACCTCCCTAATTTGAGCCTATTCATCAATTTTTTTCTCCGGGGGAGACCCCCGGGCCCCCCTTCCTCTAGGGTCGGATATTCGTAAAACCTCGCTAATTTGGGTCCATTTATCGACTCTTTTCTCCGGGGGATCAAAGTCTTGGGGTCCTAAAGCCCCCCCCCCCCAGAAATTTTGGGAATTTACGCCAATGGGGTCCAGGGAGTCCGGAAATGCAATTTTTTTATTATTTTTTTATTTAAATTATTATCACTTGCCGTCGGTGTGGAATGGTTAGAAATTAATTCGGTAACAATACCAATAATAATTATTATTTGAAGAGTAACTCCCTTCAAATATATTATGGTGAATATATTTATTTATTTATAATACCGGGGACCAATGCTGGGGTCTTTGGCAGGGTAACGTTTAATGGGTCCATAAATGTGATAATAAATTACTAATGATAAATTAATAATGAAAAATTGGATATTAACATAAAATTTTGTTGCCGTCTTATAAAATTTCCACAACTGAGAATTGCAGTCGGCAGGCCCGTTTTTACACAGAGTGGGAATTGTTATTTTTTTTTTTAAATTAGGGTATTTTTCATTATTTCCTTTTTAATAGTCGGTGCAGTTGTTATTCACATTAGGCCTAGCTCCAGTATTTATCATCTATACGTCCTCCCTTTGAATAAAGTGATTAGCCATTTACGAGGGGAGATAATCATGACCTTATTTAATATGAAATTTCCTTGTTGAGTGCAACATCGTGTGTTAGAAGAACATACTGGGACGCAGGCTGTGCAGGTACGTTAAGACCTAACTCTTTTTGCTTTCCAATTTATACGTAGTATAAGGAAATCTTTGCCATGGTAGAAATTTTCGATTCCGAGATTTCAACGGATTTACACCCTTTGAGGTCCCAGGAACCAAAAAAGTGGTTTTTACGAAATGTCTGTCTAAAGTGGTTTATATACCTACGTTAAGACCGAATAGCTTTTTCTCTGTTATAGGGAACGTATGTATACCACGAGTATATACTGCAATGGTAATAAAAAGTATCTAACTACTTACACTTTTGCGGTAAATGGAGTTATTGGGTGTTACAATATATAACTCCACCCAATAACTCTATAAGTGTAGGGAAAAATAAAATTGTTATTAATAGCGATAGCCCATTAGACAATTGTATTTTTATTTTAAGAGGGTTTTGGGACAATTTGGAAATATCCATGGGCAGCAAGCAACAGTATGTCTTGGGTTCCAGCGAATTACTCAGCTTTGTGCCTACAGGATGCGAGATTTAGCATTTGTAACCCCGGAACACTTGCATTTCTAAATCTAATTACCGTACTTCTTCGAGATTCACGCGACAATCGGGTAAGTTATTACAGGCGGAGACGTATCTACTACCGGTACTAGATTTGAGGACCGAACCCTCAATGAGGTTCATATGTGACGTCATTTTGTAGATGGCAGCACCAGTTGCAATGATATCAAAGCGTTGATTTTTCCATAAGCCTCAATACTATTTTAAAATTATTTTTAATTACGTATTATTTAAAAGTGATATTTTTCTATAAATCATGGAGAATATATATATTAAATTATATGCAGCGAAATAAGGTCCAGGCATATTAAAAATATTATAAAAAATATTAAAAGAATTAATTAGATGCTAAGAGAAATGCTGAAAAAAAAATCCCAACTTTTTTTAATCTCAAGGGACGGAATATTGACCAGTGGAATACACGCCTTAGGTGGGGTTTCCACATACGTCAATGGTCAATGGTAAATGCGGTATTGACGTTTTAGCAGACATTAAAGACATACTAAAAATGTCTGCTACCACGTCAAAACCATATTTAGCATTGACCATTGACGTATGTGGAAACCCCACCATTGCACAGCTACACATCCAACTTTCTAACCGAACAAGTCGATAGATAGTTGTGACTTGTGTAGCTGTGCTAACCTGCCTAACATTACGAATCATGTCAATACGAGCATGTAGGTAGAGGATATACATAAACTGTTCTTTGTCGGGGCTTGTGGTCCAGCGGTTATGACGACGCCCCGGTCAGGCGTAGATCGTGGGTTCGAATCCCGCCAAGCCCAGTTTTTCTATATCCTCTAATTTCGGTTATAACGTGGTCCTTACCTCTTCAAATAAAGTTAATGTATTGGCATTGTTATATCTACCGTATAATAATACTGCAATATAATGTGTTATCTAATAATTGCTTTCCAATTTATACGGAGTATAAGGAAAGCTTTATGATGTTCGGTTTCAACGGATTTACACGTTTGGAGGTCCCAGGAACCCAAAAAAGGTTAGTTTTTACGAAATTTCTGTCTGTCTGTCGCCCTGTCTGTTCATCGATTTCCGGGCAAACTACTCACTGGATTCAACTGGATTTTGAGGAAATTTAGCATGTAGGTTCACAAAAATCATACCTGGGGATGTTTTTTTTATATTTTGGGCTAACTCAATTTGGGGGGTTTTATTCTCAAAAACTAAAAAAAAAAACGTCTAAAATAATTATTTCTCAAAAACGGCTCCAACAATTTCTTTTAACTTGACACATATTGTGGTCGTTTTAAATGTCAATAGAATGCGGGGGGTCGCTTGCCCCTTGATAGTTTCCTTCTGGGGGTAAAAAAATAAAAATAACTCAATTTTCACGAAAAATTACTAAAAAATAATTTTCTGCGAAACCTTTCCATCGATGATTTCTACCTTCAGGCATGTTTTAGGTGTTAAATTGAGTAACGAAACCGGACAGGTTGCTTTCCCAAAACTATTTGGTTTTGTGCAGGTGGACAAGCCCCCCCCCCCCGAAATGTAACCATAGGAAAATGATTTACCATGAAATTAAAGTAAACTCGGACCGGTTCTTTCACATGTACCTACTCATGTGTTTGTATACCATTATGTTAACATGGTAGGCTATATAGGTTTTTTTCGTATTAGCCATTGTTAACAAGAGATTGAAACATTCTTCATCTTTTACTGCCACTCCTATCGAAGATTGGCAACCGTAATAACAATTTGGACCTAGGAGACTTCTCTGAAATGGGAAGCCGTGCTCTTGCCAAACCACTGCATCAGGTTTTTCAACAAGGATGTTCTTCTTCTGCCGGTAGCCCTCTGTCCTTCTATCTTCCCTTTGATTATTACATGCAGCAAGCAATACTTTTCGTTCACCATCACATGGCCGAAGTATGTTAGTTTCCGGTTCTTAACCACCAGTACACTTTTGCTGGTCTGATGGGAGTTGTGTGCACGATTGTAGGGTGGTTTCGCTATGGTAAGGGGCCATAGTGAATAAAAATAGGGCTTAGTTCTACAATACTAAGCCAAGAAAAATGTAACCTGAAAAAGGTCGATGATCCTATCCTTGTGAGAGTTTCCTTGGTGACTTCGTGGAACTTGGAGAACATCATGAGTAGAGGAAGAAGAACGCAATGATCCACAGTAAAATACTTTAATAGTGACCGGTTTCGGATAAAATCCATCATCAGACTCAGATCAGATTAGAGTCTGATGATGGATTTTATCCGAAACCGGTCACTATTAAAGTATTTTACTGGGGATCATTGCGTTCTTCTTCCTCTACTCATGATGGTGATCCTATCCCTTAATTGGCAATGGTCTCGAGAAAAAGTAACATTAATACTCAGCAATAAATGGGCCGAATAGGCCACGAAGAATTGGGCATAATTTTAATTTTATTTTAGGTTTAAATAAATGAGGACTTCTTCTTCTACTACTACTTCTACTTCTGGTGGTGCTCCCTTGCGCCGAAGTAATATATATGGGCTACAGTATATTTGTATGTATACATAAAATATATTTATAAACATTTAAACATACTGTATTTACTTCACAGTTGAAGAGTTGTACCACAGATCAGCTGCAATGTAGGGTACATCAACTGAGAACAGAAATCTCAGAATTCGGACCGAAACTATCTGAAAACTCAAATTCAAGAGATGCGCCGTCTGAGAAAATAAGAGGCTATGACTTCATAGTGATCGGGGCTGGATCGGCTGGCTGTGTTATGGCAAATAGGCTGTCGGAGAATCCAAAATGGAAAGTAAGTTTTTCAGTTATTTAAGGCAAGACCCTAGCCTTATACCCTAGGTTCATTGGGGTTCAACCCCCCCCCCCCAAATGAAATGGCTTGACAATAGATGGAAACGGATTTTGAGAGGAAATATAAAAACTACTATGAAACAACTAATGAAATTTGTGAACCCCCCACACGAAAACAAATACTGGCTACGTCCTACGGCCTTGATTTAAGCAAACGATACGAAGTCCGGATTTTATTATTTTAAATTAATTACCATGAATTACCCAAGAGGGTCGTAGGGGACTGGGGTGAATTGGGTCAAAGCTTACATGTTGCGTTTATTTGGATTTAATCCCCAAGACCGTACCCAGGAATGCAGATGGGGGAGGGGGTAATTCAAAATGTTTTTTTTTAATTATTCGCATACGAACAATTCAATGAATGTATCCGAATAACCTCTTCAGTCGGCTCTGTAGGTAATACCTGTGTTGAGTTACGACAGGTCACCGATCACATGATTTGTAGAGACTCGCACAAGTACGAACATGCTACCACTATGCCATCGAAGTTAGTTTTACCATTACCGTATTCACGACCATTTACGGTATTAGGTTTTGGGTCGGCTGGCTCGATAATGATAAGTAGACTGTTGGAGAACCCCAAATGGCAACTAAGACTCTGTTATTTACGCCAAGAGATTTAAGCCCACTTTTGCAACAAATTAGAAGCAATCTGCTTCTAAAAGCTATACATGAATTCGTCATATTCGCCACATTATCTGTTTTGGGCAATTGTTAGCCGGTAAATACCCTAACGATAATATATTCCAAATCCACAGGTTCTTCTTCTGGAAGCAGGTATTGAAGAACCTAAGGTTGCTGAAGTACCAGCGCTTACTCCTCTGTTACAACTAACAAATATCGACTGGAACTACAAGGCAGCTCCCCAGAAAAATGCCTGTCTGGCTCAGCTGAATGGACGGTGTCCTTGGGCTAGAGGAAAGACAATGGGTAAATTATTTTGCATATATAAATAAAAAGTAACTTTGTAAAGTTTTACGTCATCTAAAGTTACAAAGCTAATTTTTATTCACGAGTGAGTGAATTAGTTTTACGAAGTTAATAGGGGGACTATTTTGTGTAAGCATTACTTATTGTACAATAGCGCTATATTTATGCTTATTGTTAGCCTTTTTTAAGAACCGTATGAGTCAAAATACATTGCCAAAGTAATTAGCGTTCGCATGAAACTTGAAGCGTGGTCTCTAACAGGGTATAGAATTTTTCACGCGTCTAAAAAATTCGTGTTACGCTTCTCGATTCGTCAAAATTCGTGGACTCCATCGTACTTTCACATTTTATCGTATTAAAGTTTAATTTTGTTTAAATGTTATTATTTTTTATTTATATTTATTTTATATGAGATTTAATCTTTTTAGGTTTGTGGGGACCACTTAGTCCCACATGTGTAATAACCAGTCTGCTTCCAGCTTCACCTTTTTCCCGTTAGATGGCGCTGTTCACATTCAGATAATTCAATATTCCTCAATCTTCCTTTTACGTATTTATTTCTCTTATTCAATAATATCTTTAATCTACCCTCTGTGTCTCATCAGCTCCTTTAGCTGTGGACACAGAGTTGGTTTTTCTATATGGAAGCAGGCTGGATCAAATTCAATATTAATTGTAAGCATGTATCGTTCTCGTCTCACAGCTCATATTGTAACCACTGTGTGTTAAATTACTCTAACTTGAGTCGAAGCACTGCAATACAAACCAATTCAAGTCTACACTGCCTATTCAATTGCATCGTCCTTCGACAAGCCACATTGGTGACCCTCGACAACGGAACAAGCAGCCTTCCAGATTCCAGTTCCAGCTCCAGTTCCAGCTCCAGTTCCAGCCAGTTCCAGTTCCAGCCAGTTCCAGTTCCAGCCAATTCCAGTTCCAGCCAATTCCAGCCAGTTCCAGCCAGTTCCAGTTCCAGCCAGCTCCAGTTCCAGCCAGCTCCAGTTCCAGCCAGCTCCTGTTCCAGCCAGCTCCAGTTCCAGCCAGCTCCAGTTCCAGCCAGTTCCAGCTTCCAGCTTCCAGCCAGTTCCAGTTCCAGCCAGTTCCAGTTCCAGCCAGTTCCAGTTCCAGCTTCCAGCCAGTTCCAGCCCGTTCCAGTTCCAGTTCCAGCCTCCAGAACGTCTCATCCGGCCATAGGCGGTGGAAACCACCCCGGAGCAGCTACATTCACCGCAGCAGCACAGCCACAACCTGCAAGATGCCGCAGACCACAGCCACAACCGCTACAGCTACGACCGCTACAGCTACAACCGCTACAGCTACGACCGCTACAGCTACAACCGCTACAGCTACAACTGCTACAGCCACAACACCGACACCCACGGCTACAACCAAGATGACAGGCCCTGCTAGTACGATGGCAGTCTCGGTCAAGCTTCCACCCTTCTGGACACAGTCGGCCAACCTGTCACCGGCACTGTGGTTCACTCAAGCGGAGGCTCAGTTCGCACTTGCTGGGGTCACAATGGAAACGACGAAATATTACCACGTCCTTTCAGCGCTCGACCAAAGTACCCTCAGCGAGATCTCAGATTTGTTAGCTGCCCCAGTACCAGTAAACCCATACACTGAGCTAAAAACGCAGTTAATCCAACGAATGAGTCTTCCAGCAAGCAGTCGCATTCAGCTACTAATGTCGGAAGACATAGGGGACAAAACTCCCAGCTCTTTTCTCCGGAGACTGCGGGCCCTCGCAGAGAAAGCCATATCAGACTCTGTTTTACGCACCATTTGGACGTCTCGCCTCCCGCACGCTATACAATTGGCAATCATCGGTCATGATCACCTGTCACTAGGTGACGTCGCGAACCTCGCCGACAAGATGGCCACCATCAATTCAGCAACACGTGACCGGATTCTTGAGTGCACAATGGCCCCTGTGGACCTATTGAAGACGTTAACAGAGAACGTCGCGGCTCTACAGGCACAGTTCGCCGACAGATACGGACAACGTGCCACACAGCCACGGTTCCAGCGCCAGTTCCGTTCACCAGCGCCTAAACAAGACCCAACTTGGTGTTTTTACCACCAAACCTATGGGAGGAAGGCCAGAAAGTGCCAGCAGCCATGCAGATTTCCGAAAAACGACGATTGCAGCCAGTAAAGGCAGGGCCTGCCTGCGCCACTACACACCTGCTTAAAACCTCACATCGCCTTCTTATCACGGACCCTTGCACCAAGATACGTTATCTCATTGACACAGGGTCCGACATCTGCGTTTTTCCACGTGCCCGTCTCAACCTACCGCTCCGTCGTACTCAACTCGAGCTGACTGCCGCCAATGGCACAATCATCAATACGTACGGAACAACAGCTCAACAACTGGACCTGGGATTACGACGCAGTTTCCGTTGGAATTTCATCATTGCCGATGTCACGCAACCCATCATCGGTGCAGACTTTCTCGCAGCCTCTAATTTGCTGGTGGATCTCCAGAACTCAAAGCTGATCGACGGGACAACGCATCGCAAGGCGAACCTGTGTCAAAGCCCCTCCAAGCAACCTAGCGTTTCTACCTTAACAATACCGCACAGTACCCCGGCCAGTCTAAAAGTAATAATTGAGGAGTTTAGCGACCTCACGCGGCCGAGACAACCCACAGACCAGGTCAAACACTCCACGGTCCACTACATTAGAACGACAGACGGACCTCCCGTCTCCGCTCGCCCACGCCGGTTGGCCCCGGACAAGTTTATTATCGCCAAAAAGGAGTTCAACGACATGATCCAGACCGGCGTATGTCGTCCGTCCGACAGCCCATGGGCCTCACCATTACACCTAGTACCTAAAAGCGACCATTCATGGCGCCCATGCGGGGACTACAGACGGCTCAATGCTCGAACAATTCCTGACGCGTACCCAGTCCGCCACATCGCAGATTTCAGTGCAGAATTGCGAGGAAAAACCGTATTCAGCAAAATAGACCTGGTCAAAGCATTCACCCAGATACCAGTTTCCAATGGTGACATTCCAAAGACAGCAATAAATACTCCGTTCGGCCTTTTCGAATTCCCATTCATGACATTCGGTCTTCGCAATGCTGCTCAAACCTTCCAACGCTTCATGGATAACATCCTACGCGACCTCCCGTGGGCATATTCATACATCGACGACGTACTGGTTGCATCGAGTGATAAGCAGGAGCACGAATCACACCTACGTCAACTCTTCCAACGATTCCGAGAATATGGCCTAGTCATTAATCCTAGCAAGTGTACCCTCGGCGTTGGATCAATCAGCTTTCTTGGTTACCTCGTGTCAGCAGAAGGCACACAAGCCCTACCAGACAGGGTAAAGGCACTCACTGAATACCCTCTTCCAAAGACATTCAAAGATCTACGCCGTTTCCTTGGCATGATTAACTACTACCGCCGGTTCCTACCAAATGCAGCCAACGAACAAGCACCACTCAACACGTTGTTATCTGGAGACAAGGTAAAAGGGAACGCTACGATACCATGGACAACAAAGCTTACCGAAGCTTTCAGCTCATGCAAACACAGTCTGGCACGCATCACCCTACTCGCGCATCCAGATCATACGGCTCCGATTGCACTAGTCACAGATGCATCAGACACCAGTATCGGAGCTACAGTCCAACAACGGATCAACGATCATTGGCAGCCATTGGCATTCTTCTCGCAGAAACTTAAAGAAAACCAACGAACATGGTCCGCCTACGATCGCGAATTGCTTGCGGTACACGACGCCATTCGTCATTTCCGTTACCTGCTAGAAGCGCGCGCTTTTGTCGTGTATACCGATCACAAACCGTTGACGCACGCTTTTCAGAATCCAAAAACAAGTTGCTCACCTCGCCAAATGCGGCAAATGGAATTCGTCTCTCAATTCACCACGGACATCCAATACATCGCTGGGCAGGACAACTTGGCCGCTGATGCATTCTCAAGAATCGAAGCAATCTCTACTCCCGTATCTCCTGAGCAACTTTCTTCTGCTCAGAAAGACGACAGAGAACTCAAAGAGCTTCGGTCCAGTAGAAAGACGTCCCTCATCCTCGTTGATGTTCCCATTCCGGGCTCTGATTCAGTCCTTACGTGCGATTCTAGTCAAGACATACAACGCCCATTTGTGCCCAAACCATTACGTCGACAACTTTTCGAGCACCTACACAGCCTACATCACCCAGGAATAGCAGCGTCTGCTAACCTGGTTGCCCAACGCTACATATGGCCTTCTATCCGTAAGGATTGCCGCGCTTGGGCTCGTCTGTGTGTCAACTGTCAATTGTCCAAGATACATCGACACACCCTCACTGCGATTGGAACCTTTACTCAGCCTGACCGACGGTTTCAGCACATACACCTCGACATTGTAGGCCCATTACCACCGTCGGAAGGCTACACGTATTTGTTAACACTCGTTGACCGTTTCACGCGATGGCCGGAAGCCGCTCCTATGGTGAACATCACCGCCGAAAACGTCGCCAGAACCCTCATTTCCTGCTGGATCAGCCGGTTTGGGTGCCCGGAGACAATTACTACAGATCGCGGCCGACAGTTTGAGAGCCATTTGTTTGCTGACCTGGCCCGATTATGCGGATTTCACCATGCACGGACTACCAGTTACCACCCTGCATCCAACGGCATGGTAGAGCGTATGCACCGCTCACTCAAAGCCTCCATTATGTGTCATGCCAATGACAAATGGACGGAAGCCCTTCCGCTAGTTTTACTGGGCATGCGCGCCACTCTTAAGAAAGATCTTCAAGCTTCTCCAGCAGATCTGGTCTATGGTGAACCATTAAGACTACCAGGACAGATGCTGACAACTCCTCCTTCAAATCAGAGTCCGGCGGACACTCTCATCTCACTTCGAAGGAAATTCGACTCACTACGCCCCACTCGCGCCAAGAGACACGGGGCTCATCAAACATTCATCCCACAAGACCTTGCCAAGGCCACGCACGTTTTCGTGAGACAAGACCACGTCCGTGCTTCCCTCGAACGTCCTTATGCGGGACCATTCCCTGTGTTAAGTCGCACCGACAAAACAGTTACGATTTCAAGCCGCGGTCGTGCGGTTACTGTGTCAATGGACAGGGTCAAGCCGGCCTACATTAATGCCAGTACAGACGAACCGTCTCACCAGTCTATGATCAACCCCCCGCATCAGCATCCTGCTCAAGATAAACCTCAGGAGAAGGTCTCCTCACCACTTCCTGCCACTGACGTCGTGCCGACACCACCGACTCGCACCACTCGCTCAGGTCGTCACGTCCACGTTCCACGACATTTCTCCGACTTCCAGTCTTAGGAGGGGGGTAATGTGGGGACCACTTAGTCCCACATGTGTAATAACCAGTCTGCTTCCAGCTTCACCTTTTTCCCGTTAGATGGCGCTGTTCACATTCAGATAATTCAATATTCCTCAATCTTCCTTTTACGTATTTATTTCTCTTATTCAATAATATCTTTAATCTACCCTCTGTGTCTCATCAGCTCCTTTAGCTGTGGACACAGAGTTGGTTTTTCTATATGGAAGCAGGCTGGATCAAATTCAATATTAATTGTAAGCATGTATCGTTCTCGTCTCACAGCTCATATTGTAACCACTGTGTGTTAAATTACTCTAACTTGAGTCGAAGCACTGCAATACAAACCAATTCAAGTCTACACTGCCTATTCAATTGCATCGTCCTTCGACAAGCCACAGGTTCAATCGCATACAAACAATTTAATGAATATATCCGATTAACCCCTTCAATCGCCTCACTAAGTCACCTAGTAGGTACTTTGTGTCGAGTTACCACCTCAACGTGTGCAGAATCTCGCACAAGTACAAGCACGCTTAGAGTATTGTATTTATAATTGTTTATTTATTTATTTCTTTTACTGTAATTGTTAATTTATAAAAGTTTCGAGACATTAAGAGTTCCAAAAATATGTTTTGTCAACTATCATCTTGAACTTTATAGCCACCTTTCGAATTTTGTAAAAATGTAAAAATACCACTCCAGATATTGGCATTAAAGTGTTTCTCTTTTTTAACTGCCACTCACGGTTTAACCATAAAGAATAAAAACAATTTCACGAAATTCTGCGGGACGCCCTGCATAGCGGACACTCAGTTCACATTCGACCATAGGTTGATAGCAAATCGTTACCAAATGATCCGCTTTCCCTCTACCTATTATCCTTGTCCCTGTATACCAACCTACACCACTCAATTTTATTATTAATTAAAATCGCGGATTGTTTACGCTCAAAATCAACTGAAAGCGTCCCTTTGTTCTTCAGGAGGCTCAAGCTCAATAAACTATATGTATTACGTTCGTGGAAACCCACGAGACTACAATCAGTGGGCAGATGCTGGTAACACAGGTTGGTCGTACGACGACGTCCTTCCTTACTTCAAGAAGGCGGAACACAATACGGACGCAGACATTGTCGCGGCTGCTCCTCATGCCCACGGTGTACACGGCAATCTCTTCGTGGGGAGATTCAAGTACCAAGATCCTAACATAGCTCCGCTCGTTCAAGCATGGAAGGAATTAGGTAAAGTAAAGGCAGGCAGATTTGGAAAGAAATTGGTAAATGTCAAAAAATCGAGATATAGGGCGACTGTCATAGGTGACGTCGTGCAGATCTTAAAATGGAAGATCCTCCTAAGAGTCCACTTAGGGGGAATGTGTATAAAGACATTGTGTAAGTTCAGCTATTGTATTACACAAGTTACAAAGTGATAAAGCAATGCTGATGGCTAAAGAAATTTTTAAATTTTACATTTCAGGAGTAGCAGAGATTGATGCCAATAGTGGTTCGCATCAATTGGGTGTAATGCATGCACAAATGACGCAACACAAAGGACGCCGATGGAGCACCAACACTGGTTACATCCATCCAATTCGATATGAACGGAAAAATTTGGAAATTCTAACGATGAGCTATGTAACCAAGATTCTCATCAACGAAAAACAGGAGGCATATGGGGTTGAGTATCAAAGAGAGGGAGAGGATGCTAAGGTGGCAAATGCTAAGATAGAGGTCATACTTACGGCAGGTAAGTGAATGTAAAGACACGATTGTAATGAATGAGAGGATTTTAGGAAATGACAATTATTGATTGGTTAAGCAGGCCTTTTCCTTATGATCATTAATATTTGCCACTTAGTATACCTACCACGTACTTAATACATTATTACTATAATCTCAACTATAATTATTATGCAGATTGTTTTCAGGCGCTATAAATTCCCCAAAAATCTTGATGCTGTCTGGTGTTGGTCGGAAAGAGCAACTTGTAAAATTTGGAATTCCAGTTATTTCCGACCTTCCGGTAAGCTGCGCAATGGTCGGTCACTTAATTAATGTTGTAAAATTGGAATTAACTACTTAAACAGAATAAACTTGTACTTAGGAATTAAGCTCGATAATTGAGTGAAAGAACTATTTCAACTTTTAAAATCCTTGTTTGTTGCCACTTCTTTCTACTTTTTATATACAGTATATTCTTAATATTATTATTAGTTAATTTTAAGAGAGTGCCTTTCACCCCGAAAATGGTTGATTTTTTTTCATTAACGACGATTTTATTTGGCTATTATTCCTATCGGGCGTTGACATGATTAATATTGTCGGAATGTAGTATTAATTAAACATTATTTCGTGCCATGAACTTAATTGAATCATGCTCATTGCAATTAAAAATTAAAATAATTATGTAATATGGATGTAATTGGAGAAATTGCATTTCATAACATAATAAATGGTAATATTAATAACCTGCTTTTATAATATGTATGCATGTATGTATGTGTAATATATTGTAGGTATTATATGGTATATAACACTGCCATTAAACTAACTTAGGCTTGCCGCCGCCAGCGGTTAAGGTGACGCCCCGGATAGATGTGGATCGTGGGTTCGAATCTCACCAAGCCCAGTTTTTTCTAAATCCTGTAATTTCGGTTATAGCCTGTTTGTGTTAAAGGTAGGAGATAACCTTCAAGATCATGTTACAACTGATGGGATAGTTATTCGGCTACCTCAAAACAATTCCGTCTCCTCTCCTCTACTTCAAGCGAGGATGCCCGATGAGCTCCTCAGATATATTAACACTGGTTTTGGTAAAGGGCCGTACGGTTCTGTGGGCGTGGCTCCCGTAACAGCATATCATCAGACTTCTTTGGAGAAAGAACCTGGGTAGGTTAAAGAACAATAGCTTTATTACTGGAAGAGTGATTACACGATAATGACCAAAGAGACATTGTTATGGCAGAGTATTAAAATTTAAAATAAGAGTGAGTGAGTTTTGTAGTACAAGTAAGGAGAAGTGCGACTATCTCCTATATTAGAAATATATGTCCTTAATTAATTATCTACACTATTAGTCAAAGAGAAGATCGGACGAAACATACATCTCAAATATTTCTCTTTATTTTTGCCAAAAAAACAACTATCAATAGCCAGCATCAACTTGAAGCTGCAAAAATATCCAATAGTACCTACTGAGATATCAAAGTATAAATTGAGATAAAGTTACAGCTCAAGTCGATGGTGTACAGCTGTTTACAGCTCGTCACATAATTGTTGTTATTAATATGTAGGGCCTACCTAGCTTATTTGGCTAATGTGGGTACAGGAAAGGAGCCTCCCCGAAGATTGCATTTTATACACGCGGACAAAAAACAGATCGGGCGTACCCCGGGCAACGCTAATTGGAAACATCTAGCGTCTAATCCTTTCACCACCAAGAACAGACCAAGGACTTCAACGACCTTTGGCTGTGCACCGACGATGGCGTTAGGTTGGCAGAATACTGGGCCCAGAAACCTCGGACTAAAAAAACTAAAAACAAACTTGGCTCATAATTAATTGATGCTTCTTTCAGGGTACCAGACATTCAATATCTCTATGAGTCTCTTTCGGTTAAAGATTTACACACGGATCCATCGCGTTTTCGGCAATATGGTAGAAGCCCTAACTACGCTTACACTGGAATTCAAATACTCCCTATTTTGTTGTCACCAAAAAGCAGAGGGTGAGAATTAGAACTTTTGTGCTTATTGAAAATTGAACCGTCAGCATCATCACTTCTATCACTGTCATCTTCAACAGCATCAATCAGTACATTATTGCTTTGCTGGCTACCGCACTGGCTAATGCATACAAGTCAGAGACCAGAGTATCTATTCAGACCTAATTTTCAATATCTAGAGAGTAATAATTTGCTAATCAGTTACGAACTTTTTAATATCAATAATTATACTAGTGCTATCTACATATTATGTTATATCAGCGGGTGGCAGAGTTCATTAATTAAAAAAGAAACATGTCCATTGCTGCGGGCTGTGAGACCTATTGTTTACAAACCGCAAAATTGATTAATATTTTAGATACATCCGTTTAAATGACTCAGATCCAGTGTGGGGCGCACCTGTGATACATCCAGAATATTTCACGAAATCACCTGACTTGGATGTTCTATTGGAAGCAGTTGAAAAATCTCTCGAAATCTTACAGACAAAAACATTAAGAAATTTACAAATGGTACTAGACGAAACACCACTTCCAGCTTGCAAAGGGTAAGTATACCTGTAGCTACAATACATTACAGTTACATTACACTTAAGGCAGGTGTATGATTTTTTTGTCGTTAAATTGAGTTAGATTGGAGAGGTAACCTCCTAGGGATATTACGTCTGAAAATTGAGCATAAGGATAAATCCGGAGGACTTGTAGTAACAATTACTGATACAGGATGATTTTAGAATTGACGGGAATTATTTCCAACGAAAATGTATTTAAAAGGATTCCCATTCCCATAGTTGAATTATAATACCATCTCAGCAACAGTACTGAAATATAAATTACGAACTCTCCAAAAACTCACCAGGCTATTAACATATTAATATATTAAACACGTAATATGAACTTTATATTTGTTTCAGATATGTTTTTGGCACGCGGAATTACTGGTCGTGCATCATCAGAAGCTACACTTTCTCCATTTATCACCCTGCGGGAACCTGTAAGATGGGACCTGACGACGAACCTACAACTGTCGTCAACCCGAATTTGGAAGTCAAAGGAGTCAAGAAACTCAGGGTTGTAGATGGGAGTGTGATTCCGACCATACCTCGTGGCAATCTCAACGCCCCAATCATCATGATTGCTGAGAAAGCGGCCGACATAATTAAGCAAAAATATCGTCTTCTGAATTAATATACTGCATATGTATTGCTGTATATCAATAAAAATATACATGTTCCCCTTATACAGTAAAAATAAATAAATATATAGACTTTTTTGTTCTACTACTAAGCCAACCTATCGGAGTTAGGGCTATAAAGCCCTCTCTTACACTCATCTAGGAAGACCCAGGAACACCTGCTTTATATGCTCTCTGAAGCATGGCCAGAATATGTAGTAAGTGCGCGACTTGAACCAACGTAACCTTCGAGTGAAAGTCGGAGTCTACCGCTACTCTACTTATCCTAAGACCATATACCTATAGTATATCTGTTATTTTTTCCTTTCCAGTATGTGTCCTTTATCATACTGTATTCTGAATTTTTGTGTACCATATAGGATGCCAATATGTAGAGATGAATTTCTTCAAATTCAAGTGAGATGCTTCTTAAATTAATGTAACTATGGCGGGTCTATAGACAAAATATATTAAGATTGTAAACAAAGACGAGAAAAGAACTTTTTGAATTTATTTTTTGTTTTTAAGTAAGATTTAGTAATTTATACATAGATTTAGACTAAATTTAGTTCTAAAAAACATTTCGGGATCCATTTGCAATAGGTCTGCAGTGACTGCAGAGACTGCAGACCTATTGCAAATTATTGGCATTTATAAATGTTATATAGTCATTTTCAGACTACAAAACCCATTAGGTCGCTTTCTCTCCGATAGATTTCTTCTGGTGACAAAACATAACCGTGGCCCAATATTAATATAAATTATATAAAAATACTCATCAAGGAATAACTTTGTCAAAAAGCCTTTCCATCGGTACTTCATAACTTCAGATATGATTTAAGTGTGATACCGGTATAGAGCAGGAAAACCCAATAAAATACTTAATTAAGCAAGTTTTAGTTTTTTGAAGAAAAGATAATGTTTTGCAGGTAGCCTACAGTTCAGTTCAGTGCAGGTTAGCCATTATTAACTGAGATATTCACAGTGGTGAATAGTCGCAGTTTTAGGCTTTGTCAAGGACAAGTATATATAGGCCTATACACCTAACATAAAACAAACAAAAAACACAATTAGTTAGTACGTTAGTGGATTAGTAGTTTAGACTTTAGCCAGGCTT
This sequence comes from Psococerastis gibbosa, assembly GCA_963971405.1. Classification (NCBI taxonomy): domain Eukaryota; kingdom Metazoa; phylum Arthropoda; class Insecta; order Psocodea; family Psocidae; genus Psococerastis; species Psococerastis gibbosa. The sequence goes on along the minus strand of OZ020486.1, from coordinate 47,095,948 downwards.
GTTTCTGGAAAAATTCTCCTACAGAGATTGCAATTCTATCCAATAGTTTCCTTCTGAACGCATTTCCGAAAGCTTTGTTATCCAAGGTTCCCATGCTGGGCGGTAAACAGTTATAGAGCCTTACTCAGATTAAAAAATGCTCTATTGCATTTATTATCTTGTATTATATAGGTACATTCGTTTACCCATTCTGGACTATTCAATTAGGTGCAATTTAGGATACGCTGCTATACTAATTTGTTTAATGGGAAAGCATGAACGAGCTCACTGCTGAATTTGGGAGTCGGCAGATTTTTGACTTCAGACTGTGACGTCGTTTGTGATGCCGGAGATTAGGAAACTGTTAGCAGTCATATTGGCAGTGACGTCATTTTCTTGCCACCATCTTGTAATCCACATTTAAAAACACCAGAAATTATTTATTTATTCATTAATATTAAAAAAAATATAGTATTATTATTATTGTTAACCTATAAGCTACCTTAACTGGCACATTTTACATTTTATTGTAACAAGTTTACAACTGTCAAGTAGCCTATTATTGTAGTAATAGTAATAGTAATAGTGTAATTCCCAAAATAAATTCAGTTACATAAATTTAGATAATACATTTTCCTTCTTTGGGTCCCTTGCCATTGTGCAGCCAATTTGCACGTGGAGGCAAGGTGCCGATAACAATATAAGAACTAAAAATTTAAAGTAGTAATACAGATCCATTTGGTATACAGATGGTATGAGGTATGTTAAGAGGCATGTTATTAGAAGTTCCAAAGTGCTGGGTCTTTTTGTAGTATTGCATGTTCATGCATCGGTGCAGGGGAGGACCAGGCGCAGAAGAAGATAATGAGAAAAACATGTAGAAAAACATTTATATTTATTTATTTACTGCCCAGGTATTGTTGTTTGATTATATCGGCCCCTTTTTCAGCAATCATGATAATCGGGGCATTAAGATTGCCTCGAGGTATGGTTGGCATTACAGCTCCATCTACTACCCTTAGTCGCTGAATGCCCTTGACTTGCAACCTCGGGTTAACGACGGATGTAGGATCAAACTCTGGACCCATCTTGCAGGTACCTGCAGGATGGAAGATGTTGGGTGAGTAACTTCTCGCCACACATGCCCAGTAACCACGTGTTCCAAATGCATACCTGCCAAACACAAAATGAGAAAACTTATTATTATTATTATTATTATAAAAAGGTAAAAAATAATAATATTAGTCCATATTTGGTGCCGGTGCGGGAGGAGCGGGTGATTGAACGCGGTAGGCCGGCTGACTGACGATGACTGAACGTTGTTCAACCTATCAGTCGACGCCTAGCCTCCCAGCAGTCAGTTAAACATTCATACTGGAAAAAATTGAAATTTGGGATTTGGAGCAGGTTTTAGCATATTCTTTCACATATTATTATTTTTCTATTTGAGTTTTACTGCTTTCTTCCACAGTACCAGTCCATTAATGCTTACAAACCAACTATACTTACCCATTGCACACTGGGAGAGGCGTGTCATCTAACACGATTTGTGCGCTTCTTAATGCTTTGGTTTGTAATAGCCGAATACCTCTCTCAATTCCCTCAACCACGATATCTGGTGTTCTGGTGGATATCATCAGTCCTTCTCAGGACTTAGCCTGATGATGGGATTAGGACCCACTCCCGAAACGTCACCCCCTTCCCCTGACAAAGGGCTCCACCCTAATTGTTCGATGACTATGAAGCCTCTGCCTCTAAAGACTAATAACACAGCAGGCAATGTAAGTCCAACTAACCCTTTGTTAAATGCCTTACGGACGAAAACGCGAAAACCCCTAATCTGTACCTATGTAAGTAATAGCCTACTAGGTAAAGTTATTTTATTTGCGTGTTGGGTTTAAAAAGCTGATGCAAAGTGATTTTTTTTTTTAAATTGTTGTTATAAGAAGATGAGGGAGTTCGCATATGAAGTACCTGGGCCACTGCTGTGCATATGAAATGTTTGGGCCACTTCGGGCCACCAGTCCACCCCTGAATACTAGCAAAGTGGCAAGTATTAGAAAGTAAGACTATGACGGAAATGGAAGAAAACATACTTATTGTACATACATTTGAATAAATGTACATATACTACAATAGTACCGGTACATATACTAGTATACTGTATATATTATATATCCGTTAAATAAAGAATGTATTGTATAAAGTAAAATCGTCAAAATATTTTCAAAATTTTTGTGTCATTATCATACTGTAGTATTGTACAATGACAGTGACAGTGACAGTGTAGATCGCTTCCTCTAAGAGACGGCCTCTAAACAATTATATAGGAAAGTTAGTAGCATTTCTCGCCGCTCTCAGTTCATTCGGCAGTTTTCTAAGGTTTTTAGGATTTGTTAAGTTTGTATCAGTCTCGGTAACCTACCCGTTAGGTTATGGGGTTATAAGAATTCGACTTACCTTTACACAGGCGATGAACAACTAATCTTTGGTCTTTTACTGCCTAGATTACCACTGCCTTCACGCCGACCACACTCCTTCTGAAGCCACGGCAGAAAATACCACGATTATAGGTAATTGGGATGCCAAATACCTAATTATGGATTTATAAACTTGTTTTAAATTACGTATCTAATTGTAGGTATTATCTAGAATTATAGCAAAGAAACAGGCTCCTTGTTTTTTCATAGTTTAGGTGCCCGCTAGATACCTTTAAGTGAGCACTTTTGAGAGCGCGATTTCTGTGTTACCCGCTAAACGTTTTACAAGACTTAGGGTAGGATTTTATAATATGTGTTAATATTTTCATGACTACAATTTGCCATAATGATCGCCGGTCTTCGTTAGAAGAGACAATAGAAGAAGAAAAAGTACTTCATTGTAATAAACGAGTCATCGTCGTTAATTAATTACGTTATTAATTAATTATTTATTATTATTACGTTATTTATTATTTAATTAATTATGGAATCACTATAATCCATCAATCTAGTGTAAATGCATTTCATTAAGGAGGCGATTCCAACCTCCCTGACCCTCCCCGCCTTGCTCACTGTACTTTAAGCTCTTTTATAGCCTTGTAGTAACACCACAAGCAACGGCGCCAAAACCGATTCCAGAGCTTAGGGCAAATAATATCAATAACAACAAAAAACAACAAAACTATCAAAAAAAAAAAAAACGTCACACTGCATCAGTGCCGGGTTTGGCTACGGGGCCAGTAGGGGCATGGCCCCAGGGCCCCCATAAAAAGCCGCAAAATACGAAATGGCATTAGATTAAAAAACAAAAACAAACTTATCAAACATATAAACTTGTCGTAATATTTGGTGGGAAATTTGAACGTGTCGTAGCATTAATCATTAATCGCCTTACTCTATTTTATTCTATTCTATTTTGCATCTTGTGTCACTATTTTATAAGTGATAGTGGAATAGGTATTCGCCTAAGGGTGCAAGACTTTTTTACCCGAGAAAGGACCCCTAAAACTCCGGCCGAGGGGCCACCCCACAAGGCCAAACCCGGCACTGCACTGCATATAGGCATATAGTAGTAGTAGTGTTCGTCGGGTTAATAACGACTTAGGCCTCATATTTGGGCCCATAGAGCGACCCCGACTTGACTGTCCTACGCCAGCCCATAGGACAGTGGACCTCCTGATTATAGTGGATTCCGAACCACTTGGGAAACACAGTGAAGTCACACGATTAGTTCGGAGGTGACCAGCAGTCTGATCGAGGCGATTATAATACCGGGGTTAAATAAATACCCTAGGTTTATAACTGTAAACAAACAAATTTTGAATAGCACTTTCCATTATAAAATTATCTTGTTTATATTTTTATTACCAGGGGATTAAATAAATACCGGTATTATAATCGCCTCGATCAGGCTGCAGGACAAGTCCTACCATGTTTCCCTACCGGCATTGTGCACACGACCAAGTTATCTGCAGCTTTGAACCTGCTCTAGTCCGCAGGTTTCAACTTGGTTTGGCGGCCGGCCATAGGCATATAGGTATATAGGTATTGTATCTTGTATTTATAGTCTTTGACGTACTATACGTATTGTTGTTTGATAATGTCAATTGCTTTTTCAGCAATCATGATAATTTTCAAAGTCGGGATATCCTTATTATTATTTAAAAAAACGCAGAGATTTTTTTCCAACAGCAATGTGATTAGCATTAGCCGACGACTTAATCGAGTTAAACCGAAAGATAGGACTGGTTCATTTTGTAAACCACGGAAAGAGAAAAAGTTTTCTTTCGCCGTCATAATTACATTTAACTTTCTAGTTAGCTGCCTTTGAGGGAGCAATTCCCATAGCGCTCCTTTGACCTTTATTCATTAAATTGGTCAGCAGTAGCCATTGCAAATTAGTTACTTTTAAAATTCAGCTTTATTTTAAACGAATTTTCTGCAGTGCTGACTCGAAAAGTAGCAACTGATGATGGCAGTAAAGGGAAGTACGAATTTGACTTCTGACATGGTTTACCCTATTCCAAAGCATTAGCTCAACCCGTCGGAAAGTGTTTTGTAGCGTGGGCTAACTTTTAGTTATCGGCGGAGCTTGTGAAGACACAGTATTTCTCGGTGAAATCCCTGACTTAAGGTTACGTGTAGAGTAGTGGTACGGACTCTGACTTTCACCCGAAAGGTTGTTGGTTCGAGTCCTACACTTCCTACATTTTCTAGCCATGCTTCGAAGGGCCTGTAAAGCAGGCGGTCCCGGGCCTTCCTAGTTGAGTGTCAGAGAGAGGTTTATAGGCCTGACCCCGCTAGGTTAGCTTAATAATAGAACAAAAGTCAATATTTATTTATTTATGTACCATAAATAAAAAATAATAAATATTGCCTTAAATGTATGCTTCCAGAAACAATACCAGAAAATGTAGCACGTGGGGGAATCGAACCAACAACCTTTCGGGTGAAAGTCAGGGTCTGTACCAATACTCTACATATTTTTTCCAAGGCCATTACATATCTTCGAGCTGTGGTACGAGGAATTAATTAACGTTGGTCGCAAATACTCCGGCTGTTAGTGGAATATTTTGATTTATCTATGACTCGAAAGGTATAGAAGCAGACCGGACATAGTCCATTGTAGTTAATTTTTCAAGACAGCCAATAAACTGTTGCTAATTGCTCTCAGATTGCTTCTAAACCCAATCATTGAACTAGTTTTGAGCTGAACTAGAATTAGCTTTCTGATAATAAATTCAATGGATAGATTTAAAGCAGACGAATCCATCGGTGCCAAAACTCAATTTCAGAAATTTGTGGACTTACCTGGGTTTGCATCATCAGTGACGGACCAGCTTTTTATTTAGGGGGGAGAGGGCCGGCCGCCTTACCCAGTTGAATCCAGCGGACCAGAGTAGGTTCAAAGATGCAGATAACTTGGTAGTGTGCACAGTGCCGGTAGGGAGACATGATGGTAGGGAAACATGATGGTAGGACTTGTCCTGGTCACCTCCGAACTAATCGTGTGACTTCACTGTGTTTCCCAAGTGGTTCGGAATCCACTATAATCAGGAGGTCCACTGTCCTATGGGCCCACACCGTGGCCTGGGACTGTGTCCAACCATACTGCTAGGGGGGAGAGGAGTCATCCCTCAAAATGCTGCCTCAGGTATAAACTGAGAATAGAAACAATACGGTAGTGGTTTGATTTTTGTGAACGTACAAACAGAAGGAAACGGAACCATTTAAAGAATATTAAAATAAATACTTTCATATTTCATGATTTTAATAAAAATTAACATGTGACTTTGCCGCCTTTACAAAAGGGTGTCATGACCCCCTCCGCGACCGCTACTGAAATCTATACCACCCACTCACTTAAAATAACAAAAATATTAAAAATCTAAATTAGCCACAAAAATAAGGTACAAAACGATAAAATGAATTAACTGGTGTCATAACTCACTAATAAACGCGGGGGTGAGTAAAAAGTATGGCGGCGTTGCCAGCAGTGAATGTAATTAATAATATCCAACCCCTTCCGTATTTCTGTAGGTCAGCAAATCCCCCCCCCCCCCCATCCAACCCCCAACATTTATATCTACAGCTTCTTATGCTGGTTTCGAGTTTGGACCGGTATCAAAATGTTTATAATTGAAATACAGAGGCCAAATGTCGCGCTTTTTTTAATTTATATTTAGAAAAATATGTCATAAACAATGATGCCAGGTTTACGCGACTTTATTTTGCCAGGGTCATGAGGTGCAGCAATGAGGTGGTGAGGCTACTGCCTCAGGTGCCATAGCTTCAACGGCGTTGAGGAGTATATTTTCCAATTGTTTGTTACATTGAAAATGGAATGTACCCTAATTTTGGTGAGGCTTTGCCGCAATCTTCTCCATCTTTATATGCCTCATCTAACAAAGATTGGCGATCATAATAATTTTCAATAAAAAAAAAATAAAAAATAAAAATCAGTTTGTTCTACTTCTGCCGTGAGCCCTCAGTCTGTCTTCCCTTGGATGATTACATGCAGAAGGCGATATTTTTCTTTCCTCATGACGTGGCCGAAGTATGTTAGTTTCCGTTTCTGAACCGTCAGCAGCAACTCAGCTTCTGTATCCATTCGCCTCAGGACCTCAGCATTAGGGACACGATCTCTCCAGGATATGCACCGTATTTGTATGTATTGCATATCCACATTTCAAATGCACTGACTCTGTTCTCCATAGCATACCACTCATACCATATGGAACGATTGGGAACACAATAGCAGGTCACATTTTCTTTTTCTTCATAATGGTGACTAAACCTGGCATACGTCCTCAGTGGCAAACCACAGTGGCTACAAGCGGCAATAAACAAGGCGAGAACTGCTTATACACTTATACACATCACTGCGTCAGTATGACTTCACCAAATTCGTGTAAACTAAGTGTTAAGAATGTATTATTACATTAATTCTACTGACACGAAAAAATGTTTGCTTATATATTTTGTGCCTTATAAAAAAATGGTGCTCAATAAAAGTAAGCTGCGTACTGTCGCCTAAAAAATTAATTTAACGAGTGAATATAAAACCTGGGTTTGAACAATAACTGTGGGCAAAAATTAACGCTAAGAGTTGGTCCCATCATTGAGTAATAGTTTGGGTAAAGAATACTGAGTGGCTCAGCCTTCAAGCAGTGCATGGCGGTGCCGAGAAAGAAAGAAAGGAAGAAAGAAAGAACATTGTATTTAGTTTCCATTTGGGTGAATTTGGTCGAACTGAGACTTTTCAAGCTATGATGCGACCCACCCCAATTAACAAACCACATTCCCCGGGCAATTATAACCTATTTCAGCCTATCACCAAGTAAATCACATTTTCCGCACACACAGACAAAAAAAAATCCTTTTTACCTTTCCAGCAATAAAATATTCTCTTTCTGCCTAAAAACATTTCACACCCGCATATTCAGAAATTCCCCCCCTCCCCCATTTTTAAACCAATTCCCTCTGATTATGACCAAACCCTTTGTCCAAGGGACAGATCATATTGGACTAATGCCCGCTTCCCACTTTTGTAACGAATTTCTCCCCACTCTCTCCCCCACTGCCCGCCTGCGAAAGGCTGTTGTAACGGATTTTTGTAAATTGGCGCGAAACTTGTGTCGTAAACAATTAGAGGACTGTGGACGACGGAACTTTGCGCCTCTCTGATGTCCATTACCCGAAATTAGATTACTGGTCGCTGTTGTAAGCGGTGCTGACGCTGCGGTGACAGCTGTTGTTTGTGATTGTGGTTCCTCTTGAAGGAATGTTGTTTACTCCTCTGCGGGCGTGGTAAGCTGAATGGTGGTTTAATATATATCGGGAATATGCTGGTGTTGGTATAATAACCAGGGACCGAGTTTAATAATGGAGAAGAAGAATATGAGCTTTTGGGATGTGGAAGTGAATTTCAAGTTTCGTTAGCAGCTGTGGTTGACATCTTCAGAAAAATATACAGAAAACCTGGACAATGCGGAACTCAAACCCATGGTCGGTGCGTGTCCGCAACATCCTAATGTACCTGATTGATCGAAAATCTATTTGTAAAGGTTAATAGCAATGGTGTAATACTACCTACGAGTATACGAGTACACGTATTTAACAAAGTGTCATTTGGACTTACATTGCTTGTTGTGTTAATAGTCATTAGAGGCAAGGGCCTCATAGTCGTCTAGCAATTAGGGCGGAGCCCATTATCAGTCAGTCAGGGGAAGGGGACGACGATTCAGGAGTGGGTGCTACTCCCATCATTAGGCTGAGATGGACCGATAGTTTAGTCCTGATAAGGACTTATAGCTTCTGTACGATTGACACATTGCCCTTGTATCCTACTCTGAATTATTGAGTAAATCCGACCCCCTTGAGGATTCGAACTACGCTCTCCCGATTGAAATTGTAAGCTCTTTGACCACTCACCCCCTTCCCCTGAGTTCGATGACTATGGGGCCCATGCCTCTAATGACTATTAACACAGCAAGCAATGTAAGTTCAACTAAGACTTTGTTTGATCGAATATCTATAGGAACAATCTAGCTCAATCATTTATGCATGAATTCCAGTGAGATCTGTCTGTAAAATATTAGGTGTATACCTGTTCAAGGCAATGCAGCAACATTTAGGGAACATTGAGTTTTTAAGCCTAGGGAAATTTTTGAAAGTCGTTGATATAAGTTGTTTCATAATTAAACACACGAAAACTTACATTTTTTCAGTTTTTATTAGATAAGTTCACAAAATTGCAACAGAAGTTCAGAACAGCTACTCCCTTTGCCTAGTCGGTCATTTTAAGTTGTTCCTATAAAATGGGACCTTCGCCTCAGGAATGTGTACCATCACATTTTCTAAATCTTGGAGTTTCGTTTCCAAGATTGGAACCTTCTGGTCGTTTGCTTTCCTAAGTTGGGTCATGTCTACCTCTTTTCCAGGTTTTAGGAACCGTATATCCTGGATTTGAGGTGTTTCATAAATACATGAAATTATCAATGCCCTCCTGCGCCGAAACTGTTAATGTTATTTACGTCTTTTCATAAAATGTGGCCTAGAGTCCAGAGACCCTGAAACTGCAATAATCCGAAAATGGCAAAAAATGGCACTTAATACTTAATTATCGACTTCGATGGCCAGGGGGTAACGTGCTTGCACTTGTGCGAGTCTTTACACGCCATGCAATCGGAGACGTGTCGTATTCATCACGGGTAATAACCTACAGAGGCGACTGAAAAGGTCAATCGGATACCGTACATTCATTAAATTGTTTGCATGCGATTTATCTTTTTTTAGCCAAAAAAAAAAAAAAAATACATTTCATAAATAATCGATTCAACTCAAAATGGAAAGACTAATATGAAAAACTAAACGAAATTAATAATAACAATAATAATATGGCATGCAACACATTAGGGACCGGTTATAACGATAATTTCTCCAAAATGTATTTTCTCTTCAAAACAAAACGTCCCTTGGGATAGCCACAAGCATGTTTTCGATACTTAATTTAGCACCTCAAACCAGCGTGAAGTTATCAAGGATCGAGAAAATTGTCTCGCAGCGAAATTAGTTTTTGAGAATTTTTCACAAAATTTGAGCTTTTTATTCTGGCCTCCTGAACCGAATTATCAAGGGAGAAGTACCTTTTTTATTAACATTTCAGCCATGAGCGATAATGGGGTTTGTTCTCATTGATACCAAATCCAATATACTGTATGTGAATAGAAAAAATCCCTTGATAATTTTTTGCAGTCCTTTATTTGGGGCACAAACCTGACAAAACGTAAGCCCCACAAAATTCAATGAACGGAAAAAAATTGACGAGATGTACTTTTTGTGAACCTACATGCCGTTTTTCTTCCTGATAATATTAATTACAGGGAAAATATTTTATGTTAAAATTGTAAAATTGGCAGGACCTGTAAACACAGAACTGTATTATTGAATTCAATTGAATTGAAAACGACTTTATTGAATAAAAAAAAACAAAAGGCGAACAATAAGATTATAAAGTCTTCTTTTCTTGCTCACCTTAAGAACAAACATATTATATTAATATATAGATGCTTAAAATTAAATAAAGAAGAAACAAGAGAAGAAGAGGGGGGAGAGAATGTTATAGGGGGGGGGGGGGGATCCATTGTCGTCACCATTAAAAGATATTATTAATAATAATAAAAATTAATTAATAACTGAAACCCGTCAAGTGGTTTGCCCATAAACCTATGCGCATACGACGGACAGACACTTTTCATAAAAACACTCAAACCTCAACGGGTATAAATCTGTTGAAATCTGGAAATTTCGTCCATCATAAAGCTGTCCTTATAAAAACCTACCTATCTGCAAATATGAAAGCAATTTACTAACGGATGAATAGGAAAGCAATAAATCAGTGTATTCAGTGGGAAATACACGACAGTGACGTATTGGGCGGAATCAACACAAAGAGGTTACCTATGCCATAATAGGTAATCCACTTAGAATGCATTAACAGATTAGCCCTCCATCTGCAAATCAATAAAGCTATTACGAGCTAATCAGCGACTGCTTGGTCTCTAACATATGACCATTAACTCGTCCACTTTCCAATCCTGTAAAGCTATTATCATAACTATCATATATATATATATATATTATCACATCATGTATGACCATAACCCTTCACTGAAGCTGTAGGTACATTCATGCAATCTATACACTATTACACTGTTGCATAATCAATAAAATGCAGGTAAACTATTTGTCTATTATGGCTCCGACCCTGGAGAAGTCATGCTAACGCCTGTTGCATTCTGCAGTGGCGTAACCATAAGTTTTCGAAGGGGGTCGGTTCTTCAATTGGCAGTCCCCCCATTTTCAAAACATTTTTTAGAAAAAGGGAAAAGCCATTCTACGTACGCTTTAAATTAGAGGTGAAGGCATTAACGTCCCTTGCGCAGGCGCTTAAGAGTGTACAGCACGCAGGAAATTAACAGCCCGAAGTTAAATACTTTTTATTTTTTATTTAATTAACTAAGCATGTTATTAAAGATTTGGCTGATTAAAGTTGTAGAAGAGTACTTCATGCATCATATAATAAGATATTTTTAATTTGCGAAATTGTAGTTTTTTCATAATATTTTATAAACAATAACTTTTCACGTATAATCGATTTTATAAAAAAACTATAATTTCGAAACTTAAAAATATCTTATTATATGATGCATGAAGTAGTCTTCTACAACTTTAATGAGTCAAATCTTTAATAACTTGATTAGTTAATTAAATAAAAAATTAAAAAGTATTAAATTTCGGGCTGCCCATTTCCTACGGGCTGTACACTCTTAAGGGTTCGGAAGGCCTAAGGGTGGCCCGGGGGTGTCCCCAACGGAATTTCTTTGAGAAATTGTCAAGTAACCTATTTTACACTAAGATTGCATAGTCTGGAAAACGTAGGCGAACCTATTTATCTAGGGTTTTCAGTTCTTCTTAGTTGAGACTGGCATCAAATTTATAAAGAGACCTTCCACTTAGGTGTACATTAAATGGGTAGCTCCATGCATCTCTTGAATTCAGAAACCCTTTCGTGAAGCTGTACATGTAAAATTAAGCCTATTACAATGTTGCATAATCATGAAAGTGTAGGCGCATCTATTTATCTACCCTGACATGTGACTTATTGCTTTCCAATTTATACGTAGTATAAGGAAAGCTTTGTGATGGTCGAAATTTTCGATTCCGAGTTTTCAACGGATTTACACGTTTTGAGGTCCCAGGAACCCAAAAAAGTGGTTTTTACGAAATGTCTGTCTGTTCGTCGATTTCCGGGCAAACTACTCGGTCGATTTTGATGAAATTCGGCATGTAGGTTCACAAAAATCATACCTCGGGACAATTTTTTTTATTTTGGGCTAACTCACTTTGGGGGGTTTTTATTTTCAAAAAACTTCAAAAAAACGTCTAAAAAAATTATTTCCCAAAAACGGCTCCAACGATTTCTTTTAAATTCACATATATTGTAGTTGTTGTTAATGTTGATAAAATGAGGTGGGGTCGCTTGCCCCTTGATAGTTTGCTTCTGGGGGTAAAAAAATAAAAATGACTAAATTTTAATTAAAAATGACTAAAAAATAATTTTTCTCTGAAACCTTTCCATCGATGATTTCTACCTTCAGGCATGTTTTAGGTGTTGAATTGAGTAACGAAACCGGTCAGGTTGCTTTCCCAAAATAGTATTTGGTTTTGTAAAAAAAAATGTTTTTTTTTTTTTCAAAAAATGATTGAAAATTCACGCTCAAATGCATTGCGTGCCTTGCCAGTATTGCTGTGTGGTAATGTGTTGGTCTGACCTATCTAGAATTTACCACACCACCAGTGACGTCAGGTGGACAACCCCCCCCCCCCCCCCCCCCCATCCGAGATATCGGAAATTTAACCATAGGAAAATTATTTACTATGAAATTACTCATTTTCTCTATCTACTGATTTTGATAAATTGGAAAGCATGTTCGAGTAAACTCGGACCGGTTCTTTAGACGGGCATCAAATGAGAATATTTGAATATTTATAGCGTAGTGTATATTACAAGTATATGAAGCTTCACGCTTTGCCATTTATACGTTGTATGAGGAGAGCTGTGATGGGTGCATTTTCGATTTCGATATTTCAGCGGATCAGTGGATTTACACGTTTTGAGGTCCCACAGACCGAATATATCATTTACGAAATTTCTGTCTATCTTCCAGTCTTTCCGTCTGTCTGGTGGTCTGTTCGTCGATTTATGGGCAAACTATATAGATTTTGATGAAGAAATTTACTACGTTCGTTCACAATAATCATGTCCCAAAACAATTATTTTATTTTCGGCAAACTCAAACATGGGGGATTTTACCCTCTAAAAATTCTAATAAAACGGTTACAAAAATTATTTTAAAGTTTTTTTTTAAATTCTCAAATATTGTAGTCGTTACTAATGTAAATAACGCGTAATAAGTCGCCCCTTGGTAGTTTGGTTCAGGGGGTAAAACAAATTAAAAACACTCAATTTTTATGAAAAATTACTAAAACATTTTTTTTTTGCGGAACCTTTGTTTCGATGCTTTCTTACTTCAAATATGTTATAGGTGTTAATTAAAACAATAAAACCGAACAGATGATTTTCCCAATCTTTCCCCCAAGCTTTCACAAGCAACCCGGCTTTGAAATTTAAAAAATCATGAAATTATGGATAATTCATGTCCCAATACATTGTATAGCCTGGCCATTGTTGTAACTGTGCAAGGTCGACGCAAGGGAGGGGCAGGGTGGTACTAGTGCGAGTCTCTACACACCTTGTGATCGGAGACGTGTCGTAACTCGACACAAGTACCTATTAGGTGACTTAGTGAGGCGTTTGAAGAGGCTAATGCATTCATTAAATTGTTTGTACGCGATTTAACCTTAAAAAAAGTCATTATCATTTAGTTAAGTATTTACTTTGCTGGTGTACCAATTTATGTAGCAAATGTGGTAGTCGAACCAACAACTTATCTAGGAGTGTCAGACTCGTTGCTACTACACTAAAAGTGTAACAATTGCATTGTTTTTCACAGGTTATATGTGTGTGGCGCAATAGGCAAACATAATATCAAAAAGCAGCCGGGTCGTTATCCCGGTTATGGCTCCCATTTACGGCCTGTCCCGGCCCGGTTTCTATAGCTTTTGTCGTAAATGCCCCCATAAACCCTATACACTGCAGTACCGTCGCCAGACTTTGCTGAATCACCGACTGCAATTTTGTTATTACTGCAATTTGCAATCTATTGCAACTTGAAACTTCTTTTTTCATTTCTCCTACATCTTCCTAATTGGCCTTTCCGCTGTTTTATTGGGGAATTGTGATGTTTATGATGTTTGCCTGCAAATAGCGTAAAGCCAATTAGTAATCTGCCCTTCTATATAATTTCAAATGCTCTTAAGGCGAGAGTCAGATGACGAAGCAGTAAAATCCGGGCTGATGGGCCGTGGCTGATTTGAAAGTATACATCTAGACGATTCGTTGACACCTGCGATCATCATTTTCAGTGGTACTACGTAGATAACCGATGTAGAAAAAATTTGACTTGACGGGATTCTTACCCACCATCTACTACAATTAGGCTAGGGGGGCATCGTCTTAACCGCTGAACCACAAGCCCCGACAAGTGCATTGTTCTTTAAATCCTCCACTTATACGCCCTTATTGACAAGATTCGTAATGCTAGACAGGTTAGCACTGCTATACAACTATCTAACCAAACAGGTCTGTGAGCCTACTTTATTGGATAAAGTCAAACCTTTGTTGAATCAGATCTGAAAGGGAATAATTTTACCTACTTGGGGAGGGGGGCTTGACTTTATAGCTAAATAGGTATACTCCTTATAAAATTCTCCAGGCTAATTATCTTATCTAGCGCCTCAACGAAAAATTCCAATTTCCGAGAGAATGAGGAAAATTATAAACTCAAATTTATATGGCAGTTACCCTGAGACTTACGGCACCCCCCCCTCTCCCAAAGTTTCCCCCTAAGGGTTAATATCAGTTCAAAAACATGACCGTAACGGATCGGGTTTTCGAAGACAAACAATGTTGAAGTAATTATTAAAATGCCAATAAGAAGTTTTGAATGATGTTTAACGCGCGGGAAAAAACTCATTTTAACTTGAGTCAGCGATTAGAAAAAGTTTACGGGGGAATAAAAAAAAATTTGGGATGAGTATCTCAACTTTTTTACAGTTACCGTAGCTTCTGGGCTATTTACTTGAAAACTAGGCTTTGCGGTAGTGTGCCAGCCAAGCTCCCTTATATAATGAGTAGTGTTAGGAGGGGCTCGCATCTATGTTTAAGTTATGCTTCCACCTGTTAGGCTGCACCATTGGTAAGTTTGTCACAGCTTGTCCATTATCGCTTGTTGCCGGTGAACGTTGACATCGAGGGCGTATACCAGTTTTCTCCGATCTCGTCTAATAACATTCTAAAATCTCTTTCTTCCTTCGACATTCATCACGTTGGTTCACCCCGCCTTAAGAAGACTCATTTAAATAGACATACTCGTAGATTCGACTAGTAAACTAATAAAAGTTTCTTCTTCTGAGGTCACTATCTCAATGATTGGTTGGCAGCAACTCCCTGAATATCATCCTGCAGCTCTATCGGTCCTGCGCCTTCCTGTTCGGCTATTAGTACGTTCGAGCTCAGCTCCTGCGTCCTTCTGTTGATCCATTAATTCGTTCTTCGGCTACACAGCGTTATAGCAGTTATATGGCTGCATGGTTTCAACCTGTAAGTTGGAAGACTAAAATCCTCTCAACGTCTAAAACCAGACAGTGCTAAATTTTTATGCTAAATGCTAAACCAGTGCTAAAAGTTCACGGGAGTACATTTATTTATAAAATAAAAACAAGCTCAGCTTAAGCTGAAAACCGTTAGGAGAAAAGAAAAAATCCAGGAACTCTGGCATTATAAAATACCAGCAACATCATTAAATACAGGTAAAGAAACCTCGGCGGTATTTCAGTTGAAAAAAAAACCGTCAGCATTACTCTATAATGTATCTGATAAAGCGGAAATAATCAGCAGGAAATAACGAGATTTGTACTGGAAAATTCCAGCGGTGGTGCCGCTGCTGCTCAGGCACAGAATTATTCTGCCGGATATTAATTCTAACTCCCCTCCCCTGGCTACAGCGTTTTTGGAATTGAAATACTTTGCAATGCTGTCCTGCTTTCTATTCTCCGTTACTAATTATGTCACGGGAAAAGCTAGCTACTTAGAACAGAACTAGACTATAAAACAAAAGGTGGAGATTCGAGTAATTTAGACTCGACAGGAAAGGAAATGTCGTAGGGCAGATGGGGCGCTTCATCATCTGTTCCTTCCTCTTTTTCTTCTTCTTCGTCTTCTTCTTCTTCTGCTTGTTCGTCTTCTTCTTCGTCTTCTTCTTCTTCTGCTTGTTCGTCTTCTTCTCTTCTATTGGCGTTCGTCATGCCAATATGGACACTGGAGACAGCTGGACTGAGAAGAGAAGTCGTGCTCTTGACAAACCACTGCCTCAGGTTTATCAACCAATATGTTCTTCTTCTGCCGGCAGCTCACAGTCCTCCTATCTTCCCTTCCTGCATCCCCACAATTTTCGTCTGTTCCTTGAGTGCGCGGTTTTCTCGGTGACATGTGATGTGGTCGTTGAATTATTCATTAAGAGACCGACTGGTCTAAATAATAATTGGCCCAGACGAAAAGGGGGCCAAAACTACATATCATTGCCTCATTGGCTAACAATGTCACTGGCACAGCCCACTGCAGCGGCGTAGCCAGATTTTTTTTTTGGGGGGGGGGGGTCCGGTTTTCATGCAACACGATACGATACGTTTTCGAATGGGGTGGGTGGTGTTTCGTTTCGCGCCCCCCCCCCCCGTGTATTTTTGTATAATAGTCGAAAAAGAGGTAAGCCGTTCTAAACTTCTAATCAAGGACATGATCTTAATTTCGGGGGCCGAAGGGGGGTCTGGGGGTCTCCCCTGGGGGAAGGTATTTGAAAAAAAAATTGCCTGTAATAGTGGAGTTTTACACATTTTGATGCATTTACGTCTTTTAACCTATTCTTATAATGTTTTACAGCCGAAGAATAGTAGACCTACTGCAAGAAGGGGGGGCCCGGGGAAGAATTATTTTGCAATAGAATAGGCCCAAAATAGTGGCATTTACGCACTTTGAAAGCAGTTATGTTCATATTTTACATGACTTGTGAAGAATATTACAGCTAACAAGGGGAGCCGGGGGCTACCGTGGGGAATGTTTTTTCAAAGGGAGACCTGAAATAGTTTGCCAGCAAAAAAAAAAATCTATTTCTCCGACGATAACTTTATTAACAAAACTGGCAACAGGAGGACCGGGGTCCCCCCAGGGGATTTTTTTAACATAAATATCTGAACCATATAATTTCAGTTAATTATCATCCATTTTTACTGTGTAATACCTACTTCGTCATAGTCAATAAAATAAAATAACTTCGTCAAGTAGTTTCAATTTATGTTGTATTGTATGTCTGTAGCCCTCGAAAGCGCTGGAAGGATGAGTTGGAAAATGACCTTCGCGAGTTGGGAGTCTGTAGTTGGTGAAACGTTGTACAAAGCCGAGATGACTGGAGGAGTGTTGTCGAGCAGGCCATAGCCCATCAGGGGCTGTAGATCAAGAAGAAGTATGTCTGTAGCCTGACGATGGGCTAGTGTCCAAATTGTAATATTTTTTTATTAATACTTGACTAAAGTTATTTTATTTTATTTACCATACGTTATCTACTAAAAATCAGCAATGTTAAGGTTCCATCGTGCTGCAAGGGTCACCTTTCTACCCATGCGGCTGCCCGCCCCCCTTTCTCCACAACCTCGCATTTATTTATTTATTTATGAGAAGCATCAGAATTGTCAATACGACAGCGCCAGTCAGCAATGGAACCCGAAATGGACGCGATGCGGCAGAATGTGATTTTCCACTTAGCTGACTCCTCGCCGCGACATTTTCCTTCCATAAAAGATATCTCTGCCAATCCAAGTGTCCTTAGGACGTTCCACTGTTCCAGTATTTATAGGAGGTCAAGAAACGGGAGGAGAGCCAGCAGGAATAGCCCAGTTGCCAGAAAATTGGACTATGAAACAGAAATTCGAGGTTAGACACTCAATGTAAAAGGAGAAATTTTCCAATTGGGCTGGGTCCACCCAAACCTAATAATACCAAAGGTGAGGGAGGAACTCGGGACCCTTAAATAAATAAATAAATATATATTGACTTTTTGTTTTATTACTAAGCCAGCCTAGCGGAGTTAGGGCTATAAAGCCCTCTCTTACAATCAACTAGGAAGGTCCGTGACCGCCTGCTTTACATGCCCTCCGAAGCAGCTCCTTTCGTGTGAAAGTCGGAGTCATTCCCACTACTCTACAGGTCCTGACCCTTGGTTCACTAAAAAATTATATTCTGTAATTAATTAAATTTTAAGAAAGTTTTTTATGATGAGAAGTCAGAACTTAACACAATATTAGAAGACGTCTTTGGTAAAGCTTCAAAAAGTTAACGTCAATGGAAGCCTCAAGGTTTTTTCCTATTCCAAAGCACACGGCTTCCTTCCAATTGCACTTTCACTCACTTAACCTAACATGGTGGGTGCTGCACCTTCAACATTGATTTTTTAACATGAGCTCGTTACTAACCTGACAGTCTTGAATGTTATATTTTCGCTGCTCATGTTGAGAAAAATTGATAATTTAGATTTCTACGAAACGCTAGAGCAATATTTTACGTGTGGAGAATTTTTCTTCCTACCCAAATTTCCGCTGAAAAATGAAATTTCCTGTCAGCTCAGTAGTATTGGCCTATTTCCGGGTAATTTTTTGGGTGGGTTCTTACAACTGTGTCTTACGCAAAGATGTAGTTATGCAAATTGTTCCAGGGATTGCCGGCTCCGTATGGCATGCAGAATCCTTAGAAAGCATAACGTCCTGCAGCCCGATCATGGCGATTTTAATACTGGGGTTAATATACAGGTCACGTGTTGCCGTGTTGGTATTAATTTAATTGTTTAAAATATTTTTTAATTATTGATGTTGGTGACCGTCGCAATAGTGCTAAGCGCGGAAAATTCAAATTGTACCTATTTAAACAATTGAATGAACTTCGGCTTTATTTTTGGTTTCTTAATTTTTTCTGCCTAATAGATTTAGACAAATTATTTATAATTCTTAATTGTATATTGCGGTAATTCAAAATTAAAACTATTTTATTCCTAGGGCGATATCAATCAATCAATATATTCAAAATTAAGAATGCAATACAAAATATACATATTAGAAAATGAACCCTATAGGCCATGTGGCCCGTGATGGGTTCTGTCTTAGTTGCTAGGTTAGTATTATAAGATGTTAATATTAATTATAGAATAATAATTAAATTTAAATAATAAAACTTGGTATGCGGTACATTATACATTATTTGGCAAATATTATGTATTTATACATGTAATTACTTTATACAGAAATTGCTTTACCTTGCCACTGAAGTCGCTTAGAAATTACCGTAGATTTTTGATGTAATTAATTAACTTCTGGTTCCACAGTCGTAAAGCCATGAAAGTGGTCAGATGAAAAATTCATAAAAATGCAAGATTTCGAAGGAAATTTACATTTTCTCATCTAAACTGTTATTCCTTCTGAAAACACCGATGAAGTGCATTAATCTTAATCTTAAAGAATATTTGTTAATTTGGGAGAAAGCTTCAATTATTAATTGTCCAGTTTTAAAACCTAGCGGCTGTTGAACGATCAATTTTTAATTAATTTCAGGGACAGTTTCCCAGCCACAGGCCAAAAGTGTGCCCTGCACAAAAAATACTGTGTTTTTCGCTTATCCCCGCTCAGATTCGGTCCCCTACCTGTCTCCATTACGAGCTTCCATCTTCATCACGAGGAGGCAGAGATTAAGGATTTTCGCGTCTTCACCTCCTGAGACTATAATGCATTAGGCCTAATCAAGAACTCAGCTACTTTGAATTCTCTAATCCAGACTCGTTAAAGGTAGTGCCTCTAGTAGTAGTAGTAGTAGTACTCGTCGGGTTAATAACGACTTACGAGCACTACTCTACTCAGAGTAGTTAGCTTTTCGAGATCACTTCCTTCGACCTGGGAGGAAAGTTCCAATCAATTTATAAATGTTAACTGCGAAAGCACCAGTACACTATGTGTTCAGTAGCCTACGTCAGCGATCTAAAACTATACCCTGGTCAGGATTCAGACAATTCAAAAAAAAGAGAAAAACTGTGTACTGTACAATAGTTAGCTATATTATGCTACAATACCGAATGCATAAACTTATAAGTAATTGGCGTCACAAACTTCTCATATTCAGTGCTAACCTCGTATAGACTAGACTAGATTCCATCATTAACAATAATTCAATTAATCATTTATTGAAGCTTTCAGTGAAACTGAAACGGCAAAAATGGCACCAATTCAAGAACCCCAGTTTTCACTAACACACTGCAAGAATGCTGCTGACAGAGTCCTGCTTCAAGAATGGATACAAAGATGGAGGGTTTCCTCCACAGGGAGAGCCCTGTACGCAATACAACCGAAGCCGGCTTGAGCAGTACAGTATCGCGGGATAAGCAGAAGCGTTGCATCCTTTGCTGCTAGAGCAAGAACAGGCCACATTACTACCAATGAATACCTACACCGTTTTCATCTAATCGAATCTCCAGTATGCCGTGCATGCGGTCTAGCTAATGAAACACTAGAACACATTCTCCTGCAGTGCTCGGCCCCATGCACACTACGGGACAAACTACGGGATCAGGTTGGACAAAAGGAGGGCGCACATCAAAAGATCCTGTGCACTCCGAACATGTGGGCACTAGCGTCAAGGGCATTTCTGAGACATCAGGCAGTCGGCATCACCTGAGCTGGAAGCCCTGTACTAAGAAGTAAGAAGTAAGTAAGTGAAACTGTATGGCGAATTCATAAAAAAAGCCGACTCTTATATAAATTAATGAAATTAACTTTTTTAATTGTCCAATTGTCACGGGTAGGAATTAAAAATATAAAATCATGCCAAGAGGCATATTGTAAGTAATAAGAGATACGTAGATGCCTATGCATAAGAACTATATGTTTAATGTATTTTTTTGGTTCGTTATTTGAAAAGAAAAAAATTCTGCTCTTTTTGAAAGTACAATAGTACAATAGTAGGGCTAGTATGTTTACAGACAAACATTTCCAACAAGTAATTCTTTCAGGGCCAAATAAATAATGTTTACATTATCAGGAAATTCTCCCACGAAAATATTCTGTATACCTTAGGCGACTACTCCACTTGTCAATTTTTCATCAATTTTGATAATGTCACTGACGGAAATATCATTTATATTTTTACCCCTCATTCCGCTTGTCTTCAATAATTGACCATTTTCGTTTTCAATTGTTTCCAATTTTGTAAGTTTGCCCGCCGTTTTTCTTTTAATTTTATAATTTACAATAAATTTTATTATTTAAATTAAGAAATAATTCGTTTGTTCTCATGAAATTAATTACAATTATTTATCATCTCCAGACGACGCCATTGTTTGATTTTAGTTTGTTATTGTTTGCAAAACGTGATTTTATTCTATGATCATTGATCAATTTTAACATGCGGAAGTTAAAATGGACAATGACATAGAGTAAAGAAAAAATCTCATCAATTATAGACGGAATATTGACAAGTGGAATAGCCGGCTAAGGGTACAATTTACAACTATTACCAGAAAACAAATAAACCTGTAGTAGTGACAATAATTTCGTTTTAAATTAAAAAAGTACGTAGCTTAGTTGCAAAATTAAAAGATTTTTCATAACACAGCGATTTTTTGAGCGAAAAAAATATAATATACTAGTAAACTCTCATTGTTCTTTTTTTTTAAATAAGGCAGAGTCTGTTATAATTCTCGTCAAAAAATCACTTAATTCACTTGCTGTCAATTGAAAAACACAAAGATTATTTTATATTTTTGTCGCTCGCAAAAAATTTCTTTTGTATTAATGCGCTAACAAGTCAACACAACATAAGGATTTGAAAAGATTTTGTAAATAAAATTGTATCAATACTGTTGTGGTTAATCTAGGACATTAGTAGCTCACTAATATGGAGGTAGTTCCCCATGAACCATCAATAAAATTAAATTACTCGTGGCTTGCATGGTGTACCATTTTCCCAACCCTTAGAGCGGTTCCCACGATCGCTAATAAAGTATTACTAAGAAATACTGCACGCCACCGCTATGAATTTGAGTGGCAGTACAGTATTCCTCCCCGATACTTTTCAAGCGATCGTGGCAGCCTACCTTAGAAGTTACTTGTGGCTTGTATGGTGTACCATTTTCCCAACCCTTAGAGCGGTTCCCACGATCGCTAATAAAGTATTACTAAGAAATACTGCACGCCACCGCTATGTATTTGAGTGGCAGTACAGTATTCCTCCCCGATACTTTTCAAGCGATCGTGGCAGCCTACATTAGAATTTACTTGTGGCTTGTATGGTTTACCATTTTCCCAACCATTAGAGCGGTTCCCACGATCGCTAAAAAGTCTTGCTAAGAAATACTGCACGCTACCGCTATGTATTTGAGTGGCAGTACAGTATTCCTCACCCATACTTTTCAGCGATCGTGGGAGCCATCCTTAGCAGCTATCAAGTCAAGAAAATCACAAGGAAAAGCCTTTCTGAATTATTTACGTTCCTTTCAAACACAAAATTGGGTTAAATTTGAATGTAAAATGCATTCCATAATTCTCATTTGCATTAGCTATGCACTTTTTACTATGGGATTTTCTTATGCATAATTTACTTAGGAAAGTGCATGTTGAGGTCCTTGACTTATTTCTATAAAATTATGCATGGTTTTTAGTTTGTGGAAATACAAGGAATTTTATGGCGCTTTTAAGTGCTTGGGAAATTAAAGCACTCTGCTATTATCATCTCTTAAAGCTCAATTAGCAGAGCTGCTGAGAGTTTTTAATTCTTTTTTGATATCTTGCTGTTGAGAGTTTCATATTTTTATTGCAAGGAAGTAGAATACCTGGAACGCTTAACAACAATTGTTTATGTCCGAAAATCATATTTTAGGCAGAGATTTTAAACTGTTTTATAAACAAATGATGAACTAGTCATTCCTCGCCCCATATATCTTGCTGTTGAGAATTTCATATTTTTTTCTGTAAGGAAATAGAATGCCTGGAATGCTTAATAATAATTTTTTATGTCTGAAAATTATATTTTAGACAGAGATTTCAAACGGGTTTAAACAAATGATGAACTTGTCATTCCTCGCACCACAGCCTAAAAAACAAGAACTTGGTCTCAAAAGTTCACAATAAATACAACCTCAAAAGGTTTAATACCATTCTATAAAATTAGTACAATGCAATTTACATTTTTTATAGTAATTAGTTGATAAACTGTAAATTTAGTGAAGGCTTGGAATTTTTTCATAAATTTTATAAACCACAAGTGAACATTTCCAAATCGTGGCAGCTGTGGAACGAGGAATTAATTAATTTCGTCAATTACAGTAGATTTTGAAATCTTTGGTTATGCGTTGGGTAATATAGTAATAAAATAAATAAATATTTACGATCAGCTGAACTGTTTAAAGCTAGACCAACAACATGGCTTTTAAAACACAATATTTCACTTTCTGCATATCTTTTCAATTATAAGAATTTATTGAACAGTCTAGGATAGTCCATAAACATCCATAACGCTGAACTGAAAAATGTCAACAAATAAATTGCCAGGGTTACCTACTGTACAAGGGTCACATTTGAATATTTAATAATGAATAATGACGCTTGCTGAAGAGGACAGAGGTGGGCCAAAAACAATTTTCAGGTATATTTCGCACAGTATATGAGTGGTTTAGAAGCAAACCGGGCCAAGTCCATTTCAGCTTATTTTTCAGCAGTGCCAAACAACCCTTCTAAACTAATATTTGATAAACGTTTAATGGCAATGGTGTAATATTATTCACCAAAGTGTTAGTTGGACTTATATTTCCAGCTGCGCCCTTCCTCTGACAATGGGCTCCACGCTAATTGTTCGATGACTGTGAAGTCCTTGCCTCTAACGACTATTAACAAAGCGGGCAATGTAAGTGCAAATAACCCTATGTTAAACCAATATTTGACTTGTTTTACTATCGGCTATGCCATAATTAGCTTCTGATAAATTCAATGGACAGATTTCAACCAGACGAATCTATCGAAGCCGACAACTCAGAAATTTTGCGCCTTTGCTTATATACCGCTCATATCCACCACAAGGGGACGTTTTAGTAGGTAAAACACCATTGGCGCCTTCGGCCCCTCGCGCTCGATGTTTCAGATATTACATTTGCCAATAGTTGGCGGAATTAGTTCGGAAACCCCCGGATATTAACGCCACTCGTTTTTGGAACAAAGTCTTATTTCAGAGAAAACATTCCTTGCACAGTTAGAGCCGTCACGAAAACCGATTGGCCGCATATTGTGTATCAAAATGCAGAGAAATATTTCTTCAAATACCTATGATATATATCCAATAAATATTTCCTTTGAAATTTGACTTTTTGCATAAAATGAGTAGCGTTGGTGTCCCGAGGGGTTCGATTGGGCCTTTACAAGTTCTAATTATATTCTTGTTTTGTAAGTTAGTATCAAACTATATTCGAAGTACCTAAAGGTGCGACACCTATAAAGGATTGGAAAGGACCGCAAAAAACAGACAAGCGTGGAGAAGAAGACTACAACATTCGCTGCAAACCAATCCATATATTGTAGTAGTAGTAGTAGTATGGTCTGACACAGTCCCAGGCCACGGTGTGGGCCCATAGGACTCCAGTGGACCTCCTGATTATAGTGGATTCCGAACCACTTGGGAAACACAGTGAAGTCACACGATTAGTTCGGAGGTGACCAGGACAAGTCCTACCATGTTTCCCTACCGGCACTGTGCACACGACCAATTTATCTGCAGCTTTGAACCTGCTCTGGTCCGCTGGATTCAACTTGGTATGGCGGCCGGCTATCCATATATTGTAACTCAAGAAGAAGATATTCGATGAAAATGTTAGTTCCTGACTCCTAGTAGAGTGTAAGAGAGGGCCTTTTCGCACTAACTCTGCTAGGGTAAATAAAGTCATTATTTATTTATTTATTACTATAGTAATTTATATTTTTCTTATTACTTTAGCAGTCATACGTATACGGTTGCATAAAAAAAATCGGAGCACATGTAGGCTCACACAGACATGATTAATAAACTTTAACAAATTCAGCTGTTAATGAACTATCCCGTTCAAATAAAAAAAATAAAAATAAAATAAAAATATGTAACTTCCGTCGAACCCATAACTAAAATAATGATGAAATCTAATATTTGTTCTTTCTTAATTGTAAACTCTGCCTTTTTTCAAGAATGAGAAGGTTTTCGTATATTAACCATAGTTTCAATTTATGCGTACATAATTATTATTATTAATAATTTAATGGACATTTTTATTGCAACATTAGCATGAACTGAGGAAAATTGTTATAATTTATATGAAGATCGAAACGTACGAAATACACTATATACATTGATGTCGACATCCAAATATAGAAAGTCAGTGCTTCTTAAAAGCGATATATCTTAGCCTTTCAAGACCATAATATACTGCGGAATGCAAGGAGTAAGAAAAATAGACTCTAACTACTTTATAGCCCTTTAGTGTACCAAACCGTTTTTACCACTTCCCAGGTATCTAAACATTGACCCCCCCCCCCTTAATCGACAGATCAGGACATTCAGAGTAGATTCTGGCTTTCACCCGAAAGGTTGTCGGTTCGAGTCCCACACTGGCTATATTATCTGGCCATGCTTCGGAGGGCATGTAAAGAAGGCGCTCCCGGGCCTTCCTAGTTGAGTGTAAGAGAAGGCTTTATAGTCCTTACTCCGCTAGGATGGCTTAGTAATAGAACAAAACAAAGTCCTTATTTATTTATTTAATGGAATCCTGGCTGCGCCCACAGGGTTGGCCAAAATCTACAGTAATGTTTCTCTTGACATTGGCATTCCTACCACCAAAGGGTTCATAGCGTGTAACTTTTACCTACCCCTTGCATCCGACAGCTGCCACAACATTTGGAGAAATGAACAAATATACAAATACGATACAATACGGTAATAAAAATTATTTACAATTTTCAAAATACTGTTCTCCAAGAATTGTGACTTCAATACAATATAATTAAGTATTGCTTTAATTTTATATCCAAATGTCTGCGATTAAGTTTTTTTTATATCAATTGTGCATTTTTTGGCTAGCTACTAACAACTGTAAAAAGTCAACAAGGGCACATGAGATCTTTTAGGACTCCTGCGGACGTAGCTCGTACACAAAAGGACAAACTAACTTAAAAATAACTAAAACCATTGAATATATAACAGTGTTAAATATTCAATGCTAAAACTAACCCCAACTAGAGTTCTATATAGGAGAGATGAGACGTTCATTTACTGCCAAAATTAAAATTGTTGAACTTTGCCACGTCTCCTATGACAAGCCATTGAAAAAACGTAGCAGGCCAGGGTTCAAAAAATATTTTTGAATCGCTTAAATGTCCTTTCACTCCATCATAGAACTCTCTAACCCGTACGTTTATAAACAAGCCAGAAGACTTAAATTAATTGTTTTATCATGTCACGACCCAAAAACTATTCCGCTTATGTCTGGCATACATACTGTATGTAACAATGAGTGAAGCCATACAATTAATTCCTTACCACTGAGTTCCAATTTTATTTAAGCAATTATCAATTAATTCAATTTATTTAAAACTGTCACCTGGCTATATCCGGATAACTTATCCTTTTGTGTTTGTGCTACGCCTTTTCGTATAAAACTCAAACTTTAACAGAGCTATAGTGACGTCATTTTCTTCTGGACACTTAATACTCGTAAGCATGGGCGTAGCCAGAGGGGGGACACGCCCCGCCCCCCCTAAAGATTTGACGAGTTAACACTAGATTGGGTTTTCTTTGATGAATTTACACAACATAAAAAAAGTGCGGGGAATTTAAACTAGATAATTATAATGAACACGATTTTAATATATATACTAAAAAAATTCAAATAAACGCTCAAAAACCAATAGATTTAATCGAACCTTTGCACCTGCCCCCCCCCCTGGATCCAATCCTAGCTACGCCCAAGCTCGTAAGTAGCCTGAGACTGGCATCACAATTATATTGCTTAATTCATTAGCCGTAAGCGGCGGTTTAAGAGACACTCAGAAACTCTCACAATACGCTTTAAAAAAAAATCCAATTTCCCATGAAATATTGATTGTAAAGCCATAAATCAGATGTCATAAAATAGAAGTAACATTCCTTTACATTTTTGTCATCCCTATCACCAACAATTTTCGAATTGCTGCACGTGTATCACAATGTATAGGAACATTACTTTTACTTCATAACTAATCATTTATGGCTCTATTTCATTTCCTAAGAAATTCGACTTCTATACCTGAAACGCTTGCCCTCTTCCAGTTGTCTCTTAATTGAGCCTCGGGCTGTGAGCCTTCTTAAAAGTCAAGAGGCAAAATAATTACTACACTATCGCACTAAGAAAGTTGAGCTTTAACATAATTGATAATAGTACACTAGACCATCCAGATAATAATAAACCTCTTATATTTACGGAGCGAGACTTACGTCTGAGAAGCAGAGAAAACACTGTTGAAAAGTTGGGGCTCAGAACGTCACTAATATAGAACTTACTAAGCTGGACGTAAAATAGGTTTCATAATAAATATGGTAATAAATGAGTGCCAGGCCGGTCAAGAAAGAGGTGGCGCAACCAGGCACTGATAGACACTACTTCTGAAGAGTGAAGCGGGAGCCCAGAAGTCCTCTAGGACCTAGGCTGACCACTTAGTAGTATGTGAAAGTAATTAATTAGGTGTCTGGAGGTCTAGTGTGATAGGAGCCTAAAACTTACAGCCGACAACTTACTTAACGTTGTCCTCATAGAAAAGCTTGAAGGTTGAACGCGTAAATATTCCTGCGTTGTCAATTTTAACGGAAACTTGGAGCCACAATAGCTGATTAGAAATTGAGCTAAATACCTTGCCACAATCTTGACAGTAAGGTAAAAAACTCCCCAAAAAATCGCAATAAGAAAACCCCTCCTGAACTCACTCAGCAGTAATGCCAACACCAATTTACTCCGAACAACCTACAGCAAATCTATGAAACCCAACCAACTCTTCAAAATGAAAAACACAGCACAAGCACTAGACGAAGAACATGGACATACAGGGAATGTAACAAGAATTATTGCTGGAGTTAGAATAATATTACAAAACCAGGTAAGTATTCAAGAAAGTTTAGAGTCTCACTGATACGTCTCAAGTCGATGGCCGTTGGGTACTAAGTGATGTGCCTTAGTACCATGAAAAGTTCCATTGTCAAAGGGAACGCTGCTCCTGTACCCGTTCAAATCTGGCCGATGGGTCCTCGTGTCCAAATAGGTGAACCCGTGCGCTGGGACATGTCCGGCTGCGTGGCCCGGACCTCCTCTAGTTCGCTGAAGCGTTCTAGGCCGTCTCCCAGCAGTCGCATGACCGTCAGGGAGGTAGTATACCCCCGGTCCAGGACCGGAGGCGAGAAGTTCTAGCTACAGCTCCGTCACCGGGATAGGTTTCAGGTTTTGTTGTTGTGCGGCACGTACAATGTACTCGTCGTCTGAAAATGTCTTCTGGTATTCGTGCTCCTTCCTACTGATGGCACGATTGTTCCACTTATAACCCTTGAGGACATCCTGCAAAGGCCTGCGGTACCGGTAGACCAGGAAGCATATGAGGCATAAGGCTGCGGCTACTACGGTGCCGCATAAGGCTCCGATAATAGCCTGTTGCCTTGTGTCGTATAGTGCACAGCCTAGTTCATCCGGTGTAAGCGCTCGTAACGCGCGCTCCTTCAAATGCGTCGGCGTCGCGCACAATACTTGCGAGCTATTTTTCCGTGATAGTAGCTCGCGCAGCCACAGTAACGCACAACTACACTGCAGAGGGTTCTCCGCCAAGTCCACTTTGTGCAGTTCCGGCCAGGCGACCAGGCTTTCTGGGAACGTGGTGAAAGCGTTGTCTCTTAAAACTAGATTGCGCAGATTCGGAAGGCCCACTAGAGCCCCGTCTTCCACTTCTGCCAGTCTTTTGTTGCTGCTCAGTGTGAGCGCTTCTAGGTTTAAATTGTCTCTTAAAGCTCCCTTCTCGACACGTTCCAACTGAGGAGCACCTGACACGTCCAAGCGACGCAGATTCGTCAAACCCTGGAACGCATTGGCCTCCAGAATTTGGAAGTCGTTCTGCCCGACGAACAGTTCTTCCAGGCGTGGCAGCAGCGCAAGCTGTTTCGTTGGAATAGCACCGAGACGATTGTCTGCCAAGCCGAGATACCTCAGCCCGGTCAATCCTCGGAAGGCAGTACCACTAATGTTCACCAACCCCGCACCCATAAGATCCAGCTTATCAAGTTTACTGAGACCTTTAAAAGCGTCATCGGGCAGCGTAGTGAAGGCATTCAGTCCGATATGGAGCTCAGCTAAACCACTAAGGAACTGGAAGGCAGGCGTGGGGACGGCGCGTAGCTGATTATCGTCCAAGAACAAAACACGCAACGAAGTCAACCCAGAAAACGCAGCCGGGTCAACCCGCGATATCCTATTCTTGCCCAAATCCAGCTCCCGAAGATTCTGCAGACTACCAAACAACTTTGCTGACAGCTCCTCGAGAAAGTTGCCCCTCAAACTTAACACAGTCAAATTTTTAAGCCCCGTAAACGTCTGCGGGGAAATACTGGCTATCTTATTCGAGTTCAAGTGTAACTCCACTAGTTTTTTCTGCGCCTCGAAGCTTCTCGATGGTATACTGACGAGATGGTTGAGCGCCAAGTCAACATATTGGAGCTCGCCATAGAACTGGAAGGCTGCGTCCACGGTTTTGATCCTGTTGCTCTTGAGAATGAGCCGTTGGATCGACGGATTGAGGGTGATGGGGATGACGTCCAGGTTGGCATCCTTACAGCTGACGACGAGGATTTCGTCGTCGCAGGTACAGCCGCCAGGGCAGAAGGCGACGGCATGGGCTGAGGAAGGGAGCTGCAGGCCCAGGCAGAGGATGAGCAACAGCGCCAGCGCCCACATCCTCTCATCCAACCTGCATTGTCCTCCGAACCTTACCTGAGGAAGAGGAGAATAGTCATTAGCTATCATTTGTATTGCAACTTGACGAACGTGTCCAACGGACAAAGAGTTTTGACAGGGGGTCGCCCCCTCGAAAAGCGTTTGCATATTAACAGGTACGAAATTTAAAAAAAAAATAATAATAACCCCAGGGACGACCCTCTGGATTCATCAGTGGATCTAAATAAATTTTGGTATTCAAGTAAGGGATGAGCTGAATCTGAAAGAAGAGAAAAGCACGGTAAGATATCAAAACAACCAGTTATCCCATAAGCCGAAGCACGTTTACAAACAACTGGTATTACGACAAAGAGACTTAATATGGAAGGGATAGGAGCGATGTGACTCGACATACAGTGAGTGGATTAGGGATATTTTAAACGGCCACCCCTTAAGTCACCAGGAAAGATGATTTTAATAATTGCTCAAAAGGGGAAGATAAGCTTAATATACAAGCATGCGTAGTGAATTGTATGGTTTGTATCCTTTGACCTAGAAGATGGCTGGTTCAAATGCAACATGCACTTACTAAATTGTTTTGTCGTGCACATGTAAAAATTATAAAAACCTTCTAACAACCACCCATAATTAATTTTTTTATGGATTTTAATCGACTTGGGATCATTGAATAAAGAAAGGAAGAAATTAAATAAATAAATGAATTGAACCCTGCCCTGCCAATTTACTTTCCGGTCATCATAGATAATGTTGCCGTATGTTTTTTACCGTTGGCAAACCGATACACGTCGTCAATGTCACCCTACACCGGTTACAAGCGGCAATGAACAAACTCAGATATGCTAACCCTTCACACATTAAATAACACGGTCATTGAGACCGATAGACAAAATAGAAATAGGGTGCACAACGTAGAAATTGCTTGGACTGCAAGTTGTTGCGAGTCAATACTTCCAGCAAGAGTTTCCAACTTTCCTATTCAACAAACACGAACTGGTCAGTTCGTTATTTTTCCCACACAAACAACTGAATTCTAGACTACAAAAGTCAGTTCCAGTGATAAATGTGGTAATTTTAACTTTATTACACCTGAACGTGGCTGATGGTAGAGGATTTCATACGCTCTACATAGTTTCGCATATTTAATGGCAGTCACCTATTTTCAAATAAATCTCTCCACACCAACAATTTCAAAATTCCACATTCCACTGAATTTTGTTCTACTTCTTCTTCTTCTTCTTTTGAAACCTCTTCTAACGAATAATAATAATAATCGTCTTATATTTACGGGGCGAGACTTAAGACTGTCTTTTACTGTCTAACCCACGTCCAAAGAACCGGTCCGAGTTTACTCGAACATGCTTTCCATTTATCAATTAGTAGATAGAGGTGAGGTAATTTCTAGATAGGTCAGACAGTCAAACTAACACATTTCCACACAGCAATAATGGCAGGGCACGTAATGCATTTTTTCAAAAACTTTTTTTTGCATAAAACCGAATAGTTTTTTTGGAAAGCAACCTGTCTGGTTTCGTTAGTCAATTTAACACGTAAAACATGGCGCAAGGTAGAAATAATCGATAGAAAGGTTTCGCAGAAAAATTATATTTTAGTCTTTTCATTAAAATTTAGTTATTTTTATTTTTATTTTTTTACCCCCAGAAGCAAACTATCAAGGGGCAAACGACCCCCCCCCCCCCCGCATTTTATAAACATTAATAACGGCTACAATGTATGGGAATTTGAAAGAAATCGTTGGAGCCGTTTTTGAGAAATAATTTTTTTTAGACGTTTTTATTGGAGTTTTTTGAGAATAAAACCCCGCCAAATTGAGTTAGCCCAAAATAAAAATAAAAATCTTGAGGTATGATTTTTGTGAGCCCACATGCCAAATTTCATCAAAATCGACCGCGTAGTTTTACCGGAAATCGATGAACAGACAGACAGAGCGACAGACAGAGAGACAGACATTTCGTAAAAACCACTTTTTTGGGTTCATGGGACCTCAAAATGTGTAAATCCGTTGAAATCTCGGAATCGAAAATTTGGACCATCACAAAGCTTTTCTTATACTACGTATAAATTGCAAAGCAAAAAACAATACAATTTCCAAAAAACATAGTCGACAAAATAAAATACGCTTAAACCTTTTAACTTTAACAAACTTATTCTAAAATGGCTATCATCATGAGACTGCTGCTCTGAAAAGGGAAGTCGCACTCTTGCCAAATCCTCACGCTTTTCAACCAGGATGCTATTCTGCCGGGAGCCCTGTGTCCTTCTATCTTCCCATGGATTATTACATGCAGAAAGCGATACTTTTCGTTCCTCATTACATGACCGAAGTCTGTCAGTTTCCGTTGCTTAACCGTCAGTAGTAACTCGGCTTCTGTATCCAGCATTCGCCTCAAGGCCTCAGCATTAGGGACACGATCTCCCAAGGATATGAACAACATTCGTCTGCATAAATTATTATGTTCTGTAAATTATTAATTTTATTATCAGAAGCAACTTGGAAGTACTAAAACATATTTTATTTAGTTTTTTTTAAAGGTTAGGTTTTCTCTTAGGTAAAGCTTGATGATTTGAAGGGGGGCCCAGCACGGGGACCATTTCTTTGGGGTCCCCCCTTCACAAATGTAAACTACCTTATTATTAATTGAACACTTTTATATATATATATATATATAAACTATTTTCATTTCATTTTTAATTTAATTTCATTTATATATAAGAAGAGAGGTGGTGGCGGCTCCCCCCCCCCCTTCCAACATTGAGAGTTGGATCCTTTGAGCGTGAGGATACTACTGATATTGCTGGGTTTTCACATTTTCAGTATGTAAGTTTCCGTTACTTAACCGTCAGCAGCAGCAGCTTCGTTCTACGCTAGTGGTAGTGGTGAAACAGGTTTATACCAACAGAATTCTTCAGAACCTGATTATTAAACACCGTGGATCGATAACCCAATGAGAGTCTTGGTCTGAGGACAGACAGAGAGTCCTCTCCCTTGACTGCACTGCACTATTTGGGATGCTGTGGTCAGCAACATTCTCAGAAGGGCGAAGTACGTACCTGTACGGTAAAGTGACAAAAGTTAAGGATTTTATTTTTTATTAGAATTTTCTCCTCTTTCTTTCCTCTAATTGCTTAAGCTGTAGAAAACCTGGAAGCCATAATAACGAAAAGATATAAATGTTGCCACCCAAGTTATTTTGAAATATAAATTCCTAAGGGAACCATTTCAAAATACCTCCCCCCCCCCCTACCTCTGCCCCAAACTAGTCTGAGATTTCCCTCCGAAAGTTATTCCATGCAAATGGTGGAAACCATTTTAAACCAACACAGACGTAGTTGGACTTGCCCAGATTATTGCACGGGGAATCATTTTGGAGTGCAGTTTACCTTGCATTATAACTACCTCTAAATTTCCACAAGATTCAAAATAATTCCCTCAATTGTGCACTTCCTCTTTAGCTTTTATGAGAGCGATGAGGTTTTATTACCGGTTTTATTACGCTAGTTTACTCCCAGGTAGTTGTGCACAAATTTGAGCACGACGTAAAGCCTCGTTAGTAAACTTCTACAAGCTAGCCGTAACACAGTCTTGCCAGTAATTTTCATAAGAGAAGCTATAGCTAGGTTTTGTGTCAGCGTAAAACTGGCGCATTTAACAAAGGGTTAGTTGGACTTACATTGCCTGCTGAAATAAAATAAATTAGGAACATGTATGTAAAAGGCGATTTTTTCAACAAAAAAAAATTGTTTGAGTTGGTGATATATCACTGGAATCGTCGCATTAACTGCTAGAAATAATTTAATGAAAAGTCTAATGAGATTCCTACATTTTCAAAGTATATTGATTAAAATATTACATCCCATAATGCAGAATCATTTAGATTTTAGAAGTTTTTTGTCTCACCTGCTCAGTTTCAAGTGACAAATCGCAT
Organism: Psococerastis gibbosa; assembly: GCA_963971405.1. Lineage (NCBI taxonomy): Eukaryota > Metazoa > Arthropoda > Insecta > Psocodea > Psocidae > Psococerastis > Psococerastis gibbosa. The sequence goes on along the minus strand of OZ020486.1, from coordinate 47,062,297 downwards.
ACAAACAATTTAATGAATGTATCCGATTGACTTTTTCAGTCGCCTCTGTAGGTTATTACACGTGATGAGTACGACAGGTCTCCGATTGCATGGCGTGTAAAGACTCGCACAAGCGCAAGCACGTTACCACCTGGCCATCGAAGTCGATTTTGCATACATACTCCTCAAATAGTAGCCTATAGTAACTATCAATTAACATTATTATGAAAGAAAAATATTTATAAAGCATCATAAACTGTTTAAATAGCCTAACTCGTAACACTACCTACAAAATACCTTAAAACATTTTTCCCTTGCAATTTTCACGGAAAGTAAATTTTGCACAATTGCATAATTAAAATTTTGAATGCGAACCCAAAAATGCGAAAAACTCCAATAAGACACTGAAACAATAATTTAATTTAGCCCCAAAACCTCATTTGCGCACCTAAAATAACAGTTGATACAATAATATAATAAACCAATAAGGTAGCATGCTTGTAATTGTGCGAATCTCCACACGCCAAGGGATCGGAGACGTGTCGTAACTAAACACGGGTACTAACCTAACGAGGCGACTGAAGAGGTCAATCGGATACATTAATTATTAAATTGTAAGTATTCGATTAACCTATTAAAAAAAAAAACATTAATACAGTACAATAAAACAGTGAATGCAGCACTCACTAGTACCACCACAACAACAAAAACGCAAAAAACATTAAACGGTTCCTCGGACTATATAAAAATACATTATTAACTTAAATAAAACATCACAAAGCCAAACTAATGTGGTGCCTCAATAAACCCAAACCCCCCTTAACCTTGACCTGTAGGTTGCAGAGGTCATTGGCCGCCATTTTGAGTAATGAACCTCTCGCGATCCAAAACCGTTCCCCTTGACTGCACAATTCCAACTTATGGTCCTATCTTGGGAGCCCCGCGGGTTCCCTGGGCCCATTCCAAAACTCTATTGTGTGCAATTCGTCCCATTACCATAATATTGTCATTTCGGAATTATTTCTAGCTTATGTCGGTGCTTTCTCAAGTGTTTACGCGTTTCGTCGTTCGTTTCTCTCAACAAGTTTTATGGCTACGGTTACATCTAGTTTCTATTGTTTTCTGCTTTTCTCACAGTTTTTGAAATTGTTTTGCGTTTAATCGGTTTTTGGGAATAATGCTCGCCACGTGGGGATAATATGGTTGTCTTGTTGGAGATTGGAGTTGAATGCGTTTTAGTTTTAACTGAAACTGTTTCCATAAAGTTAAAGTGCACTTTAGACCTTGCAGATATTCAAATTCAGGATCAACAATGCTTTTGTATGAGCAAGAACTCAGCAGGGGCGAATTTGGTTTTGTGCGAATATAGGCACTGCCCTTGTCGTAGACATTAATAATTATTGTATGTATAGTGGGGGAGGGGGTGTTTACATGTTTACATGGAGTACCAACTGAACAGAAATGCGCGCCTAAATTTGAAGTATTAATCCTTAATATCTGATAATTCTTTAATGTACGTGCGCGCGGATATAGGCATTTGCCTTAGTTAAATCCGCCAATGGCAAGAAGTCATGCATTCTGTATTACTGTATTTAATTAAAATTATAGATTTCTGATAGATTGCATAATCGCGTTATTGAAGGCGTAGTCTACAAATTCAAAATTTTATTATTTGTGTCCTGATGCAACTATTACATTTCTAACCGAAATTAGAGGATCTTTAAAAGTCTAGAGTTGGAGAGATTCGAACCCACGACCTATATCTTGCCATCATCTTAACCGCTACACCGGTCAAATGTAACACTATATAAATAAAAATAAAAATCCAAAAAAATCGGGGGGAAATGTCCATTATAACATCATTCAATTATTTGAAGGATATTAAAAAGCTCCTATTCAATTAAGACGCCAAACACAAAGAAATTGAACAGTTTAAATTATGGCATCGATCCAATTTTTAATCTGCCCGATAGTACCAGCAACCATCTATCTACAACGCAGGATAAAAGAGCAATAAAGAGGGCGGTGAAGGTACATTAATCACCCCTGAACCCGAGAAAAGAAATAAGTCCACCCCCTCCCCCAAAAAAAACATTAGGTCTACAGCGCCATATAATCAAAAGACCAGACTTTACTCTTTTTTAAGAAGAAAAGACTCACAGTCTCAAGAAAAATGCTCTCACTTAAAAAGACGGAACGTACTAAAAATGGTGGGAAATAAAGTGAGGTGCTTTCTTCAAAGAAGAGGGGGGGGGGGGGGGGTGTCGGCAGAAATTCAAACCGAGGAATCGACGGCGGTATAAAGACAAATTCATCCACATTTCTTCTCGTTTGAATAAAAATTGAGGATCTCAACGCATCCGACTTATTGATGACTTTCTCAGCTAGGGCAACGATTTCTCCAGTCACGGAATTTTCACATATTTTTTTTTGCTGGGGGAAGGGGGTTGCCTATTTTTTATGTATATGAGTTTTTAGACAAGATATGGATTTCCCAGGTAACTTTGTACACGCTCCTGACAAAAGCATCATGGTCACGAAAACACAGGGTGACGTGTAATGGAATGCAGAAATACATTCAATATTTAATAGAGAAGACAGTCCGTGTTGTGAATGTGCAGCATTTAATATGGCTGGGGCACGCCGAGAGAATAACATAGCGCGCATGCCGAACAGAACGTACGAAGCAAGGAAAACAGGAAGAAAACTGTGGGGAAGACGAATTAGATACGTTGGGAGGTGGCAGATGGTAGAGTGTCATGCCAAACCGAGATAGCTGAAGGAGCGAGCCCAGCATGTGGTGTAGAGCCAGAAGAACTGAGTAGGAGAAAAGGAAGGCGGGAAGATTGGAACAGGGGTTGAAGCTGAAAGAAGAGAAGAAAAGGAAAAAGAAGTAGAAGAAACGAATGCAGCAAAACTTTTGGAAACAAATCTAGCAGATAAGGGTGCAGTAACCGTCTGGTGAGGAACTGAATGAGCGTTGCCGACCAGGTCAAAACCCATCAAAAGGTGTAGAGCCAGAAGAAGTAAGTACCATGCCAACGGTCAGAAATTAAATCACACACAGTATCAACATTAATTTTTAATAACCCATTACCCAGTAGAGTGGGAAGATTATAACAAGTTTCAGCTGAAAGAAAATAAGCCAAAAAATGAGCAAAGGAACAAGAAGTAGAATAAACTAATGCAGCAAAACCTTTGGAAACAAATCTAGCAGACAATAGTACAGTAACCGAAGGTGAGGAACATTACGATAGATGGGAATCCCCCCCCCCCCCCCACGTCTAGGATGAATACTAGTGGAAATTCTCTTGTTATCTAGTCGAACACTGCCAGAATGTAGAAGACGTAGAAAAGAAGGGAAGACGACGACGTCAACGAAGAACTAGAAGAAGACGAAACGAATGTGGCAAAACCTTTGGAATCAAATCCAGCAGATAAGGGTACAATAACCGTCTATGGAGGATCTTTATGCCAGGTGTATGGGAATATCCCCCCTGAGTTTTGTCTAGGACCAACAATAATCCAGAGTCTGGTAATCTTAAATCTTGGGAGGGCAACGTACACTGTATAGGATATTCTAAAGAAGAAGTAGAAGCAGCAGAAGAACAACAACAAGAAGAAGAAACGAATGCAGCAAAACTTTGGAAGCAAATCCAGCAGATAAGGATAGAATAACAGTATGTGGAGGAACATTGCAATAGATGGGAATATCCCCCAGAGTTTTGTCTAGGATGAATAGTAGTAGAGAATCTTGGTATCAAGCCAGAACACTGCCAGAAAAGTACGAAAGAAGAAGGGAAGACGACGACGACGAAGAACTAGTAGAAGACGTAGACATTGAAGAAGAAGAAACGAATGCAGCAAAACCTTTGGAAACAAATCCAGAAGATAAGGGTACAATAACAGTCTGTGGAGGAACATTATGACAGGGGATAGATGGGAATATCCCCCCAGAGTTCTGACTATGACGAATGGCCCGAGAGTCCGGTTGCTGAAATGCCGCAGTCCCATGACAAACGGAGCTTGTCTTAACTCTAGCTAACTCTCCCCCCCCCCCCAAACTCCCCGAGGGGAGGGGCGGCAAAACTCTTTATTATCATCAGTAAGGCTAGGCACGCAGGCGGCGGCAGAACGGGGCTCCTGGGGTTTAACGAACCTTACGAGTGAAATAAACTGATATGTCTCCCGTGGGTATTGTCAGAATTCTGTGAGTGCTTGGCGGTGTGAAGATTTGGGGGGGGGGGGGGTGGCTTAGCTTAGTTTAGTAGGTCTTAGCTTAGTAGTAGTAGCTTAGTAGGTCTACAGCGCCATATAATCAAAAGACCAGACTTTACTCTTTTTTAAGAAGAAAAGACTCACAGTCTCAAGAAAAATGCTCTCACTTAAAAAGACGGAACGTACTAAAAATGGTGGGAAATAAAGTGAGGTGCTTTCTTCAAAGAAGAGGGGGGGGGGTGTCGGCAGAAATTCAAACCGAGGAATCGACGGCGGTATAAAGACAAATTCATCCACATTTCTTCTCGTTTGAATAAAAATTGAGGATCTCAACGCATCCGACTTATTGATGACTTTCTCAGCTAGGGCAACGATTTCTCCAGTCACGGAATTTTCACATATTTTTTTTTGCTGGGGGAAGGGGGTTGCCTATTTTTTATGTATATGAGTTTTTAGACAAGATATGGATTTCCCAGGTAACTTTGTACACGCTCCTGACAAAAGCATCATGGTCACGAAAACACAGGGTGACGTGTAATGGAATGCAGAAATACATTCAATATTTAATAGAGAAGACAGTCCGTGTTGTGAATGTGCAGCATTTAATATGGCTGGGGCACGCCGAGAGAATAACATAGCGCGCATGCCGAACAGAACGTACGAAGCAAGGAAAACAGGAAGAAAACTGTGGGGAAGACGAATTAGATACGTTGGGAGGTGGCAGATGGTAGAGTGTCATGCCAAACCGAGATAGCTGAAGGAGCGAGCCCAGCATGTGGTGTAGAGCCAGAAGAACTGAGTAGGAGAAAAGGAAGGCGGGAAGATTGGAACAGGGGTTGAAGCTGAAAGAAGAGAAGAAAAGGAAAAAGAAGTAGAAGAAACGAATGCAGCAAAACTTTTGGAAACAAATCTAGCAGATAAGGGTGCAGTAACCGTCTGGTGAGGAACTGAATGAGCGTTGCCGACCAGGTCAAAACCCATCAAAAGGTGTAGAGCCAGAAGAAGTAAGTACCATGCCAACGGTCAGAAATTAAATCACACACAGTATCAACATTAATTTTTAATAACCCATTACCCAGTAGAGTGGGAAGATTATAACAAGTTTCAGCTGAAAGAAAATAAGCCAAAAAATGAGCAAAGGAACAAGAAGTAGAATAAACTAATGCAGCAAAACCTTTGGAAACAAATCTAGCAGACAATAGTACAGTAACCGAAGGTGAGGAACATTACGATAGATGGGAATCCCCCCCCCCCCCACGTCTAGGATGAATAGTAGTGGAAATTCTCTTGTTATCTAGTCGAACACTGCCAGAATGTAGAAGACGTAGAAAAGAAGGGAAGACGACGACGTCAACGAAGAACTAGAAGAAGACGAAACGAATGTGGCAAAACCTTTGGAATCAAATCCAGCAGATAAGGGTACAATAACCGTCTATGGAGGATCTTTATGCCAGGTGTATGGGAATATCCCCCCTGAGTTTTGTCTAGGACCAACAATAATCCAGAGTCTGGTAATCTTAAATCTTGGGAGGGCAACGTACACTGTATAGGATATTCTAAAGAAGAAGTAGAAGCAGCAGAAGAACAACAACAAGAAGAAGAAACGAATGCAGCAAAACTTTGGAAGCAAATCCAGCAGATAAGGATAGAATAACAGTATGTGGAGGAACATTGCAATAGATGGGAATATCCCCCAGAGTTTTGTCTAGGATGAATAGTAGTAGAGAATCTTGGTATCAAGCCAGAACACTGCCAGAAAAGTACGAAAGAAGAAGGGAAGACGACGACGACGAAGAACTAGTAGAAGACGTAGACATTGAAGAAGAAGAAACGAATGCAGCAAAACCTTTGGAAACAAATCCAGAAGATAAGGGTACAATAACAGTCTGTGGAGGAACATTATGACAGGGGATAGATGGGAATATCCCCCCAGAGTTCTGACTATGACGAATGGCCCGAGAGTCCGGTTGCTGAAATGCCGCAGTCCCATGACAAACGGAGCTTGTCTTAACTCTAGCTAACTCTCCCCCCCCCCCAAACTCCCCGAGGGGAGGGGCGGCAAAACTCTTTATTATCATCAGTAAGGCTAGGCACGCAGGCGGCGGCAGAACGGGGCTCCTGGGGTTTAACGAACCTTACGAGTGAAATAAACTGATATGTCTCCCGTGGGTATTGTCAGAATTCTGTGAGTGCTTGGCGGTGTGAAGATTTGGGGGGGGGGGGGGGTGGCTTAGCTTAGTTCACTGGCTTTGCTGAGTTTTAGGCTATAGGTATACACGTGCAAAAAGGCAATCACCCCACAATATTCACTTTTTACTCCATTTTTGCCTTAAGGCAATGCGGGGCGTAAATGGAACCTTTAAGATATATACAGTATAATCAGTAATCATATCTTCCGTTTAAATACCAAAACGTAGTAGCTGCGTTCACATCGTCAAAATTGAAAGCAATAAAAAAAAAACACATAGTTAAGGTTATCACGACGAGGGTTTCGCTTTAATTAAGTCATATACTCGTACATGCATGCGACGGTGGAAGTTAATTCCATTACAAATACATACAGGAAAGCAAAAATGTTGAGGAACGTTTCTTTAATCTACTGATCTACTGAGTAATGATAATTCTACAATCAATTGTTTGACTAAATATTTTTAAAAAAACGGACAGTCAGGGACAGTGGCGGATCCAGCTTTTTATTTGTAAGAATGATGAGCGAAGTTACGGATTTTTGTTACTTATTTTTTTGTTAATTAAGAAAATATTTTTAATAAATTTGAAGGGGAAAGTGGCCCAGTAACGCCCTCCGTGAATCCGCCACTGGTGAGGGGTATACGTCTGTTTATTAAGGAAGAATCAATGGTCTGCGAACAAAGAAGACGGTGCTCACAGACAGACAAGCAACGTAGAAACAGTACCATAAATCAAACACGAAGATGACTACCTCCATACCATTTATCATTGTAGTAAGTCATGCCACTCAAGTGTAGCCTGTAATTATGAAAGAAGAAGATTAAGGAGCCCATGGGTGATAACTAGTGGTTATAGATTGGGCTAATTTATGTGTACAAGCATACTTGCGATGCTTTTTTACTTTTTCGTCTCTTAGCGATTTAAAATTTAATTTCCGGGTACCCACATAGTTCAGTCGGTAGGGGACCGGTCTATATAATGAAAGATCGAGGTTTGAGGCTCGATATAGATAAATAATATAGACGTATAATATACTGTATACGAGTCTAACTTACTGTATATGCAGTATATACTGTCATTTTTGTGAGCCCATTATTTGTAACAATATTGTAGGTTAATTGGAAAGGCCCAAAATTCGCCCACATGGAAAATAAACACAATTTTCTTTCTGTCTTCTTTCTTTCTTTCATACTTCATCAAAATCTAGAGTAGTTTGCCCACGTATCGACGATCAAGCAGACAGAAAGATTTTTCGTAAAAACAATGTTTTAGGTTCCTGGGATCTCAAAACTTGTATATCCACTGAATACTCTACGGCCCATATCCTCTTAATTCGAGCACATGAAGTCAATTTCTACAATTCATGTTTACAATAAATAAATAACAGTAGGAAACGCGAAAATTTTGCCCAGATAGAAGCAATCGATGCACCTTCACGATAGCCTCGGGTGATGTGTTTTTTTCTGAATGAAGCAGCCCCTTCCCCAGCGGGAGGGGAGTGCAGGGTCAGGGGAAATTGCCCCTATACCAATTGCTGACCGGCCGTTTGTCAGCTTTATTTCAATTGGTTTCCAAGGCTGTGACGGCCCACACAATGGGGTCACCAAGTTCACAGACAATACCAGCTGTGGTTTACAATGTCAATTAAATTAATATACGGGCGAAAACTGTTTTAGTGACACAAAATCCTTTCTTTTCGCTTACTGTATTACCATTTTATATAAAAAAGAAATGAGTTGCACTCGGGATTGAAGACTCTCTGAACAATCTAATAACTATGATTTTAAAATCGGAAGATTAAAAGTAGGAATATATTTTTAATAATATTGATTGATAAGGATACTTATAGCGAGCAAAAACGGATTTAGTGACAAAAATCCTGCCTGTTTCTGAATGTATTACCATTTAATATAAGGAATTTTTCAGTCGCTAAAAAAAATAGAAATGAACTGCTATCGGGATTGAAGACTCTCTAAACTATCTGATAACTATGATTTTAATCGGAAGATTAAAAGTAAGATCGAAAAATATTGATACGGATTCTGATAGCAAGTTCTGTCGTATCACATGGATTTTGTTGTGATCATTTATAAAGATTTTTTTTTTTAAAGGAAGATAATCGCATAAGCCTATAAACAATTTAATTTATGTACCAGTTTATATCTTCAGCCACCTTCATGAGTAAATTAATAAATTGTGCTGAGTTACGACACGTTTGTGCTGAGTTACGACACGTTTGTGCTGAGTTACGACACGTCTCAGATCGCAAGGCGGTAGAGACTCCCACAAGTACAAAGTACCTCGCCACCGAAGCCGACTATAATGGGTTGCTCTATAGCTTTTTTTATTTGCGCCGTTTGATAGGTTCCATGGTTACTGTTATGATGCAGCTCGTGTCGTAGCAAATGTCCGATCCAGCGAGCTCTTCTTGTACATATGGATGCAACCAGAGTTTTGATTTAGCTTAGGCGCCCATTCCACCGACCGGCTAGGTCTATTAACAAAAACAGTGACGTGGTAGCAGACATTCAAGACTTAGGCGGGGTTTCCACCGACCTCGCATTGCAGAATTGACGGAAATGTTTATTTTCCTCTATGCCATAGTTAAAATTGATGATCAATGATCATACAGTAAAATCACAAACAAACAAACTAAAATTAAAAAATGGCGTCATGGGATATGTTAAGTACAAACATTTTAATTGATTTCTATAAAAAGAAAAATTCTATTTTCCGTCAATGTCATTTGCATTCTGCAATGCGAGGTTGGTGGAAACGCCACCTAAGTCTTGAATGTCTGCTACCACGTCACAGTTTTTGTAAATAGCCCTAGCCGGTCGGTGGAATAGGCGCCTTAATTCTGGTTAGAACCTCCTTAGGCGGCTATTGCATATACGTCAATCGTCAATGAAAAATTGAAAAATGACGTCAAAACGTAAATTGACGTGGTAGCAGAATTTTCAGTGTGTCTTTAATGTCTGCTAAAACGTCATTTTTCAATTTTTCATCGACGATTGACGTATATGGAATCCCCGCCTTATTGGTAACATGGCCTTGCGATCAATGACCGGCTACTGCTCTTCTGACGGTATGGAAAGGTACATTGAAGCACACGAGAAAACGGAAAAATTCGAATGTCTGCACGCAGAGAGGCGCACATTAACAAGTCCACACATACCCTATGATCATCCAGACGTAATTTATCAAATTAAATAGACACACCCCCAGCCCCCCCCCCTAGAAAAATCGCGTGATAACGGCCAACTTTATCAGCAAAATCATCATAGCTGTCAACTCCCCCCCCCCCCCCCGAAATGTGCGTGCTACGCTACTATATTACACAAGTAAGCAAGCCCTTACTTTACTAGAAATTGGGGAAAACATTCAAAAGCCACTCTCAACAATATAAATCTAATATTTTTCTAGCCCAAAGCCTCTAAAAACATTACATTGAACTGGAACAGTTATAAAAATAATTAATTTCTAAATTTATACAATTCGAAACAAAGTCAAAAAGTAATTTTTACCAGGAAAAAATAATAAAATACGGGAAATACAAGCGTTCTAATAAACTGTGTGACCTACCTTGAATTTACATGAGCCGTCTCTATGGCAAACAGCTGTAGAATTTTATGATAGTTCTGTAGGGACTACAGGGAGGTTTCTGACAGTTTTATGACTTTCTCTGACACGGGAAATGGGCGTAACTCAAATATACCTAGAGATGATTACGTCCAGAAGTATACTATACAGGAAATAATGGGCTTATCTTGGAAATAAAAGGGATAGCCTGAGTTTTTACATATGCCTGACGACTGACCTGTACAGAAATTTTTAAGCATGAGGAATAGCTCGGTAATACTATATAAAGGTCACATTTGCGGAATACCCAATCCATTGAGGCATTCCAAAATAGAATGAAAACCAAGGAAAGTTCGCTATAGGAAATTATGAAGCAAAATATATTTTTTTAGCTTGCCTGTTTACTCGCCTATATGTTCATACCTAATACACACAGTTCGTACTACCCGACCACGATAGGATGACACTTGAAACACTTTATTTATTAGAAAACATACATATATATTATATATTATACATTGTATAAGCGGAACACCGAGTTTATTAGATTTTTATAAGTATTCCAAGTGCCATCCATCGATGAAACTCAAAGGCCGAGTGTATAAACAAATGGTACGTCCGAGCATGCTATACGGGTCGGAATGCTGGCCACTCAAAAGGGACGAGGAGAATATGCTACATGTAGCCGAAATGCGTATGTTAAGAAGAGCATGTGGCTTTTCTCTGATTGACAGAGTGAGAACCACCGACATAAGATGCCAAATGAGAACAAGAGACATCCACGAAAAGCTGCGAGAAAGACGACTTAGCTGGTGGGGGCACGTCGAGAGGAGGGGGGACAACGAGTTGATAAAAAGAGTGCGATCAACACCCGTACCAGGAACCAGAGCACGTGGACGACCAAAAATCTCACTGGCGAGTAAAACACGGAAGGACCTACTAATTGCCAATCTCTCGAAGGAACAGGCCCAAGACCGGGTGACCTGGAAGCGTTGCTGTCGTGCCGCCGACCCCCCGTGAAGGGAAATGGCGCTGAAAAAGTAAGTAAAGTAAGTATCCTAACGTGTTCGGGCAATAGATAATCGAATATACTTAGTCATGATGACTGTAGTAGGGAATTGTAATCCAGTGGTTTCCGGTTGCCTTCTGCATCCTTATGCCGTTGACTCTTCACTGAGGTCCTCCGCCTTCGGGCAAAAGAGTGCCCTGGTAGTGGTTGCTTATTTAGTGGTGGCAACTTTTCGGCCCGTCTCATAGCCATCCTCGGGCTACTGTGACTTTTTCTAGACAAGCCTGCACAGCCAGACTTGCCTCCACAACATCTGATTTTTAGCTTGTCTGTAATATTATGTTTGCGAAATCCCCCCCAAAAGAAATTGAGAAAAAAAATTCAACATAACCACCAGAAAATGTCCAAAAACAAAAAAACAAAAACTGTGAAATTCCTAAATTGCCCTCAAGTCCAAGCAATTAAACATGAAAGCTCTATTTTGCCGTCAGCCTACTTTGCCTCTCCTTAAAGAACAAAAGAATATTAAGAAAGCAAAGGTAAAAAGGCAAAGGTATAAGGTAAATTCAAACGGTAAATGGGGAGGGGGGAGTAATCAGGCCAAGTGGAGGACATGATTGACGAGTGGAATGCAATTAACTACCCCCGTGGGAATTTTCACCCCCCCCCCCCCCCGCCCCAAAGACCCCTCAATGCAAATTACTAATGACGACTGGCTCGTTTTGCGTTTTCCATAGAACTCTCCTAACAATACTAGTTAGTATTGTTTCAGCAGTCTAGGGGTTAAGGTTCGAACAACAGCTATTGGAATCACTTCTTGTTGGAAATATTTACTGGCAGCAACTGCAGTCCGAGCAATCTGAACCTTATTTCTGGGGGAAATTTAAACAAAATGGGGACAACCAATCCTACAACACGAGGCTAAGGGGATACCTTGTAAGACCAGCACCACGCACAGCCAAGTGTGAGCGACTGGATCCTATACTATAACGCAACGTTTCGCCTACCTAAGGAAACTCCCGATTGAACTAAGAGCGGCGAGAAATGCTCGCAACTTCCCTAAATTGCTTAGCGACCATCTCTTAGAGAAAGCTTTCTACCCTGTCAATGAGGCACTAGCACAATGATAATGATAGAACTACTTGATTTTGACGATTTTACTTTATATTGTACTTTCTTGTCGATTCCTTGAATGTATAATTTATTTAACAACTTGTATATTTATTTATTTATCTATATTTAACTGCGCCAATGACCGTGTACATGTGAGATAGTGCTCTGAACCTTTCAGAAAGCTAACACTTGCTGGTCTTTTGGGGGTTGGCGACCGTGCAAGTGGGGACTGGCGAAGACGAAGGGCACCTTCTGGTTTGCCCGAGACTCGCAGAAGCTGTGTCCCAGACAGGTCTCTCTGCTGCCAATGACAAGGCCATCCAGGCCGTGATGTTTCGGATCAACGTGTCCTAGGCCCAGACACTTCTCTTCTTCCTGCTCTACAGCTTTGGTCTGCTCGACAACACTCCTTCAGTCATCTCGGTTTTGTACAACGCTTCACCATCTATACGGACTCCCAACTTACAAAGGTCAGTTTTAAACTCATCCTTCCAGCGTTTTCAGGGATTCGCCCGTACACGTTAATTAAGTATTGTAGAGCGGCTTTGCAATATACTTTTATAAAGCAGACTGTGCCATCTCCATGGATTATTGCGTCTATTTGCGTCTTATTGCGCACCGCAACGAACCACATTAATTGAAAAGCAAACTAGAAGACAGGGGCAAACAATACACCAACAGTTCATTAGCTGAAAACATGAATCCACGAAAAAGGATCTTGCAGCAAACCATGGTGAGCATGTTGGAAGGGGAAATAAGGGCAGTTTGGGATCACTGGGGAAATCCTGTCCGACTATTTAGCCCGCAGAAAATCCGCGCGGATTCGTTAGCATATTCCGGCGGAGTAACCCCACTCTACGGTCCCATGAGCGTACATGGGAAGGGAGGAAGGGGCCGCGGGGTTACTCGGGTCATTATCACGAACTTTACAGTACGGACGATCGGGGGTTACTTGACCATAAAAAGTACTTTGCTTTGTAATTAAAATGGTGTTCTCTGTGAGTGTAAAGTTTGGAATAGAGTTGTCTATTGCTTTTTGATTGAGGGACGCAAAAAAGGGGGTTGGTTTGCTGGTTGTGTAGGTTATTATTACCATAGATTTATAGATTACAACCAATAATAATAATTAATAAAAATAATTAAGTATTACTATGGTATTACTCTGTTAGTTGTCACTGCTTTTGAAAGGTACCGGTAATGAATGCTGGACAGCACCGTAATTTAAGAATGCATGCCAGCGCCGCACAGTATTCTTTTTTGAGACTTTTCAAGCGATGATGTGAAATTGAGAGGGGTCATGTCGAAATTTGCACCCTTTGCTAGCAAAGTAGACGGGACATTTTTGTTAGTTAGATAATTTTTTTTTTAATGCTAAATTTGTCACATTTTGGCGCCCTTTAGCGCCAGTCACTGTCTTCAGTACGTACACCATTGATGAAAAAGACAGGCACAATTGAATTTTAAATGGTAATTTTCCTAGGGCGCAATAGGAAAAAAGTTTCTTGACATACCGCTGAAGCCCGAAATAGAGTTTCAACGTGGCAGTTCCCGAACTATCAAATCTCAAATACTTATAGTTCCCCCTTCAACCGGCTTGACCACTTATTCAACCACCCTTCCAGAAAATAGTAAACCAAAACCATTTTCAAAACTATTCACTATTTCAGCGAAAAACCTCCCCGCGCGCAAAAACATCAAAAAACTTTCCTTCACATCTCAAACAACCTTCAACCAAAAACCGAAAACCACTTCAAACTGCAAAATAGTTCATTTGAAATTCAACGTTAAAGTCAGTGAAAAAGTCAAAAACTGAATGGAAATCAAATATGAAAAACTCCACTCCATCAGTACTCAGCATTGCTGAATTTTTGCTTGACCTCTGACGGGGAATTTCAGCAAGTTGGTAATTGACTTATGTCGAGCTGCTGCTGTGTGAGTGAGCACAGGTTCGGAAAATTAGGTTACAAATTTTAAAATTGAAATGTCAATAACATTTGGTTTACATATGTGGATTTTCAATGGGAAATTTGTGCTAGTTCCTTTTGTGTTTTTTGCTGTTGAAGTTAGTCTGATGGTGACAGTTTCTGTTAGTGGCATGCACGGGGGGAGGGGGGTGAACGAGCATGGGGTCTGGAGAAGGACAAGAGACATCGAGATGGACGGGAACCTGAAAGAGGACCTAGAAGACCTCCTCGCACCTCGGAGAAGCTCAGAGCTCCAAATTACTCATATTTTCACCATTCGGTATTCTGATGTCTGGTTACGCCACTGTCGTTGCATTTAGTTAGTAGTAGTAGTAGTGTTCGTCGGGTTAATAACGACTTAGGCCTCAAATTTGGGCCCATAGAGCGACCCCGACTTGACTGTCCTATGCCAGCCCATAGGACAGTGGACCTCCTGATTATAGTGGATTCCGAACCACTTGGGAAACACAGTGAAGTCACACGATTAGTTCGGAGGTGACCAGGACAAGTCCTACCATGTTTCCCTACCGGCACTGTGCACACAACCAAGTAATCTGCAGCTTTGAACCTGCTCTGGTCCGCTGGATTCAACTTGGTTTGGCGGCCAGCTGTTGCATTTAGTTAGTTCAGTGCTGCATAATTTAAGTTATTTGAATTGTATATTTCAAATGTATCCCGGGCACACAAGTCCAGTTGAGGAACTTAGGGCCAGGATAGCTAATAGTGCTGTATAAATGTAAATAATGAATGAATGAATATGAATGAATGAATGAATAAACGACTTTATTGCAAAACAAATGGCGAACAACAAGACTATAAAGTCTTTTTTTCATGTTAACCATAATATAGGCAGTTTTTTTGCAAATAAAATATTCTTACTCTTACTATTAGCGACACTAGACTTTCCTTACAATGAGCGTGCCGTCGAGCCGAACGTCAGACAGCCTATCGGCAACCTATGCATTAAATAGGAGTAGGTTCGTAAAATAGTGCCAGAATGATAAGGAATGGCCACTGGTAGTGTTTATATTTTTTAGTAAGTAATTTAAAATTTTAATTTAATTTCTCTGCGTGTTTCTGTGCATTTCATTAGTCGGTAAGTCTTTCGTCATTATTATATTATTGTATATAAAGGGTTCGCCCTTACTTACTACATATTTTCAGGACATGTAGAGTAGTGGTAAGGACTCTGACTTTCACCCGAAAGGTTGTTGGTTCAAGTCCCTCACTGGCTACATTTTCTGGCCATGCTTCGGTGGGAATGTGGGCCTTCCTATAGTAGTTGAGTGTAAGAGAGGACTTTATTGCCCTAACTCCGCTAGGTTGGCTTAGTAATCGAACAAAAAGTCCTGATTTATTTATTTATATTTTGGTCATGCTTCGGAGGGAACGTAAAACAGGTAGAGTGTAAGAGAGGGCTTTGTAGCCTTAACTCAGTCAGGTAGGCTTAATAATAGAACAAAAAGTCATTATTTATTTATAACCTCCAAAAATAATTTAACCCGCCCAAAAAAATGTTTTGCTACAAGTGACAGCCCAATCAAAACCAACCCTTGTCACTGCCATCTCGAATAAACCATCATCACTGGAAACTTTAATTTTAGAATAAAAAATAAAAAAATATTGTAACCAACACCTTATTCGAGTGTTTTTCTTTGAAACCCTATACGCGGCAGCAAAGGGTCAAAAAAAGGGAACCTTTCACTTGAAACAAAGAACCCTTCGGTGTCAATTCCCGGGCGGCGGGAATAATTGAAGGGGACGGGACCGTTCATTTTGACGGGAAAGGGTTTGCTGGAGATGACGGGGCCTTTATTACAGTCACAAGTCATAGAGTTTGTTGAATTTTCTTAGAATTTTGACATGTGCGGGATTGCCGTGTGTCAACCAGATGGAATTGTGATTGTTTTACAAATTTTACTGTATTATTATTAACAATTTATTGCCCGTAGTAAAAGAAACATGACTGTGTAACAGATTAAATAATTTTTTCTTATTTTCTGGGAACTTGGAACATCTGTGGATTGTGTAATCATGTATCAGACTACTGTCATTTTTATTAATAATAATATCATGAAGAATGTTTTTATGGACCCAGGCCTACTTAAAGTGGCCCATTGGTCCCTTGTCCCATGCCAACGACCCCATGGATTTCGGACACAATTTATATTGTTTCCGTATGCAATTTTGGCCATTCGCAAACAAGTATGCGTCCTCGATGTCAACCTACACCGGCAACCAGCGATAATGGACAAGCTGAGACAAGTTTACCATTGGCGCAGTGTAACGGACGAAAGCACGCATGACTTAACCAAGTACAGATACGAGTCCAGCCGTGTCTCAACCAGATGGAATTTTGACAGTTTAATAAACTTTACTGTATTATTATTAGACATTTATAGCCCAAAGTAAAAGAATCTTGACTGTGTAACAGATTAACTATTTTTTTCTTTTTTTCTAGGAACTTGGAACATCTGTGGATTGTGTAATTATTATTCTGTGTCACATAGTATTTTGTATGAGGCTGCGTATTGTAGCTGAACTCTCATTTTTATTTCAAATACAATATAGACTAGGATTTATTCGAACCGCCCCATGCTTTTGTGTGTGACTGAGTGCTAATTTTTTTTTCTTTATAAAAAGGTTAATCGCATACAAACAATTTAATGAATGTATCCGATTGACCTCTTCAGTCGCCTCTGTAGGTTAGTACCCGTGTTGAGTTACGACACGTCTCCGATCGCATGGCGTGTACAGACCCACACAAGTGCAAGCACGTTACCACCTGCCATCGAAGTCGATTTAGTTTTAAGGTAATAGCAATTCGATAAAAATGTACTGTAAATTGCACTACTGTTTTTACAAGTATAAGGTTTCTACAAGACAAGTTATTGTATATTCTATCGCAATTACACATTGGGGAGTGCAATGGTCGTTTAGAAGTAAAGCAAGTAACAAGACATGGTGCTCCGCACGAGCTAACTTGCAAGTAATTACTCTTCAGTAACTATTACCAACTGAACTTGATGAAACAGACGACACCAATTAATTAACTATGCACAGAGCTCTGCTTATATTCGGGCGCATTCAATTAGGCTAGTATGGTCACTGTTCTTCCGCGTGTCTATCTATATAATAAGAATGCCAACATGGATAAAGAACCGGTACATGCTCCATTTATCATTTATTATAGATAAGAACAGAGATATAAATGTTAAAATTATGTTAGATTTTTTTAGTTTAGTTATAATTGTGTTCAATAATATGAGTTAGTTCCACGGTAAATAATTATCGTCGGGTTAAATTTTGGTTGGCTCGAGTTTCCCTGCCTCAAAGCAGTAAATGGATCGATGGGACGATTTTACAGTCTAGAACGGGTTGACCGACATAATTCAAGACAGTAATAATGGCAAGGGTATAATGGAATATTGGTGCATGCGATATGCATAATTGTTTCAAAAAATATTTTTTAATCAAAACCAAAACTTAGTTTGGCTACGGAATCTATTTGGCTTGGTTACTCTATTTGACACCTAAAACATATCTGAAGTTGGAAGATTTCGAAATTTTTTAAGTTGGTATTTATCTCTGATAGTTGGCTTATGGTTAACGGGTGCCCACAAGGGGCATTATGGCTCCTGCCATTCTAGTTTATTAAACTCTATGATCCAAGCAATGAGTAGTCGTAGTGACTAGGGGCGAGCGCCCTTTCCCTTCCGTCTCCCTTTCTCCTACTCTTCTTCGCCATCCGCCTGCCTGTCTGCTTTCTAGTCTCAACCATCTCCTGGATAGAGGCTTTCTTCTTCTCCTTCCCTCTTATTGCCGCGTGCGCACCGTGAGGGGGTCACCCCGGACCCATTTATTGTACTCGATCCGGTCTGACGTCTTGTATGCCATTGTGTTTCCTCCCGCTTCAGCGAGGTGTTCGACTCATAGAGGCTTTTTACCAAGTCAAATAGGTACTCTGTCGATAATATTCGATATTATGCGAAAAATGCTGAGTACAGCAGACAGCAGATTCTTACAAAATCCCCAAAAAGGATACTTAGTCTTGAAATGTCGAGAGAGAGAAATCTCAAACAGGCTTTACTTAACAAACGAGGCAGAGAGAAAAACGAAGTGGGTTGAAATTCGCGGGGGAAAGACAAACAGTGAGCGATGACGGCTCTTACTAAATACAGCAGATGAAAGCGAAAGAGAAGCGGAAGAAACAAAAGAACAGATGAATCTGGGTTTATCGAACTTACTATTTGGGCTGTCAGAGAGAGGGGGGAGGGGGGGGGGGGGTAGCCAAACTTTGGGAGAAACGTGGGGAGAATTTGAAATTGTCGGGAAAGAGTCATAGACGATAGTAGGCTAATTATAGCTATGGCGAAACTATTAGGGTAAGCGTATGAATAGAACGAAAGGGTTTAGCCCTCCTATGCTATTCAGTGTTAACATAGACGGATACGGGCAGAGGGTAGCTGCCCCCCCCCCCCTCCCTAAAAGATAGTAAATCTATTGTATGTTAATTTTTTTTTTTTTTATATTTATTTATTTTTTTTAAAGCGCGGGTCCCTGTTGGGAATTTGCGCTAGGAAATTGGGAATGTTTACCAATTATTTAGTGGTAGAGAGTTATCCGTTCTTTTGTGTAAGTAGTGGGGAGGGGGGGGGGTGGTTAAATGTTGAAGAAGAGACCGGTGGCTCTTAGGAATTGAATGATATTATTTGTGGCTGTTATTGTGTTTCCTAGAGCATCGGAGAGGGAGGAGGGTGCTCGTAGGACGGAGGCTCGTTGGACCGAGTAGGTTGGGCAATCGAGAAGAAGGTGAGCTATTGTGAGGGCCACTCCGCACCTTGTGCATAGGGGGGGCGCCTCATTCCTCATCAGATGTTTGTGAGTGAGGTTTGTATGCCCTATTCTAATTTATTTATTATTATTTATTTATTTATTATTTATTATTTATGTTAATTTATTACGCTCTTATTTCATCGATATACACATGCTTCTTCTATTTTGACCCCCAACTACCCCCCCCCCCAAAAAAAAGGGCTGGATTCGCCCCTGCTACGGCCAACCATGAATAACGGCTTTTGATAGATTCCAGCATGCCCACGCGCCTGCTTGTCAAAATTAAAACAGACAACAATCAAACCCAAACACCCACACCAAAACATGACCATTAAACTATTAAAAAAACATGGGGTAGGAACTAGTAGCATAATCATAGGTTACCCCCTCCGATTCAACCAAATTTAAAAGAACTTCACGACTTTCTAACTTCCTTAAATTTACCCCAAAATAAAAAAAGTAAACACACATTTTTATCACTGACTTAAACCTACAAATTTCCTTAATTTTACCGTGGGAAAATTTGTTTATTATCTTTTAAAATAAAGCGGGAAATAATGGTTTAAGTTTGAGCATTTTGGTTAAGTTTGGGAATGGGGAGTGTGGCGTTAGGCTGGGCAGCAAGTCGAGCTGTCGGTCAAACTGATGGGCTGTTTCCGACGTTCTAACCAGGCCTCTGCCTGGGTAGCCACAATAACAACAATGTTGCGTGAGGCAGGCTGACCAACCTGGCAACCCTACAAAGCGATTGTTAATTTGCTCTGTGGCCGCTGTTGAGGCGCGGTTTCCACCGACCGGCTAGGGCTAAATACAGATAAGGTGACGTGGTAACAGACATTCAAGACTTAGGCGGGGTTTCCACCGACCTCGCATTGCAGAATGCAAATGACATTGGCGGAAATTAGAATTTTTCTTTTTATAGAAATCTATTAAAATGTTAATGGGAGATTTTTCGCGCGAAAAGGGGATAACCCACTCTTACTTAATCTGGGAATTGACAGTTACCTTACCTTACACTTTATTATACGCCCTTCAAACGCACCTACAGTCAAGACCCTTATTCCTTAGAATAAGTTATAGTCGCCATTTCGTCTCTAATGAAATACACAAATGTAAAAAAGGCTACCTACAACATGAAGCTCCTTTTTTTTCTTATTTAATGAAGCCAGCCTTACCTGAAAAAAAAGGAAAAAATTATTAATTTTCATTGCACACTGCTTGTTCATAGAGAAAAATTGCAATCAACAATCGGGGTGGGACAGTTGGCTTTGAATTATTTCGAGGGGGGGGGGACCCCTTGGACCGCCCCCGCCCCCTGGGCACGGCCATGACTGGACATCTGGTCCTTGTCTGCTACCACCCCTTCCCTAATACCTCCTTTGTGAGCAATACGTTTTTTTTAACGTCTTTGGGGACATGGAAGGAGCCTCCCCGAAGATTGCGCTTATGAGCGATCGGGCGTCCCTGGTAACGGCGGGAATTACCCCGTCGGCCAATCCTTCCACCACCGGGTCAAACGACAACAACGTGTCCTAGGTTCGGACACGTTAAGTAAGTAAGTAACGTCTTGAAAAAGTGTTAATCGCATACAAACAATTTAATGAATGTAATCGATTAACCTCTTCAATCGCCTCACTAAGTAATCTAATAGGCACTTCTGTCGAGTTACGACACGTCTCCGACCGCAAGGTGTGTAGAGACTCGTACAAGTACAAGCCCGCTACCTCCTTCCCACCGAAGTCGCATGACTCCAGTAGGGGAACTTTTGTTCTCACCCACGCGCCCTCAATGATGGCTCTACAAATAATATACCATCAAAATTTCCTCTGAAATTGCCATATCACTTAACGCTGACGTCATAATAAGCCATACTGACCTAGCTTGCTGACAATCGAAGCAGTTAACCTAAATCCATTACTCATTCCTTAATCCGACCCTGCTTAATGGGGCGCATTTGCGAGGAGAGTGCTTACCGTCCGTATAGGCGGCATAAGCTGGGCTTTCTACCCCCTCCCCCCTCCCCCCTCTCTCCTTCCCCTACTCCCGCACACACTCGCCCTACCACTATTCTAATAACTTGAATACGTTCCGTTGTAAGTGTAATAAGCTTCCTTAGAGTGGCTGATGTGTATATAAAGGCCGCTATTCATTGACGGTTTGCTGTCCAATCCAGTGGCGCACTCCAACGTTTAAGAGTCTAAGTATTGTATTATATTGTATTGTTTATAAACTTGATGTTTTAATTTATTATTTTATATATGATGTGGAACTAGACAGCCGATGTTCTTTTCATGATTCTCAATGCAGATATTACTGAAATCACTACCTACAACCAATGGCAGACTGGGACCTACTGGGACTGGAAATCGGCCCTGGTAATTTCGGATACCGCGGCCCCTTCCTCAGGTCAGAAAGGCGGTCGCGCGCTTACATTTGAAATTCAAAATGCTGTTGTAATGCTTGTTATTAACACAAATTTTATTTTAAATTATTTTGAAATATGTTACGATTTTTTCCCTTTGGACGTCCGACCTAAAACCACTATTTTTGGTCCGGCCCACCGGGCAAATGCCTGCAATTTTTTATTGCTTCACATGGTATATTGTTTTAGGCTGTTGGTTATTAGTGTTTTATTGGTTATTGTGTTGCATTGTTTTAGTTTGTAGATGGAACGTCTATTTTTTCCACTACGATTCAATACAGATATATTCTATTATATTCTACACAATAAACTCTTACTCTTAATAGACCAGGAAAATTAGGGTTTCATCTCCGAATGTGAGATAGTAAGCTATAAACTTGTATATATAAGATGGCTGGGACACGTCGTAAGAATGTCAAACGACCACATGCCGAAAAAGATGCACAAAGGAAGCATGACAGGAAGACGACTGGCCGGACGAAAATGCTGGAAGGATGAGAGGGAAACTGACCTTCGCGAGTTGGGAGTTCGTAGATGGTGGAACGTTGTACAAAGCCAAGATGACTGGAGGAGTGTTGTCGAGCAGGCCAAAGCTCACCACAGGCTGTAGAGCCAGAAGAAGAAGAAGAAGAAGAAACTTGCATATTGTTAGGTCGATGAGCTTTGTAATTCACGTTGTACATAATATGTAATATGTAAATAAATATTGTTACTTTTAAAATAAATACACGGATTTCCTATACATTTAAGTCTCAATGAATTGCAGTAATTCGTACCCCGAAACAAGAAAAGTAAAATATTACGAGAAACTCATGTTACAGGCTCCAGTCTATTTTCCTTCCAAAAAAAGAGCGAAAACAAACCAACGCAAGTTTATGAACTGGTTTTTGTTCGAAGAGCTTTCCGAAATTCTTTACGGGACCACTTTAATTGGGCGGAAGGTAAAGAGGGGGGAGGAACTTTGTATAAAGTGCTCTCCGCTAAAGTGTTATCCAATTTGCGTATAAAACCAACGTAGCTTAACTCCACCTGGGCCTGGAATTTAAAATGAACGAGAGACACACACCGTGAAAGGGTAACGCTCATTAGCCATTCTTTTTGAAGTCGTCATCTTGATTTTAGGCGGGTTGGTAACTAAAGGTTTACTAAACATAGCGGAAAATTAATTCTCTTAACAGGGAGTCCATACTTTTTAGGAGCGAAAAAGGTCCATAAGGTAAGTATAGGGCATCGTATCAATCTATTTAGAGGGGCTCATTGTCTATGTCCAGTTATGCCTCACAAAATATCTTAACTATAGATAAATGTTTACAGTTTTCACCGTGTTTACCATATGGTTGTGTTCATTCTACTAAGTGATCTGTGAATTTCACAAAAGGGCTGAGCCGACTGTAGCTAGTTTGTTTGTGCTAAGAGCAACACCTAGGCGCCCATTCCATCGACCGGCTAGGGCTATTTACAAAAACGGTGACGTGGTAGCAGACATTCAAGACTTAGGTGGCGTTTCCACCGACCTCGCATTGCAGAATGCAAATGACATTGACGGAAATTAGAATTTTTCTTTTTATAGAAATCTATTAAAATGTTTGTACTTAACATATCCCATGACGCCATTTTTTAATTTTAGTTTGTTTGTTTGTGATTTTACTGTATGATCATTGATCAATTTAAACTATGGCCTAGAGGAAAATAAACATTTCCGTCAATTCTGCAATGCGAGGTCGATGGATTAACTATACATATCAACTAGTTTAACTTATAATATTTGTATATAAAAAGAAACAACTCAAGTAACGAATATCAGTCATATCTTCTTCTATTCATAATAACAGTGACACTAATTCACATTCGCTACCATCCACATTCAGTTTCTCACATATTCACACGAAGCCTTGCTTTGATATACTATACCACTCATAGTCCAAAAACGCTCGCCAAAATGAACCCTTTTCTAGCAGATCCGGTCAACTTTGCTGAAGGGGAAATCTCCCATTTTTAGGGCCAGCCAGCTCATAATTTGCTTTCCCCACACGCACTGAAAAGGCTAAACAGACATCGTAAACTCAATTTACGACCGCTACTACCCCTTCCACAGCCTCGTATTCCTCTCCCCCCACTGCCTCAAGCATAAGAATTTATCAAAGGCTGAAAAGTAGCACTGAAAAAAATGTCTCGCATCGATTGCGGTTCGAAGAGGTTCTCGGTCGTGTTCTCTAAACATGAGAGACGACAGTTGTATTAAAGTTTCAAACCTGAATTATAAAAAAATAATAATAGAAACAATTGTATTGCTTCTGCTTTTACAATCGTACTATAAATAATAAATAAATAAAGACTTTTTGTTCTATTACTAAGCCAACCTAGCGGAGTTACAGCTATAACGCCCTCTCCTCTTACACTCAACTTTTAACTTTTAAAAAAGGATAATTAAATATATACAAGCAACTCAACGAATGTATCCCATTGACCTCTTCTGTCGCCTCACTAAGTTACCAAATAGGTACTTGTGTCGAGTTACGACACGTCTCCGATCGCATGGCGTGTATAGACTCGCACAAGTACAAGCACGCTACCACGTGGCCATCGAAGTCGATTAAACTAGGAAGGTCCGGGCCTGCTCTACATGCCCTCCGAGGCATGGCCAGAAAATGTACCAAGTGTGGGACTCGAACCAACAACCTTTCGGGGGAAAGTCGGCGTCTTTACCACTACTCTATATGCCCTGACTATATGGTATGAAGGGATGGATGTTGACCCACGCTACAGAATCAGTGCATTTGAAATTTGGATAAGCATGCGCAAATCATGGACAGATCCTGTCCCTAATGCCGAGGTCCTGACACCAATGGATACAGAAGACGAGTCGCTGCTGACGGTTCAGAAACGGAAACTAACATACTTCGGCCATGTGATGAAAAACGAACTATATGGCCTCTACATGATATAATCATAATATAATAATAGTAATATATAAGGGAAGATAGAAGGACTGAGAGCTCCCGGCAGAAGGAGAACAGCCTGGTGGAAAAGCCTGAGGCAGAGGTTTGGCAAGAGCACAGATTCCTTTTTCAGATCAGAGAAGGTCCAAATTGCCATGATGATCGCCAATCTTCGATAGAAGAGGCATTTTTTCCAATAGAAGGTTAATCATGTACAAATAATTTAATGAATGTATCCAATTAACTAACCTCTTCGGTCGCCTCACTAAGTCACCTAATAATGGGTACTTGTGTCGTGTTGATGTCTAGAGACTCATACAAGTACAAGCACGCTCACGCTCAAGGCCGTAGCCAAGGGGGGTTCATAGTGGTTCCAACCCCCCCCCCCCCCCCCGAAATGAAATGGCTTCATACTAGATAGAATCGGATTTTGAGAGGAAAAATAAAAACCGCTATGTAACACCCAATGAAATTTCTAAACCCCCCCCCAAAAAAAAAATCCTGGTTACGGCCTTGAGCACGCTACCACCTTGCCACCAAAGAAGAAGAAGAAGCTTTGTGGACCTGACTACTAAATAAATAAATTGGAAAGCAAAAATCAAAATTGAAGTGACAGAATTGTAGTGCCTCCCTCACGATATACATACATACATACCCATACATACATACTAGATTAAAAAAAATTCAACCTCAAAGTCAAGCAAAAAATTCCGTCTCTCTGCAAAATAAAAAACAACATAGCCCGCCGCCGCCGACGAAACTCATGGAGGTAAAATCAAAAAACCTAACAAAAAACATTTATGGTCAGGAATAATCCAATTGCTAGAGAACTAGACCATGAAACGGGAGGTTGAGGCTTGAGACTCACATAAAAGGAAACCGTTTCCGCCTGGCCTAGGTCCACCCAACCCCAATGGGTACCTTACCTACCCAGGTAGAAGATAAACACGGCTAACGGGCATGTTGCTGACCACAACATCCTAAATAGAGCCGTCGTCATGACTGGAGAGATAGTATCCTCAAATCATCCTCTGGTCTAGACCTTCATTGGGTTCAAAAAACGTAACAAACTCTTGACTTCAAGAAATGTCTTATCTCTATATTGATGGATCTCCAATTTTTCGTCGAAGAAATTACATGTGCACATGTAATAGATTGGAAAATTGTTTCGCGAAATTAGGATGAAATTCAGTTTGAAGGAAAACTTTTTCCATTGTTTCCCGCCAGTTTTACCCCTCCTTTACGAACATAATCCCCACCCCCTCCTCTCTTCTACTTCCTGTTTTCGACTCTGGCTCATATTTTCTTTAGACTCCTTTTGTCCTCCTTTTAAAAAGCCCCCTCCCCCCTTTCTGAATTACAAAAGAGAACTAACTGACATTTGTAACAAAGCTGAAAAAGCTTTTCAGTCGTAATTCCACGATCAATGCTAAGTTTGAGGCATCTAGTTTTTATTTCCGATTCTGTTCTTGTGTTTTGCAAACTTCTTGAAACTTTCGCCGCTTTCTACTTTCCTTTTGCTAGAAACTATTATATATAGATTGGAACTTGTTCAACTCGTCAAATTTAAATTGTAGCATTTACAAACCGTTTGTTGAACCGATATACAAGTTGCTTTTTGTGTTGTAGTTTTTTCATTAGCTAACTTTATAATTTTTTGCATACCTTTTTTATTAGTTTTATTCAGTTTGTTCCAATAACTTCCAACGAGAATTTGCAATCTTTAATAGCAAAAGGGTACTTTTTCAAATGGAAATAAACAACATCTGCATTCTGCATAAAATCAATATGAGGGAAAATACAAGACACGGACATAGATGTTTTTTCTCCCCTGATTTTGATATGATATGTATGTGGGACATGCTAGGACATGTAGGGTGGTGGTACAGACACCGAATTTCACCTGAAAGGATGAAGGTTCGATTCCCACACTTGCTACATTTTCTGGCCATGCTTCAGGGGGCATGTAAAGCAGGCGGTCCCGGGTCTTATTTTGTAGTTGAGTGTAAGAGAGGGCTTTATAGCCCTAACTCCGCTAGGTCGGCTTACTAATGGAAGAAAAGTCAATATTTAATTATTTATTTATTTATTTATTGGTGTGGCTGCCGTTATGGCGAGCTTGGGAAAAGTTATTTTATTTTACTTACTATGACGAAGTATTACAAAGTTAATGTGGAACATATTACTGAAAGAATCATTTCGGGTTTATTTAATCATATTTCCGGTGTTAATCAGTAAACAACATAGTAGGGCTGCAGGGGGCCCTAAGGTTCGAAATTTTTTTGGGGCGCTTTAATGTCCCATTTCTCTTATAATACAAGAACTCAAAGCGAAACTGCCAGCTTACGTTTCTACTAGTGATGAATAAGTTCACTGCTTCCTACCACTTCCGTCTAATAGTAAGGCAATGAAAAGGTTCGATGTACCAGTAAAGTAGAACTACGCCAAAAAAAATTTTAAGAAATAATAACCGAACTGACAGACTGAAGAGATTTGAAAAGTTAAGCATAATCACATTTATGCAGGCGCAAAATAAAGCTAGAAACCCGTTTCATTTTTTATTTTTTTCATTTCAACTAAATGTGAGTCATGATGGCCAAAACAGATAAACAAACAAACCGGAAACCACAGAGAAAAAAAAAAACAATTCCATCTCCCCCCCCCCCCCCCCTGGCACACTGCACCGATAAACCAATTATAAGGGAGGTATTCTGAATTCAGGGAATACCGCATTGAAGTCAGCAGTTGATTGATGAGCGAGGCTGGCTGAGCTCCAGTGTTGCATGATTGACTCCACTAATGGCTGTGTACAACACTCCATTATAGCACCTGTCAATCTACTTTACAGTCTGCTAAAGTGCTGACGAAGTAATGGCAACAATGTCAGGCAGTAGAAATAAATACATACATAAGAGTATAATATTCTTACTAATGATATTGATATTATTATTATTGTATTCTATTATTAAGCCAACCTAGCGGATTTACGGCTATATACGTTTTCTGTCGATACTATTGTATGTATTTATATTATCAAGTGTATTCTGCGAAATATATATAAATTATTAATTATTAATAAACCCAGGACTGCCTGGTTTACATGCCCTCCGAAGCGTAGCCAGGAAATGTAGCTACTACCTAATGCGGGACTCAAATCAACAAACTTTGTAGTAAAAGTCGGAACACCTACCACTACTTTTATATACTTTTATTCTGACTGCTAGGGTTAAAGTTTAACTATTACCCGAAAATCTGCTGGTTTGAGCCCTATATTTTAAGGAAGGCATGGAAAATTCACGAACACGGGATTTAACCCCGAGTCTCCACTTTGCCGGGTTGGTATGCTAAGCATTGCACCAAATCCGCCTGATTCGAATCCCGTTTGGGTTCATTTTTCACGTCTTCCTTTATCTAACCCCCTTCTTCTTTTATTGAAGATTGACGATCATCATGGCAATTGCAAACATGTTGTATAGGCTATAGAGTAGTTTGGTGTGCGTGTTTCCTGTTGTAGTGAAGTGTATGAACTGTTAGTAAGTTAGTGAAGAAGGGATATAAAGAGGTACCTTGCAAGGTAAGGAGGATTAATTTAGAAGTAGAACTATCGAAGAGTGAACAATACGTAAGTACAGTATTTGAAGATATGTGTAGTAGTAGTAGTATGGTTGTACACAGTCCCAGGCCACGGTGTGGGCCTATAGGACAGGGGACCTCCTGATTATAGTGGATTCCGAACCACTTGGGAAACACAGTGAAGTCACACGATTAGTTCGGAGGTGACCAGGACAAGCCCTACCATGTTTCCCTACCGGCACTGTGCACACTACCGAGTTATCTGCATCTTTGAACCTCCTCTGGTCCGCTGGATTCAACCTGGTAAGGCGACCGACTGAAGATATGTGTATTATTTTAAAATATGCGGGCCTTACTTCAATGTATAGGTAGATACCGCACTACGTACTCCCCAAGGATGTCAAGTATGTACAGTATCGAATATAGTTAGTCTTGATGACTGTACTAGGGAATTATAATGCAGTGGTTTCCCGTTGCCTTCTGCATCTTTATGCCGTTGACTCTTCATTCCGTTGACTCTTATCCGTACATGGTTAAGTCATGCTTTCGCCTGTTTTATTGTGTCAATTGCAAGCTTGTCTCAGCTTGTCCATTATCGCTTGCGGCCGGTGTAGGTTGACATTGAGAACGTATACCAGTTTGCCAATGGCCAGTTTATACGGAAACAATACAAATAATGTCCGAAATCCATGCCTTCCATGAGGTCATTGGCATTGGACAAAGGACCTATGGACTAAGTAGGACTGGGCCCATAAAAAGTCATTAGAAAAAATAATAACTAATAAGAACTTCATTGAATTCATTGAGTTTGCCATAAATCCTCTGCACATATCATTCAAATATTCAGTTCGAACCTAACTTTTACTTTGTACAACTCTACAATTTGAAATTTCCAGACACACCTCCTCATGCCCGGCATTTCCGCTCAGTGAAACCGCAACAGCCCTTTAAACAATGCCCCTATCATTGGAGAAAACTACTGGAATTGCTGCAGCGAGGTACCAACACGAACAACAGAAACTAAGTGCGGAAAATACGGAGGCGGCTAGACGAAAAGGGTTGCAACAATAGTTGTGGCTTCCAGCAGTTAGTGGATAACCGACCGACGTTCCAGGCGTGGAATTTTGGGCTTGTACTTTCAGGCCGGCCATAGCTTGTATAAATGGTGTGTTTCAGGTTTACGAGTAGAATGTGCGAGAGGAAAGTTAAGGGAGGAAGTAGATATTTGGCGTTCTTCGGATTTTTCGCTGTGGTTGTTTGGAAGGGGAGAGGAGGGTGTTATTTTTGTTTTTGAGGAGTGCAGAGAACTCTCGAGGTTTATTATCAGGGTTAGAAGGCCGTGGTCTATTTGAAAGAGTGCTTATAAACGTTTCGTCCACATCTGCTTTCGATACATTCAGTGGCACTACGACTTCTTAGGCTCCTGGCTCTAAGATCGATACCGTATTTCATGGGAATTTAATTACAATAAAATAATAACGTAATTAAATATTTAATACTTTCACGGCCGGAGTTACGTGATGAAACAGTAGAATCCGGGATGATAGGCCGTGGTCAATCTGAAAGCGTACTTCCAAACGTTTCGTCAATATCTGCGGTCGACATCTTACTTACTTACTAGCCAACACCTACCCTTGCCAGGTTAGCCATTGTACAGGGGATTGTAGTAGACTATGCTAGCTGGAATTAGAAAGATACTATAACCCGTTTTTGGGGATTTAGGGAAATATATACAACATACCGTACGTAACACGAGGGAAAGCTAGACAAAATTTTCAGGGAGTAAAATACAATAGATATTTGGCGTATTTTAATCTTGCCGGGGAAAACAAGGCCTGCTGCGAAATTCATAAATGTAAATTTTTAGGTTTAACTGAATCCTTTACATTCAAAATATTCTCGCATAAATCCATTTAATGAAACAAATTTTATCCAGGGATTTGCGGAACTTGTAGTATGTATTTAGAATGAACGGTATTTATACAATGAAAATCTTCTTTCTGGTGTTTCATAAGATAAAGAAGTTTTGTTTCTCATTTATATTCTACAGTATCAACGGAAATGTAGGTTGTTCGTTAAAAAAAGGTTAATCGCGTACAAGCAACTTAGAATGTATCCGATTAACCTGTTCAATCGCCTCACTAAGTATCCTAATAATAGGTACTTGTGTCGAGTTACGACACATCTCCGATGGTAAGGTGTGTAGAGACTCGCACAAGTACAAGCACGCTACCACCTTGCCACCGAAGTCGCTAAGGTAATGTTGCGACAGGAGTTCTACATAGGAGAGATTCGCTCCCGAGGAGATTTAGAACAGGATATTAAGTATATCATATTTGCGTGCTTAGCACAATGGCAGATCTACCTGATCTTGACGTTTTTACTTTATACTTTCTCATTGATTACTTGTTTTACTGGTTGATTACTTGTATGTATAATTTAACAGGGTTATTTATTTATTGAATTTCTAGTGCTACCTGCCACGTCTGATTCAACTTATCAGAGCTTCGGCCAATCGGCGTGTCTTCTTTTAACCAAACAGACCTCGCCTCGCTATGACTTTATGATTTCTTGTTGATTACTTGTTGATCGTATAATTTGACAGGATCATTTATTTATTTATTTGTTGCATTTTTGGTGCTTCCTGCCACGTCTTATTCAACTAAATGTTAAACAGAGCTTCGGCCAATCGTCGCGTCTTTTGACCAATCAGACCACGCCTTGTAGTCAAGACGGGACTGGTAGTTGTTTAGAAGCGTTTAATGCGTACCCTGACAGAAGAAGACGTGGTAGTACCAGAAATCCAAAAACATGGCTGGAGCGTAGGTTATTAATAATATTTTTCTTTCTTTTCCTTGTCCAGTATTCCCTGGACAAGGAGCATATATTACAAAAATACAATAATAATAATACCATCCCGCATCCCCAAGCTAGCGCTTATTTGGGACAAAAGACTCATACAGTGCTGCTAAACAAGGCTTAATCATTTATTTTTGTTATTTATTTATAATGTTTATTTTATTTTATTTTAATTTTATTTTAACTTGTTATTTTAATGTCAGTTTTTATTATTATTATTAACTCCCATTGACCAGCCATCTTTTTATACCAGCTTTTAACTCACCCATCTGTTTAAATTTTTTCATTTGTGGAGGAAGTTCATTAAATATCTTTGGTATAAGTACTTTGTTTAATCTCTCTCCGTATTTGTTATATGTTATCTCAAACTTAAGCTTTTTTTTAAATAATAATAATAATAATAATAATAATAATAATAATAATAATAATAATAATAATAAGTTCTATCTCTTCTACCTATATAACTGGTAGTGTACCTGCTTAATAGTATTCAGCGGGGCTAAAACGCTCTGTTTGGGTCCATACTTGACCAACCTACACTAGCAGGATTTCCTTGTACAAGTCAACGATGGACCCAAAGGTTTAAAGCCCCAGTATCTTTACACTAGCCTTCGATTGAGTAAGGGGATATAATAACAATAATACAGCTTTTCCGGAAGGTGTAGCAGGAGAGAAGGCTGGAATTGGTGAATGAAGTACCCAGAAGGTTGAAATAGGTGAATAGAACTCCCGGGGAGTCATTATACTCCCTGTAAGAATCTCGGGGCTATATAGGCTTAGCTGGCTACCCTAATCCACCAGCTATCTCTAAGCAACGGAGGATTTTTTCTTTCAGCGATGGCTTATCGTGGAACTGCATATTTGTATTGGGTAGATGGGCAGTGTTTAAGGGAGGAATGCAGAAGGAGGTGGGGAGGGGGGGGGGGGCGATCCTCTTCATCCTTTGTTGACTCTGCTGGCCTTTGATTGAAATAACCCTATAATGCCATGTTAATATCCTGTAGGACTTGTTATGAGCGTAGGCATGTTATTCGTCCCATGCCCAATACTAACGACCCCATGGATTTCGGACATTACTTATATTGTTTCCGTATGAATGTTTTACCTACTGGCAACCTGTTATACATCCCCAATGTAACCTACACCGGCCACAAGAGATAATGGACAAGCTGAGACAAGCTTACCATTGACACAATGTAACAGGAGTAGGCATGAATGACTTCAACAAGTAAGAAGCCCAATCACCACCTTACCATACGGTACTTCAAGAAATTGCGTCAATAAGTCGTCATTCCGTATGCATGTTTTACCTACTGACAAACTGTTATACATCCCCAATGTAACCTACACCGGCCACAAGAGATAATGGACAAGCTGAGACAAGCTTACCATTGACACAATGTAACAGGAGTAGGCATGAATGACTTCACCAAGTAAGAAGCCCAATCACCACCTTACCATACGGTACTTCAAGAAATGGCGTCAATAAGTCGTCATTCCGTATGAATGTTTTACCTACTGGCAAACTGTTATACATCCCCAATGGAACCTACACCGGCCACAAGAGATAATGGACAAGCTGAGACAAGCTTACCATTGACACAATGTAACAGGAGTAGGCATGAATGACTTCACCAAGTAAGAAGCCCAATCACCACCTTACCATCCGGTACTTCCTGAAATGGCGTTAATAAGTCGTCAAACTGACAAACCAACTCTCTCCAGAAGCCCAATCTTCCATAATGCACCATTACATATTCAATGAAGGTACTTACAACCATCTAATCATATATTATCAAAATCTTAGTCCCTTCAGGCGATAGAACTCACGAAAACATTCACCTGACATGACTGGTACAAGTAATAAAAATTTAAAAGAGTAGCGGGCCTACCCGTCTTCCCTGCGGCACTCCCAAACTCATCACAACATATATGACGAGAGATAAGAAGTTAGTACCGGCCATTTTGTTTTATTACCATGTGTCAGTTAAGACTACCCTCTGTCAGTCACGTTAGTTTTAATTATTTTTCTTATTAACAAGGGAATTGGAATTTAAGTGAGGCTACGGCACTATGTTTTAATTGAGGAGTAATGACTTTCTTGTTATAGTACTGCCGATTTAACTCTGATCGGTCTATGGTCAGTTTTTTTTATTGTTTAACAGATAAGTACTGATTACGTGAGATTTATCCTTACTTTGTGCCCTTCGTAATTAGACAATGAATTAATTAAACCTGCTATATAGTCGATTTTTAACATTAAATTGGCTTAGTTTCAAGAGGCAGCCGTTTCTAATTTTTTATTTAATTTTTGTTTCATTATCGTCTGTTTTTAAGTTAAGACTACGTTTTTTAAGTCATGTTAGTATTAATTATTTTTCTTATTAACAAGGGAATTGGAATTTAAGTGAAGCTACGGCACTATGTATAAATTGAGGAGATTAAATGTAATAAAAAATAGAAATATTTAAAAAAAAAACACCTTATAGAATGGTGGAACAAATATAGTCCTCAAACAATTGACGAGACGGAATCGCTTTAGGTTAAAAATTAAATTAAATAATAAATATAAACCAACCTATTTTAGGGTGACCCAGGGGTGGCCAATGTCAACAGCCAGCTTCCTCTAAAAGGGATGAATAAAAACAACAACCAATTAACATAATTAAAATCACCCCCTCCCCTCCCACCGGTGAGAATTCTCCATATATAATTTGACGGCCATTTTTGTTTTGTTGACTGCAGATAATGCACCATAATGCAGGTAAATAGCAGAACGTGGCATTTGTCAGGAGGATGACATATATTATGGAAATCCGCAAAGCTGTTGTAATTCTCATTTAATTTCCACTCATCCTCCATCAGTTTCCCCTGTTCACGAGAGATTTCGCTGTCCTCAAGATTGTGATTAACGTCACATTTTATAGCGACTTCCTAGGTAAACTACTTTCCATTTTCCGACATGTTATTACAGCTGGTAAAAGTAAAGTAACATCGATAATTAGAGGATATAGAAAAAATGGGTTTGGCGGGATTCGAACCCACGATCTACGCCTAACCAGGGCAGCAACTTGAATATTAGGCTAATTCTAAATCACAAATTAAAAAATTTGTAAACTCATTAGCCAACCTTAACAACTGCTCTGAAGCGTAAGGAGCGTGGAAATATTAATTTTATCACCGAAATTAGAGAATATTCAGAAATAGAAAAACTGGACTTGGCGGGATTCGAAACCACAATCTACGCCTAACGTTTTATACTAGAATTACTAGTATATATACAGTACCATATAATACTGCAATATATTACTTTTATCGCGAAAGAACTGAGATATAATAACTTGAAACAATACAAAAATTATAACTGAATTTAAAAGCTTAAAACTGTTAAGTTGCCAGCTGAAAGCAAATCAGCAAGCCGCAAAGCAGACGGCTCTCCGGGGAAATCTACAGGAAAGTTTTATTGCAATGATAAAGACCCTGAAAATGGCCGCCTATTCACAGTAAATGCTGTTCAAGTTAGCGTCTCTATTAAATCATTACCCGTGAATCTCTTGCTTTAACAACATAAGGGACAAAGAAGGATAATTAAAGTGCTCTTGCTCCAATGATAGAGATTAATACTTTATTTTACCAACGCGTTTGATCTTAATACAATAAAAATAACTTTATTATTTCAAAAGTCTTTAGAGTAACAATTACAACCTGCTGCAGGGCTCAGCCCGTGTGCAGCTTATACAATTGGAAAAAAAGCCTAACCTAACTTTAAGTAAGTAATTCGTAAGTAGTGTGTGTATACGTTATTGTCCGTGTTAATTCATTAAGATGTGTTTTTAAATGTCTTCGAAATAAGGTTCAATTGATGAATTGATATTAAGTCTCTTGGGAGTCTGTTATAGTGCGTTTGATCTTTAATTAAGACATAACTCAAGACATAAAAACAGAAGAAGCTGAGGAAAAGAATAACTTATTTTTTAACCCAACCCAAAGATCTCTTGTTTTGGCAACTGAAGGGACAAAGAAGGATTATTTACGTGCACTTGTTCCAATGATAAAGATTAATTATTAATCTTACCACAGCGTTTGATCGAAAGACAGGACATAACCCGGAAAGCAGCTAACTGGCTAGCTATCCTTAAACAATATCTGACAAACTTTTGCTTTAAGCTTTAAGTCCTATATTGGGACCTTATTTTGGCTCAATTTATAGAAGATTAATGACTGATCTTACCAAAGGGTTTGATCTAAATGATGTACTACACAACTTAAATGAGGAATGTGACTGAATATGCAAATGTAAATTTCTAATTAAGATTTCTTAGTCATTATAATTTCCCCAAAATCCCTTATTTAAAACATAAGAAAGAGTATAAAATAGTTAATGGGCAGCTTATTCCTGTTCGATATTATGGAATCGTGGGCATTGCAAAAGTTATTGACTCCAAAGTAAAAAAAAAAAAACGTATCCGAAAATCCTCTTCAAAAACACTCATAATAAAGAAAAATAACAAAGAACTATTCAATTTTATGGCAGAATAATCGCAAGACATTGCAAAAGTTAAGAAACAAAAATCTTCTATTAAAAACATAGGAAAGTGTAAACCATAGAAAAATAATCTTCTTCAACATAAGAAAGTGTAAAGAATGGATAAATAATAAAACAACTTCTTGCTCGAAATTATAAAAGATAAATCGCGGACATTGCAAAAGCTATTGACTCCAAAATAAAGGACATTAAATTAGAAATAACGAGACTGAAAATAGATAGGGAAGCCAAGCAACTAGTTTATGAGTTCCGGGCCTTTCACTTTGTATTTGTTCAACTCGCTTTCCTTCGGTTAACAAACAATTGAATTTATTTGCTCTTTAGATAGCTTTGTGAGGCAAAGCTGTGGTCATTTTGCGGGTAACTGGGTGACAAAAGTGAAAATTTACGCTAGAAGGGAATTTCAATATACGTAAAACGATCGTTTTCGAACGATATACTGTATACTAAGTATAAGGCAAATTAAGTGCATGTGGAACTTAGATATTGGTAACTCTTGCCCCAATTTTTATTTTGTATTTAATTTACTACATGAGTTATAAAGATTTGGTATATGGCAGTTGTTTCATATAGGATATTTCTAATTTTTGAAGTTATCATTACTGGACCAAATGCCCCTTAAGATAGCTTTGTGAAGTTAGCTAGATGTTTTACCCCCCCCCCCCCCTAAAGTTATTTTCGATATTAATATGTACTGTAATTTTGTGGCATGTAGCCATTTAATGTGAAATGAAATGAAAACAACTGCGTGACCCTCACACGCCTCACGGTACGAGGGAGCGCAACCATTATAAAAAAAAAACTGTATGAACATTAGATCGAGGTAAATACACGTTTATTTTATTATTATTAACTTTATTGAAAAACTCAAAAGGCGAAAAAGAAGAATATAAAATATTGTTTTCATGCTAACTCTAAAAATGTGGTATGATACTGATAGTGTTGTTGTATTTTCTTACTTCTTTCAGTCAATTTTTTCAGTTTGTGGGTGGTAAAATTTACGTTGGACTGGTGGAATTTCAATAGTCCATAAGATAAGCAGGAACGATATAATAATTAGGTACGATAATGTTGACATACTTATCTAGTCCGTAATTGAAAGGTTTAGCAGAAATGCAGAATGTAAACGAGCCAAATTGTTCTTGTGAGTACGGAATATAACTTATGTTCTTACCTAAAATGAAAAAGAAATAAATATTAATACACTTGCTGACCATAGTACATATTATCATATAATTTAATATATATTGTAATTAGCATATACAATATGTATTGATCTACATGCAGAAATACAAAATACAAGAGAACTTAATTCGTTAGTTTTTCAGAAACCTGAGCCCCATAGTGAAATACTCAGATTACGTACAGTTAACAATGTTCCTCTACATTTTGATACAAATATAATATAATTGTATATAAATAAAATATGTAAGTGGCCGCCACAATTTTGAAAAGCGTCAAAAAATTCAAAGTTATGTTAGGCCCTCGCCTGACTCATTACGATGTCAATGGTAAATGTCAATGGTAAACATGCCTGAGCTCACCCATTGGCACTTGTAGTCGGTGTGGGTTGAACCAGTTTGCCAATGGCTAGAAATTCATTCGGAAACAATAATATAACGCCCGAAAACCGATGGGGTCGTTGGCAGGTCAAGGTACAATACACTTCAAGTGGAAATTAGAGGATATATAAAAAACTGGCCTTCGACGGGATTCGAACCAATGATCTAAGCCTATCCGAGCCATCGTCGTTAACTGCTGGACCACAAGCCCAGACCAGTGCAGCCCCTCTAAATCCTCTAATACAAGTGTCCAGAAAAAGTCATTGAATAATAACTGGTCCAAGTAGTAGACGAATTTAGGTACAAGTACTGGATGGCATGATACCTAAATATATTTAAAAATAAAGATAAAATAAAAGAGACCAAAAAATAAAGAACATTGAAACCCCAAAGAAAAAAAACGAAAAAAAGACTAAATCCAAAAACGATCCTTCAATTTCACCAATTAGAAACGAGAAAAAAAAATTTAAAAATTTCTTCGGCGAGCCTCAGGAGATACATCGGGGAAAGTTGGAAACCGGGACACACAAAAAACAGTAACAAAAAATAAATACACTAGAGAGAAAGAAGGAAAATCGAAATTGAGAGGAAATAAAACAAAAAACGGCGAGGGATACGATATATCTGTGGATTAGGTGGAGGTATCAATCGAAAAACCCCTAAAGCTAAAGTTGTCCAAAGATTTTCCCGAAATTTTCCCTGATTAATACGTATTGCGAATTTTCGTTTAAAGGTTGTTTTATTGTTGGGAAATTGGCCGGGTTGGACCCAGGTAGATTTACCAGTTGGGTGGACATTTTACGGGCAACAGTCAGAATTTCCTGCATGAGTTTCCTCTGCCCACAGCTGTGTATGTTCTTCTTTTAATGCCACTTCTATCGAAGATTGGCGACAGCCATGGCAATTTGGACCTAGGACCTACCTGGTTTGGAAAGGGATTTGTTCTCTTGCCAAACCACTGCCTTAGGTTTTTCCACCAGGATGTTCTTCTTCAGCGGGGAGTCCGTTGGGTTATCACATCCAGAAAGCGATACTCTTCAATAGCAATAGGTACCGCCATCTATCTTGCAGTATTCCTTACCCAGACCCGTATCTGTACTTGATTAAGTCATGCCTTCACCTGTTGCATTGCGTCAATGGTAAGCTTGTCTCAGCTTGGCCATTATCGCTTGTAGCCGGTGTAGGTGGACAGCGAGGACGTACACCAGTTCGCCTTGACTTACTTACTTGACTTAGGGTGGCGCTAACAGCCCATGGGGACTTTTGGCCGCACGTACTATGCCTCTCCATTCCGCTCGATCACAAGCCACCGTCCGCCACGTTTCTGGGTGCAAGCCCATTTTTTGGACGTCATCCGCCATCTGGTCCTGGTACCTCTTCCTTGGCCTTCCCAGGGGTCTGGGTTCGGTCAAGTGAGCCTCCCATACAGCGCGTGCTGCTCTGGAGGGGTCCATTCTCGCTACATGACCTATCCATTGGAGTCGCTGCCCCCCCAGTTCGCCAATGGCCAAAAATTCTTAATTCTTACGAAAACAATACAAATGTCCGAAATCCATGGGACAGTTGGCATTGGACAAGGTACCTACTATAAGTAGGCCTGGGTCCTTAAAAAGTCCTACAAAAAAAAATACTAATACTACTACCCGGACTTTTCAAGAGATGGCAGGACCGGGCTATAAGGGCAAACCGGAGTAGCCGATATTCCATTTCTGTGCAAACTTTAATTTCTCATGAAATATTGAACGCAGAACAATGAAAAAATGCTGAATGGAAAGAAGAAATTTTTTTCTCCTAATTTTGATACATTATTGTTGGTTATTGTTAGTGAACTTGATACGCAAACAATAACGGTCACTCAGGAGTTCAAGTTGAAGGACTTCATCAACTGTGGCGAATTGGGGTTAGTTAAGGCCACATACCGTGCATCAAAATTAGGAGAAAAAATTCTTCTTGCCATTCAGCATCTTTTTCATTCTTCTGCGTTCCATATTTCATGAGAAATTGAAATTTGAACAGAAAATGGAATATCGGCGACTCCGGTATATAATTTAATATATAACTCAAATCATGGACATTAGATTATGCATACAAACTAGCTATATGTTCAGACAGTCAAAGACTTGTGAAATTAACTAGAGCATGAAACTTTGAGGGAAAGACTACAGATAATCCCTATACTTTTCAACAAATTAATTAATTTACGTGAGTTAACTATAATTAAGTATTCTGTCTAGACTCGGGTCGTTCCAAATCAGCTGTTGTCTTAGATGGCTGTAACTTCGTATTCAGGTCACTGGTTATGTTTTTAAGATGGCATTAATATTTTCAAAGTTTCTTCCTAAGATTATCATATAAATAGGGCAACTCCGACCTTAACCTGAAAAGTTTTGAATTTACCAGGGCCGTATTTAGCTAGCTAGTGGCCAGGGCATCATTAAAGAACCAGTCCGAGTTTACTCGAACATGCTTTCCAATTTATCAAAATTAGTAGATAGAGAAAATGAGTAATTTCATGGTAAATAATTTTCCTATGGTTGAATTTCCGATATCTCGGGGGGGAGGGTTGTCAACCTGACGTCACTGGCGGTGAGGTAAATTCTAGATAGGTCAGACCAACACACAAACACACAGCAATACTGGCAGGGAACGCAATGCGTTTCAACGTGAATTTTCTATCATTTTTTCAAAAAAACATTCTTTTGTACAAAACCAAATACTTTTCTGGGAAAGCAACCTGTCCGATTTCGTTAGTCAATTTAACACCTGAAACATACCTGAAGGTAGAAATCATCGATAAAAAGGTTTCGCAGAAAAATTGTTTTTTCGGTATTTTTCATTAAAATTTAATTATATTTATTTTTTTACTCCCAGAAGCACACTATCGAGGGGCAAGCGACCCCCCGCATTTTGTCAACATTAATAACGACTACAATATATGAGTGTTTAAAAGAAATCGTTGGAGCCATTTTTGAGAAATAATTTTTTTAGACGTTTTTTGGGAGTTTTTTGAGAATAAAACCCCCCCAAATTGAGTTAGCCCCAAATAAAAAAAAATAGTTCCGAGGCATGATTTTTGTGAACCTACATGCCGAATTTCATCAAAATCGACCGAGTAGTTTGCCCAGAAATCGACGTGCAGACAGACAGACAGACATTTCGTTTTTGGGTTCCTGGGACCTCAAAACGTGTAAATCCGTTGAAATCTCGGAATCGAAAATTTCGACCGTCACAAAGCTTTCCTTATACTACGTATAAATTGGAAATCAAAAAAATATGGAGAAATAAAATACGCTTCTCCCCATAATTAATGAAAAAAGTTCAAAGAAATGTAAATTATATATTATTATTTATTAGTATATTTCTGTTAAATTATACAATACAAGTAATCAACAAGTAATTGACAAGAAAATATAAAGTAAAATCGTCAAAATCAGGTAGTTCTGTCATTGTCATTGTGCTATTTCCTCAGTGACAGTGTAGAAAGCTTTCTCTAAGAGATGGTTTCTAAGCAATTTAGGGAAGTTAGAAGCATTTCACGCCGCTTCCAGGGTGTTCGTCAAGACTATTTTATTGATATGTACGCGTATGGTGTGTGAATCGCCTTTTAGTGATATATCGTATTGTAATATTTGTAATATTTATTTTGGGTTCATAACATAATTTGCGGAGGATGGGGACAGTAGCTTGTAGTGCCAGTTTTATATTTTACATTTTATATTTTACATATTGTATATGTAGGAACGTTTTTAGTTATTTTTAGGTATAGCTAGGATAGTATAAATTATAACCGGTAGCTAGTAAAAGAAGTAATTTGAAGTATTAGGTATTGAGTACTACCCTCGCACGCCGCTGGCATGCCCTTCATCTTTCTTATACTTATGTAAAACAAATTACGAAAAAATACACGAATTATATTATTATTATTATATATTAAATAAAGACTTTCATTTCATTTTAGACTTCTCATTTTTTTTGGTCAGACTCATTCACTGAGCAGCGTTTATCCCCTGCCTGGGAAAGTATACCCATGAAGGACCTAAGGTGCGACACCTATAAAGGACTGAAAAGGACCCCACAAAACAGTAGACAAGAGTGGAGGAGAAGAATACAACATTCGCAGACGCAGAAGACCCATTACAGTCAGACATGCCCTACGAAAAAAAAATTGTCTCGTGTGATGTTTCGAACCTCAGCCATCCCTATCAACTGGACTGTACACTAATTGAATAGGTGCGTTTTCAAGTGCATAAGCCGCACGTAAGCCTAAATGTAATTGGAGAGATTTGATGTAGCGGAGAGTTACCGGGCAATCCATTAATCAAATTACTGCTCGCTTTCAGTCTATATGATGAATGCCTTTGAGCCACCGACGAGCCCAGCTAGTACCTCATAGTACCTGTATATTGCATGCTACCATATACAGTACGACTACTCAATCATGAATATATCCTTTGACTGTACCTTTTTTCATGTTTGCTTAGCTTGCTTTCTTTATAGGTACCTATTACTATTATTATTATGTACACATTGTATTTTTTGTATATATGCTCCTTGTCCAGGGAATACAGTGCAAGGAAATGAAAAATATATATATACTCCTATCGCTGTTGGAAAAACCAGTTAGGGAAGGAAAAAGAAGAAAGGGATTTCTAGAAGAAAGTAATTTCTAGAACATAGGGATTTCTAGAAGAAAGGGCCCTTATGAATTTCGGGTGATTTGACTCAATTTGTCACTATGATTACCTACACTTGACCTATTATTGTCAGTTTCACCCCCACTATGTTTCCCGGGGTAGGGGCCCCCCTCTATGGAACCGCCCACAGGTCCCGCGCTTAGTAAAACCAGCACTGCCTATAGACGATTTTCTCAACTCGATTTAAAAGGAAAAATTTTCCACCCAGACAGAAATTTTCACATTTCTGAAAATATTACACAACCAACAATTACAAAAACCTCATACAATTTTCATGTACTTTGCTACATTTTTTTTTAAAACTTGCTTCCTGATTACAGTTGGCTAACCGAAACAGGGAGTAAACGCGGTAAACCAAAAAAATAGGGCTCTCTATTCCATGCGCATAAAGAAATGTTTAGTAGAGTAGATACATAAAAATAGGGCCTATTATGGCGATTATCTTAATCTGAGATTAAAATGCAAACAAGATAAATTTAGAATGGAAAATTGTTTTGTTTACATTTTTAACCCCACGAAGAATTTAATACTAAACGGCATAGCAGATCCGCACGGTCCCTAAGGAAATAAGCTATACCAGTCTGCATCCACAACATACTAAAATTTTCTAGCATTACGAGCAACCAAAAAGAAGTAGGTGAAAAATGGGCTAAAAATCATAAAAAAAGATAAAATTCGCGCCATATACTCGTACAAAATGAGGAAAATGGAGGATTTCAGCTGAAAATGCAGGATTGTATGGGAAAAAATGAAGATCTCAAAGAAGACAGTCCGAAATGTGCTGGGAACGTGAAGAAAAGATTCCGTGGCCGACAAAGGGGGGGCGGGGGGCTTAGGGAGTTCGAGAGGGTGTTAAGGGGGCAAGGCGGGGAGATTTCGGCGGGAGGGGGGGGGGTTGAGTTCATAGAATCCATAAAATAGCCCATCCTCACCCCTAATCTGGCGGTATCAACCCTGAGCTCGCTACAAAGGCTGCTCCTTTACTCGAGATTTCGGGGAGGGAAAATTGTGGTAAACACTGGTACAAGGGTAGATGAAGATTTTGGCGTTAGATTTACAACAAAATTAAGGGACTATAGGGCAACCCCCCCCCCCCTCTAAATGTTTCATGTAAAAATAATAATAATCATAATAATGTCCTAATGGACTTTGTATGTAGTGGCTCATGTCCAATGCCAACGACCCCGTGGATTTCGAATATTATTTACATTGTTTCCGCATGCATTTTTGACCTCGATGGCAACCTACACCGGCCACAAGCGATAATGGACAAGCTGTGACAAGCTTACCACTGACGCAATGAAAGCATGACTTAACCAAGTACAGATAGGAACTCTCATTCATGTAAAATAAAAAAAATCACAGGAAATATTTATAGGCCGAAGAATCTCATACCTTGGAATAAATGTCCATTTCGAAATATTGATGAGCCATGACAGAATAACACAGTTTGGAAGGCGTAAAAGCACTGAAAATGTGCGGAACTCACTCGCTTTTCAAAACTGTGGCCAAACGGAGTTAGTGAAAACCAAATACAAATGCCGAGTTGCTACTGACAGTTAAGAATCGGAAACTAACATTCTTTGGTCATGTGATGAAGAACGAAACATATCGCCTTCTGAATGTTATAATCCAAGGGAAAATAGAAGGACTGAGAGCTCCCAGCAGTGGTTTGGATATATCTTATATTTGTATATTGGATTTGGAATTGATAAGAAGAATATCCTGGTTGAAAAACCTGCGGTAGCGCTTTGGCAAGAGCACGACTACAGTATTCAAAGCAGTCTCCAAGGTTCGAACAACCATGATGATAGTCAATCTTCGCTAGAAGAGGCATGGGAAGAAGAAGAAGACAACTATATAAGATGTGTCAAAACCGCTCGAAAAAGTATCCCGAAGTACTCGCACATAATGTACTGGTGCTTTCCCACATAACATTTATAAATTAATTGGATCTCTCCCACCAGGTCCCAAAATGAGATCTCGCGAAGTGAGCTTTTCCAAGCAGAGGCACTACCTTTAATAACACCGGATTAGAGAATTCAAAGTAGCTGAGCTGCTGAGTAATGTCATATGATCTCAGAAGCGAAGACGCGAAAATCCCAATCTGTACCTCCTCGTGGTGAAGATGGAAGCGCGCATAACGGCGAGTGAACAGATTTTTTAGTTTGAGCCGGATACACGAAAAACGAAAAAATGGTCCTAAAGGCGGAGGAACTCAATGAAGAGTTAACGGCATAAGGATGTAGAAGGCAACGGGAAACCTCTTAATTACAATTCCCTTGTATGATCATCAAGCTTACAGTTGCCATGATGTTCGCCAAACTTCGATAGAAGAGGCATTTCAAGAAGACTTGGTAGATGGCGGTGCCACCCAGTATTCCTTACCGATACTCTTCAAGCGATGTTGGGAGCTGACCCTTTGATGGCTTCTACCACCACTCTCTTTAGAATCTTGCGGTCAGCAATATGGCCGGCAGCCTCGACACGCTAAATACACATTAATATACTAGTAGTCTCAAGCGATAATAGAAGGGGAAGGAGGGGGGGGAGGGGGGAGGGGTGGTATTGGATTTTCCTACAGATAAATGAATGAAATACAAACATTCCATAATTTCTTGCAACAGACATCCTCTTAAATGACGGCTTTAAATGTATATTCAACAAGCTCTGACCCAGTTTTCATATGATAATGACAAGAAGGAATGTTATCTAATTTGATGAATCGAGAACAATTAATATTACGGGGAAATGTTTGAGATTTTAGCTATAAATTCTGCTTCTGTGCATATTATACGATAACAGAGTATTTGGTTAGATGTTGTTTGACGTTTAAAATGTTCGTTAAAATTTAATGTGTGCTTAGTAACTTTATTAGATTAA
The DNA here is from genome assembly GCA_963971405.1 of Psococerastis gibbosa. Taxonomy (NCBI): domain Eukaryota; kingdom Metazoa; phylum Arthropoda; class Insecta; order Psocodea; family Psocidae; genus Psococerastis; species Psococerastis gibbosa. The sequence continues at coordinate 47,017,928 of OZ020486.1, read as the reverse complement.
TTTATAAAGCAGTACGGTACGATATGTTCATAAAGTAGGAATTGTACTGTTGGACCAGCCGAGTTTGCAAATACACAATGAATATTCCTGTTATGCCTTCCCTAGTCCCGCCTCTCCATACAAATTTCCTATGCTGCATTTTCAAATCAGATAGAACTACTTTGCATGCGTTTTTATACACAAAACTACTCGGTTTCCATTCCTATTTTAATGCATTGAGGTCACAAGTGGACATTGCTTGTTTACTCAGCTGAAATTTTCGATCTGTTGCAAACACGGGTGGTCCAACAATATTGTTTACCATTTTCTTGTAAACAGCTGTTAGCTTTCGTTGAGATATTTGGTAGCGTGTTCATACTTGTGTGAGTCTCTACAAACCATGAGATCGGAGACCTGTCGTAACTAAACACAGTTAATATAAAAGAGGCGGTATGACTCATTTGGTTATTCTGATACATTTTAATCCAACTAAATATAAACTAAACGAAAAAATCATTGGGTAAAGTGAAGAATAATTCTACCAGGAATTCAGGAAGTAGCCTACACGAGGCTTTTCAGGCCAGAGTTGATGGAGGCAGGTACTAAATATTCAGGTCACAAAGTACCTACCTGATAAACCTAGTTGGGCCACATGCACCTGCGCGTCTCCCGGCTATTGACTTTCAACTGGCCCATCAATATTGGTACCTATTCAATGAGTGGGCGGTATTATGTGAGAAATCAAGGCAACTTATAAACAGTCGTAACACTTCCTATCATTTCAGTGTTCAGTCTTATTGTCAGTTTACGTGTTCTGCGGTAATTTTAAGCTATGAAAATGCCCGTATTACATGCGCGTGGATTAGAGCGAGAATACCTTTTTCCTAATTCTTTTTCTTCTTCTGGCTCTACAGCCCATGATGGGTTTTGGCCTGCACGAAAACACTCCTCCAGTCATCTCAGTTTTGTACAACACTCCACCATCTACGGACTCCCAACTCGCGAAGGTCAGTTTCCAACTCATCCTTCCAGCGTTTTCGAGAAACCCGTTTCCTAATACTTAATTAAATCTTGTAAGAAGATCCACCCAGACCCCCCAGGAACCACGAGTATCGGTCTTAAAAAGTTACTGAGTAGGGTCGGGGGCTTGGAAGCCATTTCTCTTTTCTTTAAAAAAGAGTAAATATCATTCTTTTATTTGGGAGGCATAGAACTTGGGCTCTTATTAGTTGGGAAACTACCTGAGGGTAAAGTTAATGAGTATAGGTTGTGAGAAAAAGTGGGTTGTTCAGAGGTAGTTAGGACTATCCGTGGATAATTTTGGCTAATTTCATAGACAGCAGTGTTTCGATCGATGGGGATAAGAAATCGTGAAGGTTTCCCAAATACTTAGAACGGATAGTTGTATACATAGCATTTTCACCGTTGGCAAAGTGATATGGTGTGATGTGACATCATCATCTTCTTCTTCTACTTCTGGCTGTGCAGCCCTTGATGAGCTTTGGCTCTGTTGTAAGTAAATTTATTAACCTCTAATTAAATCGATAGTAAATATGTTTGTTCTATTTTCACCCACAACTGTGTTTTTTTTTTGTTTTTGTTTTTTTTTGTTTTTTAAGAAAAAGATAAATCGCATACAAACAATTTAATGAATGTATCCGATTGACCTCATTCGTCACAATTCAGACATACAAAGAGGTTTTTTTCCCACGGGTCTTTTCCTCTTCCCAGTTGAGTTAATATTAACCAGCCGACCGTTAAACCTTCCCTTAAGAATTTTCGGGAGGTGGCACTGGTACTCGAAACCAGCTAGTTCGTAACCGGCTCAGTCACCACCATTTCTAGCGCGAAGCTGGGGCTCTATTAAAAAAAGACCCAAAAAATGGACTGGATCCGTCTCTGAATAGGAAGCTGAGGGCTTACCGATCCGGCCATAGCAAACAAAAAAAAAAAAACTTTCAACTGCATTCTTCCAAAGTAGATATCAAATCCACTGAAGGAGAAAGAAAAAAATGATAAATTTACATCCGTAGCACCTTTAAAAAGCCAAGGTTTTCAATTTGTTTAGTAAGAAAACGACGCAGTCACGCACCATTTGGTCACGAGCATTACATCTACAACATAAACAAAATTATGATGATGACAGCCGTTTAACTTGGAATAAAAATGATAACACGTTCACTAGTTAATAACCGGAGTTGTTAAATTAATTTCTATTTACTCCCACCTGGTATCAGGTGGGTACCTTGATCATACGACCCACGTGTAACACCCATTCATATTTTATGTTTCATAAGACGACTTCTATATGTGGAGGTGTGTGTTATAAGTAAACAAGAAAGGTACCTGGTAATTTGCGATTTTTTTAAATTAATTAATTTATTACCAGTGATATAACTGCAAAGGCTTTCACGGCCGGAGTCGAATGAGGAACCAGTAGAATCCGGGCTGATGGGCCGTGGTCGAAGTGAAAGTGAACTTCCAAACGTTTCGTCAACATCTGCGGTCGACATCTTCAGTGGAACTGCGTAGACTTCTAAGACCACCCCGCATCTTAGTATAAATTTCAGAGCACAACCTCCTGCCCTCACAGTCGCTGCTGAGCCTCCGAGATACAATCTTAGAAGTCTACGCAGTTCCACTGAAGATGTCGACCGCAGATGTTGACGAAACGTTTGGAAGTTCACTTTCACTTCGACCACGGCCCATCAGCCCGGATTCTACTGGTTCCTCATTATTACCAGTGACCCCATGCGAACATTTGCAGAATTTTACAGCACCTGCTTCCATTTTCTTAGCCAACAAAACAAATTACCATGACAATAAAACATTATAAATTACCATGGCAACCAAAGAAAGAGTCTGAGCGGACGAAGGATACGTTATAACAAAATCTTAAAATCAAAATCTTACCAATGTATAGCACCAAAACTATTTAGCATACTAGATTTTTGTCCTGAAGCTTCGCCAATAGATAAACAAAGTCAAGGTACAGGACCGTTCACAGTATCTAAAACGGCTGATTTGATCATATGCAGGCACAGTGCAAGTAGATCGAGATCGATAACATTATTAAGGGTACTAACTGCCCTACGAAGTAGAAGACGACGATGACGACGCCAAAGAAGGAGTAGAAGCTAAAAGTGAGGATGATGATGATGATGAAAGAGAAGGAAAAGGTAAACAAAAAACGCCAACCCTCAACAGAAAACTCAAAAAGGATCAAAAAAAGAAACATCTCGGAAAAGGGGATGAACCTGGTCAATCCCTACCCCACCCCCGTTACAATAAGGTAGGTTTCCGAGTTAGATAAAAAGGAGTTAGTTTCGATGAAATACCTTTACAGTTGCGTTCGGCTTTAATTAAATCCTCGACGTGGTCGTATCTTTCTAGAAGTTCAGTGCAGACGATTAGGAAAGGGGTGGCACGGTTGATGAAGAGAGGGGGTAAAAGTAATGCCTTATTGTGGCGGAATTTACTTTTACAGCCCCTGTTACAGCTATTTTTCTTCAAGCCACAAAATTATATATTGCCCCTGGATTATTTATGTATATTACGTAGATTATAGAGCCTGACCAGTGGTTCGCTACCAGTGACAATGTGCGGACCACTCAGGCCGACAATCTGTAGCTGCGGACCACCCCTTACATATATTATTATAATAATTTTTTTAAGAAAGAAAGAAAGAAATATATATTTATCATACAATACAAAATGAAATTAATTATAAGAATTAGAAGGCTTTTAAGGATGTCACTATATTTACCTTACAGTACGATTTTTATGTACTTCTTCGTCATCCCTCTTAATGCTAAGTGGGGGGGGGGGTCGCCCGGACCCATTTCCCGAATTCGCCCCCTTAAAAAAACCCTCAAATAATAATGTCCTTAAATTGCGACCTGCCAGCAATCGACTAGTGAAACCTGGGGCAACCTGCCTTACGATCTATATATATTAGTAGTATACCATCTGGGACCTTACCTAGGTGCTCCGGAGAGGACAAACTCAATCAAGAGCAGAAGAGCTTGTTTGCTCCTGTTGTATGTGTCGCTCCCTAGCGGCACAGTTTATAACTTATATGCACTATTGTACCGAGTGGGGTTCGGTCAAAGACCCCCCGCCTAACTCCGTGGAGTTAGGGCATGGGCAGTGGGCACCCTCTTGTCCATGGGAGACGAAAAGCTCCCTAAAGGCGGACGAACTGGATCCTGGCAACAGGTGACGGTCAACGGCATAGGATGCGGAAGGCAAGGGGAAACCACCGCATTATAGGCCCCAGTGGCATCCCAAGAACCAGCAACCATGTATAATTCGAAGCATCGAAGTCACATGTTGCTGCTAACCAGCCATCCGGCTGTGACTTGAAGAAGAAGAAGACACTATGTACATGCACTACACTCTCCCCACTTATAAGTCTAAGCCAAAAACATTGAAAGCGTGGGACTCGCACCAACAACCTTTCGTCCATGCATTATCTACATGTCCTTTTAGTTGTAGACGATCAGCAGCGTTCCTCGAAGCACCCAAGACAGAAAATAATTGCTCTTAAGCTAACTAATGTAGCAACTTGTCTTCGGGTGAAAAATTCTCCAACGCAACAAAAAAAAAATGATAGAAAATCTTATTAGACGTCACGCACAAAGGCACCATTCCAAAATTTCAAAGATTCAAAGAGACTCGAATCACAAGCAAGACAAAAAGATAAGGTGACCTGTACGTTTTCAATGGAATTTTCCGTCATTCTACCCTATTGGGAAGGGCCTTCATTTTCTACCTTTCATTCACACCTTTAGGTTCTCCTGTAACAAAGAGCCCTTTGGTGTGGACCTCTATTTACTCTATGGACTCAATTTCATGAATTGGCGGATTCTTTCTCATGGGGAGGCTCAAATTAACAGGACCGGAAGTAGGAATCGTGAGAAAATGGGTTTTATTGTTCCTCTACCTCATGAGTGTGACAGCTCATATACTGCTTGGACGGACACAGGTGGTAACTAATTTAGTAAGTAATTTAATTTATTACGCTCTAATTTAATCGAAACTATACATATGTTTGTTCTATTTTGGAAACTCACAACTATCCCCCCCCCCCCAAGACGGTCTGGATCCGTCCCTGAAAATTCTGCAGTATATCGGAAAGACCTCGGTTTGTTAAACAAAAAGGCTTCAGGTTCAAGTCTCACGTGTGCTCAAAGGAATGGCAAGTCAAGTCTACCTAAATTCAGTATACATTATACAGGTACATTACACATTATACCCTGTACAACCTAGCGGAGTTATGGCTATAAAGCCCTCTCCTACACTCAACTAGGAAGGGCCGGGGCCGCCTGCTTTACATACCCTCCGAAGCGAGTTCTTTACAATGTGGTTCAGATCAAGGAGTGCGTTAAGCAGACTCCCAGTAGTATAATAGTATAATCGCATTGCGTGCCCTGCCATTATTGCTGTGTAGTAATTTGTTGGTCTGACCTATCTAGAATTTACCTCACCTCCAGTGACGTCAGGTGGACCCCCCCCCCCCCCGAGATGCTCGAAATTTAACTATAGGAAAATTATTTACCATGAAAATACTCATTTACTCTAGCTACTACTTGATGAATTGGAAAGCATGGTCGAGTAACTCGGACCGGTTCTTTTCAGTTATGTATATGCTAATTTGTAAACTAAAATAGGTCAGCTGGTAGAGTAGCTCTTCGTGGCTCAATTAATATAAATACGTTTTTCATTCATTCATTCATTCATTCGCTGCCACGCAAAATAGGTGGTACTACCCGGCCACGATATGGTGAGATTGTTGGTGAATTCAGCAGTGGTGCAACAGCGCCTTATTTATACCTAAAAATTAATCCAGGTGCCAATTTGTTTACTCATAAAAATCCAACCCCCCCTTCAGCAGAAGCCCTTTCAGTCCTTTATACCTTTTATTTGACACAAACCTTTTCCAGCTGTAACTGTTTGCGACGTTTTTATTTACACGGAAACCATAAATAAAGATTAATGTTGAAATACCTTGTGAAACTCCCTTATTTTTCTCTAATTCCGACTAATAGTCGTATAGGAAAGGTTTATGGTCCCAGGTGTGACGTATAAAATTTTTATTTGTTTGGGTTTGCGTCATTTAGTTTGGCTTCCAATGCGGTATAATCCGATTTATAACTGCGGGGAATGCCGCGGGTAGGTCAGGATTTTGTTCTTTTACAGACACGTTTTTACTGCAGAATTTAAGGGAAAACTGGTGGGAAAAAACATTAGGTTTTCAAAATCCATTTAATAGTAAATATCAGTCAGCTAAATATTTAGCGACGTCGGTGGCAAGGTGATAGCATGCTTGTATTTGTGCAAGTCTACACGTGACACGAGACGTGTCGTAACTCGACACAAGTACCTGTTAGGTTACTTAGTGAAGCGATTGAAGAGGTTAATCCGATACATTCATTACATCACTTCAACGCGATTAACCTTCTAAAATAAAATAAAAATAAATTCTAAGATGAAGTGATCTCCCATGTTTTGACGTATCATTCCTGAAGTAACATATCTGGCCGCCACTACCACCGATTGGCTGCAGTAAAGGGGTATCTTTAAAATTTCGTAGCCACTTGTCCTATGCTTCTATTCAGTTACGGACCGTTTCCGCGCCCAGTTATCTAAGCCTATTCAGTAGTAGAACATTCATTCAGAAGGAATGAAGCTTTTTCGAGAATTTTCCAAAACAATTTCACACTACCACCAGAAGACAACTTTGAATTACACCAAAAAGACGGAAAATTTCTACCACTACTCATAGTATGAAGTACAAGATTCGCTCCGCATGAATAAAGCTTTTTCGAGAATTTTCCAAAACAATTTCACACTACCAGAAGACATCTTTGAATTATACTAAAGAGACGGAACATTTCTACGATTTTATCGCAAAAACATGGCGGACTCAAGCTTACGCCGCCGACGAAGCCAAGCGTGAAATCATAATATTTATCACGAGGTCATAAATTCTCGGGTCATATTCCGAGGTTATTTTGCATACCCCATCTAACATACCTGTATGGAATAAAATAATCTGATGGGCCTTTTCGAGTCTTTGTGGGCTTTTACACCGACACTGACACTTTGGATAGATAACGAAGTCCGGAACGAAATAATTTACAAAGACCTGTTTGATGGGGTTTGCTGGAAAATTGCTATAATTTTGCTTTCCTATTTTATACGTTAGCATTAGCAAAGCTTTGTACTGGTTGAAATTCAGCCAATTCGAGATTTCAACAGATTTACACACTTTGAGTAGTTTTGTAGTATTTGTATTATTTTACAATATATTGTATTAGTCTGATCATCTAGGGATGTGGAATTGTCGGGTACAGGAAAGGAGCCTCCCCGAAGATCGCTTTATATACACATGGACAAAAAGCCGATCGGGCGTACCCCGGGCAACGCTAAGTGGAAACATCTAGCGGCTAATCCTTTCCCCACCAAGAAGAGACCAAATACTTCCACGACCTTTGGCTGTGCACCGTCCATGGCGTCAGGTTGGCAGAAACTAGGAGTTTCTATACCTCGGACACGAACAAGTGGAGTAAGTCGGACGATGGCATTTCAGGGGTTCCGACGACCACTGGTTACAAATACACTTCATAAAACTGAAAAATTGCTGCTCAATCCGAAAATGTCTTAAAGTACCCATTTATTGATGAGCTATTATGTGTTTTAGCACAGCTTATACATGAAGAGCTATCACTCTTACCGTTCATTTATAATAGTACGATATGGGATGCGTGTGTTTCATAGAGATCTAAAAATGAAGAAGAGGAGGAAGAAGAAGAAGAAGAAGATGAAGAAGAAGGGGACAAAGGAGAGGACCGTGAGGTAGGCGTATTGACAAGGAGAGAAAACAGATGACGAGAGTTGTATTGTTGGACAACACTACTAGCCTACTTATTCCTAATTAACAAGTACCAGGTACCATCTATAGTTCTAGCCTCTTCAGCACGTGGACCTGCGGAGGTGTTTTAGTGGGAGCCATCTTCAGGTACTGTACTTGTAGAACGAGAGAGAGGTTAAGGTAAATGGAATTATTTTATAAACCAATGTCGCATTGAATAAGCTCGAAATGTCTTACTTCGGTACCGGAATTCACAGTTAGGCCAACGATTGAGAATGGTGAAATGTTAGTTCTCAATCGTTCTATCTTGTATGGAGGAATACTAGTAGACTTTGACACAAGCCATGAAGAACAGAATCAGTGCATTTGAGATGTGGATATACAGATGAATACTGCACACATCCTGGAGAGATCGTGTCCCTAATGTCGAAGTCCTGAGGCGAATGAATGCAGAAGCCGAGTTGAGGCTAACGGTTAAGAAACGGAAATTTACATAGTTACATGTGATGAGGAAAGAAAACTATCGCATATTGTAATTCAAGGGACACCTTCCTCATTAATAAAATATTAAAATGTAAACGAATATTTCTTCCATCTCCTAATTTCTAAATGATAGCTACGAATTCTCGTGAAATTTGATTTTTGTACAAAAACCTACTACAGGTTAGGTAACTCTGCAAAATGCATATTGTACATAAAAAGCTATAAACCTACTACAAACTCTTAAGCCCCTATTTTCCAAAAATCTCTAAAAACCACCCCTCAAAAAAAAAGGTGAGAAAACCCAAAAACACAACAGAACTACCCCCAGAGGTAGGCTGGTGGTAAGTCCCGTAACCAAACTCATATACACTCACACACAGGGAGCTGGGGGATGTATCTAGGGGTTGTTTTTCATGAATTCTAAATGCGCCAAGGCGCTGAGATTGTTTGCCCTCATATTCGAGCTCACAAAAGACCGTTTTGTACCTTGAAATGCCAATTTACGTTTTATATTCACCCCCTGCCCCTCTTTCCCGCTACTGTTGCTGCTGCCATCCCCTATTTATGTCGTTGCGGCTTTCGTAGTTTTCGAATTTCCAAACCCCTCGAAAGGGGTTCAACAATGGTAGGGGTAAATGACTTACCTGTAATAAAAAAGAGAGGGATAAGTTTTTACATCTTTTTAAAGAAATGTCATCAGTCAGAGGTAGTTTTGTGTTAACACACAATATGTGCGCGGACGCCCTGGAGTCTTATGTTAAAATAAAACATCTCAGGAAATATCAAATGGGCCACACTACAAAGTACCCCCATGCACATGGGTACAATTGAAAGTCTTGTAGACCCATTGGCCATCGAATACAAACGATTAAAGTTAGAGCGGTACGCATACAGTGTATTGTATAATATAGATAAAGCTAAAAATACTTTCGAGCTGAAACTTAAGACTGGCGCCATCGGTATATGAAGCACAATAGACCCAACACGGAGTCACGTAAAGGTAAAACGTGTTTAGTTTTTCCTGCTATGCTAATCAAAATACTGGACATAATTCACTGGCTTTATTTAATACTTAGCTTTTTTACTTCACTATCGGGTAAATATTTTTATTTGTTACTTTTTAATTTAGCTTAGGTCAGCTGTGAGCTCTTTTGTAATCCTCCAGAAAATATCACAGGTAGATAATGACGTACTATAAGTGGGGGACTAAAGTTAAGAGTTCCTTGTCAGTACTACAATGCATGGATCGAAATAATGTTTGAATTTTTAGTATTTTCTTCATGATCATCAATACCGTCATCATCATCGTCATCATGATGATCATTACCAATACCGCTCATAATCATCACAATCATGATGATCATCAATACCGTCATCATCAATACCGTCATCATCATCGTCATCATGATGATCATCACCAATACCGCTCATAATCATCACAATCATGATGATCATCAATACCGTCATCATCACCGTCATCATCATCGTCATCATGATGATCATCACCAATACCGCTCATAATCATCACAATCATGATGATCATCAATACCGTCATCACCACCATCATCATCAATACCGTCATCATGATCGCCATCATCATCGTCACCATTCATACTTTAATAACTTTTTGGTAAACACTGTGTAATATCTCCCAAAAAAAGCAAGCACCAGTAGCTCACCAGTACCAAGTACAATCAATTCCTTAGTCATTCACCTAGCAGCGACAACCCCTCTAGCTCACCCCCCCCCCCACCAAAAAGCATTTCATTTTTGACATGTCAATTATTACGAGCAACCCGCAGGGGAGTATAATAGCCCCCTCCCCTCTTGCCCCCGGGTTACAAAAAAAACCCCTTTGTGTGTAATTATAGAGTTCCTGGGCCTGTCAAATTGCCATGATAAGCCTCTGCCCCCTCCCCCTCAAAATGAAAATGGGGAAACCAGTCAGCAACACGAAAAGCTTTTGACTGCTGAAATTGCTGCTGTTTTGGTTTATTAGACAGTCATGTAACCTGTTTCAAGTGGGGGGGAGAGGTGTATTGGGGGGAGGGGGGTGTTTGGGGGAGGAGTATGTAACAGGCGCGTTGTTCTCTTGCTGAATTTTTGTATTTAGCTGTTTTTTTTGGGGGGGGGGGGGCTTTTCTGTCCGAATGATGTTGTAGGGAGAGTTACAGTTACAATTTATTTATATTACACACACCAAAAAAGCACTAATTAGATTATTGCTTATGCGTTACAGGGCACATGCTTTTGCGCAGGTTAAAATTGGTAAAATATATGTAACATGGCGGTAAGTAAAAGTACGAGTAAGTAGTTTATGCTAGTTAGTGTACTGTTTGTAAGTCTCTAGTAGGGTGTCAAGGTGGTCTGAAAACGACGTATAAGAGACTTCAAAACATATTTCACCCCTTTTTAAGTTACATCAACATGTAGAGGAACGTTAGTTCCAAGCTATATGACCAAGCATGACAGGAAGCCGACTGGTGGGACGTCTTCGAAAACGCTGGAAGGATGAGCTAGAAACCGACCGTCGCGAGTTGGGAGTTCGTCGTGGTGGAGCACCGTACAAAACCGAGATGACTGGGAGGAGTGTTGTCGAGCAGGTCAAGGCTCATCAAGGGCTGTCGAGCCAGAAGAAGAAGGACATGTAGAGTAGTGGTACAGACTCCGTACTGTTGTTACGAGTCCCACATTGCTATATTTACCGGCCATGCTTCGGAGGGAATGTAATGCAGGCGATCCCGGGCCTTTCTAGTTTGGTGTAAGAGAGGCCTTTATAGTCCTGACTCCGCCAAGTTGGCTTAGTAATTGAAGAAAAAGTCTATATTTATTTATTTATTTTATTTATTTAAGATAGTTTAACGATCAATGCCCCCAGAGAAGTTTGATTTTGAAAAAAAGGCAGAGCGATAAGTTCTTAGGGAACATTGACCTTTTAACAGACCGTATCTATAAAATATTAGGGTAAGTAAACATTGATAGGGTATTAAGTTCTTTAAATCCCCACCCCGGATGTATTTCGTGTAAGAATGTTAGACGTGAGAGAATACTTCTCTACGCATTCCACCCCTATGCACTCATGCCACACTTGTCGGGCTTCCTTCATCAATGTGACCCGATACGGAATGTTTACCGTAACTTGACCTCTATTGTTTTGTTTTCACACGGAAGGGTTTCTACCCTTACAAATTGTCTCATCCCTCATCATGTCCATAAACAAACTTACTTACTTACATCCCCTGTCAAGGGAGAGACACGCATTATCAAATTTAGATATTGACTTTCTTTTTGTTCTGTTCTATTACTAAGCTAGCGACTCGTATCTGTACTTGGTTAAGTCATGCTTTCTCCTGTTTCATTGCGTCAATGGCTTGTCTCAGCTTGTCCATTATAGCTTGCAGCCGGTGTAGGTTGACATCGAGAACGCATACCAGTTTGTCAATGGCCAAAAAAAATTCATACGGAAAGTCGGAAACAATACAAATAATGCCCGAAATCCATGGGGTCGTTGGTATTGGAAAAGGGAACTATGAGTTGGCCAATGTAAGTAGACCTGGGTCTATAAAACGTCCTTAAACAAATAACTTAATAAAAAGAAGTTAGGAAGGCCCCAGATCGCCCACTATACATGTCCTCCGAAGCATGTAGAAATTGTAGTAAGTGTGGGACTCGAACCAACAACCTTTCGGGTAAAAGTCGAAGTCTGTAACACTACTCTACATGTCTGGACATTTGGTCTCTCTGATGCACAGTACCGTTAGTAAAATCTTCTTACAACTAGATATTCCTTCGAACACACTTAAACTACACATTTCACCCATTTTTATGCATACTGTACATAGAGTACGTACAAAACGGTTTAATTGCAACCCATTTTCAATCGTTTTATACGGTATATCAACATGGACATAGACCGAAACTATGGAAAACAGAATCAGTGCATTTGAAATGTGGATACACGGACGGATGCTGGGTATATCTTAGGCGCTTATTCCACCGACGTCAATAGTGATCATTGACGTCGGTCTGTCTGAAGCCCACGCCACTCGATAAGATGTACCCAATAGCTGGAATTGCTCCCCCAATGATTAGACGAGCCACAGCTGCTGCGGTCGAGAGAATGAAACAAACCACTAACAGGAAACACGTGATGCATGGCCAAATACCTGCTCCTCGCCGCCTGCCATCTAGAAAAAGTTTTTTGAGCAGCAGTACACCTATCACAAACACGGCGAGTGACCATCGCATTCAGCTCTGGAGAAGTTTCTACCCGCAGCTGCCCCTACCTCAAGAAAAACTAATGGCAGGAGCCAATCTCCCCTATCCCATCTGGCGCACCTTGAATCGCCTTCGCACAGGAACCGCACTCTCCAAGACGATTGCTGCCAGATGGGGGCTGCTTGCTGCCGACGACGTGCTCTGCGACTGTGGCGCTGTTCAAGACACCCCCCACCTATTGGTCTGCCCTAAACTGCCAAGCCCCTGCACAGCTGACGATTTATTTGAAGCTAATGACAAGGCCGTCCAAGCTGCTCAATATTGGACTATATCAATGCGTGTTACTGGACACGCGAAATAAATAAATAAATTGACGTCGGTGGAATAACCGCCTTAGAGTCCCTAATGCTGAGGTCCTGGGGCGAGTGGATACAGAATCGGGTTGCTACTGACGGTTAAGAAACGGAAACTATCATACTTCGGTCATGTGATGACAAACGAAAATTATCACCCCCTACAAGTCATACTCCAAGGGAAGAGTAGCCATCGAGTCATTAGTAATTTGGCGCCAATATTTAAATTGCTACTAATCCTTTTTAATTGTATACTATGAGAAAATAATAATAGTAAATGCACCTTGAACCAATACAAAAAGAAATCTTCTTCATTTTCAGCACAAACCTATGAACGAACATTATCGCCCCCTACATGTCAAACTCCAAGGGAAGAGTAGCCATCGAGTCATTAGTAATTTGGCGCCAATATTTAAATGCTACTAATCCTTCATAATTGTATACTATGAGAAAATAATAATAGTAAATGCACCTTGAACCAATACAAAAAGAAATCTTCTTCATTTTCAGCACAAACCTATTGATTTCCAATAACCAATACCGATAAGATGATTCACCAAAAGCAACAACCTTTATACATGTCTAAACCAACTAACTAACCGACATCTACCAGATTTTTCCAGTTATCCAGTAAAATATTAGTTAATGGAAAATCCCTTTTTACTGGAAATGAACGGAAGAGTTTTAAACCTGAGTAGACGGAATTTCTGAGTGCAGTTTTGCTAAAGGCAAATAAATCCCCTTGCTGGAAGAGGTTTCCCGTCTTTCTAGTATTTCAGAAAAAGGTTTTACTTACGAAATGCCAATATACTAGAACGATATACTGCTAGTAATAGCTTGTAGCCCTTTCAAAATACACTTCCATATTTCAAAGTCACGATATTCGATTAATTCACCTTATCACTATTTCAGCTACGGTGGCAAGGTGGTAAGGTGGCAAGGTGGTAAGGTGGTAAGGTACTTGTGCTAGTCTCTACGGAGAGGTGTCGTATTAACATTTAAGAACCAGCACTAATTTACCCATTGAAGTGACTCAAGAGGTCAATCGGATACATTTATTAAATTTTTTTTATTATTTTATTTTATTTTTTTTAATTTTTTTATTAAATTTTTTTTTAAGGGGGAAAAATGTAGATGGGCAGATCCCATAAGGCAATAATACCAATATTTTATGCCAAAATAATTATACCAAAATATTGACAAATAATTTGTCACAAATTGTATAATGTTATTTAAATTGTGTAGGCACATAATATTGCTGTGGATTTTATCTGATGATGGCGCAATTACACGACTTATTTGTTTAATTATTTGTATTTAACCAAAACAGGGGCCCATTCTAAAAAAAATATATTTTGAAATCCATGAATTCTAAGCTACAAGTCTCTTACCAACTGGATGAACCTGGTTCGAGTAAGTTCGAAAAATACATTTAATTTAGCCTTTCAAAACAGGGGCTGACTCTTAACATAAACTCAGATTACAAAAGAAGATTAGAGAAGATTAGCAATAACGCCCTCTGACGTGAAACCACCGAATCATTAACATGTATAAAATTAGCTATTCACACAATTCAGCGATAACCCACAGCGAAGTCTATATTGTAAAAGCCATGAATCCTAAGCTTCAGTTGCAGCCTCTTACTGCCTGCCAACAGAATGAGCCAGCTTCAAGTAAGATAGAACACCTCGAAACGGAGCAGATACATTTTATTTTTGCCTCCCAAAACAGGGGCTGACTCTTAACATAAACTCACATTACATTAGAACATAGAGGAGATTAGCTACAGCGCCCTCTGACGCGAAACCACCGAATCATTAACATGTATAAAATTAGCTTTTCACACAATTCAGCGATAACCCACAGCGAAGTCTATATTGTAAAAGCCATGAATCCTAAGCTTCAGTTGCAGCCTCTTACTGCCTGCCAACAGAATGAGCCAGCTTCAAGTAAGATAGAACACCTCGAAACGGAGCAGATACATTTTATTTTTGCCTCCCAAAACAGGGGCTGACTCTTAACATAAACTCACATTACAATAGAACATAGAGGAGATTAGCTACAGCGCCCTCTGACGCGAAACCACCGAATCATTAACATGTATAAAATTAGCTATTCACACAATTCAGCGATAACCCACAGCGAAGTCTATTTTGTAGAAGCCATGAATCCTAAGTGCCCGTTGTGGCCGTCATAAAACCCGTCCATAAACGGAGCCAATGGAAAATCGATGTTTATAGCGCTGTCTACCGTTATAATCCAAAACGTCTTCCCTCTAAACCACCCCTAAGCTTCCAAAGAAGACTAATAAGTCTCAGTTATCTTTCTACTTATATCTTACCTTTTTTCTATCATTTTTCAGTAAGCTATTGTACATCCACGACAACAACAACAATAACAACGACTGAGGCATGACGGGCCTATTTTTTTATTATAAAGGCTTTCACGACCTGACTCTAACGAAGAAGCACCAGAATCCGGGCTGACAGGCCGTGGTCTATCTGAGAGCGTGTTTCCATTTTGTTTATGCATCGTCAGTCGTGTTACGTAGACTATTAAGATTGTATCTCACATTTGCTGTGAAGCCTTCGAGATACAGTCTTAGTAGTCTACGCAGTTCCACTGATGATGACGACCGCATATGCAGACGAAACGTTTGAAAGGTCACTTTCAGATCGACCAAGGCCTTTTTTTATGTTATTAAAAAACGGTGAAGCGCATACAAACATTTTAATGAATGTATCCGATTGACCTCTTCAATCGTCTCTGTAGGTTATTACCCATGTTGAGTTACGACACGTCTCCGATCGCATGGCGTGTAAAGACTCGCACAAGTGCAAGCACGTTACCACCTTCCCATCGAAGTTGATTTGCCCGGATTCTCCTGCTTCATCAGCTCCGACACTTACTAGAGAAAAAAAGATTAACAAAGGGACAGTTGGATTTGCATTGCCTCTTGTGTTAGTAATCAGTAGAGGCCTCATAGTCATCGAACAATTAGGGTGGAGCCCATTGTCATGTTGTTTTGGGAGTGATTGCTATCCCCCCCTTAGTCCCGATAAGGTCTGATGGTTTCTACAATGGTATTGCAATAGAGAATACAAGAGCAGTGAGACAGTCGTCCAGAAACCATCAGTCCTACACAGGACTAAGCCTGATGATGGGAGTAACACCCACCCCCGAAACGTCACAACGTCATCACCTCCCCCTACTAATGGGCTTCACTCTAATTGTTCGATGACTATGGGGCCCCTGCGTCTAATGACTATTAACACAACTGGCAATGTAATTCCAACTAACCCTTTCTTAAATAATATTACACCATTATCAATAGATTACAAAAAAAAATACATTTCCCACCGCAAACAATCATTAGCCCCCCAGAAAATCGATGTTTACATCTCTGTCTCCGCCACAATCCCCCCTCTCTTCCCCACAACCCCCCCCCCCCCCCAAAGCTCCAAAAGAAAGCTGATAAGTCTCAGTTATCGATGAGCTTAATTAGCTTACCTTCTCTCCTACCCCCTCCCCAAACCCTTACTTCCGGAATTTCACCTCCCTCCACAGCTTTTTCAGTTCTCAATAGTACTCGAGAAAATTTCTAGTGGTTTCCCGCGCTAATTTCAAAAGTTTCCACCATCACCCCCCTTCTTTTCGCAGTTTTCCGACTTTTCTTTTATTTGGGAGGCATAGAACTTGGGCTTTTATTAGTTGGGAAACTACCTGAGGGTAAAGTTAATGAGTAGGTTGTGAGAAAAAGCGGGTTGTTCAGAGGTAGTTAGGACTATCCGTGGATAATTTTGGCTAATTTCATAGACGGCAGTGTTTCGATCGATGGGGATAAGAAATCATGAAGGTTTCCCAAATACTTAGAACGGATAGTTGTATACATAACATTTTCAACGTTGGCAAAGTGATATGGTGTGATGTGACATCATCATCATCTTCTTCTACTTCTGGCTGTGCAGCCCTTGATGAGCTTTGGCCTCCTCGACAACACTTCTTCAGTCATCTCGGTTTAGCAATTTAGTAAATCTGTTAAGTACATTTATTAACCTCTATTTTTTTTTTTTATTTTTTTTTTTTTTTAAGAAAAAGATAAATCGCATACAAACTATTTAATGAATGTATCCGATTGACCTTTTCAGTCGCCTCTGTAGGTTATTACCCGAGATGAGTACGACACGTCTCCGATTGCATGGCGTGTAAAGACTCACACAAGTGCAAGCACGTTACCACCTGGCCATCGAAGTCGATTCCCATCTTCCCCCCCCCCCCCAAATGGACTGGATCCGTCCCTGGAATGGATCCTATTGTACTTTTCAATGCCATATATATGTAGTAGAAATTATAGTCACGAAAACATATCCATATCTGTGACTCCTTAAATTCGCGAAACAAGTTATACCGGACTTAAAATCGTGAAATTAGACCTCGCGAGGCAAATGGCCAATTTATCGGGGCATTAGATTGATGGACTGCCGTTAAAGATGGCTTTATCGGGCAATTAATCATAACTTTGGCAGGACTTCATTTCCGTGCTTATACGGTATTCAGTGTTCTATTGTACGGTATATGTTCTATAGAGTCCTGTATAAGAGAGAGATGCGACATATTTGAGTTCTGCGGGTGGCAACTCGGCCTTCAGCCTCGCGGGACATTATTTAACTATTAATATTGTAGTATAAGTATATAGTAAGTAAGGAACTATATACCCGGGTATTGTCATCCGCCATTTTTTATCCTATAATTCCTATATGGTAAGTATTGTAATTATTTTAAGAAAAGTAAAAGATTAAAAAAAAACGAAAAAACGTTTTAGTATTTTTTATTAAACACTTCCCTAATTGGTAGAACGTTTTTTAAATAACAATAAATAAACAACGATAAATGTCTAATAATAAATAGGTAAACACCCAATGCTTGGCTTATGCACCAGACTTATAATGGATAAAAAATGGCGGATGACAATACCTGTCTAATATAGAGCCCTAATAGTAAGGTAAGCGATCATTCTATCAATAATGGTTGCTGATGTTTTTGTACATACTGTATACAGTAAGTGGTATCGTGGTTGGATTTAATTTTTAAGGGATAATTATGGCTTTATCGTCGAAAAAGCGATTTTTTGTTGTTGTAGATAATAGGTTGGCTTAGTAATAGAAACAATAAAAAGTCCTTATTTATTTATTTATTTATCCAGGAAAAATGTAAATTTGTCAATTTTCATGCTTTTTTTATTTTTGTTTGTTTACACGTGGCGGCTCCCGGTAAAGTACCTGTCCCTCGCAGTGGCGCTCAAGGAAAACAGATTGGGAACCACTGACTTATACGTTATTTAGTATTCTCTTACCAACTGCATATTATGTTCTTTCTATACATAAATAAATAAAATAAATACATATACAGTTTTGTATATGAAAGAGATCAGGGACGGATCCAGCCCATTTCTTGGGGGGGGGGGTAGTTGTGAGTCAAAATAGGAAAAACATATGTAGGATCGATTAATTGAATCAGAGCGTAATTTACAATAGATTTACCAAATTTTGGGGGGCAGCTCTCTTTAAGAGATGCGACACATTCAGAGGATGTAGGACGTAGATGTCAACCTACTAACGATAATGGCCAAGCTGGGACATTGACGCAATGAAACAGGCGAAAGTATGATTTAACCAAGTACAGATACGAGTCTAATTTGACGTCCTTACTCTATGGATTACTATACGAAAGAAGACCATTCAATAAATACCTTTGGCTGGAGTGAATGTCCTATCTCTCTTTTATAGTGCTTTAAAGCATTCCATATTCTTCGTACGGCTGCATCTACATGATTCAATATCCAAGTAATGATATATAGCCATCCATTGATATGCTAGTCGCGTGTATTACGCATATGTGCGACAAGATGAAATATCGGCCGAGGGGTTTTGCATATTTTATCTTCTGATAAATTGCACACATAAGCGGTGTATGTACCGTGAGGTTTTACTACGTAAGGTAAACATTTGCATTTAATTTTCTTTTTGTTTGTCCTAGTTTTGCAGTGCGATCCACTCGACCACTCATATAGCATACTGTAAATCATTCAATAAAAAATCTAAGATCCTGGACTAAGCATCAGGAAGCAGCTCCTTAAAATCCCCCCCCCCCTGTATCTGGTCTTGCCCCTACGAAAATATAGGGGAGGGGTCACAAGTTGTATGTGTAGGCGTGTAGCCTTTACCCCCACCCTCCCGAGAAATAATTTTTGTAAAAACTATTTTTACTATCTTATGAATATATTCATTTTAGTCCTCAATAGAAGAACCGGTCCGAGTTAACTCGAACATGCTTTCCAATTTATAAAAATTAGTAGATAGAGAAAATGAGTAATTTCATGGTAAATAATTTTCCTATGGTTAAATTTCCGATATCTCAGGGGGGGGGGGGGTTGACCTGACGTCACTCGTCACTGGTGGTGAGGTAAATTCTAGATAGGTCAGACCAACACATTACCACACAGCCATACTGGCAGGGCACCCAATGCATTTGAGCGTGAATTTTCTATCAACAAAATACTTTTTTGGGATAGCAACCTGTCCGGTTTCGTTACTCAATTTAACACCTAAAACATACCTGAAGGTCGAAATCATCGATGTGTCGCAGGAAATTTTTTTTTAGTCATTTTTCTTTAAAATTCAGTCATTTTTATTTTTTTACCCCCAGAAGCAAACTATCAAGGGGCAAGCGACCCCCCGAATTTTGTCAACATTAATAATGACTACAATATATGTGAATTTAAAAGAAATCGTTGGAGCCGTTTTTGGGAAATAATTTTTTTTAGACGTTTTTTTGAAGTTTTTTGAAAATAAAAACCCCCCCAATTGAGTTAGCCCAAAATAAAAGTTTTTTTCCCGAGGTATGATTTTTCTGAACCTACATGCCGAATTTCATCAAAATCGACCGACTAATTTGCCTGGAAATCGACGAACAGACAGACAGACAGACAGACAGACAGACATTTCGTAAAAACCACTTTTTTGGGTTCCTGGGACCTTAAAACGTGTAAATCCGTTGAAATCTCGGAATCGAAAATTTCGACCGTCACAAAGCTTTCCTTATACTACGTATAAATTGGAAAGCAATAAACGAAAAAAGAGCTATTATGGTCACCATTTCAACAGGAAGAAGCAAATGGATGGGGCATATTTTGAGACACGAAGGGCTCCTCAAGAACATCATTGAGGGTATGGTTGAAGGCACCAATTGAAGAGGACGACAGAGGAAGGAGTACCTTGAGGATGTCATAAAGGACCTAGGGTGCGACACCTACAAAGAACTGAAAAGGACCGCACAAAACAGACAAGAGTGGAGGAGAAGAACACAACATTCGCTGCAAACCAACCCCTAGATTGCAACTCGAGAAGAAGGGGGGGTCATCGCCCCCTGCCCCCCTCCCTATATCCATCCTTGCCCCTACGTTAAAGAACGCTTTTAAAGATAATAAACCAATATACTCAAAATAAATACTCCATTCATTTTTGTAGATAAACCGAAACACCTAAATGGGCAAAAAAACACCACACAATCATAAAGTCTCACTCCTCATTGGGCTAATTCCTCTGAATTTTCAATAACAATAAATCAGGAGGTAGCTCGCGTGCTTTATCTTGAATGGTTTTCTATAAACCAATTTCGGATCTGAGATGTATTAACCCCCCTTGCCCGCCCCCCATTACTATATCGGGAATGCATCAGAAGAAGGGCCCCCTGGAAAAGGTCCCCCAGAAAAGGTCCCCTTTTTCAAAATTCATAGCCTGCACCTATTACTAGATATATTATTATAACGAGGAAAATAAATATAGCCTATGTAGGCACAACTCAAGTTTCATATTGAGTTGTTTATTGGAGAGATAGGACATTCGAGCGTGCTAATGTTTTTTTAGAATTCCTGAGGCCTTACTTTCTACTTTTTCCCATCTTTTATGCCTAGGTGGGGTCAGCGATACGGCAGGTTCCCTTCTACTCCTTGCGGTTGTGTGCTTCGGCTGCAGACTTTCGCTTCTACTGATAGCCTGGGCTGTCCTCGTCTTCATCTTCCCTCAGCTTCGCTTTGATTTAGCCGCTTTATTAAGTCATTTGGCTGCTTTTTTTCGACGTGGCCCCACCATGGCATTCGTCGTTCTCGGGCTTTATCGACTAGGCTAGCTGTCAGAGGCCACTTGGAATGTTTTTTCAATGGTTGGTCATACGAAACGTGGCATTAGGGTGGCCCCAGAGAAGAGACCAAAGATTTCAACGACCTTTGGTTGTGCACCGCCATGTCAGGTTGGCCAGAAACTAGGAGTCTCTACCTCAGACACGAAAAACTAAACAATGCTTATACCTAGGTCCCATCGTCTCTGCCACTCTTCAACAGGGGTACGTCTAGTACACTCCTTGTCACGCCCAGCATACATATCCCCACTCTTTCTTTCGCCAAGAGCTCCATTGGTAACCCATTTTGTAATCTTAGATGTATCCATCTACGGTTGCCTGCTTGTATATTATACCATATCAGAAACACATCATCATAGGAAGTGCCCCTCAGAACACTCCGCCCCTCGAAGCGTAGCGTTCTTGTTCAAAATTCATCATATGCGGAGCCTCGAACCGGAAATTTCATTGTGCTGGCATAGGCCTATCCAAGCAGTCGGAATGATAAGGCCCTTTCAAATATGAGCTATTGGCGCTCACCGGAAGTCGAGATTCCACGGCATTGTGGGCAAAGTCCTGGCATTTATCGATCAGTATCTAAAGGAGGAAGGTTCGAAACATACACACAAAATAATTTTTTCTACTGCCAATATACGACAGCCAAGGCCGGCCGTAGCCAGGATTTTTTTTCGGGGGGGTTTTAGAAAATCCATTGGATAATACATAGTGGTTTTTATTTTTCCTCTCAAAGTCCGATTCTATCTAGTATCAAGCCATTTCATTTCGGGGGGGGGGGGGGGATTTGAACCCCTATAAACCCCCCCTTGGCTACGGCCATGACGATACCCCATCACAACCAAGAATGGTTGTTGTATTATATCAAAATATAGTTTGAGTTTCTAAGGGCGGATTCCAGTATTCTCAATAGAAGGTCAGAAATAATGGTTTTGTTATTATTTATTGTTATTCAATACTTTATGTTCGCATTAGAAATTTTCAACTGATATTCTTCACTGTGACATGAACAAACAAAAAATTAGTGTTGTAATAAAACTTGTTATAATAACTGGAGTTAATAAAACCTAAATAATCGTTAAGAAATTTATTTTTTCAAGGAAATCCACTAGTGTTAGTATAAAACTCAGAGCGCTTCGGCAAGTACTGCTATCTACCTGTACAGAGGGAAACCCACTAGCACAGTTACACCTTATCAACGATTTGAGACTTGCTCAATCCGAATAGAAGATACAAATATGTTATGTCCGATTCGACAAAATGTCAGCTGGAATCTCACAGGTCGGAAGATCTCAAGAATTCACAGAAAATATTCAACTAATGGCGACAAGTTGAGAGACTCGTACAGAACCATCTAAGGAATACTGGAAAAATTTCCGAATTGACCGTTAAAGTAATGCGGGATAAATATCACAGTTAATTAACTTACTTACTTCGCGTGTCAAGGGAAATGGGTTGTCCAAAATTGAGCAGCTTGGACGGCTTCGTCGTCAACCGTGCAGGGACCAGATGGCTGTAGTCGACAGAGCAGCAGGTGGGTGGTATCCCCAGCACTGCATCTTCGGCAGCACGCAGCCCCCCTTCACGATTAATTGTTGATTAACCATCAGCCTACTATGGCGATTAGTATTAGCTTACTCTTCTTCTTCTTCCTCTTCCCTCTTAGTGCGTGAAGGGGTCGCCCCAGGCCCATTTCTTGAACTCGCCTCAGTAGGACACTAAGGCCTGAGCTCGGCCATTATTTTCCCTCTTGGCCCGGCGAGTTGTTCAACCCTTTCCTCGAGGGTTGTCCTCGGTCTGCCGATGGGTCTTCTGCAGCTCGATCATTGCGATTTGGTATTATTATAATACCGGAGTGCTCAAAGGTGCCCCTCTGAACAACAAACTTTATCAAATTGTACAAGAAAAAGAGTAAATAAATATTTGATTTGATAATATAATACCATGTCACGTGATGCTATTAATTCAATTGTTTAAAATAAATTAACAGTAAATTTCTATTCTATTTAAACCATTGAATGATCTTCGGCTATATTTTTGGTGAGTTTCTTAGTTTTTTCTCCCTTAGATTTAGACAAATTATTATTAATTCTTAATATATTTCAAAATTAAAACTTGTTCATTTAAATGTTTATATCTAGGGCGATATGTGTTTATATTTGCTATTTATGTTTATATTTGCTACGGCAGCATCGCGTCATTTCAGTTCTTCAGTATTGTCAACATCACAATTCAAAATTTTAATACTACGACGAACGGAAGTTCTGAACTGACATTACCAGCATCAAAAATTAAAAAAATCTGAAATTTACTGTTAATTTATTTTAAACAATTGAATTAATACTACCACTGACATACATACATCATTGACATGGTATTATATTAACCCCGGTATTATAATAATACCAAATCGCCATGATCGGGCTGCGGTCTAAGTATTAACTTACTCCTGGGGTTAAAAATGTAAACAAAGCAATTTTGAAAAGGACTTTCCACTGTAAAATTATTTTGTTTACATTTTAATCCCAGGTTAAGATTAAAATAATCGCCATACTAGGCCCGCAGTGATATTATTGAACCAAGTTGTGTGTTTTCATTGATTTCAAATTATTAACTAAGTCTTGCCTTTTTTGTGTGTTCTTTATGAACATCATCGAGCATGCACTCACCTTCGAAATAACTCCCAACAGCAGGTCTTCTATTATGAGGAAAATTGTAAAGTACCGACAATCTTTGCCCAGTTACAATTGGTTCATAATTGCACAAAGATATATAGAGGAGAGAAACCTAACAATTTTCGCACCGGATGTTTCGCTTCATCGATCCATCAATACAAAATTAGATATCAGAAAGTTAGTTCCGCGTCTGTAAATTAACAAATTTTCAAATTAATCAAGTTATTTATCTAGCTTGTCTCAATTTGTCGGGTTAATTAAGCTTCCGTTCATCGTATTGCCGTAAACTTGTTTTGAATCATTTACCAAATTTTAAATTGATTTTAACTCTTATTTCATTATTATTTGGCAAATTAGATATTGACTTTGCTTCTTTTGTAATTTTAATTATTAGGCCTATCTATTTCCATTTTATTATTTTAAATATGATTTCTAACTAGTAGTATGGGTTAATTAATTAACTCCTTACGGTGCTGGATGAGCTTTAATGAAATTTTATCGTATCTCTTTCTCGCTTTTATTTCTATTTCTTTTGTTGGGAGGCCGAAAATTGGAGGTCATAGGTGGTATCTCGGAATTTTCAAATGCAAACGTATATAAAGTTTCACATCAAATGAAAAGCTCTTTTTAAGACATTTAATTTGGTATGCCATTTATGAATTTAAGACAAACGTCTTAATTAACGCTGAGCCTTTTCATTGGATATTTTTAATCAAAATATGACTTTTGCTGGATCTATTATGCATTTGGAATTTTTTCATGATGATTTCGTAAATCTGACAGGTGCCAGGTATCATCGGATTTCCCAACTTTGTTAAAATATGACTTGTTGCACACCAAATAAAAACCCTTAAAATGGCCTCTTATTTGGCTAAGGCCTATGAGTCTGCCTCTTCAGGTTGATTTGCTCACACGTCTCGGTTTCTTCCAAAAGTAATTAATCACATACCCTAATTAAGACTTTAAAACTCATCGAAAAACACAATCCAAAAATAGGCACTGCACCAAACGCCCTAAATACTCACGACCCAAAGCCAATTAGGCAGCCGCCGCATCTGCGTCCACCTACTGCCCAAGGCTAACACCTGGCCCGCATAGCTCATCACGCGGAAGGAGGAGTCCATACGACGGCCTTGGATAATGTAATGATAGATTTGAATTACCCTGTCTTCAAGACAGCTCATCCAGTGGTAAAACACTTTGTCGGGCCCTTATACGGTCTGACCTACTGCTGCGCATGGTCCATTGTTTTCAATCTGCTGCCACTGCATTACTTCCGCCGTATTTCAAATTCCAATTACCCAATATGGCGGTTTCTGGATTGTATTAGACGAGTTAACTGGTGATTAAATGCTTGTCTGAGTTGTTTTAATGACAGTTGCCTTTGGTGCAGTTCTTTGTTGAATTTTTCAATTTTTTGTTGTGTTGGCCTTCGAGCTAAGATTGTATCCGTAGTTATTGACATTTATCACGGTCGTTTATACACTCTAGTTCGAAGTGGTGACGCATATCATCTTAAGTAAGGAAGGTGAGACGGGGAAAGCCGGGGGGTAGCTATTTTTTTTTTTACCACGCCCATATAATTTCATTCATTAGCGTGTATCAGTTAAAATGCAACTACCACTCCATCTACTATAACTTTAGTCTCACCTGTTTTTACTCATTTATTCAGTAGTGAGTTAGTTAGTAAAATAACGCTTACCTGAAAGAAAAAAAAATCATTAGGCCTGATTTTGATTAAAACTACTTTTTTAATACATTGTAGTATTATATGGTATATATAACACTGACATTAAATTAACTTTGGTTCAAGATGTAACCTCCTCGTTATAACCGAAATTAGAGGATATGGAAAAAACTGGGCTTGGCGGGATTCGAACCCACGATCTACGCTTAACCTAACTAAGCGGTTAAGACGTCGTCCCGGTTAGGCGTGGATCGTGGGCTATAGCCTCCCCATTTTTTTTATTTTTAGATAGGATTAAACTTTTCACTACATACTACAATATCTATGATCGCAGTCCCCTCGAAATAAAATCCTGGTTACGGGCCTGACACTACGGTTAATAAGTAGGCAAGTTGGTTTTGTAATTATCCTAAAGAAATCCATAGAGTCAAGAACCAATCAGATCACGGGCTCAACCATACCCAACCAATCTGCAAATTATGATTTGATACACTATAGATTTCTGTACGATAGATGTCCACTCCCCTTGTAATAAACAATAAAAAATAATAATAATAATGGTAGTTGTAAGTAAGTAGTAAATCAAGTCAAGTAAGTCAAAGTTGTTGAACACCGCTTAACTTAGTTCTAAAATGCATTAGAAAACGGCGCGTCACGAAACCCAATATTGAGGACTTTCAGCCAGAGTACCGGTAAAGGGTCCTCTTCCTTGGCCAACACTCTTATTTTGAATGTTGTGGTCAGCAACAAGCCGTGTTTGGCCCCGACAAATGAGCGTAAGGTCCACAATAGGGTTCAGTGGAAACTTTTCCAATATATTTTGAGTCTGAAACCATGACCTACCAGTTCACAAGCCAGTTCTCTACCAACGGACCAAAACAATACAATACACAGTTGCAGTCAAACAGGAAAAAACGAAGGAAAATTCCAAGAAATCCCCGACAAATATTGCTGTCAAGAAAGAACTAGAAACACTCCATAATAAAAACCCATAAAAAACCAGTAAGCAAGCAAAAAACATGTAAACAGCCAACCCTTTCTAACGCTGTTCCCTGGACAGTAAATATCCATCTAAGCACAAATATACAAAATCCATCTGCAAGAGAGTGAAAAAAATCTCTTTGAGAGAATAGAGAGACTTAGTTGATGTGGCCAGCTTCGCATGCCTCACCGGGGGACTGATGCGGCCTTTGTTTGTCGTTATTCAAAGCAGGCGGGCCTTTCTCTGTTTGTTTGGGCCCTGGGGAGGTAAACATTGCATTCACCAAGGGGCGCAGGGGGGGGGGGAGGGGTAGGATCTGTACCTTTCTTGTCAGCTATGAAAGTTCGTCTTCCCCCGGGATGACAACGGTTTTGGAGAATCTTCTTGAAATGTTTACGTCAGGCAGGACTGTTGTTCTGCAGCAAGCAGAATTATGTCGACAGACGTTTTTTTTTCATCCTGCGGGAAATAGCACCGGGACAGTTCGGATGACACAGAATTAGACTGGACGAAAGGTCGACCTGCGAGACTCGACATTTTTGTTTCTGAAAGGCTTGCTACCTTTACCAGTCGAAGAGAAACATTATTCTATATTTCTTCTTCTTGAGTTGCAATCTATTGATTGGTTTGCAGCGAATGTTGTATTCTTTTCCACTCTTGTCAATTTTGTGCGGTCCTTATCAGTCCTTTATAGGTGTCGCACCCTAGGTCCTTCATGACATCCTCTAGGTACTCCTTCCTCTGTCGTCCTCTTGAGTTGGTGCCTTCAACCATACCCTCAATCATGTTCTTGAGGAGCTCCTCGTGTCCATGTGCCCCATCCATTTGCCTCTTCTTGTTGGAATGGTGGCCATAATAGCTCTTTTTTCATGGAGCACTTCTTCGTTGGTTATGTTGTCCCTCCATGGAATTTTCAAAATTCTTCTGTAGCACCACAACTCAAAGGCTTCCAGTTTTTTTTGTCATGTTCATAAATGCACCATGTTTCACTTCCGTACAAGAGCACACTCCACACTAGAGTTTTGAGAAGTATTTTCCTTATATCCAAGTCGATGTTTTATTTTGTAGTAACAGAGTCGTTAGATCGGATCAGAGTGGAACAAAATAAACAAGACACTTATTTCGCTAGGAAAGCTATGCAAAACTCCACAGAGGCAGATAATGTTAAACTGCAGCTGTGTTAAAAATCAGCAGAAATATATCCATTCACAATGTACAATATTTCCAGCCAGATGGTCAAAAAACCGCACGTAGACAACATAAACCAAAAGTAATAAAATTAGAGAAATACCAGTGCACAAACCACATTCTGCCCCAGTTACCAAATACGAAATATTTTACAAATAAACTCATTATGTATAAAATATAACGGTTAATATGTTTCAAATTCCAAAATCTAATCGGGATTTCATAATAAATTCTCAATTGAGTCATTTATTACAGTAAAAAACAGGGGAATTTCCATGAGATTCCAATAAATTTGTGGATAATATCGTTTTGTGTATATGTAATGTATATTAATTTGTTTCGAATTATTGCGGTAATGTTGGTACTGGTGTAAACCTTTTATTCAGCTTGTTGAATTAATTGATAAGTATTCCTATAATGATTTTAAAAAATTTACTCAGGCCTATTTAGGTATTTTAATTTCTGAAGGACTTCTAGGCCTCCCATAGGCCCCTTGTCCTGGTATACGTTCTCGATGTGAACCTATACCGGCTACAAGCGATAATGGGCAAGTTGAGACAAGCTTACCTGCTTATGAAACGCGATGAAACCGGCGAAAGCATGTAACCAAGTATAGTCCACGCAAAATGAGAAAGTATGGAATGTTTTGATTCTGTGCAATGCTGTAAAAATATTCTTTGCACCATTTTGTGTTACCTTGTTGCATTGGATGCAAGGCATAACAAAAATTGTGCAAAGAATATTTTTACAGTGTTGCACAGAATCAAAACATTCCATGTCCATATTTTTCTCATTTTGCGTGGACTATACAGATACGATTCTACTCAGCCCTATACAAAGCTATTGGCGTGAATTTTGAAAACAGTAACACCGTAACGGCATCAAAACCCCAAGTTTGAGGAGTCCCTACCCCCCTTCCCCCTCACCGTGAGAAAAATTGTCAGGGGACTTAAATTATGAGAAAGACCCAGCTGACCCTCTCCTGAGGGCAGTTGTGCCCTTCTCACGTGAAACACGAAAGCATCCATGACTCATACACGTAACTAGTTAATGCCTGTGACGTCGTGTCAATGATAAGCATGCCTCAGCTTGTTCAATGCCGCGTTTAGTTTAGTGTAGGCTGACTTTGAAGACATGTACAGTATAAATTGTCCAGTCTTGGTCTAAGTGTACCTCAAGCCAACTACCCTCTTCAGAACTCTCTGAGGAAAGCCTAATGTTCAGGACATGTAGAGTAAGCTACATTTTCTGGCCATGCTGGGAACGCAAAGCAGGCGGTCCCGGGTCATCAAAGTTGAGTGTAAGAGAGGGCTTTATAGCACTGACTCCACTAGGTTGGCTTAGTAATAGACCAAAAAAGTCTATATTTATTTATTTCATTATTTATTTACAGTTTCATAGTTCTCCAATGGAAAATTGGACAATTCTTGACCGCAGTTTCAAATAATAACACATAACAGTAAGACAGACAGAAATAAAAAATAAAATCGAAAAAATACCCACACTAAATATGTTATGTAAGCCAACCATAGGCATTCCTAAGTAAAAATACATCTTATAAAAATATTCCTGGCACAAAACGGCAAAGTATTAAAAAAAAAACTTGAAAACCGCCATTTTGTAAAACACGGCCGCACCCATTAGTTGATGGATAAAATCCTTACACACATAATGTTGGAAATCAAAAGCGAGGGGTACGACAAAAAATAATAAAGTAATTTTGTATAAAGCGGAGCGCAGAGAGGGCAGCAAGAAAAGTTTATAAGGCAATTTCAGCACCGGGAAATTCTGCTGAGTGGAAACGGGAACAGTATAGAAATTACGATGTCTTTTAAAGTCAGGTTTTACTGTGTCGTTTAAAATAAAATAACATTATCTCTGTGTATAAAGAGACGATCGGACAGTGCACTAGACGTTTTTTATACAAAGTCATAAAATATCCACCACAGAGGCATAATTGAGCAGTAGAAGTAGAAGAAATGTACCTTTACATTTTAGGACAAATTCAACGGTGCCCTGGGCAGTGCAAAGTTCCTTATAATATTATAATATACAGTAATAATATTATATATATTGTATATATAATGAACCACAGGAGGCGTCAAATGACCTGGGCGCCCGAGAAAAGAATATCTGCAGCAAGTGATGGAGGATGCCCCAATACATACGTGGAGCTGAAGAGGACGTGCCAGGATCGAGGGGAGTGGAGGCATCGAAGCCACATGTTGCTGCCAACCAGCCAGCCGGCTGTAACTTGTAGAAGAAGACTAATAAATATAAATGGTTTACTAGTCAAAAATATCCCTAAAAATGTAATAAATGGAGAGAAAATTAGGCACTCCATTATTAGTTATTTGTAAGAGACGGTCGGACATTGCACAGTGCAGTGTGCAGACTGTCTGCACTAGAAGTTTTTTATACTAAGCCATAAAATATCAATCACAGCCATAATCGAGCAGTAGAAGTAGAAGAAATGTAGCTTTACGTTTTAGGACAAATTCAACGGCCCCTTGGTTAACTAGTCAAAAGTATCTCTAAACAAGGTAATAGATTAAGAGAAAATTAGGCACCCTCCATTCTTCATTATTCGTAATTCGTAATAGTAACAGTGGGCCGAAATTTGCCCATACGGAAAATAAGGATTTTCTTTCTTTACAAATTTATTAGTCTAATAATAATTTCCTGATGGAATAGACCTGGGCCTACTTACAGTGTGCCATTGGTCCCTGCCTAATGCCAACGATCCCACGGTTTTTTGGACATTATTGGTATTGTTTCCGTATGCATTTTTGGCCATTGGCAAAATGGTAAGTTAAATAAATAAATAATATATTACATATATACATATACATGTATATATTTTTTTTAATAAAAAGATAAATCGCATACATACAATTTAATGAATGTATCCGATTGACCTTTTCAGTCGCCTCTGTAGGTTATTACCCGTGATGAGTACGACACGTCTCCGATTGCATGGCGTGTAAAGACTCGCACAAGTACAAGCACGTTACCACCTGGCCATCGAAGTCGATATAAATAAATAAGGACTTTTTATTGTTTCTATTACTAAGCCAACCAAGCGGAGTTAGGGCTATATATGTTGCGTCCTCAATGCAACCTACACGCGCTACAAGAGAAAATGGACAAGCTGAGACAACCCTAAGGAAAAACAATTTTTCAATGCCCAATTTGTGTTCTTTTTTGTGTTCATAAAAAAGTTAATTGCGTGCAAACAATTTAATGAATGTATCCGATTAAACCCTTCAATCGCCTCACTAAGAAACCTAATTAGCATACTTGTGCCTACGACACGTCTCCGATCGCAAGATTTGCAGAGACTCGCACAAGTACCAGCATGCTACCACCTTGCCACCGAAGGATCAGAATAAAATAGATAAAAATATACAGCTCAAAGCACTAGCATTCGCTTGAAACAGGCACGTAGCCAGGGAGAGGGCTTTGGGGGCTGAAGCCCCCAACGAAATAAAATAAAAAATAAAAAATCCTTAGGCATTGTTCTGTTTGATGTTTCACTTGCATTTTTTTCTCCCTCTAAAATCACTAAAACTGTGTGTTTTTGCATGTAAATTCTTAAAAATTTCCGAGGGGAAGGGGGGCGGACCCACCGTTTTACTGGGGATATTCCATACCCCCTCCCGAAATAAAATCCTGGCTACGTGCTTGGCTTGAAAGTGCACTCTATAAAATATAGTACTACAAGAAAACTATACCATTTAATACTGGCATATAAAAAATGCAGCCTAGGTTAGGCAGTTACAAAAAAGTATAAAATTAATATAACAGTGATTTCTTTTCATTTAAGTCTGGAGACGTAGAGTGGGTTATTACGTATTTTTACGATTTTTTTACGAGACTGGTTTGTGGCTCGGCTTTAAACAAAGTAATTGCAGCCATTTTGAATCCTGTAAACGTGCCTGAATAGGCTCATAAAAAATCTACTGTATGTTAACTTCGAAAAAAACCTGTCAGTCAGCCGGTCTAGTATGGCGATTAGTATTTACCTTTGAGGTCTGAACGATTTTTTATGGACCTAGGCTTACTTATAGTCCCTTGCCCAATGCCAAATTTCGGACATTATTTGCATTGTTTCCGTATGAATTTTTGGCCAATGGCAGACTAGTATACATCGCTTGATGGCACCGGCTACAAGCGATAATGGACAAGCTCAGACAAGCTTACCACTGTAATTGGCGAAAGCATGACTTCGGCGGGTATTCCATACACGTCAATGAAAAATTGAAAAATGACGTCAAAATGACGTGGTAGCAGAATTTTGAGTATGTCTTTAATGTTTGCTAAAACGTCATTTTTCAATTTTTCATTGACGATTGACGTATGTGGAATACCCGCCTTAACCAAGTACAAATACCAGACCCTAGGTCTGAATGCTGAGGTCTTGAAACGAATGTATACAGTAGTTGAGTTGTTGCTTACGGTTAAGAAACGGTAACTAACATACTTTGGTCATTCCATGAGGAATGAAAAGTATCGCCTTCTGCATGTAATAATCCATTGGAAGATAGAAGGACAGAGGGCTCCCGGCTGAAGAAATGCATCAAGGGTCAGGGCATGTAGAGTAGTTAGTGGTAAAGACTCAAACTTTCACCCGAAAGGTTATTGGTTCGAGTCCCACACTTGCTACATTTTCTGGCCATGCTTTGGAGGGCACGTAAAGCAGGCGGTCCTGAGTCGTCCTAGTTGAGTGTAAAAAAGAGGGCTTTATAGCCCTAACTCCGCTAGGTTGGCTTAGTAATAAAACAAAAAAGTTATTTATTTATTTTACATCCTTGTTGAAAAACCTGAGGCATACTGTACTAAATTATAGTACGTCTTACTCTCCATAGATCAGCGTCTTTTTTTGCTCCCAAATTCAGTTCACTTTGCCCCCTCCGCCAAAACTTGTCTGATCTGGGCAGATATCGCCCCATTAGCATGGGATGCCCGTCTAAACAAATTAAAATAATTGCAGTAATTTGGTAATAGCTTGGAAGGAATTCACAGTTTATTTTTGTCTGGTCGGCCTCGTAAAAGTAAAACCGCACAGTCATGTTTTAAAAAAAACAAGAGCCCAGCGGCAAAATTGGTAAGCGTGCTCTTAATTGAGGTATTTACAGGCTGTGTAAATGATGGGTTATTTAGACTGCTAAAAGCATTTAAAATACGGGGTCCCATAGGTGCTGTTTAATTTTAGAGAAAATCGGACAACTCTTACTCACACTTAAGTTTAATGAAATATATACATATATAAATAAATAAATAAATATTGACTTTTAGTTCTATGACTAACTTAGACCATACTCTAGACACGTCATGTTAGAATTTCCGAGGGACCAACATGAAATTACGTCACACACTGGCAAAGGCAGCTTCTTTTAGAGGCGCAAACCTATTATTTTCAAGTTTTGTTTAGTTAAAAAAGTCAAAAACTGTAGCAAAAATGTGTAAGTGCTGGCCACGCACTATGTATCAAAATGGAGAGGAGTATTCCTTCTAATTCATCTACTCGAAATGAAACATCAATAAATACACAAAAGTTGTGTGTCTGTACAGTATTTTCCTTTTAGGCATCTTTTGTCATTAAGGTAAATCACATACAAACAATTTAATGAATATATCCGATTCAATCGCATCTGTGAGTTTAGTACCCGTGTTGAGTTACGACACGTCTCCGATCACATGGCGTCTAGAGACTCGCACAAGTGCAAGCAAGCTGCCTCCTTGCCATCGAAGCCGATAAATCTAATCTCTATCTTATCTTAACTCAACATTTCGACTAAATTACCAACATTACCCATGTGAGTACCATATTAAATGGAAAGACTCAATCAACTGAAAGTACGGCAAAGAGCATCTTAAATCTTTAAATGAGACGCCATGTTTATTTTCACATAAACCCCTGTGTAAGCACTGAAGAAACGATTTAATTTGAAACAGGCGGCGCTCCCCGGGAGATTTCTTAACACATGTTCCCCATACATCACAGTATAGTAGGTGAAGACATCACCCCCCCCCCCTTCTGTTCCTTCCTGCCAGTGTAAAAAAATAATAATATTACCGCAAGAGTAATCTAGCTTCAACACGTGCTGGGATTAACAGGGCTCCAAATGGTGGTAGGTATTTTGGTTTTGTGAATTACTCATTTTAAGGGTCACTTCATGCGTAGGATATTAAGAGTGTACGTCCCGTAGGAAATTGGCAGCCCAAAATGTAATACTTTTTACTTTTTATTTAATTAACTAAGCAAGTTATTAAAATTTTGGTTCATTCTACTTGTAGAAGACTTCTTTATGCATCCCAGTTTCCAACAAGAAATTTTAACTTATTTTACCAGCCGCAAAACAGGATTGACGTAGCCATAAATTCTCCAATAAACAGGCTCACTCGTTTACTAAATGATCATGACACCTTAGATCCATTTATTAAAAGCTTGGAATTATTCAGAGGAACTTGTAACCAAATTTTATTGTAAGAATGGTAGTTAGGATATATTTATATATTACGTTGTTCTTTGGTAGTTAGGTAGGTTTTTTTTTTATAAATTCAAATTATTTAATAAGAAGTTACAATAGGCTATAAACAGTAGGAATTTTTGTTGTTGTTGTTTTTTCGCTTTACATTATGTAATATTTATACACATAAGGGCTACGGCTGTGTGATGTAATAAAAAAAAAATTTCTATTTCTATTTTCTATCTATCATTTAATAGGGTATTATTAATTTTTGGTATCGTTGTTTTTTCATGGTATCTATTATACATTAAATTTTAGCTCTCAACCATTTTCATGAAAACGCTAGAAAGAATTAAAAATACCCTATTATATGAGGCATTAAGTAGTCTTCAACAACTGAAATGAGCCAAATCTTTAATATCTAGCTTTTTTAATTAAATAAAAAATTAGAAGTCTGTAAAAACAACGGATTTTGGGGTACGTATTTCTTACGGGACGTACACTCTTATTAATGTGACTATTAAGTTATCGGTTAGATTAGTACATTTTTCCCTACATGAATTTGTAAGCTTTTTGTCAACTAAGGGTGTGCATTTGTAGTGCATTCTAGGTAATTGCAATTAGAGGCGTCACCCCGGATAAGCGGAGATCATGGTTTCGAATCCCACCAAGTACACTTTTATCTGTAACTCTAATTTAGGTTATAACGAGGAGGATACCTCAGCAACCAAAGTTAGTTTAATGCCGTGTTTTATACTATATACTATAATACTGTAATATATTGTATTCTAGATATATACAGCAAACTCCAGTATTCCTTACGGAGATATTTCACACATTGTATAATTGTATAATTTAACAGAAACACAAATTTATTTATATATTTATTTACAACATAGCTAGGAAAGTCACGATAAAGAATACTGCTCATATATGGCGGTGCCATGCGTTGGCAAATGTAGTGCCTTGTGTCAATTTCTTATGTAAATTTTCTATTACATTTCTTTCTCTCTGCTAGTTTCTTAAGGCAAAAACATAAGACAACATACGTTACGTACGCTTATAAACAAGCCAATGCAACTTATATGCGTGCTCGGATTACCCAATATACGTAACAAAAACACGGAAGCCGGGGAAACTTAGTTCTAACAGGAATTAGGTGAATTTCGACAAAGTTCAACAATGGATTTCGAACTTAACGGTGTTCGTTGCTTTTGATTTATTAGTTGGCTTCGAACTTTATTGATTCGAGATTGTGCGAAGTGAGCTTTTAGGTTTGCGGAAGTTGCTGCTGTTTGGGGATAATACAGCTTGTCTGCCTGCTGCTGAATTTTGGTATTTACTCGGTGGAATAGTTTAATTAATTTGCATTAACCCAGTTAGTCTACTAAGTAGCTGAGCTTCCGAGTAATGTCTTATGGTCCCAGAGGTGAAGACACGAAAATCTGTACCTCCTCGTGGTGAAGATGAAAGCGCGTGATAGCGACTGAACAGATAAGAGACCGAGTTTTAGCTAGGAACAGCGAAAAACCAAGTATTTCTGTGTACTCATACCTCCTGGGGTTGGCAAGCTTGCCGTGAAAGCAGAGGAACTCAACTGAACGGTTTAAGTATGCAAAAGGCAACGACTGCATTACAATTCCATAGTATAGTTAAAGAAGAGGAATACCAGTTAATTACAAACAGGAGACATTAATGAGACAATATATATCCAAATTAAAATGTTCACTAATAAAACCACTATTTTTTTTAAATGTTTATATTCAAAATAATCTACTTTCTTACACTTAACTAAAATGTTATACATAATTAGTTTTATTTTTTTTTTAATTTTTTTTTTTACATAATATGCACACAAAAATATTAAAGTCCTACGCGCGCGCGGAAATAGGCATTTGCCTCAGTTGCCTACTGGTAAATCCGCCACTGTCAGCAACACGCCCGACAGCTATGCAAGAAAGAAGTTTCATTATATTTTCCATTGGGTGAATTTTGGGCCTTCACTCATACAGTTAACAATTAGACTAGCTGTACGGACTCTACCTTTCACCCGAAAGGTGGTTGGCGCACACTTGCTACATTTTCTGGCCATGCTTTGGAGGGCATGTAAAGCAGGATTTTTCCTTGCGTGTAAGGGAGGGCTTTAACTCCCCCATGTTGGTTTAGTAATAAACTAATAAAATACATTATTCATTTACTTATATTAAGAGATGACGTGAGTGGTTGTAGCCACCAAGGTTCTTAGCAGTCTGTATATAGCCAGCTGTAGTAAAGTAAAGTATGTAATTGTATTACAGGTAGACCTTTGCCCATATCTGTCCATTGGCAGCATACCCTGTCTACCTTTACCTGAAACTCCATTTTTTGCACACTTCCGCGGATTGTTCATATAAAATGATTAAATCTTTTATAGGTTTACCATAACTGGGCAACATAGACATTGAACTTGTATGTTGGATAGCCTATTTATACATTTCTCGGCTTATTAAAGAAATAGTGCCTCCCCATACACAATATTTCTTTGAAATATAGCATATATAAAAATGTAGAGAATATTTCTTTCTACATTATTTCATCTCATTTCTAGTAACAACTGATTCTATAAATAAAATGTACCGTGGACGTCCGATGATCTCTTAACTGTATTATATAGAACTGCAGATCTAGACTAGAAGGAAAAACCTACTTACAATTCCAAAGAAGTCTATATGACTGACAGCTACCAGGAATTCAACAGACTTTGAATATTCTAACCAAATCTCAAAAAACTGGTTAGCACCATCAAGAGCACAAAAACAAACCTTTTTCGAAAACTTCTCAGCAAGCGAGAAGAAGCTTTTTAAGAAACTCCCGCAAATAGAAATTCCTTTCGCTGGGAATAAGCTCGTAAAGGTTTCGCGAAGGAATACTAAAGATACAAAGATGGGAGTAAACAAAACGCAGATCTCTGCACCGAAAAAGGTTCAAAAGAGGTAACAAGAGGAAGAGAGGGTAGCAATCATTTATTCATCTGGGCTGTGCTCTGTGTCCTTCTTAATGGATTTTCTGTTAATTTGTGAAGAGCTAATGAGCTTGAAGAAAATATTTCGTTATGGAAGGAAAGGATGGGTGAAAAAGGACGTTCTCAAAAGGGTTAAACCTATTAAGTTATTATGTGGTGACTTGTTAGTTTCTAATGATATTAAATTGGTTTTTATTTCTGATGATTTTTTTAACATTGAAATAAATACTTATGGTTCGGGCACGTCCAAAGAATGGACGAGAATAGGACCACCCGGAGGTTGGCGGAAGCAAGGCCACAAGGTAGAACACCCATCGGCAGACCGAGGACGATCCTCGAGGAAAGAATTGCACAACTCGCCGGAGCAAGAGGGAAATCAATGGCCGAGCGCAAGGCGTTTAGCGTCCGACCGGGGCCGGTGAGTAGAAGAAATGGGTAGGGGGCGCACGCGGCAATAAGAGGAGAGAGGAAGAAGAAGAAATAAATAATTATGGGTCAGTCATATGAAACATGGAACTTCTAGAAATTCTGGTAAAATTGTACTTATTGTACCAAACGCATAATAAAGAGGATCTATAGACCCCTATATGTATTTTTATTTTGAAGGACTTTTTATGGCCCCAGGCCTACTTATAGTATAGTAACTCATAGATCCATTGTAAAATCCGCAAGGATTTTGGACATTATTTGTATTGTTTCCGAATGAATTTTTGGCCATTGGCAAACTGGTATACGTTTCCGATGTCAGCCTACACCGGCTACAAGCGATAATGGACAAGCTGAGACAAGCTTACCATTCACGCAATGAAAGAGGCGAAAGCATGACTTAACCGTGCACAGTTACGAGTCTGGCGTATAAGAAACAACGCCGAAGACATAGTCTGGTTTATAAAAGCGCAACGCCTAAGACAGCTGGGACAAGCCATAAGAAGGTCAGAAGACCACATGCCGAAAAAGATGTACAAAGCAAGCCAGGAAGACGACTGGCCGGTCGTCCTCGAAAACGCTGGAAGGATGAGTTGGATGCTGACCTTCGTGAGTTGGGAGTCCGTAGATGGTGGAGCGTTGTACAAATCCGAGATGACTGGAGAAGTGTTGTCGAGCAGGCCAAAACCCATCAAGGGCTGTAAAGCCAGAAGAAGAAGGTACCAAACGGACAATGTGCTGTCAATTCTCGATCTTGATACACTTTAATAACGGATAGGGAGGATGTCGTGAGGGAGGAGTTCAAAAATTGTGACTAATCGGAGTTAGTGACGCCACATACCATATGTTAAAATGTAGTGGAGTGATTCTACTATTTTTTATCATTACAATTGATTTTTCCTATGAAATTTAATATTGTTCTGAAATACGTGGGGATGTCTATTATGCCCGTAAGGAAGACTTCGCCGACATGATTAATGACTGGTAAAGAGAGATCTAAAGAAATAATACTCTGTACATCGTCGCTAATCCTGCAAAATGTCGTATATCAAAAAATGGGATATACAGGTTAACACACCATTGCGACCAAAATAAATGAACACTTCTTGTAGCAAACGGTCACTAGGAAGCCAATGGGAAGGAAGCTGCTTTCAAGTGAAACCACCAAAAAATACAGTAAATACGAACAAAATTTAGACAGTTTTTTTTTTTTTGTTCCTGAAAAGTTATGTTTTTCACATGCGAGATTTTGCATTATCAACGACGATATGCAGAAAAATTATGAAATGTACGTGGTTGTGCTCCTGGTAATCCGCTCGAAATGGTGTATTTTGTTGTGAGATTCCACTGAAGTCATGTAAATTGATAAATTTCAGCAAAATATAAGCTTATTAATTAATTTATTATTTATTTATTTATTTACTGGACGAATCCTCAAATCCGCCTTAACTCTTGCAACGCCGCGTATAGGTTACATTTTTTTTTAAATATACGACTTATTTATTTATTTTCCGGATGAATCCTCAAATCCACCCTTAATCCTTCAACGCCACTTATAATAAATAAATAAGGACTTTTTATTGTTTCTATTACTAAGCCAACCTAGCGGAGTTAGGGCTATAAAGCCCTATCTTACACTCAACTAGGAAGGCCCGGGACCGCCTGCTTTACATGCCCTCCGAAGCATGGCCAGAAAATGTAGCCAGTGTGGGACTCAAACAACCTTTCGGGTGAAAGTCAGAGTCCGTACCACTACGCTACATGTTTTGACTTATGGTATGAATTTCAAAAAAATATACGACTTACGGTATTTATGTATTTACCGGACGAATCCTCAAATCTACCCTAACTCTTGCAACGCCGCATATACTGTAGGTTACATTTAAAAAAAATAAACGACTTGTTTATTTATTTATTTTCCGGACGAATCCTCAAATCCACCTTTAATCTTGCAACGCCCGTTATGGTATACATTTCAAAAAAAAAAAAAAAAAAAAAAAATAGACGACTTATTTTTTTACCGGACGAATCCTCAAATCCACCCTAACTCTTGCAACGCCGCATATACAGGTAGGTTACATTTCAAAAAAAATATACGAGGTATTTATTTATTTACGGGACGAATCCTCAAATCCACCCTAAATCTTGCAACCCCGCATATAGTAAGTAAAAGTAAAATCACGCAATAGAAAAGCTAATTAAAGCAAATTTTGCCCGTATATACCCAGCCTCACACAAATGATCTCCTATTTTCCAAATTCCATTTTCTAAAACGAAAATCGCTGCAAGCTGATGTTTGGGAACGATTATTTTGAATTACGGGGCTTCTGTGACAGAATTATCAGGCCTCGCTTCCCCGCTCCCGCGATGTTTTTACGCTCTCAGCGATAAAATAGTGAAAATTTACCATCGGGGTAGTTAAAAGTTTTCCGGGGGCTAATTGAAGGTCTAACCCGAACCTTTTTGGGACACAAGCAGATTACGAGTGGGGTAGTTGTTGAAATTGTTGAGAAATTTAGTTTTTAGGTACGGACTCACGTAGTGACTACCAGTTCCGGACACAGC
The DNA here is from genome assembly GCA_963971405.1 of Psococerastis gibbosa. Lineage (NCBI taxonomy): Eukaryota > Metazoa > Arthropoda > Insecta > Psocodea > Psocidae > Psococerastis > Psococerastis gibbosa. The sequence goes on along the minus strand of OZ020486.1, from coordinate 46,977,832 downwards.
TTTTTATTTTGGGGCGGGTCAACCCTCAAAATGACGCCTCAGGTATTAACTGAGAATAAAAACAATTCGGTATTTTATTTAAGTTGATTTCATTTTTTCCGGACAATAGTGGTTGGTACTAGTACATACAAAACCATTAAAGATGTGTTACAATAACACTTCTCATATTTAAATAATCAAATAAATAATAATAATAATAGTTTATATTTGAGCCATCAACAGATCAGGTCCACAACGATGACACTTACATGGTACAGTACATGCAACCAAAAAATACACACAAAGGCTTAAAAAAAACAAAATAAGTAAAATACTAAGAACTAAAACTACATACCTATAAATCAACAATTCACCCTACGGCACAGGCCTGCTTACAATGCCCAAGATAGCTGTCCTGAAGGATGGTAGGCTAAGTGCAAATGGATCAGGAACATTAAGTTTGTTTATAACCCCAATGATCCTTGTTTCACGTTTTAAAAAAAAATGAAGTTGTCATTTTGCCGCCTTTTTCAAATTTTTGGAGGGGGTCATGACCCCCGTGACCTCCCCTCTGTGTCAGCCACTGGTGACGACCTCCGGAAGCTTAATTGGAGGAGAAAGGCGGAATCGCGAGACGAGTGGTGGATTGGCATGGTTACAGCGGCCAAGATTCTTAATGAGCTGTGCATCTAGTGCATTTGAAATGTTGGTATACCGATGAATAATGCGTATATCCTGGTGAGATCGTGTCCCTAATACTAACATCCTGAGGCGAATAGATACAAAAACCGAGTTGTTGCTGACGGTTAAGAAACGGAACTTTGACCCTGATGAGGAACAAAAGAAACCCCTTATACATGTAAAAATCCAAGGGAAGATAGAAGGACTAAGGGCTCCCGGCAGAAGGACATCCTAGTTGAAAAAATGAGGCAGCGATTTGGCAAGAGCACGACTTCCCTCTTCAGCCAGCTAAAGTAGGGTATGGACTCAGATTTTAACGTTAACGAAAGGTTGTTGGCTCTAGCCCCACACGTGATACATTTTTTCCAAGCTAGAATAGGGCATGTAAAGCAGCTGGGCCCGGCTGCTATAGTTCAGTTAGTTCGGTAATATATGAGGAGGCTATTTACAAACATGGCCAACTCCAAGTTGTGGAATTTTTCAGGAGAGTGGATTTTCTGATGAAAATTGCATTAAGTTTATAGCTAACCCTGGACTTCTCAGCGCTTCTGTGCGCAATCTGGCTGCTTTTGTCACTTTATTTTACAACGTGCAGGTGGACATTAAAATTTTCTGCAAGGTCGGATCAAAACCCCATTTTGTAAAAAAATGGAGTTGGCCACGTTTGTAACCAATCTCCTCATATATATAATTAGTCATTGTAGCCACTAGCACGCGGTCCGCATTGAGTGGCTACAGGTTTGAAATTTACATTGTATTGTATTTTTGATCAATGGACGATTTATTTATCGATCAATTTTAATTATTCAAGTTACTTACGGTGTTTCTTGAAAACCATTAAAAACTATCAGAACAACTCACCGTTTCTTGTTTAATTCGTTATTATAAATAAACGCTTACCTGCAAAAAAATAAAAAATAATTATACATACTGTATACGTACGTTATTGAGTGTAACCTACGAGAGACAAAGTTAAAAGTTTTTGGCGGACTAATAGGACTAACGTTGGACCTTTCATGGGATATAAGCGGATTGTGGCGGGGGTTTCAACTACACTCGTAGCAATATAATATAAAATTGCAGACACATTGGAAGACCCTCACACATTGAGGGTGTTATTCGAAGGGACCTATGAAATAGCGAGAAGATGTACCATAACCCGTGAGAGAATGTAGTTAAAAGTTTTTGGCGGGCTAATAGAAGGACTAACGTCGGACCTTTTATAGGATATAAGCGGATTAATGTGGATTGTAGAGCGAGCGGGGGGGGGGGGGCTAGAGTGTTAGTTTTGGGACCAAAATAGGTTAAATCTAAGTAATTGAGCTTAAGCTCAACAAACACCTTTCACAGTTACCCCGTAATTTATGCATGACCGTCAGATGAACTATTTTACGAAAATTGAATTCGCGAAATTGAGACCCTGTGATTATTATTATTATTTCTAGCGATCAAAAGGAAAGCTATTGAAATTTTGAATTAATAAACCGCTTTGGTTGAGTTTTCTCAAAGACATTGAATGAAATAAACGCCGTAGCGCTTCAACGTTAAAACCCAATGATGGCCTGGACTGGTAGATGATCGCCTTTCAATCGTCAGGACATGTAGAGTAGTGGTACGGACTCTGACTTTCACCCGAAAGGTAGTTGGTTCGAGTCCCACACTGGCTACATTTCCAGGCCATGCTTCGGAGGACATGTAAAGCAGGGGGTCTGAGCCTTCCTTGTTAAGTGTAAGCCAGGGCTTATAGCCCTAACTTCGCTAGGTTGGCTTGGTAATATAACAGAAAAGTCCTTATATATTTATGAGGAAGCTACCCCTTGTTCTTCTTCTAATGGCTCTTCTATCGAAAATTGGCGATAATCATGGCAATTGCAGTCATGATGACTTAACTAGGGAATTGTAATGCAGTGGTTTCCCGTTGTCTTATGTATCCTTATGCCGTCGACTCTTCATTGAGTTATTCCCCCTATGAGGCCAGTTTCCCAACCCCCGGAACAAAAGAGTGCCCTGCACAGAAAATACTGTGTCAAGCTGACAGGGATGCTTAAAGCAGAAATGCTGAAAGCTTTGGAAAACAAACTACTAGACGGAAAAAAACCGAAATATTATATAATCTAGGTCACTATGTCTTCCTCATGAAAAAAAAACAGCTTTGCAAAGGACATAATACAGCAGACGTTGTTATTTACAATGCTACCTGCTGTATAAAAAGCAAAGAAGAGGCAAAAAAGGAACGCTGCGGAAGGTGCATTAGAAGACAACTGAGTCAGCAGTTCTGGGGAAAAGTTTCTGAATGATTTAAAAGAGTGAGCGGAATCCTATCATCAAAGCATATAGAACGGCTGTTGTTTGAGAAAGCTAGACAAAAAGGTTCTTTGTTGCAAATTCTATATACATGGATTTTCGAGATAGGAAGAAAATGGCGATGTGCTGCTGATGTTTGCATTTACATTTGATCTGTTTACTTTTGGATTATTATTGAGAAACATACACATGTGTATTTTATATATTGATCGTGGTGCTATCATAAAGAGAAAATCGGACCATTCTGTGTTTTTGCACTAAGTCGAATTTATATGAAATAATCAACATGGAGCCATAAATGAGAGTAGAAGTAGAAGAAAGGCTTCCCCACATTTTGATAAATAGTATGAAGCGGGCAGTAGCACAGTTTTTGAAGGCAGGGAACTTCTTTTTGCAGCTTGAGGTTTCACTTCGGGTCCCTTCGGACACCCGGGAAGAAATGGACAGAAAACGCCTTAATTATAAGACGTGCCCAGGTTTCGTCAATAGCAGAGGTTCACCAGATTATGTGTTGTATTGGGCTGCAAGATAGCTGATGGCGGAAGCCTAATGCTATGGTGTAATTTAAAAAAAAAAAAAAAAAAAAAAAACTTCGGGTCCCTCTGGTTACTTCACAAGCCTGGACGAGTGCAGTTCATTCTATATCCTCTACTTACATGCTTTTATTGACATGATTCGTATTGCTAGACAGGTTAGCACAGCTTGGAATTATTCAGAGGAACTTGTAACCAAATTTTATTGTAAGAATGGTAGTTAGGATATATTTATATATTACGTTGTTCTTTGGTAGTTAGGTAGGTTTTTTTTGATAAATTTAAATTATTTAATAAGAAATTACAATAGGCTATAAACAGTAGGAATTTTTGTTGTTGTTGTTGTTGTTTTTTCGCTTTACATTATGTAATATTTATACACATAAGGGCTACGGCTGTGTGATGTAATAAAAAAATTTTCTATTTCTATTTTTACACAACTATCTACACGAACCGGTCTGTGTGCTTACTTTATTGTATAAAGGCAATGATTTATACATTATATTGCAGTATTACAAGTGTTTGAGCTACGTGCTGTGGCGGAGACACTTGTTATATGGTGTATACTGGGTCATGGAGGTCGTACCGTCTGCCAGCACTGCCATGAGTCCGAGGATACCGCGGAACACGTGGTTAGTTGGCCACTGTGGCGGGCGCGGTTGGACGGTTTTGGGGCTGCCTACATCGACCAGGTCGATCTGATTGACTTGCCATTGAAGGACATGGTTGTCTTTGCTAACATGGTTAAGCTCCTGTTTTTTGAGATTTTTTTGAGTTTTTTTAATTGGCAATGCCCATAATATGAATGATACACAGATGTGATCCCAATAATTATGCTTTTCAAAGGGTCCCATGACCTATATCTCCTCAACACTCTAAATAATAATAAAAATAATATTGTATGGTATATGTATAAAACACTGACATTAAATTAACTCTAGTTGAAGATGTAACCTCCTCGTTATAATTGAAATTAGAGGATATAAAAAATAACTGGACTTGGCAGGATTCGATAAACCCGGCACAGCCTACTTCATTTTCTACATGACATAAAGCAAACTTCAGTCAGCAAATGAATTGCAAAAACTTAGTAATTAGTCCGCAGCGCGCGCTAGACAAGCCTTGTGCTCAATCAGCCGGGGAAAGTCTTCAGAATTAATTTTAATTACACAAACTCCTACACTAATGACTTCCTCACAATTATTTACTTATAAAAGGAAAATCCCAGAGAAGAAAAATGCACAAAACAACACCTCTCCATCTTTTCCCCTTCTTTGTCACTCAGCCAGTTGCTTTATTTCTCCCCAGTAGCCGACAAAAAAAAAAAAAAAAAAGAACTGTAAGTGCAGCCAGCTTTGAGGAGAAAATTAGAGCTGTTGTGAGAATTTCCTGCCTTGTGCTCTATAAGCGCGAAATTTCTGCACTTCAGGTTTTTCCTTCTTTTCGTCTTTTTTAAAGAATGTGCATTGGTGTAAAAAAAAAAAAAAAAATACGAGAATGTTTTTTGCGCGTTTCTCCGGGATGTATTGTATCGCTATATGCTTTTACATTTCAGGTATATAAAGTTGGCCTTAATTGGCTCTTGCTTAGCCTGCTTTGGCAAAGGGTTTACGGGGATTTTCCTTCTGTAACGTAGAAGATTTTTGCTACAGTATTAACCTTTCGTTTTAATGTATGTACATCGTCAGGATTTTAGCAAATTTTAGTGCTTTATCGCGTTGTTTACAGTATCATGGCTTTGTACGAAAAAATCTTCAGTGAGGAATTTCAAAATATTTTGTAAACATGAATTAGGCGTGGATTTCTGAAGAAATTAATTACAAATGCTTCCGGCAAAAACCATCCCCTGCAACTTGCGCCGAGACATCGCTGTGGCAGCGCTCCGCATGGTCACAGGACCGTACTACCTCCAGAACCACTTCCAAAGAATAGGTAAATCACTGATTCATCCGAAATCGGTGAAATGCCCTTCTGCTTCCTATTCAGCTGCAATGGCATGTAGGCGGGGTTTCCACCGACCTCTCATTGCAGAATGCAAATGACATTGAATTTTCTTTTTATAGAAATCTATTAAAATGTTTGTACTTAACATATCCCATGACGCCATTTTTTAATTTTAGTTTGTTTGGGATTTTACTCTATGATCATTGATTAATTTTAACTATGGCATAGAGTAAAACAAAAATTTCCGTCATTGTCATGTGCATTCTGCAATGCGAGGTCGGTGGAAACCCCGCCTAAGTCTGGAATGTCTGCTACCACGTCAATGTCATGTGCATTCTGCAATGAGAGGTCGGTAGAAAACCGAACTGTGACACAGGAGGGAATGGCTCACTATGTGGCACGGCGTCAAATGGCCTACCAGCCAAGGACGGGCGTTAGCTGAAGAAGAAGAAGGCTGTAGAACCAGAAGAAGAAAAGGTGCCATAGAAAGATTAAATTGACGGAGACTTCTTGAGACTTAGGTTAAATGTTATAATCATCAATTTAATGGAACCCATAGAATGGAGGACGTGAGGGTGGAGGGATTTCAAAAATTCCGCCAGTCGCGTGAAATCCCCCACAACGCAAAACTACAATAGCTTTTCAAAAAACGTCTTCTTATAATTTAAAAAATTAAGTTAAAAACACGCCAGCAAACGCGACCGGCCTCATTCTTGACTTTCCTCCCCTATTTTCCTCTCAAAGATGAAATGAGAGAAAACGTTCCGGCCATTTGCACGCCAACCCCCCCCCCCCCCCCCCCCGCGTCTAAGTTCCCCTGCCTTAGTGTAAGTCATATTTCAAACGTGCGTGCCAGGTCGCCATGATTTTCGCTGCTGTATTCCCCGAAACGATTGCCCCCATTTCTACCCCCCCCCCAACTGGCACCAGGTGGGGGGTGAAAACCCCCCGTCTAAGCCCCTCCACTAATTAAGGCCTTTCTCCCCCTTTCTCCAAAGTTTTCTACACTCCAGCAATGAATGCATTATCACACTCCTATTATATAACTATTCAAGTCGTTTTTAATAGTTAAAGATATAGCTTTAGATTAGTGTGCTATATTTAAAGTTTCCCCCACCCCCGCCCGTCTCGTATATCTTAAAATTTTCCCTAAGTTTATAGCTAACGCGTAGCGTTTTGGGAAAAGTTTGGCGGAATTTCCCTTTTAAAATATTATCTGTTCCTTTATGCCTTCCGGGGAGTAAGTTTGTGTTATTAATTAGACGGGTTTTGAGAGTTTGAAGGTATTTTGTCTCAAACGGATATAGTAGTGACTTTTCAAATTTTCAAAGTTTACCCACATGTACTGTAAGCTATGTGCCTTTAAGTCAAGGTTCTTATTTCTTAGCCTATTGTTATTTCATACCGCGGGGTATGACTGAAGTGCATTTTTGTGAAAAAGGTGTGAAGACTGGTGCTCTGGCGTATCAAAATACGGTACTTGATGAGGTGGTGAAGCCTTTGAATCAAACCCTATTAAAAAACCAACGCTGGGTTTTTCAGCAGAATTCTGCTCCAGCCCATAAAGCCAAGAGTACTCAGAAGTGGTTTCGTGAGAATAACATAGACTTTATTACTAGTGAAGATTGGCCCTCCTCCAGCCCAGATTTCAATCCCCTGGACTATTCTATCTGGCGCATTATTGAGGAGAAAGCCTGTGCGAAACCCCACAAAAATTTGGACTCGCTGAAGAGGTCCATTTCGAAGGTAGTAGTAGTAGTGTTCGTCGGGTTAATAACGACTTAGGCCTCATATTTGGGCCCATAGAGCGACTCCGACTTGACTGTCCTATGCCAGCCCATAGGACAGTGGACCTCCTGATTATAGTGGATTCCGAACCACTTGGGAAACACAGTGAAGTCACACGATTAGTTCGGAGGTGACCAGGACAAGTCCTACCATGTTTCCCTACCGACACTGTGCACACGACCAAGCTATCTGCAGCTTTGAACCTGCTCTGGTCCGCTGGATTCAACTTGGTATGGCGGCCGGCCTAAGAGTCTAAGAGATAGACATGGATGCGGTGCACATTGCTATCGATAACTGGCCCCGTCGTCTTCGAGCCTGCATTCAGGCAAGAGGTGGGCATTCTGATTGATTTTTTCCCCCTGCATTCCTTGACATCAACTTCTACATCTACACATCCATTAAATATTTTGTTAAAAAAAGTTATTATTCAAATGACTTTTTCTTAGTTTTAAGTGTGACACAATTTATCATCCAACTAGGTAGAGTAGTGGTAAATACTCTGACGTTCACCCAAAATGCTGTTGGTTCGGGTTCCACACTTGTTATATTTTCAGGCCATGCATTGGAGGGCATGTAAAGTAGGAGGTCCCGCGTATTCCTAGCTGAGCGCAAGAGAGGGCTTTATAGCTCTCTACAATAGCCTCGAAAAGTCGAAGGATGAGTTGAAAACTGACATTCGCGAGTTGGGAGTCCGTAGATATTGGAGCGTTGTATGAAAATGAGATGACTGGAGAAGTGTTGTAGAGCTGGCCAAAGCCCATCATGGGCTGTAGAGCCAGAAGAAGTAGAAGAACAACAACAACAACAATAGGCTATAGTATAATACCATCTCCCTCCAATGTGAGTCGCATCTGTACTTGTTGAAGTTGTAGTTTCACCTGTTACATTAGGTCAAAAGTAAGCTTGCAACATGTCCATTATCGCTTATAGCCAGTGCCGGTTGACATCGAGAACGTATACCAGTGGCCAAATTTTCATACGAAAGCAATAGAAATAGTGTTCGAAATATTAATGGGGTCGTTGGCGTTAAGGAAGGGACCAATGGGCCACTATTATTAAGAGGCCTAGGTCCATAAAGTCCTTAGAGACATTTTTATTATTACAATAGTATCTCCCTCAAAACTGTATGGTTTTACGTGAATAACAGTATTATTCTTGAAGTGTCAAATCCGATGGAAAATACCATAAGTGATAATCATGCATTTACAACTTCCCATTACATAAAACCATTAACACACCCAGTATCTTCTAAATCCATCTACAACCCCTTCTCAAAAAAGGGGTTACCCGTGTGAAGAAAAAACCCCACCCCCCGACACACGCGTGGTTTTCCCAAAGGAAAGATCAGCATATATCACTCTATCCTCGTACTAGAATATGCAACCAGCTTAAGGGCGGCTTAACCCCCTCCAGAGGGGTGTAAAAGCTCCAGTCACTAATCCTACCGAAGGGACAGGCAGTAAAAAAGTTTTTATCGGGGGTAAAGTAATCAGAGAAATAAACAAGTAACTGGGAAAATGGCATGGAAGAATCCAGCACGCCTAAGGGTTGGTCCGCGAGGGGGTAGTTTCTACCCTTGACGGCTCCAGGGATGGAAAAACGTCGCTCAGCAACCCCCGAGCATCAGAAGTTGGGTCTAGGGAACTTTTCTATGGGAGAATAGGAATCTTGCATGGTTGGATTTTTGAAAAAGTTTTTTTTTATTCTTGTTTCTTGGGGGAGACATGTTTTTTGCTCGTTAGAGTCGCTGACAACGATTTTATTTGTTTAGTTCTTAGGAATTCTAAAGAGATTTTATAAATTGGGGATTGTAAATATTATAACTCCTTATCGTATTTTATGATTTCACCTAACTAGGTACATTTAAGGCAGAGAATTCCAAGAGAAGAGTGCAGGGGAATATCGGTTTAAGTCACAAAAATCATTTTTCAGTTATCTATGTCAATTGGAAGCTGGCACATGGCTCTATCTTTCAGCTAAGAAAACCTGTATAAGAATAGACAAACCCCCGTTATAGAAATTCGACTTTAAAAATGAAAAATGTAGTGCTCCTTTGCTCTGAAGTGTCAGGACATGTAGAGTAGTGGTACGGACTCCAAATTTTTACCCGAAAGGTTGTTTGTTTGAGTCTCACACTTGCTACATTTTCTGGCCATGCTTCAGGGGGCATGTAAAGCAGGCGGTCCCGGGTCTTCCTAGTTGGGTGTAAGAGAGGGCTTTATAGTCCCAACACTGTTAGGTTGGCTTAGGAATAGAACAAAAAAGTTAATATTAATTATTATTATTTATTAAAACAAATTTTCCTCCGCCCAGACGCTGTAAAATTTAGTGAATGTACGCATGGGGCCACTATAATACTTACATAGATTAATCTAATTGTCAGAAAACGTAAACAACGTTTCGGCTGCAGAAAGACATGTCCCGTGCTCAGAGCTCATGTTTTAAGAATTGAAACTTTGCATCTGGTTTGAAGTTGGAAGGGTGATGTGTTATGCCATCTGCACCGCCATTTCCGACCCCCCCCCCCCTCTCTCCTCCTAGAAGCAACCCTTTCTACATCTCATCCCCCAAACCCCCCTCATCCTGTTTTTGAGAGAATCCCGACCGCAAGCTCCCCCCTTTTAGAGAATGGATTCCACACAATTTAAGCCGAAGAAGATGTTTGCAAAGAGCGGATCTCGTGCTGCCAGATTTTGAATTTTCTGGCAGCAACAAAGAATCGTCCCTCGTTTCTCTTCAGCTTCTTTATCTACCTTGTTAGTACCTCCTTCGGGGTGTCAAGAGACTCTCAATTCTTACATAACACAATCTCTGTCGTTCGGAAGGTTTTCGCTTGGACGTAGGTTCATCAGCTTTTTGAAACCTCTGCGGAACACACACATCTCCTCATCTACAGTAATTACCTACATAACTATTTCCCCTCAATAATTTCTCTTGGTGGAATTTTGCATAAGCGGAACACCGAATTTATTCAATTTTTATAAGTGTTCCAAATAGAAAAAAATATTTGAAATTGAATCTCCTCTTCAAGTTGAGCAAGTCTCAAATTTAAATGTGCTAGTCGGTTTCCCTCTGTAGGTGACAGTTCTTGCCGAAAGCGCGCAGGGTTTTGTACTAACACCAGTGGGTTTCGTAGACAAAGTTAATTTTTTAACGATTATTTGGGTTTTACTAATTCTAGTTACAGTTGTTATAACAATATTTGATAAAATACTAAGTTTTTGTTTGTTTACAGTGTTCCAAATTCTTCTTCTTCTCTCTTCTTCTTCTGGCTCTACAGCCCTTGATGAGTTTTGGCCTGCTCGACAACACTCCTCCAGTCATCTCTATTTTGCACACTGCTCCACCAACTGCAGACTCCCAACTCCAAAGGTCAGTTGCTAACTCCAACAATTTCTAGGACGTCCGGTCAGTCATCTTCCTGTCATGCTTGCTTTGTACATCTTTCTCGGCATCATCCTAGCGTGGTTGGGTAGTATATTGCAATAACTTGTGATCATTTCCAGTGCTGTTTTAAGCAATATCCCAGTATTCGTTAGTCACGTTCACGTTCGAGAACTGAATCAACATTCAGAGATAACTTATTATATCTGTAAAGACTTCTTCATAGTACATCATGATGACTCCGCAAATATATTTAGCTTGGTCCTCAAAGCTCCGAAGCTCGTTGTCATGCCGCAAAGTTGACATTATAAGAGATCTTTATTGAAACGTGACTTGCAATTTATTAAGAATATTTTTCTTCAAGAACCAACTAAGGGACAATATTGATTTAACTTTTGCAAAAAGTACTTCAACCCGAAGCACTTACAAGGACTTTTAAGTGACTTAAGAGGCATCGCGGCACTCATATCTCGGTAGCTCATTAAATAGTGCAAGTCCTGGTTTCTGTTTTCCAGCATGGCTTGTGGATGCACAGTGCTTCTTGCGACTTCGGTGGCAAGGTGGGAACGTGTGCTAGTATTTGTGCGAGTCTGTACACACCATGCGATCGGAGACGTGTCGTAACTCGACACAAGTACCTATTAGGTTACTTAGTGAGGCGATTTTAGAGGTTAATTGGATACATGCATTAAATTGTTTGTACGCGATTAACCTCTTTGAAAAATGTTAAGTTGGAATCTATGACTTGCAGCAAGTTAACTAGTAAGCAATCTCAGCACTGTGCTTCTGCTACTGCTATCTTAGATGACCGTACATATGATTTAGAGCCAAAAAACCTGCCAGAATGTGCAAATACTGCAGAATATCATTTTATAAGAGCAATAAGGAAGTAAAATCGAATATTTGATATCTTCCCTTTTCTAAACATATTTTTTTTAAAACGCCTTGACGAAGCAAAGAGCAAATTTTGCTGCTTGAATAATTTTGTTTTAAAAGGGAATCAATACGCCTAAACACACCCCAAGTGCCTTCTCCCCCCTTACGTTCTCTTAGCCTTCCTAACTCCCCAGAGAGTAAAAATTTATTCGAAATATAGAAAGAGATCAAACGAACTAACTCATGAAATTCAAAATCGAGAAAAGCCTGGACTATCAAATAGGCCAGAAAAAACAATATACAAGTCGCTTTTTCGCTTTAAAGCTAAAAGACGTGAAGAAAAACTTGTAAAAAAGAGGGAGTCTAATGCTTTTTATATAGTATGCGTAGCCAAAACAAACAAGAACCGGGGGAAGAGCGTTCGAATCCCCTAGGGGGTATCGACGCCGCGCGTTTTTTCTCTAAGGAGACTTTCTCGTATTGGTAGGCCGGCCACCCCATGCTTCCCCCCTAGTTGTTTATTATGGGGGTCTCGTCCACAGTGGCCGATAGACGTGACGCGGGAGGGGGGGGGTCTGTCTTTGGGGGCGACTGCTAGCTTGTGGTGGTTAGATGGGGGGAATACGTAAGTAGAATTTGGGGCGGGGAGAACGTGGAGTGCCTAGGATATCATACTCGGGCTATGTATTTATTTGGCGAGTAGTGTAAATTTGAAGAAATCGGTTGAAATGTGGTGCGTTAGGGATACGTTTGTAGAGATTATGGATTTAGAGTCTTAGACCTACATTAATGACACATTCAACATTTTTCTATTTCTCCTGCCAATTGAGGTTTTCTACACCCCTAATTGTTGTTGTATGATATCTACAATAAGGGTATTCACCTAGCACGTGGAAACACAGTTGGGCTGGTTATAATTCCTTGTAAAGTATTGAATGTAATATAACTTAATTTAATTCAGCGTATTTAATTTTAATTTTGTCATTTTATGTATACTTGTCTTGTTGAAAAAATTGCAATAAATATATTTGATTTGATTTGAATGTCGGTATTAAATTAGTATGATTATATTGCAGCATAAATAAATAGTTAAATAAATAATCATTTATTTGTAAACAGGCCTAATAAAATATAAAAATCCAATATAATGCAAATCTTATACAGATTTACCAATTTTTAATATAAGTGCCACCGAAAGTAGGCCATCGTCCATAAAAACTTCCCTTCACTTTGCAATATAATGAAAAAAAATTAATACGTAATAAAATTATCACGCTCAAGCTTCCGCTTATCGAGCGATCTTTGAGCAGTGGCTCTGCAAAATATGATATTTAAATCAATAATTAAATGTAATAAACTATCATATAGAGTACCCATTCTAGCCCCTGTGCAAACGGATGTGATCCCCATGTAAAAGAAATATAATGGCTAATTATTAGTCTGTACTTGAAATTGAGTATTTTTTATTTCTTTTTTATTTTCCCGATTTTATTCATTTTATTTTATTTTAAATTTAAATGACAATTTTGAATAATATCTCTGGCAAAACTGATTCATTAAGGCGTCTGCCATACTTGTTATGCGTTATAGGAATAGTCTGTCGCCCCCCTAAGAAATGTCTCAGCAAGTAATTCGGGACGGCACCACCATATTCCATTGCATAGCATTTTAAAATTAAATTAAACAGTTCAACATTTATAAACGGAAGACGATAAAATAATTAATTTTTAATTTTCCACAACACTCAACCCGAAACTAAAAAATGAATATAACAAAGAAACCATTTTAAACCGTTAAATAAACAGCAAGATATTATCTTGACGGGGGGTGGTGTAGTTTAATATCACACGCAGAGGGGTGGAAAAGGAGTGGGGGATATCCACACAGAGGGTTAGCAGAAATAAAACCTGGTGAAATAAACATTATCTTCCCGCACCCCCAGCACATGGAAACTTCAATAATTCAAAAAGTAAGAAGCCTTTAAATTTATGTTGAAAAAAACTCGGGAACTTTGCCGTTCGTGTTACGGAACATGCGGGCTCACAGCCGTTCTGCCCCCAATTTCACTTTCTTTAACAGAATAGTTAAGCTGGCAGGGAACAGGGGCGTAATAGCAGACTGGTTGTTGGTTCAAAGCTCTGAAGTAAAATTAAATATTGAAAAAATATTGAAAGAACTGGTCCGAGTTAACTCGAACATGCTTTCTTATGTATCAATTATTAGATTTTTTTTTTGCTTAAGGGTATACAGCCATTTCCAATTCCATTTGGCAGACGAATAGGTACGTAGTAGATAGATGATATGAGTAATTCCATAGTAAATAATTTTTCAAAGGTTACATTTCGGATCCCTCAACATTCCCTAGCCCAAAGCACTGAACTGCTTGATGGGACGATTACATAGTCTAGAACGGGCAGACCAATACATTACAACACAGTAACCATAACAATGTATAGCAACGCAAATTTTCCATAATTTCTTCAAAAAATAATTTTTTGCACAAAACGAAATCTCTGTTTGGGAAAGCGACCTGTTCGGTTTTGTTACTCCAATAAACAGCTAAAACATACGTGAAGGCAGAAAGCATTGATCGAAAGGTTCTACAGAAAAATGATTTTTTTAGTCATTTTTCATGAAAATTTAGTATTTTTTTAATTTTTTTTACCCCCAGAAGAAAACTATCAAGAGGCAAGCGACCCATTGCGCGTTGTTAATTATATTATATTAATAACGACTGCAATATAACATGTGAATACAAAGAAAATCGTAGGACCGCATTAGGGAAATAATTTTTTAACTGTTTTTTTTTTAGATTTTTGAGGGTAATACTCCCAAAAATGAGTTATTCAAAAATTAAAAAACCTACCCATGGTATTATTTTTATGACCCTACGTGTCAAATATCGTCAAAATCCACCGAACAGTTTGGCCGCAAATCGATGAACAGGCAGACAGACAGACATTTCGTAAAAACCACTTTTTTTGGTTCCTGGGAAATCAAAGCGTGTAAATACGTTGAAATCTCGGAATCAAAAATTTTGACCATTACAAAACTTTCCTTACATTGTGCTAAGTTTAAATAGGAAATCAAAAATATATCCTACCGTGCACCGGTTACGGTCGGCTTCACGCTAGTCTCAGAAATATTCTAAAGTTAAATTTGTGGTTTCCCAAGTACCTACTCATTTGCTACAATGACAAATTTCTCAGCGAGTTACCGACGCGGCGTGTTTTCGGGCTTTAATCAAACTAATGTACTTACTTAGTAATAAACTGCCCCTAACTGAGCCAAGTCACTGTCTTTCACAAGTCTTTCATGTAGCTGAACACTTACCTGAAAAAGTAAATAAATAATTAATACCATATTGCAAGTACGTAAGTGGGTACTTACTGTATGCAGGTCAATAAAGTCAGTTTTAATAGTTAAGAGACAATCAGAGATAGAAAAGCCGTATAAGCGTAAACATAATCACGGTATTTTAAACTGTTTCAACGTTAATATTTTGATATTGGATGTTTTTGTATGTTTAGATCCGGTAACCAACGTTTAACCGCGCACAACCCAATGTCTTGCGGCAATGCGGCATGTCAATTAATTGTCATAAATTTTTGTTGTTGGTACGGTAATAATAAAATTGAGTAATAACTGAATCCAATATCTCATGAAATGTCAATGCCAAAATTTAGAGGTGGGGCGTGACAGATATTTCCAGGAGCAACAGTGACTGGTGACAGTGACTCGACAGTCACTGATACAAGTACTGGTGATTTCTGTCATTGGAGTGACTGCTTTTGTTCGTGCTATCTAAGTAATCTTGGTACATCTTGGTGTGAGTAATCAAAAGTCACTGTCACTTCTCTTACTTGACAGTGATTTATACAAGTTACATAGACTTATTCGTTTCGCTTAACAATTAAAGTCGGTTATTCTTTTGTTTTGTTATGCTAAGAAATTTAAGAAGTAGTAATATATACAGTATATATATATACATATAAACTAAAAGCTAGCCAGTTATGGAGCAGTCACGGTGACAGCCTCGGGCATACCTTATGTTTAGCTTACGTGAGACGATCGGAAAGCATTTCGGGGAATTTCTGCCTAGTGCGTAGGCTAAACCTGAGCGAGTTACTTGCGACTATCAGAGTATTAGAAACAAAGCTATTTAAAATATAGCCTAAATCGGTGACAGTGAGACAGTGACTCAAATCACCAGTATTTTTTTCTTTTTTGTATAAACGGGTGGTTGCAGTGACCATCGTAGTCACGGTGATAAATCACAGTGACAGAAGTAACGCCCCACCTCTACAAAAATTATCAGAAGAATATCATGAATATACAATAATAACAGGACATGTATGTGGTACGGACTCTGACTGAATGGTAGTTGGCTCGAGTCCCACACTTGCTATATTTTCTGGCGATGCTTCGGAGGGCATGTAAAACAGGCGGTCTCGGGCCTTCCTAGTTGAGTGTAAGAGAGAGCTTTATTGCCCTAACTGTGCTTAGCTGGTTTAGTAAGAGAACAAAAGGTAATTATTTATTTATTTAGAATCACAAGACATTTTTGAGAGCTTTTCGATACAGTATTATATAAGTACCTCTTTCGTCATAGATTGATCACAATTATTAAGTTTGATTTGTACTGTATAATAAACGATTGGTAGAGTAGTCCCGAGAACGGAGTTCAAGAACTATGGCCAATTGGTGTTAATGAAGGGCACATGTCATGTATCGAAATGTTGAGGAGCTTTTCAGCTAATTAAACGACGAATATGTTTGAAGGCTCTACGTTCTGAATTTCCTGTGAAAATTGCCTTTGTTCAAAAATAGTAGGGGTACTTAGATTCGCCCATTCTGGAAAATAAAGACAATAACTTTTTTCTTCCTTTCTTTCTTATAAATAAATAAATAAGGACTTTGTTGTTATATTACTAAGCCAACCTAGCGGAGTTAGGGCTATAAAGCCCTCTCTTACTACTACTCAACTAGGAAGGCCCGGGACCGCCTGCTTTACATGCCCTCCGAAGCATGGCCAGAAAATGTAGGAAGTGTAGGACTCGAACCAACAACCTTTCGGGTGAAAGTCAGAGTCCGTACCACTACTCTACATGTCCTGACCTTTCTTTCTAAACAGTTTTAATTTTCAGTTGAAATAAATTTCTTTTACATAAACCGGATAGTGTTGTCAAAAAATTATTTAGTTGACCAGATCCCCACTAGTAGATAAAGCATGCAGGATTCTCCCCCCCCCCTCCATCAACTAGTAACTTAGTTAAGACTTCTCTTTTAATGTTTCAGTGAGTAGTTTTCATTTTGTTTTACTTAACGATGACAAGAGGTCGAGACCGGATGTTAACTTTAATTATAACAGTAATATTTTTTTAAGAAATAAGTTAAGAATTAGAAGGTTTTTAATTCGATTTTAACTTGTGTTTAAGCCACCATGGCGACTATTATATACATTCTGCGACTTCGCCCTTGTTTTACACATTATTACAAACCTTTCGGGGGTTCAATTGCCTCCCCCTGCCACCGTTCCTCCTGTTTACGGCTCTGCTAGCACTTCTTGCAAGATAAAAAAAAAACGAAAAGTCTATAAATATTTATTCCCTTTCCACTTTATTACCAATTAATATAAACATTGACGTTGCCCCAGCAGTAAATTTCACAATTTATGAACGAAATTACCCGAGAAATAGACAATCCCAGTAAATAACATTCAAGTGACTCAAGCAAAGGTTCATTAGCAACAAACACTGGCCCGCGTCCAAAGTAAGATGACGTAGTAAATCACCGTGGGAACATGTGCTCCCTGAGTCAACTTCTAATTTTAACACGTGTGTAAATCAGGGACAATTGAGTTAACATATCTGTCAGAATTGTTTGGAATGTGCTTTGAATATTTTCTACATTTTTTTTTTTTTTAAATTGTTGAATATTTCTATTTTTAATGATTTCATCAGTTTTTTGGCTAATCTGAAGAAGAGTTCTAATGGGTAACAACACAACATTCACTAACTCTGGCTTCCGTATATGCTAAATACGTAAACATAAATAACATATACCCCAGGCATCACAAAGCCCTGTCAGGGGGGGGGGGGTGAGTCTGCTTACTTACTTACTACTTACTAGAGGCACCCTAAGGGCAGACTCCTTCACCTCGGGGAGAAGGGGAGTTGACTGACAGGGTGGACCTCCTGATTATAGTGGATTTCGAACCACTTCGGGAACATAGTAAAGTCACACGATTAATTTGGAGGTGACCACAACTCGACACGAAGAGTTGATGTTAAATGATTGTTGAGTGCATTAGAATGGCCCTGGAGGGTGTAATTAACGGCATTATTTATTTATGGTTTATAATATAATACATGCTTTATTTATTTATAAATGGTAGAGGAACCTGCTGCAGGAGATGATTTGGTCAGCAACATGTCAGGCTACTTCGCTATTTCCCAACACTCCGCCAGAGTTAATAATATATGCCAGAATTAAAAGTGGTAAAATTTCTTCAATACCGCAGGTTTCGAAGCAACGACTCTCCAACACAAAGTCCAGCTCTTTACAAACTGGACTATTCCTGAGACTGAGAAGATTCCAGAAAGTTCCAGTCTAATCCTTGTCCAGTGTTGACTTTAGAGATTCCCATCTTGCATAAGCCTGGTACTTAGGTTAACTTTAAACACGCTAATGCAACTGTAAAACTTTAAATTTCGACACTTGTGATAATCTGTAGGAAAGATGGCGGCTACCAGAGCTTTATTATCTAGTATATTTGTCTCCGAGTATAATTTATACTATAGAAGAAAAATATTCTTCTTTAAATGCCTCTTCTATCGACGATTGGCGATCATCATGGCAATTTGGAACTTGGAAACTGCTGCTCTGGCTAGGGCAGTAGTGCTCTTGCCAAACTACTGCCTCAGGTTTTTCAACCAGGATATTCTTCGACCACGAGCTCTAATGTATTGTTTCTTTTCTTCTAAAAGAATATATAGCCTACATTAAGCATTCAAGTCAAATGTGTATTTATGTGGATAAAATGAATACCATCACGGTATTCGAATCAGACACTCTCTTCAATCTGCAAAACAATTTCTATTTCCATTCTCACAGCCCTTGCAGTCCACTTCACTATAAACAAAGCCAGACCAAGTTCATAGGGGGTCAAGCCGCCTCAGGCCAAGTCATGAGACTCATTGATGCAAACAGGGTTAAACAAACTAAGAAGACCTTAAATTTAACATAACACCATGTAAAAGATGTGTCTTCCTACTCTAATGGAGAATCAAGGGTTATGTCACCTAAGAAGAGCTTGATTATAATGGAAGGATCAGCAAGAGGGTTGTTTTTCTAGTTATGAGGCGTGTTATCGAGAATTTGAATGCATTTACCATGTCGCATTATGCGTCGTAGTGTTTGGATAAGGAATGCAAACAGATGCCTAGTGGTTTGGGGACAGGTGTTAAAGGACAGGATGCTGTATGGTCGTATGGATGGCCTCTTAACAAGCAAGCGGCTGCATCCTATAGCCAGACGACAGCTCGGCCTTCGGTCTCGCGTCTGATTCAACTTTTAAGCGGAAGTTCACCGTTGACCCTGGATCACCCCAAATCGGTTGGGTTATATTTTTATATTTCATATTGTCCGTTGTAAGACACCCGAGACTGGAAGCTAGCGGCGGAAGATCGTCCGAGATGGCGTGGTGTTGTGGCAGCGGCCAAAAGTCCCCCGGGCTGGACGCGCCTACCTATGTTAAGTAAGTCAGTCGTTTTAAATCGAGGCTCGAACCTCTACCGTCATTTTCATAGTCTAGTTCTTTACCAACAGGACTATTTCTGCCTATAGACTGTTGCAAGAAGCATATCCTCTATTCCATATTTCCATGTCTCCTTTATGTCAATCCGGAACCTTCTTCCTCCTCTTCCATCTTAGTGCCGCGTGCGCAGCGCCGCAGGGTGTCACGTACCCTGGACCCATTTCTTGTAGTCGACCCGGTTGGACGCTAACGTCATTGAATATATAACACTATACATATATACACTAGTGTTATATATATGTATATATATTCAATGCTAACGTCTTGAGCTCGGCCATTGTTTTTCCTCTTGCCCCGGCGAGTTGTTCAATTCATCCATTCCTCGAGGGTTGTCCTCGGTCTTCCGATGGGTCTTCTACCATGTGACCTTGCTTCCGCCAACCTCCGGGTGGTCCTATTCTCTCTATCTTGATTCTATCCAAAGACAATAATAATAATAAAACACCGATGTGGAGACAAAAACGTAAAATGCCTCAGACTACATAATCTCGCAGTTAAATTTCTCGAAAACAAAAGCAGAAATCCTTCTTTTTTTTAAGACGAATGGTGGAAATAAAGCGAGAAAAACTGTCATGGCCGACTGACTGGATGATACATGACGACAGCCCTCGGCTGTGTTATCTGTCAGGTTGGTAACACCTTCGGTAGTTTGTCTGTCACGTTGGCACTGGATGTCGGCAAGCCCCGCCCAGAAACGTTGCGGATCTCAGTCTTTTTTAAGTTATACTTCAGGTGTTTTAGTATCTGCCACCTCGAGGCTCGTTTGCTCAAACCCCCCAAAGCTCATCAAGGACTGAAGAGCCAGAAGTAGAAGCAGAAGAAGAAAGGTTGTGAGTGATGACAAAATCACAAATAATGTTTATCATCTACAAAAAAATACAAAAAATAAAAATATGTTTCGTTCGTTTGATTTTTTTCGGTTCACCTAGATAATTTGTTGTATTTGTTGTTTTATCTGGCTCCAACCTTAAAAAGTTTGCCCGTGCTTGAGCTAGAGCAATGATCTATTTGGGATTTTGTGGCCGGCAACATGCCCGGAATCCGCGTTTTCCCTACGGTTGGCGTTTAGCAGAAAATTTAAGCAGTCTTTGTAATGTAAAAACTGCCCACCTCTTCAGCCATAAAAGTAGCCAGTTCTTCCCCCTAAAATTCCCAATTTCTCCAAACCTACAAATCTACAGTAAAAAGAAGAAAAACTAAATCCCCAACCTCGTAACCCATAAGAAAGGCTCCACAGAAAAGGGAATCCCCAGCCATCAGCCGAAATAAAGTTCACCGAGTCAGGTATAAAACAGGCTAGGGGATGAAGATTCAGAAGGGGTGAAATGCACCCCACACAAAAAGGAGATTTCGCCAGGTGGACCGTAATTCTCAAAGAGATTTGCCCGTTTTTACCGCGGGGGTAACTCAATCCTTTTATATCTAATGAACTGCAATTTCTAAATACAGAACTACCCCCTTTTTACGGGCTCACACCTTCGTGTGACTGAATTTGGGGGATTATGGGGAGTTGGGGATGAGATTTTCAATTCGCAATTTCATGGCTTTTTGTTTCGAAAACTGGATTTTTGCTGGGGCAAATGGTGATGGGGTGTGGGCCAGTTTTAGGGTCTGGAGTTTAAAGGGTTGATTGTGAATCTCTATTTTGCAACTTCACAAAAATTCGTACGTCCATCTATCCCCAAGGCAATGCCATAAGCTTATACGTGGCTTAATTCGACAACGGGTGCGTTCGCGATACACCTGATTGTTTATCTGTCATTCTTCTTTTCTTATCTGGCTCTAAAGTCCGTTAAGAAACTTTGCCGCTGCATCCACGTTATTCCGCCAGTCGACCCTCGAGGTCTCCTTTCTCCTCTTCTTGCGGTACTATTAAGCTTACAGAGATCTTCACTTACGTCATCCAATCACCATTTCCTCAGTCTTCGCATGGATTTTATACCTTGTGCATCATTACTAACACCTTCTTAGCACTCAAACTCCATCTATTCCTTCGACATGGTCCAGCCACTAGAGTCTCCCTGCTTTATTGTCGTTAGAAGTGGATGGCTTCTGGCACTCACCCCTATACCACGAGACAACGGTCAGGATACCATTTTAACGACTTCGTGCACGCTATGGTAGTCCTGAAATAATTACACGCTTTCAATGTTGAACAACTCACTGATAAATTTTCAAAATAATTACTTCTTTGGAAAATGAGTTCAAGATGGGAAAATGACGAAAACTTTAAAAAATTAGTCAAGTCAAGAAAACTTCCCATTTCAAAGCTGAAACGCGAGAGGAAAAAAAATAACCCGAAAGAAAAAAACAAATTCTGAAAAATCTCAGACATCAAATGCACAAGGCTTGCACTACAGAACCGTTAAAAAAATTTAAGTGCAAACGAAACGGCAGGAAAATTCATAATTCCACATCGAGTAGCAGTTTTCCTCGGAAAACTCCCGGGAAAGTTGTCATCCCCAATATAAGTTTCGTCATCTCTTACATCCAACTTAACTCGAGTTTCTCTGGCAACTTATCAAATATCAAAACTGTACGAGACATCAAAGTTATATTGACTGTAGCTCTGTAAATGGAATATGAGTTGTAAAATAAGTATAGGATTATAGGTTTCCAGGCAGGCGTGAATTAATATGGGAAGAGAAAAATTTATTACTTTTATTGCTTTCCCATTTCTACGGTTACTATAGTACAATAAAAAGAATGCTTAGGCGGCTATTCCACTTGTCAATATTTCGTAATTTATGCATCAATAATAAGTCTACCATATTATAACTTAATTTATAATAGATAAGTTAAGTATCTACATAAACAAAACAACAAACCCTAAAACAAAAATCTCATCAATTATTGATGCACAAATGACGGAATATTGACTAGTGGAATAGCCGCCTTAGTGATTAGATTTCGATGTTTCAGCGGATATCTTTGCAAGAGATTACTTATTTCCGCCATTTCTCCCTTCCGAAGATATAAGATGACGCGTCTCTCCTCGGCCGGGCAATACTGTGATCGCTCCATATGTTCAGAAGTACACTGTTTTAACTTATTAACAGCAAAATAGGGAAAAATGTATGGTGTCATAGCCCAAATAAACAAGAAAAAATCTCGCGTTCTTATAATTTATGCCAGCCATTTTCAACTATCTTCAATTCTTGAAGGAGTAAGCATTGCTTAAAACTGATGGTAACCGTAATGAAGTACCTCTAATTAGTGGTGTTCATGTTCAAGTTTGGCGCCATTATCTTAAATAGTTTCAGAGAAAATAGTGAAAAGCTCCGCGTTCTTATTATTTTTTCCATGACTGAACGTACATACACTGTACGTACATATTGTATGAGTTTTGGGGTACTAGATCACCAGCAGAGTGGTTTTTGCGAAATGTCTGCTTGTTCATCCATTAAATGGGAAAATCACTCGGACGTCGTAAGAATGCCAGAGCACCGCATGCCGAACAAATTGTACAAAGCAAGCATGGTGGGCACCCCCCCCCCCCCAAATTTGGTGGTAAATCTATTGTAAATTAATTTATTATCCCCTCCCCAAATGGGCTGGATCCGTCCCTGATGGTGGGTAGAACACTACAGGGAAGTCCGCGAAACCGCTGCTGGAAGGAAGAGCTGGGAGAGGTGGAGCGTGGTGTCGTACAAAACCGAGATAACTGGAGGAGTGTTGTTGAGCAGTAGAAGAAGAAGAAGAAGGAAAAGAAGAAGGAAAAGAAGAAAGAAAAGAAGAAGAATCCGCCTTAATAGTCTGGATAAGTTTAATAACACCAACACGACAACAACAAAAAACTAATTCCCAACGGTAAACACATTCATTATAGCACGTCATTGGCACATCACCCACTCTAGAGAACCCCAAACAGCTGCACGTCTGCACCCCTACCCGATTGCATAGGACGTGAGTTACTGCACCTAATAAATTGTGTTGATTAAAATAAGCAGTTATTATGGCAGTGTATGGGGCAATTTTTGAGTTAACTGAGTCGAAAGGCGCGTCACGCTGCGTTTTATTCTCTTCGTTCCACCTAATTTCATTCATTTTAGAAGTCTCCGAGAAGTGCGACGCGTCTCTTCAATAAGAGATGTTGTGTTCTAAATAATTTGAAGCAGTGGCGGACCAAACAAAAAATTTTGGGAGGGGCGGATCTTATTTGAAAAGCAAGTGCCCCTTTCCGACATTGCCCTTGTCACTAATTACTGTGAGAATAATTATTAATCAAAATTGAAAATGGGCGGATGGCAGTTTGAAGCTTTGGTATTACAAGCTACTCAACAACAACAACAACAACAACAAAAAGTGGCAATAGACACTTGTAGACAGTGATTGACATTTTCGAGCCAATTCCTTATTTGCTTTCTTAAAACTAATGTGTGAAATTATTTGTTTGCTCTATTATATGTGATAGAAACGGCCTTCTTTCTTTTTGTCATTCTTCTTTTTTTTCACCGCCCCCCCCCCCCTTTAATCCGCCACTGATTTGAAGACCACAGGGGAAGAATGATGAATGTCCATAAAAGTAAGTTTCAAGAAAAATGGATTTTAAGGCTTCACACACATCGCTTTTCCCCTGACCACAGATTCTTCAAACCGCTGTATCTTTGTATCATTGTTTTTTGCCGATTCTAAATGCACCATCGGATTCCGTAGGAAAAACTACGCTAGAAAAGTTGGCAAAGTGAGTTTAGACATTCATCATTCTTCCCCTGTGGTCTTCAATTGTGTTTAATGAAAATAATTATTATGGCAGTTAAGGGGCAATTTTTTGAGTTAACTGAGTCGAAAGACGTGCCATGCTGAGTTCCATTCTCTTCGTTCCACTTAATTTCATTCATTTCATCGAAGTCTTCCCAACTCAGCTCACGTGCGACGCGTCTCTTCAATAAGAGATGCTTTATTACACAGTGATCTGAATAAATTTGGTGCATACAGAGTTTGGAAGTGCCTGCAGGCTGCAGGGGAAGGGACGAGCCGCCGCTAAGTGCTTTCTTTTGTATTTGGTTTTGAAATGAAAGAGATTGTCCGTCGAGGGGGAAAATTACGCGCTGTTGGGGTTGAGTTATTTGTAGGGAAAGTGTTCTTTTTTTATGGTGCATTCAAGCTGCAGTAAACAGTTAATAGCTGTATTTGAAAATATTACAGATGTGGTCGTTACACGTGACAACTTGTGAAATTCGACTTAGTAAAAAAAACTAATAGCATGGGTGTCCCGAAGTGTCCGATTTGCTCTTAATTATTGGTGCTCAAAGGCAGATTCTACGACAACAGATCAGCCGCAGATCTGCTCGGAGGTGGAGCTCAGCGGAGAAAAATCTGCTGCAGTAGAATCTGCCCTAGTGCACCAACCCATTTGCTCCAATACATCTCAACAGATCTGCTGCGTACCTCCAGCAGTAGAATGAAGAATCTGCATTTGTGTTCCAACCCATTTGCACCAATGTATCTAGATATGGTATGTATGGAGTTGCAGCCAACCAATCGTTGAGATTGTGACCTCAGAAGAATCTAGACACATCTGATTCGTATCTCCTGCAGCAGATCTGCATTTGTCCACTAACCCATTTTCTCCAATATATCTCGATAGATCTGCAGCCGTAGAATCTGCCATATGTTACAAAACGGTACACAGTTACTGCCAACCAATCGTTGAGATTGTGACCTCAGAAGAATCTAGACACATCTGATGCGTAACTCCTGCAGCAGATCTGCATTTGTCCACTAACCCATTTGCTCCAATATATCTCGATAGATCTGCAGCCGTAGAATCTGCCATATGTTACAAAACGGTATACAGTTACTGCCAACCAATTGTGACCGTGACCTCAGAAGACTCTAGACACATCTGATGCGTATCTCCTGCAGATCTGCAGCCGCAGAATCTGCAATATGTTACAAAACGGTATAAACACTCCTTTATTAACTTTATCATTTTGCGGAATGTGCTATGCAAGCAAGCGTCACGGGGCTGGGTCGGCAGCAGACGCAAATTGGCTCTGTAAACACCTGAAGTAAGCCCCCACCTATATTTGGGGAGTCACTGCACTTTATAATGACTACAAAATACGCAAAGCGATGTTAATGAGCATCTGTACTTAAACAATGAAAACATACGTATGCTTATAGGCTAAAAGAAAAAAAGAAAATGTTTTTTTTTTTTTTTTTTAATTTTTCAAATAGGTGAATTTTTAACTTTCCCACAGTGGAACAGTTGTAATTATCAATATCAAACGTAAAACAAAAAAGAAACAATTTAAAATATATAACTAAAAACTAAAAGGCCATTTACACACCATTACACCCTTAAATGTCTTTAAACTTTTCATCAATTTTGATTTCCGAGCATTTTCAAGGACCGTCTAAAACGGTATCCCAACATATTCTAAGATATAAAAAGCCTACCCACTCAACGACGGGATCCTTAGAAATACCTCCATGGAAAGACAAAACCCATTTTTAAGTACCATACTATAAAAGTCTGCGGGCTGTAAATTTAGCAGAAAAGGGGTGAAAGTAAAGGAAGGCCCACTCAAGGGAAACTTATTCAAAACAAACAAAAACAACTATACTAAGTTTGGGGGGCAAAACCAGATAAAAATATCTCTTCTCATCAGAGTTTTCCCAAAACTTTGCTTCTTCGTACCCCACCAACAGGAATCAACTCGGCTCCGTTTTTTTATATAACTCAAAGATCAAAAAACTGCGAGAATTTCCCAAAAGTTGCGGAATATTTTTTTATCGCGTTGTGACACATGGCTTGGAATTTCAAAGTAGAGGATTTGAGTGGATATTTTATTGAAAATGAGAATGAGGAATTTTTTTTTGTAGGTTTTTAGGTTACTATTACACGGGGGGGGGGGGGATTCGAGAATTCGTCCTATAACGTATCCTTTATATCTCTCTTTACGGGCAACTAGTCTTGTCCGTAAAGTCCCTTTTAACTTGTAAGATCTACCATTTCAAATGCGATTCCATTAAGAATAAGAAATGTTTCTCGACATTTTGATGCACATTAACACCGAACAGCCACATTTATGGAACTTGATTTTGAAAAGAAAAAAAATTGACTCTTCACAAACAATTTTCGGCAGTTACCTTTTTTCTATAGATATATTAAAACTTTCAATGTGCATACTAGGCAAATTGTGAATTCTGCATTTAACAAATATGGCTCATAGGTTAATCTTTTTTTTTACGTTTGTAATGGAAAAACATAGCAGAAATAACCGTTCTTCCACTCTCATGTTTTCTATGATATTTGGTTATCTTTTGACCACTAAATACATATGACAATGCAGACTGTAGAGCAACATTTCTTTTACTACATGAAATATCTTTCAGGACTCTACTATTAATATTTCCTAAGAAATTAGATTACATAAAATCTTAAATAGGGGTTTTCACTGCGTTGTTAGAAAATGGAATAGAAAAATAGAAAAATAGCTCAGCGTGAGGATACCTCCGTTAACCATAGAAATAGAAACACTTAACCTAACTTACCTCCAAAGTTTTTTGCCTTTGTCTATTAACATATGAACATCTGGTGTAGTCCACCTCTTGCCATATGTTTCCTTTTTTATTATTAATTTCTCTCGCAGAGCTCATTTTGTAAATTCAATAAAAAAAGCAAGATTCTAATTCAAAACAACAACAAATATGGCCGTTTCCGATTTCCCAAGTGCAGTTCCCCAACTGACTGGTCGGGTAAAATAGGAAACGTGGAAAAACACGTATCCTTATGGCATTATTTTTCTACGTAGAAAAACTGGAGTTCTATTCCCTCATTTTCCTACTTTCCCTTAGGGAAACCCACCGCAGTGAGTATCCGTAATAATATCACAGACTACGTAGATCTCGTTGAAAATTCTAAAAGCATTTTTAGAAATGAAAGCTCTATTTTCCCGCAATGTGGTATCCATTAAGCCATATCCAACAAGGGGAAGCAGATTGTGAAAGCCATTCCTTTACAACTGTGTAAGCTTATAAAGGGAAAATCATTTGGTAAAAAGCCCTATATAGCATTCCATGAGGGTAATGGACATTTCGTGGTTTCTTTGCTGGAGCTTCCCTCAACTATATATTCATCCCATGTAACCCCCCCCCCCTCACTTTGCCTTTCTATTCCACCAGTGAGAAAACAGGAAGTTTCACCTAGCAGCAAGGATCTTGATGATTTTCATGATGATGATGATGATGAGGATGAGAAGAAGAAGACAGAAAACATACCACAACCGGAGAATGAATCTACTCAGAAGGAAGAAGTTATGCCTGACCCCCGTACCCCAGTGACCAGCCGAGGACGCGTGTTTCGCCTGCTGGCCGACTACGTTAAAGCGGAAAGAAGATACCTTCTTTGGTGGGAGAATGTCGTGGCGGTACTGGGTTTTGTATACGTTCGAAAAAAGAAGAGAAAGAAAAAAATTGAAGTCAACCTTAATGTTTTGAAATTATCGCTAACGTTTTGTTTTAATAAAGAAAAATTGTGAACCTTGAATTATTTATAGTTTTTAATAAGCGGTATACAGAACATAAGAAGACCATTTACGATTCGGCGAAGAATCCGACAAACTAAGTTTAATACTACTTTTTTTTGTAATTTCAAGTTCAAAGAAGACAGGAGCGTCGCTAGTCCCGGTGGTGCAACCGCCAAAGTCCAACACAAAGGTGGAGGGAATAGCCAACTCAAATCGACAGGTGATGGAAGAACCTAACACCAAACACTATATAACATCAATTGGCCAGAGTTTTGAAACTTCTTCAGCCTCTTCTTCTTCTTTAAATGCCTCTTCTATTTAAGACTGGCGATCATCATGGCAATTTGGGTACAGCTGCTCTGAAAAGAGAAGTCGTGCTCTTGCCAAGCCACCGCCTCTCTCCAGGATATGCGCAGCATTCGTCTGCATATCCACATTTTAAATGCACTGATTCCGTTCTCCATAAATAGATGTATAGCATACATCAAAATGTAGACGTACATTTCTAGAAATCAATGTAACCTTTTTTATAGCTCTACAACCTACATTTTTGGTACAGACTCCGGCTTTCACCCGAAAGGTTGTTGGTTCGAGTCTCACACTTGCTAAATTTTCTGGCCATGCTTCGGGGGACATGTAAAGCAGGCGGTCCCGGGTCTTCCTAGTTGAGTGTAAGAGAGGGCTTTATTGCCCTAACTCTGCTAGGTTGGCTTAATAATAGAACAACAAAAGTCAATATTTATTTATTTTATTTCCTTCTAAAACTCACCAGTAAAGTTATTCGGCTCTTTCGGGTTTTTCTTAAATTTGACCCCCTTTGGGGAGAGCTGGTTAGTATTGCTTTGATATTTTTGTTCTTGTCTGCGATCGACGTAACAGTTACTTTGCGGACTAATAGAGAACGATTTCTACACTGTCACTGATGCACTAGCACAATGACTGAACCTGAGGGGGGTCAGCGGGGTCCGGTCCCCCCAAAATTTAGCAAAACAGAAAAATTTTCAGATATTTATTCAAAAAAATTCCCTGGGGAGACCCCGTTCCCCTTGTTTCCATCAAAATGTGTACAACTCCACAATTTCAGGCCTATTGTTTCCAAAAACCTTCCCGGGGGAGACCTCCGGGCCCCCCTTCAGCCCCCGACCCCTCGGCTGGGGAAATTAACATCATGCCCCCAATTAGAAGATGTGTACGTCCATGAGGACGGCTTTCCTATTTTTCTACGGGGGGGGGGGGCGCCAAATGAAACACCACCCCATTCGAAAATTATGTATTGATGTGGCAAGAAAACTGGACCCCCCCCCCCACAAAAAAAAAAAATCTGGCTACGCCACTGGACTGAACTACCTGATTTTGACGATTTTACTTTATAATTTCATGTTGATTACTTGAATATGTAATTTAACAGAAATATTTATTTATTTTTTTAATGTATGTTGCATGTGTAACCTGCTCTTTATTAGCCTCATTAAATTCTATCCAAGTCTTAAAAAACTTCATCACCCATCACAGATGCTACACCAGAACTTGTTTGATTTATTGGACGCCCAAAAGGAAACAGTGCATGTACAGAAAACATAAATCATCTAGCACGGACGGACAACAACCCCAAGCCGGAAGCCGTGGAACAGAGAGAGAAGGGGGGGGGGCGCCAAAAAAGACAAATTATTCGAATCACGGAATCGGCCTGTGATTACAAGAAACGAGACCACCCTCTTAATCAACAGCGAAATGAAAGGTTGGTTAATAAGGTAGCGGGGAGAGGGGGGGGGGTGAGACTTTCAGATCTTAAGGCACCGGGGGCTGTATTATAATTACAAAGGCTTTCACGGGTGGAGTCACGGCTCTATGAAAAGGAAGAAAAACTTTTGAGCCGGACCCAAGAACGATAGGCATATTACTTCCACCGTTTATGAATAAACACGGTTGACTGGCATATTTGCCGAACAAGATGTACAAAGCAAGCATGACAGGAAGACGACTGGCGAGACATCCTCGAAAACGCTGGAAGGATGAGTTAGAAACTAGCCTCCGCGAGTTGGGAGTTCGTAGATGGTGGAGCGTTGTACAAAAGCGACATGACTGGAGGAGTGTTGTCGAGCAGGTCAAATCATCAAGGGCTGTAGAGCCAGAAGAAATAGAAAAAGAAGAAGAAGAAGACTAGCATATTGGTATAACCTCACAATCTCAAATACAGCCAGGGCCGGATTAACCTTCTCTGGGCCCCTAGGCAATCAAATTGGTGGGCCCCCTCCCCCGTCTATGGGCTCTATAGTCTGTCTATAGTCTTACTATGTAAGATGACTAACATTGCAAATAAGAACTAATAATACAATACTATAAATACAAAATACATTATATTTTAAATAATATTTTAAAGTTTTGGCGGGAAAACTATCTGTTTTAAAATTTTTAGATTTACAATATTATGAAAATCACATTTTTCAAGGTATTAAATAATAATATAATTAAATAAAAAGCTTTGAAGAAGTAGATAATAAAGTAACTTTTTTAAAACATGTGGGCCCTCAGGCCGCTCTGGGCCCTTAGGCAGTTGTCTAGTATGCCTAGTTGGTGATCCGGCACTGAATAGAGCTAGGATAATGTAAGAGCAGCCTCTTTTTTAACTGCTGGAGTCTAATTGCAAGGGGCTCTATCCCGACTGCTGCTCTATTTGTGACGCTGCCGGTTGGCGGTGAATCATCAGTTGGAAAAATTTTCCTTTCACAAAGAGTCTCGAACCCCGGCCTACCGTTCCATAATCCAGTTCTCTACTAGCTGGACTGGACTAAACAATAGTATGTACACAACCCAATAATGCTTCATACGGAGTAACGGTAACCTGATAAGAGCTAAAATCAAACATTGACATTCCACTGATAACCTGCCTAATAACCTTTCCGGCAGCAAATATCAAACAAAACTCACTCGAAACAACAAAACTCCGTAAGTTAAACATACACAAAAATCCGATTATTTCGAGAGTTTTTGAAGAACGCTTTAAGCGTCAATATAGCTGGAAAAAGTAGCAACATGGGCCTTGACGTGTATTTAACCTCAACAAGGCTATGTTGGATGAATATTGCATTGATGAGGGGGGCAGGGGGGCGAATTTAATGAAGTTTTGTAGTGGTTCTTTGAAGGCCTTCCCCTCTCATGATGGGCGAAGGGATGCGTAGGGGTGGGGGTATGGCCAATCAGCGGCTTTGAGGGCTATTGTACCTGTCGAGTGGATGTCAACTGAGCAATATTAATACAAAATATAGATTGGGGGGGGGGGGGGGCTGTAGTTGATACCTCATTTCGACTAATGTAACAAACGTATGTCAAATGCTAGTTGGGGGTATAGCGATGTTGATTGGAATCCATGTGGGGGCACCGGAGTAGGCCATTTGGCAGAGAACTGTCTATTCATCAGTAGGCTATGGTTCGAGGCTACATATTCACATTTTTTTTTTCCAGATCCGAACCAGTTGGGTTTGTTAGCCTTCACTGCAGCCTTTGTATCATTGTTACCAGTTTCACCTACTTTTTTGTAACTTGATGTTTCACAATGTGTCACAATGGGCACATCTACTCTTTTTGTTGTTTGTTTTGTTTTCCAACGTCTCCTTTCAGCATTTCTAATTTAAACAACTCTGACAGCCTGGCGGGGAGAGTGAGTCTGTTAACTTGAGGCACCCTAAGGGCCTCCTTCACCATGGCCGTTCCTACTCTTTTTGTTACTTGAGGTTTCGCTTTTTGTCCCTCTGATTACACCTACTCTAGAGTAACTTGGGGTTTCACATGGTGTCCCTTTGGTTACACCGACTCTTTAGTAACTTGGGGTTTCACATCGTGTCCCTCTGGTTACACCTACTCGCTTGTACCTTTATGTTTCACATTGTGTCACTATGGTACTCTTTTTATTACATGAGGTTTCAGTCGTTTCACTTTGTGTCCCTCTAGTACTTCCCTCTTTAGTAACTTGGGGTTTCACATCATGTCCCTCTGGTTACACCTACTCTTTTTGTAACTTGATGTTTTACATTGTATGACTGAAACAGTTTCTATATGCACATTCTCATCTCACAGGAAGCTTCTGTCGGGTCATGTGAAGATTGGTCTTTCATTGAAACCCGAACTTATTACCCATTCCAACGCATTCTCGCATTTCCCCCGTTCTTTAATTTCAAAATAACTCTCGAATTCCTCTCTTTCAATTCCGGAATTGCTGTCCCACCCGTCCTAAACCCTTCCTCCGTTTAACAGGGTCCTTTCGAAATCAAAATTTATTCAAGCCCACGCCCAGGGTAAGTAGGCCACGCCTGCTGTTTTTCTTCTTGTTTTTTTTTCTTGTAATTGTAGACGCTTTTTCTATAACTTATGATGATACAGCAGAATACGGGCTGATGAATCATGGTAAATCCGAGAGAGTACTTCGAAACGTTTCGTCAATATCTGCGGTTGACATCTTCAGTCATCTTCTATATTTCTAAGATTGCATCTCGATCACTCAGTATAGCAACTAAAGATGTCATCAGTAGATGTTGACGATACATTTGGAAGAGCTATTTTAGAACTATCAAAGTCCACTTTTTCGCGCCTATATTTTCAAACAATTTCACAAGGGGGAGACCCCCGTACCACCTCTTTGCGATAGTGGCAATACGACTATTTCTATAAAATCTAAACCGACAACACCCCTCCAGTCGTTTCTGTCTTGTAGGACGCTCCACCATCTACGGGCTCCCAAGTAGCAGAGGTTAGTTTCTAACTCAATCTTCCAGCGTTGAGTAAAACCTCCCAATGCATAAACTAAATATTGGATTCCCTTGCATTTTATTCCTTTGCATTACCAGCCACTAAGTGCTTTCTTTTGACTAAATAAAAACATCACAGTACCTACATCAATAATACCACTAACCCAATCCCCATAGGTTTCCCACGCAAAAACCCCATTTGCACGTTTCATAAACCTACCAAAACTTCCCCCTCCATATAAAAAACCCCTCCCCAAATTTACCCCCAAGGGAAACGTATACCTCGCCCCCCTCTCCCCGAATACACGCTCCACTTTCAAAATGAATCCACTAATTGCCTAATAAATGGTTGACTCTCCAATAAATACTAAAGCAGCAGAATATAACAGTGGCGTTTCAACCCTTCCCAAAATTTTCCCAACCCCTCACCGTATAGGGTGCGACAAATTAATTCGTAATTTAATGCCATCTGTCGCCTCACTGCCGTGATATTTAAATTCCCCGTATTGTCTGACCCACTCCGTATTTTTTTTTTTACGTATTGTCTACTACCCTTTTGCTTTAGCGACACTAGGGGCAGATTATGGCTTTATTTTATAGAAAAACCTTTAGGGGATGAACGGGGCTGAGGACAAAGGGGTAATTGATCTGTTTATGATGTGAAACCACACTTATGACGGAGTTTGATGCAAATGAAGACTCCTTCGGGGTAGGATTTTGATGTAATGGCGTGTTTGGGAAATAGGATGTGAGTACAAAGCATTTAATAATGGTTTAAGCTCAATTTTGTTTTCATTTTACACATAGAAGAATTTTCGCATCTGCTACTCCTATAAGAATAAATATTGCCAACGTTTTTTAAAACAATTTCTATCGCAAGGGGGGGGGGGGTTGCAAGTCGCAAGGTTGCAAGCTCTACCATGGAACCTTCTGCCTATAGACTTTCCAGCCACTAGTTCAGCCCCCCCCCCCTTCAAAATACGTAAAAAACATTTTGGACCCCTCCCCATTCAAACAAAACCATTAACCCCCCCCCCCCCCCCAACAAAAACCCGGCCACGGCCTTGCTGCCGATTGCCTCTTAATACCATATAGAAATTGGTCAACTTGTGGGATAACCAACTACGTTTCCACAATTCAGTTCAGTGAACTGAACCATATTACACACAGATCCCGCCTTTGAAAATACTCGTAAGGGACCCCCCCCCCCCCAAAGTCGGTACAAAGTTTGCTTAAACTCTGCGATAAAGTTACATGATCGGTTAACAATATCCTTTGTGCTTGGGCAATAACTGAGGCTTCACCTTGTCACTGTAACTTGGTAACTTTGCTGTAACCAGTGCTAACTTTGTCTACAACTTGAGTTATCAAATTTATTAACTAATTACGCGTCCCATGTCATATTATAACCCTTCAGTTTGTGCATTTTCGCTAGAGTTTACAAATTTATTAATGTAATAATAATAAGGGTAGAGATTGCAAAATATTTTGTTAACAAAGGACGCACTGAGAATGGTGAACAAGCAGCTGCGATTGTTTGGCCACGTCCAAAGGATGTATGACAACAGGACCACTCGGAGGATGGCGGAAGCAAGACTACAAGGTAGAAGACCTTTCGGCAGACCGAGGAAAACCCTCGAAGAAACAGTCGAACAACTCGCCGGAGCAAGAGGAAAAACGATGGTCGAGCTCATTACGTAGGCGATCGACCGGGTGGAGTACCTATAAGAAATGGGTCCGGGCGACCCCATCACGCTGCGCACGCGGCACGAAGAGGAAGAAGAAGGACGCGCTTATTTATTTATTTCTATATTGTTCATAACATTCTCAAAAAATAATTATTTATTCAAAACCCAAACTTCAAGCTTGGGAAAGTAACCTGTCCGGTTTTATTACAGTATTTAACTCCTAAAACATACCTGAAGTTAGAAAGCACCGATAGAGAGGTTCCATAGAAACATCACTTTGATCATTTCTCATGAAAATTGAATCTTTTTGATTAATTTGCCTCAGAACCAAATTATCAAGAAGCGAGCGACCTAATGGGTTTTGTTTACATTATTAACGGCTCCAATATTAGTGAATTTAAAAAAAATAGCTTAAGCCGTTTTTTACGGAACAAATTATTTAGCCGTTTTTTAGAATAAAATCCACCAAAATTGAGTTAAAAATAATTAAAAAATTGTCCCGAGATATGATTTTAGCGAACCTGTAGGTTCGCAAATTAATTTCATCCAAATCAACGGATAAGTTTATCCACAAATCGGCAGATAGATAAAAATTAGTTAAAAAACACTTTATTGGGTTTGTAGCTAGTCGATCTCAAAACCTCAAAACTAGTAAATCTGTTGAAATCCCGGAATCGAAAATGTCGACCATCACAAAGCTCTCATTATACTAAATAAATAAAAAATTGACTTTTTTGCTTTATTAATATGACCACCTATTGCGGAGTTAGGGCTATAAAGCCCTCTCTTACACCGCCTGCTTTACATGCCCTCCAAAGTATGGCCAGAAAATGTAGAAAGTGTGGGACTCGAACCAACAACCTTTCGGATGAGAGTCGGAGTCTGTACTCTACCCCTACTCTACTAAACCATTTAAATAGGGTTGCAAAATCTCAGAGATCGCTCGTGAACGGTTTTTCCGCCACAGATTCTGGTATACTACGCCCGTCTCCGTTTCCGGGTCGACAGGTCCTGCCCTAATTATTATTGGCTTTCTTTTTCTTCTTCTTCTTCTGTCCCCTTAATGCCGCCCCGAACCCATTTCCTGAACTCGCCCCGGTCGGACGCTAACGCCTTGAGCTCGGCCATTGTTTTCTTACTTTTGCTATTGATTTAAATGGGAAATAGAGCCGAGTACACCTGTCATCACGTCAGCCTCACACCATGCAACAACATACCACGCATAGTTCCTGTCCGTCGATTTCAGCCCTATAAGGTCAAATCTAGAAGCTGTAACATGTTACACTGTGGCATACACGTGCGTAATAAACACAGCACAGAGTTCAAGGGCAATATCCTGCTCCGCGGCACATAAATCCCTAATCGGACTTTCTTGTATACGCAACACGGCGCCATCTTTAATTAAAGGCTAGAGTAGCATTTTGGCCCACAAATGCAATAAGTCATGGACTTTTATGAGATGCCATTAATTTTATTTCCTAGCGAGGCGGCTTTTGAATGTTCTTAAGCAGGTCTTAGTCGTGCTCATCTTCAAATTCATTATACCGCAACGGCGTGGTCTTTTTAGACTTTCTTTTTCGAACCGGGTCGGGTCTGTTTGCCCTCACTGCAGTCTTCAAATAAATATATTTCTGTTAAATTATACAATCAAGTAATCAAGTACCTAATTGACAAGAAAGTATTAAGTAAAACCGTCAATATATCGTCAGAATCAAGTATTTTTTAGTTAACATTGTCACTGTGCTAGTGCCTCAGACCTCAGTGACAGTTTAGAAAGCTTTCTCTTTTTTTTCGCGCTGTCTAGGCGAACATCCCAAAATCGGGTGAAGTCGTAGGCAGCACTGTTGGCCTGCCATAGGTCATCCCTCCAAGCGAACAAAACGAAAGCTTTCTCTAAAAGATGGTCTCTAAGCAATTTGGGGAAGTTAGTAGCATTTACCATCCCATACAATACATGTATTCGTACATATACTGTACGTATTTACTTCCAATAAAGTTGCTTTAAATCAGTTAATCTTGTATAAATTAAAAATTTCCCTTTAAAACGGTCTAAGCCATCTTTTCTATGCTGCATATTGTATTGTAGATATTGAAAATACGTCATGATTCATTCATTCATTAATTTATAATGAAATGCTCCAGTCTCAAGTAGTATGGCTTATTCTTCAAAGGAACGTGTAACTTACTGTATGATTTTACACTTTGTGGGGATAATCTGTTCATGCTGTATCGTATGTTGTTAGATTTTGTGAGGTAATCGCTTCAACGTTGACACACATGCTCAGACCTCCCGTATGTCAACAATGATATCATAGCTAATAAATAGGCCCTCTTCATCTTATGCATTCTGCCGTCATTGCCTGCTAGTGACGTACCCAGAATATTACTTATCTCTTATCTAAGTACAAGTACTAGTTTCCTGCATAATGTACGTTAGAGCTAGTAGTTGTAGTGATCGTCGGGTTAATAACGACTTAGGCCTCATATTTGGGCCCATAGAGCGACTCCGACTTGACTGTCCCATAGGACAGTGGACCTCCTGATTATAGTGGATTCCGAACCACTTGGGAAACACAGTGAAGTCACACGATTAGTTCGGAGGTGACCAGGACAAGTCCTACCATGTTTCCCTACCGGCACTGTGCACACGACCAAAATATCTGCAGCTTTGAACCTGCTCTGGTCCATTGGATTCAACTTGGTATGGCGGCCGGCTACTACGTTAGAGCTATGCGGTAACGCTCTTATTCGAGAGTAACATTATCGACGATAGTACGAAGTAGTCCAGGAAAATTAGGGTTAAACCTCGGAATGAGAGTTAACAAGCTATAAACTTATACAAACCTTTATTCGGGTTTATCTGAAAAGGTCAATGGCAACGGTGTAACACTATTTAACAAAGGGTTAGTTGGACTTACATTGTCTTTTGTGTAAATAGTCATTAGAGGCATGGGCCTCATGGTCATCGAACAATTAGGGTGGAGCCAGTCTGGGGAAGGGGGCGACGTTTTGGGAGCGGGTGCAACTTCCATCATCAGGCTTAGCCCTGAGAAGGAGTGATGCTTTTTGGTCGA
This sequence comes from Psococerastis gibbosa, assembly GCA_963971405.1. Taxonomy (NCBI): domain Eukaryota; kingdom Metazoa; phylum Arthropoda; class Insecta; order Psocodea; family Psocidae; genus Psococerastis; species Psococerastis gibbosa. The sequence goes on along the minus strand of OZ020486.1, from coordinate 46,940,543 downwards.
TTGACTCATCGCTCTTGTATTCTACTCTGAATTATTAAGTAAATCTGATCCCCTTGAAGATTCGAACTACCGTTCTCCCGATTGAAATGCAAGCTCTCTAACCATTCGACCATGGCCCTCGCCGTGTTAAATACATTATTTGGGTGCCCTAAAACGTCCCACAACCCCTAGTTTTCGTAGGGTGTCCGCGTCTACAGATTTTCCAAGGTCAAAGGTAAAAAAAAAATCTGTTTTTTACGCATTTATTGCAAATATCTCGTTTCTTATGGATTTTATGATTTTATTAGTTCCTATAAATATTGTAGAGAATTGTTTCAATATTTTTTTTTATATCTTGAACCATAGATAGATTGATAGACAGATAGAGGACAGAGCGCGCGCAGTGTTTAACTAATTTGAGTATCAAAGGTCAACCGTAGGCCCGCTTAAAAACACGCCGTATAAAGTTTATAAATTATTGCTGAATACATAATTCAAACAATACAATCTCATAGGAAACAGGGACTAGCAACTATAAATGAATTCGCAGATAAAAGAAATGCTCCCCTACGTTTTAATATGGTGGTATGTGGCCGTCATATACACCTATTGGCCACGATTATTGTGGAAAATATTCTTACGCAACTGATTAAAAAATGACATTACCATAAAAATTTCGAAAGGAAACATTTGCGAGTGTCCCATCCCTCCAGTTACAGGAAGCACAGGATACATTACTCCTTTCCGCCCGGCTATATACAAAAATATAAATAGAAAACATAAAAATGAAATCCCTAAAACCCTGCCAACCCCCCATGCTGAATAGAAAGATATAAAACATTACTCGAAATGTCAACAATAAAGTGCAGGAAGACACCCGCAGCAGAACAGGAGAAAGAAATGCATAAAAATAAAAATGCGCGACACAAAGGAGTAAGACAGGGTTTTATGTGTCGTTTTATGTGAAGATCTCTCACCCGCCAATACGATTGGAAGGACGGAAGGAAAACTCACCCCGATATTGGAAGGAAGCTGGAAATTGGAGACATGTCAAATTGCAGTTGTGCAGTGAGACATAAACAACTAGCATTGGATTGACATAAAAGACAGATATGTATTGAGTGCTCTTACCTGTAATGAGAAAAGAAAATTGTTAGTATTTTATGTTTAGAACCGAAAAAGGTTCATGATATTAGTACCATTGAAGGAAATCTCTCTATTCTTTTGAAAAACAACATGGAGAGTTAATGAATTCACATTTCACATGATATTTAAGCCGGGTTCTGTAGACGCTTGTAAAGTAATATACACTTATCGGAACTTCGCATTCCTTACCTAGGGATTACAAGCCATCGTGGGCCCCACCCTTATCGTTTTTATTAAAGGACTTTTTATGGACCCATAGGTCTCTTGTCCAATGCCAACGACCCATGGATTTCGGACAATAGTTGAACTGTTTCCGTATGCATTTTTGGCCATTGGCAAGCTGGTGTACATTCTCGATGTCAACCTACACCGGCTACTAAGCGATAATGGACAAGCTGAGACAAACTTACCATTAACGCAATGAAACAGGCGAAAGCATGACTTAACCAAGTACAGATACGAGTCTGGGACTCACCCTTAATACAGGCGTTCCATTTAAGCTAGAACTAGCACAATCTGGAACATCCATAAAGTGAGAAATCTCGCATCTAATTCGCCGAGTCTAGTACTGGTCTTAGCTCTGGACTTACCTACAGCTGGTGGGAGCAGCTCTAGATTTAATACAATCAGTCCATCTAAGCTACAACTAGCAAAATCTGGAACATCCATCAAGTGAGAAATCTCCTCGCGTCTAATTCGCCGAATCCAGTACTGGTCTTAGCTCTGGACTCCAGTTGACATGGCGAACTCTCAATTAATAGCGTCGTTTCACTAACAAACGGCCTGTAACCTTGATTTTATTGCTACTCTCTGGTGACATAGTGCGTTGTTGGGTCGGCCAAGATTAGCCAAAACACTCTGTATTCAGTCAGCCAAGGACTGTTGCGTAATAGATATTTGTGTGTGTCTTCAGCATTTAGACATACCATTTGCATGGCCTTAGAATAGAAGAAAACGCATAAAAACGCCGTGGCACGACAGAGTTTAGGTAGAGGATACGACTGTTGTAATTTGGTTCTTGTTGACAGTTACATACCGTGTTTTCCCCTACTGGATAAAGAATTGCCTATTGGGGTGGGACAAACCAGGCGAGCGGAATATCTGCCCTTGTATATCAAGGTACAGTGTATTCCATAGAGAGAAGACTGGAGAGCAATTAGCTGCAATGGTTTGGCCACGTCCAAATGATGGATGAGAATAGGACCACTCGGAAGCAAGGCCACAAGGTGGAAGACCGATCGCCAGACCGAGGACAACCCTCGAAGAAACAGTCGAACAACTCGCCGGAGCAAGAGGACAAACGATGGTCGAGCTCATTACGTAGGCGATCGACCGGGTGGAGTACCTATAAGAAATGGGTCCGGGCGCTGCGCGAAAATCAATAAAGTCTTTGCCTCTTTGGCAGGGGAAGTTTCAATGGGCCACACACGTACCCATTCAAATAATAGTAATAATAATACCTCCTACACAAATACAATGAGAAATACAAATAAATACTACAAGATTATAAGTTAATCCTATCGTTAAACTTTGCCGTAAATATAAATACTTCTAAGGAAAAGCGAAAACTAGTTAGGAATTGGCCGTTTAGAGTAGAAACTGGATTCCAAAGACTAGAGCCCAACCCATTCCATTTCGCATTTCACAAAACCGCAAAGGTTTTCAAAGGAACGCGCGTCAAAGGACTCGACGGAGATGTCTCGAATAATTCCACGATAGGGTAACATTCCCCACCTTCACGGCATTTGGCCGAATGCCTAATACCCATTAAAATTCTTCTTCTTCCATTTAAACAGTTTCAGAGACACAAGAAAGGAGTAAAATTACCCGAAATTGCCTAATCGATAAGCTCGAATTCATGGAATCGAGTTTCGTGTTTACAGCTGCGTTTCTTGCTGTAAAAGTGCTTTTAGGAGGTGTTTTAACCTTTGCCAACGGCCATAACATGTTGAATCAACCAGGACAGAGCCTGTTCCAAACTGGGGCAAACTTGGTAGTGTGCACAGCATTGGCAGGGAAACATGGTGGGACATGATAACGAGCTTAGGCAATCTAAACGCGTGTCGAGTCCTGGTCACCTCCGAATTAATCATGTGACTTTACCATGTTCCGGAATGTTCGGAATCCACTATAATCAGGAGGTCCACCCTGTCAGTCAACTCCCCTTCTCCTCGAGGAAAGAAAGGAAAGAAAGAAAGAAAATTGCCTTTATTTTCCATATGGGCGAATGGTGAAGGAGTCTGCCCATAGGGTGCCTCAAGTTAATATACAGACTCACCCCCCCCCCCCTCCCCCCGCAGGCTGACAGGGTCGCTTAAAGCAGACTAAATGCTAGAATAAGGTTCCTTTGGTGTGAGTAATAAATAATACATATCGGATTTGCAGGGTCAAAGTGTCATGCGATCGGAGACATGTCGTAACTCAACAAGGGTACTAACCTACAGAGGCGACTGAAGAGGTCAATCGGATACGTTCAATTAATTGTTTGTATGCAATTACTCTTTAAAAAAAAAATCGACTTTGTAAAAATCGCGTACAGTGATATTGGAGCGTAGTGGTAATGGGGCCCCAACTTTCCATTTTTTGCGCAAATTCAAACTTCTCATGAAATATTGATCGTAGAGCAAAAAGTGAGTTGTCACAAATTTGAAAAAATATATATATTCCTCTACGCTATGATATACTTTATGTGGCCGTCACTAACACCGAACGGCCACAGTTATTGAACGGTCACTAAGGATGTCAGGTTGAGTTCCAAAAATTGTGGTCAATCGGTGTTAGTCACAGCCACATAATATGTATCAAAATGTAGAGGAATATTTCTTCTACTTTAAGTCTTCTCAGTTATGACTCTACGATAGAAGTTCCATGAAAAATTTAAAGAAAACAAATAGAAAATGCGTGGATCCATTTATTCTTGCTCCAATGCCATGCTGTGTCCCTCGTTACCATATTACAGTTAATATGGTAACGAGAGACATAGCAACTGTCAGGTACGTTAATTGATGGAATGGCTGGTCCAATGCCCACCTATGTTAAAGCATTCCACGAGTGGTTGAAATTGGAGACCTGTGGCTCTATGAAAGGTTCAGGTATCGTACAATGAACCTGAGCACTTAGACCTTGGATAATTACTCACTTCATAACATTAAAAATCATGTCTCTACTTATCTGCATTTAACATATCTAAAGGCCTGAGATGTGGGGGGAAATTAAAATACTAAAACACGAGGCAACGGGGAGACCAGGTACCCAGCACCATGGACAGCCAAGTGTGAGCGACTGGATCCTATACTCCAAAGGTTTGCCTACCTTATAAAACTCCCGAATGAACTGTGAGCGGCGATAAATGCTAATAACTTCCCTAAATTGCTTTGAGACCATCTCTTAGAGAAAGCTTTCTACACTGTCACTGAGGCACTAACACAATGATAATGACTGAAATACCTGATTTTGAGATTTTGACGAGTTTATTTTATACTTACTTGTAGATTACTCATTTGTATAATTTAACAGAAATATATATATATATATATATATTTATTTTCAAGTTCACTAATAATACTATATCCAAACACAGTACTTCTTGTTTTTTTATATTTTATAATTAGTTCAGCCACCAGCAATTTGAATACTGAGAACCCTGGCTCCCCACCATGGCTGTATGTGAACCCACAATGCCAAAAAAAAAAAAAAAAAAAAAAACCCCTGGCTCCACTAGTTCGGTTTGGTCTTCTTCTTGTTCAAGCAACCAGCCGGCCGGCTGGTTGGCAGCAACATGTGGCATAGATGCCTAAACTCCCCTTCAGCTCCTCGTATGTATCGGTTTAGTAGTAGAAACAAAATTCACAATTTACTAAAAGGTTTGCTAGGTTTCTCAGTTCCTAAAATGATCACTTCAGGCACTCATTCATTCTTTCTTGAACACCAGCACACTATAGGAACAACGGAACGGAACTTTTCTCTTTGTTTTCTGTCATTCTTTGACAAGTTGGACGATGTAGGCATCAGGAACATTGACTCTGGCCTTGACTAGCTGATACGATTCGCCTACGAATTCAGATAAAATATTGACTGTCAATGATCAACATGTCTTTTGATTTGTAGTTTCCATTAAAACGAGCCTGTAAACCTGAGGAGGAAGTTAGGTTTAGGCTTACCAATACACCTACAACGTCTCTAAAGAGGCCTACTATCAGAACCGGATTTAAGTTTCAAAGGTCCCCAGGCTGGGCGCATGTATCCCTACAATAAATGTATACATTGATTTGTATTTTAATATGTATGTATGATCCTAGACACCAAGGCACCACCCCCTTTGAAATTAAAAAAAATATATATAAAGAGCTATGTTGAAGGCATTACACCAATTATACCAGAACTAAAGCATGTAATTGTGATGCATATGGTGGAAAAAAAGTATTGGTATATTAAAGATCGAACTCACAACTTTGGGATTCATCACCACAACCCACTACACGCTTGTCACGTGCTGGGCGAGACCTGTCGCCTGTACAAGCGTGGGCAGCCCCACCTACTGCCCATTTGGTGCCGAACTAGTAATGAAGACTTTATGATGGGAAAAAGTGTATTTCTGCGAGGATCCGAACCTACAACTTCGAGATCTTTCCGCAGATATTGCTACAACGAACGACCGGCTGTACCACGTTCTGGGCGAGACATGTGGTCTGTATTTGGTGCCGAAAAAGTTATGGTGGCTTTACAGTAGCACTAAAAATTGTGTTCTACTGAGGAACCTCCAACTTCGAAATATTTGGTGCCAAAAAGTAATAATGGCTTTATAGTAGTGGTAAAGAGTATATTCCAATGAGGACTCGAACTTCGGGGTTTATCACAACACCCCACCACGTCTTTTTGTGAGGGTGAGGCCTGCCACTGAATACGCGGGGGCAGCACCACCCAAATGCTGTGGTCCTGAGGTGAACGGATACAGAAGCCGAGTTGCTGTTGACGATTAAGAAATGGAAACTAACATATTTCAGCCATGTGATGAGGAACAAAAAGTATCACCTTCTACATTTAATAATCCAAGGGAAGATAGAAGGACAAAGAGCAGAAGATGAACATCCTGGTTGAAAAACCTGAGGCTGTGGTGTGGCGAGAGCACGACTTCCCTTTTCAGTCTCCAAGGTCCATGATGATCGCCAATCGATTGAAGAGGCATTAAAAGAAGAAGAAGCAACACCCACTGCCAATTTGTCGCCAAACTGACATTGATGACTTTATAGTCAAGCTAAAAAGTATATTCTCAAGAGGCCCCGAACCTTCAACTTCCACAGACTCCACCGCAGCCCACCACGTGTTCTTCTCCATGCTGGGCGAGACCTGTCGCCTGCACAAGCGTGGGCAACGCCACCTACTGCCCATTTGGTGCCAAACTAGTAATGATGACTGTATGGTCTACGCCCTCCTCCTATTCGTGCATGCCTGGCCCCGTCTACCTGTTTTTGAGCCCTGTAATCAATTCAGGTGCTATGCGTGACGCAATACTGAATATAACCATCTTGACACTGTACCATATCTTTGATATCACGTACTTCGCTAAGGCCAGTCAAAAAAGCGCAGCTGTGCGCATCGCACCTCGCTTATAACATACATAAAACGGCTCACGACAAATTCCAACCGATTACACATATAAACTGAGTTCCTCCGTCGCTTCTGGTTCCAAAAACATCTTTGGTCGTCCTAGTGTTCGCCGAATAGTCACTCACACGTTGTAGCAGTCTTCGCCACGCTAGCCTCCGTTCCCTGACTCTGCTGTCAAAGGAAATGCTATCAATTCTTACTTATGGAAACTGTCACAAGCAGGAGCATCACTGACAGCACATCTTCATTAGCCAGAGCAGCGCCCAATGGCAAATATGTCAAAGGGTGGGCGTTGGCAAGTAAGTTTTAAATAATGTAGTATATCAGTAAATAATAATAAATAAATAATATTTATAAATATCAACCTCACCCGCACCCACCTGAAGCAAAACCTACGAGTAATTTCCTATGCATAGTACGTACTAGTACGAGCAACAATAGTAATACATAGCAATAAATTACAAATTAGCATAAACAGCTAATTACAGACGACAGTACTGCAAATTTATGGCGTTACAATGCGGTCTGCATTAATGCGCTGTAGGCCTTGCACAATATTAAAACCTGTACGTTACAATAAACAGTTAAATTGAATAGTAAACCAATTTTGCAGAGCCCCACGCAAACACAACGCCCCGCGGTTACCAAATGAGCAAAATTCATCACCTGGTAATAATTCTCCTTCGGTACAGTATATATAATGTAATAGGCTAGTTTGTGTGTTATATGTATACGAACGTGGGCTGGTTTTGAATTTAAATTAGGTGGATAAACAAGATTCCGAATGTTAATGTCGCTGCGGCTCTGTAAAATATTGTATTGTTTGGTTTCCGCGCTGAAATTTATTGTGACGAAATGGGCAAATCTGATGTTCTTGGTGATTTTGTGGGCTTGGCGAGCAGTTGATTCAGAATTGAATTGAATTGATGTGAGTGGTGTCTTGGGCGCCCGTTCCACCGACCGGCTAGGGCTATTTACAAAAACGGTGACGTGGTAGCAGACATTCAAGACTTAGGTGGCGTTTCCACCGACCTCGCATTGCAGAATGCAAATGACATTGACGGAAATTAGAATTTTTCTTTTCATAGAAATCTATTAAAATGTTTGTACTTAACATATACCATGACGCCATTTTTTAATTTGAGTTTGTTTGTTTGTGATTTTACTGTATGATCATTGATCAATTTTAACTATGGCCATTGAATATATAACACTAGTGTTATATATTCAATGCTATGGCATAGAGGAAAATAAACATTTCCGTCAATTCTGCAATGCGAGGTCGGTGGAAACCCCACCTAGGTCTTGAATGTCTGCTACCACGTCACTGTTTTTGTAAATAGCCCTAGCCGGTCGGTGGAATGGGCGCCTTAACAGGTCATGAGGCATTGCTTGCTAAAATTCGGTGATAGTTATGTACTGTACATACACTTCAATAGTTATAAGAATAACATATGCATACTCAGTAGTTTCACTTTCCAAAAATACACATAGACAGCCTGGGACCTGTCCTTTGGGCTCCCCTTCCAAATGTAATTGTACTGTACTTGAAGAAAAAAATACAAAATACAAATAACTTATAATTCTTGAAAGAAGAAAAGTTTCATTTAATTAAAATACAGGTATATGCTATATATATATGTGTACACATATATACTGTATATGTTGCGATCATAATATGGGACGATTGCATTGGCTACAACGGTAAGACCAATATAATACAACACAGTAATAATGGCAGGCTATGCAATATATTGGAGCATAATTTAATTTAAATAATTTATTTAAAAAATAAGGTTTTATACAAAACCAAAACATTGTATGCTTGGGAAATAATGGGGTTACTCTATTTAATACTAAAAGCATACCTGAAGTTGGAAAGCATCGATAGTTAGCTTCCGCAGAAATTTGTTTTAAGTCATTTTTTATGAAAATTGAGTCTTTTTTGTTTTTTTGCCCCCAGAGTCAAAGTAGGCCCATCTAACTATCTTACCATTAATAACGACTATAAAATATATGTGAATTTAAAATTAATCGTTGGATTTGATGAATAATTTTTTTAGCCATTTTTTAAAAAAAATTTCTAGGTTTTTGTAGGGTAAAACCCCCAAAATTGAGTAAGCCCAAAAAAAAAAATAATCCTCCTGGGGTATGATTTTTGTGAACCTACGTGCAAAATATTTTCCAAATCCACCGAGTAGTTTTCCCACAAATCGACGGCACGAACAGGCATTTCGTTCCTGGGACCTCAAGACGTGTAAATCCTCTGAAACCTCGAAAACGAAAATTTTTACCATCACAAAGCTTTCCTAATACTAACGGATAAATAGGAAAGCCATCATTATGAATTATTAGTAACATAATAACTAGAGGACTATATAAAGTTCAAACCCGTCACAATTCAAAATCAGGAACAGTGAAATCGCAGGGTCAAATCTGCCAATTACTAAAACGTAAACACACATTTGGGGGGGGAAGGGGGGGGGGTGAAAGCCGGGAATAGAAAAGCATTAGTTGTAATGGTAACAACGAGTATAAGCGGCTTACGGGCGAATAACCGTTAGCCGGAGCTACTGCGGTTTTCTACGCGGTCCAAAGCCCCAATTTACCCGATCCGGGGCCATTTTCACCCCGCCGGATCGTATTTAACAGCATCCCGCCACTTTCAGCAAGCAGCTAGGGCCATGTCAGGATAAAAGCTTTAAAGGAAAGGTAAGATAAAGATCAGAAATCGTGTAATAATAGTTTATTACGGAACTATGTATCTGTACATACAATTAAGAGGCAATCTGACGGAGAAAAGCCTTATAAGTGTAAACATCAAAAATATGTTGAAATATTGAAGTCTTACACTTTGCAGCATAGCAGAACGGATACCTGGACCCGGTAAAACTCTGTACTTAGCTTGTGCAGGCTATTTAACCAGCGAAATTGCATACTTATCTAGTGCAAGGCTACACTAGCCGCCATATTGATAACGGTTTACAGCCACGCAATGTTTATTTCTGTTTAAAAAGTTATTATTATTATTTTTTTTAACGGTGTTGTTCATTTGTTTGGCAAATATTTTCTACATTCTAAGTCTTAAAATACCTGTATCGCAAAACCATGGCAGCAGAGATAAACTAGAAACTAGAAAACTAATGAGGACAAGGGTTTTTGTAAAAAATTCCGTGGCTTGCGGACCCGAACTGTCAACCTCCTGGTTCAGAGTACAGTACTCTACCCCCTCAAATATCCTTTCATACGCAGTGCGGCGCAATTATGCAGGTCCTGTTTTGCAAGACAATGGCAGAGGTACTACGACAGGAAAGCTGTTGCGGACACGGGGTATTGTTCAAAAATACCGCGGCGCTCCCCATCTGATTTACATTAAATAATCGCCATGTTCTCGGTACAAATTCACTGCTCGACCCCAGGCTATGGTTCAGTGATTTCTGTTGGAAATCAGTGGCGTATATAGGGAGAGGGGAGTTTCATTACCATATTCAGTCAGGGACGGATCCAGCCCATTTTTTTTGGGGGGGGGGGGGTAGCTGAGGGTCAAAATAGGAAAAACCTATGTAAGATCGACTAAATTAGAGCGTAATAACTTAATTTACATTAGATTTAACAACTTTTGGGGGGGCAGCTACCCCCCCCCCCCTCCTGTATCCGTCCTTGTATTCAGTGGTTTCAAACCTTTTTTTTCCATGGAAAACAAATCAGAAACCAAAAAGTGGATTATGGTAAGTTATTGATAGGGCCGTAGGGAAGGTAAATGAAAAATTACGCGCATAGGAAAATAAAGAAAAACTTACCTACATCGGAGTGGGGGAAACGTGGCTGCCGGTCATGTTACATACCACAATATACCATGAGCAACAAGCCTGGCATCCGAGTTGTTCCTCTACGCTTGGGCTAAAGTAGGGTCGGCGGATTATTTATTATTTTGGTCTGGAAACAAGACTTTCCCTTTGAGCTTTCTATTCCCTTTTTCTTTTCTTATTTGAAGGAGTTTTTATGGACCCAGACCTGCTTATAGTGGCCGATAGGTCCCTCATCCAATCTCAACGACCCCATGGATTTCGGACATTATTTGTATTGTTTCCGTATGAATTTTTGGCCAATGGCAAACTGGTATACGTTCTCGATGTCAACCAACACCGGCTACAAGCGATAATGGACTAGCTCAGACAAGCTTACCATTGACGCAATGAAATAGCATGACTTAACCAAGTACAGATACGAGTCAATGAGGTTCTGTAGGGACAGTTTTGGTCACTAGGTTCGCTGACGACAAACCGATATCCATATTATTCAAAATGGCCGCCGTTTGCATGTGAAAACTAAGCTCTTAGCATCTAATTAATTTTTTAAATAATTTTTATAATATTTTTACTATAACTGGACCTTATTTCGCTGCATATAATTTAATATATATATTTTCCATGATTTATAGAAAAATATCACTTTAAAATAATACATAAATAAAATAATTTTCAAATATTATTGAGGCTTATGGAAAAATCAACGCCTTGATATCTTAGCAACTGGTGCTGCTATCTACAAAATGAAGTCACAAATGAACCTAATTCCCATTCAGGTCTCAGTCAGCTTCTGTAGCTTAGACATTGCTTATTGTCAACAAAATACACTGTATAATATGGTGTTTGTACTAATATGAGGTTAAGTCTCAATATAGGCAACACGAGGAGGAAGGACTGTATTGTCGCTTGATTGCAATAATATCGGTATTTATTATCTAATGGAATTTGAAAAAAAAACATTAAAATTATCTCAAGATGAAAAAGGAGCTCACTGAAATAAAACTTAATGTGAAAAGAAAAAAAAATGCACGCAAAAGCATTAGGAAGTTAGCAAAATGGATTTCAATGGAAACCTAGCTCAAAGCTTTTCCCATTGTGTACGAGCGAACACTTTTCGCACAACAAAGGGCCAACTATACAATATTGGGGGGCCTGGTCAATTTCCTACCCTTTTTTTTGAAGAAAGGCTTTGTCCGAATGTAGGGAAGCATGCTGGGGAAATGGATGCCAAGAAAAGGGAGGAGATGGATGTCAGACCAGGAGAGGGGGGCGGTATAGGAGAGAGGGTAGAAGCAAAAGGCGTGGCCGAGATAGAGTGCTAAAAGCTTGGAAAGTGACACAACGGTTTACGGTGAGGCAATTTGAAATAGCCGGGTCTCAGATGATGGAATACGGAATAGACCAGTGGAAGAGAAGGTTCGAAACACGACATGTATAGAACTTTTTTAGCCAGACCTCTTCTTTAAAAGCCTCTTCTATCGACGATTGGCGATCATCATGGCAATTTGAACCTCGGAGACTGCGGCTCTGAAAAGGGAAGTCGTGCTCTTGCCAAACCACCGCCTTGGGTTTTTCAACCAGGATGTTCCACTTCCCTGTCCTTCTATCATCCCTTGCATTATAGGCGATACTTTTGAATCCTCATCAGAGAAGAAGAGAAGAGCTGTATGTATGTATGATCTTGGAGTCGGGACCCACCCCAGAATTTGGGCCCATAAGTCCCACAGTCGTTCCTCGAAAACGCTGTAAGGATGAGTTGGAAACTGACCTTCGCAAGTTGGGAGTCCGTAGGTGGCGGAGCGTTGTACAAAACCGAGATGACTGGAGGAGTGTTGTCGAGCAGACCAATGCTCATCAAGGGTTATAGTGCCAGAAGAAGAAAAAGAACAGTGAAGAACTAGTAGAATCCGGGCTGATGGGCCGTAGTCGAACCACTTCGACCACGGCTCATCAGCCCGGATTCTACTGGTTCTTCATTCGACTCCGGCCGTGAAAGCCTTTGCTGTTATTACACTAAAAATAAGAGTGTCCCCCAGTCGTACTAGTCGAGTTTTATTGCTTCTCGCTAAGGCAGCAGGCTGGACTACTGGAGCCCATCCAAGGACACAAGAGCCTAGTAAGAGAAATTCAGACGCGAAGTATGAAGCTGCCACCCACGGCAGGGCAAAATGGGCAGATGAGTATCAACTACGTTCGACCAAAAGCTGCTGAATTTCCAAACAAAACATTCCCCCCCCCCCCAGGTACAGCTTTCCAATAGAAATAATAATAATGGAGGGGGAGGGAATGGGCCCTGGGAAGATACAGCTGCTTCCACTTTTCAAAATTCCAAAGGAAAAGGAACAGATTGGCCGACGGAGTCATTACAAGCCAAGAAAGCGGAATACGATACAATAGCTGAACAACACGCAAGAATTTCAACCCTTTGATCACGATAATGTCGATTAGGGGTTGGAGAAGGGATGAAAAGGAATGAGAAAAAAAAAAACAAAGTCATGTCCTTTTTGTTAATATTTTTTTCTCTCACTTTTTCATTTTTTTTAAATAAATATTAATAATTTATTATTTTCTTTGCTGGTTTTTGATGACAGCTAGTTGATGGGTTGATGTCGTCATAGCCGATCATAGTTTTAGCCCTGCTTCCTCCAGGAAGTTCAGATAGACGGGTCTATCTGAACAGGCTAACAACCTATCCAAACCATCATTTATGGACACACCCACCATCTGCAATTCTACAGTTATAAAAATAAATAAATAATGTCTTGTTGTTTTGTATTACTAAGCAAACTGGGCGGAGTTAGAGCTATAAAGCCCTCTGTTACACTCCAATATTTAGACCCTGGACCGCCTGCTTTACATGCCCTCCGAATCATGGCCAGAATGTAGCAAGTGTGGGACTCGAACCAACAACCATTCGGGTGAGAGCCGGAGAGCGTACCACTACTCTACATGTCCTGACCATGTCTCGACTTAGCTTGGATCTCAAGGACCCGATTTTAATACCGTATTGCCATGGCCTACACAAATTGCAATTTTACCAAACCGCTAAGTTTTAATTGACTTATGTTAAAAACCTGAGTCTTCTTGAAGCACCTAAAGGTACAACCTCTTGCTTCTTCCACCCTCCACCCCCATCAAGCTCCTAGAACGCTGTCAAAAGTAATAATTCTGATGGAGAACTTTCAGAACTCTCAAAGCTAAAAAGACTTCCTCAATTTTCGAAAATTATTAAACCCCGCGGCGATTAAGGTGCATTTACAAAAAAAAAAAAAAAAAAAAAAATACCGGAGATGGATCTGGAAAATATTTAGAGCATAAAAATGAAATTTTTTATTTGATAGCGAGTCTCGCGCGCAATCGATTGACAATTTTCGATATATATATGTATAGAGGAAATCAATCTCGCAAAATGCAGTTTACCCCCTTCTCCCTGTCCCGTTTTCTGTCTCCTCAACAGGAAATGCAATTTTGGAAATTGCATCGTGTAAAAGGAGAATATTGATGGTCACTCAAAAATGCAAGCAATCCCCTCGGGTGCATTATATTGATAGTAAACGCAGGTACACATACAATATGCGCTGTACATATACAGGGAAAGTATTTTATTGGTAAAGGTTAACGACAATGGCTATTATTTAAGAAGGGATAGTTAAGTTAGTAAAATAAATAAATAAATACTGACTTTTTTTGAATTACTATACGGCAATCTAACGGAGTAAGGGCTATAAAGGGGCTCTTACACTCAACAAGAAAGACTCGGGACCGCCTGCTTTGCATGCCGTCCGAAGTGTGGCCAGAAAATGTAGCAAGTGTGGGACTCGAACGAACAACCTTTCGGGTGAAAGTCAGAGTCCGTACCACTATTATAGATGTGTTGAAAACCATCAGTCCTTCTCAGGATTCTAAGCCTTATGATGGGAGTAGCACCCACTCCCGAAACCTCGCCCCTTCGCCTGACAATGGGCTCGCCACAGATTGATTCAGGGAGGGGGTTGCTGCCCCCCCAAAATTTAGTAAATTAAGTTAATTTATTACGCTCTTATTTAATCGATCCTACATATGTTTCTCCTATTTTGACCCCCCCCCCCCCCCCCGTCCCTGGGCTCCGCCCTAATTGCTCAATAACAGAGAAGCCCTGCCTCCAATGACTATTAACTAATAAATAACAGCTTCCTATCTACAGAACCATTTCAACCAATAATAAACTGCCATAATACACATTTTTGTCGTAAATATCGAACGTATGAAAAAAACAGCGACCCCTGAATTTCGAACCCCAGACTTAAGGTTTCAAAGCCCAGCTTTCTACCTACTGAACCATTTCAGCCAAGAGCCCAATATTGTTATGATGACGTAGCAATGACTTAGCGAATATCAGCACAGGCCTAGTTTATGTTGAACCAAGTCGCTGTTAGCTATAGCAACGTATCTAATTAGCAGTGGCCTTGAACGTCTACAACAACGCCATGCTCAGTCATTAACGAAGATAAGATAGTAGGAACAGGTGCATAGCATGCATGTAGAATAATACAAGTGCATTACTAATGTAATACATCTAATGGACTTCCCTATCTGCAACAAGATAAATAAAGCAGTTGCAAAACTGCACTAGACGAGTCTGAACCGGTACACCGCGGTCCGGGGCTTCTGCTTAAATGTTTTTCAATTTAATCACAAAGGCTTTCCCAGCCAGAGTTACGTGATAAAGCAGCAGAACCCGGGATGATAGACGTAAGCGTAATTAGAAACGTTACGTCAACATCTGCGGTCGACATCTTCAGTGGAACTTCACTTCAGTCGCTGCTTAGTCCCCGAGTTACAATCTTAGAAGTTCCACTGAAGATGTGGACCGCAGATGTTGACGAACCGTTTGGAAGTACACTTTCAGAGCGACCACGGCCTATCAACCTACTAATAAATATTGACGAAAACAAAAATTGTTATATTGTATATCATATATAGGTAGAATGACATCATGTATCATGTTTTCATGTATTGTATTGTAATTGTATCGTCTCTGTGGAAAAACTACGCACGGCCATGCTGCCTGTGATAAAAGCCAATTGAACTTGTACAAATGTTTTTGAGAAATTGAGAATGTTTTTAAATTATAGCATACAATATCATAATTATACTGCTTCATAACTTTTTTTCAATTTGTTAAAAAATTATCATTTATGTTTGCCAATGTGTCGGTTTGCTACATAGATATGTATGTATGTAAAGGGGGGAGTACACAATCACTATTCAAGCAAGGCCTCATGAAACATTTCCTTCAAATTTGCGGGGAAACAATTATTTCTTGTGTCAGTGGAAGGCGTAAGAATACGGGGGGGGGGGGGCAGTCGCCTTCTTCTTATATATTTCCATACTTTTCGTAATTTCCGTACCTTTATCAAGAATCCTTTTTTAAATACCTATGTATATGTGTCAGAATTTCAGAGATATTACCAATAATAGACCTTTTTTTGTAAATAAAAGTACTTGCGAGTTGTGACCAACTAATCAGAATATTAAACCAAATAAAAAATTGGAACGTCACGTGATTTCTCAATGCTGCATGCATTGTCGGCATATCGAATTTATGTACGAAAGAGGTACATTACTTCCCCTGCTTTGGGATAGGTAAATCGTGCAAACATACAAATTTCCCCCTCTGGAATTCTAGCAGATCTTGGACAGTGTCGGCCCTAGAAACTACTTAAGAGTAGCACAGTACATTACACAAAGGCACATAACTCTTATCTAAATTGCATCAGAGACGAGTATGAGTGATATCCAATATGGCGGAGGAATATTGCATTGCTCAGTCAAGTCATACGGACATATTGTGCACTTCAGTAAACAAATGTCCAATAGAGGGGGCGCCATTTTGAAAGCACTAGGGGTATTTATTTGCTTTTGATGTAAGGGGCCTCTTGATAGCTTTGAAGGCAACATACAGTACATATACGGCTTGTATTTACATATGCTGTAGTGGTTAGGCGGGGTTTCCACCGACCTCTCATTGCAGAATGCAAAAACATTGACGTGGTAGCAAACATTCAAGACTTAGGCGGGGTTTCCAATGACCTCTCATTGCAGAATGCAAATGACATTGACGGACATTTGAATTTTTCTTTTTATAGAAATCTATTAAAATGTTTGTACTTAACATATCCCACTACGCCATTTTTTTAATTTTAGTTTGTTTGTGATTTTACTCTATGATCACTGATCAATTTTAACTATGGCATAGAGTAAAACAAAAATTTCCGTCAATGTCATTAGCATTCTGCAATGAGAGGTCGGTGGAAACCCCGCCTAAGTCTTGAATGTCTGCTACCACTTCAATGTCTTTGCATTCTGCAATGAGAGGTCGGTGGAAACGCCGCCTTAGTCAGAATATACGCTGTGTATAGAAGCGGTCTCTTGACCAAGCTTCAAAGTATCTGAGCTTCTGACTGCAAGGCCGTAGCCAGGATTTTTTTTCGTGGGGGGGGGGGTTCAAAAATTTCATTGGATATTTCATAGCATTTTTATTTTCCCCCTCAAAATCCGATTCTATCATATCTAGTGTCAAGCCATTTCATTTCGGGGGGGGGGGGGGTTGAACCCCCGTGAACCCCCCCCCCCCTTGGCTACGGCCTTGCTTCTGAGTAATGCCTTATGGTCTCATAGGTGAAGACGCGAAAATCCCTATTCTATACCCCCTCGTGGTGAAGATGGAAGCGCGTAATGAACAGATAGGGGACCGAGCTTGAGTCGGATAAGCGAAAAACAGCCTTTTCGGTGCGAGGCACTCTTTTGTCTCGGGGTTAGAAAACTGGCCCCGAAGGTGGAGGAACTCAATGAAGAGTCAACAGCATAAGGATGCAGAAGGCAATGGGAAACCACTGTATTACAATTCCCTAGTATAGTCATCATGACTACCATTGCCATGATGTTCGCCAATCTTCGATAGATGAGGTATTTAAAGAAGTGGTTAAGATTCCGACTTTCACTTGAAAGGTCGTTTGTTCGAACTTTGAACCGCACACTTAGTATATTTTCTTGTTTTATTTTATTATGAAGAGCTTATGGCCGGTATAGTCAACAGATGGTAGAGAACGGAGCTATGGAACTAGAGGTCTATGTGTTCGAGACTCAGCAGTATAAAACGTTAGGGGGAAACGCGGCTGCTGGGAATTTAGCTGACCACAATATCAAAAAAAGAGCCGTATTCAAGAGAGAGGACCCTCTACCAGTCCTCAGGCCTAGACCCTCATGAAGTTGTAGTGCCACAATTTTTTGCCATAGGCGTAGTAGTACTTATTACAGTTGAAAACTGTTTAAGAGGTAGCTTGTGTTGAACCCTGGCTGACCCCAAAAGTTGGGTTATATCTGTTATTGAATTTAAAACTTCAGTTATTAAAGATGTGGTCTCGCCAATCGGTTGATTGATTGATCTCATATATAGGTAGTTTTGGAGCAAGGATAAAGCGGTAAATTGATAGGTGACAGAACTTCGCCCAATTATCAACTTCTTGGGATAATAAGTAATATACTGTAAATAATATAATATGGTACATGAAATAGTCCTCTACCATTTAACGAAACCAAATCTTAGTAACTTACGTATTAAATTGAAAAAAATATAAAAATAATAACCGACCTATTTTGGGGTGATCCAGGGGTGACTTCCCCTTTAACAATAGAAATTTAGACACTTTGTGAATGCCCACACTCAATAATTGGTACCGAGAGAACTATAAAAATTCATTGAAACATGCAGTACCCCTCAATCACAAAAAAAAAAAAAAAAAAATCGGCAGCTGTACGGTACATTTTCTACAATAATCGACGCGCCATAAAAAAAAAAAACACGTGGGGTGCTGACTAATATTCGCCATCTGCTCTTTTCTCCCATTATTCAGGGAAACGCCCTTTATATGCCATACTAACACTGATAACACTATCTATAAAATTATGAAAGCAGTCACGCAAGATAAGAACAAGCTATATGTGCAAATACTCGATGATAATGTTACCTTTTTTCGTAAAAATTCTGTTACAAGCACGTCTATATGAAGTTTTCATATCAGGGTAACATATGATGGGTTTTCAACGTCCTGTCTGAGTGCGTCGCTTAAGGGGTTTTTATAGCTAATGTATAGAGACAACACGAGGGGAAAAACCGCAGTTTGTACAAAATAAAATTTCGCCACAAGCAATAAATGAGATGCCGTACCGTAAAGTAGATCAAATATTCTTCTATGTCTTGCCGTCATTAACACAGGTCGGCCACAGCTACTGAACTAGATTTTTAAAAATAAAGGACACTAAGAATTTTTTAAATTACACCATAGCATTAGGCTTCCGCCATCAGCTTTCTTGCAGCCCAATACAGCACATAATCTGGCGATCCTCTGCTATTGGCGAGAGCAGGGCACCTCTTAAGGTGTTTTCTGTCCATTTCTTCCCGGGTGTCGCACAGAGGGAAGAAAGGTTCCGCTGCTACACCTACACGGTGAAGGTGTTTTTGAAGATGGTCATGACCGGTTGTTAACCTAAATTCTGTCACTGATTGGAATCTGGGTAGGTTCTTAGGCGGTCTGTTTTTCTTCGGCGATTTCCGGGCTTTCCTAGTTGCGTGTAAGAGAGGGCTTTAGAATGAAAGAAAGAAAATTGTCATTATTTTCCATATGGGCGAATTATAGCCCTAACTCTGCTAGATTGGTGTAGGATCTTCAAATGGATAGGTCGAAATACGGGGAACTCACCAAGGCAGAGATTCAGCAGAGAATAAGCGCTATATTTTTTTTTTTGCATATGAGAGCCCCCGTCTCGCCCTGGAAATGGTTTTGTAGCAGTGCCCCCTCCCGAAAAATGTGAAGGGAAGGGTAAAAGTAAAGGTATTTAGGCAGTTGTCTTGATAGGAAAGCTATGCATGAGATACGACCTGTATAGGAGATACGAGGACTTAACAGCCAATATGTATTTGGAGCCACAGTTGGAGCAAGAATTGGAGCAACAATTGGCTTTGTGATCGAGCAAAAAGTCATTATTTATTTATTTACAAGTCAGAGCCCTACAAGGGCAGAGAGAAGACGCCACAAAACTTATCCAATGCTAATGGAACGGAGTGGTAATACTATTTTTAAATTTGGTAGGCTGTAATAGTTGTCTCTTTATTTATTATTTATTTATTATATGAAAAAAAGAAAATACATCCATTGTATGGACCAGACCGCAGTTTATCTGCTATTGGATACAAATATAAACATGTTTCAAAATAAACGGGTTTGCCCACTTTGAAGGGGCTCCCACCCTTCCGCTCAAATTGGCTACACCCCGGACAGGCCAAGCGCCCCCGTCAAACAATGCCCGGCCTGATCATATCAAGAACGATGGAATATTGAATACTGTGGAACAATCTCGGCGTAAAATCTCTGGGGCGAAAAAAACAAAAGCCCCGGCTTTTAGGGGGTGCGTCCCAAAGTTTTATAAGGGTAGAGGGGCTGGAGTTTGGCCGTTTATAATTTTACAGTAATTGTTTTTTAAGTTAGATAAGTTAACTCGGGAATTAATTGAAATTTTTCGTTGTACCCTTTCCAAAAATAGGGGTGGGGTAATTTGGTGTCCGAATAAAATGTCCGGACTTTTTTAATTTTTGTTTCCTCCCACTGTACCATAGGAAGAAATGTACAGCACTATAACGTCACTAGATAATATAATATAAAATAATATGATATATTTATCCCAATTTTACATACATTACAGTTTTTTCATATATTTATTATTGTTCCTCTTCATATTGATATATGTAGTTTGTGATCGGCACTGTACAACACCAATTGGCCACAGTTTTAAAACTACTTCAACCTCACCCCTTCACAAATGTAAAACTACCTTTTTATTAATTGTACACTTATATATAAATAAACGAATTTCATTTCATTTCTTCTCCTTGTTCTTCTTTAAATGTCTCTCCTATCGAAG
Source organism: Psococerastis gibbosa (assembly GCA_963971405.1). Classification (NCBI taxonomy): domain Eukaryota; kingdom Metazoa; phylum Arthropoda; class Insecta; order Psocodea; family Psocidae; genus Psococerastis; species Psococerastis gibbosa. The sequence goes on along the minus strand of OZ020486.1, from coordinate 46,920,042 downwards.
ATTGGCGATCATCATGGCAATTTGGAGAGTTCTGCTCTGAAAAGGGACGTCGTGCTCTTGTCAAACCACTGCCTCATGTTTTTCAACCAGGATGTCCGGCAGTCGCGATCCCCCGACCGGTGAAGACAAGGTACCCATTAGGGTCGGCGTATATTTTTTTCCATGCCCAGTTTCATACCTCAAACGTCTTTAACCATCCATCCAGTTCACCATTTGTCGACCAATTCGAGAGCTGGGGAATCGGCAAAAGAAAAAAAAAGTCCCCTTCTTTTAGTATTAATATTTATTTATTTTATTTGAACAGGCCCTCGATATGAAGGGTGGGCACCCCTTGAAAAGGTGCACAGACCTCCGTTTATTTTGAAACACGAGTATCATTGTATCGTATTACTTTGCGGTCTGCACGGTAGATTGCAATACAAATTTACAACTTGCCTCGCTGATTTATTGTTTAACATAAATTACCAGTGATTGACAGTCTGATAACTTGAGACTGTGGTTTGCTATATGGTTTATTTTATTTCTTTTAAGTTATCACTCACATAATTTATCAGACAGCACTTAAATGTTGCAATCGTCGAGAGTTTAGGGGGGGGGGGGGATACATGCAAACAGTTTGGTAGATATGAGCTTTCCTTTTATTATGATTAATTATTAACCAATTTCAGGCGGGGGGGGGGGGGTAAAGAAGATTTATTATTTCTATGGGTAGAAGTAGCATAGAACTGTATTATTATTATTAATGGGCGTTTTACGGAAAGGAAGAGAGTGGCGTATTCGTAGAAATTATGAGCTCTACTCGCGTTATACGAAGAACCTACGATTGTAAAAGAAATCAAGAGAGCCCGCATCAGCTACTCCCTGCCTCGCCCCCCCCCCCCCCACTTTCATCCCCAATTGTGGACCATCCATCTTTGGCCTGCCAACGACCCCATCGTTTTTCGGGCAATATTGGTAGTGCTACTGAATTAATTTCTAGCCATTGGCAAACTCGGTAACTCCTCGAAGTCAACCAACACCGACACAAGTGCCAACGGACAAGCCCAGACAAGCCCAACATTGACCTAGTAACAGGTTTATTGGTTAATGGCTAATGACAATGGTGTCACATTATTTAACAACGGGTTAGTTGGAGTTACATTGCCTGCTGTGACAATCCCATTAAAATATCAGTCCTTCCCCCCCCCCCCCCCGGACTAAGCCTGATGATGTGAGTAGCAGTCACTCCCGAAACGTTGTTCCCCTGACAATGGGCTCCAACCTAATTTTTCGATGACTGTGAGGCCCCTGCCTCTAATGACTATTAACACAGCAGGCAATGTAAGACCAGCTAACCCCATGTAACAGGTGTTAGACCGACTAGATTAATTATTAATTAATAATAAGGTTCAGAAGCCCATTTTATGGACCTATGCCTACTTATAGGTTCCTCATCCAATGCAAACGACCCTTTGAATTTCGAAAAACATTTGTAGAGTAGTTATTATATTGACCATTGGCAAAACTGGCATACGTCCTCGATGCCAACCTACACTGGCTACAAGCGTTAATGGACAAGCTGGGACAAGCTTTCCATTGACGCAATGAAACAGGCGAAAGCATGTACGGGAACGAGTCAGCATGGAATTGCACGTTACGTTGTTTTATAAACTGGCTTGAACTAACCGACGTGGAGTAGGACTGGCAAGGTCACCCTGTAATTCAATTTAAATGCAATCCCACAGCAGAGCAGCGGCCCGTGAAACATCTGTCAACAGCAGACACACTCTGCAGCAGACGAGCAAGAAAATAATTCACACAGGAACCTAAATGTATACATCAGTCATGGCGCAGTGGTTGGAGCAGTGGGTTTGACAGAGCATGAGGAATTGGGATAGGAGCAGCCTCAAGTGATAGATTTTTACATAGAAATGTAGGCCTATCAAACATTTGTCAACAGCAGGCACACTCTGCAGCAGACGAGCAAGAGAATAATTCACACAGGAACCTAAATGTATAGATCAGTCATGGCGCAGTGGTTGGAGCAGTGGGTTTGACAGGCATGAAGATTGAGGGATCGGAGCCTCAAGTGATACATTTTTTACACAGAAATGTATACGATCATGAAACAACTGTCAACAGCAGACCAACTCTGCGGCAGGCGAATAAGAAAATAATTCACTCAAACCTATCTGTTTAACATCAGTCATGGCGCAGTGGTTAGAGCTATGGGGCCTGACAGGGATTCTCGTATAATGATTGTATTGATTGGTGGATCGGGGCCTGACAGTGACAGATTTTAACAACTTTACTTAAGCTTTCCAAGTTTCCGAATGATAGTTGTTGTTGTTGTTGTTGACAGTAGCATGTAATGCTAATGATTGCCAATAATCGATCGATCACCGTATAGTTGGTTTAGTGGTACCACAAAGAGCCGTGCAGTGAACTATTCCGCATAATTTCAATCAAAGCACGCCTTGTCGATGCTCTTGATTTCTAAGGAATTAACGAAAGTTAGGTAGCAAACCTACAGCAGTGGCGTAAATAACTTTTGCTGCCCCCCCCCTTTGTGTGCGCCCTCCCTTGTCTCCCTATATGTCTCTTTTTTTTTTTTTTTTTTTTGAGTGATCGTTAATAGTGAAATTGCATTCAACGTGGATAACAAATTAAAATTGAATATTTTTATTAATTACTCGTACATAGATTTTTAGATTATTTTATTATTTTTTGGAGCCGAAGTGCGCCCCCCAACAATGCTGCCCCCCCCCTCCTCCCGGTGGTGTTATTTATTTACGTCACTCACCTACAGGCAATATCAGACCCGACAAAGAATGCCTCTAAGGCGCCCATTCCATTGACCGGCTAGGGCTATTTCCAAAAACAGTGACGTGGTAGCAGACATTCAAGACTTAGGTTGCGTTTCCACCGATCTCGCATTGCAGAATGCAAATGACATTGACGGAAATTAGAATATTTCTTTTTATAGAAATCTATTAAAATGTTTGTACTTAACATATCCCATGACGCCATTTTTTAATTTTAGTTTGTTTGTTTGTGATTTTACTGTATGATCATTGATCAATTTTAACTATGGCATAGAGGAAAATAAACATTTCCGTCAATTCTGCAATGCGAGGTCGGTGGAAACGCCACCTAAGTCTTGAATGTCTGCTACCCCGTCACCGCTTTTGGAAATAGCCCTAGCCGGTCAATGGAATGGGCACCATAGGCTAAAGTAAATAATTCCGTTATTCTTATCTTCCTATCACCTATCGGACATCAGTATAAATAGGCTACTGAAACTAGTCTAGAGTCTAGACGATGGCTAAACTGCGTCATATCCTCGATTCTGGGAATATAAGACTTGTAAACAAAGCTTATATCAACACAAACGGTCTGCTTTTCTTTAATCAAGATGTTGTAAAACTTGAACATTTCTTCTCAGTTCAGGCAAATAGCCAAAAGAGGAGGGTTAAGGACACGATTTCTCCAAACCATTTTCATTTTCAATTTGGTAATCTCTATTGTCTTTTGATTCTTTTAAAAAATTTAGAAGTTTTCCTCGGGAGTCATTTATCTGCGATAAGGCCGTACCCAGGAATTTGTAAGGGGGGGGGGGGGCGTTAGTCAATAGTATATAATGTTGAAATGTGGTAAAATTATAGTCTATATAGCATTCAACCATAAGTATAGTAGTGTATAAGCAAGGCCGTAGCCAGGATATTTTTTTCGGGGAGTTTTTAGACATTTCATTGGGTATTACATAGTGGTTTTTATTTTTCCTCTCAAAATCCGATTCTATCTAGTATCAAGCCATTTCATTTCGAGGGGGGGGGGGGGTTTGAACCCCCATGAACCCCCCCTTGGCTACGGCCATGGTATAAGTAACTAATGCACATTATACCTGAAAACAGGGGGGGCCCAGGAGTCTCCCCCGGGGAAATTGTTTGAGAAAATAGATCTGGAATATTGGGGATTTCTCAATTTTGATAACACTAAGGATTAGATTCATATAACTGCACGCAGGAGGACTTACACATTTTTACACTCTAGGACAGTGGTTTCCAGCCTTTTTTTTACCTTCCGCCCAATTTTTTGAAGATTCCTACTGCCATAGGTAAATAAAAACTAATGTTTTTTTTTTTTTTTAAATTTATTACCATATACACAATCAATGGGGTTTTTGGAACTGATGTGCAGAGGCCTAGCCCCCCCCCCCCCTGGGCCCTTTTGAGATATTTTACGTGTTATATAGCAGAATTTACGTAATTAAAAAACGTCAGAATGAAAAATGGTTACAAGTTACTTACTTTCATAATACCTACTTCAAATGAAAAATGTTCTGTTCTTTTATAGAAGTAATGCACTGGTGATGTGCCGAAACTAATTTCTGGATTTCTGGATTCTGGGTTGCGCGCTTGTATAAGTGCGAGGCGCATATTGTCCTGAACATTGAGCCTGTTCCTGTCGTTTTGCAGCTATTGTAGGCTACTTAAAAACAAAATGCAAGTGAACAATATGTGGTATATGAACAAATCACGCAACTCCGATCGCGTCAATATTCAAATTCTTATTACAGATATTTATTTATTTTACTTTTTGAGGCTTGACTTTTGGATAAATATTCATGGAACTCATTTCTTTCTAGTCTTTGGCACTTTTACTTATCACTGTTGTTTTGCGACCCCATATTATTAGTTTCTAAAGAAAAAACACAAAAGAACTGAATAAAAACAGTAAATTTTAGTTTGTCGGCTTCAGTGTTTCAGGTAAAAATTCTTTCAAAACAAATTAGCCCATATCCTAGGCTAGTGTACCGCCGATTCGGTTTATGGCCTGGTGTAGCGTACATCAATACATTACAATTCAAAAATTAGAGTCCCTGACCAGTCAGAGCCGGAAACAAAAATAGCCACCCGAGAGGGTTTTGTACGAAAGAAGGAGGAGGTACTTAAATAGTCCAGCTCCTGGGGTCGTACTCATCCAAATTATATAGTGAGGCGTCAATAAGTCTGCTCTTAATGTATGTTCTGAAACAAGCTGGATCCAACTGACTTACTAAAAATGGTAGCTTATTCTAAAGCCGGTGTGCAAGTATTGGATAAGAATCCCTCGACTTGTTTAGGCGACACCTAGGCATATCAAACCCTTTTGCCGATCGGGTATTATAGGAATGCACTGTACTCCGAGCTGGCAATCCAGGATTCATCTTTACGGCCATTCGACAATTAAAGACATACTGGCCATGAACAGTGAGGACTCTAGCGGCTTTAAAAAGGGGTCTGCAGTGAGCATGATACAAACTTTTTGTGACAATGCGGATAGCTCGTTTTTGTAGTAAGAGTACCTTGCTTACTCCTGCAGAGTGCCCCCATGCCAGTATATCATAATTTATATGGGTATGAAACAGACCATGGTATGCCATCAAAAGATACTGCTCCGGCACCAGTCTACCAAGTTTACGTAGCAGGAAAGCAACTTTAGCGAGTTTACTACATATGCTATTAGTATGGTCTCTCTCCCTGGATAGTTCGGAGTCAATCATAAAGCCCAACAGCTTTTTTTTTTACAAAAAGATTAATCGCATACAAACAATTTAATGAATGTATCCGATTGACCTCTTCAGTCGCCTCTGTAGGTTAGTACCTGTGTTGAGCTACGACACGTCTCCGATCGCATGGCGTGTAAAGACTCACATAAGTGCAAGCACGTTACCACCTGGCCATCGAAGTCGAAGCTTAACTGCGCCAGTTTGATGTACACTAGCACTACTAGACAAGGAACAGATAATTCTTTGTGTCTTATCATTGTTAATTTTAAGTCTGTTATTGACAACCCATACTGTAGCCTCAAGTCTCTATATTATAGTATTTTGCAGCATGTAGAAATATTCAACGTCAGAACAAATTGCCCGATAATAGATAATAATAATTTTAGAACCTACGCTTAAGCCAAGGCCAGAGTAAGCAAAAAAAATTAGTATAACTTACATTTTTTGTGACGCATCCAAATGACCCAACAAAGGCGTGAGACACCTTTGAAAGGTAGAACATAGGTGCAGTACTCCAAAACATCGAGACATGGACGTAAACTTAAACAATTTCCCAAAAGAACCCACACAAACTCAAAAATCCACTACACTAATCAAAAAATAGACACCAAACTAAAAATTCTCAGACTAAAAATTTTGGTGTTTTGAAAAGCGCAATGTACACAGAACGAAACGAAAATCGCGATGCTTCCTACAGCGATAACTCGAGTCAACTGAGCGCCGAACGGAAGCGGATACTGTAAGAAGAGTGGGGAGCAAATGAAACGCGCCACGAGTGGGATATTCGTGAACTAGTGTGTAGATTTTTTACTTTTTCTAAGATGACAGTTTGGCGCCGAAATTTAAACGCACCAGATTATTTTCTTTTGTTGTTTAATACAGTATTGTAAGATGATGTTTTTTAGGTTATGTTTGGTTCAAGTGAGGCTTCTTTAGGGACGGTGTTTTGGTTGGTGTGGACACGGCATTATTTAGCGGTGTCAGCTGCAACTCAATGTTTTTGTATTTCGTAATCAGCGGCTATATTACGCAGTGGCGTTGACACCTGGTAAAACAAGGTCAATATATTGACAGTTATGCTGAGATTCTGAATTTTCGTGAGAACTGAGAGTGACCTGCGGGCTGCGATGGCCTTACGAACGCAACTTTGGAGGGTTGAGCATTGGGCGGCACGGCGTCGGATGGCCGTCGGCCGAAGGTACGAATGGATAAGGATGGTACGTATGGGCGTTGGCTGGGGTAAGTAAGTAAGTAAGAAGGTGAGATGGGCAAAGAGTAAAGACCAGCAGGATCCCAAAGTTGAAAGCGATGAGGTATTTCACAGTCTGTCAACCACCTAGCCGGGTGGACATTACCTTTCATTCCCCTGTAACCAGAATTACAACTCTGCTCAACAAACACTCACACTTAGACCCATTTTTTGATAAATTAACAGTCTATAGAAGAAAGTGTCTTAATGTATTTGCTGAAATTGCTTGAAATCGCCTCTTTATAGGTATTTGTTTTAATGCCATTGCGTTAGCATTGAATTTATTATTTCTATTAGTTAAGTTATATTCTACTCTCAGAAGAATTTTTTTATGTTATTATTAATTTAGATTATTGTACAATGTATATGGTGAACACTGTTTTTGTACAATTAAAAACTTATTCTATTCTATTCTATTCTGAATTACAAACTATGCACAGTTCTTAGATTAATTCCGGGGCCTAGGGTCTAAATTTATGAAAATGCATTTGCAACATTGTCTTTTTATTTATTTAATTATTTTTTTACTTACAATAATTATTGTTGTTTGCACTGATGGTTAAGAAATAAAAAGGCTCATTTAGGAATATTCCCATAATGATGAACCAGTAGAATCAAGGTCGTATTTAAGGAAGGGGGACCCCCCCCCCTCCGCCGTGAAAAATAAACAAAAATTACTTGCTGCTTGATACTAAACAAACTAGAAATATGAACAACATGAATAAACAAACAAAAAACGAAAGATGACTAAAACTGTAAAATAAGTTCAAAAGAAATAAAAACTTATCCCATAGGTACCTGCCACCCTCTAGTCTCGACTTTCGACTTAGTGTCTCAATTTAGCATGTTCCAAAAGTCGCCAAAACAACAATTCATGGAAACACATCAGGTATAATAATATATTTTATGGGGCCGAATTTTACCCCCTCAAGGTGAGCGGGTGACTCGTGGACTATGTACCAGCGGATCCAGCGAAAAAATTAGGGGGGGGGGGGGAACAAGTTGTGTGTGCAGCCTCCCCATCCTCCCGAGAAATCGTTTTTGTAATAAATATTTTTACCCCCCCCCCTAAATTCATGATAGAAGTGACATTACTATGCTTAAGTCTTCACTGTATCATAGAACCTCCTGACTATAGACTTTCCATCCACTAGTTCAGCCCCCCCCCCTCCATAAATTTCTAGATCCACTAGTGGATGTGAGGCTGCCTACCAACTATTATATGCACTAAAAATGCCTTAAATAGCGAATAAGATTTGGCCTCAAAGACCAACACCGCGGGGGTAAGTTACAAAACAGCCCAAAACTTCACTGTACTAAATAGTTGAGAAACATTTCGAAAATAATTTCAGGGGCACTGGGGGGGGGGGGGGTGGAGGTAGTGACAGCATACTCATGAATTTCCACTCGGGTGATACACAGCCCAACATTCTCACTAAGTACAGTTTGAAAATGTTGAGAAACTATGGCGAAATCTACCCCCCCCCCCCCTTAGCCCGTGTAACCCCTTGTCCCTCTACGTCCATACCGGGTCGACATTAGGGCCTGACGGGTTGTACCTACCCTCGGGGCACGACCGCATCTCACACAGAGGGGTTGCAGCCACCCCTCCTCGAAATGCCAATGATATTCAAGACAATTATGGCCATGCTTTGTACGTTCTTCAAATGCGATGTGATGTATGAGGCAATATGGTTGAGGGGGTTTCAAAAAGATCTTTTTTTATTAGGATACAGGGTTTATGAGGAATTATAGGGTTTTTGTAATCAATCGGTGAGTTCGTAGTACGGTAATAATTTTTTGTTTGCTCAAAATGGGCCTTTTTTTATATGAATCTTTAGAGAATTGACAGTGGACTGGAACTGGAGCAAGTGGTGAGTGATTAGAACATTAGAATTTAGAATAATGTAGAGATTTTTGTTATAACACACGGATATTCGCCTTTGTAAAAGTACAGCATGCAATACAGCAAAGACTCGTATCTGTACTTGGTTACGTCATGCTTATTTCGCTTGTTTCATTGCAGCTTTTCACAGATGGTCCATTATCGCTTGTAACCGGTATAGATTGACATCGAGAACGTATACCAGTTTACCAATGGCCAAAAATTCATACGGACACATTATATTGCAGTGTTATATGGTATACATAACACTGGCATTAAATTAACTTTGGTTGAAGAGGTAACCTCCTTGTGGCATGTGGTTCAGGGGATAAGACGACGCCATGGTTAAGCGTAGATCATGGGTTCGAATCCCGCCAAGCCCAGTTTTTCTCTATCCTCTAGTTTCGGTTAATTCATACGGAAACAATACAAATAATGTCCGAAAGCCGTGGGGTCGTTGGCATTAGACAAGGGACCAATGGGTCTATAAGTAGGTCTGTATGTAGGTCTATAAAAATTCCTTAAAAACAATACAACAATACTGTTTTTGGTGATTTATGTAATGACTGGCTGTATAATACAATTTTATCAGTTGTTGTACTTTCACTTAGTAACATTATAGAGCATTTTTTATCTCTTTTACACCTGAAAATTTTGGGGAGCAGCTGCCTCAGTGCCGTTACGAACGAGCCGACACTGGGTTTGGGAAATCAGGTCAAATTATTTTTATTCTATAATAATTCACTATAATATCTAATAATGAATTAGTATTGTATTGAAGCGCGCCGTGTGGTCCTTCTATAACTCAGGTACAGTTGGCACTCGTGGAAATATCACTCTGGTATTGTATTAATGTTATTATTACCTTTTTGTCCCCCCGGGGGAGTCCCCCCCGGAGGGGAACTCTATTAATTTCAAATGAATCGATGTGTCATTGCTTTGATACAAGGGTTACAAGTCGTGATTAAATTTTTAAACAATTTAATTCAATCAGCGGGTGTTCTAGGACACAATAGTACTTATTTTTTTGCTGTCTATATATTGTATTGAGCTATAAGGGCTTACGCTCATTGCCGTCAATGATGTACTGTCGGAAATTTATTTGTTTTATCTTAAATGTATATTGTAGTGTCAAATTTCTGGCCAATACACAGTTATTATTATTATTATTATTATTATTATTATTATTTTCACAAATTACTTATACGCTCGTTCAGCTACAGTTAAGTTGCACGATGAAACTTGCCACCCGCTAAACTGGGAGTCTGGTGTACCCCAGGGTAGTTTAATCGGTCCAACCCTGTATATAATAACAACAAATCAATTACAGCCCCTACTAACGGGATTACAAACATTTATGTTCGCCGATGATATGGCGCTAGTAATAGCAAACAAAGATGTCAATGAGGCAAGTATACACATGAATCTCACCATAAGAAAATTACAGGCACTTTCACACGATCTCGGACTAACTATAAATAGCAAAAAAACAAAAATCATGCACATACGAAACAGGGGACCTTCACAAATAAAAAACAAATATTTATTCCATACACACGATTGCCTGCACAGAATAAAAACAGAAAATTGGAAATGCGAAGACAAAATTGAAGTAGTAGAAGAGCATAAGTACCTTGGTCTGCAAATTGACAGTAGAATGACGTGGGAAAGCCACATAGAAAGACTATGCAAACGACTACGCTCAGGGAGTGCGGCTTTGGCACGATTAAAATATGGAGTACCTCTTAAAACAATTAAATTAGCGTACCACGCCCTGGTTGAATCCATAGTAAGCTACGGTATAACAGTATACTTCAAAGATAGAAACACATACACCTACAAACTAGAAATGATTCAAAAGCGTATAATAAAAAACATGTTATCAAATAAAATCAACAAGAAATACAAAGAATACGAAGAAAAATTCAAACATGCCAACATTCTGCCAATAACGAAACTATTCAAGTATAAATTAATAAGAGATAACTATTTTAAAAAAGAATACCAAATAGATGATAAAGGGAAGTACAATACAAGAAACCCAAAAAAGCTTAAGTTTGAGATAACATATAACAAATACGGAGAGAGATTAAACAAAGTACTTATACCAAAGATATTTAATGAACTTCCTCCACAAATGAAAAAATTTAAACAGATGGGTGAGTTAAAAGCGGGTATAAAAAGATGGCTGGTCAATGGGAGTTAATAATAATAATAAAACTGACATTAAAATAACAAGTTAAAATAAAATAAAAATAAAATAAAATAAACATTATAAATAAATAACAAAAATAAATGATTAAGCCTTGTTTAGCAGCACTGTATGAGTCTTTTGTCCCAAATAAGCGCTAGCTTGGGGATGCGGGATGGTATTATTATGTATTGTATTTTTGTAATATATGCTCCTTGTCCAGGGAATACTGGACAAGGAAAAGAAAAAAGAAAAAAAAATATTGTTATATTATTATTAACTTGGGGGCCCACAGGTTATTTGTATTATAAGGGTATAATTGTTAGTTTATAAATATATTCCTTCGGCGCAGGGGAGTACCAGCCGAAGAAGAAGAAGAAGAATTATTGTTATTGTATTTTTGTAATATATGCTCCTTGTCCAGGGAATACTGGACAAGGAAAAGGAAGGAGAAGATTATTTATTCTAGGTACAGTCGCAGAGCTGGAACAGCTTACAAACATTATATTGAGCTGTCTCATAATAATATGTATGGCTGTTATGAGCTTAAGGTAGCAATTCCCCGTGTATTTAATTCGATTCCCGTCAGTCTTCTGGAGTTGGATAGCTACAATGCTGTTAGCGAAATCTAGGGGACTGGCTAATAAATTGTTTAAATGATGGCGATTAATTCTTTTTATTTATTTTTATTTTATTTTATACTGGATAATGTAAGGTAACTTTAACTTATTTAAATTTAACTAACTATATAACTGTATTATTATTATTTATTTTCGCTTGTAATAATGTAGTTCGTACTCCCTATAACTGTTTGTAGCCTTTTGGAGATTCCTGCCACAAGCCTCCCCTGCAGAGGCGGATACAGACTTTTTTTAAGGGGGGGGGGGTCACGGTCGAATTTGCCGCCCCTCTCCCCCCCCCCCCCATAGTATTGTCGCTAGTGCTCTATGATGAGGACAATTGACATCCTACTACATATACACAAGCCCGTAGCCAGGATTTTTTTCGGGGGTAAATTTTTTAAATTTATTTTTTGAGAATTACTGCCACCAAAAACCCAAAACCCAGCATCAACAGAAAAACTGCAGTGACTGCACCAAAGTCACCCCACAAAAACGACAACCAATATTGAAGAATTGAACACCCGCGGCTGCGTGGCAAACAAAAAAACCACATACAAAGCTATCGGGGCAGATGAAAATAAAGATTTTTCACGTTTCTTAAAACCCATTCTTCAGGTAGAAACCCCTGATATTCATTGAGGCCTCTTGAGGCAGCATAAAAGGTTGACGTTTCAATAAACGGTGGGCATTCAAGGGTCTCACCCCGGGGTCCCAGGAGGGGTCCCCGGAGCTCTTTGTGGTGACCTCTATTGCCCCTATTTCGGTCTCCAAGTCTTCGAGTCCTCGGCGCTCGGCAGACCTTTTTTAATTGCCGTTTCCACGAAGAGAACGCTCAAATTATACACTGGTCAAGGCATTAAGCTGCTGTCGGCTGTATTTGGTTAAATAGGGGTGGTTTTAACAAGGTGGTTGGCTGTAAGGGTGAGATGATGACGACACTGGATTTCAACCCTGCATAATATTGTGACTTTCTAGACAGCTTAACGGGCAGGCCTTGATTTTTTGTAGTTCCCAGCTTGTCACCGGGGCTCAAAAAACGTGTGGATAGGTTAACGTGACAGAACTAATAATTTGAACTTGTGTAATTTGGCGCGTCTTCGTATCTTGGCATTGTTTGGAATCTTGGCTATCTTGTCTTGTTGCAAAAAAAGTATAAAATAAAGATGTAATATATCATTATAATAGTGTATTATTGTCTTGATAATATTAATAAATAGAACGATGCTACACCACCTAAAAATTCTGATATAGGCCATGGTGGGGAAAAAAAAAGTAAATGTGGGGTCCGACGATCGGCCATGAAAGCAGACTTCCAAACGTTTCGTCAATAACTGCGGACATCTTCAGTGGGACTGCTTAGACTACTAAGACTGCTGCTGAGCCTTCGAGAGACAATTTTAGAAGACTACGCAGTTCCACTGAAGATGTAGACCGCAGATGTTGACGAAACGTACGCTTTCAGAGCGACCGCATCGGGCTACCATGGGTGCAGAGCGCTGGAGCGGCCTAGCGTCGCTATACCTTCATAGAGATATCGAAGGTACGGTGGAGGAATTATTAAATCCGCGCCGAATGCAACTGGCCTTTGAATAGATTATTGATTAATATTGTAATCCATACATTTTAATACAAGTAATTAAAGTCAGTTAACTGTGCTTAAGTCTTCACTCTACCCCCTGAAACCCCTGACCATAGTCTCTCCATCCACTAGTTCAGTCCCCCCCCCCCCCCGCCCAAACCATTCTAGATCCACTAATGCAGTGGTGGACAGACCAAGATTGAAGGGGGGGTCAGGGGGGACATGACCCCCCCCTAAATGAATAAACTCATAGTAAATTCATAAGATACGTAGTAAAAAAAAAATTGGATAAGACTCAACTTTTCAACAAAAAATTACCTTTTAAACTTACAAAAAAGTTGTGACCCCCCCCCCTCCCCCCTTAATTTTCCGCTGAATCCGCCCTTGGCCTCCCAGCAGATTGAGCTTTCTTGAGATCACAACCCGAATTGAGCATTGTCAGCATGGCCATGCCCAGGGGGGTGGTCGCAATAAAAGGGCTTTACACAAATTTAAATTTAATTTTATATTTTAGTGTTACTATTTATTATTTAAGTAAACCTGTATGGTTTGAGAAATTTGAACGCTGGATAGAATAGACTTTTTTGAACCCCCCCTCCCAAACAAAAACCTGTGCGCGGCCTTGATTGCCAGCAATCGGGCATCCATGGAAACGGCGTTGTCAACCAGCTGGCCAATCCTTATACCACCACCACGCTAGTGAATGCCGGTAGGACACCGTACCTCTGTATAGGTAACATTGACTTACTTCCAAGGAACTTTTACAAGCACATGGTGGGAGCCGCCCTAAATCCTGGCTCCTGAGTGTTGCATCTCAATGCACAATTAGCCGAGTAATGCAAGCGCAAAATCGATTAGGTCTGGCTCTTGACGGCGTTAACAGTTAAAATCAAAGAGCCGTTTACATCGCACAGCAGCCTTTTGATCTTCCCTAATGAAATCAGGCACTTGAGCTTATAAAGTCAACCTCTCAAGAACCCCTCTCTACAAGATACGCTGCATATATTAGGCAACGTGGATACAATCTTCTTCTTCTTCTTTTAATACTTCTTCTTCTAACAAAGATTGGCGATCATCATGGTAATTGGGAGACTGCTGTTCGGAAAAGGGAAGTCGTGCTCTTGCCAAACCACTGCCTAGGTTTTTCGACCAGGATGTTCTTCTTCTCCCTGGAGCCTTCTTTCCACTGCCTACGACCCCATGGATTTCAGACATTATTTATGCTGTTTCCGTGTGGGTTTTGGGCCATTGGCAAACTGGGATACGTCTTCGATGTCAACCTACATCGGCTACAAGCTATAATGGAGAAACTGAGACAAGATTACCATTGACGTAATAAAAGTTGTAATAGGCGAAAGTATGATTTATCGAAATACTGATACGAGTCTATATACGGCCCTACCATGGGCGGATCCATTTTAGGGGGAGGGGTAGCTGTGAGTCAAAATATACAGTAAATATGTAGTATCGATTTAATTAGAGTGCAGCGCAATAAATAATTAACTTATATTAGATTTACTAACCCTCCTGCCCCCCCCCCCCCCGCCCCCATGGGCCCTACGTCAAAGCCTTGTATGATATTTTGTCGCAAAATTTAGTCCTTATAGCAAAACATTTCACGCGTTAATCTAAGAAATAAAGAAAACTAAAGAAATTTTCCGTTTTCGCTAATCACTTCAAAAAGTAAAATAAAGGCCATTGTTAATCACGAAGGGAGAATTGGATACTTTCAAACAGAGAAAGAAAAAGAAATTAGGAAAAGCCCGGCGGTCACGGATGCGGAAATCAAAACATTTGGACGTTAATTTTGAGTTTGTGGGCTCAAATTAGGACGGAGAACGAAAAAACCGACAGCGGAAGGAGCGGAGAGCGGGGAGGCAGAAAGGGATCGCAATTAAGTCTGGCCAGCCCTGCCAATTTATGTAGGCCTACAGGGTGTTTCGAAAAATACATACTTGCTGTAGTTTCTGGAAGGCGTATACGGCTCGTACGCTAACTTGGTTATGGCCCGGTACACAGATTAGAACGCCGGTGACTCGTTCAGAAATTTGTCACTGGGGTAAATTAGTTGGTAATTAATAGGAATACAAAGGCTTTCACGGAGACGATGGCTGGACGACGTCAAGGTGGATCTTACGTTATGAAGCAGTAGTAACCGGGATGATGGTGGATGGTCGCTCTGAAAGCGTACTCCCGAACGTTTCGTCATCATTTGCGGTCATGATCTTCAGTGGAACTGGACTTCTAAGATTGTACCTCGGAGGCTCAGCATTAAATCAGCGAGTTGTTACCATTCCGGATTCTACTGCTTCATCACGGGTTGGTGATTGGTTGGTGCAAAAAATCACTATATATTTCTGAACGCACCACAGAAAATTTCTGACACTGAGGCATGTCCTGGCCGTTTCAAGCTAGGGGAAAACCGTTAACCTTTATTGAGACGTGATTGTTTACTCAACTGACATTTATTTATTGTTGCATATCTTATGTGCTGATGTGCTGACGGACTGTCCGGCTGTCAGGCGAGAACGACTTTCCTCGGTCGGTTTCGCTATACTATGGGAGGACTTAGGGTAGCCAGGTGTCAGGATTTTCACCGGACAGTCCGGTTGTTCTTACCTCTGTCCGGTGAAAAAATAAATGCTTGACCGAGCTATGCTTTGTCCGGTTTTTCGCTCGAGTGTGCAAATTTTTTTTCTGGAGGATAGAACGAAATCATGTTAAAAATCTGATACTATTGTAGCTACTATGATAGAAAGTTCTTCAAAATTCAGTTAATTTAAGACTAGATCCAATCAAAGAAAGAAAGAAAATTGTCTTTATTTTCCTTATTTGACTTATTGACTCCCTGTCCGAGTTTTATGTTTTGTTAATCTGGCAACCCTACCGAGGCAGTGCCGGGTTTGGCTATGGGGCACTGTGGGCCCGGGCCCCAGGGCCCCCACAAAAATGGGGCCCCCACAAAACGAAAAAATACAAATAAAAAATTGAAAAAATTAAAAAAAATCAAAACAGATAACTTTTTAAATTTTCGCGGGAAATTCGAACGCATCGTGGCATTAATGACTCATTTTTGATAAAAATTTAACAAAAAATGAAGTATGTCCACTCCTGCTCTGAAACCACGATTGTTTTGCTTCATTAAATACAAATTGAAAATTTGAAATCAAATTTCTAAATTGAAACTACTTTTATCAGCACTTTCTGGTTGGTATATTGTTAAGGTAAGTAGCATAAGTTAATTCTTATATTAGAGGCGGAAGTACCTAATAGTTGTTCTTTATAAGATAAGGTCCTTATTTTTCGTATTCTGCGCCCATTTACCACAATTCACAGAACGCATCAAAACTTTGTAAGCCTATTAATTTTAATACGAAATGTGCCCAGCCACGTGGTCGCCACAAAATCGAGCACGTTATAAATATAAAATTCATTGGTCTAAAATGTTATATGTCATAAAATGTTATATTATAAGACGCATGATTCGGAATTTTGAGATGTTTTATACAAAAGGGGATAAAAAATAAAATGTATTCGATTTTGTGGTGACCACGTGGCTGCACATTTCATCTTAAGTAGGGCAATAGGAACAAGTGGACTAGATAATTAGGCTCTGGCTAGTGAGTTCTGAAAAAACTAATTTATTACAATTTTTATTTTTGATTCCGTAGTGAAATAATGGATCGTCACAAGGGAAAACGCGAATATGCAAGCGGCAGTGAAAAGCGGAAAATCGCAGCAGATAAAGAAAACAAAATTCAAGATGTTTTATCTAAAACGCGCCGTATAACGGATTTTGTAACAAAAATAGAGACGGGTCCATCTACTCCTAGTTCTACTTCTAATTTTGTTGAAATGATGAGTGGTGATTCTGATTTTCCTGCATCTTCTCAAGTTATTGCTAGCCCTACCCAAGAGGTAAGAGTTTGACTTTAATTACTTAATTAAGGTGACCGCAATCAAAAATTACCGACCCCACTCACCCCAGTAATTCTTATGGAATTAAAAATGGGGGACTCCTGTTAATTTACTGTATGAATTAAACCTACCTAAACTTGAGTCGGCCATGCCGAAAGGATTGTTTACAAAATTAATTACAACTGTAATTGTTTTACTTGTAGGCAGTAATTGATAACAATGACGAATCCGAAAATACTGCTGATGATGGATTTTGCAAAGAAAATGACGTGGGATTGTGGCCAGCAGTTCTTAGTCAACAACACATCGACTATTGGATCAAGAAAGGAAATTTGGAAACTCAGCATTGTAATGAAGATATTTTGAAAGAAAAAAGCTTGGGACAAGTAGATGCAGTGAAAAGAAGAAAATGCCATGCAAGTTTATTCCTTCGTCAAACTCAGGCAGGCAAGTCTATAAGCCGCTCTTGGTTATGTTTTTCACCTAGTACGGGGAAGCTATACTGCTTTTATTGTAAATTGCTCTGCAAATCAGCAAATCAGTTTTCAACTGAAGGGTTTGCTGACTGGAAGCATGCGTCTGAGCGTTTGAAAAGACATGAAACTACCGTAACGCATTTGCAAATAGTTTGCCAATTTAAGCATCTCTCAAACGAGGCAATGCGTATTGATCGTGAGTTGGCCACACAAGTGAAGGAGAGCATTGCTTATTGGCGAAACGTTCTAAACAGATTGATTTCCGTCATAATATTTCTTTCTGGACGAGGACTTGCCTTTCGAGGGGACAACGAAATTTTGGGATCAACCAAAAATGGCAATTATTTGGGAGTCCTTGAGCTAATTGCACAATATGATCCGTTTTTAGTAGGCCACTTAGAGAAGCATGGAAATCGTGGCAGTGGTAGTGGCGGCGTTAACTACCTATCTGCCCACATTTGCGAAGAATTAATTGCGCTGATGTCCACCAAAGTTAGCGATGAAATAATTAAACGCTTAAAAGCCTGCAAATATTATTCGGTTTCGGTAGATTCAACAACTGACGAAGGCCATATAGATCAAATGACTGTGATTGTCAGGTATCTAGAAGAAAGCACACCAAAGGAAAGATTTCTTAGTTTTATGCCAAACCAAGGCCATAAAGCTAAAGAATTATTTGATGGCCTCAACAAAGTTTTAAAAAAGTTCGGCCTGGATTTGAAAGATATTCGTGGGCAGTCGTATGACAATGCTTCCGCTATGAGTGGAGAATATAGTGGTCTACGCACTTTGGTGCTAAATGAGAATCCTTTGGCTTTATGGGTTCCATGTTTCAATCATTCCCTCAACTTAGTGGGCACAAAAGCGATGGACTCCTGCTCCCAATCGAAATTATTTTTTAGCTTTCTTGAGCAAATTTATGTATTTTTTACAAGTTCCACAGCTCGGTTCAACGTCCTTTCAAATGTTCTAAAAAGTGCTGCGAAGAAGTATGGCCACAACATACCAGTGCCCAAAAGAATCAGTTTAACCCGGTGGTCCTCAAGAGCGGAAGCTACTAATAGCCTAGTTTTGGGCTATAACGAAATACGAGAAGTCCTTAAAGATCTCTCCGAAGAAGATGTCCAAGCAAGTGGACTCTATTTGCAAATTACCACGTTGGAGATAGCAATTTACGCTGTTCTTTGGAACGATATACTGGCAAGGGTGAATGCAGTAAACATCAATCTCCAGAATCCAAGAATCGACATTAATACTTCGATCAGTGTGATGGAGTCCCTTAAGATCTTCATTGGGGAATTTAGGGATTCTTTCCAAGAATATGAGAAAAAGGGTGTTGAATTGTGTGGGCACAATTCTTATAAATCGGAAACTTTGCGGAAGCGGATCCGAAATGTGAGGCTAAATCCTTTGGATTATGGGAAAACTGAGGAAGCTGAATTCAGTCATAGCGAGAAATTCCGAATCGAAAGTTTCATTCCCATAATTGACCAGTTTATGCAATCATTGGATCGGAGAATTTCAGCATATGAAGACATAAATAGGAAATTTGGATTTTTACAATATTTAGAAAAAATAAGCCCTGATGATTTGAAAACTAGGGCAGAGAACCTGGTGAGTTGTTACACAGGTGACTTGGACGGTAACTTGTACTTCGAGCTAGTACAGTTTCGTGAGTTTGTGAAATTATTTGTGATAGATGATGCACAAAAAAACAATATAATCGAAGAAAAACGTATCAGTTTTGAACGGTTCATGTACAATTTGATTTTAGAAAGAGGAGTAGCTGATAGCTTTCCCAATGTAGAAGTACTTTTGAAGATGTACTTAGTTATAATGAGTGGCAACATAAGCAGCGAGCGATCTTTTTCCGTACTAAAACACATAAAAAATCCTCGTCGCACCAGTTCTTCTGAAGCTCGGCTTAGCCATCTTTCAATGCTGAATATAAATCACGACATAGTGGCAGCGTTAAATTATGACGATATAATTGACAGTTTTGCTGTAATAAAGAGTCGAAGAGTGCATCTTTAAATAAATTAAAATTTTGTGTTTATAATTAGGTACCTATTAATTTATTCCTTTTAAAAATACACCGCAGTGTCTACAGCTTTAGTTGAGTAGCCCTTAGGCTTGTATTGTACTATTGACTTGACTTTATATTACTAAGAATCGCTTTTCTTTTTTATAATGATTTTGCAACCTGTGTCACCATTTTATAATTTATTGTGGGATATTCGTCTAAGGGGATTAGAAATTTCTCCCCGAGAAAGGGCCCCCACATAATTCGGGCCCACGGGCCCCCACAAGCCCAAACCCGGCACTGTACCGAGGACTAAAGGCAAAGAAACAGCTTCGCCCAATGGAGGTGGCACGCTTCGCGGCCGCAATGAGGTTCTGTAGGGACAGTTTTGGTCACTAGGTTCGCTGACGACAAACCGATATCCATATTATTCAAAATAGCCGCCGTTTGCATGCGAAAACTAAGCTCTTAGCATCTAATTAATTCTTTATATTTTTTATAATATTTTTACTATGCCTGGACCTTATTTCGCTGCATATAATTTAATATATATATTCTCCATGATTTATAGAAAAATATCACTTTAAAATAATACGTAATTAAAAATCATTTTAAAATAGTATTGAGGCTTATGGAAAAATCAACACTTTGATATCATTGCAACTGGTGCTGCCATCTACAAAATGACGTCACAAATGAACCTTATTGGGTTGCCCGAGTGAGCAAGATGGGGCCTGTGGGCCCCCACCGTGGCCTGGGACATCGCCAAATTTACTATACTACTGGTACCAACATGACATAAACAAAATCAACTTCGTCTATTGAGGCCTGGCAAACCCAAGAGGGCAATTTCAACACCGGTATTGAAATGGTATAAATAAATCCACGGGAGGGTGGGGCAAGTTATCCTATAAAAGCCGTGGTAGGTCTGTTGATGCGTAAATTAATTTAAATCTTTACCGAGCATTTTGTAAAGTCACTCAAAAATCTCATCCCTTATCAAGTCGTTAACCGCGCGTTTTCAAAAATTCCCCCCTGAGTCATTTTCTCTGCTAACAATCCCCCAAAAGTTCTCCCTTAAGTAAACGGGGGGGATGTAATGGATTTTTTCTTATCAACCCCCCCATAAAATTATAAATTTTTTTTAATGTACGCTCCCGGGAATATTGTTAAAAATTTCAGCAATCAACCGCTTCTGAATGGAAGCATTAGGTTGTATTAGAAAAGTTGGTTTCCGCTAATGGGATGTTGCTTAATGTCGCTAAATGAAATGTCTTTACTTGTAGTTTTTATTAATTTGAGTAGTTGTACTGTTGGATTGCATGAAATTAAAGAAGAAAAGAAAGAAAGAAAGAAAATTAAATTAATTAAACCTTTTTTGTATAAGGTAAGGTTTTGAAAAATGGTGCGCAAAGTGACCAATTGTAATCTGGAGACAGTTTGGAACTTGTCGGCGGGCAGTCAAGATTAGCTGGGAGTGTGCAAAACCTTTGAATTAAAAAAAAAACTGATTTTTACTTAGATTTCACATGATATTATACAAGTTAAGTTCAGAGTGTCGAAAACGGGAAACTAAAAGTGTGGCTGGTGACTTGCCTTGAAACCTGGAGGAAGGTGAGAAGGAAAGCTGATAAGTACTGAAGAGGCCTAGGGAAGGCTAAGGAACGGGTCCGGGAGGACCGGGCTTGGTGGCTAGGAGGAACCGGCGATCGAGTTTAAGTATGATGTGACAACCGGATTCAGCCTGGGGTGGTCCACCCTGGGACAGTAATGGCCGAGAACTGATGGGGTAATCTGAAATTGCTGAGAGGCTGTTCAACATCTCCCCGCGAGCGCTACGTCAGCCAACCTTCTTTCGGATATTTCAGTCCAGGTTGCATCGCTTCATTTTTAGTTATATAAATCAGGCAATCAATCAGTTATATTTGTTAAAATTGGTTATTATCTTCTACCTGTTACGTAAGCAGATCTCTGTTAGTTGTTTAAGAACAGAATAGAATAGAATAGACTATTTATTATATGCCAACAAACAGAAATAAATCGATCCAATAAAGAAGGCATTCACAATAACAACACAATTAGCAATTTACAACACAGAAATATTTCAAAATTAAAATTAAAAGTAATTACGTAAGCGTTAATAGGCAATCGTCAATATATAAAACCCCGTAAACACATTTTAAACAGAGGTAGGCTGCAAAACGGGTCTAGATCACCGTGTTCATTAATTGTTTTTAAAATTCTAGACAGTGGAGCCTTCGATAATGAATCAGCAAATTAACCTGTATGATAGCAAGCTTTTATTAAGTGGACCACGGATAATCCTTTATACCACAAATAAACCGAATGTGATGATATGGACTTTTCTCTCATTGTTTTTCAAAAATATTGACTCTTAAATAGCCAAAATTGTATAGTCTAGACTTAAATGTTTTTTATTTTATGTATATGGTATATCCAATTGTAGTTTTGACGGTGCCGAGCACATACTGTATCTCTACACTGTATTGTACTGTATTTGCTTATAATGGCCTAATATATATCATTTCATTTCATTTCATTTAACGCCTTAATAAAAGAAGCAGTAGTTACAATTTTGGTAAAAATTTAGGAAAAAGATTTAGTGGTGGGCGCCCAGAGGCATTTTGTCCCAGTTTTAATTTGAGGTTAGGTAAACATACAGTAGGCTGATGCTAAGTGAGGTCTGCTCACGTAAACATGGACTGGCTTTATTTTCTTTCTAGGGCTTAACTATTGTTCAATTGATTGTAGGAAATTTGTTTATTACGTAAATTTAATTTGCCAGTAGCCAAAGGTTGGTCAATTATCTTTAATATATAATTATGTGAAATGTAAGTTGTCTTAAGTTGTGGTGATGTTTTCCCCGATTCACAATTTTCTCCAATAAATTGGTTTGGTCAGTTTTCCTATAGCTTGTTGGTTTTATTTGAGAGACACCCTAGTTTTGTGGTTCAACAACCCTGAGAGTCTGTTCTAGGAATACTACAGTAGGGATTAGGGGATGGACTATTGGGGGCTGTTATTGACATTTTTTTTTTAAATAAATAAATAAATGTATTTATTTCCTTCATCCATACATAACAAAATAAAATTAAAGTACAATAGTATAAATAAGATACCTTTTGAGTTTGACGGTTTTGACTGGAATAAGTTAATCCCTGCTAAGCTACCCCTAGCAACATTTAAGAGTGATGCTTGCTCCCTTGTCTTGGGAGACGTTTATTGAGCAAGCCTATATTTTCCTGAGTATGTTTTCCACCTGGTTTTCCCAAGAGCTGGGGAGGTGGGCCGTTCGTAATGCAACTGATGGTCAGTCATGGCGAGTAAGGAAACAAGTGATTAAAAGTAAAGTTTACATCAGTTTACATCAGGACATCAAGCGTAGTGGTACGGACTCTGACTATCAACCGAAAGGTTGTTGGTTCGAGTCCCACACTGGCTACATTTTTTGGCCGTGCTTCGGAGGGCATGTAAAGCAGGTAGTCCCGGGCCTTCCTAGTTGAGTGTAAGAGAGGGCTTTATAGCCCTAACTCGGCTAGGTTGGCTTTGTAATAAAAACAATAAAAAGTCCATATTTATTTATTTATTTATTTATTTACATCAATTACTGGTGTCTCCCACCTTGGTAGGAAAAGTTACGAAAAGCGGTATTCTGAAGGCAGCTGCTATATTTTTTATGATAAATTTTTATATTTATCACCAACCTTCGGTAGGAAGAGGCAAGAAGAAGAAGAAGATGAGGAAAAAAAGAACAACAACGACAGGATGAAGAAAAAGAAGAGTTACAAGCTCATGTGCATACCCAAGCAGCACTGTAGGTTTCGAAGCATGGATTCGAGAATGGTACGGCTCAGTTTTAATTTAGTTTCTAGGTTTTGTTATTGTTGCTATTAATTTGTTATAATTATTTTTTATAACTTATTCATGTGTTTTATTTGCGGTAACGTTTTTTACTGAAAATAAATTACCTATACATATTATTAATGATTTTTAGGTACAAAGTTGGACAAATACAGCTCCAGGCCCGTTGAATAATATATCAATTTATGCCGAGTCTAGAACCTTCCAGTTTCCATCACAGTTACCTTATCAATAAAAAAAAGCTAAACATTTCAATTTTTTTCTACTAAAAACCCAAAACATCACAATATAACGGCCGAGAAATATTGAAAATTCACCCACATAAAAAAACAAACAAAAAAAAAACAATTTGACTGACAGCTGTTTTTGAAAATTAAAAACTTTCATATCGCTTTGAACCAATTTTTCTGCATCGCCGAGCAAAAAATATCTGTAACAGGCTCATGAGAGAGCTGTAGGGGGTAGGAAGGAGGGAGGGGGGGGGGGGTGAGGTTGGATGGCCGGAAATCACAACAGTTTGGTGAGAGCGGAAATGCATTTCTTTATACCGGAAATAGGTCAAATAATCTTGTCGGCTGTAGACTGAAACTTTTTGTCAAAGGCTTTAAAACTTTATTGGCTTCTATCACACGTTAATAGCTTTGCGAATGTATTGTTTTTACAATTTTTATTTTTCAATGCAATATGCGTTTGTTAGCATTCTTTGGTTATCATTATGATTACCTTATATTACATATTTTTTTTATATAGGCCTATTATATTATATATGTTATTACGATCACATTAACAGTCTCGCTATTGAATATTTGGCGACAGTCGGTAGCCATCTTTTAATCGTTTAATCGTTTACTATGCCAACGATACAATACAAACCATTGACATACGTTTTGTTTTAGGTTAATCGCATACAAAACATTTAATGGATGTACTATATCTGATTGACCCCTTCAGTTGCTTCACTTAGTAACCTGAGTGATGCTTGTGGTGTCGAGTTGCGACACGTCTCCGATCGCAAGTTGTGTAGAGACTCGCACAAGTACAAGCATCACGCTACTACCACTGAAATTAGAGGATATAGAAATACCGGGCTTGGCGGGATTCGAACCCACGATGTCAGTGTTATATACAAAATATAATACTATGCAATATAATTATAATTGTAATTATACATATTATGTATAATGTATATAATTGCCACCGTTGTCAATTTGGGATGTCAGTAACATTACCGGCCACAGGGGGGTTCAGCCAAAAGCAATCAACCCCCAAAACAAAATCACCTGCAACATATTTACCGCAACACAAACTAACAAGACGCCCTGAATAACAATAACCCCCGTGTGCAACAACAATGCATGAGTTAGTTTTTGATAACGCGATTAACCAGTTTTCGAGTCTCGAAGCGTCCCCTCGACTCTCGCGAGGCACGTGTTCACGTCCAGCCATGTACTGAGCACGTCCCTGCATGCAGCCAAGCGTACTCGACCAAATGCACATCTCGTCAGCGAGAGAGAGGACGGGGGAGGGGGGGGGGGGGCTGACCCCCCTTCTTAGTCCGCTAATGGGTGGGGGGTAATGCAGTGTAAAAAGTAACGATTTCTCTTTTCCGACCTTTCGTTGCCCTGCAGAGTGGTTTCTAATTTTCGATTTGACAGCAGTGGTCTGTGCGTGTTAGGTTGTTAACAGTCGATTTTGCAAGTTAATGGAGTAATACTGTAACATCTGGGTAGATTTAGGGCTATATATTTTTTTCCTAATAAGATGGAAATTCAGTCGAACAGCCCAGGGGTGGACCCAGCATTTTAATTTGAGGGGGGTAAAGCAGGGGCGCATATGAGAAAACCCCAGCTGTCGAGGTTGTTCTTAACCTCAGCATAGACTCGTATCTGCACTTGGTTAAGTCATGCTTTCACCTGTTTAATGCGTCAATGGTAAGCTTGTGACAACTTGTCCATTATCGCTTGTAGCCGGTGTGGGTTGACATCGAGAACGTATAAAATTTGTACGGAAACAGAACAATGATAGAACAGAATAATGTCCGAAATCCATGGGGTCGTTGGCATTGGACAAGGGACCTATGAGCCACTATAAGTAGTCCTGCGTCCATAAAAAGTCCTTTAAGGAAATTAACTTATAACTTACAACTGTGTGAAGTTGAAGAAGAAACAGCTGAACACATTCTCTTTGAATGTGAAGCGCTGGGACAAACTCGATACCAAACTCTTGGCCACCCTAGGTCTGAAGAGGAAACCATCCGATCTAATCCCATCACAAAAACACTAGAATTTATCAAAAAGACTGGTGTTATAAGATGGGCGTAGACGGCAAACTTGGAAGCAAAAGACCTTCTAGGTCGACGCTTATAGGAACTCAAACGAGTAGGCCCCACGAAGGAAAAAAAAAAAAAACAAAAAAAAAACAAACAAAAAATTAACTTATCCTCAGCATCATAAATAATGCAGTGGTGAAGCTAAGGATCCTATACCACCGTTCAGGATTGAAAAGTAGATGGATTGACGCGCATCGGCGATTGTCGCCCTGTTTCAAATATGAACTACCGACAAAAAATTGTAAAATTGAATAGCGTGATGAGCGCAAGGTGCCCTAACATATAAATATCAGTTCTAAATGGTCTGCGCCTGTAATCCGAGGTAATTGTGTATACACCTGCTAAATAATTACCTGTATAAATAATTACGTACTTCCATAACAAGTACCCAACATGAGAAACCCCGCGAAATAGCACATCTCTCTACTTGATAAACACGCAATGTGAAACACAGCACGCCTATGGGGCTCATAATAATTAGAAGGTACCTATGCTTGAAACTTCTTTTTAACTTTACTCTGTATACTGTGTTGTAGTATTATATGATATATAGTGAGTAATATATAGTAGTAAACAGTGAGTGGGAGGAAATTCACAGCTCGAAATGCCTTCATCAAAATGCAAAAAGTACTTTGGTTTCGGAATCTGCAGTTGGACCAGCCTGTGAATGGTGAAATGTAATGTGTTCCCAATCGTCCTTATCGACTTGATTGGGGGGGGGGGGGGGGGGTATTTTCCCCCTATACAATAACGTTTTTAGGAAAAAATTATTTTAAGGGGTAAAGTATAAATTTAATAATGCATTAAGATTTAAAAGTGTATGTCCCAAAAAAATTAATAATACCCTATCCTATAATGTAAATAAAGTAGACTTCTGCAACAGATATGAACCAAAATTACCTAATAACTTACTTAATTAAGTAAAAAATAGGAAGTATTAAATTTCGGGCTGCCAATGTCCTACACTCTTCAAACTAGTTTTCAAAAATTGTAAGGCAGCCTATTGTTTGAACTGCAAACTATGCCGATGGCTATTCGAACTTGATGAAACTAAATTAAATATTGAAAGAAGTCCAAGGCATTGTATATTGTGAATGACAATAACCTCGAACTTGAACCGGTTTCCTGTCTTTTGTTTCGTAGTTTCTCCCTTCTGCGTTTCTGTGATATTTTAACTGGCATTAGCATTTCTTTAGCCTTAAGGGTGAACTCAGATTCCTCCCCTATTACGTAATTTGTATGACCTGCTATACAGCTATATAACAATTATGGTAGCCTCAGAGTGGAACGTTGAATTCATCCATAAAAGTATTCTTTATTATTATTATTATTGACTTTTTTATTACTAAGCCAACCTAGCGGAGTTAGGACTATTATATAAAGCCCCATCTATTAGGAAAGCCCGGAATCGCCTGCTTTCCATGCCCTCCGAAGCATCGCCAGAAAATGTAGCAAAATGTACCAACACGTAATCGACAAGATAGTATAAAGTAAAATAGTGGTGTGCTAGTGTCTCAGCGACAGTGTAGAAAGCTTTCTCTAAGAGATGGTCTCTAAGTAATTTAGGGAAGTTAGTAGCATTTCTCGCCGCTCTCAGCTCAATCGGGAGTTTTCTAAGGTAGGTGATACCTTGTAGTATAGGATCCAGTCACTCACACTTGGCTGTGCGTGGTGCTGGCCTTACAAGGTCTTCCCTCCGGTTGTAGGTGTGGGTGTCCCCATTTTGCTTAAATGTCTCTCACACCTCAGGCTTTAAGATAGGCCCGGGCACGTTAAGTAAGTAGTAAGTAAGTACCGGTTCTTGGATATAGCTTAGGCGCTGAAAATACCGAATATATTTAATTCAGGGAGAGTATTCGGTTCAGCAATTCGACTGCCAGCAAAACCGTTTTGTCACTTAGCCAAATCTCGAAGCGATGGTTCTTGTATTGCGATTTGTATTACCTGGAAAAAATGTCTGGAATAAGACGTTTGGAGCCGTTCCAAGCTATTGCTCCAGCGAACCGCGACGTCCAAGGTACCGTACTCAAAATGAAATGAAATTAAATGAAAAATTGTTTTATTGCCCAGCTTTTATCGGTACTGCGTTTCAAAGGGGTTATTTGATTGGTCGATTGTATTGGCACTATTACAGTTTAGCCGCATAATAAGTGGAAGTTGTGGAAATACTGAAGATCTCACGCCTTCTTTACCTGAGCCACTTCCTTGATATCAAAATGTAGGCGAGCATTTCTTCTAACACAAGACACCTCGTGATGAATCAGTGAAAGCGTACTTCCAAACTTCACTGCATCATCACGTAACTCCGGAAGTGAATGCCTTTGTAATTGTACAAGACGCCTCAATGATGACTCCATTATAAATATTTCCTGTGAATTTTGGCTTTTGAATTTTTGAAATATTGCATTATATTATAGGGGTAGGAAACCCCAGCTTCAGGAAAATAGTAATTACTTCCTGCTTGCCTACCTTCTATTTGTTTTTATTTTACCAAAAAAAGTTACAAAAAAAAAGAAAAAAAAAGCGGGCCTATTTCTATGCAGAAACCGTTTTTTAAACATCAAATATCCTCCACCCTAAAGAAATTTTTTTTTTCTCCAACTCAAAGCTCTCATTTCCAATTTGCCTCTTATAATCCGCGATTCCGAAAAGAAGCTAATGTAAATTGTATTTTTCCCCATGAATTTCTAAACAGTTGCCGAGTCAGCGGCTTACAAGACGAAGAAAAAAAAAACATCTTTTCAGATGTTGCATGCAACAAAATAAAAGTAGAATAAAACATTCAAAGAGTCCAAGTTTTTGAGAGCAGATGGTAAGCAGTGCAACCCCTTGCAGCCCAGGGGGGTGGGCAAACCCTTGGCTACATCAATTTTTACCCCTACGCTACAGACTATTGTTACATGAGGAACATCTAGTAAATATTTCAATGGGCGGAAAATTTTTCAATTTTCTATGGAACGAATGGAAGTTAAACTGATTGCTACTGTATACAAGTAGGTATACAATGGTTGGACTCGGTTGTACTTAACTTATGGGAACAAGTCCATAACAAGGAGCTAGATCAGTGTATGTAGTTGAGTAGTGGTACTGACTCTGACTTTCACTCACTTTCTCAATGCATCCGATTAACCTCTTCAAGTAACCTAATAGGTACTTGTGTCGAGTTACGACACGTCTCCGACCGCAAGGTGTGTAGAGACTCGCACAAGTACAAGCACGCTACCACCTTCCTACCGAATTCGCCATAATTGAGTTCTCAAGAAAACTATTTACAACAGATAGTTGCACAGTTGCCACAGCCACACCCGAAAAAAATCCTTGCTACGGCCTTGCCACCAACCTAGAATCCAAAAACGCAAACAAGAACACCCAAGCGCAACACAAAAATATTCAATCTTAAAGTCAAGCCCTCACATGGTCCCCACGTCTGCCGGCAATACAATAAGATATGAGGGAAAAGAAGTCCGTTGGGGTGGAAAAGGGGACGTTTCGGACATCAGGAAGTGACAATGCACCCCCCCCCCCCAAACCCCCTAAACCCCACATTGTCAACTCCACTCTGTGCCATTGTCCAGATAAGACAAGCCGATGCCACGCACGCCTAAGTTCTTTTCTTATTGCGTTTAATATCCGTCTCTCCCCCCCCCCCTCTTGGTCCGATTCATTATTTCTTTCCCCCAAAGTTCTTTTCTGGACATAGGATAATATCAAATGCTTACTAGGCTGTCTATTATTCTTTGCGGGGGGGGGGGGGAGGGGGGAATAGAGGAGATTTTCTTCTCAAGAATTATTGGGCAATAAATGGTTGAATGTGATTGGCGAGAGGAATTTTCTGCGTTGTAGTGTATTTGTTTAGTTCTGCCTGCAGTGCTTTTCTCTTTTAACGTCAATCTATCTTATCTATTTATCTATTTTTAAAGGTACTTCTTTGCCATAAATGTACCGTACTGGTTTCTCCTTCACTAACCTACCTTAATTTCTAAAAAAAAAACACTGACCGATTAAAAAAACATGCGCTATATATGTTGGTCAAACAGGACGAAATTGTAAAAGCAGGCTTAACGAACATCATATGCTACAATTTGCTTAAGCAGGAGTGTTTTAGGACTCAATGCCGGACCATGTATTCGCCGCTTTAATTTGTCTTTCCCTAACCTACCCCTAAAGTACACACTGACCTTCTTTTGTTAAAAACTACAACAATAAAAAACCCACCCCTACCACTGACAGCTGACGTACTGCATCATGCACCACGTCCTTATTAAGGTCAAATCTGAACAATAGGGCCATACGCGCCATTAAAATGCACCAGGGGTGTATCAATCAGGGTGTCTGAAAGTCAAACAATTGATTATTTGGAATAGAAAATGAACTGGGGGAGGGGACAGGGGAGGGGGATGGAGCAATAATTGGCAGTGTTTGTTTTCGAAAAATGTCTGGTGGTCTGGTTACGATAGATAACAACCACCCCCTTAATTGTTAGGTTTGTTGTTGGAAAAAATATGGAGGAGATGCATTTTGAATAGGAGATGTGCACTGCTGTACAAGGGCAAACTAGGGTAACTTAATTTTAGTCAGTTTCGAGGTTGCTTATGTCCATAATAATACGTTTATGTTTTAATTATTTATGTTTAGTAATATTAAGATGAATATTAAGTTGGGAATTTTGTTGGAAAACATGTTATGTATTTTGAGTACGAGATGAGCACTTCTGCACTAGGGCAAAATACAGTAACTTAAATTTAGTCAGGTTCCAGTCTTCGAGATTGCTTCTAATGTCCATATGTTTGTTTTTCTTATTTATGTTGTCGATACATCGCCCCTTGGACAAGGGAAAAGGGGAAGTGTTGAGAATACTTCGATAAATTGTAGCCTACTCATATTTTTGAAGAAAAATAGAGTTTGCTATATAATCATATTTAGATTTAGTAGATTTAGTAGGTACCCGCACACCTGACGTTAAGGGGGCCTACAATATTTGTAGAAATGTTTAAAATGTTAAAAAAAAAATACACGAATTATTATTATTATTATTATATTAAATTTATGTAGCAATTTATAGGTTATAATTTAAAATTCATATCAACAGTTTTTTTTTTTTTGCATACAACAAACCGTTACTTTTCGTCCCAAAATAAATCTGTACGAGTTACCCTACTGTGTAATGTGTTTGGCTTATGGAGCGGGATGCAACTGCACTTATAAATAAAATGAAAACAGTGGTAAGTCGAATTAACCCACTTTGAATTGATAAACTACCTACCACACCCACTACTCCAAATATATAAATGACTTATTTTGTGGATTCATTTGCGGCTGTGGCACGAGGAATAATTAATTAATTTGGCCAAAAATCTCTGCCTTAGCGTCCTAACTCCTATCATACGAGTAGATTGAAAAGTCTTTGTAAGGAATACTGAACTGCATCTACCATTGCATGGCCAATCTTCCATACGGTTAATTTTCAAGTATAGGTGGGACCAGGCCTTAATATAATTTAGTACCCTTAATAGAAAACAACAGATTCCTGCATTACCAGCCCCCATAGAATTTCTCTAGAGACCATTTACGTAATGCAAGTAGATAGCGAAAGCAACTATAGCAGCAAAGACGAAAGTACAAAGCACCTAACACAGAAAGCTCATATTAGAAATTAAATTATTTATCAGATGCTTATAGCATCTTAATCCAGGGAATGGCTTGCGGTTATGAAAATGAGGCAAATACGAAGTGGGGGAGGGGGCAATCCGCCAACGGGGGTAAAAAGAGGTGGGGGTAAAAAGCCTAAACATAATTAAGTTTTCAATAAAGACGCAACTTTCCTGATTCCCCCATGGTTATATCTTTGTACAAGGGGGAAAAAAGTTTCCAATATAGCCTAACGAGAGGGGAAGGGGGAGTCTCTTTAAAACATCAAAAAGGTGTAATAGCATCGAATAATTACGCTAAGTAAGCTACTCATAATGTTAGGGTGAAAATGAGAGACGAGCAAAAGAAGGGGGTATGAGAAAAGCTGAAATTTTATCAATAATTTAATGTAATCAAAAGTCTCGCCTCAGCATTAATGCGATTTGCATTTCCCTTCATGGTATTGTAATGGTGGATAATTTTTGCTGAGTTATACGCATAGCTGTAGGCTGTTTGGGGCGAGTTAAAGTACCAGGTCTTTAGTTACTAGTTAGGTGTAAGGGACAATGATTTTGCGCCCTTTGTGAAAGTGTTCATTTCCATTAGCCCTGGACTTTTTCATTTTTTCAGAAATGAGAAAGGTGTAAAGAAATTTAATAAAAAAAATTTGTGGGTACCTACGTACATAGTTATAGGTTGGTACAGCTTCAGGTTCAACAAGACGAGGCAAATGGATGGGGCATATTCTGAGACACGAAGGGCTCCGCAAGAACAAGAACAGAAAATAGAATATGGTATCCAGCCCTCAACAAAACAACAACAAAGAAAATGAGCCAATCAGAAACGAGAGCGCGTGCGCACCGATCCATACCTGCACCAGTCTGTCAGTCAGTTGCTACGGTACCTCAGCGATACAACCTTAGAACTAGAAGTGTGCGTAGTGCCACTAAAGATGTCGACCGCAGTTGTTGACGAAACCTTTTAAAGACTTTCCAATCGACCATGGCCTATTAGGCCGGATTCTTCTGTCCCCTTATTAGACACCGGCCGTGAAAGTCTTCGTTATTATATTACTCCTCAAGAACATTATTGAGGGTATGGTTGAAGGCACCAACTCAAGAGGACGACGGAGGAAGAAGGACCTAGAGGATGTCATGAAGGACCTAGGGTGCGACACCTATAAAGGACTGAAAAGGATAACAAAACCGATAATAGTGGAGGAGAAGAATACAACATTTGCTGCAAACCAATCCCTAGATTGCAACTCGAGAAGAAGGTACTGCATTCATAGGATATGTTTCATCTTGACGACAGATGTCATTTTTAGGAGTATTTCAAATTTAGTGTCAGGTGTGTGAATGGTGTGAAAATGGACTTTAAGTGGATTTTGGTCGCGCTCGCCCTAAAAGTAAAAGGATAATTCTTATGTTAAAACATCACAATTTCAATCACACAAACCTTTCATAGGTTTTGATTGATGTACCCACGGAGGAATTTATACATATATTTATTTAGTAGGAAAATTGTTAATTTCTAAGTGGGTCTGTTGTATAATTAATTTCATTTTGTATTGTATGATAAATATATTTCTTTCTTTCTTTCTTTCTAAAGCCTGCGTTTTAATCTTTTAGATTTTTCAGTTAAATTAGGAATATTTCATAAATTTGTAATATTATTTATTATAGGTTAATTGTTAATATGACCCAAAATTCGCCATATATAAATAAAGACAGTTCTCTTTCTTTCTATCTTTCTTGAATAGTTCAAAAAATTGCTTAAATCGGGCTTATGCCTGCTAAAATATGTAAGTTATTATTTTTATTTTTATTGTTACAAAGTTTCACCAAGTTAAAGTAGACTAGAGAACTTCTCTTACATTTTTAAATCAAATAATTTGTTATAATTAGAAAGTCTTTCAGGACAGGAGTTATCTGACGAAGCAGTAGAATCCAGGATGACAGGCGTACTTCCAAACGTTTTGTCATCATCTGCTGTCAACATCTTCAATGGAACTGCGTAGACTTCAAATATTGTAAGATTGTACCTCAGAAGCTCAACAGCAGTTCCACTGAAGATGTTGACCTCAGATATTTACGAAACGTATGGAAGTATGCTTTCATAATGACCACGGCCTATCATGTTGGATTCTACTACTACGTCAAATAATTCGGTTGCAGCCCTACATTAGAACAAAAATCCAACATTAAAAGGGATGTGAAAGATTGGGCTTAAATAGAGACAACATGAGAGGAAATGGATAACTGAAGGCTGCAAAGGGAGGAAGGCGCGGGGCGGGGGCGAGGCGCGAAGGGGGAAGTGACAGTTAGAAATGGAGGGATGGATTTCGAGCGCGATAAGAAAAGGCATCAGCGTTGCTTATTAAGCTATATTCAAATGTAGTCTTTGTCTCGCACGCCGCTGGTATCAACATTATGTCTTGTTATGTTGGCAATAACATCTTACTGTCGCAATTTATGACGATTTTCAACAATTTCAAATAGCCCTGGTAAACTTTGAATCTTTGGAAATGCTTTGTTTGCTGTAAATGAGGGAGGAAGTTTGTTGAAAATTATCGCTATTATTATTATTAATTTCCTTTTACTTATTTTAATGTTAAGTAGCGATAATTTTAATATATAAATATATATTGAACTTTTGTTCTATTATTTAGCCAATATAGCGGAGTTAAGGCTATAAAGCTCTCTCTTGCACTCAACTAGGAGGACCTGAGACCGTCTGCTTTCAATTCCCTCCGAAGCAAGGCCTGAAAATATAGCACTCCAATCAACATGAGGTGATCCCAACGCGCCTTTTTGGCTATGAGGCACCGGTTTAGTAAAATTTGTAATGTTTTTTGATAAATACACGCATTATTATTATTATTATTATTTGAGATAACATATAACAAATACGGAGAGAGATGAAACAAAGTACTTATACCAAAGATATTTAATGAACTTTCTCCACAAATGAAAAAATTTAAACAGATGGGTGAGTTAAAAGCGGGTATAAAAAGATGGCTGGTCAATGGGAGTTAATAATAATAATAAAAACTGACATTAAAATAACAAGTTAAAATAAAATAAAAATAAAATAAAATAAACATTATAAATAAATAACAAAAAATAAATGATTAAGCCTTGTTTAGCAGCACTGTATGAGTCTTTTGTCCCAAATAAGCGATAGCTTGGGGATGCGGGATGGTATTATTATGTATTGTATTTTTGTAATATATGCTCCTTGTCCAGGGAATACTGGACAAGGAAAAGATAGAAAGAAGAAAGATTATTATTAAAAATTCAAACAGATGGGTGAGTTAAAAGCGGGTATAAAAAGATGGCTTTTCAATGGGAGTTAATAATAATAAAAACTGACATTAAAATAACAAATAAAAATAAAATAAAAATAAAATAAAATAAACATTATAAATAAATAACAAAAAATAAATGATTAAGCCTTGTTTAGCAGCACTGTATGAGTCTTTTGTCCCAAATAAGCGATAGCTTGGGGATGCGGGATGGTATTATTATGTATGGTATTTTTGTAATATATGCTCCTTGTCCTGGGAATACTGGACAAGGAAAAGAAAGAAAGAAAGAAAGAAAGAAAGAATTATTATTATAACAAGCTTTCGGGTGAAGGTTGGAGTCGGCACAACTACCTCTCCTGACTTTAATATTTATACAGTATATTTTAATATTTTCATATTTAATATTGTCTGCAAAGTTTTTTAGATTTTCTAGACGAAGTCTTCATGAACAAAACTGGAAGAATGGGGCTGGGGGACGCCCAGGCGGAATTTTTTTGAATAAATACGCGCGCAAAAATATAGTGAGTTTCTGCAAAAGTGGTTGCTTTATTTGCTTAATGGACAGGGCGCCCCTGGACAAAATAGAGCTCAGTCCCTCTTGAGACAGTGTTGTTAGTAAATAGTTTTTTTAATTAATTTTCATTCAGGGAAATGCCTCTCGCTTGTGGCAACGATAGAGACATTGTCAAAAGTTTATAAACCGGCGTTATTTCAGGCAGGCCTTTTTTTAATTGGTTTTGACAATTTTTTTTCCAATTTGGCCCCATTAGGCCATATGGCGGATCGCCCTCCCCTAGTTACGCTACTGAGAACAAAATCACTTTAAGTTGTACATATTTACTATTGAAATTTGGCTTCGTACAAAAAATGGATAGAGTTGTGCCCTATTTGCACGTAACTTTCAATTTGTCAACATTTCTGTCTAATTAACCAATAAAAATCCCTGTCACGAATAAAAGACGCAGCACGATCGCCAAATTCAAACAACATACTTAGCATTCGTAATGACTGCGGCGTTTGTCATCAAACGCCCCGCGGCTATTCTTACCGAAAACAATGCCTAATTTTTTATAACATGTTCCATTCAGTAGCTACGATTTTTTTAAATTCATTGACTAAATGTATTTCCGTAGATTGCCATTGTTTATGAGCTGGTGCCAGTTTTACATTTATTTGGTTGGTATTTCGACAGGTACGTTGACTTCGATGGCAAGGTGGTAGCGTGCTTGTACTTGTGCCTCTACACGCCAGACGATCGGAGACGTATCGTAACTCAACACGGTGCTAACTACAGAGGCGACTTAATAGGTCATTTGGATACATTTATTAAATTGCGAATAAACTTTATGTAAAAAACCAAAAGCAAAACAAAAAACTTCATTATGAGATAGGGGGGGGGGGGATATGACTAGAAATATTTATCGTAGAGCCATAAATGAGATGCCACTACGTTGCAGAAATGTTCCCATACATTTTGATACACATTATATAAATCAATAATGACTTTTGACCTATTACTTAGAGGTCAGAGTTGACAAATTTTTTTAGTGCACTTGTATTTAAAAAAATCACAATCCTTATAAATAAATAAATATTGACTTTTTTGTTCTATTACTAAGCCAACCTAGCGGAGTTAGGGCTATAAAGCCCTCTCTTTCACTCAACTAGGAAGACCCGGGACCCCGCCTGCTTTACATGCCCTCCGAAGCATGGCCAGAAAATGTAGCTAGTTTAGGACTCGAACCAACAACCTCCCGGGTGAAAGTCAGAGTCCGTACGGCTACTCTACATGTCCTGACTTATGACCTTATGAAAACCTGATGATGGCATAAGGTCTATCATTGTAAAACCTTACGCCTGTGAGGTAGAGGAAGACGAAGAGTGTCGTAGTTTCGAATATTGGCAATTTGCCTAATTTTTGGTTAATTTAAAAAAAATATTAAGTTTTAACTTTTAAGAAAACGAGAGAGGCTCCCAGTTAAAGGTATATAAGGCTCTATATGTAGCATATAGAGCAGGGGTTCCCAACCTGTGGTCCATGGACCACTGCCCACCGGTGGTCCACAGATATATATATCAGGCGGTCCACGGGCCAAAGTAAGAAATAAGAAAATAAAACAGCTGAGTTATTGGAAATTTGAAATAAAATACAGTAAGGCTTGGTACTGAACTACAATACAAATACCAGTTCTAAACATTTAATCAAATATTAGCACGTAACTGTAGGTAGGCACAAGCTATTTGATCTTGGTCCTAGAGTTTAACGATTTTCTTCTCACAGACATGAGGATCCACTGAAAATCATAAAATAATCTAGTGGTCTACGCTGCATCATAGAGGGAACAATAGAACGCGTCAACAGACCTGGGAGCTCAAGAAACTAGTATCTGCAGGAAGTGATGAAGGATGTAGGGCCCAAGTCATACGTGGAGCTGAAGAGGGCGTGCCTGGATCGAGGGGAGTGGAGGCATCGAAGTCACATGTTGCTGCCAACCAGCCAGACGGCTATAACTTGAAGAAGAAGTGGTCCACGGACAAAAAAGTATGGAAACCCATAGAGTATATAAAATGGCATTTATCCCACATTAAGTATATACATACGATGTGAATTTTCATAATAAATTTTCAGCATAGAGGGAAAGTTTGAAGCATGAAATTAGAGTACCATAATTAGAATATACGAGCGATTCTCAGACTGCATTAAAATCTCATTACCTACAGCTCCAAAATGAGCAGAAGAATGCCCTTTTAAGTATTTTTTCATATTAAGCTGAATGACCCTGAACCTTTTTTATAAGTCTGTGGGCAGGCTAGTAAGGTATTATTAGACTGTGGGTATGTTTGAAAACCGTAGGATAAGGCAGAAATATCCAAATATTTTGTTAACAAACCCGGCATGAGTATTTTTGAATAAATTAATCAACTCCTTGTTGTAAGGATAAGAAAGTATTTTTTTTATATTCAGCTGAACTCTTTTTTCATAAGTCTGTGGGCAGGCTATTAAGGTATTATTAGACTGTGAGTATGTTAGCAAACCGTAGGTTAAGGTAAAGATATACAAATAGTTTATTAAAAAACCAGGCTTGGGTACTTTTGAAAAAATTAATTAAATCCTATAAAGATAAGAAAAAATATATATGCTTTCCAAAAAAGAGAATATTTAACCGTCCGATTTACTATTGTTCTATAAAATCTGTTTATTGCACTTTATCGTGTTTTCTATATAGTGACAATAATTCAAGGTTTATTAAGAAAGTATGATCTCAGATAATCAATGATGTTCGCTGTTATGACACAAGGTCATTTAATTTTTTGATAGTAATTGGCTGTTGGCATGAGCAGAACAAATAATTCGGAATTGACCCACCAATCACAGAAGGTAATTTTATAGGAACGTTGACCATTTATTGCGATATATTTATTTTTCTTATGCTCACAACCCAGCATCTCAGTCACTTTTACTTTGCCATTTCCCTTACGTTTCACCACTATTGGCAATGCTTAGCTTGTGGTTTGTTGCCATCTGCTCAATGCCTTCACAGGCATAATACAGTACTAGGGGCGTAAAGTTGGGAGCTCCAGCTCCAGCTCCAGCTCCAGCTCCAGCTCCAGCTCCAGCTCCAGCTCCAGCCTCTAGCCTCGAGCATTGTAAGACGTAGTTCATACTTTATGGTCCCCTTTGCAGCAATATGAATATAGACATTCCTTTTTTAGCTTTGTAAAATCTACAGCTATACTTTACTACTATTAAAAAGCGTAAAACCCTACTATTTTGCTCTTATATTTTCAATTTTTGCTTATCCTGCCTGATGACATCATAAGGTCTACTTAGTTTTGCCCCCGCCATCATTCTAAAACTTTACGCCTCTGTACAGTACTATGTTTAAGTTGACTGTTTAGCAATAATCGAGGCTTGATCTCCGTTTGCACAGCATTTAAATTTCAGCAACATCTTGTATATATCTGTATATGTAAATGACGGCTTGTAGATGTCAGCAGTGGAGAGCAGCGACGTCTTGCAGCTGACAATATTAGCTTACTAATTCCGTTCCTTGACGTCTCTGAACGTCAATATCAGACGCTCAGGACATGGTATAGCTTCGAATTCTACATAAAGAGGGAGTGTGGAAGAATTAGTGTGGAGTCTATAAGAGAGAGTATGGTGAAGAATAGTCTAGTAGGGGGTGAACTGGACGTGAGGTTCGATGCAGAAGAAAAATGCAAATGGGTACCTTACCTTCATTGCTAGGGAAAACGCAGCTGCCCGGTATGTTGCTGACTACTGGAGCGTGCATGTAAGACGTGGAATGCCGCATTACACTCAACAAATCCTTAGAATGTATGAAGAGCTTCGTTGAATTCTATAGGAAGCCGCGAGCAAATACCATTGTATGAGCATGATGTTATTATCAACGCAGTCTAAGAAAATTAAAAATCTCGTCACATTAGAATTCAAATTGTTTTCAAATTTTTACTTTTTAAGAAGATAGAACATGCT
Organism: Psococerastis gibbosa; assembly: GCA_963971405.1. Classification (NCBI taxonomy): domain Eukaryota; kingdom Metazoa; phylum Arthropoda; class Insecta; order Psocodea; family Psocidae; genus Psococerastis; species Psococerastis gibbosa. Next base: position 46,880,921 of record OZ020486.1, on the reverse strand, counting down.
AGATATAGAATGATGCGTGTTTCATTTTTTTTCATTTTTTTAAAAGTTAGAACATGTTATTTTAAATGATGCGTGTCTTCTTTTTTTTTTTAACTTTAACAACGCAAGCTTTACACTCCGCCACAGCTGACTACAACATAACAAATTGAGACAATACCCTCTACCGGTCCTCAGGCTTACACGGTCTAGGGGTAGTCGTTTCGCGCCATTTCTTCTATGTTGTTCTGCTGAGTTATGCATTGTCAATTGGATTCAGTATATTTTTATATTTATTATAAGTTTTCAGTATTTTTCAGTATAAACAATTTGCTTAAAACAATATAAACCTTTGTCACCAACTTCCAGATAAGTTTACTTCCTGCAAATGTAATTTCCAAGGACAGCTTGGTCCTATCGGCATATAAAATAAAGAATTTCTGCTTAGTGGCTAAATTCCATTGCAAATTGATACCCAATTAAATGCAATGCACTAAATCGGGAAAGCTAGAACTGAGTGCATCTCTTGTATTATGTAACATAGGCCTACAGTGGAAACTATACAACAAATATAGTACCTAACTAATGGTGAAAATAACAACCTTAAACTGGTTACAGTTCCCAAACAGTTACACCCTCCGATACGGCCCAATGAACCATCTAAAGCAAATTGATCTGTACTGTATTAACCAAATGGACGAAATCAATCAGAGCAATCAGAAATGAGTCATTTCCAGATTTTAGGGGGTTTATCCCTTACTTGATTTGTTAATGCCACTTCCCACCCTTATGGTTATGACGTCATATCTAAATTGCCCTTTCTGGCGAGTGGAGTCTGGGGATGTTGTTCATTCAGTGGGTAGAGTGTTATAGACACTAGTACTGACGGTCCAAGGTTCAAATCTTTACATATTATTGTAATTATAATTGTAAGAGTGCGCCGAAAGGCGGGAAATTTGCCCATGTGGAAAATAAAGACGATTTTTTTCTTTCTTCCATTTATTTGCCCCAAGTAGCCAGTTTGTTAAGAAATTAGTCTATGAATTGAAAGGTTGAGGTTTGAGGCATAAAAAGCAATATTTTTCACTAGGGGTCGGTCCGAATAACCCAAATAGGTGTCTTATGCTTATAAGTTTTGGGTCAAAACCCCCTCCTCTTTCGTTTAATATGACCTAATTTATAACCTCTCATACATTTAAAGTTGATACGGACACGTATGTCACTGCTGTTAGAGAGCTAAGGCGCGGTTTCCACCGACCGGCTAGGGCTAAATACAAATACGGTGACGTGGTAACAGACATTCAAGACTTAGGTGGGGTTTCCACCGACCTCGCATTGCAGAATGCAAATGACATTGTTTTTCTTTTTATAGAAATCTAATAAACTGTTTGTAATTAACATATCCCATGACGCCATTTTTTAATTTTAGTTAGTTTGTTTGTGATTTTACTCTATGATCATTGATCAATTTTAACTATGCCATAGGTAAAACAAACATTTTCGTCAATGTCATTTGCATTCTGCAATGCGAGGTCGGTGGAAACCCCGCCTAAGAAACAAAAGGTCGAGAACTCGATATAAAAGGAAACATTTTCTGCTTGCCTAGGTCCATTCAACCCTCCTGGGGGTACATTATCTTCTGTAGCCGGGGAAAATGCTAGTGTAAGAAATTAATATTTGACATTTTAAAGTGTAGTAGGGGTCTTCACAGTGTTCGTGTTATTGAGTTATACCTAGTTATGTGTGTTATATCAAGTTAAGTTAAACACACCGATAACCAAGCTAACCAGCGTGCTATCCTAAACGCACATCCAATTTGGTTAGCTGTGCTATTTTGCGCTGCGCTCTATAGCTCAGGTTTGACAGCCGCCATCTTAGTTTTGTTGATTGATTTGAAACACGCATTTATAATTTTGTAGTATTTAAATTTATTTGTATAATCTATTATCACAAGCAATTACCGTGAATACTTAAAATTATAATAACCAAAATGAACAAAAAATATAAACAAATGTGGCACTAGAATAGAATTCTGCCACATTCTTTAAACCCGTGCCACGATAGTCAAACTACTACCACGTTTACTCTGTTGAATATTTTCGATATAGCATGATAACTCACTCACGACTGTGTGTTTTAAAACTTGAATAGCACATCTAACTCGATAACTCCAACACTGTGAAGACCTCTAGTATAAATAAATATATAAAAATATGTGATATCCATGTTGGCATGAAGTGTACGCCGATGGAAATGGTACGCCTCTGGATGGCTTGACCTACTTTGGGCCTGGTGTGTTGGACCTGCTGACAACCGCTGACAATGGGATCTTAGTTGGTAGCATTGCTTAGCGGGAGTCAGAGGCGGATGGTCAAAACTAGGCTCGAAGGGACCAAAGTTATATGGTACCTCAGATTCACCCTGACCTCTAAGTCTGAAGAATCCTCCGACAAAAATATAATTTAAATTAATTGCTATCTATAGAAACAACAAAATACGCGCTGAAACCAGGTCACCAAATGCGACACCAAAATGCAATAAAATGTTGCATGAAATACCTCTCCTAAAAGGTCAACAAAAGACAAGTACTCTAATTCAGGCAGCAGCCATTTTTTTAATAATCCTTTATCACAACAAACAATACGCAATAGCAGTTGAATTCCAAAAGTTGAAGCATACCTCCGAGAACTGGAGAATCGACAGAGAGAATTTAATTTCAATACGAAACTGATCTACCTAGATACTCAAAACCACCCCCTTTCATTTCAATACCTAGACCTCCGTTACCCCCTCCTCTTATTGGTGCGTGTTTTCGGATTATCGACAGGTACAAATATCAAATACCTGAAACAGAGCAACCCTTTGGGGATAAAATTCACTCGTTACTTGGCAAATTAGGTTTCAGGAGCTAGAGCATCAGTATTCATGGCATGCCCTAACCACCCCCGTAGCTAGTTGAAGGTTGCACTAATTGTTACGATACACAAGGGGTGAGGCCTTGTTAATATACACAGGAAGTTTGCTTCTATAGTAGTTGTCAGGAACTGTACATCCCTTGTTATTAGGGGATGCAAGTTGGCTGTTTCTTGTGTGTAAGTATGTAAATTAGGGGTGGAAGGGGTTGGGCAGTATATACTGATTGGCAGAACACTCTATTGAACAATCTGTTGAACAGGGGCGTAGTGTAGGGGCCTAGACCCCCTTCCCCCCCCCCCCAAAAAAAAAATCCCCCTTCCTAGAGATACAAGTTTTTAAAGACAATAAACCAAGAAAACGAGGGTTTTTATAAAAATAATATCTAACCTAATCGTAAAAAAATAAGTCTACAAAAAAATTATAATAGGAAACCAACTTTGCATATCACACTGGCTATGTTCTTATAACTTTTTTTTTTGATAAAAGATTAATCGCATACAAACAATTTAATGAATGTATCCGATTGACCTATTCAGTCGCCTCTGTAGGTTATTACCCGTGATGAGTACGACACGTCTCCGATGGCATGGCGTGCAAAGACTCGCACAAGCGCAAGCACGTTACCACCTGGCCATCGAAGTCATTAAATTTGACTCTTTAGTTTATCTATTTATATTTCTTCTTCCATTTCCACGCGCACATTCGTAGCCGAATCGTTTGATTAATTTCATGGACTTCAAAATACCTATATTCTTCTTCTGCTTCTTCTTCTTCTGGCTCTACAGCCCTTGATGAGCTTTGGCCTGGTCGACGACACTCCTCCATTCATCTTGGTTTTTTGCCTTACGACTCCCAACTCGCGAAAGTCAATTTCAAACTCATCCTTCCAGCGTTTTCAAGGACTTTTCGTGAACTTCAAAATGCCTATATAGGTTTTCAAACCAGCCACCAAAGAATCAAACTAGAACGTAAAAGAAAAAAAAACCCCTCCCCAAAAAAATACTAAAAGAAAACGTTTCCTTTCGTTCCGTTTTCCTGATTATGAACGTGCCACATATTATTCCATCACACAAGCGAACGTGAGGCGTTCAAGTCCTTTCCGAAGCAGTCAACTAAAAAATTGCCAGTTCTTCGTCTTAGCCCTTTTTTTGATTTTCTCCCACAAAAAGGAATAACCGTTCTGATGGAATGGTATGAGGGGAGACCTAGGGACACGTTCGTGAACGCCTCCCGCTATAAAACCTTTCCGTTCACTCGACATAACACATTGCTTGTTTCTTCTAACTCTTGAATTATTGATTTTACTGGCGAAGGTCAACTTTCCCTTTTTTCCATATTGTAAGCTATCGTATGCTTTGCTTCTTCATCTTCTTTGATGTATCGTATTTCTTCATTTTATTTTTTTAGCCCCCTTCTCAATACTCGAAATGCCTTTAACTATAAAAAAAGCTTTCCTTACAGTTGACATACTGCTTTCCCCTACTCGTTTCTTCGATCTCTTGTCCAGCTCTTCCTTTAGTCCGTCTTCACCAAAATCTGTTGTGCTGACAATTGCATAATAATGATTCACTCTGGACAGCTAGGTCTAAAAGTAATACATGTGTGTACCAGTGTACATATGGCCTGCTGTCATTATTAGCCAATCAGAGTGCTAGTTAAAAATTTGTATGTTAGACTACTGATGGGTAGGCTCCCAGAAGTGATAAAAGACTTGTAACGGCGACTTGGAGGGCAATTCCGAGACAACTCCCAAGCAGAAGGTTTAGAGGTTGAGAAGAAGAGAGAGGGGGGGGGGGGAGAGAACGCCTGCAGAATGTTATTAGTGTAACTGTATATTGATGATATTGTATTACAAATTGTACCTAGGTATATTAATCATAACGTTCTTTTATTGGGTACATCCTCCTACATGTACATGGTGAAATAGACCATATAGATTCTAACAAATACCTCCATATAGTCTAGTCGTTTTACGTATTCTGTATTCCATTCATGTTACGAATGCATGCACATGGCAACAAAGCAAGTTATTAAATATTTGGCTCATGTAAGTTGTAGAAGACTATTTCATGTATCATATAATAGGAAATATTAAATTTTTGGTACCTTAGTTCTCTCATAAAAACCAAGGGGGACTAAAATTTCGAGTAATCTGGGATTTTTGGAAAAAATACAAAACTGAAAAGTAAAAATACCCGATTATATGATGCGCGAAATAGTCTTCTGCAACTTAAATGAGTCAAATTTTTAATAACTTGCTGAGTTAATGAAATAAAAAATGAAAAGTATTTCATTTTGGGTTGCCAATTTTCTACGTAGCATATCCTCTTAATGGCGAAAATTAATATTGCGGTAGGCGGTTTCCAATCACGTCATAAGATATTGCATACTAATCAACAGTATTGGAGGCATTTGCGGAATTTGCAATCAGCGAATATGAGCGGCTAAACCTTATTTCAATATGGCCGCCGTTGGTTGTTGAGTATTTGATGCCAAACAATCCTTTGGGGAAGTGGAGGGGCCTGAAATCTATAGAGTTTGCCGATAACTGCCGCCCCGTTCAAACATCCAATCACCCACTTGTTATTGGCCTATTGACAGATTGTCGTGTCTCTACAGCCCTTTCCGCTTCCCGCCTTTTTTAAATTGTGGATATACCGCCATTCATGTTTCAGTGAATAGGGAAGCTGTTATTGCTCCATGTAGGTGTCAGGTTCGTATCACTTTTGATGTATCAGTAATAGTAGTTTTATTGTTATGCTTTATTGTCAAAACAGAGCAAAACACAACATGACACAAAAGAAAATTGAGGATTGAGGGTTGATGTCCTGATAAATGGTAGAAGATCCTTCTTTGAGCAAACGAAGAGGAGTGAATTGTAAGAGTGGCCCGAAAGGCCCAAATTTCGCCAATGCAGTCGTTTCAGAATTTTCTGGGAATTGCTTGGGAATAACTTTCTTCTAAGTCGCTGTTACAAGTCGTTTATCACTTAGCGATAATAGACAAGCAGAGGCAAGCTTATCATTGACGCAATGAAACAGACGGAGGCATTACTTAACCAAATACAGTTACGAGTCAAGAAGGTAGAAAGATTTGCTGCAAACCAATCGATATATTTGTGACTAAAGAAGGAGATGTAATCACAATAATAACTTACATTGTCCTAAGCCGACTAATCCAATTGTCAATATTCCGTCATTTTAACAATTAATGTGATTTTTGTTTTACGTATTCTATGTCATTGTCCATTTTAACTTCCGCATGTTAAAATTGGTCAATGGTCATAGAGTAAAATCACGCTTTGCAAACAATAACAAACTAAAATTAAACAATGGCGTCGTCGGATGATAAATAATTATAATTGTAATTAATTTCTCAAGAACGAATTATGTCATAATTTAGGCTAAATTTATTGCAGATTATAAAATTAAAATAAAGACGGCGGGCAAACTTACAAAGTTAGAAAAAAATGAAACAAAAATCGTCAATTATTGAAGACAAGTGGAATGAGGCGTAAAAATACAAATACAACATTGATGCTATTTCCGTTAATGACATTATCAAAATTGAGTAAAAACTGACAGGTGGAATAGCCTTAAACAATAAACAGAAGTAAGCTAATTTCCGAAATTTTCAAATTCACAACAGAAAACCTTCTATTTTGCGTAAGGACAGAATCCATTGTACACTCAAAATTATCGTCATTTCAAAACAATAAACAAAAATAACGGGATGAGCACAAATAGATGGAAAGGACTTTTACTGAATTTTCTTTTCTTTCATCCGGAGCAGTCCTTTTTCCAGCGCCTTTTTTACGACCACTTTCAGAACACAATAAAGTCCCATTGTTCTTGTGCAGTGTTTTTTTTAGGGAGGGGGGTTGGAGGCAGAGGAGGGGGGTTGAGGGCAGAGGGGCGGGGGGTGAAATTTATAGGGTAATGGCAGCTGGATGGTGATTAACTGCAATCGTCCGCGGCTTTCTGAATTTTGATGATTGTCTTTTTCTTTTTCTTTCTCTTTTCCCTTAATGTGCTGTGACGAATTAGTTTTATGAGAGAGTTTTGCTTAGAAGAATTTTTTTTATAGTTTTTTTTTTAGTTTTCGGTTTCTTTCTGCTACAAAGTATATTACTTTTTAATCTGCTAGTCAGTCTAGTAGGAAAACCTGAAGCAGTGGTTTGGCAAGAACACGACTTTTCTTTTCAGAGCAGCAGTCTCCACGGTCCGACTTTCAATTATGGCTGCCAATCTTCGGTAGAAAAGGCATTAAAAGAAGAAGAATATTGGTAGCTGTTTCGTTTTAGTTCGATTCTCGTTTTGTTTTACAGTTGCAGAAGGCTGTAAGCACTCTATTACACTCAGCTACTGCAGCCTTGTACCGCATACTTAACAGGTCCTCCGAAGCATAATCCAGAAAATGCAGAAAGCGCGGGATTCGAACAAACAACCTTTCGGGTTGAATCCACCTGAACAGAGCCTGTTCCAAACTTGGTAGTGTGCACAGAGTTGGCAGGGGAACAAGGTGGGATATAATAACGTGCTGAGACTATACCAGTCAGTCTGAGTATCTGAGTCACCTCCGAATTAATCGTGTGACTTTATTGTGTTCCCCAAGTGGTTCGGAATGCACTATAATCAGGAGGTCCACCCTGTCAGTCAACTCCCCTTCTCCCTGAGGTGAAGGAGTCTACCCTCAGGGAGCTTCAAGTTAATAAACTGACTCACTCCCCCCGCCAGGCTGACAATGTTGCTTAAAGCAGAAAAGCTGAAGCAGGCGTGGGAAAACAAAACATAAAACCTTTCGGGTGAAAGTCAGACTCTGTTCTACTACATATACTCTACCAATGACAAAAATATACTGTGTAGGAGAGAGCTGAGAGAAAGGATGTAGCTGTAGCCTGTATGAAAAGAGACCGCAGATGGCTATTGGCGATTGCTCTGAGTGAAACCAGGTACGATTGTTGGTATTATAACCACGACATTACGATACTATCGTGGCTAAGTAGATAGGTAGTGTGATACCTGTAATCAGGTACCTGCGGTCATATTTGAATCTGATGGAGAAGAACCCGAGGTAATACTACAATGGTTGACAATTATGGCTGATAAGTGAGGTAATCGACTGTAACGACCACACCGTGAGAAGTAAAAGTAAATAACTGGAGGCCGAAGCTGGTTTAAGATTGATTTTTCTTATCTACAAAAAAGCGCTATAACGCGACCATAAGACGGTTTAAGCTTGACAACTGGTGGGGAATGCCCTTATTTGGATTGTTTAACAGCCATGTACCCAGTAAAAATATTTAGAAATTGAAATAAATAAATAAATAAATAAATATTTTACGTGGAGCTGAAGAGGGCGTCCCAGGATCGAGGCCGGATAGCAAAGAACTTCTAATATAATATACTAGAAGTACCATTGGCGCTAGTGTCGCATGGTAATTTGATTTCCGCCATTTTTGGGCTCACAGCAGGGGGTATTCTGTATTTTAATTAAAAACTAAGAGAAAATGCCTTTTTGTTGCCCTTATTATTGCCAATAGGCCTAGTTTAATTTTGTATTTGCTACATTTGAAATTTCATAGGGTACAGTTACTGTTTTGGATGATTGAACTTATTTAATGCTATTGTTTATTTTTAATCCACATAATTTTCAGCTATTTTGGGAAGGCATATTCATCATAATAGTGAAGTTAGACAGCCTAAATATTTAATAAAGACACATTTGGTTTAGTTTTAAAATTCTTTGGTTAGGTACCATAAGATAACTATTGAGTTTCATTTGGCGCGAAAATGTGAGGCCAAAATAACTTATGGTGGGCTTTCTATTTGTCTCTGCTTCCGCAAGCAAATCATATGGAGGTGTAGGGGCTCGCCGGAATGTGGATGTCACATGTTACTGCCATCCAGCCAGCCGGCCGTAACTTAAAGAAGAAGAAGAAGAAGAAATAAATATTAAAATTATTGCTTTCCAATTTATGCGTAGTATGAGGAAAGCTTTGTGATGGTCGAAATTTTCGATTCCGAGATTTCAACGGATTTACACGTTTTCAGGTCCCAGGAACCAAAAAAAGTGGTTTTTACGAAATGTCTGTCTGTCTGTGCATCGATTTCCGGGCAAACTACTCGGTCGATTTTGATGAAATTCGGCATGTAGGTTCACAAAAATCATACCTCGAGACCATTTTTTTTATTTGGGGGCTAACTTAATTTGGGGGGGTTTCATTCTCAAAAAACTCAAAAAAAACGTCAAAAAAAATTATTTCTCAAAAACGGCTCCAACGATTTCTTTCAAATTCACATATATTGTAGTCGTTTTTAATGTTGATAAAATGCGTGGGTCGCTTACCCCTTGATAGTTTTCTTCTGGGGGTAAAAAAATAAAAATAACTTAATTTTAATGAAAAATGACTAAAAAATAATATTTCTGCGAAACTTTTCAATAGATGATTTCTACCTTCAGGCATGTTTTAGGTGTTAAGTTGAGTAACGAAACCGGACAGTTGGCTTTCCCAAAAACCTATTTGCTTTTGCGCAAAATTTTTTTTTTTTTAAAAATGATAGAAACTTCACGCTGAAATGCATTGCCTGCCCTGCCATTATTACTGTGTTGTAATGTGTTTTAAATATATTGAGGTTACCTCACCTCCAGTGACGTCAGGTGGACACCCCCCCCCCCCCCCGAGATATCCGAAATTTAACCGTAGGAAAATCATTTACCATGAAATTATTCATTTTCTCTCCCTACTAATTGATAAATTGGAAAGCATGTTCGAGTAAACTCGGACCGGTTCTTTACTATTATATAATAATAATATAATAATAACAATTCGTTTATTTTTCTAAAATGATTGGCGTAACAAATTATTTTGTAGGCCCCTTAACCTGAAGGTGTGCGGGGTACCTACCAACTCAAGTTGACAAAATTAATTAATGAAGTAATACATACAATAATACAATACATATTTATACCCTATAGTTATTATATATAAACTGCTAAGTAGGCAGCATTAACTGGCAGCAGCGCCTCTGGTATATACTCCAATTACTACAATAATGACTCACAGTAGTCAGTAATTTGTTTTCTATTTAAAGCCCTGGCACCCCCGGTAGTTTTTTGAAAAGCATTATGCGTGACATTTGCTTGGTACCAAAAGCTCCGTCTAGAAGTAGTTCTTATGTAGCTGGGGAGACTGACAAGCCGAGCGCAACATTTCTAGTATTACGGGTAGCGGTTTTTATTAGGGAAGACTCTAAATATTTTTTGACATAAAGTAAAATTATTTTTTTATGTAGGGAGTGAAGTGGCAATAACTTCATTGCTTTAAAAAGAAGGACGGTATGTGTCAATCTGAACTTCTTACACATCAAACGAATAGCCATTTTTTGTGATGTAATCAGTTTTTGTAAATGAGTGGGTGCAGCACCACCATAAAATAATAGGCCATATTCAAGTCGAGACAGAAAAAATGCATTGTAAACAGTTATCATGGCGGCACTTGGCATGAATTTTGTTATGTTATAAAGCAATAGGTTTATTGATCATAACTGGCTGTGTAATTTAGTGATATATGGGCTCCATGACATATGTTTATCTATGATCAATCCTAAGTATTTTATACAGTTCACTTTACGAATGCATATGCAATTTTTGCAATTAGTATTGTAAGTAATATCGCTACATGATAGGCAGTGAGGTTCTATTATTCTTAGATTTTGATTCAGAATTATTTCGATTATATGTGTATTCAATTATTTCAGTTTTTTCCTTATTTATTATTAGTCTATTGGTTTTTAACCACGATAGAACCTCACGCATATCGTTTACAAGATTAGTCCTTAGTGTGTCAAAATCAGGTGCATTCACTATTACAACACAGTCATCTGCAAAACCAATAATTTTTCCATTTAAGTTTAATTCTAACAGCTTATTAATGAAGATTAAGAAATTTAAGGGTCCGAGGCCACTACCCTGCAAAATATCATTGTTCAAAGGCTTGCAATCGCTAAAATGCATTTGGCCTATTCTAGTAACTTGACTTCTATTGGAGAGATAGGACATTATCCACATTAATGGCTTTCCTTTAATACCAGCTGACCTCATTCTTTTTATTAAAATTTGCCGGTCATCAAAACACTTTTTTAGATCAATATGGCACGCTCCTACTTTCCATCCTTTCTCAAGTTGATCATTAAGAGTCTGCATGTATGCAGCTAGGGCGGTTTGTGTACTGAGATTTTTTCGAAACCCATGTTGATTTTTAGATAGGTATTTTAGGACATCTAAATATTTAATAATTCGGTCTTGGACAATTACATCCATAATTTTCCCGATAGCAGATGTAAGGTACAGAGGTCTGTAGTTAGTGAAATCTGTTGGGTCGCCATTTTTATGCAAAGGTATAATGATGGTACATTTCATACCATCAGGGAAAATACCCTGCTAAAAGGATAGATTGCATAAGTGAAATAAAGGTGAGAGCAGCCTTTACATTCTTTAATTAAATAAGAAGAGATACCATCTAGTCCGCTGGATTTTGTACTTTTGATTTTGTTAACAGCTTTTTCAACGTCAAAAATTTTCAAGGGGGGAAAAACATACTACTTGTAGTAGCAGGTTCCTCATCACAATTCGGCATACTCTATTTGTCTATGTTATAATCATTAATCAATTTATTAGCAATACTAAAGAAGTAGTTATTAAAAATACTTTCAATTTTTATCTCATTTCCATCTAAGGTAATTTTTTCACATTACATCAAGTCTTACTTATATGAAGACTAGTCTGGTCTTATTGTGTACAGCATTCGTACAATGGCGTTTAACGAATAACTTATTCTAGGGTTAAAAATGTAAACAACAATTTCGAGTAGCACTTTACAATTTAAAATAAGTTATTCTTTTAAACGCCCGCTGATGAAATCATAGTGAACAATTATTGAAGCCTATAGAAACCAAACTACTACAACAGTTGCTGTTAAGCTTCCGAGATACAACCTCAGAAGTCTACGCAACTCCACCGAAGATGTTGACCGCTAGTGTTGACGAAACGTATGGTTGTGGAAGCCTTTGTAATTGAATTTTGCAACTCCAATTATTTATGACTTTTAAATAACTGCCCCATTTCCCTCTTGAAATATACATATCTATATATTTTTTATCTATAATTAGTTTAGTTAGAATGCATTTGACTATCTACATTATTGAAAAAGTGCCCTCTCTTCCCTACCAATTATCTGTACATCAGGGACGGATCCAGGATCCAGACTATTTGGGGGGGGGGGGTAGTTGTGGGTCAAAATAGAAATATGGAGTATCTATTAAATTAGAGCTTAATAAATAAACGTACAATAGATGTACACTAAATTTAGGGGGGGGGGGGGCAGCTACCTCCCCTGCCCCCCCCCCGTATCCGTCCATGTTTTACATATCAACTAGTTTAACTAAAAAATGGTTGATAAAAAGCAACATTCATACAGTTGAGCTTCTATATGCTTCAATTATGTCTCACAACCCACATTGTGCCAATTCAAACCAAATTCCCCAGATTAGAAACATCGATATAAAACAGTTAAAACATAATATGACTTAGCAAGTTTGTCTATCTAGAAGAAAACTTGCGGTTTCAATCAGAGACACGTAGCTGGGAGACATAAAGGACGGTGAGGTACTCAGAAAGCCATTTGCTGTAAACTACCGCAGGGAGGGAGATGTCGGTGAGGATATTAAAAACACATCGTCATGCCTTTTAAGTGTCCATAACATTGTCTTGTCGCCGGTCTATTTAATACAAAGAACTATGGTTTCAGAGAAAGATTTTTGTTCTTTAAACTTTTGTATATACTGTTGTATATTCCCCAATCGTTTACAAAAACATTTTTTTCTTTTCCGAGCCTTGTGTGTCTTAATTGCAGGAAGCGTCATTAGTCAATTTATTCAATAATGTTAGTTTATGGATAGGTAGTTAATGGACCCATCACGGTCCACGGCCTACCGGGTCCACGGTATTTTTGTATCACAAATTGTATATATTTTATGATTATATTGATTGATTGATAGTTTGATTAGTTTATGTTAGTATTTAGGTTAGTCACCAAATGGCCGACATGCCAAGGGTGGGCGTTGGCTAGTAAGTAAGTATTTAGGTTAGTTATGCACGTTGCCCCTCAGCAAACTCCTGACCTATATCTCCTCGTGGTGAGGGGCGGGCAACGTCAACATTCTTTGACGGCTAACACAGGCAGGTACCGAGTGGGGTTCGGTCAAAGACCCCCGCCTAACTCCGTGGGGTTAGGGCATGGGCACCCTCTTGTCCATGGGAGACGAAAAGCTCCCTAAAGGCGGACGAACGGGATCCTGGCAACAGGTGACGGTCAACGGCATAGGATGCGGAAGGCAAGGGGAAACCACCGCATTATAGGCCCCAGTGGCATCCCAAGAACCAGCAACCATGTATAATTCGAGGCATCGAAGTCACATGTTGCTGCTAACCAGCCATCCGGCTGTGACTTGAAGAAGATGCACGTGTAGGCCGTTAGGGAGTACGTGTTTAATTTAGGTTTAGGTGTCTTTTATGGTGATTTAAGGGTTTTTTAATATATTAGTAGGTTATTATGGGTATTAAGAAAGGTATATTTTGTAGTTCTCGTTGTGTTTGGTTTCGTCGTAGTGAGTGGTTTTCCTTCCTTGTATCTGGTGTTGCGATCGTGCTGTACCTGACAAGACAGATAAGCTAAGACACAGAGACTCCGAATTAGTTCAGTTGGTAGAGTTCTCAGCTATAATTTATGAAATGTAAGGTTAACGTTCGAGATTCAATAAATACGGTATACAATATAAAGTGTAATCTAGGATAAGCTGTGATAGCCACTAGCTTATCCTACCTTATGGCTTATATTGTATATACTTATATATATATATATATTTATATTTATAATATTTATAATATTTATAATATAATATATTTATATATATTTATATATATATATATATATTATTATGTTACCTATTACCTTATATTACCTAGTACCTTATACTTTACCCAGCACGTGGTAACACAGTTGGGCTGGTTAATTCCTATTAAAGTCTTAAATGTAATATAATTCAATTTAGCTTATTTAAATTTAATTTTATACAATTTATCATTTTATGTATAGGCTACTTGTCTTGTTGCAAAAATCGGCATAAATATGTATTTCATTTGATTTGAGCTATACATATCGTACTCGGAATAATGCGTGTAATACACACAGACATTGACTTTAATAAAGTAGAAATAATTTAATCATTACCGTATGTACCTACAGTAAATTACAGAAACCACCTCATAAGTAGGCATAATAGAGCAATGCTGCGTTTCAGAAAAAAAAAAACTGCATTTTGAATTGCCTATCCGTAATGTTTGTGAAGTGACCCGAAAGATTTTCACTTTATTACGCCCAATGTTCTGTTTTTAATTACTGAGATCAGCCACTCGTTCGCACATGATTCATTTCTAAATTAAACATTTTTCATTTTTTTCCTCACAGCATTTCAGACTTGTAGAATTATATTAATGATCCCCGTATTGCAGTTAAATAGAAAATAAAAGAGAATGCAGAATTCAGGTCAACTTTTTTTATGTATAGGCATTGAATATATAACACTACTGTTATATATTCAATGGTATAGGGTTCAGTTTTTCTATAATTATTCACAGCAAGTGGAGCTTGGGACCGCTTCGCGGCCCCGCTCGCCCGTTCGGGGCCTCGCATTACGTGGTTCCATTGGGAATTACGTAGCTCGCCCCTTCGGGGCTCGCATGACTTGACGTTTTTTATTCGCTGTCGCGGATATATGACTAATGCAAAAATGAGATAAAACAATCCATGATGCGGATTATATATCATGCTAAAATTTCAGCTTTTATCCCTAGGTGGGGTCAGCGATACAGCAGGTTTCCTTCCACTACTTGCGGTTCTGTGCTTCGGCTGCCGAAGCTCCTACAATCCTGAGGTCTTGGCGGACTCTGGGCCGTGCTCGCCTTCTTCCTCCCTTAGCTTCGAAAGCTTCGTTTTCCCAGTAGAGTGGGACGCGGGACTGTTCATTGCTTCCTTCTCGCACGTCCCTCGCCAGAAATGTGGGAAATAACAAATAGAAAATTCCTAAACGTTTCCTATCACATCCCGGTCGGCCCGAAATGCTTTGACACCCCAGCTACCTTAGTTCTGGCGTGGAGGTTATATTTTCAAGTGCTGGGATGAAAATAAGGAAACAGACCTGGGCTCCCGAGAAAAGAATATCTACAGCAAGTGTCGGAGGATGCAGGGGCCAATACATACGCGGAGCTGAAGAGGGCGTGCCAGGATCGAGGGGAGTGGAGGCATCGATGTCACATGTTACTGCCAACCAGCCAGTTGGCTGTAACTTGTAGAAGAAGAAGGAAGTGGCTCACAGAAGAGTTGGCAACTGATGCATTTCCATGCATTCAGTCTTAAACTAATGGCATCTTACTCCAGGACTTGCAGGTAATAGGTACGGCCATTAGTATGAACTCTACTGCAGTGTGTCCTGTGGGTCCTCACCCCGTGGCCTGGGATGTGCACAAACCTTACTACTACCCTAATGCTGCAATGGGCAAATAAATTATAACTCGCATAAATTAAATTAAATTATCATTATTTTTTCCATATCTGAAGCCCTAGCACGACGTTAAAGAATAACCGGGAATTAATGAAACCCTTATAATGAGACGGGTGTTAAAATTGCCCTCTGCCAGCATACGAAATTATTTTTGTTTTGGTCATACTGGTACCACTAAGCGCAAAAATGTTATCAATTAGACTGCCCAAGAAATAATGTGTAATAATAATAAATTCCACTTTAACCCCCTTAAGTAACTTTACATTAATTGGTGTTTATTTAGAATGATTTAATCATAGTCCTGGCTAAGTTAGCCCCTATAAGCCGTGTTAAAATTGCCTACTCAACTAAAGAACCGGTCCGAGTTTACTCGAACATGCTTTCCAATTTATCAAGTAGTAGCTAGAGAAAATGAGTAATTTCATGGTAAACAAAGCTTTCTACGTATAGATTGGAAAGCAATAATTTGCATCATTTTTTCAAAAAATATTTTTTTGTGCAAAACCAAATAGTTTTTTGGGAAAGCAACCTGTCCAGTTTCGTTACTCAATTTAACACCTAAAACATGCCTGAAGGTAGAAATCATCGATAGAAAGGTTTCGAAAAAAATTATTTTTTAGTCATTTTTCATTAAAATTGAGTTATTTTTATTTTTTTACCCCCAGAAGCAAACTATCAAGGGGCAAGCGACCCCTCGCATTTTGTCAACATTAAAAATGACTACAATATATGTGAATTTAAAAGAAATAGTTGCAGCCGTTTTTGAGAAATAATGTTTTTAGACGTTTTTTATGAGTTTTTGAAACCCCCCCCCCCAAAATTGAGTTAGCCCAAAATAAAAATAAATTGTTCCGAGGTATGATTTTTGTGAACCTACATGCCGAATTTCATCAAAATCGACCGAGTAGTTTGCCCGGAAATCGACGCACAGACTGACAGACAGACAGAGCGACAGACAGAGCGACAGACAGAGCGACAGACATTTCGTAAAAACCACTCTTTTGGGTTCCTGGGACCTCAAAACGTGTAAATCCGGTGAAATCTTGGAATCGAAAATTTCGACCATCACACAGCTTTCCTTATACTAAGTATAAATTGGAAAGCAAAAACAAGGAGAGCAAAAAAACTGTAGCTATTTATTCTAAATCCAGCCTTTGAACTAGTTTTACGGTGAACTAAGCCCGAATTAGCATCTGTTAATAAATTTAATCGGTTGATGTCAACTAGAAGGATCTATTGGTGTCAAAAACTCAATTTCAGTAATTTTTGGACATAGTTCGGTTCGCATCTTTAACACTCAATTATGTCATAGTGTATGGTGTATTAATTTGTCTGAATGTATGCCTCGTGTAGAATAATTAATTAATTATAAAAAATTAACAGTAGTAATACAGTATAGTAATTAACTTATTATAAGAACTCCGTACACACACACACACAAACACCGACCAGCGCAAATACTCGAAAGAGTTCCGAGGCAAAATTTTGGAAAAAAAAGTGTATTACCTGGGTTAATGAAAATTAAAATATATTATTCTCGAAAAGCGTAGGCTATTTTCGGTAATAATGGGTTCATATACGATATACAGTATAGAAGATCTCATTTCAATTTACCTGAATAAAAAAAAATTGTGGATAGAAAATCGACAAAAGAGTGGGGGGAATGAGTAATTTTTAACGAAAATGAGTTTTTTCGCCGTAACACGAGGCGCTAACCCCTTTTATTACCTGGCAAATTATATTACAGTAGCTTATTATAATAAATAGCTGGAGGGGGGGGGGGCTATGTGAAGCCGAGATAATTATCGCTTATTATTTAATAAAATATTTTTTAAGTTGTAGCAATTTGTTTTTTTTTTCATTTTTTCAAGTTGCACAAATTAGGCTATTGTGTGGTTGTTACATAAACTGTATTTTTTAAATATTTTTACTACATGATATTTTACATTACAACATCTTTCCTAGGCCTATAGTATAAGCTGCGTACTGTGTATTATGCGATGTGTAATTAATGCAATATACAGTGCAATAGTGAGGAATTAAGAACCGTGGATTGTAAAGAGTCGAATTTTTAAGTACCTAATTTCAAGAAAGAAAGAAAACCCACCGAGTAATTTGCCAACAAGTCCATGAACAGACAGAACGACCGACCGACAGACAGACCTATAGACAGACATTTCGTAAAAACCACTTTTTTGGTTCCTGGGACCTCGAAACACATGTAACTCCACTTCTACGTATAAATAGGAAAGCCTTGATGCCTGATACCTGAATACCTTGAGGATTGTGGAATAAATTATGTGTTTCTTCAATTACTATAGAATTCGGACACTAAGTGACACTGATGATAGGGATGACAGCTATTGACGAAACGTTTGGAAGTTTGGAATACTGTTCAACGATGCCCCATTCCCCAGAACTTTCCGTTTTACTACAGACAGGCATAACTGCACACTACTAATTGTCTCCTTTCAACTAATTTAGTAAAAAAAAGTCACCCTAGTCTAGTTATTTTATTATTAATTATTAATTATTAATTATTAATTATTATTATTAATAATTTCGAGTAAATTCAGTAGGATGGCTGAAGTAATCAGCTCTTTACCTTTGAGGATTGATAAATTTGTTTATTCATTCGTATACCTATAGAATTCTGACACAAAGTGACACTGAAGACGTTGACTGCAGCTATTGACGAAACTTTCGGAAGTTCGCTTGCAGATCAACAGCGATCCATTGCCCAGAATTTTTTGTTCTTTTAGCGGCATCCAGAATAATTATGCATCACTAATACTTTTACATCAACTAATTTAGTTAAAAAGCATCACCCTAGTTAATTAAGCTAATTTCGAGTAAATTCGGTACACATTGCGTGCAAAGCACAAGATGGCTGAAATAATCGGGTGATTATCTTGGGGGGCTGTAGATTGAAATATTTTTTTATTCAATTAGCTTAGAATTCTGATACAAAGTGCCACTGAAAGAGGTGACTGCAGCTATTGACGAAACTTGCAGTTTGCTCACATTTCAATAAAGACCCTTTTCCCGGAATTTTCAGTTCTATTATACCTGATATAGTTATATACAGTACTTGTAGTTTCACTTCAATTAATTCAATTTAAAAACATGAGCCCCAATTAATTAGGCTAATTACGAGTAAACTCCATAGGCATGGAAAGCACTCAGCTGAATATCTTGAGGGTTGTAGAGTGAAACATTTGTTTATTTAATTAGCTCCAACCACCCCTGTTGTTTTAAGCTCGATCAATAACTACAATGACAATATTTAGATAAAATAGGGGCCTTATTGCTTGGAGGCTCTTAAACCGCCCTTAAATTTAAAGGGGAAAATTGGGGGAAGTTTTATATAAATAAATAAATAAATAAATAAATAATACCATAACTATAATTTGCTTAAATGCTAAACTGAGTTATACGCCATAAAGCCTAATGCGGGCTTAACACACTACTACGTTGGCCAGTACCACTCGCTTTACATATCCTCCGAAAGATGGCCAGAACCAAGAATTTATTTTATTTTATTTTTAAACCTACTGTAGTTTAATTGTGATTGGTCCTACTACGTGAAATGTCACACGCCTGCAAAGTTCAATTCTATAGTGTAAAGCCAAAAGCTTTCAGCTGCATACCCTAGTTACGGGCCTGCGGGGAATACTTAAGGACTTTTTATTGTTTCTATTACTAAGCCAACCTAGTGGAGTTAGGGCTGTAAAGCCCTCTCTTACACTCAACTAGGATGACCCGGGACCGCCTGCTTTACATGCCCTCCGAAGCATGGCCAGAAAATGTAGCCAGTGTGGGTCTCGAACCAACAACCTTTCGGGTGAAAGTCAGAGTCTGTACCACTACGCTATATGTCCTGACTAAGTTCCTGGATTCACAATATATTAGATCTTAATATCAAAGAGATGCATTGACACCACATTCACAATATTTTCTAGTTTATCTCTTCTGCGCACCGACTTATATCGTACGTACTGAGTTTCTTGTAAATAAATTACCAGAAGTAGAAGTAGATTGAGGACCGAGTAAACTGGAGGACGATATGCAGGGAGTTGCTGCCAACTAATCGCTAAGATTGTAACCTTAAGAAGAAGCGCCAAAACCTAAACCCGGGACCGAATACGGTATGTATTGCAGACCGCAGTATCTTCTTCATGTGCTTCGTCATCGGCCAGTTCTCCCCTTTACAAAGGACATTTATTTAAAAAAAAAAAGTAGTATTAGGCCTAATCATTTATTCAATATATTGCAGTATTAATATGTTACTGACAATAATCTAACTTAGGTTGCAGATGTGCCTTCTTCGTTATATAACTGAAAATTAGAAGATTTATAGAAAAACTGAACTAGGCGGTATTCGAACCCAAGACCTACGCCTAACGTCGTTGCACTTACCAGGTATGATATTTTGTTCATATTGACGACTCTAGGACTCCTGAAACAATACAAAATGCGTGTAAGATAGCGGCAACATTCGACTAAATACTGTATTCAACATTATTTTACATAAAAATAGACGATTGAAGACGTCAGAGGAAACCCCGGAAAGGTGATCAAAAGTTGATTTTTCAGAAATATAATTTTAAAGTCTGAATTAGCCCTTTCTCCCCCTGCATTCTGTTTTTCCCACGCCATTTGTGCGCAATCTTACTTGTTTTTCTCATATTTTGTTCGGCCATTTAATACTACATTAAAAACCGAACAGAATTGCCACCCACCATTATCTCAATTTCGACCAAAAGTGCACCTTTCCTGTTTTTCCCCTGATGTCACCCCTATAATTGTAAAAAAAAACTTGTAAAAATATACAGCTTTTTGATTTGATTTGATTTGGTGTCTTCTATTCTGTAGTTTGTACAATGTACTGTACCCATTTAGCAAAAAAAATTAAAAAAACACAGATTTTTACAGTTGCACGAGCTAAAAACAAAATAATTGAGCATGTGGGAATTCCATGGTTGTGGATATTTGACATTTATAGATGAAATATGGCAGTCCATTAGGAGTATGAAAATAATCGGCGAACATGTGAAACAAAAAGCATTCAGGCTTGCCAATATTTATGGCGTTATTTTATGATGTGTCTGTGAAATACACATGATATTTCATTTTACCATATTTAACAATCAATAGCCAACTGTAGCAGATTTTCTACCTCTTTTAAACCGAATTGTTTTCAGAAACAGTGAAAACATCTACTGAGTTTATGGATTTGAATTTTGTAATGGAGCTATATAGCGAAAACAACTGATATTTTGCATAACTAGACTGAAACGGGCCTAGCCCATAGGGCAAAACTGTTCTTTTTTGTATTGTAAATTGTCTTGTAGAGATTGGAAATACATTATTCATTAATTATTCATTCATTCATTCAAATGAGAGATCGAGATTCGAAACTCTAAATCTAAATTTTCATTTATCATACTATAGATACCTTCCATATTTTCAATAGTATGAAAAAACCGCAACTGCACGACATATTAAGCAAAATATTTGACATTTTACTTTTTGTCCATTTTTCATACATTCCCTAACATTTCTCCCCAATTTATCTCGGTGCAGCAGATAACTAGACTGTGAAACGAGAGATCAAGGCTTGAGACTATTAATCTATAAATTTAAATTTACCTTAGATACCTTCCATATCTTCAACAGAATGCAAAAATGCGGCTGCAGACAACATTTGACATAAATAATTAGATTACTCGTGACTTCATGGTATTTCATTTTAATAAACAAAAAATAACAAAAACTTAGAGTTTTAGAAAAACTTGTTATAACAACCCGAATTAGTAAAACCCAAATAATCGTTAAGAAATTAACTAATTAATTAAGGGTTTGATACTAACACAAGTGGGTTTCTTAGACAAAGTTAATTTCTTAACGATTATTTGGGTTTTACTAATTCGGGTTGTTATAACAAGTTTTTCTAAAACTCTAAGTTTTTGTTATTTTTTGTTTAACATTTGACATTTTATTTTTCTTCAATTTTTCATACATTCCTAAAAATTTCTCTCCTATTCATCGCTGTGTAGCGGTAGATATCTGTGATCCCTGAAGAGGAAGAACATGGAGAAGAAGAGGAAGAGGAACATACATGCATACTACCCGATCACTTATAAAAATCGAATTCCGCGTATGCAAGTTTTCGAATAAATAAGTGCCATTCTATCGTGGTCGGGTAATGCATGCGTGTAAAAAAAATATCCAGCACTGAATGCGAGCAAGGGAGTAGTATTGCTGAATGAAGGACGCAATCCATGCATATTATATGTACATAACATACATACAGTATTTATACACAATAAACGTTAATGTACATTATATTACAGGTATACGCAAGCCGCATATAAAAAACATAGGTCACAAATCCAATGAATTAATATGAAACTGACGTTACAAAAAAAGAATCAACTAGCGAGTTAATGTATTTTTCTTTTACTGGATTAGGAAATTCTTTATGATTTTGACTCATTTTTACATAAGAAAGAAGAAGAGGAAGAAGAAATTAAGAAGAAGGTAGGTACTGAATTAGGAAGAGTTGATGAAGAAGGGATGATGAGAGAAGGTGATGTTCTAGAATCTAGATGGATCCACGTTCTGAGGTACGATACACGAGTAATTTATTCCACAGTGATAAGCAGTTGAAGGTTCAAGACATAGAACAGTAGCTAAAGGTACACAAACTTGACTAAAACTTTATCCCCTTCCTGAACGTCAGCGTACCTCTCCCCAATTCATCATTCAAAGCCATCGACCCTTTGATGGATTATCTCCAGCCGAGAACTTTTATAACCAACTGTCTTTACGTAAACTCATTTAACTTGTGAACGGCTGTCGTCAATCTCGATGTATTGGTTTTGGAAGAGGATGATATAAGAGATTGACTTCTTGTGGCCCTTGAGGCACGTGCTGATAGGAAGCAGGTAGAGACAGAGAATTAGGAAAGTAATGATTCAGGCGCAGACCTAGCAGATTCGCTTCTTTTCTCGTTTTCGCCCCAACAACTGGTCTCGCCGTCGACGACACCTGCGTGATATGCAACATCGGAAGCATGGACGAGGATCATCTGAGGGTGTGCACTGCCTCAACCCATCCTATCCACGAAATTACGAATCACTACTGGAAAGCTCGGTACCGAATGGCGGAACTGTCACGGACGGGCGTCGGATGAAGTAAAAGTAAAGACTTCTTTCTATAAGCTCTCAGAACACGGGTTGATAGGAGTAAGGGAGTGGGTTGCCTATGGTAAAGTACCAAAACAATTCAATGTACTACTCTGCTGCGGGCCTACTTAGGCGCTTATTTTTAGTCTTAATCCGGGATTGACGCAAAAAAAATTGCGAGTATTGGAATAAGAAGGTTCTATGGACAGCTATGGACGGAGAGTGATGTATAAGAAACAACGCCGAAATAGACGCAATACTCAACGGAGAAGACATAGTCCGGTTTGTTGAAGCACAACTCCTAAGAAGGCTGGGGCACGTCGTAAGAATATGCCAAACAAGATGTACAAAGCAAGCATGACATAAGACGTCTTTAAAAACGCTGGAAGGATGTGTTAGAAACTGACCTTCAAGAGTTGGGAGTCCGTAGATGGTGGAGCAAGACGACTGGGGTGTTGTTGAGCAGGCTAAAGCTCATCAAGGGCTGCAGAGCCAGAAGAAGCAGAATAATCCGGGGTTAAAAATTTAAACAAGATAATTTTACAATTCAATTGTTTTGTTTACAATTTTAACCAACCCCAGGAATAGGTTATTACTAAACGGCACAGTAGCCTCGCTGGACAATAATCGTAATTAAGCAATCAATCAATCGAATTCCATTATTTGATGTTTTCCCTTTACATGTACAAAAATATTTACCCCAGACCCCCACCTTTTTGCAGTAATAAAGATTAGTTCTCGTATGTAAAACCTTAACTTTATAAAATTGTGGAAATGTGAAGAAACCCGATAATTCTCGACCATATCTTTGAAAAAAATTCCCCCGGGGGAAACCCTGCCCCCCCCCCCTTGGTTGCAACAATATTAATGTTTCTTTGAAAATTCTAAGCTTTGCAGCTGCCATAATGAATAAGAAACCAATACTATGTTAATGATAAGAAGAAGAATTCTCGCCTGCCTTCACAACATTTCCCCCGAGGAAGCCCCCGGACCCCTGTGTGCCATGTGGACGACAGAAATATAATAATCCTGTTCGAGCTCCCCCGAAATAAAATCCTGACTACGGCTGTAGATGAATACCTCAATAGTGTTTTCATAATTTTTTACTGCAATAATAATTTTTTTTGCACAAATCCTGCCATGATATTAATCCTGGATACTTGCTTGTTCAGTTGTTTATTTGCTCAGTGTAACTGATAAGATTGTTGCTAATTTTAGTGAATTGTTGTGGTGGACCGTCAACGGGTCCCGCTGACCCTTTGATACTATGATCCCGGGAAACCCCCAATTCTCGGAAACACGGATCAAATTATTTCGGTTTTAAATCATCAGTGCAGCGATTACAGGAACATTAGTCCAGTGAAATTAGAAAATATAAATAAACGGCTACATGGACGTTCAGTTTCGACCAGATACTCGATTTCAGAATCGAGTGCAGAACCGGAAAGATGGCTTCGGTACGAGAATCAAATCGGATCAAAATATTTTACGCAGAATCGGAATAGATAGCATTGCAAAACAAAAACCGGTCCGAGTTTATTCGAACATGCTTTCCAATTTATAAATTAGTAGATAGACATAATGTGTAATTTCACATTATGTGTAATTTCATGGTAAAAAATTTCCCATGGTTAAATTTCGGAACCCTCTGTGGGTTGGGGGTCCACCTCAATATATTAAAAGAATAAACCCCCCCCAAATTGAGTTCGCCCAAAATAAAATAAAAATAGTCTCGAGGTATGATTTTTGTGAACCTACATGCAAAATTTCATCAAAATCTGCCGAGTAGTTTGCCCGGAAATCGATGAACAGATACAGAACGACAGACAGAGAGACAGAGAGACAGACAGCCACTTTTTGGGTTCCTGGGACCTCAAAACGTGTAAATCCGTTGAAATCTGGGAATCGAAAATTTCGACCATCACAAAGTTATCCTTATACTACGTATAAATTGGAAAGCAATAAAGAAAATAAGAGGCAAAACAGAACCCTTGTCTTGGAATAGTGGGGGCCACCCTGGGTATGAGCCTAAGCAAAGAACCTTGTTTGGACAAGTCTAATCTCTCCTCCTCCCGAAAATCAGAAATGGAAGGGCTACCTCGTGAGGGCATACTGACTCCTATCGAAGAATTAAAGGCCAGTGTTTTCCTCTAGCAAGGGAAGAGGTGTAAGGGATACCGGCTCCTCTTCGTCTTCATCGAATAAAAGGTACTCATTGGACTAGAGTTCTATATAGGGGAGCTTAAATCTGAAATGTGAATATACAGACAAATACTGCGTAGATCCTAGTGAGGTCTTATCCCTAATGCTGAGGTCCTGCGGCGAATGGATGCATAAACTGAGTTTTTGCTGACAGTTAAGAATCTGAAACTAATATACTCAGTCCTCCATGTGATTTTGAACGTTTTTACATCTGGACGTAAGAATAAGAGCATTCTAGTTTAATAACCTGAGGCAGTGGTTTGGCAGGAGCACGGCTTCCCTTTTCAGAGTAGGGGTCTCCAAGATCCAAATTGCCGCATGATGATCGCCAATCGGGTTATTTCGAAATTTGGCTCAGCTGCTGAGAAGCGTTGTTAACCTCTGACGTAACCTATTCACATAAACAGGGGTCCGGGGGAATGCTTGAAAAAAATGGCCCGAAACAGTGGTGTACACACTTTTACACACCAAGACTGATTGAAATGATTCCGAACGCTGGGATTTTTCATCTCTACAAAATATGGGTTCAGAATCGAGGGGCTTTCAGCATTTTGCCAGAAAGTGATTTTTGGCACTGCCTAAATAGGTATTCGCCCCTATCGACAACTTTTTTCCCTGGATGTCAGCAATTGCCTCTTTGTTGGTAATTACTTAAGAGCGCTGAATGTGTCATTCATATTAATCATTTGTGGAACTGCTTCGCACATAACTTTTCAGAAGCCTTATTAGTATCGAAAATGTATACTGAAACCAGAGGAACCGGGAGGGCTGCCAAAATTTATAGCGCACTCAAACACAACAACAAACATGAACAAATAGAACCGGTCCGAGTTTACTCGAACATGCTTTCCAATTTATCAATGAGTAAATAGAGAAAATGAGTAATTTCATGGTAAATAATTTTGCTATGGTTAAATTTGGATATCTCGGGGGGGGGGGGGGGGTTGTCCATCTAACGTCAATGGACGTGAGGTAAATTCTAGATAGGTCAGACTATTTATTTATTTTATTATTTATAAGTTTGTTAGCTGACATAGGTCACAGACCCTTTGAACAGCGTATAGACATTGAGTTCATTTTTATTACATTACATTTTAACTATTGTATTAGTTCACATCAGTCCATTTGGCTAAGCTGGCAAGCTTTGCGAACCGCACTATGACTGGAAGCTTGCTGCTCTTAATTGTAGCGCTATCGGGGAACGCCTGTTCAAAACACGCCAACCTTTGCCGCCAGAACGCTGTGCAAACGGACAGGATATGCGCTGCAGTTTCTGGTTCGTCTCCGCACATTCTGCAAGAGACATCCCCGACAGTTGTTAAATGTGCTATGTGTGCACGGTATGGGCCATGTCCCGTTAGGAGAGAAACTACTGCTCTGATTGCCATTCTGCTTTCCCGTAACTTATGTACTCCATACTGTGGTGAGGGCTCTCTAATGTAAAATTTTGAGTGCTTAAGATCTTCAGTTTTGTTCCAGTGTTCTGAGAACGACCTCCGTAGTTGCGTTAGTATTTGTCTTTTAACTGTCGCCGGTCCCAAAGGTAGAAAAGGTTCGTTTCCTATTGGGGGTCGGGATGAGCCAATTCTGGCTAGTTCGTCAGCCTCCTCGTTTCCGTGTATTCCCCTATGGCTCCCCTATGGGATCCACACTAGAGTAATTTGTACGTCACTCTGCTCTTTGTGTAGCTCGCGGCATTCCGCTATCAGTCTCGACGTTATTGTGGCGCTGCTCAGAGCTTTTATGGCTGCTTGACTGTCTGAACATATAAAAATTCGGGAGCCAAGACTTAATTGCATACAAATATCTAAAGCATGCCTTATTGCGTATACTTCCGCCTGAAACACTGAGACATGAGCCCCTAAGTGGATTGATGCTTCGATTTGAGGACGAGCACAGTAGACTCCGGCACCTGCTAGGCCATTCATGAGGGATCCATCGGTGTAGATGACTGTTTCAGTTTCCCGAATGAAAGTAGGCACTCCCGCTGCCTAGTCTTCCCGCAAAGGTATCCTGGTATTGATGCAGTTGTCCGGGTTTATTACAGGGTTAATGTTGTCCTGCGGCATCTCCCCCAGTTCTCCAAAGTTCCACTCTGGTGGTCCCAGCCATGTACCTGAATGTTTCAGCCTCCAATACGCAAGCTGTGCCTGGTTCTGTATGTGGAGATGGAGCGGGGGTAAATCAAGAAGCACTTCAAGTGCTGCGGTTGGCGTGCTTCTTAGCGCTCCCGTAGCTCCTAAGCATATAAGCCTCTGCAGCTTTTGAAGTTGTTTTTGGACTGTGATGAGCCTCGTGCGCTTCCACCACACTATACATCCGTAAGTGACAACAGGCCTGACTACTGCAGTGTATAGCCATCTTGCTACACTTACATTTAGTCCCCACGTACTGCTGTATAAACGGCGCATGACAAATAGTACGTTTTGAGCTCTTTGTATAGCTTTTTCCAGGTGCGGCTTCCAGGACAATTTTTTATCCAATGTAACGCCGAGATACTTAACAGTGTTGGACAATTTTAATTCTCTTCCATCCATATTGATTGTTGGTACATTCTCGAATCTCCTTTTTGTGAGCAACACCACTTCTGTCTTCTCAGGATTGACATGCAGGCCTTTGCCCTTGCACCAGTCACTGACTATTTGTAGTGCCCTCTCCATTAGTTCACACATAACGCTGATTGCCCAGCCAATAACGACAATGGCGACGTCGTCGGCATATGCTTGAATGTGAAAGCCTTTCTTTGTCAGCAGCTTGATTAGCTGATCCATTACGAGACACCATATTAGAGGAGACAGTACGCCACCCTGAGGACAGCCTCTAGCAGCTCGTACTGTTTGTTTGCTTTCTCCCCGTTTCGACGTAACTGCCCTGTTCTGCAATAAAAAAGTCACCCAAACTATGATGAACTGTGGGAATTTTCCTTGCATGGCGTCAATTACACCACTGAAGGACACATTATTAAAAGCCCCGCCTACATCTAAACAGGATAAAAGAGCCATTTCGTTATTCTCAGCAGCCTTGTAGAGCCGATATGTCAGAGAGTGCAGTGCAGTCTCCGTGGATTTTCCTACTTGATAGGCATGTTGCATAGGATGAAGAGGCAGTGTGGTATGTAGCCTACTTCTCATGTACCAGTCAACCAAACGCTCCATTGTTTTCAGAAGGAAGGAGCTCAGAGTTATGGGCCTGTATGAACTAGGCAACGAATAGTCTGACTTCCCTGTCTTAGGTATAAAAACCACTTCTACCTCTTGCCATGACTTGGGAACATATGCAAGCCGTAGTGAAGCTCGATATAAGCTACATAATATCGGAGCTAATGAGTCAATACCATATTGTAGCATAGCTGGTATTACGCCATCCGGTCCTGGAGACTTGAATTTTTTAATTCATTAGGTCAGACTAACACATTACCACACAGTAATAATGGCAAGGCACGCAATGCATTTGTCTGTGAATTTTTTTCATTTAAAAAAAAAAGGTTTTTTCCACAACACTAAATAGTTTTTTGCGAAAGCAACCTGGCCCGTTTCGTTACTCAATTTAACACCTAAAAAATGCCTGAAGGCAGAAATCATCGATCGAAATCGCACAAAAATTATTTTTTAGTCATTTTGCATCCAAATTTAGTTATTTCTATTTTTTTTACCCCCAGAAGCAAACTATCAACTTTACTTTTACTTTATCCAACGCCCGAACGTGGTAGTTCAACCATTCATCGCCGAGCTTCCCAGTAGCGGTTCACCAAATCATCGTTCGGGTAAGTGAGAGCCGTGCAGTCCGTCAGGCGGTCTTCGTCCATTCTTCCTCCGTGACATAGTGGACATGTGTCATCGGCGGCAAGGCCAATGTAGCAAACTATCAAGGGGCAAGCGACCCCCCGCATTTTATTAACATTAATTACAGCTTCAATATATGTGAATTTAAAAGAAATCGTTGCAGCCGTTTTTGATAAATTATTTTTTTAGACGTTTTTTTTGAGTTATTTTAGTATGAAGCCCCCCCAAATTGAGTTAGCCCAACAACAAAAAAAGTATCTCGAGATATGAGTTTTGTGAACCTACATGCTCACAGAGAAAAACTGCAGAGGGATGGAAGAAAGTCCCGGAAAGCAGATTTGCTAAGAAGGTTATTCCGGGTCCTAGTAAAAAGCTCACCGATCAGCTTCTCTCTTTAAGTAGAGAGCAAGCTAGAAGGGTGGTTGGCACGCTTACGGGCCACGGCCACTTCAACAAACACATGCATAGGGTTGGCGTGAAAAACGACAGTAGATGCAGACTGTGTGAAGTTGAAGAAGAAACAGCTGAACACATTCTCTTTGAATGTGAAGCGCTGGGACAAACTCGATACCAAACTCTTGGCCACCCTAGGTCTGAAGAGGAAACCATCCGATCTAATCCCATCACAAAAACACTAGAATTTATCAAAAAGACTGGTGTTATAAGATGGGCGTAGACGGCAAACGTGGAAGCAAAAGACCTTCTAGGTCGACGCTTATAGGAACTCAAATGAGTAGGCCCCACGAAGGAAAAAAAAAAAAAAAAAAAAAAACCTACATGCTAAATTTCATCAAAATCGACCGAGTAGTTTGCCCGCAAATCGATGAACAGACAGACAGACAGCGTGACAGACAGACAGAGCTACAGAGAGACATTTCGTAAAAACCACTTTTTTGGGTTCCTGAGACCTCAAAACGTGTAAATCCGTTGAAATCTCGGAATCGAAAATTTCGACCATCACAAAGCTTTCCTTATACTACGTATAAATTGGAAAGCAAAAACACTCAAGAATCGACAACGAATACTATACTTTACACATGTAGGGTATATCACATATTGCACATTAATTTTAGCGTTGGATATAATATTTATTTTTTGTAAAAACGTAGTCCCCCTCTGGCACCGATCTGGTTTGCTTACTGCTTACCCTTGCGTCTATTTTGAGGATTATATTTCTAGTTTTACTAAACTATATCTTATTATCATGCACTGGCCGTTCTCGTGACCTTTATGAATAATCATGCGGCTATAAAAAACGGCATATCGATCTTTCCAACAGCATTCTGTAACAAATCTGTCTGTGAGAAGAAACTAGTTTGGAAATAACCTATATATCTTTACTACATTGTTTGAACTATTTGTAAGTACATACCTATAAATAAGCCAGCTTTGTAAGGTGACAGGGGCAAAAAGGCTAATTTTATTATTTTGAAAAAATTGAGGTATAATGCTGTAAAAAATAATTATATTAAATTATACTATATTCTAGGTAGCCTACTGGAGATGTTTTATGGTATAGTCGGATTCTGAGGTCAAATGATGATACTATAAAAATGCCTATGGAGAAGAAAGGAAATACGAATAAGCTCTTTTCTTTTAATTAGTTAATTATTGTAAAAAGATCCGAACCATGAACGAAAAGAGCCCATGCTTGTCTGTCTTCTAAAAAAAAATGAGGGAGACCTTTGGCTTGGAAGCACCAAACAGTATTGTGACAGATCAATTAATAATGTATATCTTTTCCCTAAAATTATATGGGCCTACCCTTTACTTTGCATTCATTTGACCCATACACACACTTGGTTAAGTCGAGTTACTAAACTATCAGAGGGATTCACCATAGTGGGGTTTGGTTACATTAATAAGTCGTTTCTGAGAAAAAGTGTTTAGGCGGGTTAGGCAGGTTCTTGGGGTAAAAGAAATCATAAAAAAAATTGAAAAACAAAAAACACCACTGGATAATATATTTCGGACCCTACATGCCGAATTTAAACAAATTTTATCGAGTAGTTTGGCCCCTGACAGACAGACAGGCGAGTAGACATTTCGTAAACGCCACTTTTTTGGTTTCGGGGACCCCAAAACGTGTAAATCCTTTGAAATCTAGAAACAGAAAATTACTAACACATAAATAAGAAAATAATAATTGCACCGAGAAATTAAACCACTTTTGCATGAATGATCATTTTTCTAAATTTACTGGGAAAACATTATTACATTCCTTTCAGCAAATACACCAAAAGAATGAGAAGAAGGCCAAATACCTAACGCTCTGCCAAACAAGTACGCGTGGCACTGTCGCGACTACATATGGACACAAAAGAGCCGACTCCGTATTCAATGCAAAAAACATTACTAACCTCTTAGTGTTGTAAAAATCTTTCCGTAACTGTTTCAGGCAGTGAATTGCAAAACATGGAAGAAGAATCACCGCCAAATATGCATACAAATTATTCAGAAATTGATAAGACTTTCGAACTTTTAAAAGAGGGAGATGATTATATCAAGCTAACTGAAAGAAGAGCAGCTGTCCTAATGTTGGGAAATACTGGTTCTGGAAAAACTACTCTGACTTCTTTTCTCACTGGAGCTAAGTTAACTTCTGTAAAAGTAGGTGATACATTCCTCATTGATGACGAGGCTGATAAAATTAACATTAATTCAACCTTAAACTCAATTACACTTTTTCCAGACTTGATGGTTGATCCAGAAACTAACACCACTTACTATGATCTTCCCGGATTTGAAGATAGTAGAAGCATAAGTCATAACATAGCAATTACATATTTCATGAAGCAACTTGCTGATCACTTAGATGCTATTAAGATAGTTCTTGTCTTGTCTATTCTCTAACCCCGGGAGCCGATAGAAGCGATTTCAGAAAATTGTTGAGACACATAGCTGAGCTGATTCCTGATGTTGAAAAATTTAAAAATTCTTTTGCGTTGGTAACAACTAAAGTTCCTAATAAAATTGAGTCTTGGGATTATGATGAAAAACCCATCTTGGTGCCTGACGCTGACATGATTGCCAATATTGCCAACTACTTAAAAATATTTAAAACTGACTTAAATTCGATTGCTTCACCCAAAGAAAGTAATGATATTAAAGTAAAAGCAGTAAAAATTGTTGACGCATTATTGGAGAGAGATCATGGAAGTTACACAAGAATTGGCATATTCAGGGAGCCAAAACGCGAAGGTGATTTAAACAGGCCTAAACTGTTATCTGCTCAACAAGGAGCAAGAAGGAAAATAAAACAAATAATTGACAAGAAACTTAAATATACATCAAAAAATGATGGTGATTTCAGATATACCATCTCAGACGAATCTAGAAATGCAATTAATAGTTTAGCCGAAAAAATGAACGACGAAGCCGCAAAGAAGACCATTGTAGATAAATCAATTGGCCACTTTGATATATTATTTAAAAATTTAAGTGACATTGTAAATAATATCAATTACCATTTGAGTGCTCATGGTTTAGAAAGGTATTCAATTAAGCACCTCATCGTTGGCTGCAATGTAACTTATGCTTTAGTAAATAAAATTAACAATTCAACTACAATTGAAGAAGTTACTAAGGAAATCAAACACAGCCTTGATGAAGTGGACATTCAAAACTGTCAAAGCGACATTGAAGCTCTTACCCTGCAAGGTAAGCATATTCAATTTTTACAAACAGTGAGTCGCAAGTCACTAAGTGTCAGACAGTTTAATACTATACTGGAAGTAGTGCCAAACAACCTAAACGCTAAAGTAAAAATGATACAGAAAAGAATTCATTCCGAAAAAGAAAATATTCAGAATATAATAATTGATAATCTTCAAGGTTTATCAAAGCCATTGTCCGAATTTTTTGATAAAAAATGTAATACTGTTGATATTCATGAAGTGCCCTCTATGTTGGAAGAAACTCGTCGAGTATTTTATACTCTGAATAACGAAATTCGTGATGCAAACAATTTACAAGTTGGAATATTGGCGACAAAGGTTAATAAGGTGATAAGACATTTTGCTATTCAGGGTAACGAAATTAAATCAAATATGTCCAGCCTACTAAATCAAGAGAAAAAAAAATCAATACTTTGAATATTTTAAGTAACGACCAGTTGAATCCTTGGTTACCAGCAAGATTAAACGCATTCAATGAGACCCTAAGCTTTCTTGATGATTTGATAAAGTGGTACTCGTTCTTATCTCGCATATACCTCCAATTTTCCGAGTACGAAATACAAAAAAATAAGGAAAAGTACAATGTTGAGAACATTCAAAATTGGGGGACAGGAGACAGAGGAGGAATCTTCGTAACTACAAATAACTACGGAGAGTTCTTAATGAAAAACCAGCTGGTTAATATTGATGGGTATGATGCTGCAAAGCACGTTCAGGTCACAGAGTCAAAATTACGCAAACTCAACGATGTTTTAAATTTGACATTAAAAAATGGCATTGAAATAGTATGTAGAACTTCTGATGATCGGCCAAACAATTACACATTAGTCATAACGGGTGCGTTTATTAAATTCAATGCGCTTATTGGCAAGAATAGTAAGCTAATAAATAATAAATGCAAAGATGCCAACTTTCCCGTAGACTCCATGATTATATTTGCATTAAAAACTGTATTCATCGATGCCAATTTAAACGCTTCAGGAGATGCATTAAAGTTAAGCGTTATCGCACCAAAATGGAAGATAATTGGGGAAAGGAAGATAGCATTGGATGGAGTATCACCCGGCTATCCATATAAAACACCTAAAGCGAGCAATGGCAAAAAAGCTGGTTCTAACGGAGTCAATGGTGAGGCCGGATTACCAGGGGGTCCAGCAGGAAGTTTTTTTGGTCTGGCCAGAGAAATTGTTGGTGCAGCCAATTTCAACATTTATGCAAATGGTGGTGATGGAGGACCTGGTCAACACGGTGGGGACGGTGCACTGGGGGTCAATGGTAAAGAGCCGGAGAAGGACGACCATTATTATGAAAAGAGCTTAAAGAATGGTAATGGCAGAAACATTAATAATACGTTCACTATGTTGCATACGAATCATAACTACATCATTTATGGGTCTAATGGAACTGTGGGAGGAAATGGGGGGAACGGAGGTATCGGAGGAGAAGCTGGGAAACCAGGTGATGTAACCATTATAAATCTGCTTGACATCACGATGATACCGCCTTATAGTAATAGCATTGGCCAAGTAGGACCAAACGGTTTGGGAGGATTTGGAGGACTAGGTGGTTTTCATGGGGATCATCATTATGTAAATCTGATGTTACTGAATCTTGCGACTGTAATAAGCGAATATAAATATCGTGGAAATGCTGAAAGAGGAGACCTAGACATCAGAGCTAGAGCTGGAAATAATGGCACAATGGGCGCTTCTGATAGACCAAAAGTATCACCGCAGGAACCCGCCTAAATTCGCGATAAAATTTCAATAATTAATGAGTTTAAGAGTTACTTAAGGAAAAATATGAATAACCAATTTTATCAAATTTTTTTAACAAAAGAGCCCATAATGACTATGATTAACGACATAGATAACAATAATGGCATTAAGAAATATTACAACACATTGGGTTTAGTGAATGAGCTGCAAGGCCTAGAAGAACAGTATATTGAGCTTTCAGATAACAATAGGGAACTTATTTTATTTTACCAGTCGTTAATGGATAGAGTCGAGGAATATGCTAAAGTTGTACAAAACAATAACATTTCGCCAAATAAAGAAGAACATAGAAAAGTGCTGACTTATTTATATACGGCTGGCCTGACCAAATTGAATGCCTTGAAATTTGAGTCAGAACCAAATTTAATATTAGACATCAATGGATATTTAGTGTCAATAAAAAATTATATTGAGCAACTGAAAGCTGGTGGTAAAGATTCTGCTATAAGAAGCTATAAAGAACGTTACAAAGGGGATCTTGACAAAAAAATTGACGAAGCCAATAATTTTATTAAGAATGACATAAAAAATGAAGTTGACTATATTTATGAGCAAATAGAGTTCAAGGTAGATTCTTTAATCCAGGAAATTCTATCCGAACAGAAAAAAGTAGAGGTGAAATCTGAAGAGCTGAAGAAGAGACGAAGAGAATTAGGAAAAACACTGGGATACAGAAGTATGTTTAGTTCCCTCAAATTTCTAGGCAATGCTCTTAGTTTCTTAGGGCCGATGGGCGCAAGTGCGGGGACAGTGATTGGAGCTACAACTTCAGTAGCGGAATATTTTGCTGTTGATGACACACGCCCAAATATAAAACCTTTGTCTTTATCTAATACAGCTGGTGAATTGAAGATAATCGACACATTGGTAAAAAATGAAAAAGATACAAGGGTAAATATTTTTAATAAAAAAAATTGACGAAATTGCCAGAGAGCTAGACCCGTTCCCATTTCTTAAAAATTTGAAAGAGAACTTGATGGGGTGTAAGAAAGATTCCATGGATCTTCATCAAACCGGTGATGATTTTTTTGAGAAGTTTAAGGTAGTGGAACAAAAACCAATCTCTTTGATTCGTAGTGAAATGGAAAACTTAAAAGAAACAAAAGCCATTGATGACGCATTCGTTACAAAATATGAAAAGACAGTTAAAGAATTCTCAGCATCCCACAAAGAGGACGAACTTACTAACAAAGAAGGCAAAACTCAAGAGGATACGAAAGCTATAGGTGCCGCAAAAAAAACTAGCATTAGCTACACAAGTAGTTCAAATGTCTAACACGGTTTTCGATATATTCAGCAAACACAAGGGCGATCAAATTGCCATGGATGCACTCAGTAATGACATTTTGGCAATGGATGGAGAAATGGAACGTCTACAACTCATAGAAGCAAATATTTATAAAAATCTGAGCCCCATGGTGAATATTATGACGAATGATATAAAATATATTGAAGGCTCTTTAGGCCTAAAATCGAACGTTGGTCTTGATATTGCGAAATGGAAAGTGCAAGATACAATCAGAGACATTCAATTAGAAATTAGACAGGTTTCAAGAGGATTTACAACAACGGATGGTTTTCTACGTTACATTGAAGAATTGGACGATGCCATGACTACGATAATTAACATATACGATCGTATACAAGTATATAAAGAGCAACAGCAATTGGCTGACTTTATTGCTAGCGTAAATTCAAATATGGCCAATAATATCGATATTAAAGATTTATATCTCATTGAAGCCGTAAGGAATCTTGAAACGATCATAATGTCGAATCTTTTGTTAGAGCAACACAAGCTAGCTCTGAACGCATTCAAGCAATGGGCGTTTCCATGCGCTGGGAGCTATTTATCAGATATGATTCTCCCTGAGAGTCTTGCTCAATATTCAAACAGATCTACAACTGAAAAAGATTTAAAATCAACTGCTATTAGAGATATTACATTGTTAGAGTCAAAAATGCATGACTACAAGACATCTATTCAAAAGGGCGATCGCTACGTCATTTCTTCAAAATTTACAAGCAATTCAGCGATTGCACGGCCATTTTTTATTTGGAAAAATAAAGAATACATCAAAGTGCTCACGGAGTTGTTATCCGGGAAACCAGTAACACTGTACGCAAACGTGAGGCATAGTTTCCATAGTGCTGTTAAATTCAATCTCATTGAAATTAACTTTAAATCAGAAAATGCAACAGTACAGTCGGAAATGGACAAATTACTTGACAACTTCATAGTTGAAGCAATACATTTGGGTAATTCTTACTACAAATATAACGAAAAAATATATACCATAACAAGCGCAAGCCAACATATAATGTACTCGTTCGAAAAAGATCTACATGGGACGCCATCAACTAAAAACGATGTGTATAAAAAGATGCTAGCTGGTGATGTGCTTCTCAGCCCCTATGCCATGTGGCAATTCAAATTAATTGTGGCTAATCCAAAACGAGAAGCTCTCTTCCTGGAGTTAAAAAATATAAGGATTTCGTTGATTTAGAATTAGTGGGACGGGGAAGTTATGTTAAAGACGGTGAATGTGAAGACGCCGACAATTATTACAAGCAATCATCGAAAACCTGATATCATGGCCAGAAGATGTTGATGACGTGGATAAACAAGAGATAATCCAGGATAAAGCACCAAATTTAAATAAACGCAATCGGCGATCCTTGTTAGACGAACAGGATTACCAGAACCATAAGATGAAGAAATCTCATTCGCTTTTTACATACTATGTGAATTCTTCGTTAGTTTTGCTAACTGTTTCGTTGATCACTTTTTCTTTGGTACTGTGGGGAGTGTTGATGAAGTACAAGAGTCGTATGAGTTCCAATTTTCAACATGATTTGAGCCCCGCAGCTTTCATAGCCCAGGCTGCTGTAGCAATTCCACTGCTAGGTACTAACCATCAAGTTGAAGCAAAGCCTTCTAGCGAGAGTTCGCGAAAACGAGCGTTCTTTAAATTAACGAAACACACCGCATTTGAAAATAAATCTACTGGAAAGCGCTCTGGATCCCGTAAAGGGAACTGTAAAAGTGCAATAATATTACCAAAACTGACTCAAGGGAGCTTCAACGCGACGACTGCCCTTGCAACTTCATTGAAATCGGGCTCTAGCGAATCAGAAATTCCAATCGCTGCGATCTGCCAGCAAATGGGTATAGTAGAGAATTACACAATTTTTAAATGGTTGTGTGGTATCTTTGGTAAATATTCAATTACTGCAAATATTAATAAATTTGAAATGATAAATCAGCAACAAACAACTAATAATTCATTGGGTGACGCAGAAGACATGCTTAAAAAGTCACTTGGCATTTATGAAAGCGATTGTCCACCATTTTTGAAATCAGAGAATGCCTATGCGAATTTGTCTTCTAACAATCCACCGGTGACATATAAACTTTCGTTTGGTCAGTCGTCATATCAAATTATTTTGACTTCCAACGAAAATTCTATTTTGGTCATAAATTCATAACAAAATTAACACAAACAATTGTTGTAAACGGTGGGATTATGTCTAAGGACTTAGGCTAACTGTTTTGTATCACCTAATTACTTTTTTTTATTGAACTAAAATTAGTTTTAGTCATCATTGCCACATACAAGTACGGTGCCTATTGCAAACTGTGTTATTTTATTTTGGCGGTAATCGGTACCTACTAAAAATGGACGGAAGTGCTCACAATAGGCTACTTGACAATTTTTGAAATTAAATTTTCATGTATTAGTAAATTTGCACTATGCAACTTAAATTTTTTATATATTACATATTATATTTTTATATATTACATCGTATTAGTTTTTACTTTTCCTCCCAAAATCCGATATTCTATTTAGTGTTAAGCCATTTCATTTCAGGGGGAGGGGGCGGGTTGAACCCTCATGACCCCCCCCCCCCCTGGCTACGGCCTTGCCGGCAATCTGGCAACTGCACCAAATCCGCCACGCCTTGCCGGGTTTAGATGCTCAAGTGACAATGAGCATGTGCACTCAATGCCGGTTTTGACCGGCATATTGTTGCTATCAATGCCTATTTACTACTTACTTTAGGCGATACCATTCTATATGGAGACTTAAGTTGCGACGGATTTGGTTCAGTGGTCAGCATACTGGCCCATCAGACATCAAGGATCAAGGTGGTGATTCGGGTTCAAATCCCGTTTCAGTTCATTTTTCCATGCCTTCCTATATCTGTTTCTACTGTCTATAGTGACTTTATACAAAGTTTAATTGGTAGCCTACTCTGCACCTCTAATTGTTTTTAAATCATAACATAAAATATTGAGAAAAACTTGGGAAGTAAAAACTATTCTTTATTTTTTTCGTGGAACTAATTAATCTTCTTAATTCACTTATTCCAATTAATCCACTAATCTCCATTTAAGTCATCACAACTTCATAACCAAACGTCACAGCAGAAAATTCACTGTAAGTTGACTGAGGCATACTGTGCTAGTGTTACGCGAGCAACAAACGTCTAACCAATCATATTTTATAGGTTATAAGAAAGCTTTTATCGCATGTATCAATGGTAAGATGACTGTTGCTGAATTCCATATTCTATTGTCCTAAAATATTCTACGTATAATCTATATTCTATTATAATCTATACTCAATAATATTTTACGTATATTCTATATCATTCTATATTCAGTTATATATAAAATACAGTATATGTATATAATATATATATGAAATGTAAATAAGCGGGTTATTTTTATAATAGTGTATTACCGTATATGTTATAAATAATTTCTCGGGTAAGTTATTCTATTCGCACTTTATTGCTACTGTGCCAACCTAGCGAAGTTAGCTCCGACCGATAGCACAGCCATGGGCACTCAGTGTAAAACGCGTGGAAAACGTGTCGTTTAAGTTATTAATCCATTTTCCTGGAGGTACGCTGCTTGGGCACGACTTACAGGAGAACAGTAAAATATAAATTATTGTAGCTAGAAGAAAAACAAATAGATCTGTCATCTGGGACTGTAGAACGGAAAGAAAATGCAGTAAAAATGTTGGTCCACTCGAAGTGTGATAATTACATAGCAGTTCGCAGTTTGAGCACTTATGGTAGAGAGCGCTACAGTCGCTCCACGTCCGTCGCTTTACTTTCCTCTACGCCTAATGACTTTTGTCAAGTACATCCGTCGGCACTTCGGTTGTATTTTTTCTTTTATAGAAAATGTATTTTCTGACTTTAACATCAGTAAAAGTGAGTTATGAGAGAATAATAATTATATATTTTGAAATAACTTAGGACAGGTGCAGGCACGTAGGCTAAGTGTGCCGGTGGTTTGGGGCGTTCAACCCTTCTGAAGTCTTTCGACTTAAGCTTGATACGAAAGCCAAATGAGGCGTGAGCTTCAGACCTCGCGCTTAGGTAGGCATCTCGCTACACGTTGTGTATCAATAACACACTATTGCGCCTCCATTTAGTAAAAAAAATCCAGGGGATAGGCTACTCCCTAGCCCCCTATTTGGAGTTATATTAAAGTCTTCGTATTCAAAGCTGAGCTTCTGAGGAATGCCTTAATTATGTTCTTAGAGACGAAGACACGAGAATCTCTAATCAGTATAGTCCTCTCGCGTTGAAGATGGAGGTGCGTAATGGTGACTGATCAGATAAGGGGGTCCTAGGCGGGGCTTCCACATACGTCAATCGTCAATGAGAAATATGAAATTGAAGGTTTAGCAGACATTAAAGACATACTAAAAATTCTGCTACCACGTCAAAACCATATTTCTCATTGACGAATGACGTATGTGGAAACACCGCCTTAGCAAGGCACTCTTTTGTCCAGGTGCCAAGAAACTGAAGGAACTTAATGAAGATTCAACGGCATAAGGATGCCGAAAGCAACGGGATACCACTGCATTACAATGCCCTAGTACAGTCATCATCACTAAGTACAATCGATACTCGCGCATCCACTATATTTAAAAACAACCAGTCCGAGTTTACTCCAACATGCTTTCCAATTTATCAATTAGTAGATAGAGAAAATGAGTAATTTCATGGTAAATAATTTTCCTATAGCTAAATTTCGGACATCTCGGGGGGAGGGGGGGGAGGGGGTTTGTTCATCAGTCGTCACTGGAGGTGAAGTAAATTCTAGATAGGTCAGACATTACATTACATAACCACACAGCAATAATGGCAGGACACGCAATGCATTTGAGCGCGAGTTTTCATTTCTTCAAAAAAATTTTTTTTTGCACAAACCAAATAGTTTTTTGGGAAAGCAACCTGCCCGGTTTCGTTACTCAATTTAACACCTAAAATATGCCTGAAGGTAGAAATCATCGATAGAAAGGTTTCGCAGAAAAATTATTTTTTAGTCATTTTTCATTAAAATTTAGTTATTTTTATTTTTTTACCCCCAAAAGAAAACTATCAAGGGGCAAGAGACCCCCCGCATTTGATTAACATTAATAACGACTACCATATATGTGAATTTAAAAGAAATCGTTGGAGCCGTTTTTGAGAAATAACCTTTTTAGACGTTTTTTTGGAGTATAAAACCCCCCCAAATTAAGTTAGCCCAAAATAAAAAAAATGGTCCCGAGGTATGATTTTTGTAAACCTACATGCTAAATTTGATCAAAATCGAACGAGTAGTTTGCCCGGGAATAGATGAACAGATAGACAGACATACAGGCAGATAGAGCGACAGACAGACATGTCGTAAAAACCACTTTTTTGGGTTCCTGGGACCTCAAAACGTGTAATTCCGTTGAAATCTCGGAATCGGGAATTTCAACCATCACATAGCTTTCCTTATACTACGTATAAATTGGAAAGCAATAATTTTGGTTTCCATGATTGGGGTATTTTAAATAGGATTTAACCTGCAAATTTGCAAAGTAAAACTGCCAGTAGACTATTTCGACCTCCAATTGATAGCCTTTAGGTCTACGAGGTCAACTGCGATGTGAAGCTGTGCAGTTCTAATCAATCAGTACAGTACGTGCCACCAGCTCAGCAGTGTTTCAAAATTAATTATACTTATATACCAGCCTTATTGTCCAGAATTTGACACGCGACTGAAAAATTTATCTAGACTACTAATTTTAGGTATATTTTTATGGTAAGTAGTTGACTCGTAGATGTACTTGATTAAGTCATGCTTTCGCCTGTTACATTGCGTCAATGGTAAGCTTGTCTCAGCTTGTCTATTATCGTTTGTAACCGGTGTAGATTGACATCAGGGACGTGCAATGAAATGACGCCACTGCTGTTAAAGAGTGGCGTTGAAGTGGTTACCACTATGACTCCAGGTATAAAATTTATCATTTAATGATTCAGCATATAATAATGTTACATTTTACATAAGGAGGATTCGCACATTATGAAACTTAAACCTTCATGACTAGTATGTGTCCCTTTCTAGCCATTGTCAAACTGGTCATTTGTCATTTATAGCCATTGGCCGACTGATTCACTCCTCGATGTGAAACAACACCGACTGCAAGTGCCAATGGGCAAGCTGTCCATAACCATATTTACCATTGACATTGTAACAGGCGTTAGCTCGACTTAACCAAGTATGGGAACTAGTCAGTTTGGAGACTTATGACAAATGATTATTACTTTCCAATTTATACGTAGTATAAGGAAAGCTTTGTGATGGTCGAAATTTTCGATTCCGAGATTTCAACGGATTTACACGTTTTGAAGTCCCAGGAACCCAAAAAAGTGGTTTTTACGAAATGCCTGTCTGTCTGTCTGTCTGTGCATCGATTTCCGGGCAAACTACTCGGTCGATTTTGATGAAATTCGGCATGTAGGTTCATAAAAAACATACCTCGGAACCATTTTTTTTATTTGGGGCTAACTCAATTTGGGGGGGTTTTATTCTCAAAAAACTCCAAACAAACGTCTAAAAAAATTATTTCTCAAAAACGGCTCCAACGATTTCTTTTAAATTCTCATATATTATATTCGCTATTAATGTTGACAAAATGCAGGGGGTCGCTTGCCCCTTGATAGTTTGCTTCTGGGGGTAAAAAAATAAAAATAACTCAATTTTCATGAAAAATGATTGAAAAATAATTTTTCTGCGAAACCTTTTTATCGATGAATTCTACATTCAGTCATGTTTTAGGTATTACATTGAGTAACGAAACCGGACAGGTTGCTTTCCCAAAAAAATATTTGGTTTGGCACAAAAAATTATTTTTTGAAAAATTGATAAAAAATTCGAGCTCAAATGCATTGCGTGCCCTGCCATTATTTCTGTGAGGTAATTAATGTGTTGGTCTGACCTATCTAGAATTTATCTCACTTCCAGTGACGTCAGGTGGACAACCCCCCCCCCTCCCGAGATATCGGAAATTTAACCACTGGAAAATTATTTACCATGAAATTACTCTTATTCTCTATCTACTAATGTTGATAAATTGGAATGCAAGTTCGAGTAAACTCGGACCGGTTCTTTTTCAGTAATGCAACAGCTTAGAATTTTTTTACAAAACACCTCAAAAGACGTTGGAACACGAGAATTGGTACTAAGATCCAAACGTTTCGTGGACATCTACTCTCAACATCTTCAGTGGAACTGAGAAAATCTGCTCTGCAGTGACTTAAGT
This sequence comes from Psococerastis gibbosa, assembly GCA_963971405.1. Taxonomy (NCBI): domain Eukaryota; kingdom Metazoa; phylum Arthropoda; class Insecta; order Psocodea; family Psocidae; genus Psococerastis; species Psococerastis gibbosa. Next base: position 46,838,174 of record OZ020486.1, on the reverse strand, counting down.
ACGAATAACTGAACTAGTGTAACATGACGATGTGGTCAGTATATCCCTATGCATATTGTTGACTCTCCCACTTATCCAAGCTGAATGTTGCGGCAGTGGTTACAGAGTTAAGTTTCAGTTTAAAAATTCCAATGAAGATTGGCATGCTACAGTCTGCGGGGATGGAACAACAATGACTTTAACAGACAATTTCTGCGGAATTGGGCCTTGTAACATTTTTGGCTGTGCTTGCGACCGTGGTTGTCGGGACGGAGATCCGCTAGACAATTTTTTGAGAAGAAATTCAGACGTCAGTTATGTTTCGTATAGTCATGATGGAAGCTTCTCCAACCGGTACCGAGGGTGAAATACCCTGTTATTATTATTTAAATGGCTCTTTATTGTCATAAGCCTATTTTATTAAAATGTTTTAGAGAAACAAAAAAATAAATTTAATAAATATTGACTTTTTTCGTTCTATTACTAAGCCAACCTAGAGGAGTTCGAGCTATAAAGCCCTCTCTTACATTCAACTTGGAAGGCCCGCGACTGCCTACTTTGCATGTTCTCCGAAGCATGGCCATAAAATGTAGCAAGTGTGGGAGTCGAAGCAACAACCTACAAGCCAACCTAGAGGAGTTAGAGCTATAAAGCCCTCTCTTACATTCAACTTGGAAGGCCCGGGACTGCCTACTTTGCATGTTCTCCGAAGCATGGCCATAAAATGTAGCAAGTGTGGGACTCGAAGCAACAACCTTTTGGGTGAAAGTTGGAGTCTGTACCACTACTCCACATGTCCTGATCTTATACCACAGCACTAAATGCCCGCCAGATTTGATGATATAATGAAAATTTTCGACGAGATATGTCTCAGCTAGGGCCGATCTTGGGTTTGAACCCTGCCATGTTCAGGTTTTTATTGATTCCCTTATCTACATGTATGTATAGAAAAATGACACCGGTTTTTTCCTCTTCTTCTTCTTTGAATGCCTCTTCTATCAAAGATTGGCGAACATCATGTCGATTGTAAACATGTAGATACCGTACTTTGGACACCCCAAGAGGAAGTCAAGTATGTAGAGTATTGAATGTACTTAGTCGTGTACTAGGGAATGGTAATGCAGTGGTTTCCCTTTGCCTTCTCATCATTGAGTTCCTCCGCCTTCAGTGGTCCAGGACAAAAAAGTGCCCTAGTTGTGATTGCTTATTTATAAACCTAATAGTCTCCTTAGTAACTTTGTAAAACTTGCTGTCACTCACTGTTAAAAATAACTTTGTATAGTTTTGCGTAATAAAATTGCTATCGCACTTGACGATGGCGTGAGCCGAAACCGGTTGTGTATTTTTTAATTAAATTTTATTACGTAAAACTATACAAAGATATTTTTAACAATGAGTGATTGCTTCTTTAGTAGCGACCACGGCACATAGTCATCCTCGGGCTACTGTGGGTTTTTCTAGACTAGCCTGCACCACCAAACTTGCCACCACACCCTCTCATTATGCCGTCCTTAGTTGGTGGACTCACGCAGGGGCGACTGAGCAGATAGGGGACCAAGTTTGAGCCGGAACAAGCGAAAAACACAGTCTTTTCCGTGCAGGGCACTGTCTTGTTCTGAGGTTGGAAACTGGCCCCGACGACGGAGGAACCCAATGAAGAGTCATTGGGAAACCACTGTATAATAATCATGACTGCAATCGCCATGATGATCGCCAATCATCAATCAATAGAAGATGCAGATAGGGGACCAAGTTTGAGCCGGAACAAGCGAAAAATACAGTCTTTTCCGTGCAGGGCACTGTCTTGTTCTGAGGTTGGAAACTGGCCCCGACGACGGAGGAACCCAATGAAGAGTCATTGGGAAACGACTGTATAATAATCATGACTGCAATCGCCATGATGATCGCCAATCATCAATCAATAGAAGATGCAGATAGGGGACCAAGTTTGAGCCGGAACAAGCGAAAAACACAGTCTTTTCCGTGCAGGGCACTGTCTTGTTCTGAGGTTGGAAACTGGCCCCAACGACGGAGGAACCCAATGAAGAGTCATTGGGAAACCACTGTATAATAATCATGACTGCAATCGCCATGATGATCGCCAATCATCAATAGAAGATGCAGTTAAAGAAGAACCTTAAGTAAAGTAAAGCAAATTTTCATTTATGGAGAAATACATTTTACATCATTTTATTGATGGTTCAGAGGGGCACCTAGTAACCTAGTAACCTAATAGGTGCTTGTATCGAGTTACGACACGTCTCCGGTCGCAAGATGTGTAGAGACTCGCACAAGTACAAGCACGCTACCACCTTGCCTCTAATATAAATATAAATACTAATGTACAAGGAGAGATAGGACATTCGCTTGCCGCCGAAAATGTCTGAATTTCAGGAGCCATCTGTCACATCTCGTATGACCAACCATTGAAAAGACGTGGCAGGTTGCCCCGGACATTTTTGGCGGGTGATACTGTGAATAAAAGTTATCTCTTACTTAACGGACTCGACGTTGAAAATGCATTGAAAACGTATGTCCCAGCCTTAAAAGAGACCCTATAGAATTGAGACCTTGTTCGGTGTCGCTCTAAATAAAATATAAGTACCGTACTGAAAAGGCTTCAGCCAATGCATGGAACTTTACGACAGTCTGCTTCTGATAAAACTGCCACCGTAAATTCCTGTACTTAGACAAATACACCCGCTGAGCTGCTGACTGGAGTACTAAAAAGGAAGAGAACCGGCATTCACTAAATGGATTCCCGCCAAAATCAAAGAGTTTCAAAATCCATTGCAATAGGAGCTTCAATTTTTTTCTTCTTAATTAGAGTTATATACTTTTTTTTTAAAAAAAAAAAAAAAAAAAAAGGTTAATAGCATACAAACAATTTAATGAATGTATCCGATTGACCTCTTCAGTCGCCTCAATGAGTAAATTAATACTTGTGCTGACTTACGACACGTCTCCGATCGCATGGCGCGCAGAGACTTGCACAAGTACAAGCACGCTACCACCTTGCCATCGACGCCGATACTGTAAGTATTCTTCCCCCTTCCCCTGGCAATGGGCTCCGTCCTAATTGTTCGATGACTATGAGGACATGCCTCTAATTACTATTAACGCAGCAGGCAATGTAAGTCCAACTGACCCTTTGATAAATAGTTTTGCTTCTGTAAAGCTCTGATTAGAGTTCTATGTTGAAAAAAAGGGACATCTGGACGTCCGAAAACGGAATATATGTTATATTCATACCAACTGCAATTACAATTTAATACTATTGTAATACAAATATCTGCAGGCATCGATGCCGCATGTTGCTGCCAACCAGCCAGCCGGCTATAACTTGAAGAAGAGAACATTCTAAAACAGTAAATAGCATAAATCTATAAGTCAGGTTGTTGAAGGTATGAAAGGCCAGTGAGGTTATAGTAGGGGAGCCCATGATGCCAAATGGGGATTTACTCGAGCGTCATAGAGACCTGTTGGGTTTCAAAGCTTAGGTGTTAAAAAGAAGAAAATGTTATATAAAGTATACTTCTTCAGCGGTGGAGTAAGCGGTTATCGATTTTCAAAAATGTAAAAAAAACTGCTACGTGGACATACTCGAGCGCGTCAGATATTGATAGCATACATGCCCTACGTATTTTTAATAATTTGCGTATGTTAATCTGACCGTTTGCATGGTGGGGGTGGTCATACATAAGGGTTAAAAATGAAGAAAAAAAACATTTAATCGGGCGCGTCAAATTTTTTTAGAGGATGTTAAGTGAATCTATAAGAAGCCCACATTCAATAATCTGACGATAAGGATGTGACGCAAAAAAAAAAGTACCATTTTGAAATGCTCGAGCGCGTCAGATTAAGACATATATGGTTCGTCTTTATGTCCTGGACGTGTTGTTTCATAATCTGACAATTTTTGTACAATAGAACAATAGATTTTTTAAAACCGCTGAACCAATTGACAAAGACATTTAATATTAAATATAATATTATATCATAGTAATATTAATAATATTAAATAGGTAGAAGACGGACGTCCTGGCTGGCCAACCTTAGGGGTTGGTTCGGGAGGAGCACGACAGGCCTCTTCCGCGCAGCCGTGTCTAAGGTGCAAATCGCGCTCAAATGATCGCCAATCTTCAACGTTGAAGGGGCACGAGAAGAAGAAATAGTAAGTTTTTATAGACTTTAGTTCACATTACTTTAAATATTAAAATAGCAAATAAGTCAAAACGTTGGAAAAACGTTGTAAATAATAACATGGTGTCATGGCAACAGTGCCAACAGTAGGGGGATTCACTCTGTTGGTAGAACGTAGAAATAGAACTACAGTTTTTCTACGGTAGAAATAATGCCATAAGGACATGTGTTAATCGTGTCTTTCTACGGCTTTCTACTACTTGGGGAATCAAAAACAAAGCAAATGGTCGACCATATTTGTTGTTTTTATTGCTCATATTTAATTATTTAATTTTAAAAATGAGTTGTACAAGACAAATTAACGACAAAAAACAGAAGGAAATATGTAGCAAGAGGTGGACTGCGGAAGCTGTTAATAAGTTCCTCGAGATATTAATAGCCAAAGTACAAGAAACTTAATTTGTTGTTGTTGTTGTTGTTGTATGGGTAGTAGCACGAATGCTAATGGTTGTTCTTGATAGATTCACTTCAAACTAGCACTTAGTTCCAATGTTGCCGGAGGGAGCATACTAGTCTTTCGCGAAATTGTTTGACGGTCGCACTGTCTTTAATTTCACGGCGTAGATTATTATATCTGGATAACCACGAATAGAAGATTCCGCGCCTTTGGAATTCTGACATAGCCCGCTTCAGGTAGATGCTATTATGCTGTCTGGTGTTGTATGCATGCACGTCTCTGAAGAATTGAACTTTGTCTCGTAGATACTCTGGGAGATGACCGATCAGAATTTTGTGTATGAACGACAAAGTATCCAATATGACCTGGTCTTGTACTGACGTCAGTTTGAGCTCACTTAACATGTCAGTGACACGAGTGTCCTGTGGTGCATTTAGTATAGCTCGCAAGCCCGTGTTAAGAACGACTTGCATCTCTTGGATTGCACTTGAAGGGGCATAGCTCAACAGTGTGCTGCAGTAGTTTATGTGTGGTTTAATAAGTGCCTTATAGATTTATAGTGCCTTATTATTTGGAGGTAAGTTGCTTGTGTTTATATCAAAATTGAATATGCTGCTTACGTTATTTGCTGTTGATGCCCATCTGAAAATCGCCAAAACATGCTAGGAATTAGGATTACAATTGATTGTTATTAACACGTAAGTTTTACGCTTAAAAAAGCCGCAGACACAACTACTTCGTTCCTTTGAAGTACGTAGGTACTGTACTTATGCCTTATGGCCTGTGTTTTTTTGCATTTGTTCGGGTATGTAGGTAAATTATTCCTTAGGGCTATTCTGCAGGAAATTTGGAGTTACTGTAGCCTACATTGGAATACGGCGTTCAGTAATTTTGCTACGAATAATAATATTGGTGTGGTGCATGGATTCTACATTATTGAATGCAGTTAGGTCTACACATCTCCGGTTTTTCTTTCTGTTTCAGAAACCAACCGCCCAGACAACAACAAAAAGAATGACGCCAACGGCCCAATCAGAAATGAGAGCGCCTGCGCACTGAACCATTCCTGCACGACAGCACCAGTCAGTCACTCAGTCAGTCAGTTGCTACGACACCTCCGCGATACAACCTTAGAAGTATAGGTGTACGTAACACCACTGAAGATGTCGTAAGCAGTTGTTGACGAAACGTTTGGAAGCCTACTTTGAAATCGACCAAGGCCTATTAGCCCGGATTCTTCTGTCCCTTTATTAGACTCCAACCGTGAAAGCCTTCGTTATTATATTGAATTCAAAATGTGTCTTTCGATACAATTTAAGTGTTAATTTATTATTCTACTGTCAAATCAATAAAACATTGAACCATATTTCCTTTATATATAGGCCTTAATACATTAATTATTTAATTTGATTACATTAGTTATTTATACGTACTTCATACGTATTTATACGAATTGTTATTGCTGCTGGCGTAAGTCAATCATTGAAAGAGAACGAACGGTCTAGCTATAAAATACTTATAATTGACAGAGGCTGCATCATAGCTTTAAAACTGTTTCCATGAGCGCCTTCCTTTTTTCTGGTACCGGCTGTATTATCTTGTACATCTTGCGCTTTGATGGCATAATTTTGTTTGCGTGAGTAGGAACTCTCCACAACCGTCTAAGTAGCCAATACAATGAGGCAGCTCGTGAATTTTTGCATTGACGATTTCTCTTCTTTCCTCTTCAATTGGCCAATGCAAAACTCCCATGAAAATGTTAAACCGCACATTTCGTCGTTGACTCGTGGCTCGGAAGCACGTTGGTCCACCACTCCTTAGATTTAGGGACAGACCCAATGCAAAAGCGTACGCTATAGGCCTACCGTAATGACATGACCACAGAAATATCGTCGATGGCTTAACTTAGTATTTCTTCCTCCTCTTCAAAATTCTCGCACATCATTGCATTGCATTTTTTTGCGAGGAAGTTGATGGCTTTCAACGTATTTCCTAATTTAGGCATAGGTAGGTAGGTAATGAAAAATAAGTTTAAACTTAAAGTGAAAAAAACACCTGCTAAAATCAAAAACAAATTACACGGCTAAAAACAAAAACAAAAACAAACTGACAAAAAGACAAGAACGTAGCGCCCACACCTGTTGGTAGTTCCTTGTAGTATACAGTTTCAATTTTTACTCCACAGAATGCGCCTTAAAAACTTTTTCTATTTCTACGGTTGTACGGAGGTATCCTCACTCTGAGCTATTTTTCGATTTTTCTATTTCTACGTTCTACCAACAGAGTGAATCCCCCTATTAAGGAGGCAAAGATGTTAAAAAATAAACTGGATACAAAGCTTTATTTTAATCTAGTGTACATATTTTTCGTTATCCCCGAATTATTTCCTTTCGAAAAAAAAATAATTTAGTCACGCTCGAGAATGTCGAGGTGACGTTTTTTTTTACAACTTTGTAGACCCCTCCATTCTTTATGTCACTACGAAATTGTCAGATTAGTGAAATATACACTTTTTAGCATGTAATTAACTCACCATCCCTTAATCTGACGCGCCCGAGAATATCCGATGGTCAATTTTTTTTTACTAATCTGATCTTTTATTCTTGACGGCCGGCCATACATACGGGGCTCATATTTGGTGGAGGCAATTAACAGGTTCAAGGTATTCTCCTGTATCTTAATCTGCCGCGCTCGAGTAAATCCACAAATCCCCGCTTGGGCTATTATTTATTATTATTTTATTGGGCTACTATTATTAAATCACTATTTTATTCATTGGAATGTATCGTTCTAAGTGGGCTCAACTAATAAGTACTAAGTATCATATTGAAAGCAGTATAGTTACTACTAATTAGCAACTCATTTACTAAACATCTATGAAAACGATGTCGCGAAGGCCGCTTCACTTCCATCAGAGATTCCCCCACTGCTGACCTAGTTGAAATAAAACGGTTCCCGCCAAAAAGTACCTCCCTCTGGAGGACAATAAACTGCGCACAGCGCATTAGTCTTGTAGGTAAGGACAAAAGTTTGGGTGACGTCACACGTCGTGGCACTAGTGTGGGATAATGAGAATTAATGAACGTGTATTTAACGATGTACATTAGCGGGACTCTGTTTTTGCATCTGGTGCCACTGCAATTCTTTACTTCCCAAGATTCATAGGGGTCTAATGATGAGGCAGTACTACTTTTTTTTCTTCTTATCTTGGGGTAAGATTTTTTGTTTTTGCGTAAGCACTTAGGAGTGTACGTCCCTTAGGAAATTGGCAGCCCGAAATTTAATACTTCTTATTTTTAATTAACTAATTTAATTAACTAAGCAAGTTATGGTATTAACGATTTTGCTCATTTCAGTTGTAGAGGACAGCTTCATGCAATTCAGGTATTTTTAATTTTTGATTTTGTAGTTTTGTTATAGTATCAATTTTACGTGAAAATTTATAGTTTATAAATTATTATCATGTTTATGAAAAAGCTACAGTACCCAAAATTATAAATACCATATTATACTAAGATATTATGCATGAAATCTAGTCGGCTACAACTCGTCAATTCACGCCTTCCCCCCTCTCCATCTTTCTTGCCCTGATCATACAAAACGGGAACCTGAAAATGAAACCTGAAACCTGAAACCTGCATTTTGGCACTTCACGCGCAAAAACGTAGGCTACCCCAAAATTAGGAAAAAGGCGAATTAATTCATAGTTATAACGTGAGGCGGTACTGCTCAGTTTGCCGTCAAGTAAGTACTGTACCGTTGAAAAATCTCAAAAGTTCAAAAACCTGAAGAAAAAACGAAAAGTTATTGTTTCCAACATCCTTCAACGGTGGAAAGATTCCGCCAACAAGAAAGATTAACTTCAAAGTGACAAGAAATTATTTTTCAAAAAACTTTTTCTTTCTGAATTTCTCCAAATTGGTTGTCGCTATGTTACCGGCTGAATCTCTAGGTTTTACATGGCTGAAAACGAAAAAGGGCTTCTTCTTCGAAGGAGGTGGGAGGGTTTCTTTTAGGGGGCTGTTATCTTTGAAACCTTTCGATCATTGTGCTTGAACAGTTTTTGATTGAATCGGGATTAGTTCTTGTCTTAAGAATGAAGCCTTTTTCTTGATTTTCGAATGTTTTCTTATCGTTTGAGCTTACTTTCGTTTTTTTGATTTCCTTTTCGGGAAATCTTAAGCTGAAGAATTTAAGATGAAGATCATTGTTTCTTTGTGTAGCTTACGAAAGGGTTTGGACCGATTTTCATTCGGTATTTCTTGATTTCTTTGCTGAATTTGGTTTCCTTTTATTTTTGAGTAAATTTCGATTTTAATGACTATTGTATTGTATACTGGCCTTTGAAGTGAGTGTAATGCACTACAATAATATACAATACTACATAGCACCCATAACGATATTGTGCGTATTATGTAGTCAATCATAGCTAATCTTCATTGGCACAAATGTTTGCTTCTTTCGTTTTTTCGGGGGGAGGGGGGGGGGTCAGCGATAGGTCCCCTTCCACTCCTTGTGGTTCTGTGCTTCGGCTGCAATTGCTCTTACAATCCTGAGGTCTTGGCGGACTTTCGCTTTCTATTGTTAGCCTGCACTGACCGTTCACCAAACCCTAACCCGACAGTGGAAAAGACGGCGGCAAATCGCAACAATAATGGTGATTAACACTATCTACAACAAATCTAGGATTTCAAGATGGCGTCCATTTAAGGTAATATTTATCAATAAAACTTTACATAATTAAATTTAGGTTTGGAATAAAAAAACTTTCTTAAGTTTAAGTTAGGTTTGGAATTAAAAAAGTTTAGAATGCGGGTATGCGTATTATGAATCTTTCCCACATAATGTAAATTAAAAAGATAATACCAATTAATGAAACTATTCTTCCGATTGAAGAGACTACGTTCCACGAAGTATAGACATCGGGGTAATCGCTATACCGTCGGGGTATTCCACTTAATCCAAGAAAATGTTGTGGGAAAAAGGTTATATTTACACCGATAAATATAATGAAAAATTGAATTTTTAAAAGTTTTTCATTTAATACTATTCCTGTGACTAAAGGGTATCATTGGATAAATCCAGACGAGTTATAGGGAATCTCTTTACTCCTGATCGGCAGGAGTCGAAAGTTTTTTATTTCGTTTAGTTGACCAGCTAATGTAGCAAGTTTAAGACTCAAACCAATAACCTTTCGGGTGAAAGGGATAGCCTTTCCCACTAGACTACATGCTCATCACCACCCCCCCCCTCCTCGTCTGAGCTACAGATGAAAACAGCTTTCCAACAGGAAACAGCAATCTTCGTTTATAGAACAGGACTTGGCAATGTCAGACAACCAGCAAAGTAGGCCGCGTGGGAAACTGCCATATGCAGCCCTACCCGTGTATACCCCCTCCCCCCGCCCTATGACCTCCTCTCTTTCCCCTTCTTGAACGCCCCTCTCCCCCTCCCCCCTCTCCCCCTCCCCCCTCTCCCCCTCCCCCCTCTCATTGCCATAGAGTGCACGATAACTGCCAAGATAATTCCAAGTCCCATTATGTGGTTACATAAGAGAATGAATATTATTGTCTCTTTAAGGAATTTCTATTGTTTTTAGGTTAATTTATATGTAATTGTGCGCAAGATAAGTGACATTAACTGGAGATATGCAGAGTTCGGTTGCAAAGTGGTACTGGTGGTAGCGTGCATGTATTTGTGTGTATTTCTAGACATCATGCGGTCGGAGACGTGTCGTAACTCGACAGTCGACACATCTCACAAGTACCTGTTACGTTACTTTAGGGAGACGATTAAAGAGGTTAATCGGATACATTTATTAAAGTGTTTGTACGCGATTAACTTTTTTATAACAGATAGAATAGATAGATAATAGTTAATATTTTCTTAAACGCGTTTTGCGCCTTTCTCTGATCTGATCTTTTACCAGATTTCTTTACTTCGATCTCGGCAGTCGAGCCGACCTGGGTCGATATTTTTTGAAATCCTGGAGCCACATGCCGGCTGCCGCGCCTTCTTTGACCAACCAGTGCATACGACATAAGACTCATATGAACGTCATGCAGAACAAAATTCAACAAAATACGTGTATATACAATACAAAGCTCTCAAAAGAGCCTGTAAGGACGAATCAGAATCCAACTTCCGGGAGTTGGGAGTTCGTCAATGGAGGGGCGTAGTCCCAAACCTAGATAGAGTGCACATCAAGGCCTACAGAGCCAGAAGAAGATGGAGAGGAAGAATAAAAAGTGGAAGACAAAGAGGAAGTAGAAGGAGAAGTACAAATAACAGAAGAGGAAGTACAAACGAAGAAGAAGCAAAAGGAGTAGTAGAAAAAGAAGACGAATAAGAAGAAGAAACAGAAGTAGATGCAGGAGAAGATGAAGAAGAAGCAAAAGAAGTAGTAGAAGAAGAAACAAAAGTAGAAGAGGAAGAGGAAGCAGAAGTAGAAAAAGAAAAAAAATAACAGAAGAGGAAGTAGAAGACGAAGAAGAAGCAAAAGTAGCAGTAGAGGAAGAAGAAGACGAATAAGAAGCAAATGAAGTAGTAGAAGAAGAAGAAGCAAAAGTAGAAGAGGAAGTAGTAGTAGTAGAAATAGTGGAAGGAGAAGTAGAAGACGCAGAAGAAGAAGAAGAAGAAGAAGAACTATGTTCCAACCGCCTCTTAATGAGTGCAATACGTACTTCTTCTCTGAAGCAGCTAGTTTCAGGTAGTATCATTCTTCAAAAGCCATTCAACTCAACGTTTTTCCACACTTCTGAAGAAACATTAAGAAGAATGTCCAAACCATCAATCAGCAGTAGCTGTGAGTTGGAAGTAGCTCCGTCAACGTCAGCAAGTGTCACCCCCTAATCCAAACATTTTGCAGCACCAACTATGATCTTTAATTTACGTGAAAATAACGGGTGAGAAAAGCCAGATAACTTGAGGCATGGCACCAGGTAAATGTGCGACCATTTATCAAACCTACCTCCTCAAAGATTGATGTTGCCACGTGGAAACTTTTCCAAATTAAATTCCCCCCCCCTGTCTCCCGCGGTGGATGACGCACCCCCTTCCCCCCTATGTGAAACAAAGTTGAAATATAATTCAATAAGGGTGTGTTTTAATATATAGAAGGGGTCAAAGGTGAACCCCCGAAAATGTTCTGATGTGGATTCGGTTATGAGTAATGATTGGGCGAGTCGTTTTGATTCGGGGAAGTTTAAAAAAGGTTTTAATTAATTTAGATAGTGTTACATTTAAAACATTGAAAAATGATATCGCATTAATAGTTAGGGGAGCGAAACACGCGGAAGGTCCTACGAAAAATCTATGAAGTGATCAGGAGCACCGATGGACAGAGAATAGTCGAAAAGCCGAACTAGAAACAGTTATTATAATGAGCGACATAAAAGCAGGGAGCTCCAATGGCTAAGTCAAGTCGAAAGAAAGCAAGGGGCTTGAGTGTCTGAGCTACTAGCTGACTAGCGCTCTGATTAGCTAATAATGACGCGAAATTGATGACAGCAGACTATAGGTACACTGGTATATACACACATATATTACTCATAGACCTTATTATGCTATTGAGAAAATTTTCAGCACAAGAGATTTTGTAGAAAGACACCCAGTCCCTCTTCTCCTTGAATGTTGGGGGGGGGGGGGGCTGAGGTCCTAAACCAGTCGTCGCCACTGAACTAGTCTAGGCTAAACCACGACGTAAGAGCCAAAAGAGTAACACAAAATGGCGAATGTGTATTTTGTAAATGAAAGAAAAAGCAGGTCGTAACAAATGAGATTATAAAAGCAATATAACCGGCAAAGAGAAAAGAATATTACATATTTTGCAGTTTCCTCTGGAGGGAGGTCTATTAGATTGTTTTTATAATTAATTTCCGCCGCTTTCCAACTCTTTCTCATCACAACAAAAAGTCATTTTTTGTTTTTCCCAACTTATGCGGGCGCGGATATGAGGACAGTAGCGTGCGCAAGATGGCGGACGATGGGGGAGCTCCCACCATGTGTTGCGAAACTGACGAACGGGCGATCCGAGAATAAAGTACCTTTTTACCCGGCATTGTCTTTTTTTGCTAGTGTGGGGGTGCGTCAATTGTACCCCAACCCGCCAAGGATTACCACATTGACTAGTAAGTAAGTAAACGTGTGTTGAAATATAACAGAATTAATACACAAAATAATTTATTATTATTATTTATTAGCCTGGCGTGGGGAGATTGGTTATGTTTATTAACTTGAGACACCCTAAGGACAGACTACTTCACCTCGGGGAGAAGAGGAGTTGACAGACAGGGTGGACCTCCTGATTATAGTGGATTCCAAACCACTCGGGGAGCATAGTAATCACACGATGAATTCGGAGGTGACCAGGACAGGCACTTAAACTGACTCTCAGCTAGTTATCATGTCCCACCATGTTCCCCTGCCAACGCTGTGCACTCTACCAAGTTTACTGCAGTTTTCAACAAGTGCCGTTCTGTTGGATTCTACTTGGTATGACCGTTTCTGCTCCTCTTTGTACCTTTTTCCATGATGATGGCCCAGGATCAAACGGAAGTCAACTCTGATCAGTATACACTTTTCTTAACTCAGAAGGAGACGAAGTAGGAGAGGAAGAAAAATAATAAGATGAAAAGAAGGAGAAGAAGGAGAAGAAGAAGAAGACGAAGCAGAAAAATAAAAAGTACCCGTTATGAGTAAAAGTTCTACTCCCCATCTGAAACATACGGCTTCATATGTTGAGTAGCGAAATTAACGAGTTTGCTATACATTAGGTAGCTTAATTGAAATTTATGTATAGTATGGTGCAAATTATGAAATAATAACAAAGTCATGGTGTTTATTTTATAGCACAAACAAAAGTAGCTACAGCGGTGAGTTACGACGTTGTTTATTGTCTCGCAGTTTATTATTATGAATGCAAGCTCAAGAGAGTATAAAAAGATACGGATTGTTAGGCCCCAGATTTTAATGGGTTGGAACGTACGCTTTGAATTTAATATGGAATTACCGCCCTCACTTTATGCGATTTTCACCCTTTTGTATTTCCGGATTTTAATTGTTATTTAAATCCCTCTAAGTGAATTATCATAAGGAAGTTCTAATTATGTGGACTTGGCAGACAAATACACACACCAAAAACAAGTACGGATGCAGGTCATAGCTTAATTCTTCTTCTGTAGTTTCAATCTAGCGATTGGTTTGCAGCAAATCTTTCCACCTCCTTCTCCACTCCGCCCTGTCTTTGGCCGTTCTCTTGAGTTCCAAGTAGGTTCTGCATCTCATATCTTTCTTGAGGTCTTCTGCGTCGCCTTCCTTGGTCGCCCTCTTGCATTGATGCCTTCGATTGTGCCTTCTATTATGGTGCTTAGGAGTCCTTCTTGTCTGAAGAGGTGACCCATCCATTTTGCTTTTCTCACCGAAATAGAGGTAATTAGGGATCTTTTATCGTTTATCCTTTGAAGTACCTCTTCGTTCGTTATGTGGTCTCTCCAAGATATTTTCAACATTTTCCTATAGCACCACATTTCGAAAGCCTCCAGCTTATTTTTTCTTCTTTCGTGTATGCACCATGTCTCACAGCCATAGAACAGTATGCTCCATACTAGTGATTTAAGCAGTCTTTTTCTAGCATTTATGTCGATGTTGTTAGCCTCGAATATCATCGACTTTTATTAAACGCTAGCCGGGCCACTTGAAGTCTGCTGGAGATTTCGGCGCATGATTTTCCATCGTGCGTTATTTTGCTGCCATGGTATAGAAAACTCATGACATTCTGTATGGCAACACCGTCGATTGAAATATTGGTCTGAGTCTCTTCACTGCTGACAGCCATAATAGCCAGCTCAAATAAAAGCCAGCTGAAATCGCATCGACAGGTGGAAGAACCTAACACCAAACATCCAGGAAAAAAAAGCACCCGGAGCCCAACGGCGTACCCTGCATGGTGGAGCCTCAATAGGCCAAGAACGGGGGTCGCAAGATGCCGCGCGAACTTGTGTATGTGGACATGTGGTGACTGGTGGTGAGGACAACTGCAGGACGACGGCCACCTTCTAGTCGGCCGAAGACTGGGAGAAGCTGTGTCCCAGACGGATCTTTTGGACGCCAACAACAAGGCCATCCAGGCCGCAACGTTTTGGATCAACGTGTCCTAGGCTCGGACACGTTAGGTAAGTTAATACAGCTTAATATTCCATGTTCCTGGTGTGGGTGCGGATGTCACCCAATATTTCTCTATTTCTCCGTTCACCAGGAAATAACCCTATCGTATCGTTTGAATATCGAGTAAGTCAATAGTTTGCCAGCAAATATCTGTGCAAAATTGTTCATAGGGCGCAAATACATAAACGGCAATAAGGTCATCTTAGTAACAAAGAAACAACTCACGTTCTTCAACAATATTTCCCAAGAAAAGACGAAAACAATCAGCAACTGCATAAATTAACACCCCCAAACCAATTTCAAAAGAACTCATTGCTAATAAAGCACGTATAACGAAATTTTCCCGAAGCAAAGGTGAAACGTTCATCACTCCGGGGAGTAAGGTAACATTTCTAAAAAGTAAATATATCTTCGCAAAAAAGTAAAAAGTAACGGTACCTAACCGGAAATTGGCTGTCGGGGCACGTGGCCTCTTGTTTCACTGCTGATTGCACTCGACTGATCACGTGATCTCGCCGCCATTGCACTTTTCTCTCTAAATACGTTTGGGAGCTTCATTTCTGTGCTTTTCCACTCATTGAGCACTGTTCAGCTGTGAAGAGAAATCCAAAGTACCTATTACCGATTCAGACTCGTAGCCGAATTTGGTGAGACCATACATTACGCCAGTTACATTTTGTCAACGGTAAGCTGGTTATAGGTTGTCCATTATAGCGTGTAGCTGGTGCAGGAAAATTGAATATATGGCGGCAAACCATAAGCTAAGTATTGCCGATAAGGAGACGTAGGGAGAAATGTCCTAGAACTGACAAAGTACAAAAGAACGAGTAGTTTGGTGTTCGGGGGGGGGGGGGTCGAAAGATAAATAAGTAATTAAATAAATAATATTTCGGATTAAATTATTTTCTTTGACATAATAAATGTGTGGCCGGGTGTGGTAGCTACCATAGCATATAAATTACAATACATTAAAATTATAATATATAATATTAAATATATAAATTCCATATATTGCTAACGGCAATCATAATTTGAGTCAAGAAATAGGGACAGTCAAAAAAAAAAAAAAAAAAAAAATTCAGAGAATTCCTGAAGGAAACCGGCGACTAGTCCCAGTTACCCTAAAGCAAAAAGTTACGGACGAGTAACTAGGTTACTAAAACCCTGCAATAATTATATTTAAGCAGGGCGAAAAAATGGATAAAATTTCATAATTACATTTTCTCCTCGTCTCAGATTTTTAAAAGATGGAAATTAAATAAATTATTCAGCATTTTCAGCACACAACTCAATTTCATTTGAAGAAATTGTAAGAAAACCGAGATAAGTCACAATTAAAGAATTCTAAAGGAATTAAATTAAAATTTTTTGTAAACTATATGGGGCAATGCTAAAATAAAAGTTTAAATATCTATCAATTAGAACAGCGCTTTTTTTTCCTATATTGACTGCATTATATTGCACAAATTATACATCAGTAAGATAAGATCAATTTCTAAAATTTGAAAAATTGTGACTTATATTGTTTTTCCACTTTCACCCTCATTTGCTCAAGACTGTTCAACAGTTCATTTTTGATGCTTCAGTGCTTTCACTAGGACGGACTTTTCTTTCTTTCTGTCGCATTTTCCTGCATTTCCCGACGAGCATTGTTGCTTACTTATAGTTTGCCGTTTCCATAATTTAGTCGTCTCTGGGAAAATTCTTTTCTTTCTCTCTGCTGAAACGACAGTAAGCACTTTCCGCTTGTACTTTCTTTGTCTTTTTTAAGTTCCTATTTTAGAGCAGAGGAGATTTTTATATTAGGGGGTTTTAAGAGTTTGTTTCAATACCTATAAACAACAATTAAACCACTATACTTTCAACCTCAATTTTGAATATTATTAGTTAACACATTTTTTTCATTTATGCTTGAAAAATTATGTATACACATCCCGCATTTGCCAGTGTTATATGCGCATGGAGAATAGATGGGAATACGCAATGCACTTACTGAAATATTGTAAGTAGATCTGCCCTTCCTCGAAAGGGTCCATGCATACCTGTCTTTTAAAATAAACCGGGAAAGACCGTGCGCATGTACCCCTTGTAATGCATTTAAGGCTAAGGTGTATTTTTTTTAAATCCTAAAAGAAGATAGGTTTGATTATTTGAAAAGGTTTTTATTTATACAGTATTTACGTACATGTTCTTAGAAGTCACGCAATGATATCAATTATCATTATACCCTCAAATGTAGGTATACAGACGAATGCTGCGCATATATCCTGTAGATATGGTTTTCCTAATGCTGAGACGAATGGAGACAGATGCCGAGTGGCTGCCGACGGCTTGGAAACGGAAACTAACATACATTGGCCATGTAAGGAAGAACGAAAAGTATCGCATTCTGCATGTAATAATCCAAGGGCAGAGGGCTCGTCATAATGGAAGAAATGACCGGAACTATTAGAAAGCTCATTTTGTAACTTTTCTATTAATGAAAAAAAAAGTTATGTTCAAACTACTTTTTAATCGCCTTTCACTCCTGGGAAAAGGAAATGTTCAATCAGATTTTAAGGGCAAACCTTGTAGTCCGTGGTGGGCAAACTGTTGTTTATTGTCGTTGCATGACTGGACCCTCCCAAAAAAAATCTGGCTACGCCACTGATGGACCACAATTGTTCCCTGACATGTTGCTACACATCAAGTTTCAACTACAGGAAGCATGAAGCTTAACCTAATGGCAAATTATGTTTTGTATATTATTACTACAGTTTAGTTTATTTTTTAAACGGTTAATCGTTTACAAACAATTTAATGAATGTATCCGATTAATCTTTTCAATCACCTCACTAAGTAATCTAATAGGTACTTGTGTCGAGATACGAAACGTCTCCAACCGGAAAGGGTGTAGAGACTCGCACAAGTACAAGCACGTAAGGCGCCCATTCCACCGACCGGCTAGGGCTATTTACAAAAACAGTAGAAGACATTCAAGACTTAGGCGGGGTTTCCACCGACCTCGCATTGCAGAAATGACGGAAATGTTTATTTTCCTCTATGCCATAGTTATGCCATGATGCCATGATCATAGAGTAAAATCACAAACAAACAAACTAAAATTAAAAAATGGCGTCATGGGATATGTTAAGTACAAACATTTTAATAGATTTCTATAAAAAGAAAAATTCTAATTTCCGACAATGTCATTTGCATTCTGCAATGTGAGGTCGGTGGAAACGCCACCTAAGGCGCCCATTCCATTGACCGGCTAGGGCTATTTCCAAAAACAGTGACGTGGTAGCAGACATTCAAGACTTGGTTGCGTTTCCACCTATCTCGCATTGCAGAATGCAAATGGCATTGACGGAAATTAGAATTTTTCTTTTTATAGAAATCTATTAAAATGTTTGTACTTAACATATCCCATGACCCCATTTTTTAATTTTAGTTTGTTTGTTTGTGATATTACTGTATGATCATTGATCAATTTTAACTATGGCATAGAGGAAAATAAACATTTCCGTCAATTCTGCAATGCGAGGTCGGTGGAAACCCCACCTAAGTCTTGAATGTCTGCTACCACGTCACCGTTTTTGGAAATAGCCCTAGCCGGTCGGTGGAATGGGTGCCGTACCACCATGCCACCAAAGTCGCTGAATGTACCAGCCCAACTGTGGAAGTTTCTACTGTACGTATCAGCTGTAACTAAGTTTCTGGCCAAGTAATACTTTTACTTTCCAGAGCAGAAAGTTTTAGGAAATTTTCTATTTAAACGAACGTAAATTATTCTTCCCTCTAGAAAGACAGGACGAATGGGAGACCAAATGAAGAAAGTCGGGGATGAATGATTTTAGTGTAACTACATCCAATTTGGGGGCGGTTTCAGCCCCCATGTCTGTCGGGCTCCCCACATTATTGCAATGGCTTCCCCCTGACCCCGTGATTTACTGTTTTACTCCAATTTCCCCCTTTCCCCTCTGATCCGCCCCTTCTACAATTTAATCCTTGGTTCAAAGTCAAGTTTCAAGGCAATTGGCCCGATAGTCATGACCTTAACTTATAAGGGACTGATAGATTTATACTGGTTTCAGTTTAGTGGATTCAACGAAAGAAAGAAGGAAAGAAAAAAAGAAAAAAAAGAAGGAAGAAAATAAATTGTCTTATTACTTTATATGGGCGAATATTGGGCCTTTCGGCCCGCACTTACAACTAACCCAGAGTGACCGTGGTCAGGATTTTTTTATTTCGGCGGGGGTAAAGCCGTCAGGCCATGTAAAGTAGCGTTACTGACTCCGACCTCCACCCGAAAAGTTGTTGGTTCGAGTCCCACACTTGCTACATTTTCTGGCCATACTGCGGAGGGCATGCAAAGAAGGCGGTTCCGGGTCTTCCTAGTCGAGTGTTAGAGAGGGCTTTATAACCGTAAGGCTAGGTTGACTTAGTAATACAACAAAAAAAGTCATTATTTCTTTATTTAAGCCTGCGCCCTGAAAACCCGATTTTTATTTTTGCCGCTTATAGACCCGCCGATCTGCCCTGGGGGAAAATGTCTGAAAATATAGCGGATAAATATTATTGGGGTTTCACGCATTTTTAAAATAGATACAGCGAGATTAGGGCCTATGGCCTTTTCTTACACCTAACTGTACAAACCAAAATTAGAGGATATAGAAAAACTGGACTTGGCGGAATTCGAACCAACGATCTACGCCTAGCCGGGGCGCCGTCTTAACCGCTGGACCACAGGGCCCGGCAAGAGCAGTTGATCTCTACTTATATGCTCTTATTGACATGATTCGTATTGCTAGACAGGTTCGCACAAATTCACATCTATCTTACCGAACAGTTCTGTGAGCTTGCTCTGTGCCAACGGCCTTACCATGTTGATTCCATTAGAGCAGAGCATGTTTCAAACTGCGGCAACTTGGTAGTGTGCACAGCGGTGGCAGGGGAACCTGGTGGGACATGATAACTCGCTCAGGCAGTATAAGTCGAGTCCTGGTCACCTCCGATTTAATCGTGTGACTTTACCATGTTCCCCAAGTGGTTCGGAATCCACTATAATCAGGAGGTCCACCCTGTTAGTCAACTCCCCTTTCCCCGAGGTGAAAGAGTCTGCCCTTAGGGTGCCTCAAGTTAACAAACAGACTCACTCCCCCCGCCAGGCTGACAGGGTTGCCTAAAGCAGAAATGCTGAAAGCAGGCGTTAGAAACAACAACAACAACAACAACAGTTCTGTGAGCTTACTTTATGCCATAAAGGCAATTATTGATACATTATATATTTGCAATATTATATTGCATATATAACACTAACATTAAATTAACTTTGGTTGAAGAGGTAACCTCTTCGTTATAACCGAAATTATAGGGTATAGAAAAACTGTACATATCAACAACGATAATATAAATAGATAGAGTACTTACGTGTAGATTTGCTACTTATGGTGTAGCAAGTCATATACAGGCTATACAGCAGCAATATTGCATTTCTGCGGTGGATGTAACAATTCTACACACCCAGATATACCTTTTGAAACTGTAGCGTACTTGTTAATTGAAACCTGAGCGTCTTAACGTACTGTATCTTAAACCACTGAGCATCCACATCACAGCAAAGTTATAAACACAAATTATTAATTTACTAAGCAACTTGTAAGCAGGTTTATGTAAGGCTATATTACAATACATAATGAAGATTAAGGAAAACCATTAGCTACAGTATTATGGAAACCGGGTGTTTCCTGTTGCAACCCTTTGTTTGGTATTAACCATGGGCGTCATTTCAATATTTTTCAGGAACAGGCATGATGGCAATTAGGTACATTTTTAAATGAGGTGCAATATTTTAGCATTCACCTGCGCCTAATTTAAATAAAATCACAGATCGCCTCGTCAATATATTGCATCAATAGGCAGCTTTTAAAGTAACAACACATAAATGGCCTGCAGAGAACAGGTAACCCCTCGTTTAGTATGAACCAATGGCGTTATTTCAATTTTTCAGGGGTGGGCAAGATGGCAATTAGGCACATTTTTAAACCAGATCGTGCAATATATTTTAATATTATTAACATTCGCCTGTACCTACTTTTATTAAAATCTTAGTTAATCTCGTGCCAGTATATTGTACGCATAACTAGGCAGCTTTTAAAGTAACAACAGACAAATAGCCTACAGCAGAACACAACATTTTGTGTTCCTTCCTGCTGTTTTTCTCTTGTGTTTGCGCAATGTACAGCAAGTCAACAAGAATTCAAAAACAAGCCTTCAGCGTTAATCCTTTTCGAAATTATGGGCCCAGCAAACTTACAAAATCAAAATTCACACATTAAAATACTATTATAGGTAATTATGTTTCATGAAAAATATATACTCAATATGTATATTTTTTTAACTTTGAAAGGTACAAAGAATTTAATTAATGTCTCCCATTATTTTCTTCAATTGCTTCACTAAGTAACCTAATAGGTACTTGTGTCTAGTTACGACACATCTCCGACCGCTAGATGTGTAGAAACTCGCACAAGTACAAGCACGCTGCCACCTTGTCACCGAAGTCGCTATTTAATGTCATTCTATTTTTGTAGGCGCCTCAAGGCATCCTCTTTAGTTAGGCGCCCATTCCATTGACCGGCTAGGGCTATTTACAAAAACAGTGACGTGGTAGCAGACATTCAAGACTTAGACGGGGTTTCCACCGACCTCGCATTGCAGAATTGACGGAAATGTTTATTTTCCTCTATGCCATAGTTAAACTTGATCAATGATCATACAGTAAAATCACAAACAAACAAACTAAAATTAAAAAATGGCGTCATGGGATATGTTAAGTACAAACAAACAAATGACATTGACGGAAATTAGAATTTTTCTTTTTATAGATATCTGTTAAGGTGCCCATTCCATTGACCGGCTAGGGCTATTTCCAAAAACGGTGACGTGGTAGTAGACATTCAAGACTTAGGTAGCGTTTCCACCGACCTCGCATTGCAGAATTGAGGGAAATGTTGATTTTCCTCTATGCCATAGTTAAAATTGATCAATGATCATACAGTAAAATCACAAACAAACTAAAATTAAAAAATGGCGTCATGGGATATGTTAAGTACAAACATTTTAATAGATTTCTATAAAAAGAAAAATTCTAATTTCCGTCAATGTGATTTGCATTCTGCAATGCGAGGTCGATGGAGACGTCACCTATGTCTTGAATGTCTGCTACCACGTCACCTTTTTTGGAAATAGCCCTAGCCGGTCAATGGAATGGGCACCTTAAATGTTTGTACTTAACATATCCCATGATACCATTTTTTAATTTTAGTTTGTTTGTTTGTGATTTTAATGTATGATCATTGATCAATTTTAACTATGGCATAGAGGAAAATAAACATTTCCGTCAATTCTGCAATGCGAGGTCGGTGGAAACGCCACCTAAGTCTTGAATGTCTGCTACCACGTCACCGTTGTTGGAAATAGCCCTAGCCGGTCAATGGAATGGCCACCTTATAAATACGATGTTCCGTACCCCTTCTCTACATGTCCTGACTTGAGAGAGCTAAACTGAAATGCTGTACCGGCCCCAGCACGTGGAAACACAGTTGGGCTGGTTATAATTCCTTGTAAAGTATTGAATGTAATATAACTTAAGTTAATTTAGCGTATTAAAAGTTAATTTTAATTTTGTCATTTTATGTATACTTGTCATGTTGGAAAAATTGGAATAAATATGTTCGATTTGATTTGATTTTTCACACAATGCGATCGGAGACATGCCGTAAGTCAATTCAGGTATTACACATAGAGGTGGTTGAAAAGGCTACTCAGATGCATTGCTCGTATGCGATTAATCTTAAAAAAGGCGCCTTATTTCTTCTCACTGCGAAAGGCCGAAAGGTTTACTGTTGATGGGGAGGGGGGAGATTTGGCAAACCTTATCTAGCCCTGGGGGTCATTCCGCTCCGGAAAAAGGAACTCCTCACATTTTTAATCTAATGATGTGCCGCCGTGAAATACGTTTTCCTACGTTTCCACTCCACCATTCCAAAAAATTTTAGCTAACCCCCCCCCCCTTTTCCCCGGGGAGGAAAAGGTTTGATTTATAGAGGGTAAGGATAGGACGCCTGTAGTCCAGTTGGAATAGAGGTGGACTTGGAGCTGACAGATGCGACAAGGAAGCCGAAATTTTCCTTATGCAGGGGATGGTGTCATTTTTAGGGAATAATAGTTTCCAAGGTCGAAATTGCCATGATGATCGCCAACCTTCGCTAAAAGAGAAATATAAAGAAGATTTTTTTCTAACGCCTGCTTTCAATTTTGTGCTTTAACCAACCCTGTCAGCCTGTCGGGGGGAGTGAGTCTGTTTGTTAACTTGAGACACCCTAAGGGCAGACTCCTTCACCTCGGGGAGAAGGGGAGTTGACTGACAGGGTGGACTAATTATAGTGGATTCGGAACCACTTGGGGGACATAGTAAAGTCACACGATTAATTCGGAGGTGACCAGGACTCGACACGCACTTAGACTGACTGGTTTAGTCTCAGCGCGTTATCATGTCCCACACTACCAAGTTTGCCTCTCGTGGATTCAACTTGGTAAGGCCGTTGGCTCATATAAAGAAGAAGATATTCGGAAAGCATAGGGTATCTTACTGCGCCACCGATCTGTCTGGTAAATAACGCTAAAGTTATGGTCAAAAGCGGTAATACGGTTAGCATAGGAAAAAGCCTCTGCCACTGCTGTACTAAACTAAACAGCCAATTATGCCGTATAAGAAGGGTTTAAGTTGCGACTTCGGTGGCAAGGTGGTAGCATGCTTGTACTTGCCTCTACACATCTTGCGGTCGGAGACGTGTCGTAACTCGACACAAGTACCTATTAGGTGACTTAATGAGGCGATTGAAGAGGTTAATTGGATACATTCATTAAATTGTTTGTAAGCGATTTAACCTTTTAAAAATAAAATAAAATAAAAATAACAATGCGCCAAAGCTTCTTGTGACAATATTACATTCTCAATATAGGATCATGTCTGGTACTATAACGGTACTTACTGCATTGCTAGGATACTTCTCCAATTCAGAATGAAGTCTGCGAAGCCATTTTTCCCGAATTAACGTACCTGAAATAAATAAAGAAATTGTTAGGCAAATTGGGATCAAAATTAAAACAGAGGTGAAATTGGTTAACTAGTCCAGTCTTTGGCAACCGGTGGCTCACGCGCTCTTTAACTATAATTTTTTTGCAATTAAAAAAAAAGAAAAAAAAGGACGGTATGGACACCCACTACTTCATGTTTAGCTTACGAAGGGGCCGACTTTTGTAGTTTGTACTAACAGATTGTGATTTCGGCTAGTTCTTGTTTACCACAGTCCACAACACACAACCCACAGGCATACCGCGCAACCTTAATTTGTGCTGAAAATCGTTATGCAATCGTTGGCGATTTTGGAAAGGTCCCAACTGAAGAAAACCCGGAATTAGGCATACCTGTAGAAAAAGGTTGTGGACCACTTAATTAGTTTATTCTAAGAAGTTGCAGGAAGAAGTCGGCCGGCTAAACAAGAATTCTGTTCTGCGTCAATAAAAGTACTAACACATTAATAAATAAAGTACAATACAATGCAAAGCCTGTTTCTTTATTTTCCTCAATTATTTTTGGCACTTAACCACTGTGATATACCTCATGTAACGTAAAATACAGTATATTTCTTCTTTTTTTCTCCAAATTAATTTTTTTTTATATTCTGCAATGTAATATTAAATTAAAAGTGACTGTGTTCTTTGGAGCAAAATGAGACTTCCTAAGTGTTAAAATGGAGCGTGAAAGAATCAGATTCCTTAGTACGTTTTGAGCAAACCTACAGTTTTTGGCCTCTCCTGAAAATTTTAGTAAAGTGGAACTGGAACCGTTTGCTTCTAGTATCCTCAATTTCACATTCAGATAGTTAGCAATAATGTTGAAGATATGTATTGTACATAGGTAGTATACTCGTAGAACGGACTCTGGCTTTCAGTCAAAACATGTAAAGTAGTGGTACGGACTCCGACTTTCACCCGAAAGGTTTTTGGTTCGAGTCCCACACTAGCTATATATTTATTGAACTACTAGCCGGTTTCAATATTTGTACATGTACATGCGTATTTTGTATAATATATTTGTAAAATTCACGCACATATTCATTATCAAATTTCTAGTCTTAAATAAACAACTAGCGAAGCAAATCTATCCACGAATTTGTTAAACTTTGCCGATAGGATTTTTTCATCCCCTTTCTAGCATTAGGCTTGAATCTATTAACATATTTTTCTGACTCATCGACTCCACACTTTTTTTCTATTTATTTAAGAACCCGAATTGGAGGCAAGTCGGTTTGCCTACTAAGAGACTTTTGGAGTGAAGATCAAATAGAGGTAGTGTGAGAAAAAGAGATTATTAAAACTGAAGAGTTTTTTATTGCCCAGAAATTTGAGGGAAGATTAGGGGTTGAAGCAAATATCGAAGGTTTAGAATGGAATTTTAAATTAGAGGAGTAGTTTCTTTTGTCTACAGAAGTGGCACCTATTCCCAATGGCCCGAATTCTATGTCGTCATGCGTTTAATAAGAATCAGTGGCCTAACAGAAGGGTAGCACTCAAAGCTCAATTTTTTTTAACGTAATTTATTACTGAATCAATGGATAAATTCTTCAAACCATACAGATTTACATGCAAAAATTTATTCCGAGAGGACCCCATTGACCACCCCCTTGGGCACGGCCATGGGTAGCATGTTATGCAAGGCACAAGCATAGGGCTGGTGGCCCCCGCAGAAAGAAAAAAAAATTCATAAATAAAACATAAAAATTTAAAAAAAAACTAATTTAAGAGAGTAAAATTAAAGTTTAAAAACAAAAAACAATTAAAAAATTTAAAAAAATGTATGGGGCCCCGCTACTCTGTCTTGCGAAAGGGCCCCCCAAAATTTGCTACGCCTACGGAGAATCTTCAAAAAATTTGGGTGAAGAACATATCACGATTTACTGGAGCTAATTAATTAAGTTAGTTAATTTCTCATTCCAATTATTCATATATATCTGTATGCCTATTGTCCAATTTAATAATGTAAACGGCCACATGAATTGTGGACATTATTTACAATATATAGGTATATATTGCATATATATATATATATATATATTGGAAGGAAATGCTAATAAGCATTAAAATGTACAAGTAGAATTTTGAAATTATAATAAGAATTTTAATTAATGTGTCTACATCTAAGGGAAAAACAATCGAAAACTCACCAATATTATAGCCGAGGATTAATTTATCAATTTGAATTTCCCGCGCATTTTGCACTCATTTGCTTAAAAGAATTGAATAGACCCCGATGTTACGTTAATCCCAAATCGCCACACTGGTCCTCTTTATGGACATGGTGAGAGCCAAATTAGGGCTGAGTAGAACTAATAACCCGCAAGACTGATATTTGGTATGAATGCTGTTTATTATTTTATTTACAATTTTTCCATTAAACTATCGTTGTTATATATTATATAATTACTTTTTACGTTAAATTATAATTGTAAATGGTATGAAACTGATTTGAAATTAAAACTAAGTTTTTTTGCTAACACAGACGTGATGAGAACATGTTGAATCATTTACAGGGGTGTAAAGTTAGGGGGGGGGGGCACGGTCCAACTTGCCCCCCCCAGCTCCTTTTGGGGGGTATTTGTCCCCCCCCCCCCAGCCTCGAGCATTGTAAGACGTAGTTCATACTTCTTGGTCCCCTTTGGAGCAATATGAATATAAGCATTCTTTTTTTAGCTTTGTAATATCTACAGCTATACTTTACAACTATTAAAATGCGTAAAACCCTACTATTTTGCTCTTATACTTTCAATTTTTCCTTAAATCCTGCCTGATGACGTCCTAAGGTCTGCTTAGTTTTGCCCCCGCCATCATTCTAAAACTTTACGCCTCTGATCATCTGTAGCGTTTACTGTGTGAGCCCCCGACAAATTTATTAACTTGGGGGCCCACAGGTTATTTGTTTTCTCTTCTCTTAAGGTTACAATCTTAGGGATTGGTTGGCAGCAACTCCCTACATATCGTCCTCCAGTTTACTCGGTCCTCGTTCTTCCTCTTCAGTTCTTGATATGATATTTGTTTTACAAGGGTATAATTGTTTACATTTATAAATATATTCCTTCGGCGCAGGGGAGTACCTGCCGAACTAGAAGAAGAAGAAAAATATTATTATTATTAACCCAAGTACTACAACGAATTTCACCATCTTTCAATGACTCCCTATGAAACTTTGGCGGGAACCTATCCCTTCCACTACATTGATTCCCAAAATTGTGACTAACCCATAAAAAGCGAATTCACTCCCCAAAAAGCCAGAGATCTTCAAGAAGAAAAATTACATTAGAAACCTAACTAAAGAGCAAACGTCTCGCCTTGAGCAGATTCGCTCAGCCCGCCGTTATGAATCACACGAGTCAAGAATTAAATGATTCAATTAAACGGGACCCGCTGATAAAAAGTTGCGGGCTCGCCCAACAAATTGTCTCGGATTCGCTTGCCTCTCCCTGTCTTTTCCACAGAATTTCCCCGTATTTTCCCTTCTGATGGAAGAAGAGAGGGAAATTCTTTCTGTTGCCACATTGAAGGTAAAGAAAAAAGGTCAGGTGCAAAAGTGAACCATTAATTAGTTTCTTTTGTAACGAGTTTCAACGTGCTAAATTGTTTTGTTTTTGCGTGCAAAGAAGAAATGTTTTATGAATACCTATAATGGTTGGTTCTTGTTGTATTATAGCCAAATAATAAAAGATATGAGGTTAAAATAAGTGTATCTAAATGATTTTGTTTTTCTGTTTTCCTACGCCTGTTTCGCTTTCTGCATTTCAGCTTTTAAGCAACCCTGTCAGCCTGTGGTGGAGTAAGTCTGTGTCTGATGGGGTCGTTGGCAGGGTCATAGGCTACAAGTAGACCTACGTCTTCCTCTTCGCTACAAACTCTTTGTCCAGTAACCCTGGACAAGTTTGCTTGTTTTGTTTGTTTGTTTGTTTGTTCTGGTTTTTCCAACGCCTGCTTTCAGCATATCTGTTTTTAAGTAACCCCGTCAGCCTGGCGGGGGAAATGAGCCTGTTCATTTACTCGAGGCACCTTAAGGACAGACTCCTTCACCTCAGGGAGAAGGCGAGTTGACTGACAGGGTGGACCTACTGATTATAGTGGATTCCGAACCACTTCTGGAACATAGCAAAGTCACACAATTAATTCGGAGGTGACCAGGACTTGATATTCACTTAGACTGACTGGCAGTCTCAGCGCGTTATCTACCATGTACCCCTGCCAACGATGTGCACATTACAAAGTTTGCTGCAGTTTTGAACAAGTTCTGTTCAAAACAAACACAAGGTCTGCTAGTGACTACAATAAAATTTTCCACCACACAACTACGAAGTCTCAACCACAGCTGACACAGCTCAATGCTGATATTACATATCTTATCTGCAGAGGCTTATCAGTTCATAATTATTATTTTTAGTTCAACGGTCAGTCTATGACATTGAATGAGCACAGAAAGCTGAATTTCCATGTCTTAGTAGTAGTGCTTGCGCTATTTGAAAAGTTGTAAAAGATCAGCGTAGAAAGGTATATATATATATTAAGGGTAACTTATATAATAAAGGTATAGTATATATTACTACCAATAAATTGTATGTACAGGCCTCAACGCTGAGTCTGATTAATAAGAAATTTGGTGTATCAAGCTTAGAGTTCATATGCCCCCGAACCTTTAGGGTGTGACACCAGTGGGCTACCAATGTCGGCTTACCAAAGAGTACTTTTAAGCAAATGACCAATGTCAGCATGGTGTGCATAAATTACGTAGAGGGATAATTAATTTCTCCTCAGCAAGGTTAGCATGAAAACAAGACTTTATAGTCTTATTGTTCGCCTTTTGTTTGCAATAAAGCCGTTTTTTTCATTTCATTTCATTTTTCATTTCATTTCAGCAAATGACAAAGGATGGACTTGGCGGGTTCCGCAATCTACTGGGGCAAGGGTCCCGCCAAGCCCAGATTCAATATCCTCTAATTTCAGTTGTAACGAGAAGGTTGCCTCAACAACCTAAGTTACTTAAGTTTTAAGACCTGCATTATAGACTATACCCATATAATATTATTTGTTATTATACATTGTAGCATATACAGTATACACAGATACATTGTATTGTATTGTAGCAATAACGCAAATAATGTATAGGCTATAACAAATTATGACACTGCCTCAACGTTTTCCCCCTCTGCAGACAGATCATGACGATTACAATACCGGTATTTAATTAATCCCCTGGTATTAAAAATGTAAGCAAGATAATTTTATAATGGGAAGTGCTATTCAAAATGTGTTTGTTTACATTTTTAATACGAGGGGATTAAATAAATACCGGTATTTTAATCGCCATGATCAGGCTGCTGATGGTTGTCTCCTAATACTTTGTTGCTTTTTCAGAATGATTGTTATCCTCATAGTTTTGGCCATAACGTTATTCGGTATACTAAAGTACCGATCGCTGTTTAAAGGCTATGAAAACGTGGAGGCTATGTTTCCGGGGCCCGCCCCCCTCCCCTTTTTGGGCAACTCCTTAGAATGCGCCGGGCAAGCCAACTGTAAGTAACCCGACACTTTCTTCTATCAAAATGCCATGGCCCCAGGGCCCTCACGAAAATGGGCCCCCCAGAAGAAGCCACAAATATGGAATAGATTTTAAAAAAAAAAAAAAAAAAAAAAAAAAAAAACATAAGCAAATAGACTTGTTGAAATATATTGCGGGAAATTCAAAAAATTATTATCATAATTAATTAAAATAATTTAAATTATATAATTACAAGCGGGGCCTCGCATTGGGCATTACGCAGCTCGGCCCTTCGGGTCTCGCATGACACAACTTCAATTTCCAGAATTTTCTAATTTTTTTTTCTGTCATAAGAACCTTCTCCTGACAATAAAAAAAAGTGAAATTGGTCCAGCCGTCCACGCGTGATGACAAGGGAAATAGGGATTCATTTTATATATATAGAGACATTACGCTGCTCAGCCCTTCGGGGCTTGCATGACACTGCACGGAACAACCCAACGATTGTCATAAATAAATAATAATAATAAATAAGGACTTTTTCTATTACTAAGCCAACCTAGCGGAGTTAGGGCGATAAAGCCCTCTCTTACACTCAACTAGGAAGGCCCGGAACCGCCTGTTTTACATGCCCTCCGAAGCATTTCCAGAGTTTTCTAATTTTCCGCGCAATTTTTTAAATTTTTTATGTCATAAGAACCTACTCCTGATAATAACAAACAAAAAAAAAGTGAAATCGGTCCAGCCGTTCGCGCGTGATGCCGTGACAAAGGGAAATAAGGATTCATATTTATGTATAGAGATAATGAATTGTAATAATTAATCGCCTTACTCCATTAATATTTTGCATCCTGTGTCTCCATTTTAATAATAATAATAGCGGAATATTCGTCCAAGGGTATAAGACTTTATATTTATATATAATATATATAAATATGTTATGCCCGGGAAATGACCCCCACACAATTCCGGCCACCAAGACCGCCACAAAGCCAAACCCGGCACTGAAAAGAACTAGACAATGACTGGATAACCATAACTCTTGAGCTTATGGAAATTACAAAACAGATTTAAAAGAACAGTCTTTCCGACGCTGATGCTTCGAACATCGTAAAGTCACACACGGAGGGATGAGTGAATGTGGTAGCAGCAGAAAGAGAACTACAAACTCCTTATACAGAGCTAGAATGGCGGGTAGAAAGAGGCAAAGCAAGCCACGAAACCGATGATGACGAGGTGAATGTTAATGGCTCCTTGGTAGAGCAAGCCAAGGAGTGGGTTTCCTAGAGAGAGAGAGAGTTGGTGCGAGCAGTAGTAGCAGCAGAAGAAGAAGAGGAAGAAGAAGAAGAGGAAGAAGAAGAAGAGGAAGATGTAAACATATTGGAATTGGTTTTATAATTCCATTTGTCTGAGATCCAAGAAATATTTCGACAAAATATCTAGCCTATATTCTTTGACAGTCAGTCTTTGGGGTGATAATAACATGCTAGATGGTTAAAATGTTTAAAAAAAAGTTGTTTTTTTTCAGTTATGTACCAGTTAGGTTTGCGACATATGTCGTTATACCGTCGGTGCTATAGAATGTGGCTTGGCCCACTGTTATATATCTGTTTGATTACGCCCGAGGAAGTTGAGGTAGGTATGGGAGGTATACGTATTCTGCGGTCAGTTAAGCTATCATATGCATGTTGTTTCCATCGCCTGCTTTCAGCATTTCTGCTTTAAGCTACCCTGTCTGCCTGGCGGAGGGAGTGAGTCTGTATGTTAACTTGAGTCACGCTAAGGGCAGACTCTTTCACCTCGGGGAAAGGGGAGTGGACTGACAGGGTGGACCTCCTGATTATAGTGGATTCCGAACCACTTGGGGAAATGGTGATGTCACACGATTAAATCGGAGGTGACCAGACTGACTGGTATAGTCTCAGCGCGTTATCATGTCCCACCATGTTCGCTGCCAACGCTGTGCACATTAACAAGTTAGCAGCCGCAGTTTGAATCATGCTCAGCTCTCATGGATTGAACATGGTTCTGCCTATCATATGCATGGACATTGGGAATAGAAGGAAATATAATTGATACATCGGTGGCGTACACACATAATATTTCTTTAAGGGTCGTTTCCATCTGTCAACTTCTTGCCGCGAATAGGGGCACAAGCAGGGACAAATCCAGCCCATTTGGGGGGGGGTTGTTGTGGGTCAATAAAGAACAACTCTTAGAAATGTTTATGAAGATCGACGCGATCGAACGAATCCCAAAGTGTCCACGCTCCGCACATGGCGTCAAGAGAAACTTAGGAAGACCGTAGGCTTGCAAGTCCCTTCTAGTAGGGACAGATCAACTTATAGTATGTCTTTTTCCCTCTCTTCATTTTTTAAGTTTAAGTTTTTTAAGTACCTAAACATCGAATTAGAATCAGAAGTTTACCTGTCCGTATTTTCATGCCTCAATTAAGTCAACTTTGAGTTTTTCCTGGCCTACCAACAAAGTGGAAAAGGGAAGGAAGGATTTACCCAACCAAGCAAATGTTTGTTTTACAATAGCCTACTTGCCTTTCAGGTCCTAGTAAACAATACGATTCATATTAAAAAGTCAATTATATACAATTCATTAATTCCTTGGGTCGGACGAGGACTACTTACTTCAGATGGTACGTATTGCATTATTTTAAATATCTAATACCCAATAGGCAATAGAGTTGATGAGGAACCAGAAGTATCGCCTTCTGCATGTAATAATCATAAGGAAGATAGAAAGACAGAGGGCAGAAGAACATCCTGGTTGAAAGACCTGAGGCAGTGGTTTGGCAACAGCAAGACGTCCATTACTCTTTACCCATACTACTCAAGCGATAGTAGGACGCAATCTTAATAATGTTCCTTAAATAAAAAAAATAAAAACTTAGTGTTTTATCCAAACTTATTATAACAACTACAACTAGAATTAGTAAAACCCAAGCAATCGTTAAAAAAAAATAACTTAAAAATGAAACCCACTTGTGTTAGTAGAAACCCTGAGCGCTTTCGGCAAAAACTGTCATCTACACAGGGAAACCCACTAGGCACAGTTACACCGTTATACAGTTATCATCAACGACTTGAAACTTGCTCAACTCGAGTTGAAATAATTGGATATAACACTAAGTTTTGTTTGCTTATTAAAATGAACTACCACGTGAAGTCATGAGCATTTGAATATTTCTATAATGTTCCTTGATATTTTGCTGTAAATTTTATAGTTTTCCTGCTCCAAAATAGTTATAGGTTCTATTTGCAATTAAATCGCGTCTTATTTACATCTCCTAGGTCAAAAATGGAAGACCCATCGTAAAGCCCTAACACCAGCTTTCCACTTCAAGATTTTGGAATCATTCCTCGATATCTTCATCGAAAATAGCAAAATATTCTGTGACAAACTTGAAGAAAAACAGAAGCTTGTTAGCTTTGACATCTCGCAAGAAGTTAAACTCTACGCATTAGACAACATCTGTGAGACATCAATGGGAACCAGTATTAGCGCACAAACAAATCCACACTCCGAATACGTGCAATCTATTAAAGCTATGCTTAACATAACGTTCATCCGATGCGTAAGGCCCTGGCTTGTGCCAAATATAATTTTCAGAATGACTAAATATGCCGGAATTCAGAAGAGAGCTCTCACATATTTGCATGGGTTTTCAATGAATGTTATTCAACAGCGGATAAAAGAGCGTGAGGAAGATAGTTTAAGCGGAAATACCAAATTGGAGGACAGTGATGTTGGGGCAAAGAAGAGGAAAGTGTTTTTGGATATCCTTCTGGATGCTTTTGATGAAGGGATTATGACTGTTGATGAAGTTAGGGAACAAGTTGATACTTTTATGTTTGAGGTAAGATAAGATGAGGTGAATAGTTGAAATTGAGGGCAACGATGTTGGGGTAATATATTAAAATATATTAAAATATGTTCTGTGTCCTGTTTTCCAACGCGGAGGGACAATCGTTAGTAGGCCTAGCTTGCACAGTAAGTACCAATAAAAAGACTCTGAATGAAATTTATTTGGTTTCCTGCGGTGGGAAATAACAGTGAAGACAGTTTCCTCTAAAATTTTGTGGTGCTCACAAATGAGTTATGAAGAAATTCAACTTTCCAGTCTAATAGATGAAGATAATATTGCTAAAAAAGTTGGTTTGTAATTATTATAGAATGAATGAATGAATTTAGTAAAGAGATATTTAAATTAATTTTTAGGGTCACGACACAGTGACTTCAGCAATCAGCTTTGCACTCTTCTCTTTGGCAGAGCATCCGGAATATCAGGTAAGTTATTTTTTTATTGGTTTAAAAATTATAAAACTTAAAAACTCGTTTACTAGCAACCAAGTAAAAGGCCGTTTTCTTAAGCTTTAAAACGGAGAGGTATCCTGGTGCGTTTAGTGCAGACTCGCACCGATAGACGCTACATTCCGTCAGCGCCATGAACTACTACTGGTTTACATACGATATAAGATAACAATCGTAGATACAGCATTCATTATAATTTTTGTTTTTATTCACAATAATTATTTCTTTTCCTGAAGTCACAATATGAGCAATTGGTTGGCTAACTCTCTACATATCATCTTCCGGCTCTCTCAATCCTGAGCATTTTTCTTGAACTCTTGTTCACTCTAACAACACTATGCAAACAACGCGAACCCCATTAAAGAGAACATATATTGTCACCTCGTTCATGTAAATTACAAAGAGTATAGGCCGTAGAATGCTACCCTTGGGCACCCCTGTCTCCACTTCATTTGCCAGGAATCGGGCAAAATTAGTATTTATATATGAATTTGTCATTGGATTGGTTGTTTGTTTGATTACCAGGATAAGGTTTATAAAGAGTTGACTGAAATATTCGGGGATGATGAGCGCGCACCAACTACTGAAGACCTGAGTAAGATGAAATACATGGAAATGGTTTTGAAGGAAACTCTTCGTTGTTATCCAAGCGTACCTGTATTTGGCAGAGTTGCTGAAGAAGATTTGGTAGTAGGTGAGTACGGTAACTATAGCATAACCATTAACTACTAAAAAAACTCCTATATCAGTTAACAGTCGTTCGTAGAGAAGTGCAATAGAATTTTACTAAAATTATGTGATACTTGTACAGAAGTTCTTAGTCGTCAACATAGCGTTTGAAAAGGGAGAAAGTGGGGTTGTCACAACAGGAGGGAAAATGTTGCAAAGGAGATGGAGCCACGAGACCTCAGCTGGTTGTACATGTACAACTCCAGACTGGAATTTCCAGTAAGAGTATCTCGCATGGTAAGAGAATCAGTAATCCTACAGGATGTAAATGGGAGTATATTTAGGATCACCATAATCATAACAAGACAGAACCGTCTGGAAACGCCGCAGCACTGCCACCCTCCATGAGGAAATGACGCGGAAAAAGTAAAAGTATGTATAATCATATTTTGACAATACATACGAAAATATCAAATATACGTAAATATCAAAGGTCTTTCCCATTTATCCGATATGTTATATATGATAAGTAATATTATGTATTTCAGACAAGACTACCGTCATCCCAAAAGGCGCCGAAATTGTGATTTTCTCAACTTGTGTCCATCGCAATCCTAGACACTGGGAACGGCCAGACGAGTTCTTTCCCGACCACTTTCTTCCTGATGCTGTTGCAAAACGACACCCTTATGCCCATATTCCATTCAGTGCCGGGCCAAGGAATTGCATCGGTGAGTAGCCGAGAGCTTGTGTCCGGACTTGGTAAAGTCATGCTAGCACGTATTGCATTGTGTCACTCATAACAATAATAATGCGTGTATTTATCAAAAAAACCATTGCAATTTTTACTAAAACCGGTGCCACAAAGCCAAAAAGGCGCACTGGGATCACCACTATGGAGCTTGCTTGCTATACAACGTCAGACCAAGCGAGACGCCTACCACAACAAATTCCAAATCCACCCTTCGGTATAACATGCAGGTGGGGTTTCTTTCTTTCAATACCTTGTGCATTGCCGGGATAGTCCATGGGTACTTGGGGCACTGGCCCACGACCCCCACAAAAATGCTCCCACAAACAAGATTTTTTTAAATTTAAAATAAAATAAAATAAAATTTGAAAACAATTTTCAAAGTAGGCCTATTAAAATTGGCGGGAAATTAAACGTTCTTATGCTGCAATATTGGTAGACAGAGTTTACACCCACGGCCCCCAGGGGCTAATCCGGCACTGACCTTGTGAGGGGGAGGACGTAAATTGTTCTTCCTAAGAACCCCTAGCGATGTCTCTACGTTTTTTGTGTTTTCAGGTCTAAAATTCGCCATGTTGGAGATGAAGACGACGCTGGCGCAAGTTCTACGAAAATTCAAACTCGTACTGCCTACACCTAAAATTGAGCCAGTTCTCAGTGTGGAAGTTATTTTGCAGTCGGAGACGGGGCTTATCGTTGCCTTGGAGAAGAGGAAGCCACTAAAATGATGAGGAAGATATAAAAAGTAAGAATGAAAATATAACAAAATAGTATAGCTACAAATTAGTATTCATAGTCTTATTACTTTCCTGTTTGTGCGTAGGGGAGGGTGGGGCAAAGTGAGCATAGTAATATTTGACCACCGGTCATTCCGACAAATATGAACTTAGCTACCCTTTTTCAGTTTTTTTGGCCATGGTATAACATTTCTTCTCAATATATAGCAATATTATTATTATATTTATTATTTATTTTTTAATATATATATAATATTAATTTAAATAATTAATAATTTATTACACATCGAAGAAAGTATTGTAAATGGCTCACTTTGCTCCACAAGGCGGGGCAAAATGTGACAGAATTATCTTATGTTAATGAACATGTTAAAACAAATCTAAAAACCAATTAAAATTACTTAATTTAGGAAAATATTTCCTGGTCACGCCTCATTTTAACCACCCATGTTTTTTTTTCCTATGATTTCGCGGGGTCACACAACATTCATCTAAAACAGCCGGAAAAACGAAAATATCGGTGTGCCGTCACGTGTGGCTAGAGCCATGCTTTCAGCAGACCAGCTTTGTTGATCGGTTTTTCTCTTGTATGTTCTAAGCACCCTAAAAAAATTAGATGTAAGCATCATAGGGACAGACAGAGTGAGTCAGCCCCCACTGTCTCGCTTTGCCCCACCCAGTCACTG
This sequence comes from Psococerastis gibbosa, assembly GCA_963971405.1. NCBI lineage: Eukaryota > Metazoa > Arthropoda > Insecta > Psocodea > Psocidae > Psococerastis > Psococerastis gibbosa. Next base: position 46,801,639 of record OZ020486.1, on the reverse strand, counting down.
TTAAGTGAAATATATTGTCTACGTGAAAAAGGGTAACAAAAACTAAAGAATAGTTATCGAATTTTTCAACATAAGCATAAAATTTGCATGAATTAAAGTTCACTTTCCTAAAGTTATAACAGGGCAAGCCAAAACCATTTAAAAATTATAAAAACACAACCAATAGGATTCCAGTCAATTTGCCCTTGCTTCAAGTTGGCAGGTTTGTTATCATCACTTTTGCTGCGGTCAAAAACATTTCCCGCCTTTCCATCTAAATTTTAAAATGATGGCTCACTTTGCCTCACCTGCTTCCCCTACTTACAATACAATACAATAAATTTATATTTCCATAAATAATTAGGTTATACAGTAATCGTAATATGCTGCAGGGCTAAGCCCATGTGCAGCTTAAATTTGGAAAAAATCTTAATATCTACGTTCAGTAAGTAAGTCAGTAAGTATGTTGTTTAGTCTTCGTTTGTCGGTGTTAGTAGTAGTAGTGTTCGTCGGGTTAATATCGACTTAGGCCTCATATTTGGGCCCATAGAGCGACCCCGACTTGACTGTCCTATGCCAGCCCATAGGACAGTGGACCTCCTGATTATAGTGGATTCCGAACCTCTTGGGAAACACAGTGAAGTCACACGATTTGTTCGGAGGTGACCAGGACAAGTCCTACCATGTTTCCCTACCGGCACTGTGCACACGACCAAGTTGTCTGCAGCTTTGAACCTGCTCTGGTCCGCTGGATTCAACTTGGTATGGCGGCCGGCTTTGTCGGTGTTAACTCGTTGAGGTTTGTTTTTAAGAGTGTACAGCCCGTAGGAAAGTGGCGGCCCGAAATTTAATACTTTTTATTTTTTAATATGATGCATGAAGTAGTCTTCTGAAACTTTGATGAGACAAATCTTCAATAACATACTTAGTTGATTAAATAAAAAATAAAAAGTATTAAATTTCGGGCTACCAAATTCCTACGGGCTATACACTCTTAAATATTTTCGAAATACTTTAAATTGTTTAATAGTTTTTACGTATGTCGGAAATCTGTTGTAATTCGTTAGTCCTACGTACTTGGCCTGTCGTTGTATGTATGTCATATTGTAAGGGATACTTGTAGTGGCTGTGTTTCCATGTATCTAGTGACGTAATAGTGCTGCACGTGTGGTATTCTGTGTGTAGTTTGTTTTTAAATGTATGGGATATTGCTTCTATGATAAATAACTGTTTTATTGTGGGTATTTCAGCTAATTTATGGAGTTCTTTGCTTGGGAAAGTATTCTCTTTTTTATGTATGACTTTTAGTATTTTTCTTTGGGTTATATTTACTCCTTCAATGACATTTTAGTATGCTCTGCGCCATGCTATAATTCCATAATTTAAGTGTGACTGCACTAATGCACGATAGACACTGGTTAGCTGTTTTATATTCAAGATCTGTCTTATTTGGTAAAACTTATACATGGTTTTTCTTAATTTGGCAACCACATTTAAAATGTGCTCTTCCCATTTAATTTTACTATCGAATGTTATTCCAAGGTATTTGGCTGAGCTGAATTTCGTAATATCTTCAATTTCGGGAGAATTTTTCATAATTGTATTCTGAGTGTTTGTCGTAACTGCGTTTGGCTTCTTTGCTGTGATAGGCTCGTTAAACTCCATTTATATAGTTATTTTAAGTTGATTGTTAAGAGATTACTTCTAAAAGTAAGTAAGTAAAGTGTGTAATTAAATAATATATTACAACATTTTCAAGCACAGTCTACATTGTCTACCCCAGCATTAAATACTCTAAGAGACTTGTATCGTTGGGGAAAGCTTGGTGATGGTCAAAATGTTTGATTCTGAGATTTCAACGGATTTACACCTTTTGAGGTCCCAGGCTCTACGAAATGTCTGTCTGTCTATCCCACATACTGAAGACCTATATCAAAATGTATAGGGCACTTCTTCTGCTTTATAACATCTCATAGATCTCTACAATCGACAATCGAGTGATATTTTGACACTAGTAAGATTTTCTCCCTCCCACTATCTCTTCGTGCTCTATGGGAACTTGTCATCATGGCAATTGTAGTCATGATGACAGTACTAGGGAATATTAATGCAATTTGCCTTTGAATTCTGCATCCTTATGCCGTTGACTCTTCATTGAATTCTTCCGCCTTCAGGGTCAGGCTACCAATCCATTGGGACCACGTAATGCACACTCGGATTGAATTCGATTGTGGGGACATTCTACCAACTTGAAGCATTTCTACCGATGAACATTTAAGGCAACAAACAGTTACAGTCATTGTTATTCTTGCATCTATTCACATTGACCGTTCTCTCTAACAACACCATACCGTCAGCACAAACGACAGGAACCCCATTTGAGAAAACCTTTGTTCATGTGAAATACAAAGAGTATCAGCCGTAGAAATCTACCCTGGGGCACCCCTGCCTCTAATTCATGCGCGGGTTAATGCAGCATTGATTTGAATTTCTCATTAGATTGATTGGTAGTTTGCTTGATTGCCAGGAGAGAGGTTACAAAGAGCTGACTAAAATGTTTGGAGATGATGAGCGTCACGGCCGTAGCCAGAATTTAATTTTTTCAGAATTTTTCGGGGGTCCAACGAAAAAAGAAAGAAAATAGTCTTTATTTTCCATATGGGCGAATTTTGGGCCCTTTGGCCCACTCTTACAATTAACCCACTGGCGTCACGGAGATGGGATAACTCCATTCTATCTGGTGTACGCTGCAAATATTTCGGGGGGGGGGGGGAGGGGGGTAGGTCCAGACCACCTGGACCCCCCTATGGCTACGGCATTGATGAGCGTGCACCTACAACGGAAGACCTAAGTATCGTAAGATGAAATACATGAAAATGGTTTTGAAGGAGACTCTTCGTCGTGATCCCAGTGTACCTGTACGTTGCTGACGAAGATTTGGTAGTGGCTACAAGGGCAGGTTTATATGAAAATCAGGCTCAAGATGAAATAGCCGCGGTAATTATAAGAGAGATGAGGTGTTTACGATATTTTAAATCACCAGTTATACATGACTTAACAGGCCTACTTAATCCACGAACACACTTGAAGTACGAATTGGAAACCGATCTCTGAGGGAGTAGGTCAATGGCTCTAGACCCGGAATACTTTGGCACAGGTTAATGACAATGGCAATGAGGCAATGACAATGGCAATGGTGTAACCAATTAAGTAACCAATGATAATGAAATAGAATGACACGTAACTACTTTAACCTCAGGAATAAGTTAACTTGGTACCTCGTTCTCTGACTATTCGCGGATAATAAACTTAAACCATTTTAATATGAAACTAATTTCTATGTAACCAAAGCAAAAACAATCAATTATTTTGCTAAGCCCAATATCTCATGAAAATGTTCCACTTACGTCTAGCGTATTCAGCAATGAACAGCAATTTGTTGCTGACAAACATTTTCCCATTTAATTATTATCACGAAAATCAATTTACATTTAAAATTCATTGAGGGTTTATTTAGGTTAATGTATTCAAATTTCGGGATTCCCAATGGATGCACAGTGACTTTGACAAGTTGCTGCATGTCTGAGATTCAAACATAAAGCACTGTGTTTTCATTTCTGGGAGTCACATCAAAGCAATAATGGAGCTACTGAAAGAATTCCAAGAATGCCATTTTATTCCATTCAGGCGAGGAAGGTGGCCATCTACAGGTCAGGCAATCAACGATTCTGCAGTTGTGACCCAACGCAAGTGGGAGATTCCCGCGATTAGCGAAGTAGAGAAGCCCTTCGGGGCTAAGGCTTGTTATGCTGACAATTGTCCTAAATCGCATAATAATGATTCACTCTGGACAGCTACGTCTAAAGGTAATACACGTGTGTACCAGTGTACCTATAGCCTGCTGTCATCAATTGTGCGTCATTATTAGCCAATCAGAGCACTATTTACTAGACTACTGATGGATAGGCTCCCTGAAGTGATAAAAGACTTGTAACGGCGAATGTGCAACACAAATTTCAAACCTGGTTACATTTGCGTTCACTTTCCCCCTACGTTTGCGGGCTAATGGCTATTTTATTATAATTGTTTTCAATATAAATATATTGTATTTGCCCGCCAAAATCTCGGAGCTCCCTCTATAGTCACTCCCGCAGAAATGAAAGAGTGCTTCGTTGGCATTGATAAAAGCCAGACAGCGATGTGCAATTTTTCACCCATTTGGCACGATTCCTATCTTTTATTGATGGCAACTTTTCATTTTTCATTCCTCTTCTAGATAACGTTGGTCATATGCTATTCTCCCTATTTTACTTCCAATTTATTAAAATTGACCTAAAGCTATATTAAACTAAATGTTATTATTATTACCGCATACATTTTACTATACAGGGTGTTTTTGATATTTTTATAGCAACTACTTATTCGAGTTGGCACTGAGTGTGGCGTTAAATAAAATTATAAGAAAGTACATGAGAAAAGTCCTTCAAATAACACTGTAATAATCTATATACAGGTTGTTTCAAGCTCGTATTTCACTTTGAGAGAAACGAATAACAATCCATGTGTGTATATTGTTGTTAGTATTCTTATTTTTGCACTAAATAGAACGGGGAAACCCAGTGAAAAATGTAGTGGAGTCAACAACGGGGACAATTTAAAGGGAAACAGGGAATTATTGTTTATCCAGTGAAAAATGTAGTGGAGTCAACAACGGGGACAATTTAAAGGGAAACAGGGAATTATTGTTTATCCAGTGAAAAATGTAGTGGAGTCAACAACGGGGACAATTTAAAGGGAAACAGGGAATTATTGTTTATCCAGTGAAAAATGTAGTGGAGTCAACAACGGGGACAATTTAAAGGGAAACAGGGAATTATTGTTTATCCAGTGAAAAATGTAGTGGAGTCAACAACGGGGACAATTTAAAGGGAAACAGGGAATTATTGTTTATCCAGTGAAAAATGTAGTGGAGTCAACAACGGGGACAATTTAAAGGGAAACAGGGAATTATTGTTTATCCAGTGAAAAATGTAGTGGAGTCAACAACGGGGACAATTTAAAGGGAAACAGGGAATTATTGTTTATCCAGTGAAAAATGTAGTGGAGTCAACAACGGGGACAATTTAAAGGGAAACAGGGAATTATTGTTTATCCAGTGAAAAATGAATTGCTGATAAAGGAAAACGTGGAAAATTGATATCATGGACAAAAAATTCAATAACTGTTAGGCAATACAAAGTTTGCCGAGTCCACTAGTAAGTTAATAATAATATTTCACGCTCTATGATACGCTCTAAGAAACCACTCATAATCCTTCGGTAAATTCGAAAGGGGGGGGGGACCGCCTAAAACCGGTTACTTCCTTTAGTTTCATCTCTTTATAATGCCGAATGTACGCCAAAAGCATCTGCTTACAGAATGCTGATTAATTTTTGGTGCAAGAGAGTTTGCGGGGCAAAGCCACAGTTTTAATTAAGCAGCATGTAAATTTCAAAGTCTTATCAATAATGGAAGACCTAAATCTTACATCTCTAGCTAGATTTTCCGTATGACTTTTCTTTGAGAAAATATCTATTAGACGATAAGTGGAATTTTTGTAATATGGGGTAAATTATACATTTTTTTTGTAAGTTATCGACTTTGATGGCTAGGTGGTAGCGCGCTTGTGCTTGTGTTATACGCCATTTGATCGGAGACAAATCGTTTAGTGTATTATTATTATTATTATTAGATGATAAAGGGACGTATAATACAAGAAACCCAAAAAAGCTTAAGTTTGAGATAAAATATAACAAATATGGAGAAAGATTAAACAAAGTACTCATACCAAAGATATTAAATGAACTTCCTCCAGAAATGAAAAAATTTAAACCGATGGGTGAGTTAAAAGCGGGGATAAAGAAATGGTTGGTCAACGGGAGTGAGCAATAATAAAAACAGACTATTAACATTAAAGATAAAAATAAATAAAAATAATTAAATTATTAAATAAGTAAATAAAACAAACAGTATAAATAAATAACAAAAATAATATGATGAAGCCTTGTTTAGCAGCACTGTATGAGTCTTTTGTCCCAAATAAGCGCTTCCTTGGGGATGCGGGATGTTATTATTAATATGTAGCTTATTATAATATTATGGTATTATTATGTAAGTTATTGTATTTTGTAAATATATGCTCCTTGTCCAGGGGATACTGGACAGGGAAAAGAAAAAAAAAAAGAAGAAAATTTTTTAAATCATAACGTTTTCAATGGGGTTGGTGTGGTCTGCACTATATTGTCGTTATTGGCTAACTGCTACAACGAGTTGCCCAGGTACCGTCTACAACAGTTTGCCTTTGTCTATTGCACATTTTTTGGTTTAATGAGTTAAGGGTTTTCACAGATTTTTAAAGATAGTTGACTGGAACAGAAACGGGAGCGTGTGTCGGCATAAAGTAGTTGTATCTGTAAGAATATTGCTCATAGTGTATTGTATTGCATACATTAACAATAGCTTCTTTTATTGTGTACAGCCTCCTATATGGTCAAATAAACCATAACAGGGCGACGGACTTTTCGAACAAACTGTCCATAAATAACAATAGCATTACAGCACTGGGCAGCGGCGGATGACTGAACAGTCAGGAATAGGAGTTGGATGAAGTGAAATGAAGTACATTTAATTAAAAACACAGAAAAAAAATCGAAAATTTGGACCATTAACAAATCTCTCCTTCTGTGTAAGGTACTAAGGTATTATATCCGTTTCATACTAACGTATAAAGAAGAAAGCAATAAATTCATACATTTGTTATTAATGTAGTAATTCAATTCTACCAGAAACTTAACCAAAAATGTCGCGAAACGACGTTAATGTATTGTAATAGAGTTAACTTTGTAAAATATCACATAAAAACATAAAAATATCGTCACGACCGGTTTCAGCAGATTATCATTCTCAAGTGAGTTAACTCTCATTACAATGTATTCAAAATATTACAAAGTTACAAAGGAGACCATTTTATATAACGTTAATGTATAGCAGATATACGTATTTACGTATCTGCCGCCTCTGGGAACCTTGTCAGTGCCCTCCCCGATGTCACTAAGGTCACCCCAATACAAAAATGTCAGAAAGTTATGGCAAATGCCACTGTGTAGGGGCAATTTAATTAACTCAAAATTATTTGTTAAACTTTTATTATTGTGGGCCCCACACCACGAATAGATTATTTATCCCCAAAATTTTGCCGCCCCTAAAAACTGCCACCCCAGGCAGGGTACAGCACTGGTATAGCAGCATTTCTACAAAGTTTTCATTAAAAAAGAGGGAAAATTACGAGCTCCGAGAAATATTAAGAAAAAGAAGTGAAAATCAGGAAGCGCTGATTATTGAAACAGATGGTGTCATTCAGCAGCTGCCTGCAGGCTGCAGGTCCGTAAGCAGCAGCCTTTGCAATTTGTCTGGCCTTCGCCTACAGCCATACACAGTCAGTTCATCTATTTTCGCTGAGCAGTTTCCTCTGCTGTCAGCTTCGGGCGATTTTGTTATTTTACTGGAAATTTTACAGGAAGCAGGCTGAACATTGTTTGTTGGCGTGAATAGAAAAGTTTTGGTTTTGTTGAAGTGGAATATTAAAAAAAAGTTTTTCTTTCTTTTGTAGTATAAATAAATACAGTATATATAAAATGTGATATTGATATTGACATTTATTGACACAGTACGAATATAAGCTACATGTTGGTAAGGAAAATTGTATGTCTGTTGAAGTCATCATCACTTTGGTATGGAGGAAACAAGAGAGCTAATGAAAGATTTAATAAGATAACAAAATAAGATTACGATGCAATGGATCCCTGCTCACTGCGATGTCTCGTCTCTGGAAATGAAATAGGTGATAGCATAGCAAAAGATGTGGCAAAAATGGCACCAATTCAAGAATCCCAGTTTACACCAACACACTGTAAGAATGCTGCTGACAGAGTCCTAATTCAAGAATGGATACAGAGATGGAGGGTTTCCCCCCCTGTACGCAATACAACCGAAGCCGGCTTCAGCAGTGCAATATCGCGGGATATCCAGAAGCGTTGCATCCTTTGCTAAGGTTAGCATGAAAACAAGACTTTATTATAGTCTTATTGTTCGCCTTTTGTTTGCAATAAAGTAGTTTTTTCATTTCATTTAATTTCATTTGCTGCTAGAGCAAGAACAGGCCAGATTACTACCGTTTCCATATAATCGAATCTCCAGTATACCGTGCATGTGGTCTAGCTAATGAAACACTGGACCACATACTCCTGCAGTGCTCGGCCCCATGCACACAATGGAACAAACTACGCGATCAGATTGGACAAAAGGAGAGCGGACATCAAAAGATCCTGTGCACGCCGAACATGTGGACACTAGCATCAAGGGCATTTCTGAGACATCAGACTGTCGGCATCACCTGAGCTGGAAGCGTCCTGTACTAAGAAGTAAGTTAAAGTCATCATTCCAATTCCCAGCGATGTAAGGACAGACCTCAATCACCCTCAAAGTGTTTGCCCTTTTGTACAAATGAGTTGTATACAATACAAGAGGAGGGCGAAACTGTAACCTTACATATTGTAATAGTCAGCGTAGTTAAAAACTTATTATATACTAGTATGTATATTATAAATTATTATACAATACATTTCTTACGTAGTTTATACCTCGGACGTCACAGGGTCGAACGTAATCGCATTCACGTATCGCTACGATGTCTAACATATACATTACGAATCATGTCAATACGAGCATATAAGTAGAGGACATTCTTAAACTGTTCTTGTGAGGGCTTGTGGTCGAGCGGTTAAGACAACGCCCCGGTTAGACGTAGATCGTGGGTTCGATTCCGCCAAGTCCAGTTTTTCTCTATCCCCGAATTTCAGTCGCTACGAATGTTACAATACGGCCACGAAGGCAATTTAAACAACGAAATTAAATTTTATTGCCGTTATTGCACTTGTTTACGGCGCCATTCGTGTAAAATTACGAGTTTCTTCCTTGGGGTGCAAAGGTGAGTGCCTTCTAGCTACAGAGAACCTTAAAGAAGAGTCTCAAAGGAAATAAACAAAGCATAAAAAGAATAAAAACAGCCAAGTATAAGCTAAAAAAAAACACACGAATAGATAGGTATACATTTCAAGCAACAGTAAATAAGCCAAAACTACCACATCTTTTTTTCTAAAAAAAATTCAACAAAAATGTTCAACTCAGTCCCACTTTACATGAAATCCTTTCGAAAGAGAGACGAGAGCAGGAAAATTTAAAATTCAAATTTACGCGGGAAGATTCTTCTAGAGTATCGCAAATATACCAGAAAACTGTGAAGTACGTATTAACATATCAATGTCAACCAGCAGTCTTGCGGACAGCAAAAATATTATTTTTATCATTCAAATGTTTATTTTATTCAAAACTATTTCGTATTATTTTTCTTTTTCGCGACGGCAACAGTATTGTTCGCCACTGGAGTGAGTTGTACGCTTGTAAAGTTGGCAATGCTGCTTTTTTGGTTTTTATTACAATTTTTGGGATATTTCCAATACGGGTGTGTGGAAATATTGGTTTTTGATGCCTCAGTGCGCTTCTGTGAGGGTTACGATTAGTTATAGATTAGCTACATAAGAAACATATGGAAAACAGAATCATTTGAAAATAATGTGAATATACAGACGAATGCTACGCAGAACCTGTAGGCATCGTGAGGCAAATTGATACAGAAGCTGAGTTGCTGCTGGGGGTTAGTATGTAAATTATGTATTAGTATTAAATTTTTTAAGGACTTTTTATGGACCCAGGCCTAATTATAGTGGCCCTTACGTCCCTTGCCCAATGCCAACGACCCCATGGATTTCGGACATTATTTGTATTGTTTCCGTATGAATTTTTGGCCATTGGGAAACTGGTATACGTTCTCCATGTCAACCTACACCGGCTACATGCGATAATGGACAAGCTGAGACAAGCTTACCATTAACGCAATGATACAGGCGAAAGATACGAGTCACTGCTGAGGGTTAAAAAACGGAAACTAACATACTTCCGCCATGTGATGAGGAAGGAAAAGTTTCGCGTTCTGCATGTGGTAATTCCAGGGAATGTCGCTTCATATTAGCCTTACCCCTTATACTAACTTTACCATCCCACGCTACGTCTGGGAAGGTTTGTCTAGAACCGGGACAACTCAAAAGGCATCAGGTGCCTGTTTCTCCATTTCCGGGAAAAATTTCCAACGGCCACATACCGAGATGAATCCATCACAACGGAGCTTAATTCCAAACTGGAGCAAACTTGGTAGTGTGCACAGCGTTGGAAGGGGAAAATGGTGGGACATGATAACGTGTTGAGACTACCAGTCAGTCTACGTGCGCGTCGAGTCCTGGTCAGCACCTCCGAATTAAACGCGTGACTTTACTATATTCCCCACGGAGGTTCAAAATCAGGACGTCGAACCTGTCGGTTAACTCCCCTTCTTGCTGAGGTGAAGGAGTCTGCCCTTGGGGTACCTCAAGTTAATAAACAGACTCATTCCTCCGGCCAGGCTGACAGGGTTGCTTAAAGCAGAAATGCTGAAAGCAGCCTTGGGAAACAAAAAAAACAAACCTTCAGAGAAAAAGAGTTTATATTCTGTACACAAGGGTAGCTCTGTATAAAAGTACCTGGTTGACAAAAATATAATAACCGGAGTGATAGATCTATAGTATATTGTGTGCTGAAAGTTGGTTTTGAAAATGCCCGGAGGCCATCCATTTCAGAGGCGGAGCGTGCATGTAAGGCTTGTAATGGCGCATTACACTCATCAAATTCTTAGAATATATTAAGAGCTTCGTGGATATCTATAGGAAACCGCGAGTAAATAAGATTGTGTGAGCATGATCTTATCAACACAGGCTAAGAAAATAAATTGGAAAGCAATAAGAATTTTGTCACGTTAGAATTAAAGTTTTCTCTTTGTTTTAAAATTTTTGCATTTTTAGAAGATAGAACATGTTATATAAAATTATGTTTTTTTTTTTTAAATTCTAAACTTTAACGACATAAATAAATGCTTGCAAGCACATTAAACTCACAATTATCCCATGCTGCCTGATACCTTTGACCTTACTCCGTCACTAAACTCTAAATATAAAATTAATAATTTACCTTATTAAGTCTCGAACATTGACCTTCTGGCTTAATACTCTAAGATAGAATATGCAATACAAAATGATGCGTATTTCTTATCTTATTTTAAACTTTAACGACAAAAATGAATATTTGCAAGCATTACACTCGCAACAATCCCACGCTTCACCGCTGATACCTTTCACCTTACTCCGCTACTGAACTCTAAATATAAAATTAATAATTAAGTCTCGAACATTGACCTTCTGGCTTAATATTCCAGTTCTCTACCAACTGAACTAAGCCGGTTCGGCATAAAAGACAATCTAATTCGCGGTACGTTATGTGTTGTGTGGAAATGCCGGATTAAGTCTGAAATCTTGGGTTAATCCAATTACTTCATATCCAGCACAAAATGAGAGGCGAAAACACGCCGCGAAATGGCGCCAACATCTTCATATTTTCCTCTAATCTAACTCCGAGGTTTGCTCTAGGATTTCCTTTGTTACCATCATTTCAGTGTAGTCAAAGGCCCTGTAGTGTATTCTAAATTTGCACCCAACAACTTCTTTTCAGCGAAAGCACCAGGAGGCTTCCATGCAGCCTATCTTCCTTAAACCGAAATTTGAGGATATTGAAAGGAACTGGACTTGGCGGAATTCAAACCCACGATTCAATCGAGGCCAACAAGCCATCTTGGAGCCGTTTCTCCTTGATACGGGAGCAAAAGCTGGACACCTACAACAAGTGACCCCCCCCCCCGCTGCGCACGCGGCACTAAGGGGGAAGAAGAAGAAGAAGAAAAGATCCAACCGAGGCATTGTCTTAACCACTGGACCAAAATCCACCTGATCGGTTATACAGTTGTGTAGCTGTGCTAACCTGTCTGTAATCGGTTAAGAAGGTTATTAGATTGCAGGGGCACGGTTTTTCTGTTTCTATTTAGAGATATACCTATGTAGATCTATGTAGATCTATCCAGACCCTTATAATTCATATGGATTTAAAGAATAATTAGTTTAACTTATTTCCATGGACTAAAGATCCCCTCATACAATACGGGCATTTTCATAGCTTGCAACCATTATAACCATGTGGGGGACATTTAAACAAAACGGGGACAGTCACACCTACAACACGAGGCAACGGGGAGACCTTTTAAGGCCAGCGCCACGCACAGCCAAGTGTGAGCGACTGGATCCTATACTACAAGGTGTCGCCTACCTTAGAAAACTCCCGATTGAACTGAGAGCGGCGAGAAATGCTTCTAACTTCCCTAAATTGCTTAGAAACCATCTCTTAGAGAAAGTTTTCTACACTGTCACTGAGGCACTAGCACCATGACAATGACAGGACAGAACTACCTGATTTTGACCATACTCTGACGATTTTATCTTATACTTTACATGGATTGTATAATTTAAAGGAAATATATATTGTATTGTATTGTATACCCCACACAATAAATTGCACATTTAATTACCTCAGTTACAATTTTCCTCCGATTTCTCCTAATTTCTCTGACTAGCTAAAAAAAATCTGTGATCTCTTTTAGAACCGAACTTAGGGCGTTCAATATATAACAGTATAGCAGATAAAGCTTTATCGACTGGACTATTTTCGGAAAAGTGATTTATTAGTTAGAGCGGAATGACCTATTCGAACCTGGATTTACTAGACAAAGGCTATTTGTACTGCATCTGAATTTCATTGCATGATTTCCGTGGATGCTTCCGTTAGATGAGAGCATTGTTCGGTATGATTTCACTGTATTTTGTACAGCTCTGTGTTTTGTACTGTTATTTAATACAATGGTGTGCAATTAACACGAGTCCTTTGTTTTCTTCTGTACACTGCAAATTGGAATATTCGCGTAGGTGCAGTAAATAGTTAATTATAGGTACAGAAGCTTACCTATTGGAAATAGTGATTGTTACGCCCTAGTAGTGGTATGGTTTGACACAGTCCCAGGCCACAGTGTGGGCCCATAGGACTCCAGTGGACCTCCTGATTATAGTGGATTCCGAACCACTTGGGAAACACAGTGAAGTCACACGATTAGTTCGGAGGTGACCAGGACAAGTCCTACCATGTTTCCCTACCGGCACTGTGCACACGACCAATTTATCTGCAGTATGAACCTGCTCTGGTCCGCTGGATTCAACTTGGTATGGCGGCCGGCTTTGTTACGCCCTAAGCCTAACACAAGGGTATGCGCTCTTCTTGGCCTAAGCTCATGGCTGAGGACTTAAAACAAACCTCTGTTTTATTAATATTATATCGTCCAGCAGGTATGGCCTTAGCCACAATGTATAAAACCTTGGGTTCGAAGACGGAGAGAACTCGTTCATCATGCGAGCTGATAGGGTAGGAGTAGCCTACTAACGATGAATGAGTAAGAACGTTATCATGTAGCCCCTAAGTAAATAAGTTGCCCCCCCCCCCCAGTAATGGATCAGGATGTTGTCCCCTGTCCGCCAAGTGGATAAGTTGTCCATATGTTATTATGCTGTTATTATGTTAAGTTACATACGTTCATTATTAGTTGTATTTGGACCATCTTATAAGCTTAGGCGTATAGGTATATATAATTCCCCCCCCCCCCCACAAGTCTACTCAGTATACTCTAATCTATAGAAGGTCCCAATTAGTGGTATTTGGAGTGTGACAAGTATGAAGGCAGAATAAATTCTGGTCACGCCACCCCTCGAAAAGCACCAGTAAGGAATACTTACTTATATAAAGTTACTTAGGAGTTTACCATTTTCTGTTGGAAATAACTATAGGAAAAGATTTGGCGCGAGCGTACTGAAGCGCTGTTTGCTTGTTACGTAACAATTACTATTCTGCTACTGTGTGCAATAAAATGGAGGACATCAATAAAAGGTGCACGTGCAAATTAAATAGAAACTATGTACCTATTTCCAGTTATTACTGACTACTACGTATAGTAATACCCAACATTATCAGTCTCAGCATCAGTATACTATCAGAAACAAGGACGGATACAGGGGGGGGGGGGTAGGGGGGGTAGCTGCCCCCCCCCAAAATTTTGTAAATCTATTGTAAATTAAGTTACTACGCTCTAATTTAGTCGATCCTACATAAGTTTTTCCTATTTTGACCCTCAGCTACCCCCCCCCCCCCCAAAAAAAATGGGATGGATCCGTCCCTGATCAGAAATCCTCAGCTCAATATATTATCAACCCTTAGGTGCCCATTCCATTGACCGGCTAGGGCTATTTCCAACAACGGTGACGTGGTAGCAGACATTCAAGACTTAGGTGGCGTTTCCACCGACCTCGCATTGCAGAATTGACGGAAATGTTTATTTTCCTCTATGCCATAGTTAAAATTGATCAATGATCATACAGTAAAATCACAAACAAAAAAATAAAATTAAAAAATTGGCTTCATGGGATATGTTAAGTACAAACATTTTAATAGATTTCTATAAAATGAAAAATTCTAATTTCCGTCAATGTCATTTGCATTCTGCAATGCGAGATCGATGGAAACGCCACCTAAGACTTGAATGTCTGCTACCACGTCACCGTTTTTGGAAATAGCCCTAGCCGGTCAGTGGAATTGGCACCTTAGTGCCTCCCACTCGCATCAATACAAAGCCGCATAAGTATTTTATATCAAAATACCGTAGCCTATAATGTATTGATTTTTATCGGTCATGCATATAGAGAATGAGACAACTATGTCGCTGAGCGTGTCAGAACTTGAAAAAAAATTTCAGGAGACTAAAACAATTTTTTTTTAATTTTTAAATTTCGTAAACAAATGTTTACTTTTTCATTTTTTTGTTTTGTTTAACTGAACTTGAATAGTTTAGAATTTTTAGTTATTAGTTTTAATTTTTTATTTAGTTTTAATTTAATTTAGTTTTAATTATTAGTTTAGAATAATGTATTTCGTACACAAAAAAATAAATAATAAAAAAGTCATATAATTTACTAGCCATAATTGATACTTCAGAAGTGAATGAGTAACGATCGAAGTCTTGGGGTCCTAAAGCCCCCCCCCCCCCCGAAATTTTGGGAATTTACGCCAATGTTTTATTATATAGTAATGCCAGATTTTTTGTTCCAGTAGCAGACGATAGTATGATGAGGCATTTACGAAGAAGGTGAATAATAATAATAATAATACCAGGGCATGTTTAGAGTAGTGGTACAGTCTCCGACTTTCACCCGAAAGGTTGTTTGTTCGAGTCCCACACTTTCTACATTTTCTGCAAAGCAGGCGGTCCCGGGCCTTCCCAATTCAGTGTAAGAGAGGGCTTTATAGCCCTAACTCCGCTAGGTTGGCTTAGTAATAGAACAAAAAGTCAATATGATTCATTCAATAATAATGAAGAAGAAGTAAATTAAGAACTATATTAGGGGAAAGTGGGGCAATGTTGGAATCCTTTGAAAGGCTAACTACGGCAATAACCATTACAACAAGATAACTGATACCCAGTATTACCCAAAATGAATCCTCCACCTATTAGCTAAGCATTGAACTTGTGCACAAGGCCCGACTAGTATGCTTTATATTCCGCAAGTCTTGAAAATTATACCGTTATTGCTTCTTGAAATTAACGATAGAGGGCGTTGAAGGCATTATCGCACTTTCTGTTAATTGGGGAAAGGGATTTAGGCAGGAGTTCTGGTGGAAACTTATGAAAATAGTTAACTTTTACGCACATACCGTCGTGATTAAATATTTTATAATGTTCTAGGGCTTTTTATGGATCCAGGCCTAATAGTGTCCCATTCCAACGACCCCATGGATATTTCGGGCAATATTTATATAGTTTGCAAGAAGGTTATTTGCCTAATAATATAATATATATTAGATAATAATAAACTCGACTCAGATGAAGACGTGTCTAAGGCGGATTGCTGGTTGAACAAGGTGGGACCGAATCCGAAATGACCGCATCAGGCAAGACCTACAATTGGATTCCATAGAGAAAAAAATGGAGAACAAGCAGTTAGAATGGTTTGCCACGTCCAAAGGATGGACGAGAATAGGACCACCCGGAGGTTGGCGGAAGCACGGCCGCAAGGAAGAAGACCCATCGGCAGACCGAGGACAACTCTTGAGGAAAGGATTGAACAACTCGCCAGAGCAAGAAGGAAAACAATAGCCGAGCTCAAGGTGTTAACGTCCGACCGGAGCGAGCTCAGGAAATGGGTTCGAGGCGACCCCCCCACGCTGCGCACGCGGCACTAAGGGGGAGGAAGAAGAGAAGAAGTTATTTGCCCAGAAGATTTTTTGACCTGTTGGCCTTTTCCTTCTCCCTGTTCGGTTCAAAGTTCACACTTAAACTTCAGGCTTTGGGCTGGCTTACTATCCAGGCTAAAAGATACGGTCTGATATTATATTTAAAATTCATTTTTCAGCTAGCACCATACTCATATGTATACATTACAATCGAAATCAAAGTTGTCAAAGCAGCTGAGCTTGAAACCAACAATCGGTATCTCTTCGTGAGGAAGATCGAAGCGCGTAGTGGCGACTGAACAGATAGGGAACCTAGTTTGAGCTGGGGCAAATGAGCATCACAGTCTTTCATGTGCAGGGGGAGTCTTTTGTCCAGAGGTTGGAAAGTTGGCCCCAAAGGTGGAGGACCTCAATGAAGGATCAAGGGGATGAGGATGCAGAGTGCAATGGGAGGTCACTGCATTACAATCTCCTAGTATAGTCGTAAGTGCTACAATAACATTGGCATATCTTCGATAGAAGAGGCATTTGAGGAAGAAGAACGAATTCAAATCCTCCCAGATAGGATAACGTCTGCAGCAGACAAAATTTAACTAGATATTTACCTAGCAAAAAAACGCAATTCTCCGCAGCAGACAGTCGTTCAGGAATTGAAGAAAAGGCAGTGCTCAAAAGATGGGACCTGCCAGAGGCAGGCGGCTCTATAACTTAGCCCCAAAAACCGTTTGCCCCCCCCCTTTCCCCCACCCAGACATATCCAGCTGGATTTATGTCTGTCAGAATGAAAGCGAAAAAACCCCTTCAGCGCAGAATAATTTCTCGCACACTGAAAATATTTATTTACATTTTTATCTCGTGGTGAATTAAGACGGTGACAGATGGGTTACTGGGCACCGCAACAGCGACGACAGTAAATTTTGTGGGGATAACATTTTTTTTGGCTAATTTTTTCTTCTTTTTTATGATACTGTTTATCTCCATGTACCCAAGGGCGGATCCAGCTTCGGGGGGGGGGGGGGGGTGGGGGGCTGGTTAAGCAACTGGTTTATTTTAAAGCTTGCCAGCAGAAAGTCGTTTTATATAGGCCCAAAGGCAAAGGAATATTTCTGACCACTTAAAAGTACGGTAGATGATGGGGCAGTAGCTATACGTATGCATTATGATGGTTGTTCCAATGTCTTTAAATAATAAAAAAAAATACTTAAAAAAGAAGAAGAGGAGGAGGAGGAAGTAGAAGGACAAGAAAAGGAGGACGATATAGAAGAAGAAATAGAATAAGAAGCTGTTTATTTCACTTCATTATTATCTGACGGACGGACGGTATTGTTTTTCTGAATGCAGTTCTAGCCGTGTCAAAATCGTCAACATCGAGTGCAAGTGCCAGTGGGTAAGCTCAGACATGCTTACAATTGACATTGTAATAGGTATTAGTTCGATTTGACGAAATATGGAAACGAGTCGATAAGAAGTTATTTTCGAAGAAATTGAAGTAGAAGAAGAAGAAAAAGAAGAAAATGACGACGAAGATGAAGAAGGCGTAGGTTTCATTAATAGTAGTAGTAGTAGAAGAAGAAGAAGAAAAAGAAGACGACGACTGTCGTATGATCTCTCAGATTCAGAGTGAATCTGAGGTACCATATAACATCTGATAATTCTAGAAGGAACTTACCCTATGCAAAGAGAAGACCGGATTGATTGATCTCAGATGTATTGATGATGATTCGTAGTAGTAGTAGTAGTCGAAGAAGTAGAAGAAGAAGTAGAAGAAGAATTAATTCGTGAACTTTTCATTAAATTTAGCATTTTGTTTTGTTAATGCCATCTAATGTAATCTAATCTAATAATAACCATTGGTGAAGAAGAGAGAGAAGATGCAGTAGCAGAAGAAGGATAAGAAGAAATATAATTAAAAGTAGTAGTAGTAGAAGGAGAGAAAGAGGAAGTTGATTATTAACTAGAATGAAAAGTAGTAGTAAAAGAAGAGAAAGTGGAAGGTGAAGAAGAAGAAGAAGATGAAAAAGAGAAAGTTCCTGAAGATTGTGAAAGAGTATGTTTATCTCTAAATTAGTTCCCCTGCCCCCTTGGGCTATTCTTCAACCCTTCCGCTTCCCCTTTACGCCCCCCTACTAGCCTACTTTTCATTCAGGTCTTGTTCACCGGCTTAACAATAGGCTCGACGTGTCACGCTGAGGACAGGGCGCCTGATTGCTTTTTTCGAGGGCGGATTTCTTTCAAAAAGTTTTGGACTCGTAATAGGAGAGAGTGGTTTTTCTTACTGCTAAAATCTTGGGGTTCCTTCTTTAAAAATTGAAACGATAATTAATTATGGCTCTTTTTCTTAACATTTCTACAGTAGCTGGAGGGAGTTTTATTGCTTTCTTTTGAGAGTTTGCAAGAAGTTTTGGTTTCTCGGTGTAAATGGGGCTGTCGCTCTTGCTTGCGCTTTAGGCTTTACCGGAATAAGAGAAGGATAAGAAAGGGGGGGGGGGTGGCTTTTAGCATAGTAGGCTACAGTATTTTAAAATACCATGATGGAACCGAAAAATATATGTAGCTGCAAAGACTTTCACGGCCGGTGTCAAATGAAAAAAAAACAGTAGAATCCGGGCTGATGGGCCGTGGACGAACTAAAAATATTTGCCCGAAGATGATGAATTACAAGTTTTGAAATTATAATATGATACATGAAGTAGTGTTCTATATAAACAACTGCCAACGGCCTTACCAAGTTGAATCCATGAGAGCAGAGCATGTTTCCAACTGCGGCAAACATGGTAGTGGGCACAGCGTTGGCACGGGAACATAGTGGGACATGATAACGCGCTGAGACTATTCCAGTGAGTCTACGTGCGTGTCGAGTCCTGGTCACCTCCGATTTAATCGTGTGACTTTACCATGTTCCCCAAGTGGCAAATCCACTATAATCAGGAGGTCTACCCTGTCAGTCAACTCCCCTTTCCCCGAGGCGAAAGAGTCCAGCGGCGGAGCGTGGGGTGATTGCAAGTGTAATGCTTGAAGAACAATTTTATTATATACCAATCAAGGACAGATACAGCGGAGGGGTAGGGGGGGGGTAGCTGCCCCCCAAAATTTGGTAAATCTATTGTAAATTAATTTATTACGCTCTGATTTAAACATGTTTTCCTATTTTGACCAACAACTACCCCCCCCCCCCAAAAATGGGCTGGATCCGTCCTGATACCAAGTACAGTAGGTATTTTTTTTACGGCATCGACGTAAATCCTCATATGGTCAAGCAGAGAAAGATTTCTGCTTAATTCGTCAATGAGACATTCACACATGGTCACTTGGAACCGTGAACAATTGCACAATCACATGCAAAGAAAAACTAAAAACAAAACAATAATTAATTAATAATAAGTAACACCGGCTGAAAACGCACACGCGGTCAAAGAAGTAAGTGAATTCCGGGGAAATGGGAATAAAGCATTTAGAGTTTAGGGGAGGACAGTACAACGCTACCCTCGAAGCCAATTGAAATTCCTCGGAATTGGGAGAGTTTACCGGAAAATGGCAGCCCCGGTTTCATGTTTCCCACTATTTATGTCGTTGAAGTTAAAGAAGAAGGAAACATGCATCATTTTATATAGCATGTTGGATCTTCTTAAAACGTTAAAATTTGAAAACAAAAAAGAAAGCATTTGAATTACAACGTGGCGAGATTCATAATTTTCTTAGACTGCGTTGACAACATCATGCTCACACAATCTTATTTGAACGTGGCTTCCTATGGATTTCAACTAAACTCTAAATACATTCTAAGGATTTGTTGCCACGTAGTTAAACATTTTGAAAAGTGCAATCCGAGTTTTTAGCGTGTACTTAGCTTACTTATTTTTTTTCCTATGTTAAGGCCCCATATGGTTTATTAACACACAAATACTAGTGCCTCACAGAAATGACTACGCCTGCCGGGTGGTCTGCTGCCTTCCCAGTTCTCTAATCTTATATCGCTACATAACGTCAGGCTGATGAGTCATGTTCCAAACTTTTGTGTGCATAATCGTATAGCTTTATTATTTTACTCAAAGACATTTTCCCTTCATCGATTTTTTTAGGGTAATGCGGCATTACCCGCCTTACATGCACGCTCCGCTACTGAAAGAGTCTGCCCTTAGGGTGCCTCATGTTAACAAACAGACTCGCGCCCCCCCCCCCCCCCGCCAGGCTGGCAAGGTTGCTTAAAGCGAAATGCTGAAAGCAGGCGTTGGAAGCAACAACAATCTACTACAACTTACATGAGTCAAATCTTTAATAACTTGATTTGTTAATTAAGGAAAAAATAAAATGTTAATAAAAACAAAAAATTTTGTGGTGATAATTTTCAACGCAGCATATTTCCTTAAGAAGCTACGCGAATTGAAACATGTAGAGTAGTGGTACGGATTCTAATTTTCAGCCCAAAGGTTGTTGGTTCGGGTCCCACACTGGCTGCATTTTCTGGCCATGCTTCGGAGGGCATGTAAAGCAGGTGGTCCCTGGTCTTCCCAGTTGAGTGTAAGAGAGGGCTTTATAGCCCTAACTACGCTAGGTTGGCTTAGTAATAGAACAAATAAAGTCCTTATTTATTTATCAATACTTAAATATACAGTAACGTATATTGTGCTAAATATACCTCATTTCTAATAAATATCAGCAGCTGAAATGAAAATAGCTGAATCTTGCTGTTTTAGCTCGCATATGGACGCCACTGGGCCCACCCCATTGTCCCCCGTTAATTAATTTCCCTGTTGGCTGTTGGAATCAAAGTGTCTGTCAGTTATCAAGTGTTTGTCGGCACTGCTGGCCCTGTACCTACCTAATGTTTATTTTGTGTCGAAATTGTTTCATTTCATGCATAATTTAACGATAATGTTTCGTCGGGACTACATTACAGGGTTATTGACTAAATTTACTGGTATGAGGTACAGGGTAGTTGTATTATGCAAGGCCGTAGCCAGACATTTTTTGGGGGGGGGGGGGTTCATCTGTTCATCTGACGTCATCGGAGTAGAGGTAACCTTTAATAGGTAATATGTTTAAAACTCCATTCTATCTAGTGTACGCCGAAAATATTACGGGGAGGGGGGGGATGTTTACCCCCTGGACCTTGCATTTGGCTCAGTATATTTTTGGGGTCTTCTTAGCTTCGATAGGGCGGTCCTGCGCAATAGAGGTGGCGTCTCAATTTTGGAAACAATATTTCTCGTCCGAATATTAAACTCTTCTTCTTTCAGAAGTCACAATCATAATGATTTGTTGCCAGCAACTCCCTACATATCATCCAGCAGCTCTCTTTCTCTTACACCTTCTCTTGTTTCTTCGAGCTTCTGGTTCCTCCTTCAGTTGATCAATGTATATTATATATATATATGAACAATTAAATTACGTATTTTAGATTAAAAAATATAGGTGTGTAAAATAGATGTACTAATGCATTAAAATAGGTTTCACAAAATGGTCAAGCATAGCCTATGGAAGATGACATTAAGACACATTAATAAAACTATATTATAGTGGAAGAAGGTTATACCCATTTTACTCCATTTCCCGCCAATTTCAAAACTTTGTTTGGAAATTGGTTTCAACTTTTTTTTAAAATTTAAAATAAATCTTGCTTGTGGGGACCGGAATTTTAGGCATTTTTGTGGGGGTTAATCTGGCACAGGAATTTGAGGTAGGTACTAATTTCCTACGGGACGTACACTCTTAAGTTGACTTAACGCCTTCGCCCACCGAACACTTAATATATGAAATAGTGCAATAATTTACCTTCCATATGTTAAAATAATGTTTTTCATGTTCGACTTCAATTCCAAACAGGTACAAATGAGAAAATAATATATTCGAAAAGCTGCACTCCACATCTTTGAAAATTTCTCCAAAAAGCATCTCTCTTTCCACTTTCTCTCTGCAGACTTTCACCATACTTACCACGTAGATTGGGGATGATGAACTCATGTCTAATGAACTTGCACCCCCGTAACCCCCCCCCCCCCCCTCCCCCTCCCCATAACCAGATTTCAGACTCTATGCGAGGGAGAGAGAAAATTCATGATGAATTGCGAATTGCAGAGGCTGAGATTCTACGATGAAGAACATGCTTCAAATACAAGACGAGTATTTGCTTTGCTTTCATTTCTTCTGCATTGCCTTCCAAATTGGGAATGCATATGTTCAAAGAAAGGCATAAGGGAGGTTATGATATTAAAATAATTTGTGTGGAGTGCTCACCGTTTTGAAATTTTGCACGCACACAGATGAAGACGTCAGGGGAAAAACCGGAAAGGTGCACTTTTGGTCGAAATTGAGATAATGATGGCATTCTGTTCAGTTTTTAATGTAGTTTTAATTGAGCTAACAAACCCGGAGAAAAACAAGTAAAGTTTAGCACAAATGACGTGGGGAAAAACAGTATGCAGGGGTAGACTTTAAACTCTTAAATTCGATTTCTGAAAAATCAACTTTGGATCACCTTTCCCGTTTTTCTCCTGACGTCTTCATATAATAAAATCATTAACTTAGGGATGCTGCTCAAGCTTTCCACACGGGTAGGGATACCAAAATATTTTGTAACCGAAGGTGGAAATTATCGACCGAGCCTTTTTGACAAAATTAATTAATTCTCCGCAAAAATATGAAACGGTCAAAAACTAATAAGAAATATCATAATTTTAATAAATAGTTGTGTGAATTGTCAGGTGTTTGAGAAATTATCGCGGGTATTTATTGTTTTTTGTTATTAATTTGTATGAATTATATATATAATATGAATTTGACATAATTTGGTGCTGTAACTCTTGGGACAAAATGGACAAAAATGGGACAAAAACTGTTATATTTGTGGCATAACACGCCTTTTTGGCTTTTTGTATTCAGCAAATTGTTAATAAATACACGCATTATTATTATTAACCCGCTTATGTTTTTATTTCATCAACCAGCCAGACCTTCAAACAGCTCAGCTCCACCACTGAACAACTAAAAAATGTCATCAACCTACCTGAAATTAATGATACCTAGATAGCACCAACAGCGAGTCACCCAAGGAATTAATTAAAAAACCTCCGAAATGCCCCCTAGCTGCTGAGTTAGGAGAAGTACAAAATACAAACCTACGTAATTTATGTCTTGGGAAGGACAGGGGCTATTTATTTTTTTGACTTTGAAAAATAGCAGGTTGCCCTTGCGGTGGCTAGAAGGCCTCACGTCCCCAGTACGAGATATAGAAAGGTCGAGCGACCCTCCGGGAACGGAAAGTATGAAATAGGGGTTGTTTATGACTCCCCCTCACCTAAATTTGCGGTTTCATTTTATTTTTACTTTTTTAAAAGTAAATAATGACTTCATTAGTTACCTGCTCTTTCCGTAGCTACGTAATTTAGTTTTTTGTTTGTCAGAAATTAGACGTACTTTGAGATCTAAGTCAGGAATAGTCCAGTTAGTAGTGAACTGGACTGTCAAACGAAAGGTAGCGGTTCGAGACTGTATATAAAAGGAAAAATTTTCCTTCGAGCCCATGGGTAATACAGGTATTTTAACATAACCAGGAGGGGGTGGCACATTGGGCATTTATTTATTTATAATTATATTTGTACAGGTACAGTTTGCACCACACCAGTTGCACATACGATACAAAAAATAAAATAAAAAAAAACACGAGAATGCGGTTATTTCCTGTTATGCTTTCCATTACAAACGTGAAAAAAAGTACGGAAAAAATTCAACTTTAACTATTGTATAAACCTAGTAACCTACGAGCCATATTTTTAAAATTCAGAATTCACAATCTGTCTATTGTAGAATGCACTTTACAAGTTTTGAAAGACACACAAAAAAAGGTAACTGCCGAAAATTGTTTGTCATGTTGTAGGCTACTATATTCTGTGGTCAATACAGGATCTTCTACAGATTCTTGGGCTTAGACATTTATGGGGCAGTCTCTTGTCTTAGATCTAATTGAAGTACACTTGGTGGGGAACTGAGTACTGAAAGAGAAGATTGCAAGGTTTGAGGCCCATTGGAAAAGTGCAAATCTTACATTCACTGGGAAAAATTCGACTTTTGTGCTTGTTCGATTCAGGGAGACGTGGAATGAAGAACTGATCAGGGGCGGGCACAAGGGGTAATTGAATTGGTAATTGAAAAAACAATACACATAACAATTTTATTATGTTCTGGTTCTGGCAGCCCTGGTGATGACCCCCCCCCAAAAAAAAATATCGCTGTGCCCGCCCCTGGAACTGATGAAATAATTATATATACGTAGGTAATATATATATATTTTTTAAATGTCAAGGACCTTAAAGAGAATGAGTTTGGGTTACAGAGAAATAGTCCCCCCCCCCCTTCACAAACACACAAATTCACACGTCATTATTTTCGGGGAGAGCGGCCAATATTCTCTACAGTCGGAACGGCCGATTCTCCCTGTAGTCCAAACAGCCAACTCTCTCTGCAGTTGGAACGGCCAATTCTCTCTACAGTCCGAACGGCCAATTTCTCCCTTCAGTCGGAGCGGCCAATTCTCTCTGTAGTCCGAACAGCCAACTTTATCTACGGCCCGGACACAATCACAGAAGATTTATATTGAAATCTACCTAAAACTTTCTCCAGTTCTTACACTGCTGCATCTGTCGTCTAAAAATTTTCACAAAACTTTCCAAGCCCTAATGGCTAACACTACAAAAGAAAAAGAAAACCCACCAGTACGAATGTCGACAGTTCGAAAAACTTTTTTTTATAAAAAAAAATCCCTAAATGTTTTACCAATGACAGCGTGCAATGAAAAACGACCAAACTTTTAGTGCTTCTTAAAAAACTCCCTTAAGACGGTTGAAAGGCGCGGGGGAGGTGCTAGCAAAAAAATAATGCTGAAAACCTTTTGAACAAAAAACGGGCTTTAATTTGAAATAATGAGTTTTGTTGGGCTAAGTTTCTATTTCACGGAAAAACTTGGTATATTACTGTCATCGAGCACAAAACATTTTTTACCTTCATTTTTTTTAAAGTCTGTCAGAGAAGTTTATGATGCTGAAAACTAAGCTTATGTTTCTATGTTTAGCGTATGGAATATGTGCTGTATGTAATTTAATTTCATGCTCTGGTGATGTCGTATATTGTTTGTATATTATGAAAGTTATCAGGTTGTACGCATTTTACATGATAAAAAAATTATGTATGTAATTTTTCTAGTAGTCTTCTTGGACTTTATTTGCTTCTTCTAGCGAAACTGGTGATCATCATGGCAATTTGGACCTTAGAGACTGCTGCTCTGAAAATGCTCTTGTCAAACCACTCAAGTGTCTCAAGTTTTTCAACCAGGATGTCCTTCTGCTTTAGTCTTTCTCTCTTCCCTTGGACATGCATTCCTAGACCCTAGTACATTTCTGCATATTATTATACATTTCCGACCTTTTTTTTTTTTTTTTTTTTTTTTTTTTTTAAGGCGCGGGACTCTTTCGAGTATTTGCGCCGGTCGGTGTGTGTGTGTGTGTGTGCGGAAGTCATGGGTGTTTTAGAATGGTTTTGTCTACGGTCTACAGGTGGGGCATGACTCCGGTCTTGCTTAGAAAGCTTAACGTTGCCGTGACCGGCCCATGCTTGTCCCCTAATAAGTTTGGCAGGGTGTGTGGTAAAAGGACCTATTGATTATATTATTCAGGATGTATTAAATTTGAACCTGTCATAAGTTCGGGATATGTTGAGTAGTGATATAAACTCCGACTTTCACCCCGAAGGTTGTTGGTACGAGCCCCACACTTGCTACATTATCTGGATCAAGATAAAAAATCTGTTAGAAGTTATCGAACTATTATCAATAACAGGACATTGGCCAAGTTAGCCTAGTTTGTGGCAGATGTAGGGCAAATCATTGCCACCCAGGAATGTTGCATAGTATTGTATATCCATATCAGCCTAATTTCCTATATGCCTTTAGGCAAATTCTGCGTGCAAAATATTTCAACGAAAAGGAGAAAATCTTACGAAAACAGGAAGTAAATAGTCGTAAGAGACAGAAGCGCTCCTAGCGGTGAAAATAAAAGATAAGTTACCCGTTTGTTTTTCTTTTTCAACCACAATAAAATTGTTTATCACGCCTTTGGGAGAAATTTATTCAAATAAAAGTTTTGCCTCTCGTCGCCAAAGGTAGGTAGGAGAAGAAACTCTCTTAAATCAAAACATTTGCCGACCGAATTCTTTTGTAAGTTTACTGTAGAGGCATCTTCTTTCAAA
This sequence comes from Psococerastis gibbosa, assembly GCA_963971405.1. NCBI lineage: Eukaryota > Metazoa > Arthropoda > Insecta > Psocodea > Psocidae > Psococerastis > Psococerastis gibbosa. The sequence goes on along the minus strand of OZ020486.1, from coordinate 46,775,086 downwards.
AATTTCCGACTTTTGCAATTTCACACTAAATTTATTCTACGGATGGTATTTGCTTTCAGGCTATTTTTGTCAGCAAAAGGAAAATCCGTCAAATATGAAGGATAGGTTTGATTTTTGACCTACTTTTTAAAATTAAGCCGGTACCTTATTCATGGGAGTTGCTAGCTATGTGTTGGAAAAGTTTGAAAAAGGCCTAGGCTTATCTTGGAGAAAGGGGGTGATTTCTGCAGAAATAATAATAATAATAAAGAGAATCAACGTACAGTTTCACTCAAGTTAAAAATAGAAATAGGAATAAATAAAACACTGCATTACATAATAAAGTATAATGAATGAATTAAATATGTTTTCATTAAGTAAATAAAGGATTAAATGAATATCTGACTTGCAGTAAGTTGTGAAAGTGAGCATTCACTGGCCTCGGTGGCAAGATGGTAGCGTGCATGTGCTTGTACGTGTCTCTACATACCATGCGATCGGAGACGTGTCGTAACTCAACTCGGTTACTAATCCACAGAGGCGACTGAAGGCGTCAATCGGATACATCATTGAATTTCTTGTATCCGATTAACCTTTAAAAAAGTCTGGAAACCATCCATCTAACTGTAGCTTTTTCCTTGTTACAGCCGGTTTCATCTCATTTTTGGAACCTGAGTTTTCACATTACACCTTCCTTTAGTCTAGGTAGCTACTGCAGTAACCCCTGGACTATATACTATACAGTTCAGGGATGGATCCAGCCCATTTTGTTTGGGGGGGGGGGGGTAGTTTTGGGTCAAATTATATGTAGGAGTGATTAAATCAAAGTGAAATAAATTAATTTACATTAGACTTGCCAAATGTTTTTTTTTTGGGGGGGGGGGGGGCAGCTAACTCCCTACCCCTTTATGTGTCCATGATATTGTTTGGGTCAACAGGAAATTATTGTAATTGTTTCCAAATACATTTCTAGCCATTGGCAAACCGTAAACTGTTCCACCCCTCGATGGCAACCCACATCAACCACATGTGCAAGCTCTGTCATGCTTACCGTTGACATTGTCACGGGCATTAGCTCCACTTAATAAAATATGGGAACGAGTACAATGTACTGTTACCTTACAATAATATAGCCTACAGAATGGATACAGAAGCCGAGTTGCTGCTGATGGATAAACAAACTAATTTAGTTCGTGATGTGATGAGAAACCAAGGACAAAGAGCACCGGACAGAAGAAGAACATCCTGGTTGTTAAACCTGAGGCAGTGGTTTGCCAATTTCGATAGAAGAGACACTTAAAGAAGAAAATTGTATGGAGTATAAAGTAAAACTAATCACATTATATCTATTTTGAGCTATCAAGCCCTCCCCGAAAAAATCCAGTTTACATCTTTTGGTCAAATACAAAAATATCTGTCAGCGTCACGATGTGACGTCATACAGAGGGTGTAAAGTTTCACTCGGCAATAAAATTACAATATAACGAATCGAAATTAATTATTTAACTCAGCACCCGGCAAACCATCTGAATGACAAATTAAAGTGAAACTTTGACTCGCCACTTTAATACCCGCTGCCGTGCACAGAGAGCGCGTCGGTAGCTCTGTTTGACAAAACTTTTAATTAGAGTATGCTGTAGAAAGTTCATTAACACTGGCCGGGGGTGAAAAAGAGAAAGCGTCATGTGGATATACGGACAAGTAGGGTGAATTTCACCCCTGTTCGTGTCAATATAGGCGATACAAGGATTATTAGGGGTGGTGAACCTTTGATACCTTTGTACGCTGCAAAAAATACCGGTTAATTTGAATATAGGATAGTTTTTGTCTGTTTACCAGATCTTGAGTACTTATTAATTAATTACTTTGTTTTGTTTCACTGCTGAATTTAGCCACTGGAAACTTGACTAGCAGCAACATACAGTCCGACCAATTGGAGAACATTGTGCGTACTGCTATGTTCAATGGCCTAACATGATAGATATTGCCAGCAACCCGTCAGACTTATCACACTTGCGGGTCAAATGGGGTTTGGTAATTGTGTGAGGCGGTTATTGAGTTGCTGGTGAAAGCCATAGTGTAGAGGGAAACCATTAGCAGACGTCACGGGTCCATTCCGCCACCTATTCACTTCTGTCTACTTAAAAATAATTATTCACTTAAGAGGCTGTTGCTGAAGTGGTTCAGAATCCACTATAATCAGGAGATCCCCTTAATATGGATTTCGATGGTAGCTACTACTGTATTATGCTATTTTAATGTTAAAATAAATGCACAAGCTAGTTTGCTTCAAGGCTAAAGTAACAGGTACGTTATACTTAGAAGTTGAACTGAGAGATCCTTCAAGCTAATGAAGACTTTTCTAGCTAGACAAGCGAGAGGTACAGAGCTTTAAAAACCAATTTATGGAAGAAATTCTCGAATCCACCCTTTTAGGACATGGACAGGACATGTAGAGAAGTGGTACAGACTCCAACTTTCACCGGAAAGGTTGCTAAATTTTCTGGCCATGCTTCGGAGGGCATGTAAAGCAGGCGGTCCCGAGTCTTCCTAGTTGAGTGTAAGAGAGGGCTTTACAGCATAACTCCACTAGGTTGGCTTAGTAATAGAACAAAAAATGTTTTAGCCTATCGTATTTGCTACACTACGGTACAGTATACGGTACAGCAACATCGTCATCCTCCAAACAACGCGCTATCTTAAGTAGGGAGAATTCTGATCGAAAGGTTTTCAGAGATAGAGAATAATAGAGGTTACTAGGCCATGGAGAACGACGTGCGGCATCGCTTATTGAATTCCAGCCATTGTTCGCAAAACTTTGTCAATAATGATCATCTATATCGCTAGCTCATTCTTTGTCAAATATTTCAGGCGTCAAAGCATCCCTCCCCCGCCCCCTTTAATGGAAAGACCGCGTAAGTTGGAGAGGGGGGCGATGGAGAGTGGCTAAGCCTGGCTTTTTGACTACGCCTTTCCCCTTCTTTAACCTCTGTCAAGTCTTCTACTGGGTTGTGCTTAGCCTTTACCCTTCAGGGGGAGAGTTTGTAGGTCTATAGAGCAATGGCGTGGTTTTTGTGCTTTGGGTTATAGTATGGACAAGAATGTGTATGGAAATTGAACAGCTAACCTCTTTAGAACATAGATTTAAGCCATAGAACATTTAGAACATAATTCCAGCTATGTAGAGGAAATACGAAGTCCTGGTAAGAGATATAGATCCTGGGGATCAGTCCCGCCATGCCCTTTACTTTCCGGTAAAATAATTTTATTTTTCAATTAACTCTGGAGAATCTACACTTGGAGGGAGACACCCTAAGAGAAGGGCTGCATTAGGCTGAAATTCGAAAGTCCCCCCAAAAACCAAAAAATAGTTTCATTTAAAAGGAAATTTTCAAAGTAATTAACATGAAGGCCTTTGTAAAATTCGCATGAATAAATTAGAGAGGAGAGCCAAACGGAAACATTTTGAAGCAAGAAGGAATAATCATTATCTGGGCGATTACACGCGGTGCTGCCGAGACAACTTCGCACTTCTTTGCACAATTTACTTGAGCCTCCCTTAATTTTACTAAGACTTGCACGCAACGAGCCGAAAATTTAGGCTCGGGAGCTTGTGTCGTACCTTATAAATGTGTTTGTTATTCGAAGTTGTTACTATATTGGCTTGGATACTTTTTTACTTTGGAAAAGAACTAAAATGTTTGACTCTTGAGTCCCAGTGGTCATAACCAACCAGTAGAATACAACGTAAGGTTTATAATTTAACTTAAATAACTTTGTAAGTATTACTTTAATATTATTTAAATTACATTATTTAAATTACAATGTGTTCAAAATATTATAAAGTTACAAGGGAGTGTTTTTCGCATTGGTACATTCTTGGTTATGTCATGCTCTCTCCTATTTCATTGCGTCAATGTTAAGCTTGTCTGAGCTTGTCCATTATCGCTTGTAGTCCGAGTAGGCCTAGGTAGGCATCAAGAACGTATACCAGTTTACCAATGGCCAAAAAATCATACGGAAACAATTTAAATAATGTTCGAAACCCATGGAGTCGTTGGCCTTTGACAAGGGACCAATAGGCCTAGGTCCATAAAAATTTAAACTTAAATAATATGTACAGCATGTGTGTACCTAATTTAGACAAGTTTTCTAATATGCAGTATGCAATGTAAATGTATGCAATTTACAATACTATCATTCATTCTAGTCGTTTTTCTTACATACAACCTGTCATTTCATAAAGATATCCAGCGTCTGTTCCTATATATACTTTACCCTCCATCATCGCAATGGAAGTAATGACACCGTACACTTGATGATGACAAATAATATTTGTCTCCATAATATCAATCCCTCTAACGACTAAAGCGTTGTTGATGCTATGGAAAAATGTGTTGCTGTTATATGCCATTGCGAAAACACCTGTCTTCTGCAATAAATAAGGGAGATCAATAACATATTTAAAATTGGTTCTAGTTTCGACAGAATACTTGTAAACACCGTTGTTGCAAGTTCCAATGTAAAATTCACTGTCGGAAGAACTGGGAATTAGAGAACAGACGCCTTGGTACTCAAGTTCAGTCACTAATCTCATAAGATTAGTTTCAATATCGAACTCGTACATATTTGCATGGGTTCCAATGTAAAGTTTGTTTCTCATACCGAGTAGAGCATTTATTTCCTCTTTTACGTCTATAATGACTTGCGATTTTTCAGTTATTGGATCAAATTCGCAAATCATACGCCCATTGTCACCCTCATAATAAATCTTTTCATTGAATGTAGTAATTACTCCTTTACTATTGCCAGTAATTCTACGAGCTTTAGGTGAAAATGAACATTTAGAACCACTGATAACACCTTTGGTTTTATCTGACTGTAAGTATAGTTCACCTGTAGTCAATGCAATGTATATTTTGTTGCTTAATATAGCTATTTGCGTTCTATTATTAGTATAGAACAAACCATCAATTTTATGGGCTTTTCTATTATTTTGTGATGGTGTGTATACGTTCAGTTTGTTCTGCGAAACCAAATATAATTTATTCTCAAATGATAACAAACCAGTGACGTATTTTTCAGCCGTAGCAACGACTGTTACATTTGCTTGTTCTTTTTTAAATGAATTAGCGCCGTTATTTGTGAGTAAGAGACAAGCAAAGAGATACTTAAACATATTGATTAATTTTAAAAAATTCGGCAGCTGTGGTGAAAATTAGTTTAAACAGTTGGACATTTGGCTGTATTTTTAATAAAGTAGTATTTCGCTTCAAATCTGTTGTACCTCGTCTACGTTAGAACTTCGTCTATTTTGTAGCTTCTTCCACTTCCGTACTTGACAACATTTTGATAAAATGTGATAATAAACTGAGTGATAACGCGATCAAAGTGGCCGATTTCAAAGTTTTCAGTTACTCGTATCTTGATGGCTTGCAATATCCAGAATCAGCCTAAAATTTGATAAAAAAATAGCAAAATTTAGTGAGACAGGTGGCAGGCATATACCTGTAGTACGTAACGAGGAACTAGGATTCTTTTCTTTAAAAGGTTTCCAATCACAACGAAGCCATAGAATTTGCGTTATTCTGCGATTGTTCGAGTGTTGATTACATTTACAAACCATCGGCAACTGGCCGCCGTAACCATAGCTACCTGACCTACCATACCTAACAATTTAGCGTGTTAACTTATTCCCGGGGAGAATTTTTTTCATTTTCAACTCAAATATTAAAAGTGTTAAAATCATTATTATTATTAAAATTATCAAACATTAAATAGACCTATTCACCTCGCGGAGACGTGTCGTAACTAGATACAAGTATCTATTAGGTTACTTAATGGGGCAATTGAAGAGGTTAATCGGATACATTCATTAAATTGTTTGTACGTGATTAACATATTTGGAAAAAGAAAAAAAAAGGCAGTTCCTATATCAATGCTGGAAAAGTCAGGCTAATACTACATCGCCATGCTTTTGTGGGAAGGCGGTGCATAATTACTGACCGGTACATATCAATCGATTGTGGGACCGGGCCTTAGAATTCACTTTACTTACCAAATAAAGAAAAAATCACTTCAGGTGTTACTTCTTAAATTCGCAATATTCCTCTACTGCTCTTTATGTCTGATTACCAGCAGGAACTTCTTAACGACAGGCTACTCTCTGCACTGAGATAAATTCTATGGCTAATCATTAAATAAACACACTATAATCTATAAGTTATGCTTACGTGACATTTGTACAAATAAAGGAGCATTTGACTAGTGATTAAAAATACATATTATGTTCTGCTGGTTATCATAGACGTGTACAACCTCTTGAAAGGCGACTTCAGAATTTTACTCAAGCTAAAATGAAATGAAAAGGTCATTATATTAGTTGCTTTTGGGGACTGAAGCTTGCTACTTTACCTGCTAACCCATTTTTGTCTACAAAACCAATATGGGCCTACATTACATTTTTTTATATGAACGAACTCTGAAAACTCAAGTTATGGATTCAGCGATAATGGAATGGAATAGATAACCCATAAGCTTAGTATTGCAGATAAACATTCAAACCGACACCGGCCAGTAGGTCTACTTGTGTCTTTATTAGACAAATCTACAGTATCTTATAGGTCTAACGCCAGAGGGACAATGTGTAGAAAAACAAAAAAATAGAGTAGAAAGAAATACGAGTAGAAGAAAACTGTTGGTGGCACCTGGGCAATTAAATGCGTTGCACGACACTGATGATGGTCAGGCCCGTAACCAGGATTTTACATCAGGGAGGGCTGCTGTCAAGGTCGTGCCCAGGTTTTGTTTCCGGGGGGAAGGGGGGTTCCAAAAATTTGTTTACGTAATTTATTAATGAAATTCCATTCTATTCAGTGTTCAAACTCAAATTAATTTATTCTAATGCTTTAAACAATACAGCTGTTTACATAAAATGATAAATTGTATGCCTTAAATATAAAGTTAAATTGAAATTTTTGTAAAGCCCTTTTATTTCGGGACCGGACCCCATAATTCCCCCCCCCCCCCCCTGGGCACGGCCATGGCTGCGAGCTTAGAGTATGTAGTGAAATGTCGCACGTCTGGAAAGTTCAATTCTAACTAGTTTTAAGTCAACAAATTTCGGAGGGGGCTGGAGCCACCCAGCTCCCCCTGGTTACGGGCCTGATGTTGATATTAATACTGACCTAAATTTTTATTAAGTAAGCTGCCTAATAAAATACATAAAAATTACTACTACTACTACTACTACTACTACTACTCCTACAATCTACGTGCAAGTTAGCTACAATAGAAGGAAGGAAAGACAGAATGAAACAAAATTGTCTTTATTTTAAATGTGCTAATTTGACATATTACATGTATATACTGTATGTATTAGAGATTTAATATAATATTTATATGATAATTTAATCTAATAAAAAACCCTTCACAATTGTAAAACTACCTTATTATTAATTGTACAGTTATGTATATAAATATACGATTTTCATTTCATTTCATTTCATTTAAATTGAGTTTAGTAGGTATATTTACCATTTACTGTTAGTAAGCCTAAACCTTAATATAAGGATAACACAGTGAAAGACAACGTCAAGTCAGGTGATAATTGATACATAGCAATATTAGTATAATTGATAAAATACCATATCAGTATATTCAAGGAGTCAACAGATTAACTGAATTAAGGTAAGACAGAAAAATTGCATCATAATTTTGCCCCATTATCAGTCGCAACATCAAAGCTGTTGATTTAATTGAATACTGTAGATTATAAAATTGTCTAGTGCAAGAGGAAAGAAATCGCCTCAGATTATGAGCCAAAATGCTTAATTCATCACTGCGAATACTGTATGGTTCATTCATGTTCATTAAAGGCCGGTCAGAATTCTGATTCTAATTAAGATATGTTGACGCAACAGTTTATTAATTATTGTTGAATTATTTGCCTACAAAATGTTACTGATGATGTTACCGATAATGTTTCATCTTTTCAATGTCACAGAAAATAAGACCTTAAAAAAAAAATTTGTGGGAAGAAAATGTCCTATCTCTCCCATATGGAACTCCGTTCACTACAATGAAAGCGTAAATAGCTTGAGGCGTTCTCTTTTCACTTGAAACCGACAGTAAGACATTTTTAGACAAGACAGAGAAATATTTACTTATACGGTAGGTACATTTCGTGGCGTAACGAGAGGTTTCCACTTTCCAAAGGGGGGGGGGGGATTTTTCATTTGTTTATAAACTAGCGTTACTGCAGGTAAGCTGCCGTCTATATAAACCCCCATTGCACTATGAAATCCAAATAGTAATTAATAGTAGAGTAGTTACAGTATATTTCTGCTTTTTTATATTTTTTTAATTAGACCTAGTTTTATTATGGTAATTTTTATTAAAATAATATACATAATTGTTCACTACTTTTTGTCCAATTTGGCTTCGCTATAGGCGAAGCCCGCACCCCACTCGTTACGCTACTGGGTACATACCTAAGTAACCCCAGTTCTAACCGCAAAGACTGCTATTCATCGTAAGACATTCATGTTGTTCTCTAGAGACTCTAAAGGCAGGATGGTAAGAATGAAACCTTTCCCTTCTTCTGTTCCTTCAGGGTCTATAGCACTTGACGGGTTTTGGCCTGCTCACCAACACTCATCCAGTCATCTCGGGTTTGCTCATCAGTGAACCATCTACGGAACCCCAACTCGTGGAGGTCGGTTTCTAAATTCGTCCTTCCAGTGGTTTCGAGAAAGCCCCTGGAGTCTTCTTCCCGCCATGCTTGCTTCGCATTGTTCCGCATGCAGTATTTTGCATTTTTACGGATTGTCCCTGTCACACTCCGAATACCACTAATTGGGACCTTCTATAGATTAGAGTACTCAGAGTGGACTTATGAGAGGGGAATTATATATAAGCTAATAGGATGGTACCAAATACCTTATATTATATTAATACACTTAACATTAATACCACATAATAACTTAGGGACAACTTAAGCACTTAAGGGACAAGGGACAACATCATGAATTGGGGGGGGGGGGGAACTTAGTTACATAAGGGCTACATGATAACGTACTTACTCATACATCCATAGGAGCTTACTCCTAATTGCATCGTGTATCAACTCACATGGTGAATCAGTTCTGTCTCACTAGACTCTATCGACACCTTAGCTGTTAAAAGTGCTGATAGTGCACGGTTGTGCGTTGACTATATTTTTAACCTGGCCAGATATCGAGGCAGGTAAACTACTGACGCAGTCCAATATAATGAAGGCGTAACAGTTGTTGGTATCGCATTCAGATTGTGTCAACAAACAGCGGACGAAAATTTCTTTGTTCTATGATAGGCCCAACTCCCCCTTTATTCCCTTGTCCAAGCCTAGAGAAGAGATCCCGCAACCTATGTTCTGTCCACTTCCATTGCGCACCCCCTCCCCTCCAAGCGCCAAAGATATATGCTAATTGATACCGGTGCTGAGATTTCGGAATTCTCTTATCCTCTTGCCCCATGGAAGTCCTAAGTTTCTTCTTCCCCTGACATTTAGGCAATAAGCGTGACTTCTACCCCCCTTAAAGTCATCAGAAGAATATTAGACTAACCACCCTTTTCATTGATCAGACTGTAGAGGAAAAGTTTTTTTATTTTATTTTGCTCCCCCCCTCGTACCTAAAAAAAAAAAATAATAAGCTAATAGGATGTTACCAAATACCTTATATTATATTAATACACTTAACATTAATACCACATAATAACTTAGGGACAACTTAAGCACTTAAGGGACAAGGGACAACATCATGAATTGGGGGGGGGGGGGAACTTAGTTACATAAGGGCTACATGATAACGTACTTACTCATACATCCATAGGAGCTTACTCCTACTTGCACCGTGTATCAACTCACATGGTGAATCAGTTCTGTCTCACTAGACTCTATCGACTCTAACTACTCTATCCATAGTCTCCAAACTCTCTGATTCTTCGAACCCAAGGTTCGTGATTTATACATTATGGCTAAGGACATACGTGACGACCGATATAACATTTACACAACAGAGGTTTGCCGTCTGTCCTCAGCCCTGAGCCTAGGCCAAGAAGAGCGTATGCTCTTGTGTTAGGCCTAGGGCGTAACAGTCCCATTCGAACCACCGGAAATCATCATTTAACACATAAACACATGCAGACTCAGACAGCTGGTCATCTTGGGGGAATAGTAGATAAGCCTGGGATGCCTCCTTAGAAGAAGAGGATTGGAAAGAAGGTAACATTGGGGATGATGTGTCTTGAAGTGATCCAACAGCTGGAGCTATTTGGCTTTGAGAGATGAATAGCTGATCGACACTGTTGTACCAGCCAAAGATGTTAATGGACTGTTCAGTTAGCTCATGCTTCAGTTCATGCCTCATTTTTGTACTCTTAAGATGGTGTTCAACAAAGCGGTGTGGACTGGAGGGCTTCGTCACCCAGTTGATAGCATGAGTGATACTCCGGGAACCCAAAAATGATCATATTTTAATGGGCATGGCATGATTATCGCCTCTATAACCAATGCCATAGAAGACGATGACTGATCAATTGATGGCAACTTTTTCGAATATCAATGTCTATTGTATTTTATTCGTTACTAACCAGGCAGCAAGACGACGGGATTTGTTCCACTGTTTCGTAGTGACGCAAGGCCCATACGGGTTGAAAAGTTCCCTTTTCTTTTAGCACACAGGGATTCTCTTGTCAAATGCTTTGACGTAAAAAGACAGCCAGTTCAAGGATTTGAAGCAAGAGTTCACATTGGCGTGGAACACCAGCAAACGCGCGATCAACTTCTGAGCCTCGTATCACCCTGAACGTAGCCAAACTTTAAATACGTCCGTCTCAGGGTCACAGTCACAGTTGAAGGAGCCCATCATCTCCAATTCCCTTCCCAATATTGAGGTGAGAAAGCACTTTTTGCCGGCGAAACAGCGGTTGCCGTGTTCTCAAGAAGGTGATTTGCAGGCCATTTTGTCTACAATCTGTGTTAGTTGCTGTAATGTCTTGTACTTTAGTGAACAGAGACTTGCCATGGAAGACAGAGGCTGCTGGGTGCACAGAGGGGACCGTTCTCATTCGAGAACGCGATCAGCGATCTCTTAGTGGCTAGTGCGACTGCAATGTCTGCGTTAGGGATTTACCACGACCCGAGACTTTCGCGTCTGTGAGACGATCCACCTTCAAAGTTCCTCTGGATTGTCTAAATCTTGAAAGCAGCTGAAAGAAGAGTCCGAAAGGATGGTAAAGCAGGAGACACTTTTTTTAACGTCTATAGCTCGAGCGAGAAGCTTTACTTAATTGTTGCCCGAACTGATGAATGTATCACCAACAGCGAAGAATACCCAGTGCACGACACCTCAGGGCAGATGAGCGGCCGGTGGCTGGATGCCATCGACGGTATTCAGAGAAAGTTCGTCGTCCGGGGGCGGACCGCCCCCGCCTCCCGATAGGAAGGGGCGCCAAAAAGAGCGAAAAAAAAAATTGATATAGTAATTTATTGAGCAAAGAAAGTAAATTATAATTCGTTTTAATCGAAAAAATTGCTTAAGCCCAAAATTGAAAGAAATATGAAACAAACCTTTTTGGTGGGTGCGGAAAAAATATGGCGTGGCAAGTGCGGACAGTAAAATTCAATTCTGCGGCAACTACTGATTAATTGTACGTTTTGTTTTTGACGTTTGGTTTGTTATTGAGTTATTGTTTTGTTTATTTAAATTTAATCAATGATGATGATGATGAACTGTACAGAATAAAATTTCTATGCGAGGGGGACGTGGTTCAGAATGCGCTCCAAAACCAGGATTGCCATTGATAATGCAATAACTCATCTTGAAGCTTTGATACTATTCTTGGGAGGCGGACAGTCCTAGCCGAGGATTCAATTTCAAGGGCGACCGAAATAGCAGAGAATTTTGAATTCCCCACTGAAATGTGGATCAGAAAGAAAAAGTGAATGGATGATGGCCATGGTAACATGAATATGTCGTCCATGTTTAAATTATAAATTATACTGCTGTAAAAATTGTAAAACCCCCCTATTTTGAACTGTGTTTTGAATTTGAACTATGTTCAAATTTTTCCTTCGGGGGAGACCACTGGGCCCCCCTGTTTCCAGCAATATGAACAACCATTTACTGTAAGCGTTCCTTTGTAAGCTTTAAAAAATGTATACTTTCCTCTTGTTGAAATACGTAACACTCCACTATTTTGCACTTATATTTTCAAATTTTTCCGCCGGGCCCCCCATTGGTACCTATCTGCATCAGGCGAATGGGCTTTTCAAGCAATGCACTGTAAATTAGTGTGCCTCGTTCCGCTAACAACCATACCAGTTGCATAATCGCTAAAAATCAATTTAGCTTGGTAGCCTCACTCACTTTTCCCGGAATGGCCCCCTCCGAAAATCTGTCCTGGCCCTTGGTACCTACCCCCACTGAGTGTTTTTGTATAAGGTTGATTTTCACAGGAAATATCAATATTGCAGCCGCCAAGAATATTTATTTGAAGAAATGCTCCTTTAGATTTTTTCTGTTGGTCCTAATATTTTTGACAGGTCTAAACAGGGCCGCCAAGAATATTTATTTGAAGAAATGCTCCTTTAGATTTTTTTCTGTTGGTCCTAATATTTTTGACAGGTCTAAAATTGATATTCATGAAATTTTTGAATTTTTCACTTGTCAAGTTAGGTATGTATTCATTTCTTCTTAAATGTAAGTTTTTGCCAACTTCTACATTATTGTTTTTAACGTCTTCTAAAAGTCTCTAGGGCCGCCGGCAGGTATGATAGTCTTTATACATGATGGTATATGAGACAAGTTCTGGAAAGGCGCCGAAAGCGTCATCCGCCCCCACCCTAGATAATGACCTCGCTAATCTACTGGACATGTCTCTCGTCAATAACAGAGGTTCATCAGATTATGTGTTGTATTGGGCTGCAAGGAAGCTCATGGTGGAAGCGTAATGCTATGGCGTAATTTAAAAAATCCCTTTCGGCTCTGGCCGATCAGGAGTAGGGAGATTCTGCAGACCCTGTTTTTCCCCATCGCCACCTACGGTATGTATGTAATAAAAAATAAAAAATACTTCATTATTTTCCCGACCACAACATCAACACACAAAACTCTCTTGTGTTCCAAATTTCGAACCACAATGCCGACTATGAACTTTTAATTATTTATCAAATTATTTTCACTTTGACTGGATGCCATCTTAAAATGGTTGATTTTTCGTAAAAAGCGGTTATCCTCATTATCGTAGATAATAATATGGGCTTTCAGTCAAATTTTAATTCATTCCTCTGCAACCAATATTAACTGAGATATGAATTATATAAGGTTTCAATCGGCCGCCATCTTGTAACTAAATAGTGGATGTAGTTGGTTAACGAACTCGATCATGACATTTGTATAATCAATTTTTGTGCCAAGTTTCATCAAAATCATATAATATTTACTGAAGTTAGAGTGTTTCCTGAAATCGATATACATTTTATTTTATTTTTTTATTTTATTTTTCTGGCGTCGGTGATGGGGAGCCATTCAGCCACTAATGTGCGACATTAATCAAGTCTTAAATAGCTTTTTTATTGTTTTTTAAATAATTATGTAACGCAAAATATATCGTAGGGCTGCATGTTTCTAGGATTGAAAGGAGATTGAAAGGCCTGACTATGGAATTTGGGAGGCAAGTTAGGAGGACTGTTCGCTGTGCTGAGTATGATGAGCATTCTAATATGATATGTCGTAGGGTTTCAGTTGACCCCGGACAAGTGTCGCACATGCCACTGGGGTCCCTACCTATCTTCCACATGTACCTCTTCGTGACCCCGTGGCCACTTCTCTATCTTGTAATGGTCGTGTAAAAAATTTTAGTGAGTGGTGACGGGTAACCTTTAAACCATGGAGACAACGATACTTTAGGGAATATCTCCTTATACTGGACCCCAGCTGGGTAGGTGGAGAATAGTCCCTGCCACTTCGCCAACAGTGAGTGTCTTATGTGTAAACCCAAGTCGGACGGGGGACATACCGGGTCCTGCATGTCAATGCACCTATGACGGGTAGCTTCCTTGGCCAAAGCGTCTGCCATCTCGTTTCCTATGATCCCGACATGTGCCCTAATCCAAATAAATTGGTGTTCCCATCCTTTACTGGCTAGCTGTTCATGAAGGGTCAGTATGTCATTCTCTGGCTTTATAAAATCGGATCTCGGAGAGATGTTTCTGAATTTCTCTACAAAGCTCAAGGAGTCGGTCAAAAACACCACTTTTTTAATGCGGGCTCCCTTTATTGCTACAACAGCCTTTTTTTACCTCTAATTTTTCTATATAAAAGGCGCTACCTACTTTTTCACACATTCGGGACCCATCACTATATACATACAGGGCGTCCGGCCACTTCTCCGACAATAATTCTCTAAGCTCAAATTTGGAGAAATCGGTATGCGGGTGTATGTACACGCTTGGTGTGGAAATTAATTGCTTGTAGGGAAGGCTGAAAGAAAGTGGTTTTTCGGATGATGTTAAGGGGGAAAAACATGCTAAGGTCGTAGTAGCTGTCGCATAGTATCGGTGATTTTTTCTTTTGCCAATATGGCTCTGTAAGGTTGGACACTGCTAGCTGGTTTAGGCGGCTAAAAATGGTTTGGCAGCGATTGTACGTGCTCAGTGTGTACCTATCAGCTAACATTTTAAATCTACACCCTACTGGAGGCTCCCCAGCTTCTGCATTAATAATATTCAGTGGCGTTGATTGCAAGCTGCCAAGGATCATCCTTAAGCAGCATGACTGTAATCTCTCTAGTTTTTTAATCTGGGTGTTGCTAGCTGAAGCATAAATGCAGGCCCCATAGTCCATCGTCGCACGCACAGTGCCGCGGTAATAGGTCATAGCAGTGAGCGTTCGTTATCGACCGCAAAATGTTCACATGCTTTTCACACTTAACTATAATTTGGTCAATCTGACTGTTCCAAGACAAACGCTTTGTTAGATTGATCCCCAAAAACTTAACGTTTTCAACTACATTAAAAGGCATGCCTCCTAAATTAATTTTAGATCCCTGGTATGGGAGTCTTCTCCTTCTGGTGAAAACACATACTTCTGTTTTAACTGGGGAGATGCTGGAAAGGGAAAGAAATATGGAAACGCCCTTAAAAGCCCTTAAGTAGTTTGAATTTTTTTAAATAGATAATAACGCGGCAGAAAGAAGCCCATTTTTGTTGAAAATCGTGCGCACCCCCTGACGTTTCCACCCCCAAAGCCAAACCCCTTGCTTGGTCACCACAAAAATAGCATGAAATGAAGAATATATATTATATATAAGAATATATAAAGACATAGGTATAATGATTTAAATTAAGATAAGTCTTCTACATGTACTTTAAACCTGCCCATGCGATTTTAATGGGATTGCTCAAAATGAACTTTATCGCATCATTTTTACAAAAGTTTATGTTCCGCTCGTGTTGAAGGTGTGAAGGAGTAAATTTGAAATTATACAATATATTTATACTCTTTTGAAATCTTAATTCATACTGCTTCTAATGCGACATTAACAGTTCATGCCAATTAAAATTTACAGGCTGTGAAATTTGTTTACTCTATGCATGTAATTGGAAAAGCACCCTTTCAACCAGTTTTTGCCAAAACACGGATTGCTCACCAACTCACCTGTGCCCGAACAAAGAGACGGATAGTAAAACTGAATATATGTCTAGAAAGAAGAGGGGTACAGTGTAGTTCGCCTCCAAGCGGTGTACCCTGGGTGATGCTAAATGAACTACAATTCTTCGTCTTTTACCGTGCCACAACCTTGAAAAAGAAGAAGCGGCCCTTCTCAGGGCCCTGCGAACGACGATGTCTAGAAAGAGTAAGAAAGGTGGAAAAAAACTAATGTAGTTTGAAGTTTTCAAATTCATATTAACACTACATTGTAGTATTATATGGTATACATAATACTGACAATAAATAACTTTGGTTGAAGAGGTAACCTCCTCGTTATAACCGTTATAATCACAATCAAGTGGTTTACTGATGGCTCTAGGCTAGGACGTACAAAACCAAAAACAGGCCTTGGCGTCTTTGATCCTGGGGTTAAATATCTGGAGTCTCTTGGGGAGACAACTACAGTCTACCCGGCTGAGTTATGTGCCCTTGACAGATGTATGCAAATGAATCTCGATAGGAAATATATATCGAGGGAAATCGCCATCATGTCAGACAGCCAAGCAGCCTATAAAGTAATATCAGCTTACAAAACCACCTCACAACTAGTTTGGGAATGTAATTAATAATGTAATATTGAAACTGGACATACTGTTTGGTGTGAACAAGGTCACCTTGATATGGGTGCCTGGGCAAGCAGTCATTGAAGGTAATGAGGTTGCTGACCACCTTGCAAAAAGGGGTACTACCTCCCCATTTATGGGACCTGAACCTTTTTGCGGTGTCGGGGAAACCCTCGCCGGCAGATTTGTTAAGGACAAGGAGATCCGGAAAGTGACTGAATACTGGACCTCGTTGCCGGGTCTTCAGCAAGCCAAAATGCTCCTGGGAAGCCACCAGCGCAAAAGAGCCCAACTATTCTTTATATGAATAGGAGACATCTGTGAATGATCACAGGATTCCTCTCTGGGCATTGCAACTTGAATGGACATCTGACTAACATAGGTGTCATAGAGTCTAGAGTATGCAGATTCTGCAATGAAGGAGCGGAGGACCCCGAGCACATCCTCCTTCACTGCGGTGCAGTCGCACGTAGAAGAGGAGCATGGTTAGGAAGGTAGCAGTTACATTTAAACTACCGCTTCTAAACTCTCTCGAGATCCTGGCTCTCCAGAGGGAGATAGGCCTCGAGGAAATGATGCAGATACTTATTTGTAGGGGGCCCAATAGACCCAATGGGCTTAAGTGCACACAGGTATAGCCACGCAAAATGATAAAAGAATGGACATGGAATGTTTCGATTTTTTGAATATTTGAGTTACTATAATGGTATGACCAGGGCCGGATACCTAGAAAATATTACCTTGTCCGTGTCTCTCGTTGACCCGAAAAAGTAAAATACATTATGCAATATATATATGGAGACGTTGTAAAAGCGTTTCTCCATCACCGGTATTGCTAGCTGCTGAATTTTCAGTTCAGGCTATATTTTGAACGGAAAAATCAGTTTCAATGCAATTGACAAACAATTTCAAAACAGTTTCGAAACAATTGAGCCTTCTGCTCCATTATAAACGATTCGTTTTTAAGACCAAGTTAAAATGGTTGGAATAATCCCCGAGTACGATATATATTATTTTCCTTGCAGAAAGAGATAAAGCAAAGACTAGGTTTGAGTAAAAAAATATGACAGTTTTAGAAAAGTCCCCGAGTTTTTTAGCCGACTATTCCACTTCTCAATATTCCGGCAATAATTGATGAGATTTTTGTTTTACTCTATGTCATTGTCCATTTTAACTTGCACATGTTAAAATTGATCAGTGATCATATAGAATAAAATCACACTTTGCAAACATTAACAATCTAAAATTAATCAGAATGGCGTCGTCTGGAGATGATAAATAATTGTAATTAATTTCTTGAGAAGAAACGAATTATTTCATAATTTAAATCATAAAACTTCTTGTAGATTATAAAATTAGAATAAAGACGGCGGGCAAACTTACAAAATTGAAAGAAAAAAAATTGAAAACAAAAATGGTCAATTATTGGAGACAAGTGGAATGGGGTGTAAAAATATAATTGATATTTCCGTCAATGCCATTATAAAAATTGACAAAAAATTAACAAGTGGAATAGCCACCTATACTATTCTGCATTACATATGTAATCGGAATTTTGTAATCATGTATTATAAGTCGAGGTGGTTCTGGCGACCCTTGGCGTCAATGACTGGCAGACAAGCGCGATGTGGTAGGGGGGTAGGCCAAGGGCCTTCACGGGCCGTAGCGCCAAGGAGTTAGTTATTAATATTATGAGTCATTTATTGTACTGTAGTCAATTTTCAGTCTTGTCTATTATACTTGCAGGAATAACGAAAAGTTGCAATATTACTTTTGTAAACTTTGTGAAAAAAAACACAATGATAATTAACTTGTATAAGTATAGACCAACGGTGTATGATACCAATTGACCCAATCACTTCACTTACCCAAAGTTAAAACTTACCTACATTTCACCATTGCAGAAACTGTATCAGCATTCAACAAACTCAACGAAGATCTAGCACGAGTCTTTGAGTGGAGTGAGGCCAACCTCCTAAAGTTAAACCCCTCAAAATATCAAGCTATCGTCTTCGGCACACACAAAATGCTAAATAAATTCTCAATTGAAAATCATCCTGATCTGATGTTGGGCAATACAAAAATTTCCCTATCTCCCGTTGTTAAAAACCTTGGAGTGATGCTTGACTCCACCCTTTCGTGGCACGATCAAGTATCCAGTATTTGTAGAAAAGCCTTTTTCAGCCTTATACACTCACTCAAAAATTCACTACACTCACTCAAAAACTTTCTACCCAAAAGACTCAAAATTCGGCTAGTTCAGTAATTTGTATTTCCACATTTCGACTACTGTGATAGCCTCCTTACTAATCTTTCCGTTGACTTGCAAGCAAGACTGCAACGTGCACAAAACTGCTGCATTCGCTTTTGTTGCAATACCCCCTACAGAGACAGGGTCACCCCATTTTATGTTAGTATTCCTTGGCTTAAACTCGAAGGTAGAAGGAAGCTGCATCAAGGTACTTTAATATATAAAATCCTCAATGGCTTTGCTCCTTCATACTTTCGGTCCTTTTTTCAGCCTCTGTCAAACCGTCACTACAACACTCGAAGGGACGATCTTCTCGTTATACCTACTCATTTAACCCAAACCTTTCATGCCTCCTTCCTCGTCTCGTCGGTTCTCCTATGGAACTCCCTCCCCACCCACATAAAAGAATCTCCCTCTCTTCCAATTTTCAAAGTTCGCTATCGGGAGCATCTAATTAGACTAATACACTAGATTCGCCATGATCTGATGTGGTTTCGCTCTCCATGTGTGAATGAGTGTGTTAATGAGTGTTATCATTTTTTGTGTATTGCAACTATTTTTGTATTTACAGCTCTGTAACAATAATTAACTAGCCCTCTAGTTGAGTGTAAGAAAGGGCCCGAAGGCCCTAACTCCCCTAGGGGAGCCTAGTGCAATAAAGAAACAATTATTATTAATTATTATTATTATTATAAAACGTCGGTTGTTAAATTTTACCAACTTGTTTATGACAATTTGTGTCTGTTCTAGCAGGGACTGGCAGGGACTCTGTATTGCGATAGGTGATTCCGGCTGACCACTATTACACACTGATAACCCCTACGAACTTTATACTTCATACGGGTCATCTTAAGCGTCGTCCACACTATGCCGCCGTTGGCTGTTGGCACTGCCAACACGGCAAAGTCAATACAATGTGGACATGGACGTTGGCATGTGTCGCTGAGCCCCAATGATTTGCCCCAGACAATCACTAAAGTGTCGGTCTCCATGAATGGAAACCGGCCAGAGCGGGTATTATTATTATTATTATTTAGAGGTTTGAGCTGACATAGGTCTGGGGACCCTTTGAACAGCATAATTATTGGGATCACATCCCAATCATTCAAACTATGCCCTTAGCCAATTAATTAACTGTTGAAAAACAGCAGCTTAACCTTGTTAGCGAAGACAACCATGTCCTTCAATGGCAAGTCAATCAGATCAACTTGGTCGATGTAGGCAGCCCCAAAACAGTCCAACCGCGCCCGCCACAGGGCTGGACAGTGCCCAACCACGTGCTCCGCGGTTTCGTCAGACTCATTGCAGTGCCGGCAGATGGTAGGACCTTCATGACCCAATTTGGCCATGTGGGCTCTGAACAAACCATGCCCAGTAATCAGGGCTGCGGTCGTTCGAGCCGTCTCTCTACCGCCAGAGCGGGTAGCGGGAACATGCCAACCGTTGGCTCCATGCGGCACGCCAACAGCCACCGTGGCATAGTGTGGACACCGCTTTACAGTTCAATATGGGACATTTGAGTATGCCAAAATTAAATTTTTTAATTTGTGGGACCCGTTGCTATGTCTTCTGCCATTGCAAATAATTCAGGAGGTGGCCCTAGGATACAAAAATTATTTTTGCGCGCACAAATGGCCCATCTCTTCAATATAGATGCATAATTCTTTTGAACGTTAGCAATTTTTATTTGGCTTTTGCCTTACTCATATCAGGCACATAACTGCAGAAATATAGCTAAATGTTTTTTTTTTTACCCACTTATTTTGCCCCTACGCCTCAGGACTCATCGCGGGCTGCGGCTTAACTGGTCCAAATTGTAAAGTTTAACTGGCACATTTTTTCAATAGCAAATATATTTTGAATTGAAGTACTAGCTTTCACGGAGTCTAATGCTGTTTTGGGACACCTGTGAGCAACTGGAATTTCGTATCAACTGTAAAGGGGTCCATCTACGAAAGGTTAATAGGGTGGGTTAGCCACAAGGGCGGATCCAGCCGAAAATTTAGGGGGGGGGGGTCACAAGTTTTTTGTGAGTTTAAAAGGTAACCTTTTGTTGAGAAATTGAGTTTCATGCTTTTTTTCTTTTACTAGGTGTCTTATAAATTTACAATGAATTTACCCATTTAGGGGGGGGGTCATGACCCCCCCTGACCCCCCACCCGTGGATCCGCAATTGGTTAGCCAGTCGAAAGCTAAGAACATTTTAAAATAGTGGGGTATGAAAATATTGAAGCAAACATCAAGATGGCGTTTAGCTATAAGAATATGCTGAGTATTCCTTGATTGGACTCGATACTTCCGTCCGGTTATTCATTCTTATGGACGTATCGTTGATGTTCTTACCTGCAAAAAAGATAAACACGTAATTAGGTTTGCTAGTAAAAGAATATTGTGTTATTATAGTTTTTATAGTTATTATAGTTCCCTGACGCATAGGCTTTAGTCGATTATCAGCTCAGCTAGAGAAAGAGTTATATTGCAGTAGGCCTTTATATATAACACTGACATTATATTGCCTTTGGTTGAAGAGGTACCGTGAAACGGGGTCAATAGAAACACTGTGGTGAATAGAAACGAAACTTTTTTTTTTTTTTTTAAAGGCTATATTATAATTATTTTTTAAAACTTTCCACCAAAACTTAGTTAGGTTGGTGGTATGGAGTGTTAGCAATAAAAAAATAAAAATAATTATAATATAGCCTATATAAAAAAAAAAAAGTTTTGTTTCTATTCACTACAGTGTTTCTATTGACCCCGTTCCACGGTAACCTCACAAACCTACTCGGTATAACCAAAATTAGAGGATATAAAAAAATACGGGACTTGGCGGGATTCAAACTCACGATCTATACTCCTAACCGAGGCGTCGTCATAACCTCTGCACCACAAGCCTAGACGACACCCCGGTTTGGCGTAGATCGTGAGTTCGAATCCCACCAAGTCCAGCATTTCCTATATCCTCTAATTTCGGTTATGGAAAGAGTAATACACTTCCGCAATTCGAGGTACATTTCTTCATTATCTCATATCCTCAGTGATAGTAGTTCCACGACGCACGTTTCCCGTGAAATATGATGATTTTTTACATAACACCCCCCTGGTGGGAGGGGGTGTCTTAAAACCAGTGACACGACAATTCAATAAGGATTAAAGGTCATCAATATTACCGGCAGTCTCGTTTCTCCCCCACACCTGAAAGTAAGGTGCTTAGGTACCCATTAGGGTTGATTGAAGCCGGATTGATAAATTTTTCTCATGTGCCGAACCTGAACTTTTTTCCCCTAACACCAGGTTCAAGCAACCCTGTCAGCCTACCGGAGGGAGAGAGTCTGTTTATTAACTTGAGGCACCCTAAGGGAAGACTCCTTCACCTCAGGGTGAAGGGAAGTTGACTGACAGGGTGGACCTCCTGATTATAGAGGATTCCGAACCACTTGAGGAACATAGTAAAATCACACGATAATTCGGAGGTGACCAGGCGACTGACTGGTGCAGCCTCAGCGCGTTATCATGTCCCACCATGTTCCCCTGCCAACGCTGTGCACACTACCAAGTTTGCCGAAGTTTGGAACACGCTCTGCTCTCGTGGATTCAACGTGGTAGAGCCGTTGGCGAATCTGAAACTAGACGACCTAAAACCCTCAAAATAAAATTCGCAGAGTTCAAATTTAATATTGTAGTGTCTATAGAATATTTTTCTATTTTTTTTTTTTTTTTTGTTGCTTAAGGGTATACAGCCAAATCCAACCTGGCAAAAGACAGCTATCCGGACCGTCTAAAACTGCTTCCCAACGTCCTACCACTTTTGTCCGATACTCTCCAGGAAGCGGACCACCTCCGTCAGCACCTCTTTGTCCAAGTCCTGGAGCACATTCATAAACGTGAATGGCGGCAACTTCCCCTGGTCCTGACACCTGCTAATAAGCTGTGTCCTCTCCCGGCTTTAGAGGGGCACTCAAAAGTGATGTGGTCCGGAGTACCCTCTTGATCCCACGACCCACACTCACAGAGAGGAGTCTCCCGGACACCGATCCGTGCTAGATGGCATGGGAAGGAGGCGTGACCCAGCCGCAGTCTTATGGCCGTGGTTTGGGTCTTTCTTGGGAGAGGGTTTTTCCAGAACCAAGGTCGTTTTGGGATGTTCGGTTGTATCGCCTTTAAGGTCGTGGCTCTGTATGCGTTACCTGTTATATGTTCTCTGACCCTAGTTTTAAAGCTTCTGCCTGTTTGGCCTATGTAAATTGCGTTACAATCGTTACAATTTAGACGATAAACTCCATTGCCTTTTTCCTTTTCTGGTTTGGTTTTGCAGTTCAAAAGGAAAAAGCCAATGTAGTTTATCGTCTAAATTGTAACGATTGTAACGCAATTTACATAGGCCAAACAGGCAGAAGCTTTAAAACTAGGGTCAGAGAACATATAACAGGTATAGGAGACACCAACACCAACAGCACATTCGCGAAACACCTTAACTCGGAAAATCACACATTCGATCCTCACAATTGGACAGCCCTACACAAAATAAAGAAAAGTTACACTTTAAATTTTTTTGAAAATGTTGAAGTCAAAAGAGCTTTACACAATAGGTAAAAATTAACAAACGACATAACATTCACACAATCATCCCCTCTAATAGATCTAGGTAGTAGGTTAGGAATAGGTAACCAGCCACGCCGTCTCCCACCCCCTCCTCCCCCCGCTCGCAGTCCTATATAAACCAAGGTTTCCTCTCCCTAGTCACATTTGCATCTTCTCCTCGAGTTCAGTAAGTCTCAAATCGCAGATAAGGTGTAACTGTGCTAGTGGGTTTCCCTCTGTAGATGGCAGTTCTTGCCGAAAGCGCTCAGGGTTTTATACTAACACAAGTGGGTTTCTTAGACAAAGTTAATTTCTTAACGATTATTTGGGTTTTACTAATTCGGGTTGTTATAACAAGTTTTTGTAAAACTCTTAAGTTTTTGTTATTTTTTGTTTATTGCCTGACATGCCATTTCCACTATGCTTTTTTGCCATACGTTAAAGGTTGACTCTTTGTGATTTTATAATGCTTAAGGTACTAAGGGAGTCAGTAAAAATACATACTTCCTTTGGAGTGAGATTGGTTGTGTATTGGAGGGCCTTATACATCGCAACTTGCTCAGCTGTATATGAAGAGTAAGTGGGGTCTAGTTTATACAATTTATGCACTTTTGAGTTTGAGTTTTTCTATTTTGTGTTGATATAAGACATGAAAAAGCCTACAATATTTACTTAAGCTCAGAAATTCATATTAACAGTGCCCTGACAATTCAAGCAAAAAAATAACAAACAACATGACCCGAGGAAAACTAGAAAAAAATCAGCAACATTTAAAATATGATATTTACATTGAACATCCCAGACCAGAACTCATATCTCAAAATAAATATGCGGCAAAAAAAGAAATCGTTCCACCAAATGATGTACCTGTTTACTTGTTTGCACAAAGAAAGTAATTTCCAAGAATTTACTTTTTTATTTCCTTGGTAAATGGAATTGGAAATTTTGGGTGAATCCCAGAAATTTGAAAATACAGTTGTTATGATAATAAGGTGAGCTAGATATCTAGTTATAAGTGAGCGATACATACAATACAATAGGGCATGTGGAGTGGTGGTATAGACTCTTAATTTCGCCCCAATGGTTGTTAGTTCGAGTCCCACACTTGCCAAAGTTTCTGGGCCTGCATAGGTTGGCCCTAACACAAGTGGGTTTCTTAGACAAAGTTAATTTCTTAACGATTATTTGGGTTTTACTAATTCGGGTTGTTATAACAAGTTTTTCTAAAACTCTAAGTTTTTGTTATTTTTTGTTTATTAAAATGAAATACCACGAAGTCAGGAGTAATCTAATTATTTATGTTCCCATCGCCATCACAATCATCATTTCACAATATCCAAATTTCCCGCACTTGCTGCCCTATGCAATGCAGTCTGTCCAAATTTATTTTTAGCGTCTGCATTAGTGCCGTTATGTTCTGCAAAATATCTCACGTTATTTAAATCTCTGCTTAAAACAGCAACGTGGAGGTGAGTGTTCCCATCGCAATCCACTGCAGCAACATCTGCTCCTCTTTCATCCACAAGATATTTAACAATTTCCCAATTTGCCTTTTTAGCTGCCTTATGCAATGGTGTCTGTCCAAATTGATTTCTAGCGTGCTATCAGTGCTTTTTCCTTCTGTCAAATATCTCACAATATTTAAATCCTTGCTTAATGCAGCACTGTGAAGGGGAGATTCCCATTGCCATCCGTTGCAGCAACATCAGCTGTTCTTTCATCAACAAGATATTTCACAATTCCCAAATTTCCCACTTTTGCTGTCTTATGCAATGCAGTCTGTCGAAATTTATTTTTAGCGTCTAAATCAGTGCCGTTATCTTCTGCGAAATATCGCACAGTGTTTAAATCTCTGCTTAAAACAGCAACGTGGAGGTGAGTGTTCCCATCGCAATCCACTGCAGCAACATCTGCTCCTCTTTCATCCACAAGATATTTAACGATTTCCAAAATTCCGCTATTAGCAGCATGATGCAAAGGTGTTCGTCCACATTTATTTATAGCTGCTATATCAGTGCCTTTATTTTCTGCGAGATATCTCACTGTATTTAAATCCTTGCTTAATGCTGCACCGTGGAGGGGAGTGTTCCTATCGCCATCCTTTGCTGCAACATCAACTGCTCTTTCGTTTACAAGATATTTCACAATTTCCCAATTTCCCACACTAGCTGCCATATGTAATAGTGTTTTTCCAAATTTATTTTTGGCGTCTGCATCAGTGCATTTTTCTTCTGTGAAATATCTCACGGTTATTAAATCCTTGCTTAAAGCAGCAAAGTGGAGGAGAGTGTTCCCATCGCCATCCTTTGCAGCAACATCAGCTGCTGTTTCATCTACAAAATATTTCACAATTTCCCAATTTCCCTTCTTAGCTGGCTTATGCAATGGTGTCTGTCCAAATTGATTTCTAGCGTCTGCATCAGTGCACTTTTCTTCTGTGAAATATCTCACAGTACTTAAATTCTTGCTTAATGCAGCATTGTGGAGGGGAGTGTTCCCATCGCCATCCATTGCAGCAACATCAGCTGTTCTGTCATCTACAAGATATTTCACAATATCCAAATTTCCTGCACTTGCTGCCCTATGCAATGCAGTCTGCCCAAATTTATTTTTAGCGTCTAAATCACTGCCATTACCTTCAGCGAAATATCTCACAGTATTTAAATCCTTGCTTAAAGCAGCAACGTGGAGGTGAGTGTTCCCATTTTAAGCCACTGCAGTAACATCGGCTGCTCTTTCATTAACTAGATATTTAACGATTTCCAAACTTCCTTTTAAAACAGCATGATGCAAAGGTGTTTTTCCATATTTATTTACAGCTGCTACATCAGTGCCTTTACCTTCTACGAAATATCTCACTGTATCCGTGCCTAAAGCAGCAGAGTGGAGGGTGGTATTCCCATTTAAATCCACTGCAGTAACATCGCCTGCTCTTTCATCCACAAGATATTTAACGATATCCAAACTTCCTATAAAAGCAGCAGTATGCAATGGTGTATGTCCACATTTATTTTTAGCGTCTGCATCAGTGCCTTTATCTTCTGCGAGATATCTCACTGTATTTAAATCCATGCCGAAAGCAGCAATGTGGAGGGTAGTGTTCCCTTCCCAATCCACTGCTAAAAGATCTGCTGCTCTTTCATCCACAAGATATTTAACGATTTCCAAACTTCCTTTAGAAGCAGCAATATGCAATGGTGTATGTCCACATTTATTTATAGCTGCTATATCAGTGCCTTTATCTTCTGTGAGATATCTCACTGTATTTAAATCCATGCCTAAAGCAGCAGAGTGGAGGGTAGTGTTCCCTTCGCAATCCACTGCTAATAGATCTGCTGCTCTTTCATCAACAAGATATTTAACGATTTCCAAACTTCCTTTAAAAGCAGCAATATGCAATGGTGTATGTCCACATTTATTTTTAGCATCTGCATAGTGCCTTTATCTTCTGCGAGATAACTCACTGTATTTAAATCCATGCCAAAAATAGCTATGTGGAGGGTAGTGTCCCCATTTAAATCCACTGCAGTAACATCGGCTGCTCTTTCATTTACTAGATATTTCACGACTTCCAAACTTCCTCTAAGAACAGTAATATGCAATGGCGTTTGTCCCCATTTATTTATAGCTGCAATATCAGTGCCTTTATCTTCTGCGAAATATCTCACAATATTTAAATCCATGCTTGAAGCAGCAGATTGGAGGGTAGTGTTCCCATTTAAATCCACTGCAGTAGCAAAGGCTGCTCTTTCATCCACAAGATATTTAACGGTTTCCAAATTTCCCTCGTTTGCTGCCGTGAGCAGTGGTGTCTGTCCGAATTGATTTCTAGCGTCTACATCAGTGCCGTTTACTTCTGCGAAATATCTCACAGTATTTAAATTCTTTCTTCCAGTAGCATAGTGTAGGGAAGTGTTCCCATAGATATCCACTGCAGCAAGATCAGCTGCTCTTTCATCCACAAGATATTCAACGATTTCCAAAATTTCGCTATTAGCAGCATAATGCAAGGGTGTTTGTCCATGTTTATTTATAGCTGCAACATCAATGCCCTTATATTCGGTGGGATATCTCACTGTATTAATATCCTTACTGAATACAGCAATGTGTAGGACAGTGTCCCCATTGTTATCAATTGCAGCAGCATCTGCTGCTCTTTGTTCTGCAAGATATTTAACTATTTCCAAATTTCCCTTAATAGCTGCCATATGCAAAGGTGTCTGTCCAGATTGATTTTTAGCGTCAGTATCAGTGCCTTTTTCTTCTGCAAAATATCTCACAATATTTATATCCTTACGTATTACAGCGTAATGAAGAGGAGTGTTCCCTTTTATATCCACTGCAGCAAGATCTGCTGCTCTTTCATCTACAAGATATTTAACGACTCTCAAATTTCCCTTATAAATTGCAATATGCAATGGTGTATGTCCATTTATATTTTTTGCTTCGGTATCAGTGCCTTTATTTTCTGCGAAATATCTCACAATACTTAAATCCTTACTGAATGCAGCATTGTGAAGGGTAGTGTTCCCATCGCGATCCACTGCAGCAACATCAGCAGCTCTTTCGTCTACAAGATATTTAACTATCTCCAAATGTCCCTCACCAGCAGCAATATGCAAAGGTGCATGCCCATATTTATTTTTAGCTGCCATTACTGTGTCTTTCTCATCGGCTAAATATCTCACAGTACTTAAATCCCCCCTAAATGAAGCGATATGGAGGGGAGTGTTCCCATCTAAGTCAATTGCAACATTATCTGCTGGCCCACGATCTGCTAGATATTTAATGATTTCCCGATTTCCCTGATTAACAGCAATATGCAGAGGTGTTCGTCCATATTTATTTTTAACTGCTGTGCTATTGCCTGTATCTTCTGCGAGATATCTCACAGTATTTAAATCCCAACTAAATACAGCAAGATGGAGGGGAGTGTTCCCGTCACAATCCACCGCAGTAACATCAACTACTTTTTGTTCAAGTAGATATTTAACTTCTTCTAAATTCCCCATACTCGCAGCAATATGCAATAGTGGCCGTCCATACTTATTTTTAGTTGCTGTATCAGCGCCTTTATCTTCTGAGAGATATTGGACAGTATTTAAATTCTTAATGGATGCGCTAACATCAACCATGTTTTGCTCTTCATTGTATTTTGTTGTATCCAAACTCCTTTTTAATGGGGCGTTATGTAGCGGTGTCTCTCCAGACATGTCCTTTAGTGTTGCGTTCACGGGCCTTTCTTGTCCGACGTTTATAAATTATTCTAAATTATTAGCAGTAAAATGTGGCGGGGTGGCTCCATTTCCCACTCTTGCCTTAGCATCAGCCCCATTTCTGACAAGAAACTAGTTGAAATTTGAGTTTTCATCGTCAGTGGCAACGGGAAGTGCAGTTTCTCCATGCTTGCCTAAATTATTAACAATGTCAACGTTTTCCCTTAATATAAGATTTGCAAACTCTATTAAGTTGTGCAATACTGCTATGTTAAGTAGAGATGTGTACGTCATATCATTTTTCTAATCTGCAATGACTTTTTTTGCGTTTACCAGATCATTAGCATCGGCTCCTCTCACTATAAGTAACTCAGCTACAAACCAGTGATTGCATTCATCCGCATACCTTAAAGGGCACCAATTAAGAACACTATCACGTTTACTTATGTCTGCACCGTATTTCAATAAGTCGTGGACCATCTCTCCGTAGCCGTACCCAGCAGCCAAATGCAATGCGGTTCGTCCTCCTTTGTCAAGACGGTTAACGTCCGTTTGAGAATCAATTAAGAAATTCCCAAATATCGTTTTATCAAAATTTAAAACTGAATTATGCAATTTATACGAATTGTCTTTATCGCGAGTGAGCATTCGGTCAAAGAAATTGCGCATAACTTCCTTATCACCTGTGAGCAAACGTAAAAGAAAACATTCTTTAATATTTGGCTTTTCATAATTGTCTGCAAGCCATATCGCAGCAAAATATTCAGCAAAAGTTCTATGGACAAAAATGAAATTATCATTGATGACCTGTAAAATAATTCCTCTTTTTTCTTTTCCCAATGTTACCAATTCTTTAAACTCCCTTAGTTCTGGCAAGTCGACTTCAGTGAGCAATCCTCTTAAATTATTTATTTCAAATAATCTTTCAAGAGCCACTTTTTTATGATTTTCCATAAAAATTTTGTGCAGTTTGTCATTATCATCTCTAACGGCTACATTTGTCACACTTAGCTTTTTCTTCTCTTTGTTATAAACTTCATGTTTTTTCGTAATAAACTTGTCATATAAATCGACGATATCTATGTTAAAAGATATGTTTGGCTCTTTAAGATCATCCTCATAAAATTGTTTAAAACCATCTTGATAACCTTCTGCTAGCATTCTCAATTGCAGTGGTATTCCTGTAAATGTAACCTCGTTTTCAGCTATGGAAT
This sequence comes from Psococerastis gibbosa, assembly GCA_963971405.1. Lineage (NCBI taxonomy): Eukaryota > Metazoa > Arthropoda > Insecta > Psocodea > Psocidae > Psococerastis > Psococerastis gibbosa. The sequence continues at coordinate 46,745,530 of OZ020486.1, read as the reverse complement.
TAGACAACACATTTAGTAGCTTTTCAGAATAGATTTCTAATTGATTATGACCGAGACGAGACCTTCCTCTTCTTTTGTGAATGCACCGACGATGGCGTCGGTTAGGCTGAGACCAGAAACAAGGAGTCTCTACCCCGGACACGAAAAAGTAAAGTAAGTAAGTGTAAGGTTCAGATTCTTCTCCCAGAACCTCTCCAAAAACACTTTTTGGTCTGGTTTCGTTAATGGCTTCAGGGTATACGACAATACACTTAATTTATCTTCCAATTCATTCTTCATATGTGGGCGATATTTTCTCTACCTTCGTAAGTTTTAAAAATTTCAGTAGCTCGATTACATTGGCTTATATGTAGGACTAATTTCATCAAATCCATCAAATAACAATATTATTTTACCCAGAACTTTGATTCTATAACCCAATAACATTAGCTCTAGAGGAGTTTTCAAATCCGCCATATTGGAGAGTAACTCAATAACCCGGTCCTCAGTAAGACAAGAAGATAATTTAATTAGATTTTCCGTGTGATCATTTAGGTTAACTGTTATTACCCATAAAGAAGAATCGGTGAGTTTCAGATTTCTTGCTAGCTTAGTTAATACAGTTGACTTACCCATCCCTGGTTCGGCACTCACTATTACTACTCTATCTGTTATTGCTTCTAGTTTGAAATTAATAGTACTGTTTTCATCTACGTACTTACGCAAATTCGATAAAACACCTAGAGTTTTCTGCCATATAAACGTATCGTCTTTCTTTTTCAACCAGTGAATATTGCGGTGTTGATAATCATTATGCAATTGTCGTAAGTTTGTTTGCACATTTTCATCATTGTCTAGTATGATAATTCCAGTACTTTGGGTATTTCTAACAATTTCTTCAAATTTGCACACCTTTGCCCCATTGCTTAACATTTGAAGTTCACTATCATTTATATTGCTTACCACAAAGATGTCAATAATGTCTTTTTCATTAAAAAAATTACTTATTATCTGAATCTGACGATTAAATATTCATTCAAAACAATAAAATTCAATTTCACCAATAACATGATGATTTTTGTCTATAACAATGTTTTTATTATTAGTGAACTTAGGAACAACTTCTGGGCCTACTAGACAGTTCAATTCATTGGTTACTAACGCATTGAGACTTACAACTATTCCTTGAAATATGACCCGCTGTTTTAAAAGTTTTGTCTGTGATGCTTCATCGAAATCGGTTATGCTGATACTATCATCTAATTCTTCTTTATACCCATCACCAATTGAAAACGAATATTTAAATTTTTGAACTAAAACGTTTGCTCCTTGCGTGATGAAAATTATCTTTTTACTCTCGTTCTCTTTCATAATTGCTTTTAATGCTTTATACAAGCTGACGTCATTTTTATCATTAGCACCACAATCAATAACTGATAAATTACTCCCCTTGTTGCTGAATGTTTCGATTAATTTGTTTTTTAAACTAAGTACCGAACTGTAAGCCATAAATACATACTTGTAATAGTAATTTTCCGTCTTATATTCCACCATTCCCTCAATTGACTGATGTAATTTCATGGCAGTTAGTATAATATTAGCGCTGCTTGTGACAATATTAAGAATACGATTTCCTGAAATAAGCTCTCTTATCTTCGACATTTTATCGCTTTTGAAGTTTAATCCGATTTTTTCAATTTGCCTAGTGTGTTGTGCAGTTGCATCATCTATAAACGGCTTGAAAAGTTTCTTATTTGCATTTTTGAACCATTTGTCATGTTCAGTAAGGTATGTATTTTCATATTTCCACCAATTAAGCGCCCTGTTTTGAACATCAGAAAAAATTGAATTTACATCATTTTCTTCCAATTGATAGAACTTTTTCAACTTTTTCTTTATTACGTTCTCTAACTCTTTTTCGTCTAGCTGACCAGCGTAAATCTTAAATCTATTTAGGAAGTCAATAATTTCTTCTTCGGTCACAGAATCGTTTGGTAACGGTATATTTTCGCTACTTATATCGACGCCGTACTTTTTCGATAATTTTATTACTTTCCATTGCAACTCATCTATTAGTTCATTTTCTTGCTTCTTAAAAACCTTTCCTGCGTGTTCTAAAAAAATCCTTCTAAACTCCTTATCCTCCAAAGATAAACTTGCGTCATCTTATAAGAAACTATTACTTATCTTGCTTTCCAATTTATCACTGAATTTGTCAATCACTTTGCTATGAAGTGCGACATGATGTCTCTGAGCAATATCAGTGTTCATGTCTAGACCTTTGCTAGAAGTCATGGACACAACTAGCTTATTAGCTAACCTTCGACTGTCTGAACATTGACTCAAAAGATCACTTATTATTATTATTTTTTTGTTACTGTAGAATTCAAGTTGGTAATATTTGGATTGGGAATATGATATTTTTAGTAAGTTATGCATACATATATTCCCTTCTTTGATACTGTCATCATTTATGGCTTTAAATGGAGTATTGGTGTAAATAATAAACTCAGCGTCTTCAAAGAAACGGCTGAACACGGGGTCTTTCCCTTCTGAAAAACGGCACTTAATTTTAAGGTATGAGATGAAATATTTCTTCAAACTAAGTTCTCCGGTCTCTGACTTTGTTAGCAAACTGTCGATATCAATTTTTTTTATGATCACCTTTATGTTTAGCCTGCAAAAAAATTACTTTCGGTTTTTCCACTGTTTCGTCTCTACGTCTATACTCAAAAAAATATCGTCAAATTTTTTTGCAGCAGCCATATTTGATGCCAAATGGAATCCATTTATCAGTTCATCTGTTAACCCTTTCAATAATAGTAACATTGATAAGTTTATTTCACAGTGATGACCTTCAATACCTGCAGCTCTTTCTGTTCTTTCATATACCGATTGTTCCGGGTTATTAATGTCCTGTGCTGCTGCATCGTCTCCTTTGTTAAGGGCCATATTCGAATTTGTCCAAGTCAAGCTCCAAATTCTACATAATTACTGAGTCTGCAATTAAACGTTTATCCTGTAATTATTTTATTTTGAATACCTGCTCCTTAACCTAATTAAGTGTCTGCAAAGTTAATGTGGCTATTTCCCTCGCATTCCACAAAGGCGTGAAATTTGTCTGATCCAAGCAATGAATGTTCGCTGCTTTTTTTACAGATAAATTAGGTTCAAGACGTTTAAGAACTATGATCAGTTGCAGCATCTAACTAAGACTAACCTAAAATTATTCTTGATATAAAAGTTTTAAAAAACTTACGCAGATATTTTTGGTCCCTAGTATTAACTTACACCAGTCTTGACGTTAGTGCCGCGAGTATAAATAATTATAAAGAAATGAAGCACTTATTTACCATTTGCATTTTTTAAATGTACGCTATCCTTAGCAAAAAATGCAGGTACCACATTTTTAACAAGTACCGTCTTCAGCTGAACAACAATTTGTATTGAATCGTGTTATCTCTTTATGTTTTTATCAATGTGCTTTGGTTGTTCTAAGTGAATAGTGTTTATTATCGCATATTATACTGTACAATCAACACGATAACGAAATTTTCAATCTGTTGGCCTTTGCACTGGGGGGGGGGGGTTGGCAGGAGGCACTTGTGTATATGGTGCTCCCATATTTTATTTTCTGTCAGTGGTTATGGAGTTAAGGAGGTAATAATCATGAAACGAAATGAAAATGGATACATGAATTTCATGCTACCTACCATTATATTACGTACGTATATATATATTATACTAGTATTATATTAGAATATATAGTATATATATAGTACAATAGTACAAAATCGAAATAATAAGAAAGAACCGGTACGAGTGAACCTGAACATATTTTTCAATTCATCAATAATTAGTATACCGTAATGTAATAGGTAATAATGAGAATTGTGGCTCCATGTAGTAAATGATGAAGGAATATACGGGCTGTCTCAATTTTTCCTATACTAAAGCTCTGGACTATTTTGAAGTCAATAATGGTAAAAAAATATATTAGTACAGCATAATATATCCCCGGGCCCCTCTTATGTGAATCTCCGTCGATAAAAACAAAACCTTACTGCAATGAAAATGCTTAAACCCCAACTACAGTGTTTCGCGCTTTTATTATGAAATATTTCCCTGTGGGCCCCCGAGCTTCGATCTTTCGAGCATCTAATTTCTAATATTATTAGGCTAGGAGATGCTTGTGTGTGTGTGAGTGAGTGTTTTAATCTTAGGGAATTTTTTAATTTTTGTAAGCTTGTACTGCAAATTTATGCTGTTTTTGTTGCTGACCCCTAGTTGAGTGTAAGGGAGGGACTTATAGCCCTAACTAGTAACACCGTTAGGGTGGTCTCAGCTATAATAAAGGCATTATTTATTTATTTATTTATTTACTTATTTATTTATATATTATCCTTGTTGGCTTTTATACGAATCTGTCTGCTAAACCTCACCTTAAGTGGTTTTGCTGTCGAAATGCCTAAAACCCAAAGGATAGCTGGTAGAGTAGCTAAAGCTCGCCCAACACAAAGACGTTTTCTATTTCAATTAATAATTTTTCTAACAATTTTTACTTATGGTGGCCCCCCATGTGTGTGTTGGTGTAGGTTGACATCGAGGACTCACACCAGTTTGACAATAATGGTCATAGATTCATACGGAAACAATACAAATACTATCCGAAATCCATGGGGTCGTTGGCATTGAACATTTCTTGTTCTAGTTCCATGGAAAGTTCTTCAGGACATTACTTCAACTTCAACTACAGATTTAACAGAGAAGTCAGAAAACAGACAATCGCTGATGGAGTTATATCCAAACCATCGCGATGCAAAATAGTATATACTAACTTAAGCTACTTAAGCTAAGAAAAGTGTTAACCTGAAAAGCGTCAAATTCCCTTATGATCAGAAAAACAAATATTGTCAATAGTCAGCAGAACTCGTTCCCATACTTGGTGAAGTCAAGCTTAGACCTATTACAATGCCAACGGAAGGCATGTCTGAGTCTGTCTGTTGGCACTTGTAGTCGGTGAGGGTTGACATTGAGAAGTAAACCAGAAATTCATTCATATACAATACAAAGAACCGGTCCGAGTTTACTCGAACATGCTTTCCAATTTATAAATTAGTTGATAGACATAATGTGTAATTTCATAGTAAATAAATTTCCTATGGTTAAATTTATGATGCCTCGAGGGGGTCTTTTTTCAATAAGTTAATTTCAAAACGTTATTAATATTTATTATAATTATTTGATTATAATGTTATTATTTTATGATTAGAAATCTGAAATCATCGAAGTGTACGTAGTACCACTGAAGATGTAGGCCAAAAGTTTTCACGAAACGGTCAATTAGTCAATCAGCCCAGATTCTTCACTTCATCATTACCGTAATACAATAGCCTATTTTAGGTTTGCCAATAGATACGAGCGTATGGCTAGAGACTTAAAGAGCCAACCACATACGAGAGAATAAAAATTTGCTCTTTTTTCGTTATTTCGTTCGAAATGTTCAAAAACAAATTCGCCCAAGATCCCCCAAATAAACTTCGCCGACAGCACCTAATTAATCAATCAAAGCTACTAACAACAAATTAACAAAAAAAATGGCGCCAAAACGAAGCGTCCATTGTCATACCCATTTACTGACTCAAATTGAACGCTGACAAAACAATGTTACATCTACAATGAACTCTTTTTCGCTGTCTTTTCAATTCAAAATAATTCGATTTCCACTGTATTTACCAACTTTTTTAAAGCTTTTAACGCAATTTCAAAAGTTTTTTCATTTGTCGTCAGTTTGACTGCTTGGGTGAAAGAGAGAGAGAGAGAGAGAGACAGTTATGATTTTGTAAAAGTGAAAGTACCTAATGCAAGTCCATTTTCATTTAAGCGGCAAGTTTGGAGAAGTTACAATTACTTTTAAAAGGGAGTATGACAATTAGTTTTTTTCCCCTACGTGATGTTAATGACTGTTCTTAATGAGTTAGAATGGGCTTCCACTTGGTGAAGAAGTTGACAATGAATTCGAAGGTTCTTGGTTCAACTGAAGGAGGATAAAGGATCGAACTTCCCATGAGCCAAGACCGTGCCCAGGTTCTGATTTCGGGGGGGGGGGGGCAAATTTTTTTTAAACGTAATTTATTATTGAATTAATGGGATAAATTGTTCAAGCCATACATGTTAACATAAAAACATTTATTTCAGGGGGGGGGGGGGTTCCAGACCTCATGGATCACCCCCCTGGGCACGGCCATGCCGAGAGCTGAAGAGGAAGGCGCTGGACTGAGAGAGCTGGGGTATGATATGCAGGGAGTTGCTGCAAACTGAGATTGTGACCTCAGAAGAAGTTTAATAAACTCTCTATTACCTACAATAGTCTATACATACTAAAAAAAGTAACTGAGTTAAGAGGCAGTCAGACTCTACTGTAGGAAAACTGCACCGAGCTGACCCTTATATCATTAGCAAAAAATCACGGTTAGTTGACTGAGACATACTGTGCAAGTGGTACGCGAACAACAGTCATCTTCCAAATGATATACTGTATATGCGATAGATGCTTGCATATAAGTATATCATGTGTTTGTTTTTCGCATAAACACAGTCAACTTACAGTAATTTGCCTGCTGTGACGTATGGGTCAAATCAGCATATTTGTTTCAATATTGATACATACCGTAGTATATTAACTGGTTCCAATGTGTGTTCACAGTTTTAGAAGACGTTGATGAGCATTTAATTTCCTCTATGGCATTTATGGCATTTATGGTCCTGTGATAGATTTTAAAGAAAAATTTGATTTTTTACTTTAAAAAAAAAAAAAAAACAAGTGGCCTTCTTTTTAGGCAATGTGTTTTTCTACCTGAGATATTAATTTTGTATTGCAAATTAGTTAGGTTTTTACTACTAGGCTGTGGTTGTGATTCTCAGCAATAAAAAATCATTGCGACTCCACATCTGAGTTTTACTGGCAAATTTGGCAACTGCTGACGTTCAAAATATTAAGTTTAGTTTCGTTAGTTAAGTTTGTACATTCTCTCTCTTTAACAGAAAGTTAGATTGTCTGATATTTCTTAATTACCTGACAACGCCAGTTCGTGAGGGTGTTCTACTATGAGGAAACCGGAGCCTGGAGCGATGAAACATAACATATTGTTATCGGCACCTTGCCTCCACGTGCAAATTGGCTGCACAATGGCAAGGGACCCAAAGAAGAAAAATGTATTATCTAAATTTATGTAACTGAATTATTTTGGGAATTACACTATTATTATTATTATAATAGGCGTAAAACAAAACAACATACACTGCGCGGGAAGAAAAATAATGAACAGTTCCCAAATAAACCCCGTAATTAAAAGACAACAGTTAATATAAATCTACAGTACCCAATCGCCTCTTCCTTCTATAACCAACAAATTCAGCTATTCAGCATCAGCAAAATTAAGCATTATAACTAACTTATCTATTTTAAACAGCCAGCATATATACAACACTGGTCCCAACTGTAATACCATATAATACAAAATTAATGTAGTTTCTAAAATCTATCTACTCGAGTCAGCGATACACAATTAGAGTATCTCTAAGGGGAATTACACTAAGAGATGAAGAAATTCATAGCAATAAAGAAAGTGCTGGCAACAGCAAAAACCAAAATTTCCCAATTGAAATCCTTTTGTTTTCAATGTTATCTCTCTCTTGGCGCCTTTACGAGCTTTTGGTTTTAATATCCGAGTTAAAATAAATGTCATGATACTGTCTATTTTATTTCAATGTATTTTAATGGTTTATAAATAAATAAAATTCATATTGTACGGTAGTTTAGAGAAGCAACTTTCCAATTGATTTGTAATTTAACTAGCTATTGCATGTGGGACCTTCAATTGCTTCTTAAATTGTGTGTGAACAATTAGATTTTTTTTCTCATTGCAAGAAATGGGTTTAGTCAATAGTTGTTGCAAAGCCACTGAGTCTACTTGAGAAGATTTCTATGAGCTAGGCTAGTTGAAGGAAAACCATACGTTTATGTGCGGTTAAGCATGTTAAAATCGAGCCAACCTTTATTAATGCATGGCAAAAAACCATAGTGGAAATGGCATGTCATGCAACAGACGCAGGTCACAAAATTCACCATGAATGGGTACCAGCACATGCAGGGATAGAAGGTAACGAAACAGCAGACAGACTGGCAAAATCAACAAGAATTGAGGGAGAAGAAACCCAGGAACCACCAACCTGGAATGACATCACAGCAAAACACCTAAATACCACAAGAATAAACTGGCAGAGAAGGTGGGACGCATACCGAACCACGACCCTAAAGGCTATACAACCGAACATCCCAAAACGACCTTGGTACTGGAAAAACCCTCTCCCAAGAAAGGTCCAAACCACGGCCATAAGACTGCTAGGCTAGGTCACGCCTCCTTCCCATGCCATCTGGCACGGATCGGTTTCCGAGAGTCTCCTCTCTGTGAGTGGGGGGATCAAGAGGGTACTCCGGATCACATCACTTTTGAGTGCCCCCTCTACAGCCGGGAGAGGACAGAGTTTATGAGCAGGTTGCAGGACCAGGGGAAGTTGCCGCCATTCATGTGATCCAGGACTTGGACAGAGAGGTTTTAACGGAGGTGGTCCGCTTCCTAAAGAGTATCGGACAAAAGTGGTAGGACGTTGGGCCAGATGGATTTGGTAATGGCTGTATACCCTATACCCTTAAGCAAAAAAAAAAAAAAAAAAAAAAAAAAAAAAAAAAATGTGCGGTCGGCTTTCGGACAGTCTTAGAAAACGTCAGATGTTGGCTCTGTGATTTTCCAACTACCGTACTCATTTGGTACAGTTAAAAAAAACTCAGCAACTCGTGCGTGTCAAATCATCGCGTTGGAAACTTATTAGTTTTTACTTTTTATCACTTTTTCTTTGGTTTTCTACTACCTCAAGAGGTTGAAATATAGTATATTCTAATAATTTGATAATCAAAAACGCTTTTCTAATGTACAAAACTTAAAAATAATAAAAAAAAAAGTAAAAATATTAAAAATAAATAAAAAATGAATAGTGCGAAAAAATATGCAGCCTTCAAATCCTAGTCACAGCTGAGCCTTCGCAGTCTACGCTTTTACTAAGGATGGCTCCCACAGTTGTCGACGAAACTTTTCATTTTCAAGTTCACTACATCCCATCATTTTACATTGTCCCAATTCTCATTATTGCGATAATTCTGAAATTCTTTCAATTTAAAAATAAATAAAAAAAAAAAAAAAAAATAGATTTAAGGAAGTGCATGAACCAGTATCTATTCAGTGCTATTCCAAAGAAAAAAAAACTCAATTAATTCCAAAAATGAATTTGTGCTCACTCACAGCTCAATTTTTAATTTCCCCAACATCTAATCTTCCGACCCCGGTGCCCCTTTAGGAGCTCTCGAAAAAAAAGACTAATCGAATTCGGATTCTATTCGATTTTTTCCTTTCTAATTTTCAATTTTTGATTGAAACTGCTTTTATACACAAAGAAACTTTTTTACTGAAAAAGAATTTCCAAAATTGAAAATCACTAAAAGCAACTAAGTTATAATTAATTTCCGTTGAAAGACCTTTTAAATTCAAAGCAGCAATCAGCTCAATACTGTAGCTATGAATTGGTGTTAATAATAATTAATGTTTCTATGCTGCGCATAGCTGAAACTACCTTTATTACTAGTATTATAAGTTAGGGGTACTGACAAATCGGTGTAATGTAGGTAAATGTCAAATGAAATTAAAATAGGGACAATTAAAATCAGGACATGTAGAGTAGTGGTACGGACTCTGACTTTCACTTTCAGGTTGTTGGTTCGAGTTCCAGACTTGCTAAATTTTCTGGCCATGCTGGCATCTGTAGCAGGCGGTTCCCGGGGTTTCCATTTGAATGCAATAAGGGAGGGGTTTGTAGCCTTAAATCCGCTAGGTTGGCTTAATAGTAGAACAAAAAGTCATTATTTCTAAAATTAGGTTCCTGAACTATATTTAACAGTATTCCAAATGAAATTCTCACGCACAAAAAAGTTTCAGAATATAAAAAAGACCTAAAAAGTCTTTCTCTTCTAAAATGTGCCAGTAAGCTTGATTTTTGTTTTTCTTTCCTTTGGTAACTCCATAGAAGCTCCTAAGAAACTCCATAGCTTTTTCTTGGGACCCATGAGGTCCAACTGAATTGTACATTTTTTTTCCAAACACATAGTTACGTACCCAAAGGCGATAATTTCGTTTTTAAAAAAGATTCCCAAAATTTCACTCCTACCTTCGATGCCGCTCAGTTCAGACTAACTCTGCAGAGCGCCCACAGCCCAGGTGCATGGCCTGGGTTGCTGACTAGATGATTGCCCCGTCAGCATGAGAACCCAGCATTGGCGGATGGCAGGGACGTAACTATATCCTGCTGACTGCAGACGGCGATAGGGGGAAAAATTAAATAAACAGCAGACATCCATTATTAACAACAAAAAAGCTTGGAGACTCAGATGGCTGGGTCACGTTGAAAGAATAGATGAAACACTAGTTTCTAGGATGGTATTGAACAATGATAAATACATGATCCATAGGGAGACAGAGGAAGAAGTGGATGAATGCACGTTCACAGTAGCAGGCCCGGATGTAGGAATAGGCAGAGTAGGCAGCGGCCTAGGGACCCCCACACGAAAAAATAACTCAAATTTTAAAAGTAACAAATAAGTAAGTTTTTATTATGGCGGAAATTTAGTGTCGTGGCATTAATTGCACCTGACAGTGACACGTCACCGTTACAAAAATGAAATGTAAGGACAAGTACTCGTATTCTGCTCTTATTTTTAATGTTCCCTCTTTTCCTAATACCCTACTATACTCTACATCTGCAGTGCAAAAGTGAGGGGAAGTCAATGGAGTTGCTTCTTTTGGGAGGCACAGAGAACTGTGCCTAGGGGCCTCCGAAGCCTAACTCCGGCCCTGCACAGTAGGAAATTAATTTTCTTGACGAAGTACTAGAATCCGGGATGATAGGCCGTGGTCGTTCTAAGTTGCTGCTGAGCTTCCGAGATACAATCATAGAAGTTCCAATGAAGAGGTCAACCGCAGATGTTGACGAAACGTATAGAAGCACTCATTCAAGACGACCACAGCCTATCATCCCAGAACCTGCTGCTTTGCCACGTAACTCCGGCCGTGAAAGAATTTTACAATTATGTTTTATTTTATATTTTTTCCTAAAAGTTGCTCTGCAACACAAAACCCAGTAGTACCGCGCATAACAGTTAAACTGTCATAGAAATTAGTTGAAATATATTTACTTACAGTACTTACTTATTTGCTGAAAACTTCCAGAATCCAAGTGTCTGCAACTGGAGATCAAGTGCACACGATAAAAAAAAAGTAAGGAAAAACAAATTGAGTGCAATCCTGGAGATTAATTGTAAATCAACAAAATATCAAAAGAGTTTGAAAAATGTCTAAATTACAATTCTTAGAGGAGTAGTATTTTGCTGATTTTCAGCAAACTGTATAATTTCCCTCTTGCAAGCAGCTGGCGCCGTCCTGGGTCTTTTGCAATTGGTAGAGAAAAAATTTCAAAAGAAAGTGCGTTGTAGACCAAGTTTTGCTTCGCAGAATTCTCAGATTTATTGGATTTTTTTATAGAGCGTCACACGTTCTTTGCGATCCATTGGCAGTGAGTACAATTATTCATTCTTGCTTTCAAGTGGCGTACGTACATTAATTTTGAATCCGGTTATTTTAGGGAGATTCATCTACCTATTGAAACGGCGACCAACGTTTGACTTCCAGAAAATTCCTTTACAACTTTTCATTTCATGACCCCCTGAATCTAAAACTACGCTCTGTTAAAAATGTTATTATATATGTATATTACATAGGTGTATGTAGGCTATGTATTACGATTTCAGGAAACACTGTAACATCCGTAAGGCGCCCATTCCATCGACCGGCTAGGGCTATTTACAAAAACGGTGACGGTAGCAGATATTCAAGACTTAGGTGGCGTTTCCACCGACCTCGCATTGAAGAATGCAAATGACATTGACGGAAATTAGAATTTTTCTTTTTATAGAAATCTATTAAAATGTTTGTACTTAACATATCCCATGACGCCATTTTTTAATTTTAGTTTGTTTGTTTGTGATTTTACTGTATGATCATTGATCAATTTTAACTATGGCACAGAGGAAAATAAACATTTCCGTCAATTCTGCAATGCGAGGTCGTTGGAAACGCCACCTAGGTCTTGAATGTCTGCTACCACGTCACCGTTTTTGGAAATAGCCCTAGCCGGTCAATGGAATGTGCACCTAAATATAATCCGATCTTGATAAGACTTGGCACAAAAATTGATCATACAAATGTCTTGATCAAGTTTGCTAACCAGCAAGATACGCCATTCTGTTCCAAGATGGCGGATCATTAAAACCTTATAAAATTCATATCTCAGTTATTATTGGTCGCAGACGAATGAAATAAAATCTGCCCGTATTATTATCGCCACTTTTTATGACCCAACAACGATTTCAAGATGGCGTCCAGTCAAAGTGAAACTTATGTGACACTTAATTAAAAGTTCATGCTTAGTCGTAATTGTGGTTCGAAATATGTAACACAAGAGTGTTTTGTGTGTAATGTTGTGGTCGAGAAAAGAATGAAGTATTTTTTTATTTTTTATTACATACATAGCGTAGGTAACGTGGAGGAATAGCAGGGTCAGCGGAATCTCCCTACGCCTGATCTGCCAGAGCCGAAAAGGATTTTTAAATTTGTTGCATTAATTTCATTGCTTTCCTTCTTTGCTACCCTGTCAATCGGCAGTGGGGGCGTGTCCTATGGACAATAGTGTGGGCTAGCCCAGGTCTCTCATCGACCAGAAAAAATAAAATACATTTTCATTTTAATTGAAAATCTGGCGGCTGAATAATTATTAGAAACAGGGGCGATCCGTTCGTGAGGCTTGTGTGTAGAGCGTTGTGGATCAAGAAACCCCACCATCTTAGGTTGTTCTAAAATTTTCCCTCGAAAGGACGTCTCTGCCCCCCCCCCCTTGTTTGCAGTTCCAATATTAAAATGGATGTTTGCAGTTATAATATTATATTTATACCAGTTATAAGAATAGGACTTCGTCTGTATATTCTAAAGCTATAGCCCTAACTCTGCTAGGTTGGCTTAGTAATATAACAAAAAACTCAATATTTATTTATTTATTTAAAATTCTTAACATGAGGGATCTCACGATGGCACTCATTCGAACCCGTGTGGGCTGAGTGCTATATCTGCGAATTTGGGCAACTGCAAGACGACATCCACCTTTTTGTGAACGGCCTTGCCATGTTGATTCCATTAGAGCAGAGCATGTTTCAAACTGCGGCGACTTGGTAGTGTGCACAGCGTAGGCAGGGGAACCTGGTGTTATATGATAACGCGCTTAGGCAGTATATGTCGAGTCCTGGTCACCTCCGATTTAATCGTGTGACTTTACCATGTTCCCCAAGTGGTTCGGAATCCACTATAATCAGGAGGTCCACCCTGTTAGTCAACTCCCCTTTCCCCAAAGTGAAAGAGTCTGTCCTTAGGGTGCCTCAAGTTAACAAACAGACTCACGCCCCCCGCCAGGCTGACAGGGTTGCTTAAAGCAGAAATGCTGAAAGCAGGCGTTAGAAACAACAACAAAAACAACCTTTTTGAATGAAGAACCAGTAGAATCCGGGCTGATGGGCCGTGGTCGAATTGAAAGTGAACTTCCAAACGTTTCGCCAACGTAGCGACGGAGCCACCGAAGTACACCCTTCGAAGTCGACGCAGCGCCATTGAAGATGTTGACCGCAGATGTTGACGAAATGTTTGGAAGTTCACTTTCAATTCGACCACGGCCCATCAGCCCTGATTCTACTGGTTCTTCATTTGACTCCGGCCGTGAAAGCCTTTGCAGTAACAACCTTTTTGTCTGCCTGAGGCTCAAGAGGACATGCTACGTAGAAAATTGGCACCCCAAAATTAAATACTTTTCATTTTTTATTTAATTAAACTCAGCAAGTAATTAATAATATGGCTCATCTAAGTTGTAGAAGACTACTTTGTGCATCATATAATCGGTTATTTTTACTTTTCGGTTTTGTAGTTCTTCCAAAAATCCCAGAAATTGTCCTGTCTGTTCTGGTATTTACGAAAGAGCTAAGGTACCAACAATTTAATATTTCCTATTATATGATGCATGAAGTAGTCTCCTGCAACTTCCATGAGCCAAATCTTTAATGACTTGCTTTGTCAATTAAATAAAAAAATAAAAAGTCAATAATAATAACAAATTTTGGGGTGCTCATTTTCTACGTAGCATGTCCTCTTAAAGAAGGTGGGTCCCTCACGGATCTTTTTGAGACAGCCATCCAGGCTGCGACTTTTTTGAGCAAAATGTTGCAGGCCCGGGCATATTATAAAATACCTTTATAAATAAGCGCTAAGGGCATATTATAAGAAAACTTTGATATCTACATTTTAACTGCAAGATTCAAACATAATCTGCGCTTCTAAGGATTGACACGTGTCATCGAGCCGGAAAGCAAGAGGATCATAGACTTATGGGGGAAAGCAGGGAGAAATCGCCCAATTTGTCGGTTTTTGGCGGACAGTGTCCTGTGAAGAGCCCTTCACGCCAATCCCTCTCCAAATAAGATAGTCATTAGAGAAGCCCGCCTTATCCTCCGTTACTAACATAGATCTGATACGGATTTGATACCTACTTCAAGATTTCTAGCTTTTATAAGAGAGAACCCGGTGTTGGTGAGTTTGGGCCCATAACCATGTTTTGTTTATTAGTCCCTAAGTCCAAGTACTGGTAGATATGTCTGTGGGTGGATTGAGTCACAACTTAACTAATTTATTATTATAGAATTATTTAATTAAATTTAATATGAAAATGAAAATGACTCTTGGTTTTTCAGACATTAGTGTTGTATTAATTTTATCGTATACGTATGTTTGGCTATTGGGAGTCCGTGTGGGCTGACATCGAAGAGTGAACCAGACTAGAAATTAATTTTGGAGCCAATGTCCGGAAATGGTGAGGCAAAACAAGATTCAATAGACCGAACTTCAAGCATGTAAAAGTACAAGTACGTCCATAAAAAGCCCAGAAATAATAATAATAAGTTAATTGTAATACGTACGAGTCTGAGGTATAACAACAACAAAACTTTACAAAATAAAATAAATTATAAAATACTGTATATTAACACAGCAAATAGAAACCCTACACGATAAGTGCTACCCCAGCCACATGATATGAGTATTGACAGAATACAATAATACAATAACATTAGAGTACACCCTGTAGCATATACCGTATAATTGGATTAAAATCTTGTGGGTTGCGGTTTTTTTTTTTTTACAAAATGGTTATACGATCCCATAGCTGCGTTCTCAAATTTCTTCTATACTCTTACCCTGTCAATTGCATTACTCGCTCATTTCAAAAGTCTCTACCCTCTCAAATTTGTTCCACTTTGGTTGCAGAAAGGGGAAGCCTCTTTTGTATCATCCCCCAGTGGCTTTTGAGTTTCGATCACCCCTTAAAGGTTATTCTCCCCGGCTTGACCACAGATATTCTCGTTATGCCTTAGGGGTGTTCGGGATGTGTGGAAACGTGTTAATGGATTTGAGAGTCCTGAATATGCAATATTGACAAGATATTTGTTTATTAAGAATTGCATTATACTATATTACTAGGTATATTATTATTGTTAACAGCAGCAGTCTGATCGAGGCGTTTATAATACCGGGGTTAAATAAATACCCTAGGATTATAACTGTAAACAAACAAATTTTGAATAGCACTTTCCATTATAAAATTATCTTGTTTACCAGTGGATTAAATAAATACCGGTATTATAAACGCCCCGATCAGGCTGCAGAGCTACTGCTCAAAGATCTCTCAGTGAGCAGCAGAGCAGAAACTTGAGCGTGACCATTTCATTACGTACCGTATTTTTTCCCGTTATATTGGTGGGGTTACTGGACAAGAACACATGCGACTGTGAACCTAAGCAATCTTTTCTAGCATGCTTTATATTTTATTTTCCAACTGTCAAGTAGCCTCTTCGTAGCCTGCAAGGGCGTAGACAAAAAAATCTTCCCGGGGGGGGGGGGGAGGCGTTCCTGCACCGGAGGTGAGGTAACCACAATAAATTAAAATTCCCTTTTATCTAGTCATCTAGTCTACACCCGTGTGAGTAAACGCGCTTTCTGGTTTGTAGTTGCCGGTGTTGTTGTCTGTGTTGTGTGTGTATGGTATTAGTTGGTGGTGTGTGGCAAACTGCGATCAGGAGGGCATTGGACAACGGGTTGCCCAGTGACGGTCTAAGGGCAGTTTGCCAATGCTTGTATTGCTTGTATTAAACCAGTGTGTTGTTTGCTAGATGAGGCTTGCCAGAGCTGCTGAGTGAAGAAAAGGAATGGTGTGCTGGAAAAGTATTGAAAATATTTTGACGGAGGGGGGGTCTAGGGGGACCGGACCCACTGGCTACGGCCTTGGTAGCCTATACGGAATTATAAGTCCCTAAAGCAGAGCTGTAATAAACCCAGGGAAAATAGAAGGACAGAGGGTTCCCAGCAGATGGAGAACATTGTAGTTGAAAAATCAGAGGTAGTGGTTTGGCAAGAGCACGACTTCCCCTTTCAGAGCAGCAGTCTCCAAGGTCCGATTTGCTATGATTATCGCCAATCTTTGATGGAAGAGGCATTTGAAGAAAGTAGAAGAAAGCTTTTAATCAACACAGGGTTGCAATTGAAAATTCCCCCAAAAAAAAAACATTTTTTTCTTCAAAATACAGTTAGTGCTGAGTCAGCTCTTAAAGACCGTTCCCATCAGCAATTGAAAAGTATTGGCAAGGAACACTAGACGTCACTGCTATCTAACAATGTACGGCTACATTACCGTGACTCTTTAAGCGATGATGGGACCCTCCCTTAATATGATACAACAAAATACATTCAGCTTATATATTGGGCATGCTTCCAGCCCCCCTCCCTCTCCTTCCAAATGACCTTTACCCTTATAATATGCCGACAATGACAGATGACCGTCTCTACATTCCCGGGGTCTCGATCATTGTCTGATAAGAACCCCTCACCCCCCCCCAATCTCCCCTATTCCTACCCCCATCTCCTTAACCGAATTGGCAGCAACTCTAAGAAATTCGGTCGATTTCCTTCCAACCCCCCCCCCCCCCAAAAAAAATCACAAGTTGGGGCCGGTTAAATTTTAATAGAAAAAACCCTCTCGGGCAATATTCAACAGAGATTGGATGAATGATAAGAGAAAAAGGTTGGGGAAAAGTTGATGATAACGTACCCAGGCTGGTTCTGATTGGGTAATCAATCATTTATATTGATCCAATCAAAAAGTTTGATTTTTTGCCAGGTCATCATTATGATTTTGCGCCAAAATTTGAATATAATTTTGGTGGATTTTAGAAAGTTTTTAGCATTTCAGGTTTTTTGTATACGTGGAATGGTTTAGAAGCTGTGCCACCTGAAGTGTTTTTAGCGTTGTGAGAATTTTCATGAATAGAACAGAACAGACTGAGTACATTATGCTATGCGTATGGGTTAATTGAAAGATTGGGCCGAAAGGCCTAAAATTCGCTCACATGGAAAATAATGACAATTTTCTTTCTTTCTTACTTTCTAAATGACAATAGTGAGCAGTGCCGAATTTACATATGGACATTGTGTGCAGGTGCAAAACAGGTCCCCACAAACTTCGACATGCTTACAAACATAAGGTAATAACAATAATAAGTGTGTATTGACCAGAAATTTGACCACTACAATATATATTTAAGATAAAATAAATAAATTTCCAGCAGTACATCATTGACGGCAATGAGCGTAAGCCCATATAGCCCAAAAACTTAACTTAATTCAGCCTATACTGTATCCTAATTCTAATTTTTAATTTTTTTAATAATTTGTTCACCCTCTTCAGATATTAAAAAAAAAATTTAATTTTGCCATAAATTTTGTCCTACTCGAAGGTCGCTGCAGCTCATTTTGAAATGTTTGCAATACCGGTAAATAAAACATCATTTATTTTCAAAAAGTTTAGAAATTGAAGAAATTAAATAAAATTGGCCGGAAATAAAACATTAAATTGTGTGCTTAAGTCAAAATCAACATGGGCCCCCTGAAATATTATTTCCAAAAGCCCCCTTGAGCTATGGCTACTTCTTATCATAACTCCATAATTCTGCATGGAAAATGACAGAAAAATTATTTCGGCTCCTTCTGAAGAGCATAAGGTACCTGGAACTTGTCAACTGTACTGTATATCAAATCTGGCAAAATGAAGTTCTAGATAATGGGAAGCAGCTTGTTATATTAAGATTTATTAAATTCCCGGAGTGGTCACCTAATACAAGATAGGTAGATAGAGATAGGTAGAGATCGATGGAGCCTAGTATAGATAGAGCTTACAATAGATAGAGTTTACTCAGTTTAGAACAGATAGAGCTTAAAATCCTGGACTGTTCGGGCCTATCTCGGACTACTGGTCACACTAGTTATTCTTTGCCATTTCTACTAGGGTATTTTTTTTTTAGTCCGATGATGCAATATTCATATGACAATGGCGATGAGCCAGCTAGCGATTTGCAACGGATTGCTAATGCCAAATCCCCTTCAAATCTCACATAATAACTAAGCAGATGTAAGACAGCGAGCAATTGCCAAAGAATTATCATACAAACTGCAAAACAACTGCCTGTTTTGAACTGAACCGAATCTACCATTAGTAACCCTACCAACTACGATTTAAGTTCAAGACAGAAATGATGCAGACTCAGCCTGAATTACACATAAGATGGAAAGTAGCTGTACTCAAATTCCCTCCAAAGCCTCACCTAATAACTCAGCAGTTCTCAGACAGCGAGCGATTTGCAAGGCATTGTCGTACAAAAGAGAACTAATGCCGGCATTGATCAGAGTATGTACGGGCCGCCTAAGATCCTATTGTTCCCTAAATGGCCTACGGAGGAAAAGGGGAAATATAGGAGAAGGGGGGGGGGGAGGAAATAACGGGACCTGGCCAATGACATAATGGCCTCATTTATTCTCAGCGAATGCTTATTATTCGCTGAATGCATCAGTTAGGTTAGATGGAAGAGATATTTTCTGTGGAACTTGATGACAATGTCGCGACAAAGGACATTTAGGGGTCTGTTCGAAGCCTATACTTTTGTGGGGACCACATTTATTTGTTGACCAGTTGCCTAGCAACAGAGACATTGTTGCTAGGTTACCTGGTCACCCGGGGGAGAATATCGGACTTATCGTTAAAAAAGTTTCTAAAATCATAAGTTGTACCTAAGTTAACATTTGTTCTCTCATTCTCATTAAGCAAGCCAGGACATAAACCTGTAGGTTAAAGCGCCTAATACTACATTTTAACCGAAATTAGAGGATAGAAAAAAAATGGACTTGGCGGGATTTGAACCTTGATCTAAATAAACCAAATAAATAAATAAATAAGGACTTTTTATTGTTTCTATTACTAAGCCAACCTAGTGGAGTTAGGGATATAAAGCACCGGGACCACCTGCTTTACATGCCCTCCGAAGCATGGCCAGAAAATGTAGCCAGTGTGGGACTCGAACCAACAGCCTTTCGGGTGAAAGTCAGAGTCCGTACCACTACGCTACATGTCTTGACAATCGATCACATATTTTAAAGTACAGATTTTGTGAATTTACCTCATTTTCATAACTTTACTTTCTTTATTACTTACTTTTTGGTTATATATAATTTTTTTCAATAGTGGGCGCAGCCTATAGTCTATTATGCCATAAAACAATGCAGTGTATTTAAATAAATATTGTATTGTATTTTTAATGTTTTTTTAAGGTAACGTCACGCTTGCATAAATTCCTCAAAATTCCTTACGGTATTTTCTACGCATATTTACTTCGAACAAGAATTACATAGACAACATCCATCAATAGTTACGACGTCTCTCGGATCATCAATAATTAACTAGAACACTCTCAAATAGATTGCACTCTATAAAACACACCTTTAGACAGTCCTTTAGGAATAATGCAGTAAAAGACATCTATAAATAACCCCCTGGGAAAGCTTCGGGTAAGAGTCGGTCAGGTAGCCAAAGTTGTAAAGGGGTGGGAAAGGGGTGGGAAAAGGGTAACACATAGGGGGGGTAATCTTGTAACCACTTGGCTCTCTACCGGTACAAAGCTTCGTAAAATGTATCGTTAATTTATTTACTAATTTTCAATAGTCAGCATAAAGAGGTCTGGAGCGTACTAAAGAGATGGAATAATTTTCCAGTAGTGCTGGTTTACAAAATACCTCATTTTGATTAATTTGCGCTGGACAGATTGTGAAATTTTAGGGTTCTTAATTTCAACTCTATTTTCAATTATTTTATTTTAATTAAGTACCTGGTTGAAACGAAAGAACCAAATTGGAGACTCGAGGGCATGTATATAGGAGGCAGTTAAGAAACGGTAACTAACATGCTTCAGCCATGGAACGAGCGACAAAAAGTATCGCCTTCTGCATATAATAATTCAAGGAAAGATAGAAGGGCTCCCTGTTTGAAGAAGAACATCCTCGTTGGAAAACCTGAGGCTGTGGTTTGGCAAGAGGACGAATTCTGTTTTCAAAGCAGCAGACTCCAAGGTTCAAATAGCCATGATGATCGCCAATATTCGATGGAAGAGCAATTTAAAGAAGAAGAATAGCAGGTGGTTGCGGGTGTGGGTCTGTGGTTAAATAACATAAGAAAAGCTTGCAGTTTAATATTATTTTCATTTGGTATAGTCTCTTTTTAAAATAAGTTTCACAAGACTTATAAGAAGGTAACATTTTACCCAATGTAAACACGCAATGACAAGCTTATCTTATGTTTATTTTACTCCAGACCCGCTCCCACAACCGCCTGCTACAGAGGGGCCTTAAAAGAATTCATTTTCCACCTGATCAGGTACAACCAACCCTATAGGTACCTAGTAACCATTTTGGGCCCCGACTTAAAGAGTATCTGATTAATTAGGGATCTCAGATGAGTATGACCTTTGAATTTGTTTTTGTTTTCGACAATATACTGTAAATTAAGGTTAAGATGGTTTCACAACCACTTTTAAATCATTACATATAGTAGGTAATGTACAGGTATACATATAATGTGACGGGTTTCTACGTGTCTTGCCACACCTACAGAAATATACGATGTTCTATTCTACTAGTGTTATATTCATTCTATTCTATATTCATCGGTGGGAAAAACACGACTTCCCGCATGTTACTGACCACAAAATCCCCAATAGAGTAGTGGTTAAGGAGGGGGTTACTCTTCCTGTCTTTAGGCCTTGAGTAGAGTCCTATATTTATATATATATTTTATAACGCAATTATAGCAAAGGATGTCGTCATTTAAATAATAATAAGTTCAGAAAATCAGTTTAACCAATTGAGAACAAGCAAAAATCAACCGCATACTGTATATAGCCCTGAAAACTGCCAAAACCTTTTTCTTCGTACTCCATTTTCAGATAAGAAGAAGATTTATCAACTCAACCAGAAAGGTGGCCAGAATCACATTAATACCGATTCATGGTATCAAAAATCGATAGAAAAAATACATAAAATGGTGTCCGGAAAGCAATTAACCGAAAATAACGAAATTAGGATTGAAGCCACGTCTTCCAATTTCCTGCCCTTGTTACGTAACGAAAAGGGGGAGGGGGAGGTTTATAAATTTACAATTGCGTTAACGACGCAGATGCAAAATTTACAATTTAGTTTTCGATTACCACCGTCAGAGCGCTCTCTTTTTCTCCGTGGAACCGGAAACTGTTATTAATTGAAAATGGAGGGAACCGCCAGGTTTTTGCTGACTGCGAACATTTTTACGAAAAGAGGTTGAATTTGGTTATGGTTGGTTAAACCGTTTGGTTTGGAGATTTAATAAAAAAAAACTGAGAGAAGTGTATGTAGTTTCTGAGGGAGAGCTGGAATTTTTAGGGGGAGGGGGCAACGATAATCGTGATTGGTGGAAAATTAGTTGTTTTTACGTAGTTTGTTTATTTCCTATACGGTTTAACAAATCTGGTTATTGAGGAAATTTTTTGCTCATTTTATTTCTGCTGGTTGCTTTAAATAAATAAATGTAGACTTTATTTGTTCTATTACTAATAAACATCCACCACTCCTCATTCACTATTTCATCTCCAGTACTATGGAACTCTTTACCAGCAGAGAATCGCGACAGCTCCACCACAGCAACATTTAAGTCCAAAGTATTAAAGTTCCTTTTAGCAAAGCAGTCTGAACAGCATTAGCCCGGTTTAAATGGTTAGAGATATGAATGATGGATGCATGTAAGTACGTATGTTAGTATGAATGGGTAATTAAAATAGAATAAGAAATAATTATACAGTACTCTCCAACATGTAAAGGCAGTTTAGTGTAAGATAGGGCCATTGGTCCTAACTACGCTGTTCAATAAAGACGAATTATTATTATTATTAATATTAATAAATTAACTTCCTCCAGAAATGAAAAGATTTAAACAGCAGATGGGTGAGTTAAAAGCGGGGATAAAAAAATGGTTGGTCAATGGGAGGGAATATTAATAAAAGCAGACTATTAACATATAAAATAAAAATAAAATAAAAATAAGAATAAAACAAAAAATAAAATAAATAAGTAAATAAAAACAGTATATTTAAAAATTAATAAAAATTATAATTTTAAAATAAGAAAAAAATAATATGATAATATCTTGTTTTAGCAGCACTGTATAAGTCCTTTGTCCCAATCAAGCATTAGCATGGGGATAATAAATAAATAAATAATAAATAAGGACTTTTTATTGTTTCTATTACTAAGCCAACCTAGCGGAGTTAGAACTATAAAGCCCTCTCTTACACTCAACTAGGATGACCCGGGACCGCCTGCTTAACATGCCCTCCGAAGCATGGCCAGAAAATGTAGCCAGTGTGGGACTCGAACCAACAACCTTTCGGGTGAAAGTCAGAGTCCGTACCACTACGCTACATGTCCTGAGGGGATGAGGGGATGAGGTATGGTGTCATTATGTCTATTGTATTTTGTAAATATATGCTCCTTGTCCAGGGGATACTGGGCAAGGAAAAGAAAGAAGAAGAAATAATAATTAATAATAAACAAGCTTGTAATGTATTGCCAACAGACTAAGTCCAACAACGACATCGCTTACAACATAAAACATAAAACAATATCCGAGAAGCAAGCAGCCAAATTGAATAGCCAAGCTAGTGTAATTGGGCCACTCCTAGTTTGTGGGCCAGTTACCACACTTGAGCGCACCGGCAGCTCTCGTCGGGTATTGGCAGGGGCTTGTTAGAAAATAGGCCAACACAGCCAGACCATCCATCGCACTAGATCCGAAGGGAACCCTATCTTGGAAAGGAGAATACAGATTTAATAAATTTAAGTTTATTATAATGCAAAAGAATATATATAGATATAATTGTACGACCGTATAAATGGCTTATTCCTCTCCTACCAGTTAATGAACGATCAAACATTATCAAAAGTATAAAAGTATAATAGAGTCTCGCTTAAGGAGCAAGCATTTAGCTAAATTGATGCCAATTAAAGATTAATTAATTAAAGATTAAGTTTAGACCATTAGATTATTTATTTTAAATCAAGTTTTATTAAAATATGAAATTATATTATAAAAAGAGGCTTATGTCAAGCATGGTTCAATTTATATTCAATTATTATAAGAAATGTATCTAGAATATTGTTATTACCAGGAATAAGGTTACTAAACTTCAAAGCACTGAAGTTGCAATGATTAAGTAAAAATATGCGAATAGCACAACTAATGTAGCGCAATAGCTTAACCATGTGTACCCAGGTAAGCAGAAGATCGAAGATATCAATTATTAAACAAGGTTGAAACCCACTAAATATATATTATACAGAATTCCATTCACACTGACTAACATTCATACTGGAAAATAAGAGACCTACTATCCCTAATCGCTAATAGGGCAAGATGACTATATACTGTATTATGCAAGACTAACTAACTATACTAAACCAAAGTTAAATAAGGCTGACGTGACTAGAGAATAAATAGAACCGTTACTCGCGAAGAGTAGGGCCTCAACTATGACAACAAGTGGATCCATAAAAGATACAACACAAGAAGCTAGTTATTTCAAATATAGGGAAAATTAACAACCCAGCATAGCACATCTGGAAGAGACAAAGAACCTCTGCAACCAGAAGGCTACTTACGGAATTGTGAATTCGCGGTACAGGCGGATAGTTTTGGGAGAGACCATTTCGAATACATCCGAAACTCTGTCGAAAATGGACAGACTGGAGGATCTACATGGCGTCACCGCAACATCGAATACGACATTCCAAACCAGCAGCCCCAAAGAACGGGCTTGCGGTTGGCTGGAAGTAGTATTACTACGCTCTGAACCACGATCACAAAACGCTGCGGGAATACTGATAAAAAGACAGCCACGCCGACCTGTGAAAAGAAAACGTTAATGCTGAAAAGTTAAAAATGTTATTAGCCTACCTGACAAGACGAAGTACTAAATTATATTCGAAGAACCCCCAAACGACAACTACTATTGGATACGACCACTAACTAACTATCTAACTACTAAGAAGTCTGGCCTAGAATACCGACATTATACTCTCCCACTACTATAGGGACTGAAGTACAAACTAATCAGTTTCTAGCTAACCATACAACCACTACTATACGATGGCCTCCACCTAAGGCCTCAGAAAACCCACCCTATCTAAAAAGGGTACTAAGGCGTCTGAGCCAACCTTGGCAAAGCTAACCAGCGTTCTAATAAATTGTTCAACTAAATTTTCAATAAATGATTAAATACATTTCAACTATTTGCTACTACTAAATCACTATAAAAGTTTACTAAACATAAGTTAAGGAAATAATAAATGAAATTAGTTCAGGTAGGCTAAGTTAATTGCGCTTTACAATTGATTCGAAATATTATTTAAAAAACGTTGCGAAAATGTTTATAAGGAAACTAAATTTGTCGAAAATTGTAATTAATACTATTATTCATTATTTAAGAAATCTACTATCGAAAATATTTTATCAGCTACTAAATTTATTTTATGAAAAAGCTACTAAGTTATCATGGCGAAATTGTTTATTAAAGCTACTTTAAATTTACATTTCTACATGGCCCTAATGTACAAAATATACATTACTTACAATTTTAAATGTACATATTTACAGGAGAGGGTCCCTCGGCCTAACCTGATCCGGTCGGCTGTCGGTTGATGGCAACACCACTCTCCCTCTGTCGGTAGCCCATCCTAGGCAACATAGGAATTAAGTATTACATCTTGGCTTCGTCCTCTGTACTGGCCCGCACCTCGAGTGCTTAAGCCATTTCAAGGAGGGTACAATGGGTTCATTCTGAAAGACACGTGTGCGATTAGGAACAATTCTCAATCAAATCGGAAGATTATAAGACCAAAAGCTTTCAATTATGAGGTATAGACTTACCGAAGGTAGATGTTAACATTTTTATTTCAAAATCCAGAAGGCGTATAGAAAATATAATTAATAAATATAATTAAATCGATTTCGTATAGTAACAGGTCCTCTCTTTATTTACGCCAGACGCCATATTTTGGAATGAAGGATGAAGGCCGGATATTGGGAGTTGGCTGGGAAATTGATCGCGACATAGAACGGATATCAAAGAATCTCAAAATATAAAGATATGAAAAATAATAGATTTAAATGAAAGAAGAAATAATTATTACTATGTCTATTATGATTAAATAATTATTATAATTATTAATATTTAAGTTATCTATTGGAAATATTGAAAGAGGTGAATATAATAAATAATAGTAAGTATGAATAAAGAAAATAGAGATGGAAGTTCAAAATGCCCGCCAAACTATTTACTGGTTAAGAAAGTTTGCTCTAATAAGTTTGCATGCCTGAAAATGATAAACAATATGGTTGAGAGAAGGGAATTCTAATGATTGAATATTTTATGAAAATAAATTATGCGAACAAAACCAAAAAAAAATTAAAACAATATATGCTGAGGTATGTATTGTACATAACGTGGCAATCTTACGGAGATGGACTACCGACAGAGAGTAAGATTTCGCCACACTAGCTAGCTATAAGCCTTCTCTTACACTTAACTAGGTAGGCTCGGGATCGCCTGCTTTACATGGTCAGAAAATGTAGCCAGCGTGGGACTCAAACCAACAACCTTTCGGGAGAAAGTCGGAGTCTGTACCACTACTGTACATGTTGCTTTATTGACACCAGTGAAAACAACGTAGCCTCAGTTATTCGGTGGTTGTTTAAGGACATAAGTTATGGGATATTCTAAATATTTTTAAAAATTCTCTTCTATTTCCCCAGCCTGGAGAGGGTTCTTAAACTCAAAGTCATCTGAAGCGTACAAAAATTTGACCGCAGTTGTAGGCCTACACTTCAGTATAACTGCATTCAAACTATTTTTGAAATAAACGCTTTAAATGTACTACAATGCACTATACTATTTATAAACAATATACACTTTATACTGATTGGCCTCTGAAATAGGAGTAGATAATCTTTTCAGGAATGCTGTGGTGCAATTATCTCGAAATATTAAAAAAAATGAGGTTACAGTTTTAAGCATTCTACGCTTAATCTTAATGGGGATGTAACTAGCAACGTTTTTTTTTGCAGAAATATTGAGAAGCTCAGAATAGAATAGAATAATAAATATGTTTATTTAAACATTCTAAATATTGTAGAATAGGTGTCAAATTATTCTATTCTATTCTCTTCTATTCTGAGCTTCTCAATATTTCTGCAAAAAAACGTTGCTAGTTTTTTTTTTTAACAAAAAAAAAAAACTAGCAACGTTTTTGAGAAGCTCAGAATAGAATAGAATAGAATAGAATAGAATAATAAATATGTGTATTTAAACATTCTAAATATTGTAGAATAGGCGTCAAAATGTCTTAGGACCACAATAATTTGTTTGTATATATTTTTTTATATTTTCATTTTAAAAGTTAATCGCATACCAACTATTTAATTAATGTTTCCGATTGACCTCTTCAGTCTCCTCTTGTAGGTTGGTACCTGTGTTGAGTTACGACACGTCTCCGATTGCATGGCGTGCATAGACTCGCACATCCAAGGACAAGCACACCACCACCTTGCCATCGAATTGAAAATAAAAACACCACAAATGCATATCCTAGACGAAAGCAGACCTGGGATCTGTTGCCTGGGATCTATTGCTAGCAAAATGGCAAAAACGTTAAATGTCGTATTTTTTCGAGTGTGTTTTTTTTAATAGGCTTTTATTGGTTTACAAAACTCTACGGGTAAATTATAATTTAAAATGTTATTTAGTCTACTTACTTTTACTTTTACTGCGCCTTATCCTCATGAAGGGTCGGCGGCACGACCTTTGACATCTTCTAGACAGTCCCCGTTTTGCTGCTGCCTGCTGAAGCGAAATAATAAATCCCAAATATGCACTAAAAACCCCGACAAACTCACCTAAAAAAAACAACCATGACCAACAATAACAAATTATGAATGAACCCCGTTTACAATGATAACCGAAAAATGTCAATGGAAATCAAAGGAACAACATCCATCATCGGCATCTCACGACAAAGGAGAAAGACTTCTCAACACTCGAGATCCATAATGGGGCAGGTGTGCCCATAAGAGGCCTGCCGCCATCGTAGTCTGTGGACCATATCTAAAGATCGAGGTGGGTCATTTATCGATTCTTAATCGATTTGACGCGCCCGATGCAGATGCTATATGAGAAACGGACTTGAAGAAACCATTGATGAATTGCATGGTAGTCTTGTACTGGTGTAGGAAAGGTGGGGTAGAGTATTGCAAAATTTTGACAGATGCCGTGTGTAAAATAGAAGCTATTTTAACATGTGGAAACACTGCTTCTTGTATGGGTTCTTGATTTCATGCAACTTCTCAAGTCGACAATCTAAACAAACTCAGATCCCAACGTTTTCAGATCAACCACGGCTCATCAGCATCTAGGTATAGACTGACCAAAAACCTCAGCCACGCGCATAAGACTTTCTGGTGTTATTGAAGTTGGCAAGCATGTGTGACAAGCACGATTTAAAAAAAAAACAATATATATTAATCGCATGCAAACAATTTAATGAATGTATCCGATTGACCTCTTCAGTCGCCTCTGTAGGTTAGTACCCGTGTTGACACGTGTCCGATCGCATGGCGTGTAGAGACTCGCACAAGTATAAGCACGCTAGCACCTTGCCATCGAAGTCGTATTTCTTGTATTAGCAGGGGTCATTTTGGCATTATGGCTTCGAAACATACCCAACGGACCTATTGCTTCTCCGCAAAAAGGAACAGAAAAGTGTTGAGTCCATTCCACAAAACTTCTACACTGACTCCATTATACTAGTTTAAGGAATACTGAAAAAGTTTTCAGTTAATTACACATCAAAAGCTTAACAAACAGCATAAAACATTGCAAATCTCATAATGTAAAACTCAACTTAACCAAGTGCAACAAAGCCAAAAGTTTAAAAAGTCAACTCAGACAGAAAAGTCACCGAGTTGTAAAACATAACTTAATTAAAGCTTAGGACAAGCTAAATAAGTTACAGGAAAAATGTTTCTAGCTCTGATTAAGAGACAGACTTAATTGTTACTATTTTGTTTAATAAATAAACTTGGATTGAAACTGTTAACATTAAAGTTTCAAGAGATTTCAATTATGCAGTGGCAATTCTGTTGAATTTGTGCTGAGTTAATTTTATGCAGCCTGTCCCCAATCAGCACTGTGTAAATTTATTTGTCAAGCCTTGTAATGCCCCCACCCCTCCTCCAGTAAAATAATCAAGTAAATTTTTGTTTGCCCGCATTTTGTTCATGAGGTTTCGCTTACAGTAATTTTGGAGTTTTGGGCTTGGGTGAAACGGTTCATTTAAATAGGCGAGAGAAAACATTAAATAAATACTGTAAAATTAATTGAAGTAAAATACACGAAAATAACCGTCATAAAACACCAGTATAGAACTACATACGGTACTAGGTTCTGGAATTGATCTGTAATTGTCAATACAATAGGCGAACTGTTCCTCAAAGTCAGATTCACCGCATCAAATCTACTGGAAGATCTATCGAGACACATTGGAGTAAATGTTTTGTCCACAAAGGAAGATTCTAATTGTTTCGACATTGAAGTACCAGTAGAATCCGGGCTGATGGGCCGTGGTCGAAATTAAAGCGAACTTCCAAACGTTTCGCCAACATCTGCGGTCGACATCTTCAGTGGAACTGTATAGACTTCTAAGATACAGATAAGATAAGATCTTACGTTTGGAAGTTCGCTTTCATTTCGACCACGGCCCATCAGCCCGGATTCTACTGGTTCTTCATTCGATTCCGGCCGTGAAAGCCTTTGCTGTTGTTCCGATATTTCTCGACAAGTCTCCCAGAATATCTGCTGAGTAGAATTTGCCTAAACTGATCAGCGCATCAGGAAATAGCAAACCTGCGAAGGGTGACATTGGCTAGTTGGTTAGTAAGGACTTTCTGCATTTTGATGAAGACTTTTCGAGCTTGAATTAGTGAAAAATATAAATATATTGTTTGTTTGTTTTCCAACGCCTGCTTTCAGAATTTCTCCTTTAAGCAACCCTGTAAGCCTGGTGGGTGGAGTGAGTCTGTCTGTTAACTTGAGGCACCCTAAGAGCAGACTCTTCCACCTCGGGGAAGAGGGGAGTTGACTGACAGGGTGAACTTTCTGATTATAAGAAAGAAAGAATTAAAGAAAGTTGTCTTTATTTTCCATGTGGGCGAATTTATAGTGGATTCCGAACCACATGGGGAGCATAGTAAAGTCACACGATTAGTTCGGAGGTGACCAGGACGCGCCTCGCACTCAGACTGACTGGTATAGTCTCAGCACATTATCATGTCCCACCATGTTCCCCTACCAACGCTGTGCACACCACCAAGTTTTCCGCAGTTTGGAACAGGCTCTGTTCCGGTGGATTCAACTTGGTATGGCCGTTGGCAAATATAAATAAATAAATAAATATAGACTTTTTATTGTTTCTATTACTAAGCCAACCTAGCGGAGTTAGGGCTATAAAGTCCTCTCTTACACTCAACTAGGAAAGCCCGGGACCGCCTGCTTTACATGCCCTCCGAAGCATGGCCAGAAAATATAGCAAGTGTGGGACTCGAACCAACAACCTTTCGGGTGAAAGTTGGAGTCCATTCCACTACTGTACATGTTCCTTAATATATAGAACAGATGGAAATTTGAAAAATAATTTTGGCGCGCTGGCATGTCGCATCTCTCCTATATACAGGTAGGACCTATACCTACATACTGTATATATAGTAGGCTATATACGTAAATTGTGCCACTTCGTTTTTTAGCTTCCGCTTTATTGTATATACTGATTTCCCCACCCCCAGTTTTTTTTGTTTATCTGCAATCCGTTTTCGTGTAGGCTACAATGCTTTTCTCCATTCTCTGTTTTAGCGCTCTATAATGCTAATTTAGTACGTTTTATTGTTCTCTAAATTTCCTTTATCACTCTTCTATCTATTGACAGTTTCTTTGTTCTCCAGCTGTCTGATAAAATACGAGACAATTTAAATGGGAGGCGGGGCGGATTGGTAAGAGCTTGCGCGCAATTATTTATTTGCTAAGATTAGCGAAATGACTTGAATGTATCGGTACGTTCATTTATTCTTTTATGCCTTCTACATTCCCTTTAACAAAGAGAGGAATAATGTGGATCTTGAAGTTGCCATAAATTTCGTATTTCAATGAAGAAAGAAGGAATGAATGAAAGCATGTTAAAAAATATATATTGTTAAAAGTTAATGACAATGGTGTAATACTATTTAACAAAGGGTTAGTGGGACGAACATCGCTGTGTTAATAGTCATGATATTAGAGGCATATATTAGAGGCATATATTAGAGGCATGGGACATTGTCACCACAGGTACCGAAACTTGGCCATATAATGTGGGCATTAGGGTTTCTAGCCATCCACCTTTCGGGTGAAAGTCAGAGTCCGTACCACTATTTTACAGTGACCTGTCCTATCCTAACCCAAGGATGGTTGGTTTTGATTTGGTTTACCAACGTCTCCTTTCAGTATTTATGCTTTAAGCATTCCTGTCCCCCTAGTGGGGGAGTGAGTGTGTATTTTAACTTGAGGCACCCTAAGGGCAGACTTCTTCACCTCTGGGAGAAGGCGAATTGACTGACAGGGTGGACTTCCTGATTATATTGAATTCCCAACTATTTGGGGAACATGACATGGTAAAGTCACACGATTAATTCGGAGGTGACCAGGACTCGCCACGCACGTTAACGGACTGTTATAGTCTCAGCGCGTTATCATGTTCCCCTGCCAACTCTGTGCATACTGCCAAGTTTGCTGAAGTTTGGAACAGGCTCTGTTCTCGTGGATTCAACGTGGTATGGCCGCTGATACTAAGAATGGTGAGCACCGCCCTATGCTTCCGTCCCACCAAAAATGCTTGAAAAGTACCTCTAAGAAATACTGGACGGCACCGCTATCTAATTATACATAGTGGCGCCGTGCAGTATTCCTTACCGAGACTTTTCAAGCGATGATGGGAACCTCCCGTAGGCCACTAGCCTTTGTTTTCCTTAATTCTTTTATAAATCAACAATCTCGTACACTATAACAGATGTAGAGCTCTCACAAGATGGCTGCGGGCTGTTATTAGTACTTCCTCATTTTTGATAATTGAAATTATATAGCGGAGGGAGAGAAGACTGTGTGAGGCATGTACCACGTCAGCCTCGTATCGTTTATCTATAATTAATTAAGGGTAGCTCGGGGGGTGAACCTTGTTCCTATGACTTCAAGTAAATTGACTTGGAAATGGCTACATTGTGTGAGGTTTCAGGAACGTGCTGTACATACAGCCACTTAGTGCTTTGGCTTTAATGTGAAAGGTCATGCGTTCGAGTGGGGCCAGACAGCGGTTTTTTCGTTGGGAGATAAGACACGGGACAAGACAGCCATTTTTACTGCTAGTCGGGTCTTAGAAATTACAAGCAATAACTTGTCATAGTCAAAATTTAAATTTATTCAATAGAAGGATGGACAGGATAGATAGATGAGCTAGATAGGGCATAGAACTATACAGCCATTTTGACTGCTGGACGGGAGTTCAATGAGGGAAATGAAAAACAATAAGTTGTCATAGTCAAAAGTCAAATTTATTCAATAAGAGGATAGATAGATAGATAGGATAGATAGCAAGGATAAGATAGATAGATATATAGGACACGGAACAACACAGCCATTTTCACTGCTGGGCGCGCCTTCAGCCCTTCAATGAGGGAAATGAAAAGCAAGAACTTGTCTTAGCAAAAATTCAAATTTGTTCTGTAGGAGAATAGATAGGATAGATAGACGGGACAATACAGCCATTTTCACTGCGGGCCTTCAATGAGCGAAGTAAAAAACAATAACTTGTCATAGTCAAAAGCCAAACTCGTTCAATAGGAGGATAGATAGGAAGGATAGGATAGAAACAATTATGTAGATAGGTAGGACACGGAACAACACAACCATTTTCACTGCTGGACAGACCTTCAACTTTCAAGCTCTATTTCTTTATCTAGCCATTTTATGCGTCCAAACCATTGCTATCTTCATCTCACTATCTTCCCGATCTTTATATCATAAAACGAGAAGACTTTTCAACGAATTGTATTCTCTTTTATTAAGTAATATATCAAATAGTATTCTTGCAGGCCTGCAGGGTTGCGGCCATAGGGGTTGTTGTTAGGAATGTTACACCTGCTCCCGACATCAAATGCACGTAAAAGATGTAATCTCTGAGTCGTCATTAAATATTGGACCTGAACAAACCCATTATCTCTGTGCACCTGTCGTGCATCCTACATTGTTATGTGAGGGGCTGTCAAAAAGTTTCAACGTGTTGTAGTTTAGATTACACTTCAAGCTTTTTGAAGTACTGTAACTCGTGTTGGAAATTTTGACTTGTGGGAATAATAATAAAAAAATTAACAATTAATAACATAGTCTTATCAATTGTTATTTTTTTTTCTCTTCTAACATAGTCTTAGAAGAGAACCACATTGAACCCCCTGTCTTTCTTCTTCTTCTTCCGGCTCTACAGCCCTTGGTGGGCTTTGGCCTGCTCGACAACACTCCTCCATTCTTCTCGGTTTTGCACAACGCTCCACCATCTGGAGACTCCCAACTCGCGAAGGTCATTCTCTAACTCGTCCTTCCAGCGGTTTCTTGGCTTGCTTGCTTTGTACATTTTTCGTGGCATGCGTTCTTCAGACATCCTTACAACGTGTCCCAGCCACCTTAATCGTTGTGCTTTAATGAACCTTACTATGTCTTCTCCACTGAGAGCGGCGTCGATTTCAGCGTTGTTTCTTATACGCCATTCTCCGTACTCGTAAAGGGGTCCATATATCCTCCTTATTATCTTTCTTTCGAGTACACGTAGTTTGTTGGCATCGTTTACAGTGAGATTCCAGGTTTCCGATCCGTATGTTGCAACTGGTCTTATAAGGGTTTTGTATATTCGTAGTTTTGTGGCTCTAGAGATAAGTCTTGACTTGAGCAATTTTAGGTTGGCAAAATATGCTCTATTGGCTGCTGTTATTCTTCTGTCTATCTCTGCGCTAGTTTTGTTGTGATTATTTACTTCTGCACCAAGGTAGATGAAGCTCTTTACATTCTCGAAAGCCATTCCTTGTACAGTCAGGTTGTCACTTCTCCGTCTCCTTTCTAACGCTGACATTACTAGATACTTAGTTTTTGAGACATTTATTTCTAGTCCAGCTCTACTCGCCTCTACACATAGTCTAGCAAGTATCTCTCCTAGTTGCTTCCTATTTTTAGTGATTATGACTATGTCATCCGCATATGCGCAGATCATTTGTGACTTGTATACAATTGTCCCACTCTCTACTATATTCTGTAACGCTGCTTGCAGTGCCAGGTTGAACAGTGTAGCTGAGAGGGCGTCTCCTTGTCGTACCCCTCTGCCGAGTGGGAATTCTTCTCCACATCGTCCGTCTATTATTACACTGGCTCTGGCGTTTTCCATAGTCATTTTTACTAGATTAACTAGTTTTTTTGGTATTCCTTGTCGGATCATTGTGTTATATAGGCTGTCTTTCCAAATAGAATCGAAAGCCTGTCTAAAATCCACAAAGAGCATGTGTAGGTCCGTATTATGCTCGTAGCATTTTTCCATAGTTTGCCGTACAACGAAGATTTGGTCAACAGTTCCCCTGGCTGGTCTAAAACCACATTGGTACTCGCCTATTATTTCTTCTGCATACGGTGAGATTTTTCTTAATAGAAGATTTGAGAAAGTCTTGTAGGCAGTATTAAGGAGTGTAATTCCTCTGTAGTTATTGCAGTCCAACTTGTCGCCTTTCTTGTAAATCGGTACTATAGTTCCTGTTTGCCATGCTTCCGGCATACATTCGTTTGCCCAGATCTTTGTAATAATGTCATGTAGTTCTTTTACAACCTCTGACCCAGAGTGTTTTAGTATTTCACTGGTGATGCCGTCTTTGCCTGGTGCTTTATAGTTCTTAATCCTTTTTATGGCGTTTTATACCTCTATTAGTGTTGGTGGGGGTATAAGCATTTCCGCAGTTTGTGGTAGTGGTTCTTCTTCTGGTGTAGTGTCGCTCTCTTTGTTGAGTAGTTCTTTGAAGTACTCGGCCCATCGTTCCATAATACTCTCCTCTTCGCCAAGTAGTTTCCCGTTCTTATCTTTGCAACCGCTTAGTCTCGCCTTGTATTCTTTCCTGAACCAGTCTGTGTCTTTATAAAATTTCCTGGTCTGATTTTGCTGCCTTTTGTTTTCTATTTCTTCTAGTTTTTTGTTAATCATTTCTTTCTTCTTTCTGCGGCATACTCGGTTTGCTTGAACCCCCTGTGAATTTCCCAAAACTTTTTAAGCCCTCAAATAATATAGTAGTTGATTTAGATTTAGATTAGTAGAATTTTACTGCGGTTATTGACAATTAAAATATTGTATATTTTTTTAAAATCCCGCTAGAACTCGCAGCATTTAACAATTCTTGGTTAAGATTGGCAGTCGTAACTTGCTAACAGAGTAGTTAAATAGAAATAAAATAGAACATTATTTCATTGTACAATGCAGTATACGCCAGTGGCGGCGACAAAAAATTTTCAAGGGAGGGGGGCGAACTTCGCTTTTTGATTTCACTAATCCATTGGTCTTGCTAATATAAATTAACGCAATTTTATTGTGCATATTATTATAGAAACGCGTTTTAAAACAAATAAAATTTACCCTATTAATTACTTACAAGGGGATTATTTTATAGTATATGTATAATTAAATTTTAAATATTTTTATTTCATAACATCATAAATGAGTACCTTAAAATCTGCCATAATGTGGTCACCTCCGAGGGTGGCCGTTCCCCCCCCCCCTTCTGGATCGACCACTGGCATATACCAATACATTGTACTATGACACAACTGGAAGATTTCTTTTGATAATAATAATTGACTATTTTTGAAATACCAAGCCAACCCAGCGGAGTTAGGGCTATAAAGCCCTCTCAACTAAGAAGACTCGGGACCACCTGCTTTACATACCCTCCGGCCTCCGAAGCATGGCATGAATAATTGAATTTCAACAGAAATAAACAATAAATTCTACATGTAGAACTAGTGGTAATAAAAACCGAACATCCATATATTGCTCAGGCAAGGTAAATGAACTTAGACTCAAACCCCGAAAAAACGAGAATATCAACAATTTCTCTTGGTCTCCTTTATCGGAAAAAAAGGGCGAATAAGAAATTTCTCATTCTTATCTTCTACTTCTTCCATTACAACAACAACACAAAAGTTCTCAATAACAACAAGTAGTTTCCCTACAAAGACATCTTAAATACAAAACACAGACTGCCAGACTCCACTCATCCAAGTTAGCAACTTTTCTGCAAGACAAATTCAAAAAGCAATCTTCAAACTGCACTCAAGACATTACAAACTTGCGAAATTATCATCAATATTGAGACAAAGCCGAGAGAGACGCTTCCTCCAATAGAAACGGAAACTATCCCTTCTATTTCTATCTATTCAACTAACTATCCCTTCTTCTGTGATTAAACAGCCAATAGAAATAAACTTTGCAAAACGGAAGTCGTGCCAATAAGTCTTTGTAAGTTTGCCCGCCAAGAAGGTAAGGTGAACTTTTAATGGGCAGATGAATAGTTTAGTTGTTTTAATGGCTATTTTCGGGTATTTAAATGGAGGATGACATGAATAAGTACCGATGTAACTGACTGTGTTGCTGAGTTATGCGTCAGATTCAAATATTGCGGTGGCTTCGAACAACTTTTTGTGGTTGTTGTTGATAGTAGCATGTACTAATACTAATGATTACCAATAATCTATCGATCACAGTAAAGTTTATTTAGTGGTAAAACTTGTAGTACATTTAACGGTAAATTAAATATTCCGCATTTTGCGTTAAATTAAATCATTAAATTAAATTAAAAGCGAGCGACTTCAGTGGCAAGGTAGTAGCCTGCTCGTACACGTACATGCACGAGTATCTACACACCTTGCGGTCGGAGATGTCTCGTAACTCGACACGAGTACCTGTTAGTTGACTTAGTGAGGCGATTGAAGCGGTTAATCGGATACATTCATTAAATTGTTCGTACGCGATTTAACCTTTTGTTTAAAAAAATCGTAGTAATCGTAGATATATCATAGGAGTTGCTATGTCCGGATGACTGAGTGAAGAGCTGGTGGAGTGCGTGCCGTTATAAACGTTGAAATATTTCGTTTACATAATTTAAAAAGTTTAATCGCATAGCAACGATTAAATGAATGAATCCGATTGACATCTTAAGCCACCTCGGTAGAGTTAGTACCTCCATTGAGTTAGGACATGTCTCCGATCGCATGACCCATGACTCACACAAGTTGAATGAATGAATATATTTTAATACAATACAATGCAACAATACACAATACAACAACAATTTTCAACAGTTCAAGCGTGCTACCCCCTAGCCATCAAAGACGAAGTCGTGTCATTAAATGTGGGATTTTAATGATTTTATCCAACATTCAAGTACAATGATTTGTAAAGAATGTCAGCCATATAAAACAAAGAAATGTAGTAAGATGTTTTTGAAATATTTAAAAAAAAGCAACCACTGAAATTACCTATCTCGGTAGCTATACTAATTGATAAGTAGGAAAGCATGTACGGATTCACTCGTACCTGAACGTTTTGATACAAATGCGACACAAAATGATTTTCTTCATATGACTTTAGCAAGTCAATGAAGGGTTAAGCCAGTAAGAATAAGAACTGTAAGTGGTTTTGGAATGAACCTCGCTGGAGCGTGGCTAGCCAGCATTCGCCCCGACGGCGTTTCATCTTTAAACAAGGTGTACAGGTGCAACCTTTAATTACACTTGAGTGATTTTATGGAAGATCCTTCTGTCATTCAAACCCCTTGCATTTTTTTATGGGCTGGTAATGGACATAATGTACCAGAAACAGGCAACCGGAATTTTATTCCTATAGTATGCAGTGAAATGTCGCACTTCTAGCAATACAAATCTTGTCAATAAGAGCATATAAGTAGAAAATCTAGAGGACACTGCACTTGACAGGCTTGTGGTCTAGCGGTTAAGCCGACGCCTCGGACAGGCGTAGATCGTGGGTTTGAATCCCGTAAAGTCCAGTTTATTCTATGTCCTCTAATTTTGGTTATGCGATAAGGCATTATATAAAATGCCAAACAGATAACCAGAGGATAAATTCCACCTACAATTAACAAAATTGGCAGGAACAGCCCTGATGGGCTTTTCTCAGGAAATGTGCCGAAAGGCATATCGATGTAACTATCTTGACAGACAATGATAGTTTGCTAGCAGTGCTTGTAAGCATAATTGCTTGTAAGAATAGTATACTGTTCTATATATTGTAGTATGATGGGACGGACGCTGGCACAAGAGAAATAAATAAATATTTACTTTTATTCCATTACTAAACCAACCTAGTGGAGTTAGGGCTAAGTTTTGATTTCGGGGAGGGGGTCCAAAAAAAAGTTTAACGTAATTTTATTAATGAATTAATGGATAAATTCTTCAAACCATACAGGTTTACATACAAAATTAATTTCGGGGAGGGTCCAGACCCCCATGGACCACCCCCCTGTGCATGACCATGGTTAGGGCTATAAAGCCCTCTCTTACACTCAACTAGGAAGGCCCAGGATCACCTGCTTTGCCAGAAAATGTAGCAAGTGTGGGACTCGAACCAACAACCTGCAATGTGGGATACACAAATGAATGCTGCGCATATCTTGGAGAATTCGTACTCCTAATACTGAATTTTGATTCACCAATAGAGACACCATTCGTTAGCTCGACTTAACCAAGCATGGGAAGCCTAGGTCCAAAAGTTACTTTACCGGCAAAAAAAATCACTTACACTTCTCACCGGTGAAAAATGGTGCAAAAAATCTTCCCCCAAGATATTGCATGGCATGAGAAAAAGGGTTTTAAAAAATTGTAAAGTTTAAAAATTTTAGGCACGTAGTGAGAGGAGTTGCAGGGGAACTAGGGGGGGGGGGAGAGGCAGTTGACCCACTTAAGGCGCACGTAAGGAACAGCTTTGTAAGTGTCATAAGGGGTGCAGCTGTTATAGGAGTGAGATGAGCTTGGGAATGGGTAACCAGCAGGTGAGAGACTCGACAACAAATTTCGCGCCAAAAATGGAAACTTTCGAATTTAAAGTTTTTACCTCAAGTTTTATGAGGTGTCATAAGCTGTGTACCTAGGAGTAAATGAGCTTGGGAGTTTTAAACCAGGCAAGGAACTCGACCAATGTTCTCGAACCATAACAAGGCAATTATTAGAGCTATTAATACGATACCTCCTCGAAACGTAGGAATTGCCCTTCGCGAGTGGAGAGTCCGAAGAGCGTTGTACAAAACCGAGATAACCGGAGGAGTGTTGACGAGCAGGCCATAGCCCGTCAAGGGCTGTAGAGCCAGAACAAGCAGAGGAAGAAGATGAATATCTCCTGGTATTCCGCTCGAAATGGTGAATTTAGATTTGAAACTCCACTGAAGTCATTTAAATTGATAAATTTTAATAAAACTTGCGAATTATTTATTTATTTAGCCTATTTCCAGACACATTTTCTTCTACCTATCGGTCAGTAGCGTAACAAGCGAAACGCCCCGAGCGCCACGTTGCCTAGCGGTGCCAAATTGGGTTAGAAATAGTCAACATGCATATAACTAGTATATAAGAAAAATACAACATGTACAACTAATTAAACAATTAAAAATAACAAAATATACTGTAATTACTTGGGTTTAATTGTGGAAAGGGGGTTTATATAGGCAGCAGCCTACCTGCAATAACTTTGGTTTATAAACTTATTGACAATTTCTCTATTGTTTCCAGATGTGAGAGGTCTTTCTTTCTCTGAATGAAAATTAATTTAAAAAACTATTTACGAATGTCTCAAGAGAGGCTGAGCTCTCTTTTGTCCAGGGGTTTTCTGTTTACAGTTTTGTTAATGAACTCTTGCAGTTATATTCTTCGCCTGCATAAAATCTAAACGTTACTGCTTTCAAAATGCGCCCCGCTATTTTCAAAACCCCGGGACTCTCCTTCACGACTCCCGAACTCTCGGGCGCCGGCGCAAGGGACTTAAGGTCATGTCTTCCGAATTTAAAATATGCTTACGTCCATGAGAACGACTTCCCCCTTTTTCTACATTTTTATCAAAATACCAAATAATGCCAAACGATAAACTACCCCCTAAAGACCTATCGTTGCGCCGTGGATCTTCCATGTCGTTTAGTGAAAGCTTAGCCTGGGTTTAAAAATGTAAATAAAACAATTATGGAATATGATGAGAGGGAAAAAAATGTACTGAGAGGGAAAAGGAAGAAAAAGAAGAAGAAGAAGAAGAAGTAGTAGAATATGAATAATATAAGAAGCAATAGAATCCGGGATTATAGGCGGTGGCGGGTGGTCGTTTATTTGGTGATTAGACTCCGACAGGCAATCTTAGAAGTCTGCGCAATTTTACAGAAGATGTCGACCGCAGATGTTGATGAAACGATTGGAAGTACGTTTTCTGAACGGCCTATCATCCCGTATTCTACCAGTTAATATGTCTTTGAAGGCTTTGAAATGTAAAGGGCTCTAACTCTATTTTCGGATCTCCAGATTATGTACAGTATGTGCAAGTACTAAGGACAAGTATTTAGTACGTAGTTATACTTCTTGATTCCCTAAATTTTTGTCTCATCTCTATTCTAGGTTCTCTAGATGATAGGCCTAGCAATGTAATAGAAGTATATGAGGCGCCATAAAGGTGTGATATTCCCATGAGATAACGCCATCTGTACAACACTTCCCAAACGTAAATGACCCTATCTACAACTTTTCGAAATTCCGATTTTCATATACTTCTAGAACTTTTCAAGGATGTAAAAATGAGCGACTATATATAGCAGTATATATATGTTACAATAGTATTGTATTAAAGTAGTCTACTGAATAGCTCAGTATTATTTTTCACGAATGTGTTATAGTAAAGGTATACATTCCCGTTTCCGTTCTTATTTTTTCTCATTTTGAAGCAGGTTTTGGCGCCTGTACTCAAGTGTTACGCCCTTGCCCAGTGGCGGCTCTACGGGGCACCTGCGGGGGGGGGGGGGGGCTGGCAAAAACGTCAGAAAGAAAACTGGTAACAAGTTACTAACTTTCATTATAGTACCTACTCCCAATAAAAAAATGTTTTGTTTTTTCATTGGCCCCCAAATAGAAGTGAGGCCCACATTAAAATTTCTAGCGCCACCACTGTCTATGCCTAACACAAGAGCATTCATTCCCTCCTCATGACCTAGACTCATAGCTAAGAACAGACAAGAAACCTCTGTTTTGTAAATGTTATATCGTCCAGGTATGTCCTAGGTCATAAGCCAAAAGGAATTTGGTATTGTGGATGGCAACATACTTGGAAGCAGTTTTTTTCCACTGGTTCCTAGGGAAGAGCCTTACATGCTGTTATCTTGCAATTTTTCTAGTTGCCTGCATGAAAGTCAATTTCAGCAGAAATATAATAGCCAGGGCCGTGTTCAGGTTTTGATTTCGGGTGGGGGGTCCAATTTTTTGTACGTAATTTATTAATGAAAGCCCATTCTATCCAGTGTTCAAACTCAAATACATGTATTCCAATTCTTCAAACAATACAGGTTTACATTTAAAAAAAAAAATTTCGGAGGGGGGGGGGCGGATCCCTTTGGCCACCCCCCTGGGCACTGCCATGATAATAGCTAAATTTGTGGAGACACAACTCCATCATTACAAAACTATATTTTGTGACACTGAAATCTATACTTCAATTTATATTCCAAAGAACGACGATCCATCTCCTAAAACGCTTTCTATAGCTCTCTAATTTATTACCAAGCAAGGTGATTTCATTAGGAAAAACGGGGTTGATGAAGGAACAAGATAAATTAATTGGAATTACATCAGTTAGATAATGAGATAAATTAATGGATGAGAAAATATTAGATGACATTTCATCTTTTTCTCGTCTTTTTTTTGCAATAACGGAAGTGCATTTCATTGTTTACCTTTTTTTACAGATATAAGATTTCGAAATTGATAAAATATTTTAGTTCATTTTTTATTAAAGCCAGTTTTCCATTAAAATTCTTCGGAGCTTTTGAATTTAATTAATTACTTATCTTCCGTTTTATATATTTTTCTCTTACTTCTGCATCATTTACTTGTTCATTAGAAGTATATTTTTTATTTATATATAGAAGGACAAGTTTTTTTTTTTTAAAAAGGTTAATCGCATGCAAACAATTTAATGAATGTATCCGATTGACCTCTTCAGTCGCCTCAATGGGTAAATTAATACTTGTAGGCCTACTGAGTTACGACACGTCTCCGATCGCATAGCATTTAGAGGCTCGTACAAGTACAAGCACGCTACCACCTTGCCATTGAAGTCGATAGTTAGCTCAATAATTACAATATTTTTTTCTCACAATAAGTTTTATGCATAGAATCTACAGTAGAAATGATGCTATACAAGCACGTGACTACAATACTATGCTGCAATAAAATATACCTTTTGGTTCCAGTTGCTAATACAGAAATGCTGAAATTTGCTGCTACCCCTCGATTTCATCTTACCTGAAACAGTGAAAAAAGAAGTTAAACTTGAAAAACAAACTAATCAATCTTGCAGCTCCAACAAAGATATTTTAATAACGCCTCTTAGCAAGAAAAGGCAAAATTCACAGTAAAAGAACTCTCACATTCCTTTCATTAGTACCAACAAAAGAATTCTACAACTTGTAAAAAAGGCTTATGAGGAACTGAGAGAAATAGAGCGTATACAATGTATAAAAAAGAAACTGAAAATCCACAGAATTGAAAGCTCAGCAGGCTCATAGAAGGATACAGGGTGAGGGGGGGGGGGGGGCAGGGGGGAGCTGCCCCCTATTTTCTTAAATCTATTGTAAGTTAATATATTACGCTCTGATTTAATCTATACTACATGTGATTTTCCTATTTTGACCCACAACTACCCCCCCCCCATCCCACAAACCCCAAAATGGGCGGGATCCATCCATACTACCATTATTATTATTATTGCTGAATTTCTTTTAAAAAAGAAACAGAAAAATATGCTGGCAATTTTTTAGTGAGAGTCGTAGCTTATTTAACACTTCTTTTTTAAATTACGCCATGGCATTAAGATTCCGCCATCAGCTTTCTTGCAGCCCGGTACAACACATAACCTGGTCAAAAATTACTTTTGCCGGAAGTAGTCGATGTAATGCAAGAAAGTTCAGCTTTTGCAGATGTCGCTGTTAGTTAACTGAGTACTGAGTAGGTACTGTATCCAAAATAAACGAATTCTCAACAGACTAACTGCATTGTTGTTGTTTTTTAATACTAATTAACAGAAATTTCTGCCAAATCCTTGAACTCAGGCCCTCTCCTTTAAATGGGTTGACTGGGCATTTGCCCATCCAGGGCCCCAAGCTTTGGAGGGGGGGGGGCTGTCAAAAAAATAAATAAATAAAACTCCTGGTGCCTATCTTTGAGGTCTATTTTTTAGCATTGGTGTTCACCCAAGTTAATTAATGACAAATATACCTTGTGAGTTTACACGTTATATTTAGGTCGTATTTTTTAAACAATTTCATTTTTGTTTTAACGGGGTAGGGGGCGATGAAAGACTTGTTGCCCAGGGCGGCAGAATCCCAAGGTCGGGGTCTGTTTGAACTTAGTTGTCATATTTAATAAAAATTACTTTTGCCTCAAAATAAATAAATAAATAAGGACTTTTTGCTCTATTACTCATTAATTGTTGTAAGAGTAAAATGGAAGAAAACGGAGCCTTTGAAGGTGTCTTTGTTAGTTTTACAAGAAAACTGAGTAAGTTACCAAATGATTCAATTCTCAGAAAACTAGGTGAATTGCTGAATTTCTTAAAAAAGAAACAATAAAAGAAGCTGACAGTGATATAAACCGAGTTTAATAACAATTATTTTTGTCATAGAATATTGACTCAAACAATTGTAGACGTTATAGTGCACGAAAATATAGCTTTTGCAGGTGTCTCTGTTAGTTATTCAAG
Source organism: Psococerastis gibbosa (assembly GCA_963971405.1). Taxonomy (NCBI): domain Eukaryota; kingdom Metazoa; phylum Arthropoda; class Insecta; order Psocodea; family Psocidae; genus Psococerastis; species Psococerastis gibbosa. The sequence goes on along the minus strand of OZ020486.1, from coordinate 46,701,722 downwards.
ACAATTGAGAAAGTTGTCAAATGATTCAATTCTCAGAAAACTATGTGTATTGCTGAATTTATTAAAGAAGAAGTAATAAAAGAAGCTGACAGTGATAGAAACAGAGTTTATTACTTCAATTCAATTATTTTTTTCATAGAAGATTGTCCCTAACAATCGTAGACGTTATAGTGCACGAAAATATAGCTTTTGCAGGTGTCTCTGTTAGTTATTCAAGACAATTGAGAAAGTTGTCAAATGATTCAATTCTCAGAAAACTATGTGTATTGCTGAATTTATTAAAGAAGAAGTAATAAAAGAAGCTGACAGTGATAGAAACAGAGTTTATTACTTCAATTCAATTATTTTTTTCATAGAAGATTGTCCCTAACAATCGTAGACGTTATAGTGCACGAAAATATAGCTTTTGCAGGTGTCTCTGTTAGTTATTCAAGACAATTGAGAAAGTTGTCAAATGATTCAATTCTCAGAAAACTATGTGTATTGCTGAATTTATTAAAGAAGAAGTAATAAAAGAAGCTGACAGTGATAGAAACAGAGTTTATTACTTCAATTCAATTATTTTTTTCATAGAAGATTGTCCCTAACAATCGTAGACGTTATAGTGCACGAAAATATAGCTTTTGCAGGTGTCTCTGTTAGTTATTCAAGACAATTGAGAAAGTTGTCAAATGATTCAATTCTCAGAAAACTATGTGTATTGCTGAATTTATTAAAGAAGAAGTAATAAAAGAAGCTGACAGTGATAGAAACAGAGTTTATTACTTCAATTCAATTATTTTTTTCATAGAAGATTGTCCCTAACAATCGTAGACGTTATAGTGCACGAAAATATAGCTTTTGCAGGTGTCTCTGTTAGTTATTCAAGACAATTGAGAAAGTTGTCAAATGATTCAATTCTCAGAAAACTATGTGTATTGCTGAATTTATTAAAGAAGAAGTAATAAAAGAAGCTGACAGTGATAGAAACGGAGTTTATTACTTCAATTCAATTATTTTTTTCATAGAAGATTGTCCCTAACAATCGTAGACGTTACAATGCAAGAAAATATGGCTTTTGCAGGTGTCTCTGTTAGTTATTCAAGACAATTGAGAAAGTTGTCAAATGATTCAATTCTCAGAAAACTATGTGTATTGCTGAATTTATTAAAGAAGAAGTAATAAAAGAAGCTGACAGTGATAGAAACAGAGTTTATTACTTCAATTCAATTATTTTTTTCATAGAAGATTGTCCCTAACAATCGTAGACGTTATAGTGCACGAAAATATAGCTTTTGCAGGTGTCTCTGTTAGTTATTCAAGACAATTGAGAAAGTTGTCAAATGATTCAATTCTCAGAAAACTATGTGTATTGCTGAATTTATTAAAGAAGAAGTAATAAAAGAAGCTGACAGTGATAGAAACAGAGTTTATTACTTCAATTCAATTATTTTTTTCATAGAAGATTGTCCCTAACAATCGTAGACGTTATAGTGCACGAAAATATAGCTTTTGCAGGTGTCTCTGTTAGTTATTCAAGACAATTGAGAAAGTTGTCAAATGATTCAATTCTCAGAAAACTATGTGTATTGCTGAATTTATTAAAGAAGAAGTAATAAAAGAAGCTGACAGTGATAGAAACAGAGTTTATTACTTCAATTCAATTATTTTTTTCATAGAAGATTGTCCCTAACAATCGTAGACGTTATAGTGCACGAAAATATAGCTTTTGCAGGTGTCTCTGTTAGTTATTCAAGACAATTGAGAAAGTTGTCAAATGATTCAATTCTCAGAAAACTATGTGTATTGCTGAATTTATTAAAGAAGAAGTAATAAAAGAAGCTGACAGTGATAGAAACAGAGTTTATTACTTCAATTCAATTATTTTTTTCATAGAAGATTGTCCCTAACAATCGTAGACGTTATAGTGCACGAAAATATAGCTTTTGCAGGTGTCTCTGTTAGTTATTCAAGACAATTGAGAAAGTTGTCAAATGATTCAATTCTCAGAAAACTATGTGTATTGCTGAATTTATTAAAGAAGAAGTAATAAAAGAAGCTGACAGTGATAGAAACAGAGTTTATTACTTCAATTCAATTATTTTTTTCATAGAAGATTGTCCCTAACAATCGTAGACGTTATAGTGCACGAAAATATAGCTTTTGCAGGTGTCTCTGTTAGTTATTCAAGACAATTGAGAAAGTTGTCAAATGATTCAATTCTCAGAAAACTATGTGTATTGCTGAATTTATTAAAGAAGAAGTAATAAAAGAAGCTGACAGTGATAGAAACAGAGTTTATTACTTCAATTCAATTATTTTTTTCATAGAAGATTGTCCCTAACAATCGTAGACGTTATAGTGCACGAAAATATAGCTTTTGCAGGTGTCTCTGTTAGTTATTCAAGACAATTGAGAAAGTTGTCAAATGATTCAATTCTCAGAAAACTATGTGTATTGCTGAATTTATTAAAGAAGAAGTAATAAAAGAAGCTGACAGTGATAGAAACAGAGTTTATTACTTCAATTCAATTATTTTTTTCATAGAAGATTGTCCCTAACAATCGTAGACGTTATAGTGCACGAAAATATAGCTTTTGCAGGTGTCTCTGTTAGTTATTCAAGACAATTGAGAAAGTTGTCAAATGATTCAATTCTCAGAAAACTATGTGTATTGCTGAATTTATTAAAGAAGAAGTAATAAAAGAAGCTGACAGTGATAGAAACGGAGTTTATTACTTCAATTCAATTATTTTTTTCATAGAAGATTGTCCCTAACAATCGTAGACGTTACAATGCAAGAAAATATGGCTTTTGCAGGTGTCTCTGTTAGTTATTCAAGACAATTGAGAAAGTTGTCAAATGATTCAATTCTCAGAAAACTATGTGTATTGCTGAATTTATTAAAGAAGAAGTAATAAAAGAAGCTGACAGTGATAGAAACAGAGTTTATTACTTCAATTCAATTATTTTTTTCATAGAAGATTGTCCCTAACAATCGTAGACGTTACAATGCAAGAAAATATGGCTTTTGCAGGTGTCTCTGTTAGTTATTCAAGACAATTGAGAAAGTTGTCAAATGATTCAATTCTCAGAAAACTATGTGTATTGCTGAATTTATTAAAGAAGAAGTAATAAAAGAAGCTGACAGTGATAGAAACAGAGTTTATTACTTCAATTCAATTATTTTTTTCATAGAAGATTGTCCCTAACAATCGTAGACGTTACAATGCAAGAAAATATGGCTTTTGCAGGTGTCTCTGTTAGTTTTGCCAGGTGCACTCAAGACAAGAGCTGAAGTGCTGAAACAAGGGGGAAGAAGTGGCTTGGAGACAGGAGCGGGGAGGGGCAATAGAAGTGAAAGGGGATGAAGTAGCTTCGGAGTACCGGGGGTGGGGGGGGGGGGAATTGGCTGAAAGAATCTGTTTCAGTTGTAAGCAAAAAGAAAGACAGCAGAAGAAAGAAGAATTGCGATAAGGCCGTGTATTTGTCTAACCATTTGTGATGCGCTGAGAGAAGCTTTCTTATTTTCCAGTGAAGCCTTTTTTAAAATAGTTCTAGTCTTTTACAGAGCTTATTTAGTTGAAGTATATTTTCTGCAGGTGTACAGAGTATCTTCTTCATCTTCAGCCAACGCCCGTCCTTGGCTGGTAAGCCATTTGACTCCATACTGCACAGTAGAGTGGTAGTGTGCGTCGGGTTAATAACGACTTAGGCCTCATATTTGGGCCCATAGATCGACCCCGACTTGACTGTCCTATGCCAGCCCATAGGACAGTGGACCTCCTGATTATAGTGGATTCCGAACCACTTGGGAAACACAGTGAAGTCACACGATTAGTTCGGAGGTGACCAGGAGAAGTCCTACCATGTTTCCCTACCGGCACTGTGCACACGACCAAGTTATCTGCAGCTTTGAACCTGCTCTGGTCCACTGGATTCAACTTGGTATGGCGGCCGGTACTGCACAGTAGAACTGAGCCATTCTCACCTGTGTCATGTAGTTCGGTTTTCAACTTCTATGACATTGCAACTAAATGGGTGATGGGCGTTTCCTTCCCCTCGGAAACCGAGTATAAAATTCCATTCAAGTAGACAGATTTAGGCGTTCCGAGCAGCTTCTTTTCCAGTGGATCCTTTTCTAATTGGCTAATTATTTTACATATTATTATTTTTATTTTACATAATTAATTCAAGGGCAACTGCAAGCTGGGGCTTGTTTATACACCCACCGAGTTTGTGAAAGGCTGTGGTAGCCTGGCCTAGGTGGGGCGGTTCTAGCGCTAAAATTACTGTGCGTGTTGACTGTTGTAACTAGACTGTAAACAAAAAAGAGAACAGGGTACAAACACAAGACACAAACAAAACACACGACACAATAAGCTAAGTATAACAACCCTGGAGAAGGGAACAAAATATCTCGGGGATATGCAACGCATTCGTCAGTATGCCCACATTTCCAATGCACTGATTCTGTTTTTTGTATTATATCATTACTATATTTTACCTTCGATGCTTCAACTAACTTAATCTAAAATCTTCTAAGACTTCAGATTCCGCTCTTCACCATAGGTTTAACAACGAAAGTGAAAGGTACCCTAAAATACCACTTCCCTCTGCTGAGGTAAACGTATGAAAGTAGAGCGGAATACATAATGGGTGGTCTTGTGAGCGGTGTTCAAAATAAAACGGACACCCTATTTATCTCAGTTGTTTTGAGGAAATTGATATCCGAGAAAAAGTCAACCAAGTCGTGGTCTTTCTTTCGTACGGGCGGAAAAGGAAGTCTTAAGAGACGGGCATGGATATCGGGGAAAAAATGTCAGGTTAAACAACAGATTAACGGTTTTTGAGACCTTTAATAGGATGTACTAGTGCTGGTGCCCCTATGCGAAGAAGGAGAGTGGCGCATACTAGACGCAATACTTATAGTCATGGTCCGGTTTTTAAAAACACAACGCCTAAGATGGCTGGGGCACGTTGTAAGAATGTCAATGAGATGAAAAATGAAATGAAAAACGGCTTTATATTAGGCGGGCTTTAGCCCCGAAGGGCTACTCTACCAGCTAACCTATTTGCAATTAACAATTTATTTTACTTTTCACATTATTATCATACGTAACATAACATTTTCATTATAAAAAAGGAAAAAGGGACAAGCGTCCGCATGCCGAACATGATGCTCAATGCAAACATGACAGGAAGATGACTGGCGGGACGACCTCGAAAACGCTTCAAGGATGAGTTGGAAACTGGTCTCCACTAGTTCGTAGTCCGTAGATGGTGGAGCGTTGTAAAAAACAGAGATGACAGGAGGTGTGTTGTCGAGCAGGCCAAAGTCCATCAAGGGCTGTACAGCCTGAAGAAGAAGAAGAAGAATCTAACCCAGGAAGAAGAGGACTGGTCAGAGACATATTCGGCGACTTGTTCCACTATAATGTCGCAGGTGTCCTAGGATTTCAAACCGATGTTTTTTCTATATAGATCTTCCATTGTCCAAGCAGAGTAGAGTCAGAAGAGGAAGGGGAAGAATTGTCCGGGTCGGTGGAACACCCTGTATAAGAGGTCTGACTCAAGTAATGTAGGAGACCCACTTCACATCAATTTTACATCATATTTACTATGACTTTTTTTCGATTCCCCCTTTCGAGTTTGGATTTTTCTCGAAGTCAGCAGTGACATGAGCTGAAAGGAATGAGTTTGGTTTTACGTGTCTGCAAAGGTAGTTCCGAGATGATTTATTGAGTTCGATGCGAAATTGTATATTGTTTTTGCTATCTTGAGAATTACTATTTGTTTTATTTTTCACAGAGATGGAGTTTTTCTCCTCCCTATTCCGTTGTCCCGAGCCCGTTTTTTATTCCACAGAACTACGTGGAATCTCACTCTGTCTGCAATGAGTTATGTCGGGTACGAGTTCAAGGATTTCGTGTACATGTCAAGAATGTGATGGTAGTAAATTAAGTTTCCAGCAAACGAATTGAAAAGGGACATGATGGAAAAGGTTGTGCAAATAAAAAAGTTTATAATTAAAATTATATGACCCTATAACACCTGCTTATGACATCTGCTACAACGTGTGAGGGACTATAACGTAGAGGGCACAAGACCTATAGGGCGGCCGAGGATGTCTCTTGAAACGAAAGTAAGGGAAGACCTCAGGACCTTCGGTCTCTTGCCGGATGATACCCAAGACCGGAACACCTGGAAGATGAAGATCCGTGCCGCCGACCCCGTGAGAGGGATAAGTTGCCGTTAAAGTAAGTTAAGTAAGTAAGTAAGTAAGTTATTATTTTGATGATAGAACTCATATTCACCCTCATTGTCATAGATCTCTAATCTTGGCAGATCTCAAAGGCACAGAGACAATCAAGAAGTAATGTGGATTATTTATAGAAGGCGAATCTAATCCAAGAAGAGCAACGCATATGATAGCTGGGACACGTCGAAAAATGTCTGACAACCGCATGCCAAAAAAGATGTATAAAGCAAGCATGACAGGAAGACGACTGGAAGGATGAGTGGGAACTGACCTCGCGAGTTGGGAGTCCGTAGATGGTGGACCGTCGTACAAAACCGAGATGACTGGAGGAGTGTAGTCGTGCAGGCCAAAGCTCATCAAGGGATGTAGAGCCAGAAGAAGAAGAATCTAACCCAGGAAGAGGAGAACTGGTCAGCAACAGGTTCGGTTTGCGCGGTTTCCACTATAATGGTGTAGGTGTCTTAGTATTCCAAACCGATGTTTTTTCGATGTATAACCTCCAAATCATTGTCCAAGTCCAGTGTAAACTAGACCAGGGGCGGGGGGGGGGGGGCTTAGTAGTTAGTAGTTGAATGACTAATCAGCAATTTCAAATTTGAGCGCCAAAACCGTTGCCGGTTGTCTCATTATCATAGGTCTCTAATCTCGACAGATCTCAAAGACAGAGAGACAATCAAGAAGTGAAGTGAATTATTTAAACAAGGCGGATCCAATCCAAGAAGGGATGTTTACTGAACAGGCTCTCCAGAAGAGGCTGCGTGGGCCAGACCGGCGGAGGAATACTGACTTGTGATTTACAAACAAATCAATGGGTTTCCAACTTACAAATGGATTCTATCTCTTGATTGCCCGTCCCGTTCTATCTACAATGTTTAAAGCCCTAAGGATAAATCAAGAAATCGGGGCCAGAGTCGTCTACGTTCTATATGTATGCTTGACTTTATCAACGGATCTCTTACGTTAAGAAATAACCGAAAAGGGCGAAAAAACCTCAAATACTTTTTTTATTTCTTCTTATGAGGTCTCAACCTCAACGATTGGTTGGCAGCAACTCTCTGCATATCATCCTCCATGACTCTCGGTCCGGCACCTTCCTCTTCAGCTCTTGGTATGTTCGAGCTCCTGCGCCCTCCTTCAGTTGATCGATCAATTTCTTATTCAACCGCCCTTTAAATTTCACTTACGAGTATATCGTATACTATGCCATTTTTGAGTGTCAATCCCTTGGTCACTTCGATGCTGAAAGCTTCAAATATAAATATCTCAAATTATGTGATTTACAAGCATGAAATTTTCCATTATGAATTGAATTGAAAAGTATCAAGTTAATTGAATATTTACTTTGAATGACTATTAATTTTTGATAATTGTCTACTTTTAATAAGCAGTAACAGATTAAGACCCCTACGGACCTACTAAGGCGTTTATTTTTAATCTTAGCCTGGGTTTTAAAAAAATGTAAACAATTTTAGATCGGAAATGTATATTCAAAATTGTTTTGTTTACCCCATCAATCTAACCCCAAAATTAAGTTAATATTAAACTGTATAGCAGACCCACTGGCTGAGCAAAGCAAGCCAGATCTAACACCTTTTTGTAAAATAAAAAAAGGCAATGAATAAGATAAGAAGAAGAAAACCTAAACTTCAACCCCGACGAAGAAAGTTCGAGCTGAAAAGGGTGGGGGGGGGGGGGTTAGGGGGGTGGAACCACCCAATTACTGACTGCTCTCAAGCCCCCTTTCCCCCTATCTATCACTTAACGTTCCCTCCTATACACTATACCTATCTCTTTGACAAATTTATATCAAAGTTTCAACATAATCGGCATCTTTGAAGTTCTCCGCTGTCTCTTATTGTGCTCGTATATAGCCGCAAAATGCTATAAATTTTATGCTACCCTCTTGAAACTGTCTTTTGATGAGTCAACTTGGTCAAAGTTGACCAAAGGGAGTTGACTAATGGATACTATTATTAAGGGTTGCTCCCGCATTTGTATCGCTGAATGCTGACGGCGAAGCGAAGTGAAATCCAAAGGAAGCCGCCGCTAGTTATTTTCCTCCTTCTTCTTCTTCTTTCTTCTCTTCCCGCGTGAGGAGGTCGCACCGGACACACATATCTTATACTCGACCTGGTCCATCACCATTGTCTTGAGCTCGGCCGTTGTTATTCCTCTTGCTCCGGCGAGTTGTTTGGCTCTTTCCTCGAGGCTTGTCCTCGGTCTGCCGATGGGTCTTCTACCTTGTGGCTTGTGGCCTTGCTTCCGACAACCTCCGGGTGGTCCTATCCTCATCAATACTTCGGACGTGATCAAACCATTGCAGCTGCTTGTTCACCACTTTTTTCTCTATGGAATCCACTTGCAGGCCTTGTCTGATGTGGTGATTTCGGATTCGGTCCCACCTTGTTCGACCAGTAATCCATCTAAGGCACTTCATCTGAGTCGTGCTTATTTTACTCAGGTCACTTGTTGTAGGTGCCCAACTTTCGCTCCCATAGTGTCTGTTAGGGCCCTCCCTTAGCCTTTGGGTCAATACACTTCCATCAAGGCAGAGGGGTAGCTGATCCCTTGCTCCTCTGCCTCCATCACGGTTGTGGTGTTTCTTCCATCTTCCTCTATCGGAGCCATTGGCATTGGGCTTGCACTTCTTTAAAGACGGTGCTAACCGTCTTGTGCCGGTAGCTTTGTCAGGGTTTTGTGGTACTTTATAAGGTACCCCTCGCCACTTGGGTTACCCACCACCACCTCTAATATACAGCCCGCCCCTTCTTTCTCAAATGAGCAGGAGACCTTCTACGGCAGAGATCATCTGTCTTGTACACGAGACCAAATGCTAACACTTACCTGCAGGAACTAATACTACTAACTATTAATAATTAAAGTTGTTGAGAATGGCACTGAATATTCACATTACACAGTGATGAATTCCAATCTAAGTATATATTTCCGATTTCAGTAGACTAGGGTGCACAATATCGCCCCCTCCCCCAAAGATGGAAGACTTCCGTCCCTTCCCTACCGCACCCTTACCGCCCCCCCCCCCTTCTGCCCGTTTCCCACATTGTGTGATGTGTCTTTTATTACCTAGGGGCTCTCATCCACGCAATTTCTCATCCCTTATTGTCATATCTTGTCATTTATGACTCCATCTTCAACAATCAACCCGAGGGGTGTCAATTGTAACTTTTGGCACCCTTCCGTTGCCAAGGGGGTTGAAGTAATCCACGCTACCAACTGCTGTTTCTGCCCGTTCACATATTTTTGGAGTCATCTATGGGTGAAAATATTATTCAGTTTCTTTTTTGACTACTTTTAAAGTCGATCTTGCTTCTTCCTCTACTTCATGGCCGTTCCCAGAGGGTTGGTCCAAAGGGTTCCGACCCCCCCCCCCTCCTGAAACAGTTTTTTTTTGTAAACCCATAGTATTGTTTGAAGAATTCATACATTAATTCATTAATAAATTACGTAAAAAAATTTTGGACCCCCCACCCTCCCGAAATCAAAACCTGGGCACGGCCTTGCTCCACTTTATGTACCTCTTCTAGCGGAGATTGGAGATCATAATGATATCTTGGACCTTAGAGACTGCTGCTCTGAAAATGGAAGTCATGTTACTGCATTTTTCAACCAGGATGTTCTTCATCTGCTGGGAGCCCCCTCTCCTTTTATCTTTCCTTGGATTATTACATGCAGAAGGCGATATTTTTCATTCCTCATCACATGGCCTAAGTATGTTAGTTTCCTTTTATTAAACGTCATCAGCAACTCTGAAATGCGGATACACAGACGATTGGAGAGATCGTGTCCCAAATGAAATTTTCCTGTAAAGGATGTGACTTTTTTGAATAGCTATCGAGATACGTATACCTGTATCATAAGAAATTTAATTTTGTAAAAAGCAGAAAGTTTCAAATCTTTGTATCTCCCTCACCTTTCCATCGGAGAAAATTCAACAGTTGAAAATGACGGCAGAGAGTAATAAGCCAAAAGCAAACTGACTTCTTCACATATCAAATAATTCGAGTCTTTATTAAAGGGAAAACGAGAAAAATTTAAAGCTTTATAACCCCATTGCAAATGAAATACGGCTGGGAATCTTTTTACGAGGAAAAACACAATGCAGTTGACACTTGACGGATCAAATAGGATTCGCAAATTGAAAATGCATTCTTCCTAAATCCCCCCTCTCCTCTACTTCTAAATCCCCCTTCAACTACCAAAGTGAAAAATCTTAGGTTTCCTTCAACTTGATTCAACTGTGAGAGATGTTTGCACTTCGATGCACTTGCACAAATTTACAGTGCAGTGCAGTGGTGAGAAAAATGTTCTTCGTCAACTTCTTCATCCTCTTTTACTGCTTCTTCGTGTGCCTCATTCTAGACCAGAAACCTGATTCAGGATTTCCGTAAATAAGAATGTAACTAATTTGGCACGCTGACTTGAGCTATTCTGAACATTAACAATAAATTGAAGGATCCAGTGGATAAAGAAGAATCTATTAAATAACTCCTGAAAGGGGGGTGGGGATGAATTCCGGTGTTCGCCCTTGCAGCGAAACTTCCTCTGCCCGTATAGTCAAGGTCCCCCCTTAACTTATATAAGGATGAAGCTAATTTCATAAGGATTGGGTAGACCCAGACCTAGTGGGTAGTTCATTCCTTTATGCTGGGTCTGCATGTTAAATATATAGTATGGAGTAATGGGTGTGGACCCAAGCTATGGAAAACGGAAACAGTACTTTTGAAATGTACACCTACAGGCTGCTGCGTGTATCTTGTAGAATTCGCTGTGGTCCTGAGGCGAATGGAGACAGATGCCGAGTTGCTGCTGACGGTAAAGAAACGAAAACTAATATACTTCGGCCATGTGGAGCAGTAGTTTGGCAAGAGCACGACTTCCCTTTTCAGTTAAGCCGCACACGGGCTTGTGCCTTGCGCTATATATCCATTTTCATAAATTATTTTAATTGTATGTGTTGTTGGTATCAATATAATATATTCTATGAAATATTCTGTGAGGGCAGCGGTCTCCAAGGTACTAATTGCCATTATGACTGCCTATTTCCTGAATAAGGGGTATATAAAGCAAAAGTAGAAAAAGAAGAAGTTGAATCTTGGACCTCGTGCGACGTTTAGCTACATAGCCCTGTTTTCCACCAGCTGGAGTTAATGGACTACGTCGGTAGGCACCGCCAACTTTGGAAATTCTCTAAAACATCATCCACAAATTAAGAGACCCCACAATTCTCTCACAGTATTTAATGCCCCCCCCCCCTTCGGACAATTGAACATCTACATGTAAAAAAGGGTCAACTGCAAAATTAAAATCATGGTCCTTGGTTCCTTTCTGCTGAATGGAGCTCAAATATGCAGATAATGAGAGGGTTTCCGCGGAAAACAACCCCTGACTGGCTACTGGCCAAATCTGCTGTCCATTCTCTTTGTGGGGGGTCCGTCAACATTTTTAGTGGCTAGAAAATGATCTAATCTCTAATTACTACCTAGTCAAAATGTCGGTCATTAATTTTGAGGTTTTTTTTTTCTTTTTTTTTTTTTCTATTTATTTAATGTTTTTGTCAGGATGTCTGAAGTCTTGCAAGACCAATTGGTCTGTCTGCAAGTTCTTCACTATATGTACTTGTACCTTTTTGAGACGTCTGTAGGCCATGTCTAGTATTCTGTTATTTTAATTTAAATTAAAAATGTATTCGATTTTACTATGGAGCCATGACTTTACTTGTTGTTTTATTTCCCTGTATTTTTTCAGATCTTTTATTGTATTTGGTATATCATTGAAAATGTGAGGTATCATGTATTTTAATGTCTGTCTTCCGTAGTTGTTCGTTATGGTGGGTGTGAGCAGTCTTGATTCGGTTATAGATCTTGTTTCTATGTCATGTGTTACTGGTTGCTTGTATTCTGTTTTATAAAAGTACTTAATGATGGTAATGTATTTGTAAGGAGCCGTCACTGTTAGTACGTCATATTTATTGAATAGGTCTTTTTTGCTCAATTTGTTATATTTATTTGTTTTATCTGAGTTTTTTATAATCTTCAGTATTCTATATTGTATATTTTCAATGTTCTGTATTTGTGATGGTGTTGTGTTTCCATATGCTTGTATTCCATATCGTATAAGAGATTCTACTAGTGCTTTATATATCACTACCATTGTATCATAGTTTAAATAAAATTGGATATGGTAAAAAGCGTATAAACATGATCTGAGTCGTTTATTTACGTTATTGATATGTATGACAAATTTGAATCTGTAGTCAATTGTTATTCCCAGGTATCTGTATTCATCTACTGTTTCAAGTATTTCTGTGCATTCGCATTCATATGTTTGTTTATTTTCATGTAGACATTTGTTATCGTGTTTTATAACCCTCATTAGTTCAGTTTTATATTGTTAACTTTGTTGGTTGATTGTGGTCCAATGTTTATTTGATAATTGATTATTGATTTATTTGATTATTCTTAATTTGTTATTTATATAATTATATTATTTAATTTAATGTAATTATCGACTTCGATGACCAGGTGGTAATGTACTTGTATTTTTACGAGGCTCTACATGCCATGAGATTGGAGACCTGTAGTAACTCAACACGGGTAGTAACCTACAGAGGCGACTGAAAAGGTCAATTGGATACATTCATTTAATAATTGTTTAAATGCCATTAATATTTTCATAAGAAGGAAATAAATAAAAAATAAATAAAAAAATTCTCTGGTACAACAATTTATTGCAGAAGTAAAACGTGGGCTACGCCTGTAGAAACATGATTATGCAACCGTCAACAATTTTTAATGTTACATGAATCTCGTATTTTTCGTATACAATACTTAATGAATGATTTACCAGATAGTAAATACTTTTAAAAAGAACCGGTCTGAGTTTACTCGAACATGCTTTCCAATTTATCAAGTACTGTAGTAGCTTGAGAAAACGATTAATTTTATGGTAAATAATTTTGCTGTACTTCAATTTCCGGCACCTTTTCCTGTCCTGTCCTGTCCACCTGACGTCACTGGAGGTGAGGTAAATTCTAGATAGGTCAGACCAACAAATTACCACACAGCAATAATGGCAGGGCACGCAATGCATTTGACCGTGAATTTTCTATCATTTTTTCAAAAACATTTTTTTTGCACAAAACCAAATAATTTTTTGGGAAAGCAACCTGTCCGGTTTCGTTACTCAGTTTAACACCTAAAACATGCCTGAAGGTAGAAATCATCGATGGAAAGGTTTCACAGAAAAATTATTGTTTATCATTTTTCATTAAAATTTAGTAATTTTTATTTTTTTACCCCCAGAAGCAAACTATCAAGGCGCAACCGACCCCCGACATTTTGTCAACATTAATAACGACTACAATATATGTGAATTCAAAAGAAATCGTTGGAGCCGTTTTGGAGAAATAATTTTTTTAGACTTTTTTTTTTGGAGTTTTTTGAAAATAAACCCCCCCCCCCCCCAAATTGAGTTAGCCCAAAATAAAAAAATGGTCCCGAGGTATGATTTTTTGAACCTTCATGCCAAATTTCATCAAAATTGACTGAGTAGTTTGCCCGGAAATCGACGCACAGACAGACAGACGTAAAAACCACTTTTTTGGGGTCATGGGACCTCAAAACGTGTAAATCCGTTGAAATCTCGGAATCGAAAATTTCGACCATCACAAAGCTTTCCTTATACTACGTATAAATTGGAAAGCAATAACAGGCTTGAATTCATCCACTATACAATTATATAACGAACACCCTTCTGCATTTACTGTACGATTACTCTCTGAATTTATCATTTTCGCAGTCAGTAGAAACAAGTGGGTTTCTTAGATAACGTTAACGTTAATTTCTTAACGATTATTTGGGTTTTACTAATTCGGGTTGTTATAACAAGTTTTTCTAAAACTCTAAGTTTTTGTTATTTTTTGATCAGTAGAAACAGGTCTCATGAGATCAGGAAACAGGGTAGAAATGGCAGTCGCAAAAACTCCTTACCATTTCTTTCTATTCCTGGCCAGACAATTCACTGATCTATAATATACAGTAGCCTAGTCTCTTCGGAGCTACATACAAAATATATTAAAATTGTCAGGACATGTAGAGTGGTGGTACAGACTTTCACCTGAAAGGTTGTTGGTTCAAGTCCCACACTTGCTACATTTTCTGGCCATGAATCGGACGGCATGTAAAGCAGGTGCTCCCGAGCCTTCCTAGCTGAGTTTAAGAAGGGGCTTTATAGCCCTAACTCCGCTAGGTTGGCTTAGTAATAAAACAAGAAGTTCATATTTATTTATTTATTTATTTATCGCTGTTTGAGTGTAAGAGAGGGCTTCTTAGCCCTAACTCCGCTATAAGTAGGCTTAGTAATAGAACAAAAAGTCATTGCTTTTTTTATTTATTTCATTAATATTACTCGGTCTGCTAAATTACATTGTAGTTTGCTGCGACAAGTTTTATAATAACCAATTAACTGAGACTGCAGTGAACAAAGCCAATCCTAACAAAGTTCGTGCCAGTGCAGCAGACGCAATCGACCTAGTAAAAAATTCTACCTCCATTTCTTTCGTTCAATATTTCCATTAATTTCTTCTTTTGTCGAGAAAGGCTCTCGAGAACCTCTTCAATCTTGGCTCGATCCATCTAGTTAATTTCTGAAAGACTCCCCTCCCCCACTCATAGCCTTACAATGGCTTCGCCATCGCCTTTCCGCTTGACTGGCTAGAGGTAAAGGTTCCATCTATTGAGGCAGGCCTACCTGTGACCTGTGACTAATAGGAACATTTGCTGCTAGTCTCGACCGGCACCCATAGCATGACAAAATACATGTGTAAACTAGGGTAACTTGGAGTTAACCAGTCACATTGACATACGATGTTTAGTATACGGTAAATGGTATTTAGGGAAGATTTTATGGGTTTATGGAATTTAAATGCTTCCTGTATAAAATTGATCTAAGTTACCGTTAAATCCATGTGCGTAAATTACAAGTTAAGGAGTTACTTGTCAATAAGAGCATAATTATAAGCATTGGCCGCACTTGTGGTCAAGTAGTTAAGGGGCCGTCCATTAATCACATGATGTTTTTTTAAACATTTTTTAACCCCCCCCCCCTCCACCTTGGTGATACGTAGTACCCAAAATCACGTGTATTTTTTAGTACCTTCAAAGAATCTTAAAATTTTTATAATATTATTTTTAAATACAGATATGAAGTATAATCTAATTTTATTCTATTGTAGAAAATTAAGGACCATGATAAAAATGTCTAGACAGAACGGTTGCAGGTTGTTATTGACTGGCATAAAAACAATATTGAAGGAATGTGTAATCATGCGATCAGCATTTGACGAAAAAATAAACACACGTGATATCTTACTATACCCCCTTCCCCCTTGTGATATTTCGTTATTTCGTGATTTTTACCTAACCCCCCCCCCACTTTCGAACCTCACCTGATTAATGGACGGGCCCTAAGACGACGCTCCGGTTATGCTCAGATCGTGGGTTCGAATCCCGCCAAGTCCAGTTTTTTCCATATTCTCTAATTTCAGTTACGGAGTTACACTAGTTTGCGTTCTGTTTTCCATACAGGATGTAATGGTATATGGTAAAGTTATCGTAACATAGAAATATTCATGCCCTTCACAGTGAAAGGACATTGCATTTGAAATAAAGAAACTTACAACATAAATCAGATCAAAATAAAAAACTTGAAGACAGAGAACTTCAGTAAAAGTAATAGAAAAGCCATTGGCTGATAAAAAAACATGCAACATTAGCTCGAGGAGAAAAGTAACAATATTCGCATATATCATAAATTTCTACATTCAGGAATGATTTCAGATCGGAGCAAATGGCCAGAGAATGTAATTTTTCCTGAAATACCCGCCTGAGAGCTCAATACCATTTTGAAATATCTGATATATGACTTTGCGTAAATAAAGGTATGGCAAGGCTTATTTGAAACCGTTTTTTCCTGAAAAGTCTATCGGTGTAGAAGAAATTATTGGACTTTCTATAAATAACACAATTTCCAATCTCATTGCCTTTTGTGTCGTTTATTTTGTTTTATTTCTACCTCTGTAATTGTAAGTTTTTTTTTCTATTGGAAGCTAAATCGAGATTTACTTTGATTTCTCTGTGATTTTTTTATTACTGGTTTTAATGCCAATAAATCTTACTGGGTCCTCACAATTTTGTCATAGCAAGAATCAAACGGTTGCAACGTTCTGTACGCTTATAGAACAGTAAAACTTAAATTTCCTTGATTTTCTCAGTTTCCTTAAGAGTGTGCGTCCCCCCGTCCCGTAAGGAATAGGTAACCCAAAAGCCGGTGTTTTTATATTGACTCCTTATTTTTTATTTAATTTGGATACTAAGATATTGAAGATATGGCTTATTTAAGTTTTAAGTTGTGGAAAACTACTTCTAATTTTTATATATTTAATATAGTTTTTGGTAGTCACCGTAGTTTGTTGATAAAATTGATTGAAGCGTAAAATAGATACCATGAAAAAAATACAAAACAAAAATTAATAATAGGCTATCGTATTATATGATGCATAAAGTAGTCTTCTGCAAATTAAATGAACCAATATTTTTAATAACTTGCTTAGTTCGTTAAATAAATAATAATAAGTAGTAAGTAATAATTTTTGGCTGTTTTTGGCTATTTCTAATGGGACGTACACTCTTAATAGAATGCACCTCACCATACGGTAAACAAGGGAAAAAGTGTAAACATACGATATATATCATTTATGGAAACATGTTTTAACGTACTGGTTGTCATGAAAAGCCAATAAGAAACTGTATGTCTATACAGTATACAAGTATACGCACGAGCATTGATTTCACATACGCTGGTTGATCTACCCATAAGCTGAATATGTAGCACAATTTTTTTATTCTTATTTTACGTATCATGCATTTATTTCAAGGCTCAAGCCATGAAAAAGCCGCTGTGCATGCAAATGGACAAAGGTTGGGAATATAAACTTTCCCACTATAGTGAAATATTGAAAGAAGAACGATCTTGTAATCATAATGTCAAAGCGTATCTGCTTTCTAAGGGAAATTGAGTAAGGCTCAATTAAAATCAGTACTTGTTGCCAAGGAATGAACAATCAGAAAATTGGAAATTATACTTCATCCCGTTAAACCGTCAACTTGGGTTCGTTTTCTCTAGTTATTTATTTGAGGACTTTTTATGGACCCAGACCTACTCGTGGCCCATTGCTCCCTCGTCCAATGCCAATGTTCTCATACAATACAATATATATTCACGTTAAATTATACAATACAAGTAAAGTATAAAATAAAATCATCAGAATATCGTCAAAATCAGGTAGTTCTGTAATTGTCATTGTGCTAGTGCCTCAGTGACAGTGTAGAAGGCTTTCTCTAAGAGATGGTTTTAAAGCAATTTAGGGAAGCATTTCTCGCCGCTAGCTCAGTTCAATCGGGTGTAGTATAGGATCCAGTCGCTCACACTTGGCTGGATGTCGGTCATTATTTGTATTGTTTCTGCATGAAATTCTGGCCTTTGGCAAACTGGTATGCGTTCTCGACCTACACTGGGTACAAGCGATAATGGACAAGCTGAGACAAGCTTATCGTTGACTCAATGAAACAGGCAAAAGCGTGCGTGCGTTAACCAAGTACAGATACGAGTCAACGTTTTCTCTAATTTTCTTTCCTGTCTAGCATAACAAAAGTTCTATAAGAAAAGGGACTGGCGGGGGTGACTTCATTAAGAAAAAAAAATAATAATAAAAAAACCATCTTCTCCGTCGCTGACTAAACTATAGAACAATATTATATTGATCGAGTGGCATTTCGGGCCCCTTTTATTCACTCACCACTATAAAAAAGAAATAAATGTAAAAAAAAACAACAAAAGAAGATGTTATTAAAAAGCTTTTGGAAGTCTGATGACTTTCAACCCTCTATTTTCTTTCGGAACAGCTCAATTTAATTCTGATGGGGGCTGGGGGTGAAATGGAAAAATGTACAGAAAGGGAAGATCAGGGTTCATCCCTTGTGGTTACTTATGATACGAGTATATCAGGGGGTTTGTTTTTGAGTATTCTTTAATGAAATTACTTTGCTTTTATACCTACCTTAGTACCTTAGCTAGTATTCTGTGCAACCGACTATTGAAGGAAGCGATAGATTGCGTTCATTTGTATGCAGCAAGGCCGTGGTCTGAGGGGGTCCAGGAGGTCCCTCCGATATATACACACAAGATAGAAGATAAGAGTTTTTGGGTTGAAGACCCAAAACCCCTGACTACAGCTTTGGTTAAGACTAAAAAGCCCTACATTGTAGCATTAGGGGTATTCACAGTGTTTGTAGAAAAGTGAAAAAGGGAAAATAGAGAAATAGCTCAGCGTGAGGATACCTCCGCCAACAATAGAAATGGTAAAACCTAACCTAACTTAACTTTGCCTATGGCTATTAACTTATGAACATCTGCTGTAGTCCCCCTCTTGCCACATGTTTCCCTTTGTTGTGTTTTTTTGCTTTCCAATTTATGCGTAGTATAAGGAAAGCTTTGTGATGGTCGAAATTTTCGATTCCGAGATTTCAACGGATTTACAAGTTTTGAGGTCCCAGGAACCCCAAAAAGTGGTTTTTACAAAATGTCTGTCTGTCTGCCGCTCTGTCTGTCTGTCTGTGTGTATGTCTGTCTGTTCATCGATTTCCGGACAAACTACTCGGTGAATTTGGGTGAAATTTTGCATGTAGGTTCACAAAAATTATACCTCAGGGCCGTTTTTTTTATTTTGGGGTAACTCAATTTGGGGGGGTTTATTCTCAAAAAACTCCAAAAAAAACGTCTAAAAAAAATTATTTCTCAAAAACGGCTCCAACGATTTCTTTTGAATTCACATATATTGTATTCGTTATTAATTCTGATAAAATGCGGAGGGTCGCTTACCCCTTGATAGTTTGCTTCTGGGGGTAAAAAAATAAAAGTAACTTAATGTTAATGAAAAATGACTAAAAAATAATTTTTCTGCGAAACCTTTCTATCGATGATTTCTACCTTCAGGCATGTTTTAGGTGTTAAATTGAGTAACTAAACCGGACAGGTTGCTTTCCCAAAAAACTTGGTTTGTGCAAAAAAAATGTTTTTTAAAAATGAAAGCAAATTCAAGCTCAAATGCATTGCGTGCCCTGCCATTGTTGCTGTGTGGTAATGTGATGGTCTGTCCTATTGCCCTATCTAGAATTTACGTCCCCTCCAGTGACGTCAGGAGGACGACCCCCCCCCCCCCGTTATTTCCGAAATTTAACCATAGGAAAATTATTTACCATGAAATTAATAATTTTCTCTCTACTAATTGATAAATTGGAAAGCATGTTCGAGTAAACTCGGACCGGTTCTTTTATTATTAATTTCTGCCACAGAGCTAATTTTTTAATTAAATAAAAATAAAAAGCAAAATTCAAACGCAAAACAACAACTAATATGGCCGTTTTCGATTGCCCAAGTGCAGTTTACCCAACCTAGTTGTAGGAATGTTTGAAAATACGTTTCCTTAACTATGGCGTCATTTTTCTAATCGAAAAACTGGAGTTCTATTTTCTCAATTTCTCTTTTCCTACGTTCTTCGTTTTCTACTTTCCTTTAAGGTAAACCCAACATAGTAAATTACCCTATTAGATGGTTACACTGACATTGAAGAGGCAACCTCCTCGTTATAACAGTAATTAGAGAATTCAGAAAAATCCTCTAATTTCAGCTATGAAATCCTTTCTTACACTCACTTCCTTACACTCACTGCATGCTTTGCATGCCCTCCGAGGCATGTCCAGAGAATTTAGCTTCTTCTCTTTCTTCTTCCCCCTTAATACCGCGTGCGCAGCGATCCTATAGCACGTAAATAAACAAATAAGGACTATTTTACAAAGGCTTTCACGCCCGGAGTTACGTGACGAAGCAGTGGAATCCGAGGTGACAGGCCGTGGTTGTTCTGAAATCGTACTTCCAAACAGCAAAAGTTGCTGCTGAGCCTCCGAGATACAATCCTAGAAGTCTACGCAGTTCCACTGATGATGTAGACCGCTGATGTTGACGAAACGTTTGGAAGCACGCTTTCAAAACTACCACGGCCTATCACCCCAGATTCTGCTGATTCTTCAAAGACAGAAAATTTAGTGATTGTAAGATTCGAACCAACAACCTTTCGTGTGAAAATCCGAGTCCATACCACTACTCTAAATTTCCCAATAATAATAAATTGTCCAATAAACACATAACTAGGGGCACATGTGTAATTGAGAGGTTTCATAAAATATGACGGCAATATTTCACTGTAAAACATAAACAAATGGCGATGACCGCTGGGGACCCATTGGGCTGCCATTGTTTTCACCCGCAACAATTCTCCATCTAATGGTGTTTTCCTATACAATAAATACTGCATATTACTCAAATAGCCATGAGCAATTAGACCGATTATTATCTGATAAATGGAGAATTTTCCTATATAAATTTAAAACAACAAATTTCTCCTCTGTTTGGCGCGGTTCATCACCCTACTTCACTTATGTCGTTTTTTGATTCGTTTCCCAATGCCTGCTTTCAGCATTTCTGATTTAAATCAATCCTAGAACCAGTAGGTATGAGCGAAAATCAGCCTACGCGGGTGCTACATACTTACAAGGGCTGACTAGGAACATTACTCAAGAGTGTAGGTCCCGAATGAAATTGGTAGTCAGAAATTTACTTTTTATTTTTTATTTAATTAACTAAGCATGCTATTAATAAATTGGTTTATTTAAGGTTTAGAAGATTACTTTATGCATAATATAAAAGGGTTATATTATAATTATTTGTTCATTGTATCTATTTTACGTGATATTTTAGCACTCAATTATTTTTTTAAAAGGTACGATACCCAAAATTAAAAATACCCTATTATGTGATGTATGAAGTAAGTAGTCTTCTACAACTTAAATAAGGCAAATATTTAGTAACTTATTTTTTTGATTAAAAAAAATTAGTTGCCTGTAAAAACAATGGATTTTGGGGTACCTATTATTAGCAACTGCGCTCCACCAGAGCGTTGCATCTAGCCCTAAAGTTATAAACAACGCACCTCTCCATAAGACGTCAATCTGCACCGAGTACCGACCACAACGGGTAATGTGCAAGCTAAGTCATGCTACATTTCCTTTTTAGGGCAAAATTAAAGTTTTTTTGACTAAAAAATCAAAAAAGTTTATACTAAAAACTATTGAAGGAGACAAACTATCATTTTTTTTAAAAAATTATATCACCTCTCAGTCCGACCAAATCAAAATTGTACTGTAACTGTATCCGTGCCAATAATGTGCAATTTTCAATCTTTAAACCCCCTAATAAATTTCTACAGAAAGAATTACCAATACAAAAAGAAAAGTAAGCTAACTGTATTTGCATATCAAAGTCAGCACTGAAGACGGTTAAACTGTATTGGATGTAACTGGAAACGAGATTTCCTCATGTAGAGAATAAGCAAACGTATATACAGTAATTGAATTTGCTAGAACAAAATGCGAAATGGTTTCTGCTGCCAACGTGTAAGGGACGGAGAATCTTGTACCCCTTTGTTCTTCGAAAATTACGTTTCCATTGCTGATAATCGATTCTCGCTCCGCCTTTTCTAAGTTTTGTCTTTGAATTATTTCAGCACCCAGTCCTTCGGGTTGTTTCCGGCATCTGAGTTGACGCTTTTGAATTTTTTGATGGCGTCTTAATGCATTTTTTCGCATAACCACTTTTGCGATTGCTGACGGAAGTATTGTACGGGTAGTGCTATAGGTTGACGGTTCGGGACGTCTGCTGACCAATGACTGAAGACCGAATCGGTTCGTTTCGGTTCGGTCCTATCGTGGCCGAGCCAGAAATATTTTTTTCGGGAGGGGTCCATGTATTCCATACACTGTATATTCCTCCATATGTTTAAAACTCCATTCTATCTAATGCACACTGCAAATATTTCGGGAGGGAGCCGGACCCCCTGGAACCCCCCTCCTCTGGCTACGGCGTTGGGTCCTATTACCTTTTTTTAATTTATTTCGGTTCAATCTTCATTAAATAATGACTAATTACGATTTCACAATTTAAAACTATATTTGTTTGGGATAAAAGGATTTATGTATGCATATAGAGCCCCACACTTGCTACATTTTCTGGCCATTCTTTGGAGGGCACACAAAGCAGGTGGTCCTGGGCCTTTCTAGTTGAGTGTAAGAGAGGGCTTTATAGCCGTAACTCCGCTAGGTTGGCTTATTAATAGAACGAAAAAGGTCCATATTTATTTATATCCTTCTAAAGGAAAAAAATCATAAAATAAGTTAAGTTCTCACTTCTCCATGTACCAGAAGATAAGTTTTAGTTACTCTTAGAGGATAGGTAAGTGTGGACCCTTTAGCGCCAGGGTACGTCATCTAACAATATTTCAGCCAAGTTCTCCTGATTCTTCTAATGTCTTCTCTATCGAAGATTGGTAAACGGTTGTCATCATGGCAATTGCAGTTATGATGACTGTACTAGGGGCATGTAATGCAGTGGTTTCCTGGTGCCTTCTGAATCCTTATGCCGTTGACTTTTCATTGAGTTCCTCTGCCTTCAGGGGCAGTTTCCCAACCCCAGGACAAAATGAGTACCCTGCACAAAAAATACTGTTTTTTTGGTTTTCCCGCCTCAAACTCGGTCCCCTATCTATTCAGTCAGCATTACGCGCTTCCATCTTCACCATGGGATGATACAGAATAGGGATTACAGCGTTTTGCCTCTGAGACCTTAAGGCAATACTCAGAAGCTCAGCTGCTTTTACACATCATGGGAAAAACAAGGCATTTTCCGTGTCCTGAACTGACACCTTCGAACCGCTATAATCAACTGAGTTCCAACTGCGTTGTAAAGCAAGAAAACATCAATTTTGCGACAAACAGCAGGGTTTGCTGAGGTATCAAAAACATAAAGGTTAAAAGGTTAAAGAGAAGATTCCAGAAGAGAGGGCGAAGGTGCAAAGTTGACAAACAAAGACTTAGAGGAGTTTGATTGGTGGATATTCCGCCGAGACAGGCACCTGTCGGTCTGCCCGCCTAAAGCCCCCCCCTCCCCCCTGGGGCTAACCCCCCTCTTGTAAAATATTCTTTCCTCCGTCCTTTCCCAAGGGGTTACTCGGTTATCCCCAATTCCCGACCTCTTCTATCACCTTTTTCGCCCTGTAGGTATTGCCCGGGCTTGAATTTACCACCCTACCGAATATCCGTTCCAAATGAACCGGATTTACATGCCAAACAGTGGTAGGGTAGGAATTTGTTCTAAAAAAGTTAGAGGGGGTACTTTTGTCTGTTTCTATTAATATTTCTTAAAGCGATATTCTGTTATTTTAGTTTAGGGGTAATCGGAGGGGAAAAGCCTAATGAGTGTAAAAGGCAAATCAAATA
Organism: Psococerastis gibbosa; assembly: GCA_963971405.1. Taxonomy (NCBI): domain Eukaryota; kingdom Metazoa; phylum Arthropoda; class Insecta; order Psocodea; family Psocidae; genus Psococerastis; species Psococerastis gibbosa. Next base: position 46,678,016 of record OZ020486.1, on the reverse strand, counting down.
TCTCATGAAAAATTATAAATAAATAAATAAATAAGGACTTTTCACTTTTTGTAGTTTCTATTACTAAGCCAACCTAGCGGAGTTAGGGCTACAAAGCCCTCTCTTACACTCAACTAGGAAGGCCCGGGACCGCCTGCTTTACATGCCCTCCGAAGCATGACCAGAAATTGTAGCCAGTATGGGACTCCAACCAACAACCTTTCGGGTCAAAGTTATCGCAGAGCTGTCAAAAATTTAAGCACAAAAAAGCAATTTTTTCAGCATTTTGATATATGTATGTTGTTGTTCCCAACGCCTGCTTTCAGCATTTCTGCTTTTAGGCAAACCTGCAAGCCCGGCGGGGGGGAGTGAGTCTGTTTGTTAACTTGAGGCACCCTAATGGCAGACTCCTTCACCCCGGGGGAAAGGGGAGTTGACTGACAGGGTGGACCTCCTGATTATAATTGATTCCGAACCTGCACTTGGGGACCATGGTAATATATTATATATGGAGAGACCAAGTGCTTGAAGATGTGCACGCCACCGGCACCCGAGATTGGAAGCTAGCGGTGGAAGATCGTCCGAGATGGCATGGTGTAGTGGCAGCGGCCAAAAGTCCCCCGGGCTGAACGCGCCAACTTAAGTCAAGTTAAGTCATAAATATATAATTTTTATAATAATATCATATTGATATGCGATGCGGTATTGGCCTTTCACTAACTCAGTGAAAAAGACGACGAGGATGGCCCAGGCTAACAGTAGAAGCGAAAGTCCGCCATGACCTCAGAATTGTAGGAGCAACTGCAGCCGAAGCACAGAATCGCAAGAAGTGGAAGGGAACCCGCTGACCCCACCTACGGATAAAAGCGAGAAAAAACTAAAAGTAGGCCTATTACTAACTCAGATTGGCCAATTGGTGTTAGTGAAGGCCTCATATCATGTATCGAAATGCAGAGAACCATTTTTTCTAATTTAATGTACATTTTTGGCTGCTCTAAAATCGATATTTCCAGTGAAAATCGACTTTGTGCAAAAAACGTGGGGTACTCAGATTTGCTGGTTGGGTTACCAAATTTTCTGTAAACAATTATTTGTTTGTAAATAAATAAATAAAATTTTTGTACTATTACTAAGCCAACCTATTTCACTGATATTGTGCGATGGAGGCACATTCTTGCTGAGTGCCATGTGACCTGGCGCCCTAGACTTGAGCATCTAGGGTGCACTGTTGCTACTGACGCTTGGGCTCAAGTAGTCCAACCTGCGCCCTTAGCGAGATTAGCAGAAGAAATAGAGCTCGACTAGTACGACTGGGAGACCTATAGGTCCAAATCGTGACCAGGGTCCCGACTCCAAGGCCATATTAACTAGCCTAGATCGGCCTCTTCTATTGGTACCTTCCACTGTGCCCCCAATGGTAACTTAAGCATGTAGGGTGCGCTGTTGCTACTGACGCTTGGGCTCAAGTAGTCCAACCTGCGCCCTTAGCGAGATTAGCAGAAGAAATAGAGCTCGACTAGTGCGACTGGGAGACCTATAGGTCCAAATCGTGACCAGGGTCCCGACTCCAAGGCCATATTAACTAGCCTAGATCGGCCTCTTCTATTGGTACCTTCCACTGTGCCCCCAATGGAAACTTAAGCATGTAGGGTGCGCTGTTGTTAATGACGCTTGGGCTCAAGTATTCCAGCCTGCGCCCTTAGCGAGATTAGCAGAAGAAATAGAGCTCGACTAGTACGACTGGGAGACCTATAGGTCCAAATCGTGACCAGGGTCCCGACTCCAAGGCCATATTAACTAGCCTAGATCGGCCTCTTCTATTGGTACCTTCCACTGTGCCCCCAATGGAAACTTAAGCATGTAGGGTGCGCTGTTGCTACTGACGCTTGGGCTCAAGTAGTCCAACCTGCGCCCTTAGCGAGATTAGCAGAAGAAATAGAGCTCGACTAGTACGACTGGGAGACCTATAGGTCCAAATCGTGACCAGGGTCCCGACTCCAAGGCCATATTAACTAGCCTAGATCGGCCTCTTCTATTGGTACCTTCCACTGTGCCCCCAATGGAAACTTAAGCATGTAGGGTGCGCTGTTGTTAATGACGCTTGGGCTCAAGTATTCCAGCCTGCGCCCTTAGCGAGATTAGCAGAAGAAATAGAGCTCGACTAGTACGACTGGGAGACCTATAGGTCCAAATCGTGACCAGGGTCCCGACTCCAAGGCCATATTAACTAGCCTAGATCGGCCTCTTCTATTGGTACCTTCCACTGTGCCCCCAATGGAAACTTAAGCATGTAGGGTGCGCTGTTGCTACTGACGCTTGGGCTCAAGTAGTCCAACCTGCGCCCTTAGCGAGATTAGCAGAAGAAATAGAGCTCGACTAGTACGACTGGGAGACCTATAGGTCCAAATCGTGACCAGGGTCCCGACTCCAAGGCCATATTAACTAGCCTAGATCGGCCTCTTCTATTGGTACCTTCCACTGTGCCCCCAATGGTAACTTAAGCATGTAGGGTGCGCTGTTGTTAATGACGCTTGGGCTGAAGTAGTCCAACCTGCTGCCATAGCTAGATTAGCAGAAGAAATATAACTGGACTAGTACGTGCCACACTCCGAATACCACTAATTGGGGCCTTCTATAGATTAGAGTATTCAGAGTGGACTTATGAGAGGGGAATTATATATAAGCTAATAGGATGGTACCAAATACCTTATATTATATTAATACACTTAACATTAATACCACATAATAACTTAGGGACAACTTAAGCACTTAAGGGACAAGGGACAACATCATGAATTGGGGGGGGGGGAACTTAGTTACATAAGGGCTACATGATAACGTACTTACTCATACATCCATAGGAGCTTACTCCTACTTGCACCGTGTATCAACTCACATGGTGAATCAGTTCTGTCTCACTAGACTCTATCGACTCTAACTACTCTATCCATAGTCTCCAAACTCTCTCTCTGGACTCTCTAAAACTCTCTCTCTCTTCGAACCCAAGGTTCGTGATTTATACATTATGGCTAAGGACTTACGTGACGACAGATATAACATTTACACAACAGAGGTTTGCCGTCTGTCCTCAGCCCTGAGCCTAGGCCGAGAAGAGCGTATGCTCTTGTGTTGGGCCTAGGGCGTAACACCCACCACCCTCACAGAGTTGAGAAAACTCATCGTGATGGGGTTTTTTCATAAAGACAGATTCGACCCGTATCAAAACACAATGCAGTAAGTTATCATGGGACACAATATTAGCAGATCATAAAAAATAGAGGGACAAACAACATTATAAAATTGGGACAACAATAACAACAAAACATAATATAAAAGTAGAAATCACGCCTATTGCCTGTCTGTCAAGGGGATGAAGAAGCTTTGCACTTCCATGGGGGCAAGAGGAGAGGGGGATTACAGACATTTCAGCGCCGTTGTCAAGAAACACACTTCCGGGGCTTGGAGGGGAGGGGGTGCGCAATTGCAAAAGACAACACAGGTTGCGGGATCTCTTCTCTAGGCTTGGATAAGGGAAGCGCGGGGAGTTGGGCCTATCAGAGAACAAAGAAATTTTCGACCGCTGTTTGTTGACACAATCTGAATGCGATACCAACAACTGTTACGCCTTCATTATATTGGACTGCGTCAGTAGTTCACCTGCCTCGATATCTGCGATGGCCAGGTTAAAAATATAGTCAACACACCACCGTGCACTATCAGCACTTTTAACAACTAAGGTCAAGTTCGTGGTTAAGTCGGACGCTCAACTATCAATGACCGCTAGAGTACATACAGTACCTTATTAATTAACAAGTTATACAGATACAGTTCTTAAGCTAGTGGGTACGAGGGGGGGGGGGGAGCAAAAAAAGAAAAAAAAACTTGTCACACTCCGAATACCACTAATTGGGGCCTTCTATAGATTGGAGTATTCAGAGTGGACTTATGAGAGGGGAATTATATATAATCTTATAGGATGGTACCAAATACCTTATATTATATTAAGACACCTATGGGCCCAAATTGTGACCTGGGTCTTTAGCGACTGATTAGATATTTCGAAGTCTAGTATCGCATATGCGATAAACAAAAATGACCCCCGTTTCAAATAATAATAAACAAATCACCTGAGTGTCGCATTGGTAACCCATTATATTAAATAAAACTGCGGTCTGTTGCCCATTGAAAGACAATTGAACAAACTCATTTCCTTCTGCGCAAAAATAAATAGAAAACGATCAAAAAAGCGATTTTCACAAACTCGGGGAAACGAGGATAAAGAAAATTGTTCTTTGGGGGTCATATTTTTAAGTATTTTATAGCTTCCTACGTTTTCCTCGCAAAAAGAGAGATTTTTTTGAAAGGGTTTGACAATATGAATAACGATTGATACGACAATCAGGGGATCTGAAAATAGACAAAGAGATCTGCAGAGAGACGAAGAAGAGAGAAAAAGGGGTTGAAGAGGGGCAGAATTGTGGCACAGGTGAACTTGATGGAAAATCCTGGGTTTCAGATATTTTTTTGTTTTCCAAATAATATGTTTTGCTGCACCTTTTGTGCTTTGCTAAAAAAAAATTCGGTTAATTTTAGTTGACATTTAGATGACTTTTTGAGTAAAGGTTAATGCAGATGCTTTCTGAGTGGGGGAAATTTATAGAATTCGAATTGCCTATACAATTTATTAGAGGTGGCTTAATTCGTTTTGGCGTGCGATTTCACCAATATAAATAAATAAACAATAATGGCTCTGATTACACACTGAACATTTATTCGACTGAACAAATATAAAATATAATAAATATTCAGATACCCCCATATTACACACTCGAATATTTCTTAGCTTGTATCAAGTATTGCGTACTTTTGAAATAAAACTAAACTACAAGAACGACAATATGCAACTCTGTAATTAATCAATAAAGAAGTTTAGAAGTGAAATAAATCTAAAACCATACGGATCCTTAACAAACAACCGTATTTGTTCATACTGTACATTCGCTGTGAAGTTACCCACAATTTAAAGTTATCTACATATTTCTACGAGGCCTTCCTGATATTTTAGTTAAATAAGTCTGAAACCAAACGATTCCTTAACAAACTACCGTAATTGTTCATACTGTACATTATTCGCAGTGTAGTTACCACAGTTTAAAGCGATCTCCGCATCTGTGAATTTCTACGCGACCTTCCTAATATTTCGATTAAATAAGTGTAAAACCGTACGAATCCTTAAAAAATTACCGTATTTGTTCATACTGAACCTTACATTCGCTGTGAAGTTACCCACAATTTATAATCATCTACATATCTACATGTACAATATTTCCTAATATGTCCTAATATTTAAGTTATATCAGTCTAAAACCATACGGATCCTTAACAAACTACCGTATTTGTTCATACTGTACATTATTCGCGTTGTAGTTACCACAATTTATAATCATGTACATATCTACATGTACAAACTTCTACGCGACCTTCCTAATATTTAAGTTAAATAAGTCTGAAACCATACGATTCCTTAACAAACTACCGTAATTGTTCATACTGTACATTATTCGCAGTGTAGTTACCACAGTTTAAAGCGATCTCCGCGTCTGTAAATTTCTACGCGACCTTCCTAATATTTCGATTAAATAAGTGTAAAACCGTACGAATCCTTAACAAACTGCCGTGTTTGTTCATACTGTACATTATTCGCGTTGTAGTTACCACAATTTAAAGTCATCTACATATCTACATATTATTTCTACGCGACCTTCCTAATATTTAGCTCAAAGTACCGTATTCCTCAACGCAGTAGCAGAATCCTCATCAACATTAATTTATACTGCGAAATTTTACCGGGGGTGGTTCCATAAGTCTAAAACTCTTGCAAAACGGGATAAAATATGCAAAATCGGAAATTGAATATTAAAATTTGTGGAAAGTTTCAGAATCGAGAACAATAAGGGCGAATGTATTGAGAATTCAGTTAGACAAACTTTATTAATTGCCTCCGACAGGAATTTTGCGGCTTCCTGACTACTTGTAAGTTGTTTAATTGATTCACTTGTTTCTGTTTTGATAGTCTACTTGCCGAAGACTTTGGATATTAGACTGGTTGGACGTTTGAATCCGGTTCAAAAGGAATTTTGTTTTATAAAAGCGGAGGATAGTTTGAGTGGCAGTGCCCTTGAGACCTGAGTAAGTATCAGATACAGTTTTCTAAGTCATGGAGAGTATTGATCTGAACTAAAAAGTCGAATATTCGAAACCCTGTCAAAATGAATTTTTTCTGAGATCTCCGATTGAAATTTTGGAACTTCCTCACTTGATTCTTCTTGTTTCTGTTTTGATAGTCAACTGAGTGAAAGAGTATAGATCTCAGACCAGAAGTTTGTAAGTTTCAATCCTGTTGAAGAAGGTTTTTGTCCGATAATGGCGAAGGATATTTTAGGTGGTACAGTTTGCAGACTGCAGTGTCTCTGAGTTAGGTTTAAAGGTAGATAAACTGTTGTTTTAGATGGTCCCAGTGCAATCTCGTTGCCCACTGCACTTCTGATACCAGTTTTACCTTGCCAAATTCGACTAAATAGGAATAGCTAATAAAATAGATATGGCTTTTTATTCTCTAGCCAAAATAATAATAATAATGTTTCAAAAATCCAAAAGCGAATAATTACTAGTCAGATGGGAGTTGGGCAATTGTTTATACCGGTTATTGGGCTGCTTCTTTTTGGTCAGACATAGCAGGACCTGAGCTAAGTAAAGGGTAACCTGCAAGAACGTAGCCGTTAAATAAGTAAAAAAGCCTTTGAGAACAAGAAATAGTATTACTAAGCAGGGGCACAATGGACCACAAGGCTTAAAATCCTATACTAAAAAAAGCTATTCAAAGTAAGAAAAAAAAAATTAATTAGACGGATACTGCACACAGTGGACATGCTTTGGAATAGGATAAGCCGGGTGGAAGGGGTGCAGTATCGATCACGAAGCCTTTATAAACGCCAGTAGGGTCAGCTCTTAGTCAACAAACACTCGATACGTATCAAATCCAATCAGCACAAAAGACCCAAAAACCATCAAACCCAAGAAAAACAACTGTTTTCCAAAAAATTACATTCTCATTTCATTTCCAAAAAAACATCACAGCAAATTTATCGGAAAACAGTTGCCCAAATAGTTTCAGAAACAGCCTAAACGAAACGAACGATACCTTTGGATACAAAAAGGATAAAGATGGTAATTCAGCGTTAGATCCACGTTCGGAAAATTCCAGAAATTGTCCCCCATCTGCTCCAGACCGTTCCATAATCAGTGACATTCGCCGGAGGGCGGTAGTAAAACGTAGTGTTCATTTGCTCAAAAAACTAAAAAGTATTTGGAGAAAATTTTCACGGCGTGTTTTCGTAGATAAATTCGATGTTTTACTTGATTGGGTTATTGCCTTGTTTGGAAATCTTTATAAAATTGTAGTCAAGCTCTAAAGGGAAAGAAAGAAAGAAAGAAGGAAAGACAGAAAGAATGAAAGAAAATATCGTATTCATTTTCCATATGGGTGAATTTTGGCCCCTTCGGCCCACTTTTACAATTAACCCGTAGTGTTGCGATAATACGTAAATTAAATGTAACTAAAAACAAAAAGTAGAAGTAGTGTAGTGGTAAGAACTTTGACTTTCACTCGAAAGCTTGTTGATTCTAGTGCCACACTTTACTCATATCTGTACTTGGTTAAGTCATGCTTTCGCCTGTTTCATTGCATCAATGGTAAGCTTGTCTCAGCTTGTCCATTATTGCTAGTAGCCGGTGTAGGTTGACACCGAGAACTTGTACCAGTTCGCCAATGGCCAAATTACAGTGCCACACTTGCTATTGTACATTACTTAATTTTTTTTATTAGCCACATTGTTTGTATAAGTTGCCATTCTGAATTTCCTGAAAATATGATTAAAAAGGCGATGATACAAAATAAAATTCTAATTATATAAATTGAAGAAAGCATCATTTTCTGTAACATGCGGTGACCATGACAGGACATCGACTTTGATGGCCAGGTGGTAGCGTGTTTTTACTTGTGGAAGTCTCTAAACGCCATGCGATCGGAGACGTGTCTTAACTCGGGTACTAACCTACAGAGGCGACAGAAGAGGTCAATCGGATACATCCATTAAATTATTTGTATGGGTTTAACCTTTGTACAAAATAACTGAAGAGGTAGAGGACTATTTCATATACCGTGTAATAACCAAAAATTAAAGGGTATAGAAAAACGCTTGTGGTCCAGTGGTTAATAAGACGACACCCCGGTTAAGCGTAGATCGTGGGTTCGAATCCCAGTTTTTCTACATCCTCTAATTTCGGTTATAACAAGGTTACCTCTTCAACCAAAGTTAATTTAATTTCATTGTTAATTATACCATATATACTAGTAATACTGCAATATTATAAACCGGGCTGATGGGCCGTGGTCGAATTGAAAGTGAACTTCCAAACGTTTCGTCAACATCTGCGGTCGACATCTTCAGTGGCGCTGCGTAGACTTTGAAGGTTGTAACTCGGTGGCTCCGTAGCGAGTGGCTGGGTAGGGGGCTGCGCACTGACCTTTATCCCTGGACGTTGTTGCGAGGATTCACTCGCTCTCAACACAACATGTCCCTCTGGGGAATTTCCGTTACCTTGTTTTTCCCAATTGGCTGACGCCTACCGCCGTCTACAACCGGAGAAGTCCGCGATTGCCGAGCACGTACTAACACAATCTGGACACACGGTGCACTACAAACAGGCGACTGTCTTGTCACGGGCTACTCAATATTTCCCCAGACTACACAGAGAAGCTATTGAAATATGCAAGCACCAACGCAATTTCAACAGAAAGGAAGAAGGCTTAAAGGTGAACAAACTCTGGTATCCGGCGCTGAACAAAACAACAACGAAAAGGATGACGCCAGCCAATTGGAAAAAACAAGGTAATGGAAATTCCCCAGAGGGGAATGCTGTGTTGAGAGCGAGGAATTGCAACAACAACGTCCAGGTATAAAGGTCAGTGCGCAGCCCCCTACCCAGTCACTCGCTACGGAGCCACCGAGGCACAACCTTCGAAGTCTACGCAGCACCATTGAAGATGTCGACCGCAGATGTTGACGAAACGTTTGGAAGTTCACTTTCAATGCGACCACGGCCCATCAGCCCGGATTCTACTGGTTCTTCATTTGACTCCGGCCGTGAAAGCCTTTGCAGTTAAATTTTTCCAATAATTCGATAATTTGGTAAATTTCAGTCCGACAGTTTCACGGAAAAACACCTGTACAAATCCAAAAAAAATTCTCGTAGGACTATGTATGAAATAGTCTTGGGTAGGCCTAATTAAACTGACCTAATCGTTTAAACTTTAGTATTAAATAATATGTACCAACGTATTTTCAGTTGATTCAGGGGTGAGACTCCTATTATATCTTCTATATTATCCCACAATATACAGTATATCATAGCAAGTAAGTCAAAATGAAATACGTAACGTTAATGGAATATTTGATAACAGGAACAATACAACAGAATAAGCAAAAAATTGCATTTAGATGGCAATGTATCAATAAACATGAGTCATAAATCTTTGCGGGCAATAGTTTGTACGTTTGTTTATTGTGATTTATCACACTCTATTATTTTATTCCGAAAGTACGTTTACACAAATATACGGCTCTTATCGAGTGATAAAATACATGATAAGTTTAATGTTCCACCAGAGAATGAACGAAGAGATGCGTCATTAATTGTGCAGTTTTAATAAGTAAAAGTAATAGAATATTTATGTAGGTGTAAATATTATTATTATAGACTATAGACTACTTTTATACAGTCTGTTTATTAACTTGAGGCACCCTAAGGGCAGACTCCTTCACCTCGGGGAGAATGGGAGTTGACTGACTGCAACCAGTCATTTCATAAAACACCGAAAACGCCCGTGCTAGGGAACCAGACCATAGTTTTTTTTTTCTAACCTCTAACATTCTGCCTTTTAGCAACCCTGTCAGGGGGGGGGGAGAGTCTGTTTATTAGCTTGAGGCACCCTAAGGGCAGACTCCTTCACCTCGGGGAGAATGGGAGTTGACTGACTGCAACCAGTCATTTCATAAAACACCGAAAACGCCCGTGCTAGGGAACCAGACCATAGTTTTTTTTTTCTAACTTCTAACATTCTGCCTTTTAGCAACCCTGTCAGGGGGGGGGGGAGAGTCTGTTTATTAGCTTGAGGCACCCTAAGGGCAGACTCCTTTACCTCGGGGAGAATGGGAGTTGACTGACTGCAACCAGTCATTTCATAAAACACCGAAAACGCCCGTGCTAGGGAACCAGACCATAGTTTTTTTTTTCTAACTTCTAACATTCTGCCTTTTAGCAACCCTGTCAGGGGGGGGGGAGTCTGTTTATTAGCTTGAGGCACCCTAAGGGCAGACTCCTTCGCCTCGGGGAGAATGGGAGTTGACTGACTGCAACCAGTCATTTCATAAAACACCGAAAACGCCCGTGCTAGGGAACCAGACCATAGTTTTTTTTTTTCTAACTTCTAACATTCTGCCTTTTAGCAACCCTGTCAGGGGGGGGGGAGAGTCTGTTTATTAGCTTGAGGCACCCTAAGGGCAGACTCCTTCACCTCGGGGAGAATGGGAGTTGACTGACTGCAACCAGTCATTTCATAAAACACCGAAAACGCCCGTGCTAGGGAACCAGACCATAGTTTTTTTTTTCTAACTTCTAACATTCTGCCTTTTAGCAACCCTGTCAGGGGGGGGGGGAGAGTCTGTTTATTAGCTTGAGGCACCCTAAGGGCAGACTCCTTCGCCTCGGGGAGAATGGGAGTTGACTGACTGCAACCAGTCATTTCATAAAACACCGAAAACGCCCGTGCTAGGGAACCAGACCATAGTTTTTTTTTTCTAACTTCTAACATTCTGCCTTTTAGCAACCCTGTCAGGGGGGGGGAGAGTCTGTTTATTAGCTTGAGGCACCCTAAGGGCAGACTCCTTCGCCTCGGGGAGAATGGGAGTTGACTGACTGCAACCAGTCATTTCATAAAACACCGAAAACGCCCGTGCTAGGGAACCAGACCATAGTTTTTTTTTTTCTAACTTCTAACATTCTGCCTTTTAGCAACCCTGTCAGGGGGGGGGGGGAGAGTCTGTTTATTAGCTTGAGGCACCCTAAGGGCAGACTCCTTCGCCTCGGGGAGAAGGGAGTTGACTGACAGGGTGGACCTCCTGATCGTAGTGGATTCCGAACCTATTTGGGGAATATATAATAATAAAGTCACACGATTAATTCGGAGGACTCAACCAGGACGCGCCACGCACGTAGAATGACTGGCTATTGGTATAGTCTCAGCGCGTTATCATGTCCCTCCATGTTCCCCTGCCAATCCTGTGCACACTACCAAGTTTGCCGCAGTTTGAAACACGCTCTGCTCTCGTGGTTTCAACTTGGTAAGGCCGTTGACACTATACGAATTACTTTCACAGCTTAAAAATAAAAAAATAAACTAAAACAAACTACAAAGCCCTAACACAAACATAAGTTATTAACTTCTCCAAGTAAACAAACTACAACCATAGTATATGTAATAACCCTATAGACTGGCGAAAACAGAGATATAAACACAGAAAAAACATTAACACGCGGTTATATATTCCACTTTACAGCTAAAAGAAGCACAATGCGGAGCGTGAAAAATACCCTAAACTTAAAAAAATTAGCCCATAAAACTGAAGGAGAAAATTTATGACCCGAGGTTTTTGTTCGCCTTGTGAGATACATTGACGCGGAGGGGTATGAGCCATAAAAGACGCGAAAGAAGCATAAAACTTAAAATATGCAAAACACGTAGTCACTTAAAGAAAATATATAGGCTATTAGGTGAACTACAAACTATACTACTAACTTGAATATCCATGCACCTGCTATAAATTTATTAATAAAATTTGTTCAGAGCGTGCGACAGCCCCGCCGAGAGGTGCGTAAAAAGTAGAAAGTTTCCGAGACATTGTTGCTGTTTGCTGTTTAAGTATTTTATAATATTAGGTGATCAACTTTTTACTTCTTATTTTCGGGCCTTGGTATGGTAATTTTAGGCTCGCATCTATGGGATTTTTTGAAGTGTAACTTCATATGGTGGGCCAACGGCCTTACCATGTTGAATCCATGAGAGCAGAGCATGTTTCAAACTGCGGCCAACTTGGTAGTGCGCACAGCGTTGGCAGGGGAACATGGTGGGATGTGAAAACGCGCTGAGACTATACCAGTCAGTCTACAAGCGTGCCGAGTCCTGGTCACCTCCGATTTAATCGTGTGACTTTACCATGCTCCCCAAGTGGTTCGGAATCCACTATAATCAGGAGGTCCACCCTGTCAGTCAACTCCCCTTTCCCATTAGAAGAAAGAGTCTGCCCTGTTTGTCTGTCTGGCTGTTTGTCTGTCTGTCGATCTATCAGTCTCTCTGTCAGTCAGTCTATTGGTCTATACAAAAATTACACATACTGTGCATATTATACATTTTAAAAAAAATTTCACTTGACTACTTCACATGCTCGTTCCCCTGGAACATTTTTAATTTAAAACAGGTCACCGCATGCACTTTAAGTAATTATGAGGCATTAGCTAACCCCTTCAGTGAGTCACCATGGTAACAAAGCCTTTTTTAATTAACCCAATTCCATTTTCAATGGGATTTTGAAATTTAGAAAAAAAATCCGTCAGCACCTGTTGCATGGGTGTTAATTCGCTGACTGCTGTTTCATTACAGTCATTCTGATAAGAGTAGACTATACTGTATACAGTGTACCCAAAGTAATTATTTAAACCAAAGATGAACGCACACTGTGTGTAGGCTGTACGAATTGCCTCATTAATATATCGTATTGGAAGAAATACTCAATGATACGACTTCAATATGACTACAAAAACTTTCACGGCCGGAGTTACACGATGATAAAGTAGAATCGCGGATCTGAAAGCGTAGGTAGACTACTTCCAATAATTTCGTCAACATCTGTGGTCGACATCGTCAGTGGCAATACGTTGACTTCCAAAATTGTATCTCGGAGGTTCTGCGGAACCACTGAAGATGTCGATCGCAGATTTTGACGAAACTTTCATATCTACCTCGGCTTATCATCCCGGATTCTACTGCTTCATGAAGATACGAGTACAATTATTCAAATACCAGGAAATACTAAAATTGTTAATTAAAACAGCACAAAAAATTTATTGGTTACAACATTTTTTACAGAAACATCATACATACAGTACAATAATATATCATGTCATTGCGATACAATTCCAAAACTAAAATCATATATGTCTCGTATGTTAAAGATAGGGTTTCAATTAACATGACAACATATTTATGTTTATGTTTTATGCTTACGATATTCCATCGAAATATAGAGACACACTTAAAGACGACGCCCCAGTGAGTTTGAATCCCGCCATGTACAGTTTTTCTATATCCTCTAATTTCGCTTACAAGCGAGGAGGTTACCTCTTCAATCAACGTTAATTTAATATCAGTGTTATACTAGTACATACTTTATAATATATAGTTATCTTAATATATATATATTTCGACGGTCCGTGTGTATGTCACAAAACTCCTCTCAAACGACTGGATCGATTATGATGAATTTTTTTTGTGTGTGTTCAAGGAGATTCGAGGATGGTTTAGATTAACAATTTTGTCCACTGGAGAATGTTTTTATAATTATTTTTTTATTTTTAAGTAGTTGTTGATTTTGGAATGTTTTACATTGGATCCGGCAGACTGCGCTACCATCGCTACCATTTTAATTTTCGTTTATCCAGACACCTAACCTACAAATTGTGTTCAAATTCAAGTTCAAAGTAGTGTTCAAAGAGTTTTGGAGCGTGCATAAAGTTAGAGTAAGGTAAAGTAAAGTAGAGTAAGAGTAAGAGTAATGTAAGAGCAGCCAGGCTTGAGGATGCACGATTGCGAGCACGTAAGTCGCGTTCCGCAGTTTCCAATTCGATTGCAATCACAATCAATAAAGCTCGAGGTCAATCTTTAGAATTGTGTGGTTTAGATTTACATGCGGATTGCATTTCACATGGACAACTGTATATTGCGTGTTCCCCAGTCGGCAATCCAGATAGTCTTCATATCTACGCAGGTCGCAGACAGTGGAAAATCTATCTATCGCGTAATGCCCAATGCAACGCCCCGAAGGTGCGAGCTGCCGCCCGCCGCAGGCGCAAGGGGTGGAGGCAGCTGTGGGAACCACTTGTATAATTATATCATCTAATACTGCAATACAATGAAATATAGCCTATAAGTTTACGACTAAATTTTAAATGTGCGCAGCTATAGGCCTGAAAACTATCCTGCTGTAAGAAGTACTCCAATATGTCATGGGAAAAACCACAGAAAATACTACAATAGATTTGTTAAAACAGCACAAAAATGTAGGCATCTAAAATTCCAGCAATCTTGAAAAGTGCCATCCAACAACCGATAAAACAATTCCAAAAGTAAAAACATGTCTCGCATAGTAAAGACAAGTTTTCAAGTAACATGACAAAATATGTCAGCATAATTTAAGCATAGACGAGATCCCATCAAAATACATGTCATAAATTCAAACACCCCCCCCCCACCCCCCACCCCCACCTAATAAAATCATTGTCGCTATAAGAAAACAATTTTCTTGGGAGAAATACACGATATTTTTGAGAGTCATATGACATGAGGGGGTTAGTGTTCATATGAGGGGGGGGGGGGGGGAAATTGAGGAAAAAGATGAAAGAAGAGCTAAACAAGAATGCATTAAAGTAAACCTAGCGCCGGGAGAAGGAGTCCCCCCTCCCCAATAAAATGTCAACTTATTTGAAAAGGGGAAAGACGTGGGAAAAATTGATGACTCCCAATGATGGGGGGGGGGGGGGGTTCATTGAAGAGATGTCAAACGTATAGAGTGGAGTGTCGGCATTCTCAGGAGAGGCTTATTTTTTCTTTCTTTAAAATTCGTTTCTGTATGTAAATACCGGTTCTTATGAATTTGTGAAATATGTCTACCTGTGAGCCCAAATTCAATTCAAGTGGTACAGTCATTTATAAAAGTATTCTGGTGATTTAAAAATAAATAAATAAATAGATGCCCGCCGATTAAAATTTTGGGTGAGCAGGGGTTTTCTAACACTAAAGCCCCCAGCACAAGCCCTTTCTATATTTCAATTTCAAGACAAACCCCTCCCAGCTATAAACAAAAAACACTAAAAAAATCCCCCCCCCTCCCTTCCCATCTAAACTGTATCAAAATAAATCGGCTCTAAAATTCAGCAGTGGTCTCTGAATTGGACCGACCACCACATTTCCGCGGGAAAGAAGAAAAAAAATTTACAGATGGTTTAGGTTCCACAAAGTTTGGAGGGTTACGACCAGTAAACGACGGAGTAGGGTGCTGTCTATAACCAAGTTTACGTCCAAGTCCCAGGGATAGTTTACGTCCGAGACGTCCTTCCTCGTACATTCTATCTACCCCCTTGAGAATTCCCCTGAAACTTCCGAGCTGACCCCGTAAATCCTACTGTGCGGAGCCCTTTCTATAAACAGGACTGTTTCGAAAATTTGTTAAATATAGTGCAGATCTGTTAAACGTCCGATAGTCTGATAATGTTTTTGTTGGGTGCAACCCTTTCTAAGAGGACACGAGCTGTTTCGAAAATTTGTTGCAAGGAGTGAAGATCTGTTAAAGTGTTAAGAGAGCGTTCGAGATTGTTGAGATTAAGTCAGGGTTTCGGACAGCATAAGTGGGGGGCATTGGGGCCCCATAGCAATGGAAAACTATTTTTCAAAATTTTATAATTTAAATGAAGCATTTTAAATAATAATAGCTAATAGGCCGTGGCCGATTTGAAAGCAAGCTTCCAAACGCTTCGTCAACAACTGCGCTCGACATCTTCAGTGGCACTACGTACACTTCAAAGGTTAAGGTTGTATCGCGGAGGTACCGTATCAACTGACTGAGTTGGTCTATTAGCCCAGATTCTTCTGTCCCCTTATATTTAGGTACTATTGCTAAGATACTCCTTTCCTTTCTCTTCGGTTTGCTTATCTTCGCCTTCTTCTAAGGTCACAATTTTAATGATTGGTTGCTATAGAAACTATCTGCAGCTCTCTCGGTCCTGCACCTTCCTCTTCAGGTCTTGGTACGTTTGAGCTCCAGCGTCCTTCTTCAGTTGATCCATGTAGTCCTTCATCGGTTGCTTTCTTCTATTGGTTCCTTCCTTTGGGCCCTCAGTGATGGTGCATACCCGATTTTCTTATCTTAACAAATGTCCTACCCATTTCACTCTTCTACTTTTTATATGAGGTTGCAGCTGTTTCTCTTCTTCAAAAGCCTCCAGCACTCTTTCATTCGTCACGTGATCCATCCAGCTGTTCCGAAGCATCTTTCTGTAGCACCGCATTTTAAACGCTTCTAGCCTCTACAACTCCTTATCTGATATAGTCTTGGTTTCACGTCCGTGTAATAAAACACTCCATACGCAGGTTTTAAGTAGTGTACCAGCTAGCCAAAGATTCATGCGGTAACAATATCAATAATTTCAAGAAATCTATGGGGTCATTGGCATTGGGCAGGGTGTAATGTGCCACTATAAGTAGACCTACGTCCAAAAAAGTCTTTCAAATAATAATACCACTCCAATTGTACCTTAATAGGGCACAGTGGGGGGAACTAATAGAAGAGGGTGGCCGAAGAAGAAACTCACGGAGCAACTGAAGGAGGAGGCAGGAGCTCGAACGTACCAAGAGCTGAAGAGGAAGGCGTAGGACCGAAAGAGCTGGAGGATGATATGCTGCCAACCAATTGTGGTTGTGACTTGTGGTACTAGATTGTGGTATTTTAGACTAACAAACAACCTGCCTTACTTTTCCAAACGTATCTATCTATTAAGGCCAGACCGGAGGGTTGTGGCCTTGACCGTTGGGCGTTGAATACATAGAAATATAATAGAACTGGAGCGGCCCTACTAGGCAGCCGTTAACCATAAGCCAACTATCAGAGATAACTACCAACGCAAAAAATATCATAGTCTTACACAATGCAGCATAGCAAAGCGGATACCTGGACCCGGTCAAAAACTCTGTAGTTTAGTAGTTAGCTTGTGCAGGCTATTTCCCGGTCAAATTGCGTACTTATCTTGTGCAGGCTACACTAGCAGCCATATTGAAAACGGTCTAACGGTTGAATATCCATTTTATAAACAAAGCCCCGCGTCTCGTACCTGTTCCGTATTTGACTTGTATTATTTCAAATAATTGCAGTTTTACCTATTTCTGGCGCTTTACTGTCAAATTAAGTGTTGAGCTGCTGACTAAAGTGCATTTCATTACAAAAGTTGGAGGTTTTTCTTCCCTGTGGGGCACGTAAAAATGTTCTAAAAGGTATGTTTTTAATTGCTTCATGCACAAATTTTAGACCTGATGTAATTGTAATTTTTGGTTCAGTCAATAGTGTAAGCATGTCTACGCATATACTTTACCCTTCTATCAATTTTTGCTATACCCCTGTGGATTAAGACATATATTACGAACCCCCTGCAAAGACATTTCCAGGCCAGTCACGTGACCCCCTCGGGTTTGGCCTTAAACAGTTTCCGATATAGCAAAATTAGTGAACTTATGTTCGTTTCATGATGACGTTTTGCAATGTATGGAAGGTACTGTAGCCGACGGCGCTTAGCTAAAATTAAAAAAATCTAAACAATTAACCATAATAGTTATTATAGACTTATAGTAAGCTAACAAACATCCTGCCATATATTAGCTTTCAGATCGTATCTATCCATTAAACTGTTTCCGGTGTAACACAATTTGTGGTCATGTCATTAAGACGTTTGACAATGTACAGTGTGTACAGTACCTCACAATACATAACAATAATGTTAGTTACAGTATCCAATACAATAGTATTGTTGCTTTGTACCTAATACATGGCGATACAGATGCGGTGGTATTAACTGTATTATTGGCTGCATCCCGTAATTAGTAATTGGAGTAGATAGTGATCTGGGCAATTAAGGAGATACTGATTTGCACTATGTACTTACGTCCCATCCCATACGGTTGTGATGGATGTTTCGCGTCGTTTTACGCCAGTTTATTGTTATCATTAATTTATTATTATTTTTAATATTATTATTGTTAAACGCGCATACAGGGGGGGGGGGGCTCATATCCGTCCATGGGTGTCTTGCACAGTACATTATTCCTTGGTTTTGCATTACGATCTATTTTAAGTTTGCAGAATTGTTTAACTATAAAGCATCTACACATTGGCCTAATAGCGATCAAGCAATCTGACAGAAACATTTTCTATGCGATGCGAAGTAATTGAGTTGGTCAAAAATATTTCAGATCCAATAAAATTATTAATTTTTAAATTTCTTCACAAGAAACAACGAAAATACAATATTTTCAATTTCTTCAATTTCTCATAGACTTTGAAAGCGTTTTATAGAAGGGAACGTTCTTTTTCAAATAGGAATTTTACAATGTAACATTTGAAATTTGTTGGCTGGTTTTTGCGTATCGGGAGTTCATATCAATTCTATTTATAGTATTTACCTTTTGAAAGTTTGCATGCACCAAGTATTCCGGAAGTTAGTACAAACGGCCCTTACTACCTATGCATATTTCTATTTGCATTGCAAATTACTGTCAAACATTTTGAAATGTGAAAACTGATAATAATTCAATTCCTTGAAGAAGGTAAACCTAAAAAATAATTTGTAAAAATAAAAATAATTGTCCGTAAAAGAAACGAGTCTCCAGATTTCCCTCGTTGAGATAGGATACTTCTCTTGAAGTTAAGAGGAAAGCGTTGAAAATCGGCACCCCTAACCTCAGAATTAACTTTTTTTAAATTTAATTTAGGCTACTACTTAAATTATTATACATTTGTTCTGTTCAATAATTTTTAGAAGACTATTATAAGGCTATTATTGTATAAGGTATTTTTAATTTTTTGTGATATACGTAGTTTTTTCATGAATTCTAAATTGGGATAAAATTTTAGTAAATTTCAAAAAAGGACTGCTGACCACTATCTAAAAATACCTTATCTTTATTTATTGTTATTTGGAGAGTTGAACTGTCATAAGAGTTGTGAATTTTTGAACAGCATAATTATTCGGATCACATCCCAATCATTAAATACTGTGACCATTGTTGAAAAACTGCAGCTTAAGGCTGAGTGTTCAAAATGTTTTGTAAACAAGAAATTTTGCTGATTTTTTGACGAAAATAATTTATTGCTCATTCCACAGATACAAAGATAACAAAGTGAACAGATAAAAAACTCATAAAAAATCCAAGTTATCGCAGGAAGTTTATATTTTCGGAACTGAAATATTATTACCTTAAAAAAATTGGATAAAGAGTCTTAAACCCATTTTGTAGCACAGTTGTAAATCTGTAAGGGAAATAGACAGCTTTCACAGAAAGCTCTTATTTTTTAAGATTTTTTCATCTGTTCCCTTTTATATCTTTGTGGCTGTGGAACGAGCAATTAATTATTTTCGTCCAAAAAGTACGATAATTTCTTGTTTACAAAACATTTTGAACACTCAGCCTTAATTTTTATTTGCAAAGACAATCATGCCTTTCATTGGCAAGTCAGATCAACCTTGTCCAAGTAGGCAAAAATGTAAGGAAAAAATACCTTAACATGATCTGCTTTAAAATATAGCTCTCTACAACTTAAATTCACTACATTTTCAATAACATTCTTGGTAAATTGAAACAAAAAAAATCAATAATCAAATTTTGGAAGGCATTTTTATTCACTTCATATTTTCTAAAGCCCTAAGTACCTTCACACAGTACTCATCCATTATGTTGGCTCTATTGCTAGACGAAAGTATGTAAAATGGCTATGTCAACAGTATTGTAATGTAATGTATCATTAATATTTGAAAATCTTGTTATCCTACGTAAGACATAGTGAATAATGAATAACGAACATTAAAATTTAAGTGCAGTTTAATAACTTTGAAAACTTTCCAAGAACTTCAATTTTACGTGATTTTAAAAACTTGTAAAAGCCATGCCAAGAGAAATTGGTTATATAGCTTATAATACGGCAAAATATTTAATAAAGCATTGCTGTTATGGAAAAACATAAGCTTAGAGACCTGTTCGGTTAGAAAGGTTAGCTATAATTGTGTAGCTTAAATGCTAACCTGTCTAGAAATACGAATCGAGTCAGTCAATACAATTCGTATAAAAAAGTATATAGTGTGAGGACATGTAGAGTACAGACTCCAACTTTCACCCGCATGGTTGTTGGTTCGAGTCGCACACTTGCGACATTTTCTGGCCATGTTTTGGAGCCCGCGCCTTTCTAGTGGAGTGTTAGATAGGGGTTTACCGTCCTAACTCCGCTAGGTTGGCTTAGTAATAGATAGCCAATATTTATTTATATAAGTAAAAAATTGGTACGACCTCATTTTCAAATAATATTACATACGGTAGTTAAATAATTTGGTTGATTGAAAAATTGGGTGAATTTTTAACTTGCCGTACGTAAACGAATCAGTTTCAACTGAACCTAATAGTCTGCACTAAAACACTACAAATAAGTTTATAAGTACAAAACGAGACTCTGGGACCGAATGTTAATTGGTCATTTTAATAAATTGTTAGTATCATTTAATTTAAAAAAAATACTGCAAGCGTAATATTGGAATAGGTGTTCTTATACAGTCATAGTGAGATTCTCCAAAGTGACTTCGTGGAACTTCATCATACTTATAATTGTAGAAAGAATGAGACGCAACTGATCCACAATAAAATATATTAAACGTGACCGGTTTCGGTAAAATACCATCATCAGACATAAACAAATAAATGAAACACGCCTTTATATACATACCAAGGAGGGGTGGGGGATACAATATTAATTGGTAGGAGGTGGGCGGGGTTGGGAACATAACATTAGGAGTGGGGAGCAATTTTGGAAAATTATCTCGTTGGTTAGATTTTCGTTATTGTGTAAAGCTTTATTTATTTCTATACTCTCTAACCTATCGAGAATTTTTCCCTTGTTAGAACAGTGCATCAGCTGGAAGTTGTCAAAATCGCAAGTATGGCCATTGTCGTGCAAGTGATTGGCGAACACCGAATTGCAATCGTTTTTACCGATTGCCCTTCGGTGCTCGTTCAACCTATCTCTGAAGTTGCGTCCACATTGACCAATGTAGCTAGCGTCACAATCCTTACAGCTGAGTTTATACTTTGTCCCCTCTTCTAGCGGAAATTTTTATGAATCATATTGAAACCAAATTATTTCAAACCCCCACACCTTTGTTAGGACATGTCAAACTTTGGAAACGGTACGTCGACGATATCTTTGCCATTTTTAGGGGTTCTCGTCGTCAACTAGACAGTTTTGCCAGTATTCTCAATGATCTTCACCCTAGTATTAAATTCACCATGGAAATTGAAGTTAACAACTCCCTGAACTTCCTAGACCTCACAATTACTAGATCAGATACTGCCCTCCTTTTTAACATTTTCAGGAAACCTACACATACGGACACGGTGATTCCAGCGACGTCACACCATCCCCCGGCTCATAAGGCAGCAGCGTTCCATGCGATGTCTCACAGGCTTCATAACGTCCCCATGTCAGCAGAACACTTCAGGCAGGAAAGGAACACTATTCTAGAGATCGCCACTAACAACGGTTATACCCAGGAATTCGCAACGAGGATTATCAGGAAACATGGATTGAAGTACATCGCTCGACAAGTATACGCGGGCCAAAATATGACGAAGGAGGAACACCGCTACTTGAAGATTCCCTACATAGGAGATATTAGTATTAAGATAGGTAGATTGTTAGAACAGTGCATCACTAACAGTAGGGTTTCATACACTTGCCCTCCTAATCTAAGTAAACTGCTCATGAATTGTAAGGACAAAGTTGACAAGTTTAGGATGTCGGGTGTGTATAAACTCAGCTGTAAGGATTGTGACGCTAGCTACATTGGTCAATGTGGACGCAACTTCAGAGATAGGTTGAACGAGCACCGAAGGGCAATCGGTAAAAACGATTGCAATTCGGTGTTCGCCAATCACTTGCACGACAATGGCCATACTTGCGATTTTGACAACTTCCAGCTGATGCACTGTTCTAACAAGGGAAAAATTCTCGATAGGTTAGAGAGTATAGAAATAAATAAAGCTTTACACAATAACGAAAATCTAACCAACGAGATAATTTTCCAAAATTGCTCCCCACTCCTAATGTTATGTTCCCAACCCCGCCCACCTCCTACCAATTAATATTGTATCCCCCACCCCTCCTTGGTATGTATATAAAGGCGTGTTTCATTTATTTGTTTATGTCTGATGATGGTATTTTACCGAAACCGGTCACGTTTAATATATTTTATTGTGGATCAGTTGCGTCTCATTCTTTCTACAATTATAAGTTCTTATACAGTATTATGCCACAAGAAAAAAACAGGTGCATTTGCCTTAAGCTTTGGCATGCAACTGAATACAGCTCCTGTTAGTTATAGAGCAAACTGGATGTCAGGTTGCTAACTTTTCAAGAAGCGCATGACGGTAATGTATTAACAAACATGACAAATGAGGACATGTAGAGTAGTGGTACAGACTCCGCCTTTTACCCGAATGGTTAATGGTTCGAGGCCCACACTCTTGCTACATTTTCGGGCCATGCTTCGGAGGGCATGTAAAGCAGGCGGCCCCGGGTTTGCGTAGTTGAGTGTAAGAGAGGGCTTTATAGACCTATCTCCGCTTAGTTGGCTTAGCAATAAATCAAAAAAGTCAATATTTATTTTATTATCAAACTTTCAAAACGTTTTTACAAAATAAAAAAATATAGAGATATTAAATCATGAATTGACTAGTAACTTTGAAGTCTGCTACAAAATTTCCCGCGTAAATTACAAAACAGTAAATCGGAGTGGAAATTGGCGCGCTTTACGTTTTGTCTCTGTCCAAAAAATTTCTCCACGTTTGGGTCTTGGTAATTGAAATTTTGGTCATAAGATTGCTTTATTTATTTAGGGTAAACAGTTGTATTATTATTATAGGCTTACCATGCTCGTTTAAGAAGTAATAAGAAAGCCGGCCAACATCCGTGTAAATTTTTATTTCCATTGTTTATTGTGTTGATATGCTAGTTAGATGTACCAAAACAAAACAAAATTGTGACTTTTACCTTAGCAGAAGCGAGCTCTACGGTGACAGCTAACATAACATTGATATGTACACTCACACGCGACCGCGCGGTTACTGAGCGAACAAGTAAGCAGTGCGAACTGAAAGCAGACTGGAGAGAGACTGCTGAGTTAGAGCATGGTGGGATAACATGAGGAAATAGTGCGCAGGGCGGTTTACAATGCCACCCCTGTTTGATTGACAGAGCCTATGGCGATTTTGAAGCTCTCCCAGTGGGTCATATACTGGCTAGAGACAATTCATGAAAGCAATAACCGGATTAAGCCGGTAATTGCTGGTGGGAACTGGATATCATTGCATTTATGGTGTGGTAACACTTGGAAATACTATGCTGTGCATGCCGGTGGATAAATCTGCCCTTCAGTGACAGTGGCTAGTGGCAATATTAGAATCTAACTTTACAAAAGAGAAAAAAGAACATTACAGTAGGTAAAGACAAACAAAACAAATATTATATGTAACTGTTTAAATAAAAACAATCAGCAACAAACAAACATTTAGTGAGCAAGTAATTATTACGTAGCAAAACTGGTACGATAGAACCTAATTTTCAATTTTGAAAAATATTGATACACAGTAATACATTGAAGCAATAAAAAGAACCGGTTCGAGTTTACTCGAACATGCTTTCTTATTTATCAATTAGTAGATTAGACTAGGTAGATAACATAAGTAACTCCATAGTAAATAATTTTCCTCCTATTAAATTTTGGAACCCTCGATATCCCCTATCCCCAAGTAGGCTACTGAATTGATCTATGGGACTGCATAGTCATACAACACTGTAATAATGGCAGAGTACGCAATGTATTGGAGCGTGAATTTTCCATAATGTCTTTAGCGAGTAAGAGCGGCACACTATACATAAATCTAAATGTAAATCTAAATATTGACTTATTGTTCTCTTACAAAGCAAACCTAGTGGGGCTAGGGCTATAGAGCCCCCTCCTACACTCAACTAAGAAGACCGGGACCACCTGCTTCACATGCCCTCCAAAGCATGGCCAGAAAATGTAGCAAGTGTGGTTGAATAACCTTTCGGGGGAAAGTCAGAGTCTGTACCACTACTCTACATGTCCTGACTATACCTATGCTATACCGCTTTGCACCCAAGCAGGTGGGCCCAGAAGCAGGTGCAGATGTCAAAAAGCATCAGTTGCTTGTTTGCTAGCTCACTATTTCCGCGGGAACAAAATATCAGTGCTATCGTCTCTCTGCGAAAAAAGACACTTTTTAAAAATTGCAACATGAGGAGGAGATAACGGAGAAATTACTTACTTATCTATGCGAAAGCTCGCCGTTGTACGATGTTTTCAGTTGATGGTGATATTTATCAGTGTAAAGGTGTTTACTCAAGTGCTAATACATTTGAAAAATAGGCTGCATTGGACGAATAAGTAGTTTCCATTTCTTTATTTTATTTGTATTTACGCCATTAATCCTCTGACATGGTGTAAGTTCACTTCAGTGACAATAAATAACCGGCAAGACTATAGAATAAGTTTCTTAAAATGAATACAAGAATGATCAGCCTTGCTGATGTCATGTACAACTGAGTATATGTACACACCATTATGTGTATAGTTACTGTAGTTGCAGAATAAGGATGTGTATGAGCCAAAATAACTGTTAGCATTCATTGCTTGAACAATGGAGAAACCACTCAAGTCCGTCTGAAATTGGTCATGCAAATTTTAAGGAGAAAACGTGCATGGTATAAAACAGGCAATACGGTGTATCTTTATAATGCTTTACACAAGAGAGTAACAAAGTGGAATTTGTAAAAGCTCCAAAATGAAAAGAAGAACACACGTGGCGAGTAATAATGCAGCCGCTAATACAAAATCAGATTCTGCCCACTCAGAGGAATCAACCTTCAAAAGAACAAAAGGGGCAGCTGGTATGGAAGGTCAAATCTGTGAAATATACTTATCAATGCTGTTCTTACTGAAGGCAACAACAGACGAACGAGTTAGTAATTTTTACTTAGCCTCTAATATGGCTAAGGCTGATAAATTTGACGATATAGTTTTTAAGTATGAAAACGTAGATGGAGTAAATACCAAGTCAAAGGTAATTTTTTTGCAGGCTAAACATAAAATTGACCCTAAAAAAGTTCAAATCGACAGTTTACTAACAAATTCAGAGTCGGGTGAATTTAGCTTAAAGAAGTACTTCATCTCTTATCGAAAAATAAAGCGTCAATTTTCAAAAGGTAAAGGCCCAATATTCAATGATAACTTTGAAGACTCTGAGTTTATAATATATACCAATGCTCCTATGAAGGTTAGTAATAGTATCACGGAGGAGGATATAAATCGGAATGAATTTCTTCGAATATCAGATTCGCAATGCAAATACTATCAACTTGCATTTAATACTAACAGAAAAGGAGACATATTAAGTCTTTTGATTGATTCATCCGACAGTAGAAGATTATCTAAAGAACTAGTTCATTCCATCACTTCTGCTGCGGGTATAGATATGCAAAAAGACATTTTTCAAAAGTATCATATGGCAATTCAAGGAAAAGTGGTTGAGAGATTCAGTGGCAAATTAGAAGGCAGGTTATGTGAAACATTTTTGAATCATGATGAAAGTTTATCTACGGATGCACAGGAATTTAGAAGGTATTTTTTGGAAGAAGCCGAAAAGATTTTTAAGAAACGGGGAAACGAACTAACAGAGGAGTTACAGAAGAAAGTGATAAAATTATCTTACAAATTTGGCGTTAGTAATTCCAATCCTGATAAGTGTACTTTATCGTTACCGAATGATCCAGTAACTGAAGAAGAAATCAAAGGTTTTCTGAATAATTTTAAGCTTTATGCAGGCCAACTGGATGAAAATGAGTTAGAAATAGCGATTAAGGACAAAGTGAAAGAAGTATATAGATTGGAAGCAAATGACGTAAATTTAATTTTTTCCGATGTCCAAAATAAGGTGCAGAAATGGTGGAAACAAGAAAACAAATATCTCACAGAACAAGACAAATTATTTGGATTTGCAAAAGAAAACCTTTCTAAGTTGAACTTGGTTGGACTTGTTATACTAAATACAGGAAGAATTGAAAGACATGGATTAACATTCAAAAGCGATCATATTGAGAAATTGATAGAGATAATTCGTGAAAGGCGAATTGTTAACATTGTAAGTAACAAAAATAATATTTTACTTAGTAGCATCAAAGTGTATCAGGCTATAGAAGCAATGCCCGAATATAAGTCGGGAAATGATGATTACAAATACATTTATATGACATTAAGCTCGGTACTAAATTTACAAAATAAAGTCATTGATTCTTTTAGTAATCAAACGAATAATTTATTAGTAATTGAATGTGAATGTAATGAAAAAGGCGTTAGGGACTTGTATAATAATCTACATAGGGTTATAAGATCTAATGGTAATAAAAAAGTTGTTCTTATTACACAACAGGAAATTTTTTTAAGTGAAAATTTTAAGGAGGATTTCTCTATTAGCGGTGAGTATAAAGAGGAAATTGATGAAAATAATAAACTAACTGAACTTACATTGGCCACGCAGGAAAAACTTTTAAAAGAACAAGTAACATTTCAAGGGAAAAACTTAAGCTTAGATACGTTACTTGATACCGACGATTTTAATTATTTAATAGGTGCAAAAATACTATCTATGCTCGTGACTAGTGAAAAAATTGTGATAGATAAACCAGCTTGTGATCTGGGCGATATAAAATATTACTATATTGATCGAATATTCAATTGTAACACTGAAATTAAAATCGAATGTTTTAAAGAATTAGATACTTTGGATTTGTTTGTTTTAAGTAATTTAAAGGAACGTGAGGTTTCTAAATTATCGCAAGGGGAAGTAGTACTCAAATTTGAAAAAAATGATCAAAGTGTGCATAAACCCACTAGGTTTACCATTCTAAAGGACGATGATAATGTGCAAGAACATTTAAGACAATTGTATAAAGATTATCCGCAATATAATACTCACTGGCTCAAAAGACATAACGATAAATTTATATGGCAGCAGTCCAACGGTGACCTAACCAATTTGCGTAAGTTTATCGATCAAGGTAATGTTAGTGAATACCATGCGGATTCAATAACTGATATTGCGGCTAGAGTAGTGATTGTAAGTGCAGAGCCTGGGATGGGTAAATCTACTGTTGTAACGAAGCTGGCAGAGATGGCAAAACAAATTGATCCTTCCTTATGGGTTGTGAGAATCGCCCTGAATGATTGTACTGAAAATCTAAATAAAATGAGTTCTTGTACGAATGAAGGTCAAGCAATTGACTTTCTACTCACGCTAATGAATTTAAAGACTCCTCTAGAGAAAAATTTATTAGAACGTAGAATCAATAACTCGGGTAGAATAGCTTTCTTATTTGATGGATTTGATGAGATTTGCCCAAAATATGAGGAAAAGACTATCCAGCTTCTAAAAATTTTGAAATGTACTAAGGTAGAGAAATTATGGATAACAACTCGTCCTCATATGAAGCACAAATTAGAAGACAATTTAAGTGTGTTATCGCATACCCTGAAGCCATTTTCTGCCGACGACCAAAAAAAGTTCTTGGTGAATTTCTGGAGTAAAGAATTGGAATTAAGTTTCGAAACCAGCGATAATCATTTGAACGCATACATTGAAAGGTTGATAAATGTTTGGTCCAGTTCTATAGCTGATAAAGAGGTAGCATTCACAGGAATTCCTTTACAAATCAGAATGTTAGCAGAAGCATTTCAGGATGATGTTAAAAAGTTTTATTACTCTGGTCGATATGAGCCTGGTTTGCCCCAGAAGCTGAATTTAATTGACTTATATGATCGGTTTGTTGATAGAAAGTTTGATATTTATTGCGAGGAAAAGAAGAGGCAAAACCCGACAAATATTGCCGTTGAAGACGATAATGCTGTACTGCGTAAAATATTTATACGCAATCACCAGAAAGCGGCTCTTTATACCTTGTTTGAAGAAGATGAGCTAAGGGATTTGTTGTCTTATGATGAATATCAAGATGTATGTGAATTTATAACAAAAATTAGATATGGACGAGAGAGGACTGGGATTATTTATCTGGTTATTAACAATAATTTAAGTTTTATTCATCGAACTTTTGCTGAATACTTTGCTGCAAATTGGTTGGCAAACAACCACGGAAATCCGAAAGTGAAAGATGTTTATTTGCGCAGTATACTTAACAAGAAGAACGATGTTATGCGTAACTTTTTTGATCGAATGCTAGCACATGGGAAGCATAGTGAAAATATACAATATGAAATACATAACGCCGTACTGAATGAAGATAAAAAGAAAGTTCATACATTATTATTGGAATCACGAAATTCAATTGATACTCCAGACAAGGGGGGGCGTACAGCATTGCATCTAGCGGCTGCTTATGGCTATAATGATTTAGTTGAACAATTGCTAAATTATAGAGCACAGATATCCAAGTACGATAAAGTCCTTTTATGGAGCCCTTTAAGGTATGCTGATAAATGGAATCACTGGGGAGTAGCTGAATTACTTCTAAAAAAGGGATCAGATGGTAACGATATGGTTGAGGCAATGCATTCTATCAAAACTACGCATGGTGGTGCAGAATGTGAAACTCTATTACACATAGCTGCAGCAAAAAATTATTTCAAGATTGCCAATTTAATATTAAATGAAAATGTTGGGGTTATTAAAGCCACCGACCAACATGGAAATACTCCGCTTCACATTGCTGCCGCACATAACAACCTGGATATAGTGAAAATCTTGATTAAATACGGAGCCGATGTTGACGCATTGGCTAATGACGGTAGTACACCGCTGAACAGATCCAGTGAGTTGGATGTTTATAAATTTATTGTGGAAAATGGCGCTGATGTTGATGCAGCGCCCATTGGATTCGAAAGAGGGATACCACTACACTTTGTTTCTTATCTTGGAAAATTGGACATAGCAAGGTACCTTATAGAAGAACGACACGCGGACATTACATCAAAGGACAAACAAGGAATGACACCGCTCTATGTGGCTGCTTACAGTGGGCATTTGGATGTAGTGAAATACCTTGTTGAAGAAAAGAGCGCTGATATTAATGCTGTGGCTAAGGATGGAAGTACACCGCTGAACTGCTCAGGTTTCAGTGGAAAATTGGATTTAGTAAAATACCTCGTTGGAAAGGGCGCTGAAATTAACACTATGGCACTTGATGGAAGTACACCCTTATATAGGTCCATTCTCAGTGGAAAATTGGAAGTGGTGAAATTCCTGTTTGAAAAAGTGGCTGATGTCTACGATAATAATAAGAGAATTCCGTTGTTCTGGGCTGCTAATTGTGAAAAGTGGGATATAGTATTTTTTTTTATTGAGAAAGGTGCTGACGTAAATGCTACAGATGAAAATGGAAACACGGTGTTGCATTTGGCTGCTTACAACGGAAGCAGGGCTATAGTCGAATGCCTTTTTGATAAAGGTGCTGATGTAAATGTTGAAAACGATGTCGGGGAGTTGCCGTTGTGCGTAGCTGCTTCCAAAAACAATTGGAACATAGTAAAATTCTTAGCTGATAAGACCGTTAATGTTAATGCTAAGTGCAGAAATGGGAACGGAGTCTTGCACATTGCCGCTGCTCGCAAAAAGTTGGATGTAGTGAAACTCCTTGTAGGAAAGGGTGCCAATATTAATCTTACGAACCAAAGTGGAGGAACACCATTAGATGAAGCCGTTTTCAATGGAAGTTGGGATGTATTAAATTTCATAGTTGAGAAATGCATTGATTTATTCTCTGCTGATGAAAATGGAAATTCACAAATAAAAACCTTTGCTACCGGAGGAAAATGGCACGTTATTAAAGTACTAATTGAAAATGGGTTGGACGTTAATACAACTGACAAATTTGGATATGGACTGTTGCATTGGTATTCTTCCGTGGGCATAATGGATGCAGTTAAATTTCTTGCTGAAAATGGATCTAATATAAATGCCATGACTAAAACCGGCTGGACACCGCTGTACATTGCTGCTTCGTCAGGGCAATTAGATGTAGTAAAATACCTAATAGAAGAAAAAGACGCTGATATAAAGGTTAATAACTACGAAGGAAGTCATCATCTGGTCCATTTTGCATCATTTTTAAACTGGAGCGCTGTGAAATTTCTTATTGAAAAGGGTGTCGATGTATCTGCTAAAGACAAAAAAGGCAATACACTGTTAAATGCTTTGGCATCCAGACACGACTGGGATAGAGTCAAATTCCTACTTGAAAAGGTTACAGACGTGAATGATAAAGATGTAGAAGGACGAACACCACTCTACTGGGCTGTCAATAATGAAAAATTGGATATAGTCAAATTGCTGGTAAAAAAAGGAGCTGATGTCAATGTTGAGACAAAAGATGGAATAAGGGCTCTTGATTTAGCTTTTCATAACGGATATTTGGATATAGTGAAGTATTTTACAGACGAAATAGGCATGGCCATCAATGTTAAAGATTTGTCTGACGTTGATGCTTTGCACGAAGCTGCTAAGCGTAGAGATTGGAGAATGGTAGAATTCCTTGTTGAAAAAGGTGCTGATGGAAATTCTAAGGACCGAGACGGGAACATGTTATTGCATTGGGCTGCTTCTTATGGAGACAGCCATATAGTAAAATTCCTTGTCCTTAAAGGTGCTAGTATTAATGGTGGGGTCAGTGAAAATCTTTTGACCCAAGCTGTTCTTTATGAGAATTGGGATATAGTAGAATTCCTGGTTGAGAATGATGCTGACGTTAACGGCATGATCAATGGCTGCAACAGTCTTTTGCATTGCGCTGCTTCTTCAAGGAACAGCCATGCAATAGAGTTTCTTATTGGAAAGGGTGCTAATGTTAATGCTAAGGACGAAAGTGGTAAAATGCCTTTACACATTGCCGCCTCACACGGAAACTTGAATATAATTAAACTCCTAGTTGAAAAGGGTGCTGATGTGGACGGAAAGGACAATGCTGGAAACGCAGCACTGGATATGGCAGATTTCAATCACGAATTGAATGCAATTAAATTTCTTATTGAAAATGGAGCTGATGTTAATACCAAAGACCGATATGGTTATATGCCATTGCACAAGGCTGCTCAAAAGGAATTGTGGGATTTAGTGAAATTTCTTGTTGAAAAAGGTGCCGATGTGAATGAAAAGGACAAAGATGGTAAGATGGCGCTGCATTGGGCTGTTGCCACAGGGCGGAGAGATGTTGTAAAATGTCTTGTTGATAATTGCACAGATATTAATGCGAATGACAATGATGGATGGACACCCTTGGACATCGCTGCCTACAATGGCAATTGGGGTGCCGTGAACATGCTTGTAGAAATTGGCTGTGATGTTAATTCTAAAGACAAATACGGATGTGGACTGTTGCATAGAGCTGCTAAGAGTGGTAAGTGCAATATTGTGCAAAATCTCGCTAATAAAGGCGCTGATATTAACTCAAAGGACAATGATGGAAATACACCTCTGAATATTGCTGCTTATAATGGGAACTGGGATATTGTATTGTTCCTTGTTAAAAAACGTGTTGATGTTAATAATAAGGACAAGGATGGCTGGCCGGCCCTGCATAGAGTTGCTTCTTTTGGAAATTGTGAGTTAGTAAAATTGCTTGTTGATGAAGGAGCAGATTTTAATGGTGAGGACAACAATGGTTGGATGCCAGTGCACAGAGCTGCTTTCACTGGTAACAGGGAGGTAATAAAATTCCTACTAGAAAAAGGCGTTGATGTTAACACTAAAGACGAATGTGGAAGAGGACCCTTGCACAGGGCTGCTGAAGGTGGGAATTGGGATACAGTAAAATTCCTTACGGAAAGTGGTGCTAATATTGATACTAAAGACTATAATGGAAATACACCTCTTAGTATTTCGGCGTCTAATGGGAAATTAGATGTGGTAAAATACCTTGCTGGAAAAGGTGCTGACATTAATGCTCTCGACAATTATGGAAATACACCCCTGCATTCAAGTGCTTCTAGTGGAAAGTGGGAAGTTGTTAAATACCTTGTTGAAAAGGGTGTTGACGTAAATTCTAAGGATAAAAATGGATTTACGCCATTATACTGGGCTATTGCTAGTGGTGTGAGCAATGTAATAACATTTCTTGTTGAAAAAGGTGCTGAGCATCTTGAATGGAACAAACAGCACAATACCTTCGACTGCACTGAAAATATTGATGTTGAAAAATAATAATAGTTGAATAAAACTTGACTTTTGCTGCAACGATACAATTCAATACTTCCGGAGGCTTTCAAAAACGTAATCCTACAACTTCATTCCTTGGGTCGTCTACTTTTTTAAGATGGCATCCTGGTTTTGCCAAACCCTTTCAGTCTATACCGATTTCTATGTAACTAATATTAGAGGCTGAACAATTTACTATGTATATAATGAACCGCGGCACTAACTGCTGCCTAGCTAGCTTACTTGCCAAGTATTAGTGAAAAATATTTCTGTCTACAAATTAATTCACTACTGCCAGATGAAAGGGATCAGAAAACTCCTCAGAGCAGTATTTCTTTTATATTTTTGACCGAGACATTAGTTTAAGATTTTTAAGAATTTGAAGTATGTCAAAATTTATAGACGCTTTTCCTGCTTGTCCCAAATTTGTATAAAGGTACCTTAATTGATATCTCAATAAATTTGAGCGTTGTATAGGTATATATCAGTTAGTAATCGTTTTTCCTTGTGCTATCAATGAGTAGATTATACGTTGCAACTATCAATGATATCTGGAAGTCATGCAACCATGTATGAGGAAGCTATTTTTCTGTTTGTCTTTATTAAGAACGTAGGGTACCGCCTACTTGATTTCTGACATGATATCAAATATCATTGAACATATTTTACGTAATAACGTTTCCACTGATAACGATAAAGCGTATCAAATGTCGTAGGCTAATATTGATCATAGTTGTAGCGTTCAGTGTTTCAGCAGGGCTACCATGGCGTTTAAAGAATGTCACCTTTGAAGTTATTTAACTCATTGTAATGCCAGTATTGAAATTGCCCACTCCCAGCAGACGAAATTCCTTTTGGGTTTGTCTAGTTGGTACTATTGCAATCGTTGACAAAACAATCTGAAAAATACATTTAATCTAATTTAACTGCCATAAGGCGGCCACTCCACCGGCGAATTTACTTCAAAAATTGACGTTTGTTTTGTTTTAAGGAGAATGTTATGTGGATACTTAATTTATAATATATAAGTTAAGTATCTACATAATAATTTAGTTTCCTTAAAACAAAACAAACGTCAATGACAAAGTCAATTTCTCAATTAAATTCGCCGGTAGAATGGCCGCCTAAGTAAAGTCAGATTCATTGGAGTTCAATGACAATAATTTTATTTTACTTCCGTCTATTTTATTATTTAAATACAATGGTAGGCCTGCGGTTCTCTATGGTCCTCTCTCAACTGCAGATAAAGCTATAAAATTGAAATTTTTTCCAGTAGATAAGAATGATGGTGTGTTCATATTAAACGCAAATAACCAAATTTTAGAAAAAAATAAATATTATATTTTACAATATGTTACAATCATATATGTGTGTAATATTTTAGAATGTAATATGTTCAATATGTTAGTGGGAAGATAATAATTAATTTCCGAATTAAATAAGTTTTTCTGGTTATATGCCTAGTCTACCTATTAATGACGTGGGTTCATTGAAGGCATTGCAGTATTTTCATAATTTTTAATGTCTATGAAGGAATGAGAGTACATACGGTAAATATAAGTAACTAGTAATTTTTGTAATGTGTAGTTATGATAATGTAATATAAGCTGAATTATTCCTTTGTCGTTTTTTTTTTTAATGAACGTAGGACTATATAATATATATATATATATATTCATTCCCGGCCTAAACCATGCCCTGCCAACAATCTCATAATTTCAAGGAGATCCATGTATGTATTGAGACGGCAACCAATGTTTGACTTCCAGAAAATTTCTGAGCCAAAAACCGCCCCCCGCTTACATGTTATGTAGGCCTATATGATTTGCAGGAGAATGGCGGGGAAGAAATGGGGCACTTCCCCCAGAGCCCTCCGAGATTTGTATTTATTGATTGTAAGGCCCATTATTACGTATGGAAGTGTGACTTGGGCCCACAGGACTGCAGTACAAAGTATAAGAGACACCCTCACTAAAGTACAAAGACTGGCCTGTGTATGCATTACAGGGGCTATGAAATCCTGTCCCACTGCAGCAATGGAGATTGTGCTGGACTTCCCACCCCTCCATATTGCAGTGGAAACGTCAGCCGAAATGGCAAGGCTACGGATTATTAGGAGCGGGGTAAAAAGGAGTGGAAGGGCAATTAAGAGAGACTCAGCCTCTCTGACTACGTCTGACCACTGCCTGGATATGCCAAGCGATAGAATTCACCCAAAATACTGTTTTAAGAGGGAATTCGAAACTATATTAGGGACAAAGAAAGAATACTGCGAATCAGCAGGAATTCTCAATAGTCACACAATTAAGTGGTTCACTGATGGCTCTAGGCTGGGACGTACAAGACCAAGAACAGGTCTTGGCGTCTTTGGTCCTGGGGTGAAATATCTGGAGTCTCTTGGGGAGACAACTATAGTCTACCAGGCTGAGTTATGTGCCCTTGACAGATGTATGCAAATGAATCTCGACAGGGAATATAGATCGAGAGAAATTGTTATCATGTCAGATAGCCAAGCAGCCCTTAAAGCAATAACAGCATACAAAATCACCTCACAACTAGTGTGGGAATGTAGATTGAAGCTGGACATACTGTCCGGTGCGAATAAGGTTACCTTGATATGGGTGCCTGGGCACACAGGCATTGAAGGCAATGAGGTTGCTGACCAGCTTGCAAAAAGGGGAGCTACCTCCCCTTTTACGGGACCCGAACCTTTTTGCGGTGTTGGGGAAACCCTCGCCCGCAGATTTGTTAAAGGCAGGGAGAACCTGAAAGTGGCTGAATACTGGACCTCATTGCCGGGCCTTCGGCAAGCCAAAATGCTCCTGGGAAGCCACCAGCGCAAAAGAGCCCAAGTATGCATTAATATGAACAGGAGACATCTGCGTGTGATCACAGGATTCCTCTCTGGGCATTGCAACTTGAATGGACATCTGACCAACATAGGTGTCAGAGAGTCTAGAGCATGCAGATTCTGTAACGAAGGAGCGGAGGACCCCGAGCATATCCTCCTTCACTGCGATGCAATCGCACGTAGAAGAGCAGCATGCTTGGGAAACTTGCAATTACATGTAAAAGACCTACCACTTCTAAATCCCCTCAAGGTCCTGGCTCTCCTGAGGGAAATAGGCCTCGAGGAACTGATGTAGATATGTAGATTCTTTGTTGTAGGGGGCACAATAGGCCCAATAGGCTTAAGTGCACACAGGTAACACCTGTACCCCAATTAAAAAAAAAAAAAAAAAAAAAGGCCTATATCGATTTTAGGAAACACTCTCTTGTGTTTTAGTTATCATTTTATGACCCCAGGAGCCTAAAACCACCCACCGTTCGAAAGGCTATATATTGTATATATGTATGTACAGTATGCACATGTGTATGTATATCGATTTTAGGAAATACTCTAACTTACGTAGATATTAACCGATTTTAATGAAATTTGGTATAAAAATTGATCATACAAATATCTTGATCGAGTTCGTTATCAGCGGCTGCCGATAAAAACTGAAAAAATTCATTGACGCCATGAAAAAGGCGAAACCACAATTTAACCAAGTGTTAAGGTCAACTTCCAGCAGGAATTGGCCTAACATACAAAGTCACATAATACGAACCAAATTAGTGAATGTGGTGGGCCTTAATCCGCCACTGCCTTCTCCATTGACGTAGTGGTTGGGGTTGCACTGGAGTGGGGGACCAATCGGCTCACAGTACTGTAATTGGGGCGTCTGCCCACGTAAATGTAAAATATATGAGACGAGTTTTTGAATCCAACCTGTGTGGTTCCTTCTCTCCATCAAGAGCACAACCCTTCCCCGTACACCGAGTACGAGCGGAAACACCAAGTACAGATATGTCTTGAGCATAGCCTAGTAAATAAGAGTTAAATTATTATTTTTTGTCTAGTGCTACTGAAAAACTAATAATTTGTGAATTAGGGCAAGGTCTGGTGATTTGCTGCTGTAGTTGTGTGGCTGTCGTGGCTTGCGCTATCTACAGCGATGCACTGACTCGAAATAATGAATGGGTGCAGCGAGGCAAACTCTGTTGTGGAAATCTGTCCGCTCACCCGCCCCCCCCCCTCCTCCTCCTCCACAAAAACGCTCTTCTAGCCTTCAACAGAACATTTTAATATTACTTATAGTCGGTTCCCGTATTTAATGTTAATTTTTGGTGCCTGCCCTGTTGCTTACAAGCGGACGGAAGAAGGGCAGGCTATACATACGCATTAGCGCCTACACAGGAAAAAGATTGAGGTTCTTCGAATATTTAGAGGGAGGATGTGGAAACCAGAAAAAATGGCACCTCAAAATTTGATGTCTTAATTAAATTTTAGTTTTTTATTCAATTTACCAAGCAAGTTATTACAGATTTAGCCTATTCAATTGAAGACTATTGAAAGCTATCGTCGGTCATAGGTACTGTATTTTCAATTTTAAATTAATAAATAAATACATATTGACTTTTTTTTGTTCTATTACTAAGCCAACCTAGCGGAGTTAGGCCTGTAAGCCCTCTCTTACACTCAACTAGGAAAGCCCGGGACTGCCTGCTTTACATGCCCTCCGAAGCATGGCCAGAAATTGTGGCAAGTGTGGGACTCGAAACAACAACCCTTCGGGTGAATGTCGGAGTCTGTACCACTACTCTACATGTCCGGTACATGTACATTTTAGGCACAGCAGTTCTTCCATGAACGTTGCTGACTTTTTTTTTGTTAGAAAAAGATGATTCGCATACAAATAATTTAATGAATGTATCCGATTGACCTCTTCAGTCGCCTCAGTAGGTTCGTACCCGTGTTGAGCTACGACGCGTCTCTGATCGCATGGCGTGTAAAAACTCGCACAAGTGCAACCACGTTACCACCTGGCCGTCGAAGTCGTAATGTACCCTTTAAAATGACAGCTATGACATGGGGTCGTTAGGATTGAAAAAGGTCCAATGGGTTTACGCCCATTTTAAGTCCTTCAAATAGGACTTGTAGATTAGTGGTGAGGACTCTAACTTTCATCCGCAAGGTTGCTGGTTCGAGTCCCACACATGCTACATGACTGACATGTAAAGCAGGCGGTCTCCGGCCTTCCTAGTTGTGTGTAAGAGAGGGCTTTACAGCTTAGTTAGCTTAGTAATAAGAAAATCAATATCTATTATTTTATTTATTTCAAATAGTAATGTCGAGCCTCAAACCTCGAGCTTTTCTGTCTAGGATCTTAATAACTTCAGCTTTGCGATAAAAAGGCTTACATTTCAATGGTTTTATGTTTCCCACCTTTTTCTCATTTT
This sequence comes from Psococerastis gibbosa, assembly GCA_963971405.1. Lineage (NCBI taxonomy): Eukaryota > Metazoa > Arthropoda > Insecta > Psocodea > Psocidae > Psococerastis > Psococerastis gibbosa. Next base: position 46,640,278 of record OZ020486.1, on the reverse strand, counting down.
TCTTGAGCAATAAACAAATGGCGCCTTTAACGAGCATAAGACTCAAAAGCAATGTGTCGATATCCTATCGACACATCTAACATTTTCACTGTCCGGATCTTTACCAATTGATCTACGATATTCCTGCAGCTCATACTAACCTATTGCAGATCTCCAATAATTCTAACTTTGAAAACTATCCGGAATAGCCGGAAAGCTCCGGAAACCTCAATCTAGCTCAGCAACCCCATAGAACACGACACATAAGGGTCAGGTCCCACCCCCTGTATACCCCCAAATTTGGGAATTATTCTGGATTGAATAGCGAGGGTGCGCGTTGATGAGGCAGCACAGGGGTAGTTTTTAGGGGTAGTAATTACGTGTTAGTTCCTACATCTGTCGACTTCTCAGTTAATTCGCCCTGAGCTGCTGATGAGATCTAACTTTCTTCCCTGAACCCCCCCCCCTCCCTCCCTCCCTCTTTTGGAGTCTCATTGATTGCTCATTGAAGCAGACCCCTATAATTGTAAGCAATTTTCTCCACCTGGGATGGTTTTTTTTTCCTGGTTTTGGAAATTTCTCCCCTCTTCTGAGGTGTTTCGACACGTTTTAAGTAATTTTCTCTTTCCTGTGGTTTCTTGAAGGATTTTTGGTTAGGCGCTACATATTTCCCCCTGAGCAGGTGATATGATAAATTTTCACTATTTTGGAGTCCCATTGATTACTTATTAAAACAGATTCATATAACCACGCCAACCTATTATTTTCAAAAAATTTAAGTTAATTAATTAATTGGAGTGATAGAACATTTTTAACTTATTTAATATTCAATTAGAAACTTACTTTTAACGATCAGTCTGGAAGTTAGTTGTTTTTTTCAAAAACCAAACTAGTCACTCATGTGACCAGGTTAAAAAAAGTCTCTGTTGCTAGGCTACTGGTGAACCAATAAATCTTTTGCCAGCATAAATTTAGGCTGTGACGTCATCCGCTGTCGAAAGATAAACATAATGTTCGTGCCCCAACTTTCTCATGCAGACGCAGTGCACCTGGAATGTCGCGTCTAGAGTATTATATGGTCTATAGTATTAGATTATTGTCAAGGCAAAAAATGTAAACAAACAGTTTTGAATATCAATTTCCAAATAAATATCTGAAAAATATGCTATTTTGCTAAATTTGGGCACCCCCTTCGTTACGCCACTGCTATTTGCATTATGTTACTTTATTAGTACTTTTATCGTATTTTTTGTATATGTTTTTTTTTTTTTTTTTTTTTTTTTTTTTTTTTTTTTGGCATTGTGGGTTCACATACAGCCATGGTGGATATTTGTATATATACTTTGTATATGTTAGTATCACTAGTCGTTGTAAGTTAATATGGTAAGAAACCAAACCGAGATTCGCACAACTTGTTGTTCCGCATATTATGATGAAAACTTATTTATTTAATTATTTATTTATTCCCCAATGTCTGAATACTTGAATGTGCACGAATGACATTCTTTTGTCTGACCCAACACAATATAACGATTATTTAAGGACATTGAAAATAAATAAATATTGACTTTTTGTTCTATTACTAAGCCAACCTAGCGGGGTTAGGGCTATAGAGCCCTCTCTTACACTCAACTAAGAAGACCCGGGACCGCCTGCTTTACATGCCGAAGCATGGCCAGAAAATGTAATGTGTGGGACTCGAACCAACAACATTTCGGGTGAAAGGCGGAGTCTGTACATGTCCAGAAAGGTTCGTTTCGTTTCATATGGTGCGAGGCTTTGCAACAATAAGCCTATAATGGTCTACCTGGAACAATAACTTGAATAAATGAAGAACCAGTAGAATCCGGGCTGATGGGCCGTGGTCGAAATGAAAGAGAACTTCCAAACGTTTCGTCAACGTCTGCGGTCGACATCTTCAGTTGAACTGCGTAGACTTCTAAGATTGTACCTCGGAGGCTCAGCAGCGACTGTCGACAGTCGGATTCTACTGGTTCTTCATTCGACTCCGACCGTGAAAGCCTCTGCTATTACAATAACTTGAATATTCCCAGAATACAGTAGTATGCGCTATAATAAAATTCAGATTCTTCCTTTTGAGAGGTTGTACACCACAGATAAAATATAGTAGTACCATTAGTATGATAAACTCGCCGGCCGCCATACCAAGTTGAATCCAGCGGGCCAAAGCAGGTTCAAAGATGGAGATAATTTGGTAATGTGGACAGTGCCGGTAGGGAAACATGGTAGGACATGTCCTGGTCACCTCCGAACTAATCGTGTGACTTCACTGTGTTTCCCACTATGGTTCGGAATCCACTATAATCAGGAGGTCCACTGTCCTATGGGCCCACACCGTGGCCTGGGACTGCGTCCAACCATTCTACTACATGATAAACTCGCTTCTACAGCTTTCAAGCGGTCGTGGTCAGCGCTTTATGCTGGTTTGTGTTGAACTCACTAGTAAAGTATATTAAAAAAAACTGGGAGACACTGCTGCAGTAATAAGCGATGAGGTAAATTGGGGTATAAAACGGTGTAAAAGTGGGATAAAATGAGCAAGTGTGGATAATTAGGTACATGTCAACACGCCACCTCACGGTGGTGACAGCTGGGTGAAAAATAGCCTGGTAATTTACAGCTGGGACCCACCCAAGTCGAGTAAAAATGTGCTCACACCAACCCCCGACGCATTTACTATGTAACCCCCCTCCACCGTGTACCCCCCCCCCCCATAATAGAAACCTGGCTCTGTGCCCAAAAGTTCTTTCAACTATGTTTGTTTCTCGTTTAGTAGGTTTAACGTCGAAAAGACCTAATTAAAGGTTTAAACCTTTGTGATCAGCAACATGCCGGGCAACCTCGATTTTCACCTACCGGTGATGGTTAGGTACATGTCGTAAGAATGTGAGACGGCCGCATCCCGAAAAAGATGTACATAGCAGGCATGACAGGAAGACAACTGGCGGGAAGTCCTCGAAAACGCTGGAAGGATGGTTTGGGAGTCCGTAGATTGTGGAGGGTTTTATAAAACCGAGATGACTGGAGGAGTGTTGTCGAACAGGCCAAAGCTCATTAAGGGCCGTAGAACCAGAACAAGAAGAAGAATGTTAGGTACCCATTGGAGTCGGTTCTACTTGATATTATAATAAGTAAATAAATAAACAATGACTTCTTATTTTATTACTAAGCCAATCTCAGGGCTTTAAAATCATTTTTAATTCAGTAAATGAATGTATATGCATTGTGTTTTTCAATTTGATAATTAAAAAATTGAAAATTTGTTACTCGATTATGAAAGTTCCATATAGGTACTTAGTACTGACATTTTCTTGTGTGTACTGCCTATTATGGTGTGCCATCTCCTACAATCAAATAGGGGCCTTCCAACGTACTGCTAGAAAATGTAGCAAGTGTGGGGCATGAGCCAAAAACCTTTTGTGTGTGAGATTATACTATGTATGTATCTATCCACTTATATATTTATATTTGCATACAAGTATATTATCTCAACATACAAGTAATTCTTCAACACTTCAACACTTCAACAAACACATGCATAGGGTTGGCGTGAAAAACGACAGTAGATGCAGACTGTGTGAAGTTGAAGAAGAAACAGCTGAACACATTCTCTTTGAATGTGAAGCGCTGGGAAAAACTCGATACCAAACTCTTGGCCACCCTAGGTCTGAAGAGGAAACCATCCGATCTAATCCCATCACAAAAACACTAGAATTTATCAAAAAGACTGGTGTTATAAGATGGGCGTAGACGGCAAACGTGGAAGCAAAAGACCTTCTAGGTCGACGCTTATAGGAACTCAAACGAGTAGGCCCCACGAAGGTAAAAAAAAAAAAAAAATATTATCTTAACATACAAGTAATTATCACAATTACACCCCCACAATAACAGATAACGGTTAATAGATATTGCGACAAGTTTGCATTTTTTGATAATCCCCCAAATTATAAGTGAACGTGCATAGTATGGAGTATATAGCACTGACGTTTAAATTAACTTTTGGTTGAAGAGGCAACCTCCACGTTATAACTGAAATTAGAAGATAAATTCTCTTATTGTTCGCCTTTTGTTTTGTTTTTTCAATAAAGTCGTTTTCAATTCAATTCAATAAATAAAAACTGGACTTGGCGGGATTTGAACCCATGATCTACGCCTAACCGGGGTGTCGTCTTAACCGCTCGACCACAAGACCGCACAAGAACATTTAATGAATATCCTCTACTTATATGCTCAAAGTTAATTAAAAAGTCAGTATTATATACTTCATATAATACTGCAATGTGTAAAACATTGCTTTTATGGCATTAAGTAAGCTCACATACTTGTTCGGTTAGATAGTTGTGTAGCTGTGCTAACCTGTCTAACTTTACGAATCATGTCAAAATACGAGCATATATATAGAGGATATTCATTAACTGTTCTTGTTCGGGCTTGTGGTTGAGCGGTTAAGACGACGCCCTGGTTAGGCGTAGATCGTGGGTTCGAATCCCGTCAAGTCCAGTTTTTATTTATCCTCTAATTTCAGTTATACTTGTAACGTTCATAATGCAGCTCACTCCAACATCCTGTCCTAATAACTGTAAGAGTTCCTATGTTAGAGACCCCCGGTGAAAGTAAGCTATTCTGACTATATACATATAGTATACATTATTATGACGCTACCCTTCAAGTGTATAAAAAGTAAGCAAGGCTACACAATTTCCGTCAAACTCCTCGGCAAATATTTTTCCAGAGTAAAGTACTGTTGGCTTAAAAAAATATTACAAAATATTGAGATAAATTCGGAGAGTATTGGAAGTGGAATATGCAAACGGGAACTTCTCAAGGGTGAACTCGTATAGATTTTGTCAAGTGATAGTTGAGACATACAACCGTAGTTTTTACACTATTTTCACAATATTTCGCATCGGAAAAGGTCAACTTATGTTGAGACTTACGGTGCGTTCGAGTTCAATGAGATAATGAGTTTGCTTGCTAGGCCGAAGGGACCTTCTGTAAGACCTTCTTATAGATTTTTTTTCACTAGCAGCAGTGGGTCTACTATGGCCATGCGATACATTCCCTCCGAAGAATGGTCAAAAAACAACCTTGTGGGTGAAAGTCAAATTCCGTACCACTACTCTACATGTCCTGACTTTCCGTAATCTAATCTCTAATAATTTTTCAAAGTTAAATAGTTACCTGTAATTATTGTTAAATTATAACACACTACATTAAAACTTAATCTTAGTCTTAATACTAAACGATAGGCAGTGTACCACCTAGTGCGCGGACTCAATAATTCCGCATTAAGAAGAAGTTGCACACGCCATGTACCTATAAATTAGGCTACACAAAATCTACCGAAAAGCTCTTTAAATCCATATAAAAAAAATTTATTCCTCTTCTGAAGTTCGCATCTCTGGAAGATTTACAATAGAAAGATAGAACCTCCCATTGCGGCAGCTAACATTATCTTAAATACAAATTAATAGTTCTGGTATTTAAATTTTATGAGCTTAAACAGCAAAACTAACCCTACTGGGAAAGACATTAAAATTTTCCAACTGGCAGCCCACAAAGTCTATTATCTCCTAGCTAAAGCCTCAAACTGCGATTTAAAGACTTCCGAAAAGGGACTATGATTAAAATTAGCAACCCCCTATTCCCAATTTTGTGTGACGCAATTGTCCAGGGGGCAGCTTAATTGCACTATAGAAAGAACTGAAGGTTAAGGGTGGAGGGCAGGGGTGCACATTTGGGAATTGAAAGAATGCAACCCTCCTATGTGCCAGGGCTGGCAAAGTTTTCTTCTTGCTTTCACCGAAAATGAGTTAGGATATGGAGGATTGGTGGGGTATCCCTGTTCTTAACAGCTACTCTGTTTGGGAACTTAAGTAAATAAATAAATAATGGCTTTATTTTTAGCTGATTTCACCCTAGCGGAATTAGAGCTGTACACTTACACTAACCTAGTGGTCAGAAATATGGCCAGCAGCCGTGTTTATCCCACCAATTATTACATATGGCAGTAAATACGGCTAAACTTGTATAAACCTAGTGCTTCTTGTTATCATTGACTTGTAACTTGTAGCAACCTGCCAACTCCTGTCACTACCCGAGTGCCCAGCCTTGGTGAAAGACAAGGAAGACCAAACGAACGACATCTTCCGGGAAACAGCAAGGAGATAATGCTCAGCACTTCACCAAATAGCTAACCTGCCAAGGGTGGGCGTTGGCTAGTAAGTAAGTAAGTAATAAATAAATAAGGGCTTTTAATTGTTTCTATTACTAAGCCAACCTAGCAGAGTTCGGGCTATAAAGCCCTCTCTTACACTCAACTAGGAAGACCCGGGGACCACCTGCTTTACATGCCCTCCCAAGCATGGCCAGAAAATGTAGCCAGTGTGGGACTCGAACCAACAACCTTTCTGGTGAAAGCAAGAGTCCGTACCACTACGCTACATGTCTTAAGTAAGTAAGCAAGCAACCTGTCGAAGGGAGCAAACCGAACACTGTGCATTGTACCAATGCCTTTTCGATAGTTTCAAAGATGCCGTACATGATGGAACATCGTATCGAACGATATGAGCTCCAGGAGTTGCGGTAACAACGTTGTAAAAAAGTGTGCAACAAAATTTCTTTGTTGTAAGCTATTAATTAAATTAATTTTAGCCTAAATATACTAGATAGATATTTTTTTTTAAAAGATTAATTGTGTAAAACAATTTAATGAATGTATCCGATAAACCCAGTGTTGGCCCATCGTCCTATAAGTGTCACCCACCTCTACCTTTAAGGGTGCTGCCTAAAAAGTGGTATTTTACCCGGAATTCGGTGCTGGAAGCCAGTGAATACAAGTGAGAAAGTTCTATATAGTTAGCTTGTGGCACGAAAAAGCAGAGGTGTTGAGACACGCTCTAAGTCGGATACTCCCAAAACCACTATACAACAATATTAAGAGCGTTGGGACGTGTGGAAATCTATCACCAATATATGTAACAGCAACGTTCTCAACACATAACAACACGCTAGAAAAATGACCAGCACGTGTGAGAAATGCTCAGACCTCACCAGCTCAGACGCAGTATATTGTGAAGGCTGTGCAAGTAATTATCACTTCGAATGCTGCAACCTAAGGGAAACAGTGTACAGAAAAATGACAGTTGAGAACAAAACGGTATGGAGATGTATAGAATGTAAAGCAACGAAAAACAATGTAAATGACGTAGCACAAGATAACTCGATTGAATGCACGCTCAAAACGCTGGTGACAGAGGTTCGGAACATGGGAAAGAAGCTACAAGAAATGGAAAAGGGATTGAACTACCTAAGTGACCAATACGATGGATTAAACTAAAAAATGGACATTATCGTGCAAATGAAGAACAAAATTAACCAATTGGAAAATGGGTTAAAAGAAAAAGACTTGAAAATCAACGACTTATCGGAAAGAATAATCAAACTCGAACAATATGGCAGAAATAAAAATATTGAAATAAGAGAGCTTGAACAATCGGCAAACGAAAATAAAGAAGAAAAAGTGCTACAAATCGCAAATAAGCTTCAAATCAACATTACAAACAATGACATAGAAGTCGCCCATAGAATTGGTGCAGCCCAAGGAAGAACACCAGCAGTAATTGTCCAATTTAATAGCAGGAAAGTGAGAGAAGCGTTTCTCATGAAGAAAAAAAAAATAATAATAACGAACAAAGAAATCCATGGAAATTCACCATCAAACAACAGCCGGATTTATATAGGAGAGAATCTGAGCCCATTTTACAAGGACCTACTGTGGAAAACCAAAATGAAAGCAAAATGCGAACAATTCACGTATGTGTGGTTTAACAATGGGGTCCTAGTAAGGAAACAAAGTAACGCTCCTGTAATGAAGATCAACAGTGAAAAAGACCTTAGCAAGATCACAAATGAGAAAACGGCGGACATACATACGGCGCATTAGACTATCTGTACTATTTTACTGTTATTTTGTGTAAAATTAAAGTATAACCCACTAACAATATGATTGACACAGAAAATACATTATTACTACATAAAAACATTAAAACAATAACCACTCCCCATGATAGTCACATAACAACAACAATCAATGAATTTCAAGGCCTAAAAATTATTCACATGAACATACGCAGCGCTACAAAAAATACAGATCAATTTCTAATCTTCTTACAGAGTGTAGGTATAAAAAACGTTGACATAATAATCCTAACAGAAGCTTTCATTGCTGAAGAAAACCAATTGTGCACCAGTATTCCAGATTTCGAATATATCACAATTGGAGGAATCTTAACGAAAAACGAGGGAATAGTAATTTACTATAGAAACACGCTGAACGTCACGCTAATCAACAACAGAATTGAAGAATGCACATCCCTTCTTACCAATATAATACAAAAAAATGGAACAAGTCTGAAGCTCTTGGCTATATATAGATCACCATCTAGAAGAGACGTCAGCCCTTTTATAAACAATTTAAGTAATACACTAAAATTACATAAGCCCATCATGGTCGGAGATATCAACATAAATATATTAGACGACAACAACACAGATACAGACGAATACTTAAACATGATGGCTGAGCAAGGCTATACATCATGTATAAACGAATTTACCAGAATAACAGAAACCACGCGATCATGTATCGACCACATATTTATACATAACAATCTATATGATGAACGTATTATAGCACTAAACATAATGACTCATATCACTGATCATTACACCCAACTAATAAACATACCAGCAAAATGTAGAGAAATCAAACAAAATATCAGCTCAACCAGTACTATAAAAACTATAAATTACACTAACCTATGCAATGAACTTAGAGCTGAAAATTGGGATGACATTTTACAGGATAACGACCCCAACAATGCATACAACAAATTTACTGAAAAATACAATGAGTACATAGCTAGAAATACAACTACTAAAGCAACAAGAAAAAATAGAACGACACCTATAAAGCAATGGATGACTGAAGAGTTAGTTAAAGAAATAAGACATAGAGATAAACTACATGAGCTTTGCAAAACAATGCCACACAATGACTTCATGAAGAGGCGAAAAAATCTTGTAAGTAATCGAATTAAACAAAAAATAAAGGAAAGAAAGAACCACTACTACTCAAACAAGATAAACGAAGCTGGAAATGACATGAGGAAAACGTGGAAAGTCATCAACGAGATAACAAACAATAAAAATGGAAATAAGCAGCAGATTCATACAATTAAAATCGACAATAAATTAATCAACGTAAATGACCAGCCCGATATTGCAGCTAATGCATTCAATGAATACTTCGTAGAAATTGGCCACAACATTGCACAACAAATAAAGACTAATAAGGGACAAAATCACGACACACCAACATACATACCACTGAGTCACAGCACAATCTTTCTCACACCAGCAACACACATCGAAGTAGAGCAAACAATAAAAAAACTAAAAAATAAAAAAAGCACAGGCATTGATAGTATATCTATCGCGACTATAAAAGCAACCGCAGAGAATATAAGTAAAGCTATTGCACACTTAATAAATACAACTTTTACAACGGGAATATTCCCAGATGCGTTGAAAGTTTCTATAGTAATACCTTGCTACAAAGCGGGCGCTAATGAACGATCCGAAGTAAACAACTATCGACCGATTTCATTGCTGTCTAATGTCAGCAAAATATTTGAGAAAATTATGTACTCTAGAATCTACAACTTTATCGAACAATACAATGTACTATCGCCATGTCAATACGGATTCAGAAAAAACCGTAGCACGTGTGACGCCATAAACAACCTGATGCAAGAACTATACGAGGCCAGAGATAAAAATAAATACTGTGCAACAATGTTTCTGGATATTAAAAAAGCGTTCGACACAGTCCCGCATGACAGACTACTGCAAAAACTTGATAGACTTGGTATCAGGGGAATCGCGGGGAAATTGTTGAAGAGCTACCTATCAAACAGATCACAGCAAACTAAAATAAAAGATACACTAAGTAAACCGAAAGCTATATCAATTGGTCTCCCACAGGGATCTACTCTATCAAGCCTATTTTTCATTCTGTACGCAAATGATCTGATGTCAGTAAACATTTCAGGAACAATAGCTGCTTTTGCAGACGATACGAGAATTACATGGACGTCTGATACAACTACCGAGCTCCAAAACAAAATGAACAGAGATTTTAAAACTATACACGATTGGCTGAATAGCAACCTTTTAGCTCTAAATCACAACAAGACCACATACATAGACTTCACCAATAAGAAAAACCCAGAGCATCAACTTTCAATCCCAAATATAAAACAAGTGGAGGCAACAAAATATTTAGGAATAATCATAGATGAAAAATTAAAATGGGACCACCAAATAATACTCACGACAAAAAAACTAAGGAAGACACTACATAACTTCGTCCAATTGCGATACATAGTCAGCATTAAACTAAACAAAATTATTTACTACGCAATAGTGCAATCGCACTTGAGCTATGCAATAACTGCATGGGGAGGAGCATATCAAAATGTGATAGAGAAGCTGAATGTAGTACAAAGAAAAATCCTAAAAATTATCTACAGAGTAGACAACAGACACCCAACAAAAGAACTGTTCCAAACAGCTGAAATACTTTCGATCAGACAGTTATTTATAAAAGAATCAATAATTGAAATACAAAAAAATAGACACATAATACCCCTATATGAACACCCCTATGATACAAGAAGGCAGCACACACGCCCACTGCAGCAGCAACGTGCAAGAACCACACTAATACAACACCAAACGCTATACGTAGGAATAAAACACTACAACAGATTAAACATAAATTTAAAAGCAATCGAAAACATGACAGTATTCAAAAAACAATTAAAAATATGGGTAAAACAAGAAATAGATGCATAAGATAGACAAAAAAATAAATAACACACAGAATATCTCCAACCCTTTACGCACACAATACTAACATATTACTAATTACTAATACACTAACATGAGGAGACGGAGGAGTACAAGCGGATCGACCACGGCCTATTAGCTCGCATCCCTTTGTCTCCTCACCAGACTCCGGCCAGGGAAGCCTACGTGATTATACTAATATACTAACACAACAACAAAACTAGCATAATTCAACTTTGGTTTCCATACAGTTATTTGTAGTTATTTAGTTATTTGTATAAAAGCTTAAACCGCACACGGACTAGTCCTGCGGTAAGTCACCCCTATAATTGTAAAAAAAACTTGTAAAAATATACAGCTTTTTGATTTGATTTGATTTGAAACATCTCCGTCTCCGATCGCAAGGGGTGTAGATACTCGCGCAATCACAAGCACGCTACCACCAAGCCAGGGATATAAGAGTGCAAATCTTTAGTAACCCCTGCTGCGGCGCGGTGAACCGACCAAAGGACATTGGACGTTTCTTCATGCCATTAGCCCCCCCTCCCTCCCTGGTCTCCTACTTCTTATATCCCTAAGCAACCCCTAAATTCTTCCTCGTATGTGAGAGGGATGGGAATAATCCTATGTTCTTTAACTTCAAGTCTGATAGATACGTTAGCCTATAGTATATTTATTTATGTTTATACAAATATTCCACAACGAATATTCTCAAAAATTTTCAGACCTTCAGATCAAGAAAGATAATGATTAGGAATTAGGTAGATAACCTCTGCCCTAATGTAAAAGCGCAGTTTCTATAAGAGGGTGGTGGGGGGCTTTATAAATGTGTACATCAAAATATACCTAAAGAAAAACAATTTTTCTGAACGTTTTGGTACAAAATAATATGGTACATGTACCTCTTTTAATTATTTAATTATTTTACTTTACTTTATTGTAGTAGTCTCAAAGAAGAACTTTTGCTAATTGGTGTCAGTGAAGGCCACATACCATCATGTATCGAAATGTAGAGGAGCATTTCTTCTAATTTAACGACTATTTTGTGTGTATGGGGGAAATTTGAACAAAATGAGACACCCATACCTACAACGAGGCAAAGGGGAGACCTTGTAAGGCCAGCGACATGCACAGCCAAGTGTGAGTGACTGTGTTCTATACTACAAGGTCTCGCCTACCTTAGAAAACTCCCGATTGAACTGAGAGTGACGAGAAATTCTACTAACTTTCCTAAATTGCTTGGAGAAATTCTACACTGCCACTGAGGCACTAGCACAATGACAATGACAAAACTACCTGATTTTGACGATATTTTGACGATTTTACTTTATACTTTCTTGTCGGTTACTTGTTGATTATTTGATTGTATAATTGAACAGAAATATATTTTTATTTATTAACTAATTTAACTATTTTTAATTTGGTTGGCTCTACGATCCATAGGCTATTATCTGTGTGAAATTGACTTGCTATTAATTAAAAAGAGACTCACGATCTAAAGTTTCCACAATCCTGCTCAGCTTTGACCTGAACATTAATACGCATAGAGCCCAAACTAACCTGCGAGTTGCATTTACCCGCTGAAGCCATTACTCCCACTTGGTGAGAACCTCCCTTTATTTATGTTATAAGAAATCATTCATATGCTCATTTTGAGACGCAAACTTATGAAAGGCAACGTTAGCCCTACACATGACACATGTATAAATTATCTGCACATATTAACACCATGTGCCTAAATGAGACACTAATAAATAAGTCTGTGTCAACAGGAGTGTGTTAATTAGGGGAGGATTTCTCTCAGACGGAAATCAATTTTGACATTTCGACGCCTTTAGGGGTTGAAAACCTCCTAATCTGCTCCACATGGCTAGTTATGCCAATTTGGTGTTGATTTATTTCGCTTTACATGTAAGGCGAGATGTGAGGTGTCTCAGGGCGGATACTTTAAAGATAATAGCTAATAAAATAGAATAAATAGCGCCTAGCGATATGCTAAGTTAAGCAAATAGTGGTGAAGCGTAGGTGGACATGTCAAAGGAAATGACAAAGAATGGCAAAGGTTGGTTAATGGAAATGTGACAGAGCTTGTAGGGTTTCAAATTGGAGAGATCTAGGCCGCATTGCTGACCCCACCTCGGGATGAAAGCTAGGAAATAGTAATGAGAAGACATTTCAACATACCAAGTTTGGTAAAAATCTGTCAATCATTAAAAAAGGTATTATTTTGCTAAAGAAAGTTACCCAAAAAATGAGCTTGTTTTTTTTCCTGCGCTTGCTGAAATCCTGTGACGAGAGAGAAAGGTAGCCGGGGGAAGATAGATCTAATAAGCTATTGTCAGAAAAAAATACACGATAATTCTTCAACCCTTATACGGCAGTTTAAGCTGTTTAACTAATTTAACGAAGATAATGAGGAGACATTCCAAGACCTCTGAATTGTAGGAGCAGCTGCAGCCAAAGCACAGAATTGCAAGGAGTGGAACGGAACCTGCCGTATCGCTGACCCGACCTAGGGACAAAAGCGAGGAAAAAGTAATGAGGAGTCATTCCAAAATACCAAGTTTGGTCAAAATCGGCATATTATTAAAAAAAGTTATTTAGCAAAACTCGTATCTGTACTTGGTTAAGTCATGCTTCCGCCTGTTTCATTGCGTCAATGTCAAGCTTGTCTCAGCGGGTCCATTATCGCATGTAGCCGGTGTAGGTTGACATCGAGAACGTGTACCAGCTTGCCAATGGCCAAAAATTCTTACAATTCAAATAATGTACATGGGGTCGTCGGCATTGGACAAGGGGCCTTGGTCCATAAAAAGTCCTGCATAAAAAATACAAATTTAGCAAAAGAAAGGTACCCCAAAAACTGCTTATTTCTTCCTGCGCTTGCTGAAATCCAGTGACGAGAGAGAGGTAGCCGGAGCCGGGGGATGACAGATTCAGTGAGGTATTGCTGTCGGAAGGAATACAAGATAATTCTCTTTCGTAACTCCAATAACTCACTGTGCGACTCTAAGTAGCTTTTGCTTGTCTTGCTTAGACGCTTCTCAGCATTAATAAATTCTGCGTTTATACGCTGTTGACCTACCTTATTTGAAAAAAAAAATAGGTTTGCATTGCCGATGATACTACATTCATCAACAGAAAATTTGCGAGTGTCCAAAAATATGTGTTAACACGGAGAGACATTGAACATGGGTCCATCGTTCCAGATGTCCAGATTTTGACACCAAATTTCGACGCATATTATCCTTTTTTTTAGGCGCGGGACTCTTTCGAGTATTTGCGCCGGTCGGTGTGTGTGCGGAAGTCATGGGTGGTTTAGAATGGTTTTCCTGAGTTTGTCAACAGGTGGGGCATGACTCCGGTCTTGCTTAGAAAGCTTAACGTTGCCGTGACCGGCCCATGCTTGTCCCCTATTAAGTTTGGCAGTGTGTGTGGTTTCGGTAACGAAAATCTGCCCGCTGCGTATTTAGGGCATTCGGTAATTATATGTTCCACTGTTCGTGGGACTCCGCACCTGCTGCATGTAGGGGGCTGGTCACCAGACATCATATGTCGATGGGTAAGGCGGGTGTGCCCTATGCGCAATCTAGCAAGAGCAGTCTCTTCTGTTCGATTTAGGCGATATGAGGTTTGCCAATCCCCAATAACTGGTTTGATGCTTCTTAACATATTGTTAATGAGAACCTCCCTCGTTATATGTCTCTTCTTACGAAAATTGGCGATCATCATAGCAATTAGAACCTTGGAGTCTACTGGAAGTTGATTTATTGCCAAGCCACTGTCTCAGGTTTTTCAACCAGGATGTTGTTCTTCTGTCGAGACCTTTTATTTTCCCATAGATTATAACATGACCAATGCGATATCAGATGGGGTAGTCTGCAATAGGTATCAGGATACATCGTAAATAATTTAGAACCAACAGAAGCGCTATTTTTAGTTTCAGTGTTGTACATTTACATTAAAACCTTAATAAACTATACAGAATAACATTTTAACATAGCATTAACATAATTGCATAACCGTGTTCAATAATATTATTCCAAAATAGACTATTTAAATATTTGTAAAATATTAAATAATATTAAATATTTTGATTCATTCAAATGAGAGACCAGTATCCTTTAAATTTTCTTCGGTCCACTTGTTGAATCGTGTAATCAGTTCCCGGGTCATATATTTCTTGTGTTCACCAATCTGAAACAATTAAAAAAAAAAGATTAATTAATTAATTCAGGACAAAGTCTACTACTTTAATCGTAAGCTAACGATTAGCTTGCAAAAAATCCAGCAATTTTTTCACGAATCATCTATGTCCTAGGCCGTTCACTCAATTTTGAAGTAATAATAATAATAATTATTAAATAATAATTTTTTACAGGATTATATCATATATATCAAACAATACAGTTACATTAATTATTATTGGTGGACTCCAAAGGATTAACCCGTGCTGGGGCCCCCTTTTAATTTAAAACAGTAATTTAGAATATTAAAATAATATGATATTTAACCAAATAACCAAGGCGGTGACCAGGTTTTTGTTTGGGGGGGGGGGCAATTTTTTTGGGTACGTTATTATTGATAGTCCATTCTAGCCAGTGTAAAGCCCTTTTATTTCGCAGGGGGTCCGAACCCCTTGGACCCCCCCTCTGGGCACGCCCTTGCTGGACCTAGTCCTATTTTGTTTTTAATGTACCCCCATAACAAAGCCAATCATCAAACGTCGCACTCGGCCACTCAGTCTCACCTGCGGGACCAACCCGCAAGTGGTTTGTTTTTTGTTATTTTTAAGAAGACATACAATACTGTGTCGGTCTATGGGACCATTGAATGAGACAGGAATAGGGCGCACAGAGTACAAATTGATCAGGCTGCAGGTTGCTTCTAGTCATTGTTTCCAACAGGTTGCTATGCCCAATCCAAGTTTAAAGCATTGTGGGATTTCCTGCAGATTTATGATTAGGCAACAATGTGACATTGTAGGTAGTCCGAAAAATTTGGCAATGATTTTGCCAAAATTCGTAGTTTGTAATAACAGGCAGCTTTGGGATGGGGAAACTCAAAATTTAAACCTAAACCCAAATTGAGTACCGGTTCTTTTACCTTAGACATACTACTGTATTATATGACTTTACTGTATGTGCTATCGAATTTGGACTTAAATCTGTTGATGGTACAAATAAAATCTATTTATTATTATTAATTTATTATTTATTATTTCACTTTCGAATTTTTCTTATATATTTTCTTATTCCATATTTATTGGATCGAATATTGGAACGTGGCATAGGGGGAATAGCCAAATATTTGAAGGTAACAAAGATATGTAAAAACCATTACCTGCCCTCTTCTAAAAACGTGAACTTTTGCCTTAGTGTCTTCATCTACATCTCCCGATGACTGAAGAAACGGCTCAAAATTAAAGACAAAGACCGGATTATCTTTAATTTTTTCAAATGATAAGTAGTTGGACAGTTTTTGAATATCGTCTTCAGTAACCGTTTTGCCGAGAAAGACTGCTATTCTTTTAAGCATCGCCTCATGGTCCTGAAAAGAAGTAAGTTGGTTAATACTGCTGGCAGGGAGTTAGCGAATAACTAATTAACAGACGAGTTCTAAGGGAAGATAGAGTGACAGAGTGCTCCTGGCAGAAGAAGGACATCCCGGTTGTGAAAACCTGAGGCAGTGGTTTGGCAAGAGCACGAATCCCCTTTTCAGAGCAGCAGTCTTGAAGGAAATAATTGCCATGATGGTCGCCAATCTTCGATAAAAGATGCATTAAAAGAAGAAGAAGAACAATACCAGTGCCATGGTACATAATGTAGTTGACTGTACAGTACATTATTACATTATTATTGTATCTCACCCTACTGTATATTATTAAGTATTCATCAGAGTTACATGTTGTTTCCAACGCCTGCTTTCAGCATTTCTGCTTTAAGCAACCCTGTCAGCCTGGCGGGGGGGAGTGAGTATGTGTGTTAACTTGAGGCACCCTAAGGGCAGACTCCTTCACGTCAGGGGAAAGGGGAGTTGACTGACAGGGTGGACCTCCTGATTATAGTGGATTCCGAACCACTTGGGGAACATGGTAAAGTGACTCGATTAAATCGGAGGTGACCAGGACTCGACACGCGCGTAAACTGACTGGTATAGTCTCAGCGCGTTATTATGTCCCACCATGTTCCCTTGCCAACGCTGTGCACTACCGAGTTTGCCGTAGTTTGAAACATGCTCTGCTCTAATGGATTGAACATGGTAAGGCCGTTGAGAGTTTCAAGGTAACTTGCCAAACAAATTATGATAACTGCTGGATGAAATCATATTGTGGCATCGGCATCTTATATTCATACATTCAACCGTCACTACAACACTCGAAGGGACGATGTTCTCGTTATACCTACTCATTTAACCCAAACCTTTCATGCCTCCTTCCTCGTCTCGTCAGTTCTCTAATGGAACTCCCTCCCTACCCACATAAAAGAATCTCCCTCTCATCCAATTTTCAAAGTTCGCTATCGGGAGCATCTAATTAGACTAATACACTAGATTCGCCAAGATCTGATGTGGTTTCGCTCTCCATGTGTGAATGAGTGTGTGAATGAGTGTTATCATTTTTTGTGTATTTGCAACTATTTTTGTATTCACAGCTCTGCAACAATAATTAACTAGCCCTCTAGTTGAGTTAGTTGAGTGTAAGAAAGGGCCCGAAGGCCCTAACTCCGCTAGGGGAGCCTAGTGCAATAAAGAAACAATTATTATTATTATTATTATTATACAGTTAGGCTAATAATGAAAGAAGATTGTGCCGTACTTTGTTTACATGAGGTTACTGTTATCCTTCTTGGATTTGGAAGAAGAATTTACTGTACATTCTTCTTAATTAATAATTTACTTAATTTAGCCTATATAGCATGCCTACTTACGTTCTTCAAGTCTTCAAATTTTAGGAATAAGACGTTTGAATCATTTCTGCGATTCCAAAAACCAAATACGTGCCCCCAAAATGGGCCAAAAGGGGCTTTGTCATTGAGAAATAATTCACAAAACTCCTCCAATGTGCCAGAATTTGTATGAATAACTTGTAGGTAGAAATAATAGGAAACTACCACATCTTTTGGATTCCGTACTACGTAGATAATCTAAAAAAAATGTAATAATAAATTAAGCTAAAAATCTGTGTAGGTACCTGAGTCCTTAAAGCGAATGAATAAAGCAACCGAGTTGCTAATGTACAAGTAATAATCCAAGGAAACATAGAAGGACCGAGGACTCCTGTCTGAGGAAGAAAATTCTGGTTGAAATCCCTGAGGCAGTGGTTTAACAAGAGCTTTAGTTCCGCAGCACATGGCCGTATTACGTATGTTAGTTTCCGTTTCTTAAGCGCTAGCAGCAACTCGCCACAGGACTTCAGCATTAGGGAGATGATCCAAGATACACCCAACATTCGTCTGTATATCCACATTTCAAATGCACAAATTCTCCATAGCTTAATTGTGTAAAAGTTCATCCCACCACACCATATATAGAAAGATTGGGAACATATATCATTTCAGCGTTCGCAGTTAAGGTCCAACTGCAGTAAACAAAAAATAACAAAAACTTGTTATAACAACCCGAATTAGTAAAACCCAAATAATCGTTAAGAAATTAACTTTGTCTAAGAAACTCACTTGTGTTAGTATAAAACCCTGAGCGCTTTCGGCAACAACTGCCATCTACAGAGGGAAACCCACTAGCACAGTTACACCTTATCTGCGATTTGAGACTTGCTCAACTCGAGGAGAAGATGCAATTTACACAATAAGGAAAAATTAACAAACGACATAACATTCACACAATCATCCCCTCTAATAGATCTAGCTAGTATGTTAGGAATAGGTAACCAGCCTCGCCCCCTCCCACCCCCTCCTCCTCCCGCTCCCAGTCCTATATAAACCAAGGTTTCCTCTTCCTAGTCACATTTGCATCTTCTCCTCGAGTTGAGCAAGTCTCAAATTGCAGATAAGGTGTAACTGTGCTAGTGGGTTTCCCTCGGTAGATGGCAGTTCTTGCCGAAAGCGCTCAGGGTTTTATACTAACACAAGTGGGTTTCTTAGACAAAGTTAATTTCTTAACGATTATTTGGGTTTTACTAATTCGGGTGGTTATAACAAGTTTTTGTAAAACTCTAAGTTTTTGTTATTTTTTGTTTATTAAAATGAAATAGGTACCACGAAGTCACGAGTAATCTAATTATTTATGCAACTGCAGTATGTAGTGACCACTTTTATACTGTATGTTAACCTCTTACTACTTGGAGGGGTTTGCAAACGCACGGTCTTACTCTTACAACTTTGACAGGGTTTCTGCACAGCATTGAATCCTATCTACCGCCTTTTCTATGTATACATTCAACAAGGGCATGCTAGTCGGCACTAGTAACCGTAGAATAGATGAACGTACTACAATACTACCTTAGGTTGAACGATATCCAGTTCTTTGGGCAGGTACTCCAGAGGCAAGTGGCATTGGATATACCGAGGAGGCATGTGGTTTTCCATCAAATCCATCGAGTTGTCAAAGTCTGCCATCAACTCTGAAGAAACTGGGGCAACAAATGCATTTAATTCTAGAACAGGGCCTCGAAGTGACTGAGCCCTCTTTATTTCTACGAAATCTAAGTCGTTTCCAATGAGCCACACCATTTCTTGTATCCAGATCGCTCCTATAACACGGAAACAGGAATGAAAAAGCAGTAGAATTCGATCTGAAAGGTTGTGGCCGATTTGACAACCTATTTCCCAACGTTTCGTCAAAAACAGGGGCTCGAAGCGACTGAGACTCCTCGGCCTTTGCGGCTGTGAAACGAGAAATTAATTAACTGCCTTCAATTCTAGAACAGGGCCTCCATGTGAGTTTCAACGAAATCTAAGTCGTTTCTAATAAGCCACACCTTTTCCTGCATCTAGATCGCATATATAAGATGAGAAAAGGAATGATATAGCGGTAGAATCCGAACTGAAGTATTGTGGCCGATTCGAAAGCCTATTTCCAAACGTTTCGTCCAAAACAGGGGCTCGAAGTGACAGAGACTCCTCGGCCTTTGCGGCTGTGGAACGAGAAATTAATTAACTACGTCAAAAAACTGTGTTTACAAAATATTTAGAAATTTTAAGAACCAGACCTGTTTCTCTAATGAATAAATTTGTGCAATTGATCACCTGATCTAGGATACGAAATAAGCCAGACATCATCAGGTAAAACTTTCAGGCTTGTTATTCTATCAAAAATGTTTTTATAGCAACTTTGTAATGAGGGACTGACTTGTACTACGGACTTCTGAACATTTGAAGAAGTTTCCATTCTATCAGCTTCTTCAACGGCTAAGGTTTTCTGCTCAATATTGGCCATTACACCTGCAATAATAATAAATAAATGACATAAAGTCAAGACATGTAGTGTAGTGGTACGGACTCTGACTTTCACCCCCTTTAGGTTGTTGGTTCAAGTCCCACACTGGCTACATTTTCTGGCCATGCTTCGGAGGGCATGTAAAGCAGGCGGTCCCGGGCCTTCCTAGTTGAGTGTAAGAGAGGACTTTATATCTCTAACTCCGCTTGGTTGGCTTAGTAATAAAAACAATAAAAAGGACGTCCTTATTTATTTTATTTTTATTTTATAAAAATCAATTAATTAATGACCCCACGGCATGTAATAATATATATTTCGCAGATAAAATGCGTAAAACCACATAATTTTGCACTTATCTTATAATTTAAAAAAATTCCGGGGTGACTTCCAGACCCCCCTGGTTGAATCATATCAAAATGGCCTTGGGATGTAAAAATGTGTAAACCCCCCCCCCTTTCGGGCCTATTTTTCACACATTCCTCCATGGACCCTCCTATTTACAGTGCGAAGCGTCCTCGGTAAAAATCAAAGCCCCACAGTTGTCTTCAACACAGAATCCTCTAACATTTCTCTGGCTTGAGAGTGACTTTTTAATTTTTTTTTTAAATACTGGGTTAGCATGAAAAGAAGACTTTATAGTCTTATTGTTCGCCTTTTGTTTTGTTTTTATTCAATAAGGTCGTTTTCAATTTAATTTTCAATTTCTCATGACCCATTTTAACTCTTCTTCGAATGCCTATTCTATTAATAGTATTAATCATGAAAACAATAAACACGTAGGTACCGTACTTCGGACTCCCCAAAAGGAAGTTAAGTTTATAGAGTTCATAATGTACTTAGTCATGAAGACTGTAGGCCCTACTAGGGAATGGTAATGCAGTGGTTTCCCGTTGCCTTCTGCATTGTTATGCCGTTTTTCGTTCTCCGCCTTCGGGGCCAGTTTCCCAACGTCTAGGACAAAAACGTGCGCTGATTTTAACTCATCTCAGCCGAATCAAGAAGTTCCATTCGAGCGTTTTTACGCATATTTACGTATGCACATATGTTTACTTATGTCAAACTCCTGTTTACGCAATGAAATTGATTTATTAATATAGTTTAATCTATAGTACAATTTAAAATTAATTCAGTTCCCATTAAATCACTAAATACTCACTTCAACAAAAATTTTCGCCCTCCGTATATAAGTTCTATGAAGCTCTTCTGCGCAAGGCATGACTTGGAATAACTTTGAAAGGAACAGACTTGTCAGTTCTTGCTTTGCATCTGACTTTGGGACTAATCGTGTTATCTCCAATAATCATACAGTAGGTTTTGCCATTTTTCAGTTGCGCAGAGTTTTAGATCAGGGGTTCCCAAAAAATTTTGTCCGTGACCACAAGATTATTTTATGATTTTCTGTGGACCACCATAGCTGCGGCAGGAAAATCGTCGAATTCTAAGATGATTTTTGCTTACAATTACATGCTAAAATTTGATTTAATGTTTAGGGCGGGTCTCGGTTGGATTTAATAGTTCAGTGCCAAGACTTACAATATTTTACTAGTACTTTAAATTTTAATATCTCAGCTGATTTATTTTATGTATTCTTCTTATTTCTTACTTTGGTCCGTGAACCACCTGATATACTCGATGTCTGTAGACCAACGCTGGTCGATGGACCACAGTTTGGGAACCCCTGTTTTAGATTATACTGACATTTCCGAAATACTACCTAGGCTATATACTGGATATGGATGGATAAACTGTAGGGTGGAAATTTTTTCGGAAGGGGGAGGCGGGGGGGGGGGGTGACAATAGCATGTTGTGCAAACTAATAATCATATGTATCATGTAATCCGGTAATTTTTCCTTCTTGGGTATTTTACGCGAAATTTTAGTCCCCAGTGGTTTTTATGAAGAAACTAAGGTAGGTACCAAAAATTTAATACTTCCTATTATTTAATGCATGAAGTTATCTTCTACAACTTACATGAGACAAATTTTTAATGTTAATTAATTAAAAAATTAAAAATTCAATAAAACAAATACATTTGTGGGGGCTAATTTTCTACGTAGCATGTGCTCTAAATAAATACAGCCTGTAATCAGTAGGAATAGGATATAGACTCATTAGGCCTACTTCCTGTAGTAATTAAAATTAAACAAAGTGAAAACAATTAGAAATACCGTATTTGTTAATAAACAGATCTGTTACAGATCCGGATCCAGATAAACAGACCCGAACTGTAATGAAATTCCCCCCCCCCCTAGTCAAAATGCAATAATCAGCAGATGATTCGACCACAATCAACCCCTTCTCCCGAACCAAACCTCATTTTTATTGAAATGCTCCTTCAACGATAGGCAATAAAATATGCAAATAACTGTGAATGGGGGAGGGGGCTTTCATTAAATGTAACTGAATTAATTAATTTTTGATGGATATTTTCAGTAATGTGTCGCTGAGCTGTAAAAATGCACCTGCCGATAATGGTCGTTATATTCAGGGATTACAATGTTTAATGACATTGAAATAGGTACAGTACCCATATAGAAGGATAGAATGAAAGAAAGAAAGAAACTTCTCTATATTTTCCATATGCATGGCCAGGCGCGGATCGAGAATGAGACCAAGGAGGGGGCTAAGATATGAAAGGGGGCCCGGGGGTCTCCCCCGGGGGGAAAATTTTGAAGAATAGGGCTGAAATATTGGGGTTTTACGAATTTTCAGAGCAACAAGGGTTCCATATTATAGGTAACTAATACAACTGAGCACAAGGGGGGCCCGGGGGAAAATTTGTGAAAAATAGGACTGAAATAGTAGGGTTTTACGCATTTTGAGGAACCTAATGTGGGGGGCTATAGTCCAACGCCCCCCCCCCCTATGCCTGTGCATGGCCGAATTTTGGGCCTTTCGGGCCCACTCTTACAATTAACCCACCCTATCAAAATCGCAGTCTACGTAGTGCAACGATTGTCAATCTCAACGAAATGTTTGCAGGTTCCCTTTCACCTCTCCTAATTCTACTCATCTTCGTTGTGTCAACCTTTCGAGCCTAGTTAATAATAATTTATATTTGTTAATGTAGTTTCCACCACGACAAAATAACAAAATATCAAAGAAAACATGAGAATAAAAGTACGGTTATTTCCCCTGTGCTCTTGCATTCCAAACGTTCATGAAAAAAAACGTCTAAATGAAAAGCACTGAAATTGTTTTGTGTCTAGTGTTGATACACTGCGCCAGTGGTAAGCTTGTCACAGCTTGTCCATTATCGCTTGTAGCCGGTGTAGCTAGGTTGACACAAGGACGGATACAGGGGGGGGGGGGGGGTAGGGGGCAACTGCCCCCCCCCCAAATATGATAAATCTATTGTAAATTAATTTATTACGCTCTGATTTAATCGATCCTACATATGTTTTTTCCTATTTTGACCCACAACAACTACCCGCCCCCCCAAAAAAATGGGCTGGATCCGTCCCTGGGTTGACATCGAGGACGTTGTTGGAATAGGATAAGGTACCAAAGGGCTTAATGCCGACAATGTTCTTTTAAACAATGAGTTTTCAAAGTGTCAAAGAATAAAGTCACACATAAACATTGAGTTCATAAAAACATCCTTCAGGATTTATTATTATTATTATTATTATTGTTTTTTCTCAATATATGCACCTTGTCCGGGGTTACTGGTCAAGGAAAAAAGTGAAGTGATTGTTACTGTAAACTGCTGACTGGGAGTTGCTTAAAAAACTTAGTATCAACATTTTTGAAAGGGGTAGCACCCTCTAAATTTCTGAATACGATCAGCGTTTCGGTAATTAAAGCACAGCCCCCGTAAAAATCCGCGTTTTCAAATTGGTTTTTAATTGAATGATTTTCAAATAAAAACTCTTTCATTCGTGTGAAACATGAGTGATAACATGTGATTAAATTCCGTATCATTTGTAAATTAATATTTCTTTTTTGAAGTGGGTACCTAACTCTAATTAACACAATATCACTGAAATAAACCAATAGCCACCTGATTAGGCATGAAGGATTTGTAAGTGAACGAATTATTGTTGCGCAGAAACTTATATTTAATCTTGTTCTCCCCAAGAATAGTTCAATTGCAAGTACCTATTTAATAGAAAATTGCTGGTCAATGTTATGCTTTTACATCACACAAATTAAAAAAAAAAATAGAGATAATAATTTCTAACTATAAAAATCTTCCCTTTTACATGCCTCTTTTATCAGAGATTTGGCAATCATCCTGGGAATTCGGACCACTGCTCTAAAAAGAGAATTCGAGTTCTTGCCTCAGAATTTTCAACCACTTGCTGAACTATAAAAATTTCCCGTTCTTATGCATCAGCAGCAACTCGACTTTTGGTTACATTCACCTCGGAAGCATATTTATACAGTATACTTATGTTTTAAGTTCCCTCTACTTTAGAACTAAGGAAGAATAAACAGTAACTTGCCGATGGAAAGGTAAACCGTATAAAATTACTGTCAAAGATGTTTCTCATTGTTAATATTAACTTTGTATAGTTTTACGTATAAAATTAATACAAAGTTAATTTTAACAATGAGTGACAGCAAGTTTTACAAAGTTACTAAGGAGACTATTATGTTTATTCAAAGATGTTTGCCTATTTCTCTAATACAAGATCATTGTGACCAGAAATCATTCTAAATCCCCTCAGGACAAAACTCTTCTTTGCCACAACCCCGTAAGGCACAGGGGAGGATCAATAAGTATTACGTGTCAATAGAAAGGTGTAAAATTGATGTTGAAGTCAATGAATAACTTTTCAATACAAAGGTCCCAACAGGACCTTATTTATAAAACTCAGGCTGGAACAAAATGCCTATATCTCCGCCACCAACAGTTCTTTGGGACCAGAAATTATTCTAAATACCCTCAGGACTAAACTATTCCCTGCTACAGCCCCATAAGCCACTTAATGGAGGGTCAGTAAGTATAACGTGTCAACAGAAAGGTGTAGAATTGATGTTGAAGTCAATGAATAACTTGTCAATAGAAAGGTCCCAACAGGACCTTATTTATAAAACCCAGGCTGGAACAAAATGCCTATTTCTCCGCCACCATCCTTTATTTGGGACCAGAAATCATACTAAATGCCCTCAGGACGAAACTCTTCTCTGATGTAGCCCCATAAGCCACTTAGGGGAGGGTCAGTAAGGATAACGTGTCAATAGAAAGGTATAAAATTGATGTTGAAGTTAATCCCTGGCCTGAGCTTATTCCGTCTCCACCGGTTGTAATATTTCCGCATTGGAAATCACACCTTCGGGAACTGACCTCACTACTGTGCCAACAATTTCTGAGCCCCAGCTTTTCCATCATATTTTCATTTCTGAGTTCATATGTCTCACACAATTCCTGAAAATAAAATACGAATTGGTTAAGGCAGAGATTTCCAAATGTTTGTAGAAAAAGGAGACCTTTGTGTTTTTGGCGAAATTAATTATTTACTCGTGCCAGCGGAGTGAATGAAGCATGGGGCTGTTCATTAATCACGTGAGGTTCGAAAGGGTGGGGGTTCGGTTCGGCAAAAATCACGAAATATCACAAGGAGGAGGGGGGTATAGTAAGATATCACGTGTATTTATTTTTTCGTCAAGCGCGTGATTTCTAAAGCGAAAAGTGTGACGTTGCCAGGCAACGAACGAAGTACTTTACACCTGTATTTAAAAATAATATTAGAAAAATTTTAAGATTCTTTGTAGGTACTTAAAATACTCGTGATTTTCGGTGTGTGTTTGGGGGGGGGGAGTCTTAAACCTATCCACGTATCACCAAGGGGGAGGGAGGGGTTAAAAAATGTTTTGAAAAAAACATCAAGTGATTAATGGAGTTTCTCACATGCTGAAATATGTTTCCACAAGCCATTGCAATGGCTAGAAAACAGTGTGCATTAAACAGTACGTTATACCGTAAGAAGGGTAACTACTACGACCCCGCTCAAAATTGGTTAGATGGAGAGAAATTGCATGAAGCAGGGGACTGCCAGGGGTAGGACCATCCCCCTCCCCCTGGGACCCCAGGACTTGCACTGCCTTCATCTTCATTTCCTGCAAGTCTAATAGATTTGTGACTCCCTTAGAATCCTCCCCCCACCCCAAAAACTTCCCCTATAAGGCTCCTTAAAAGGTATCATAATTCATCCATGAGTTTTGCCACTTGGGAATTTTGATTTTTAGTCTTGGTGCATCTTTTGAATTTTTGTGGACTGTTAACAGCCGACAGGAGGGGGAAAGGCCTTATGGGTGTAAATTATCAAATTTCTCACGATATATAAATTTTTAAGCAATAAATAAGGTTTCATAAAGTAGAAGAAATGTTCCTCTTTATTTTGGTGGACATGAGGGGACTTTCACAAACACTGATCGGCCGCATGTACGGAACATGATTTGTAAACAATAACGGTCACTGATGATGTGAAGTGGAAGGACTTCCAAAAATGGGGCCAACTGGCAGTGGGGGTCATGACCCCCACATTTAAAAAACAAAAGCGGCAAAATGACAAGAGAAAAATGACAATGGCAAGCTTTGTATTTGTTTTTGTACATCATTTTTCAGTGACGCATATCTCAGAATATGGGACTTTATAAAACCACTTCACTTGGTAGGGCCTATACCCTATAGTCGCAGATTTAATGTAGTCACATTTTCATTTATTCTACTCCCCTGACCAGACCGTTTCAGAGGCACATACTCAATAGATGAAGTTTGATGTTACTGGTGTTTCGAAATTGTTCAATACAAAGTTTCGCAGAAAATCAAATCAAATTATATTTTCCATAACGCAATTGCAGCAAAAGATGTCGTCATTCAATTACAAATAATAATAAAATTAGAAAATAAAACATGAAGAACCAGTAGAATCCGGGCTGATGGGCCGTGGTCGAATTGAAAGTGAACTTCCATCTGGAAGTCCATCAATCTGGAAGTTCACATTCAATTTGACCATGGCCCATCAGCCCGGATACTACTGGTTCTTCATTTGACTCCGGTCGTGAAAGCCTTTGCAGTTACAGAAAATAAAACAGTTGCACACAATCGAGCCCAAGCAAAGATCAAAGAAATATATAGCACTATGACCTAGGAATAGGAAGAGTGCACCATAAATTCAGTTGATGAACAAAATACACCGTCCAACAAATATATTTTTAGTGCGTTCTTAAAGAACCGTTCCGAGTTTACTCGAACATGCTTTCCAATTTATCGATTAGTAGAGAGAGAAAATGATTAATTTCATGGTAAATAATTTTCCTATGGTTACATTTCGGATATAACGGGGGGGGGGGGGGGAGGGGGGTTGTCCACCACCTGAAGGTGACTTAAATTCTAGATAGGTCAGGCCTACACATTACCACACAGCAATAATGGCAGGTCACGCAATGCATTTGAGCGTGAATTTGCTTTCATTTTTTCAAAAAAAAAATTTTTTTGCACAAAACCCAATCGTTTTTTGGAAGCCAAACTATCCGGTTTCATTACTCAATTTAACACCTAAAACATGCTTGAAGTTAGAAATCATCGATAGAAAAGTTTCGCAGAAAAATTATTGTTTAGTCATTTTTCATTAAAATTTAGTCATTTTTATTTTTTCACCCCCAGAAGCAAACTATCAAGGGGCAAGCGACCCCCCGCATTTTATCAACATTAACAACAACTACAATATATGTGAGTTTAAAAGAAATCGTTGCAGCCGTTTTTGAGAAATAATTTTTTTAGACGTTTTTTTGAAGTTTTTTGCAAATAAAACCCCCCAAATTGATTTAGCCCGAAATAAAAAAAAAAATGGTTCTGAGGTATGATTTTTGTGAACCTACATGCCCAATTTCATCAAAATCGACCGAGTAGTTTGCCCGGAAATCGACGCACAGACATACAGACAGACAGACAGACATTTCGTAAAAACCACTTTTTTGGGTTCCTGGGACCTCAAAACGTGTAAATCCGTTGAAATCTCGGAATCGAAAATTTCGACCGTCACAAAGCTTTCCTTATACTACGTATAAATTGGAAAGCAATAATACAATAATAATATAATATAATTACAATTTTTTCACCTTTATATCAAAGCATGTAACATGTAGGTGTTAAGGGGACCCCAAAGGATTGACCCGTGCTGGGGCCCCCTGTTCAATTGGCTGACACATGTTAATTCCCTCACGGAAAGGGGTAATTTATTAAATAAAGCTATCTAACAACTACCGTCTCTCGGATTTTCTGCGTACCCACTACCCCGCTCATAAGAACAATCTGCTACCCTTCAACAAGGTAGGATCCAACTGATGGCAGTATATATGTAAAGAAAATATATTGTCATATATCTTTATTTGAATTTTACCGCCTAAACTGTATTGCCACTTGTTTTTTTATAGTCTGTGGTATTTTTGTTTGATCTAGATTCTGAATGATTAAATATGGAGATTTGTGTTTATGTATGTTCAGAATATTAAAAATTGTATTATAAGAGTAATTACTAAAAGGAAAGGAATTGTGAAGTGGGAAACAATAAACTTAATATGTTGTTTCTTTGTTTGCAGATATGTGTTTAGATAATAGGTTGTTTATTAGTGTTAATTGTTTATAACTATTGTGTTAACAATAAAACTCTTTGTTTGCAGAGCAACACATATTGATGTTTTTTATTTCACAAGTTCAAGACTATATAAGCTTATAAAACAACCTATTATCTAAACACATACCTGCAAACAAAGAAACAACATATTAAGTTTATTGTTTCCCACTTCACAATTCCTTTCCTTTTAGTAATTACTCTTATAATACAATTTTTAATATTCTGAACATACATAAACACAAATCTCCATATTTAATCATTCAGAATCTAGATCAAACAAAAATACCACAGACTATAAAAAAACAAGTGGCAATACAGTTTAGGCGGTAAAATTCAAATAAAGATATATGACAATATATTTTCTTTACATATATATATATATATATCTTTCCCCCTTTACCATTTACATTACCTTACCCTTAAATTTTGTGTTGTTTGGATGTGTCCAAGCCATGCTCTCATCTGTCAGAATAGAGGTAGGAGGCACTAGAAATCCATAAAAATTCCCAGGCGCGAGTGTGTATACAATCCCTTCGAAACCTTCAAAACCAAACTACTAATTATTGATGTTAATTCCTATTTCACATTTATAATCCAAAAATGGAAATTACTTCTAGTTTAAAAACATCTATTGAAGGCAGCACTAAAAGGTAAAATGTACAGAGCATAACCGCAGGTCAGAGAGCAATGTGGTGGATGCACTTTTACCGGTCAAAGCCAAAAAGTTCAAACGCAGTGGATATAAATGCAAGTATCATTATCCCCGGCCCTTTGTGAATTACAGCTAAAAACATCGAGATAATTATGACGGCCTTTTATAGTAAATTTATCTATGAATTCCCTGAAGGGGTTGTTGATTCAAAAGTACCTAGTTGGAGTTTTTTTTTTTATTATTTTTAAGGGCGTTTGCAAGTTGTGTCTTGCTATTACGCCCGCTGTGTGTGTGTGTGTTTTTTTTTTTTTTTTTGTTATATTTGGGTCATTAGACCCGAGGAGGAGATAAACTTTAAGACTGAAGCCGTTGATTTCATAGTCGCTCAGAAGATCTGCGAGTGATATTTGGGGTTGGGCAAGGAGGTGATAGTCAAGCAGTATGTGCTTGACTGTGACCTCCTCCCCGCAACTGCACAGCGATGAGGGGGCGCCTGCCATTAAGTGGCCATGGGTAAGCCTTGTGTGGCCAATTCTGAGCCGAGCCATAACCACTTCTTCCCTTCTATGTACTCGGCAAGATGTTGTCCAGTTTCCAAGTGTCTTCTTAACTCTCCTAAGCTTATTGTTGATGTTGTCCGGGGCAAGCCATGAGATTTGCCATGCGCATTTGATCTCTCTGTATGCAAATGATTTTAGGTCTTCAGGTGTGAGAAGAGGGAAAGGGCCCGATATCAAGCTGCACGCAGCTTTTGCAGCCTTGTCCGCAGTCTCATTTCCTGTTATGCCACAATGACTTGGGACCCATACTAAATGTACTATTTGACAATTTTCCCGTAATCTGTGTAATATATGGATAATTAAACTTGGGAGATTTTGTTCTAAATTAGAATTTGATAGTGTATTTACCGAGCTGTAACTGTCAGTGAAAATTGCCGAAAATGTTATATTTTGTTCTTTTATGAATAATAAAAATATAATAAATAATAGTTGGCATTTTAAATAGAGAAATCCTTATTATTGTTTATTTTATTTATTTATTCTAGGCGAGACCGAATGGCCTGTCTCTCCTTTCATAAACCTTTAACAACTTCCATGGAGCTGCTAGTGGCTGATATTGTAGTATTGCAGGCCATATCAATTACTGTAAGCCTACAGAGGTAATCGCGACCGCTATTCTCCCCGCCTGACAGTAATGAGAAAGGTAAATCGGGGCAGATAGGGCCTGATTCGGCAGAGACAATGTGCTGGATTTATGGCCGCATGTAGCTGACACCCCACTGCCCCCTAAATCACGGCGACCCCGATTTTTCCATCTATTGTACGACCTGTTGTTGAATAATAGCCTCCCGTAACCCCCCTCCTCTCTTGTCATTTGACCTTTCCATAATTGCTCCAAGTTCCCCCTTTTTTATGAAGTTCTTTGAATATCACTGCACCTCCTACTCCTAAGGGTAAATTGGAGTACCACCACTACCCGTTTTTCTAAAAAGAAAGAAAGAATGAAAATGGACTTTATTTTTTTACATTTTTCACACGAGCTTTGGGCCGTTAGGCCAATTCTTACAACTAACCCTTTGGACAAAATAATATATTATAAAATTAATAGACCAGCTAACTTCCAAAGTCGACTTTCACTTGACGAAATATCGAAACAACAGTTAAGTTAAGTTAACAGAAATGCTCCTCTACATTTCGATACATAATAATCTTTTCTTCTTCTTTCTTTTCCTAGTCCAGTATTCCCTGGACAAGGAGCATATATTTACAAAATACAATAACTTACATAATAATACCATCCCGCATCCCCATGACATAACAACGTGACACATGACACATGGCCTTCATTTTGACACCAATTGGCCACAGTTTTTGAACTCCTTCCCTGGAATCGGTTTTTGTATAAATCAAATTCAATAATTGTGGCCAATTTGTGTTAGAAAAACGTACACGTAGATATGGACTCTGACCTTCACCTGAATGGTGAACCTCCACCCACCTCCCCCCCCCTCAGATTTTAACTACTAGGGGCACGAAACATACGGGGTCCTAAGACCTCCCATTTGGGCAATTTACGCCGATGGATGCCATGCGAGACTAAACAAGCGATCGTGGCAGATAGGTTTATTAATGTTCTGTATTTACGGCCCCTTTATACTTCCGTGCTGTACCAAAAGGAAACAAAATTTAAATTAACCCCTTCTGGGGGTGAAAGCAACACTTCCCAACACCAGTGAGCCGCCACTTGCTAAAGATGAATTACTTTGGGACTCGAAAACACGTTCCAAGATTGTGGGTGATGCAGCAAAGGGTGGGAGACGGGACGGGGTAAGAGATAGGCGTAGGAATTGGTAGGGGGAGGGGGGAGGAAAGTTAGTATCATCTATCAAAGCAAGTAAGTGAAATGCCCCCGAGCATTGCGGCGTTGCCAGAGCTCTCTAGCGGACGGTCCGCCAAATTGGCTTGCAGAGCTGTAAGCCGGCATAAATTAGCTTCTCTCCAACGATCTTAATTCAAATAGAGTGCTCCTTATCAATGTTTAACTTATGAGGCAACCGACTATTGTTTTCTTTTATTTTAGCTAAGTCATTCAGAACTGTAAGCACTCACACTATTCCACATTCCTGAGGATTTTACTGAGGTAATTCATCCACCTCTTCAGTAGATTTCCCATTTACCTTCTACCTATACAGTTACAAAGGCTTTCAGTTACGTGACGAAGCAGTAAAATCCGGGAAGCTACGCCGTGATCGTTCTGAAAGCATAATTCTAAGTACTTTGGAAGTACACTTTCAGAACGACCACGGCCTATCATCCCGGATTCTACTGCTTCGTTACCTTCTACCCATTGGGCCATTTTTGGGTGGCTTTCACAAAGAGTCCCTGTAGGAAATACTAATACAGGCCACAGCTATGCATAAGAACATGACGGTGTCGTAGTAATAATCGACTTCGATGGCCAGGTGGTAACGTGCTAGCACTCGTGCGAGTCTTTACACGCCATGCAATCGGAGACGTGTCGTACTCATCACGGGTAATAACCTACAGACTGAAATGGTCAATCGGATACATTCATTAAATTGTTTGTATGCGATTAATCTTTTTCTTAAAAAAAAAAAAATCTTACCGATACTTTTCAAGCGAAGAGATCGTGGGAACCACCCTTCACCTGCACACTTATTTCATTCGGCCTTAACATCTGTATAATAATATTCAAGGGAATTGGATGTAATCAATATTTCAAAGAAGAATACAAGAGCAATTACTCAATCGTCCAGAAACCATCAGTCCTTATCAGGACTAAGCCTGATGATGCGATTAGCACCCACTCCCGAAACACAACCCCGTGGCAACCGGCTCCGCTCTAATTGTTCGATTACTATGATGCCCATGCCTCCAATAACTACTAACACAACAAGCATTGTGAGTAGAACTAACTCCATGTTAAATAAAATAATCAATGTAATAAATGTATAGTAAATAAAATAAAGTCGTCTCCTTGTCATATACTATAGCATAATTATATAGGAATATGGTAGGCCTAATTAATTATCTAAAATGAAAAAATTATTAATAATTCATTGTGTCATCCTCGTTTGATAGAGGATATAGTCAACAACCCTTTTGCAGATAAGGCCTGTAGATTAACTATCTTCATCTTTTCTTCTTCTTCTTCTTCTTCTTCTTCTTCATCATCTTGTTCCTGTTCTTTTTCTTCTTCTTCTCTTTCTTCTCCTTCTTCTTCTTCCTGGCCTGCTCGACAACACTCCTCCAGTCATCTGGGGTTTGTGCAACATTCCAATACCTATGGATTCCCACTCGCGAATGTCATGTTTCCAACTGATTTCTCCAGCGTTTTCGAAGATGTTGAGTAACTATACAACACTATTGTATATTATGGAATACTGTAAAGTATATATGTTAACATGCATGTAACCACAAAATAATAAGCATGAAGATGAACTTAGCTCATCGTTCTACTGCTGTACCTACTTACACAGAATTTCTACCAATTCTACATAAACAAATTCATCAAAGGAGCTCTTCATTGCCTCACTCCCATTATATTGAGACCTTTACCAAATAAGACAGATGGATGAGATAACAGATAACAAAGGTTCTCATTCTACGGAACCTCTTC
Source organism: Psococerastis gibbosa (assembly GCA_963971405.1). Taxonomy (NCBI): domain Eukaryota; kingdom Metazoa; phylum Arthropoda; class Insecta; order Psocodea; family Psocidae; genus Psococerastis; species Psococerastis gibbosa. Next base: position 46,606,590 of record OZ020486.1, on the reverse strand, counting down.
AGAATTTGTAGTAATCCTACATAAGCAATTCCTCAAAGAAGCTCTTTAGTGTCTCATCATATTTGGATTTAGTCCCCAACCCTTTCCAGATACAATAAAAATTAACCTACAGAGCTTAAATACGAACTTACCATCATTGAATCAATTCCCTAAGGAAACTTCAGTACCGTACCTCATTCCCTACAGATTGAGGTCTTTGCATATAGCATAGATAATTAAGATAACCCAAAAATACCCGTGAGCTATAATCTCATTGTTCAAAGGTACCAACCTTGAGGTTATACTAATCATCTGCAAATCAGTAATCTCTTCAGTTCCTCAATCCCCTATAGATTGAGTCTTATACCCCTTACCAGATAAGATAGATAGATGAGATAACAGATAACAAAGGTTCTCACAGCCTTATAATTGGCTGGAGCGCCCAAGGTGGCGAAGACTAATCGACTAAGTTAGAGCTGAGCCAGCGGTGGAACTAAGGGGGGAGATTGATGGGGAGGGGGCTTAGGGGTGGCCCCATGGGCGTCTTACCATTAGGGGGGTGGGAGGGGGGTTAACAAGTTGAGGGATCGGTCACCTTCAATGTTTCTGCATTGACAATCTCTAGCATAGTTATTTATTACTTCCATACGTGCTAAGTTATCAGAGGGGTAAAGTTTTAGAATTATGGCGGGGACAAAATTAAGAAGACCTTATGACGTCATCAGGTAGGATAAGGAAAAATTGAAAATAGTAGGGTTTTCGCATTTTAATAGTTGTAAAGTATAGCTGTAGATATTACAAAGCTAAAAAAGGAATGCTTGCATTCATATGGCTGCAAAGGGGACCATAAAGTATGAACCACGTCTTACATTGCTCGAGGCTGGGGGGGGGGGGGGCAAGTTGGACCGTGCCCCCCCCCCCCCCCCCCAACTTTACGCCCCTGCTAAGTTTCCATGAAATATTGAACCCAGAGCCAAACATTTCTGAGGCATCAGTCAGTTGGCATCACCTCCTAAGCTAGACGCTGTTATATGTTGTTTCTAACGCCTGCTTTCAGCATTTCTGCTTTTTAAGCAATCCTGTCAGCCTGGCGGGGGGGAGTGGGTCTGTTAACTTGAGGCCCCCTAAGGCCAGACTCTTTCACCTCGGGGAAAGGGCAGTTGACTGACAGGGTGAACCTCCTGATTATTGCGGATGCAACTGGGGGAACAAGGTAGTCACACGATTATTTTGGAGGTGACCAAGACTCGAGATGCACTTAGGCTGACTGGTATAGTCTCGTAACGTGTCCCACCATGTTCCCCTGCCAACGCTGTGCACCCTACCAAGTTTGTCGCAGTTTGAAATATGCTCTGCTCTAATGGATTCAACATGGTAAGGCCGTTGGTAGACGTTGTTATATGGCCCTATAATCAATATTTCCCGGGCAATTGGATTTTATTAAATAGACCTACAGTAAAGGTTTCCTCTCATTTTCCCTTTCTACGTAGTCTGCTGTTTCTTCTTCACCATCTTTTATGTCGTTGTCGTCTTCTTCTTCTTCTTCTTCTTCTACTTCTTCTTCTTCTTCTTCTTCTACTTCTTCTTCTTCTTCTTCTTCTTCTTCTTCTTCACATTCTTTTTCGTCTTTATCTTTGTCTTCCCCACCTTCAACTGCAACATGTCATTTCTTTTATGCTGCCAGAAGTCATGTCTACCTAGGTATGCCATGTCTATCTTGATATACTCTTATGCTTAACAAAATTTCAAACCACTGTAATGCTAATCAACCAAATTCAGTCCATGGAACCATTCGCACGAATGGCAACAAACCAAAACTTCTGTAAGTTAGTAGTGCCACGCTATAAGCTATTTAGTGTGTCATTGGTTATTGTGTTGCATTGTTTTAGTTTGTAGATTGAACACCTATTGTTTTCACTGTGAATCAATACAGATATGTATATTTTATTCTATTCTAGAGGCAAAAGGACCCCAGCTCATACTTTCTGGTCACACAAGACATATTTTAATGGAATGTCATCCAATTAATCCGCCCTATTTCTTCTTCGTCTACTTCTTCTTCTTCGATATCTGAATCAGTATCCTCTGCGGTACCATCACTTACATATTTACCATTGACGACGTCGTCTTCGTCAAATTCAACTTCAACATTGCTAATTTTTAGAATCTTTCATATAACAAGTGGACCTGTGCATAATCAGGGAGAGAGGGAAGGACAGAGAGAGTGGCGTATCCGTAGAAATGACGAGTTCTACGTGATATACTAACCAACTACGACAGTAGCCGAAATCAAGAGAGCCCGCATCAGGTGGCTAGGGCACGTGGAACGAATGACAGACCGTAGGGCAATAAAAGCAGCCTTACAAGGTGCCCCCCGAGGGAGTAGACGAGTGGGACAGCTACGGATGACTGGACGACGTCGAGGTGGATCTGGCTACCCTTGGCGTCAACGGCGAAGGAGAGCGCAGTACCCTGCAGGCTGGCGCAATGTGGCGAATTAGGTCAAGACCCTTCACGGGCCGTAGTGCCAAGGAGAAAGTAGTAGGTAAGTTTCATACAGCCAGAAGTCATATTTATACTTAGAAATAGCTCAAATCACCCTTATAAATGAACTGCAATTCTAATAAACTAAATTAAGTCCTTTAGATCCTTTGGAACCATTAACACGAAAGGCAACAAACTAAAACTTGTGTAAGTTAGAGGCGCCGAGGGCAAACGGACCCCAGCTCACACTTTCTGGTCACACAAGACATTAAAGATAATGTTGTCCGGGTAATCCGTGCTGCGCTCCCAGCGTTGTAAATGATACTCTTGCTTCTCACCTTATTTCGTATTAATATCCCCAGCTACAGCTTAACAACATACGAATTTACATTTTATTCTTGGTTCAAAGGTTCTGTTTTAGAATCACGTCTCTTTGTTTAATATACGCTGATTGCGTGGTAGGGGTGTTGGTCACAATACGCTATTACGGAAAAGAGCCCCTTCATAGACGATATCGCAACTGTAGTAAGCGTCTGAAATGCAAACTGATAAGATAGCGAAACCATAAGCTTATTGTTCTTGTTCTTCATGTTCGTGTTTTTTTTTTCCTATTGATTGTTTCCAATTGTGACACGGTCGATCCGGTTCCGGCTGGTCAGGGACTCTTTGGGACTCAGGGACTTTTTGTATTGTATTGTTCTTGTTTTTTGTTTTCTTCTTCTTCTTCTTCTTCTTATACCTCTCCTCCTTCTTCTTCTTCTTCTTCTTCTTATACCTCTCCTTCTTCTTTTTCTTCTTCTTCTTCTTATGCCTCTCTTCTTCCTCCTTCTTCTCCTTCTTCTTCTTTCTTCTTCTTATTCTTCCTCTTCATCTTCTTCTTCTTCTTCTCTTCTTCTTCTTATTATTATACCTCTCCTCCTCCTTCTTCTTCTTCTTCTTCTTCTTCTTCTTATACCTCTCCTCCTCCTTCTTCTTCTTCTTCTTCTTCTTCTTATACCTCTCCTCCTTCTTCTTCTTCTTCTTCTTCACATTGTTTTCTCGAAGACTCGCGATCATCAAGGCAATTTGGAACTTGGAGACTGCTTCGCTGAAAAGGTAAGTCATACTCTTGCCAAAGCGGTGCCTCAGGGTTTCAACCAGGGAGCCCTATGTAATATCTTCCCTTGGATTATTGCATGCAGGCGGCGAGTCTTTGCCGCGTGCGCAGCGTGAGGGAGTTGTCCCGGGCCCATTTCTTACACTCGATCCTATCTCGACCTAGACCATTTCTTACATACTCAACGTCTTGAGCTCGGCCATTATTTTTCCTATTACTCCGGTTAGTTGTTCGGCTCCTTCCGAAGACAACCCTCGACGAAAGGTTCACAGTCAAATGAAAAAAAAAAAAACTATATTTTGACTGTTAAAGCTCAGTTTATAGGTTAAGAGGCTAAGTCTAAGTCACCGAATAAGAATGAAAAATTGAAGCTACAAATAATAGCTTGAAAAGTAAAAAAATACATTTAAAATGATTGACTAACTCTTCTTGATTAATATGCATGTTTTTCATTGAACTTTTATTTTACTTGCTCTCTATTTTTTACTAAGAGACAAACAAACCTACAACATTAAAACTGAGTAAGCTGTTGGTGGTTAACTTATGAATGAAAAATGCTTTAATTGAAGAAAAAAAAACATATCGCTCCTTCATTTGCCAACTACAATATTATAACAGCTGCAAAGAATCTTTTTTTTTATTACATCAAAAAATGATTTTTTCCCTCTTTTTTACGTCCAATTGTCGTATCTGCAAGCTTGTAAAAAATCGAATATTTCTTGGCTGAAGTTCAGGAGATGCATAAATTAAAACCACCGGAAAAAACTTTGGAATACTCTCCTCTGAAAAGTTAGCATTTTATAGTTAGAACAGTTGGCAAATCAAGGATTGATATCAGAGTCAGAACATTGAAAAATATAACCAAATACTGGAAATCGTCTAGGATATACGTGCATATGTATATGTTTATAAAGCCATAAGCGTTATTTAATTTTTATTTTTACTACTATAGTAAAGTACTAAATATACTATAAAAATATAATATAAAATACTAAATTATTTATGTGCACATCATTACATACATCTATAGGCAATACTATACGGTATATTTTCGTTGTTTTCTAAGTTAAACGTTTAGAGTGGGTTTGAAGTATTATCTTAAAATTACATGGTAGGCTAATTGAAATTTACCAAATTGAGATAACCATTGAACTACAAAATATCTCGCTTACGCGAATAGAGCTCTGAAGGAGGAGGGATGGGCTTTGGCGCCAGTGATATTTTTCTGATTTCTTGTACCACCTAGCTACTATGTCATGCATGTCTTGGTTACTTCCAAACAATAACAAATGCCGTTATAACTGCAAGGCGAACAGGACAGTCCATGGCCGTAACGACCAGAGGGTCTGGACCCCCCCCCCCCCCGAAATATTTTCAGCGTACACTAAATAGAGTAGAGGTTTACATATATTGAGGTTACCTCACCTCCGATGACGTCAAATGGGCCCCCCCACCCAAAAAGGATTTCTGGCTACGGCCTTGGCGGACACTGATTCCTGGACAGTGACAGCTGGCAGCTACCCGAAATAAAATAAATCGCCTCAGCAGGAATTAAATTTTCTTCTCCTATTACACTTGTATACACTTGTATGAAAACCCTGCCATTTGACAGCATTCTTTCTATTATAAGAGAGATGAGACATTCATCATGATATTTTTTTTTTAACTGTCTGTTCCACTTAACACGTCTTCTTCGAGCAAACAAAGCATCACTTAGTTACTTCCAGAAAATAACGAATGAGGTTGTGGCTGTAAGGCGCGCTACGATTGGTCAAAAAATGCGTGCAAAAGTCGAAGCTCTGACTGGTCGAAGAAGGTGGCATCCAAATATGTATAAAAAATAGTCTCGGCTGGAACTAATGTCCTATCTCTCCTGTACAGAACTCTACTCATGGCCTTTGTTAGCCTACTGTAGTATACACTTCATCGCACTTAAGTCGACCACACTCTTATAGGTGATCTTGGTAGTCATGGAGGGAAGATTACATCATCCAGCCCAAAGTTGTTTGTGATATTTTTGTAAAAATTCCCCTTAAACATGACTTGGTCTACAACATAAACTGCTCTACCCGCAGCGGATGTCCCCTCTGGTTGTCCTCATCTTCCTCCTCCCGTCCTTCAGCTCTTAGCTGCGCCGTATTAGCCCGAAATCCTCGGGGCATCTCGTCCTCGTCATCTACAGCATGCCCGTCCCTTACTACGTAACTTCGCTGGAATGGATAAGGTGTTGCATCGTCCTCATCAGACGTCCCTGACAGAGTCGGTCTTCTACCTCGTTGAACGTTGGCCGGAGCCACTATTTCATGTTCTCGAACTCGTACCGAAGCTGTTCTTTGCTGAGCATAATCCCCATGCGGTGGAGCTCTTGGTCCGCCTTCTCGAGTCTGAGCTGGAGGCTCTCTTCCACCTCTTCGTTGGGTATACTCTTCACGTGGAGTCCCAATCGGTGGCAATCTTCTGCCTATCGCCTCGGAAACTGATCCTACTTGTGGCGTCTGGCTCCAATTCGCAGATCCCCTCTCAATTTCGGTCTCTTCCCCAGGAGCTGTTAGCCACGTCTCGTAGATATACAGGCACGTAGCAAAAGACGTAAGTACCTAGAAAAAAATTATTGTAGACATTAACTGAGGCACTGGTTTATTAGCAAACAAATATTAATACTGTGTACAGCATATTTTCGTCGTGACGCAAATCCAGTTGAGTTAGCAGTGAGCCAATCATGGCCCAGAATGCTTTTGCCTCCCCCCCCCCTTTTAGTATAAGTTCACAGCCCAGCCCATTTCCTAAACAGTTGTGTCCCACATAACGCATAAACATTTTTTGTGAGGAATAGCAGAGCACCGCTCTGAATTGGTACACGAGAGTGACTCTTTACTGCATAACAATAAACAGGATTAAGAATTCAGTATTGCAGTAAGATGGCACCTTCCTGTTCCACGGTGCGCTCCTTAATACATTGTAGTATTATATGGTATATATAACACTGACATCAAATTAACTTTGCTTGAAGAGGTAACCTCCTCGTTATAAACGAAATTAGAGGATATGGAAATCTCTTGGCTTGGCGGGATGAACCCACGATCTTGTCACAAGCTTGTAGTCCAGCGGTTAAGATGACGCTCCGGTTAGGCGTAGATCATGGGTTCGAATCCCGCCAAGCCCAGTTTCTTTCCATATTCTCTAATTTCGCTAGTACTTACTTACTCCTTGGCGCTACGGCCCGTGACGGGCCGTGGCCTGCTCAGCCACATCGCGCCAGCCTGCGCGGTCCTACGCTCTCCTACGGCTATCATCGACGCTAAGGGTCACCAGATCCACCTGGACGTCGTCCAGCCATCGCATACGCGGCTGTCCCGCTCGCCTTCTCCCTTGGGGCACCTTGTGTGGGAGTGTCATAGCCACCTGATGCGAGTTTTCTTGATTTCTTGAGTTCTTGGTATATCACGTAGAGCTCATCATTTCTACGGATACATCACTCTCTCAGCCCTAGTGCTCTAGTACTCCTCACAATGTCCTTTCTTAGCGGCCCTAAGCCTCCGAGATACATTCTAATATAAGTCAACGTTGTTCTACTGAAGATGCCGACCACAGATGCTAACAAAACATTTGGAAGTACACTTTCGGATTGACCAAGGCTTATTCTACACTTTCATCTCTCTGTGGAGAGTCTGGTGTTGACAACAAAGGAAGCCCAAACGCGTCTAATCATTTTTTTAATGAAGACTTTCATGCTACGTAATACTTACGGCCATGTATTCCAATTTTATATCCCTGTCTCTGAATAAGATGACGGCAAATAGGAAGTAGAACGTTGATTTTAAACATGCTGCCACAGTTAGAAAAGTCTGGATAAGGAACACATCATGCTTCCAAAATTGGAAATGGTATAGAAAAACATTAGTAACGATACTCGAAATGGCGACAAAGATAACCAGCGCTTGCAACGCGGTGGAATAAAATTGACCATAGTAAACCAGTGTAAGTGTCAATTCCGCGACGTCGATCGTCTGAAAATATTAATCATTATGTCAATTCGTGTCATGTCAGGGCATGTAGAGTAGTGGTACACACTCCGACTTTCGCCCGAAAGGTTGATGGTTCGAGCCCACAGTTGCTACATTTTTTGGCCATGTTAAGCAGGCAGTTGCGCAGCCAGATTTTTTTTTTGGGGGGGGGGTCCAGTTTTCATGCAACATCAATACACAAAGTTTACCCACTTACGAGTACAGACCAGTAGCGTATCAATAGGTTTTTGGTGGTTCATTTGGTGCCCTACCCCCCGTTTTAGGTAGAAGAAGAATAGGTAGAAAAAGAGGAAAGCTGTTCACATGGAACTACGTAGCTTCTAATTAGGGGACCTGCTCTTAATTTCCTTTGCCCAGGCATCTATAATAGGCGAGGGAGGCCAAAGGGGGGCCCGGAGGTCTCCCCGGGGGAATGTTTATGAAAAAATAGGCCTAAAATGGTTAGTCGGAAAAACTGTTTTGATTTTGCAGACGAGATCTTTATTTAAAGAACTGGGGTCTCCACAGTGTAATTTTTTAAAATAACTGTCTAAAAAATTTGCTGTTCTTCTAAATTTGCTGTTCTTCTAAATTTGGGGGGGGGGGGGGATCTGCTGGGTCTGCACCCCCTCCCCCCCTTGGCTACACCACTGCTGTTAGCAGATGGCCCCAGGCCTTCCTAGTTCAGTGTAAGAGAGGGCGTCATAGCCCTAACACCACTAGGTTGGTTTAGTAATTGAACTAAAAGTCAATATCTAAGTCAATATCTAATTCAAAAATAATATTTCGTTTCAATTTTACCTTTATTTCCAACTCGAAACATATTACTAATAATTTTGTCACGACAATTCTTACGCCATTTTGTTTTTATACCTAAAAGAACAGACAAACGGATTGTTCTCTTGGGCGGCTCTTTGATACGTCATCAATAACGACGTCATCGTTTGATTCTCGTGCTTGCTCGCCTACGCGCACCATTGTCGACAGTCGACACTTGGCAGACACCAAACCCCCACACCGTACAAAGCGAGTGTGTAATATATTATGAAAATGGCAGTACCTAATTTATTACAAGCTTGTCGTTCTTACCATCAAAATAATCTTCAGCATTAAAAATTTTTCCTTCGTTCTGCTCCTTATAATATTATCTATTGTCCAATCTTCCCTCTGTATGTGGTCCATTTTTAGTAGCCTTTTTAGCGGGAAAAGTCTCCGTCTAATCTGAAAATTGAAAGTATCGTAAGAAACGTGTGCTCTGGCCGAGCGAAAAGTTCTGATGTAATCGAGCAAGAGCGGATGCAGCGGAAAATTTAGTTTTAGTACGTTTTATGTACGTTAAAAAAAATATTTTTTTTGTTGTTGAAAAGTTGAGTTTATTCATGGTTTTAATACATCATAAGAATTTACTTCTCATGACCCCCCCCCCCCCCCCGTGGATCCGCCATTGTAATCGAGGCCCTTAGAGCTGTTCTCAGCAATATCTCGGTCAATTCTAATTCTAATAATTGTAACCCCATTATGGGTTTTGTCAGGAAATATCGATCTTAGACAGCCGTCAAAAATAGCTGTTCAACTAGTAGCAATGCTCCCATACATTGCGATACATGACATATTGCCTTCACCAGGGACAGTTTCAGAAAAACAATTTCAAGAAAGGGGTGGTGGCCGCGATTCTTCTACTTGAGTAATAATTTTTTTTTTAATTTGGTTCGTTTTTTTTTAATTGGTTTTAAGGGCGACTGCAAGTTAGGGCTTGCTTGTTTATACGCCCACCGAGCCAATTGGTGTTTCGATTGGATGTATTTCTATATTAACGTAATAAGTTCATCTGTCACTTTAGTTCCTCTTCATTTGCTAAGCCGTTTAAGTTCCACTGAATCAAACAAGTCATCAATATTCTTCGTCACCTTCCCCCCCCCCCCCCCAGCAAGGGCAATTGCCATTTCAATTTCAGTATCTGTTGTGTTTTGACTGGAATTTTCCCCCGTGTTTTTGCTGATCTTTTGCCTTTTGTTTAAAACTTGACGTACGTTTTTCCTCTGACTTACCAGCTTGGTGGCTAACACCTTTCGAGGTGTCGTTCATTTCGGGGAGGGCGTCACTGCTCTTAGAACAGCCATCTAGTATAAAGCTATTTCTCTCGGGGGGGGGGGGGGGGCGTCTCACCGCCCTATCTAAGGATCCGTCCCTGGCCTTACACCAATTGACCTCAGTTCTTGAACTCCTTCCTCGAGAGTATCACAACAATCGTTTTTTGTTCAAATCTAAATAATGTGGTCAATCTGTGTTTGAACGAGGTAGAAATCATGCTCAGAAAAATCTCTTCTATTAGTTTTTTTTTGACAGCTCAACTATTGATATTTCATGAGATATTTGATTTTACCCAAATAGCCTACAGCAAAAATAATAAGAACGCTAATAAACGTTTTTGATTGATTCGATTGATCGATTGATTGGCTATTTTCTCCGGAAATATTTGAGATAATGGTACCAAACTTGGACATGAACACCACTACTTAGAGGTACTTCATCCCATCTCCCCCTCCCCCCAACCGATGGTCTCCTAATTCCCTTGCCTATAGAGGGTTTCTACAAAGTTAAATAGTTACTCAGTGTCTACCTCTAATTAGTACAGAACTTACCAAGGTCGATGAGAAATAAAATAGGTACAGTGAACACTGTACTGCGTGTAATTTGTGAAGGAGAGCTGAGGGAAGACTGTCTAATTAGTAATTTGTTGTTTTCGGGACAAAGACTAAACTTGCGATAACAGTGTTTCGACATGTTTCATTTGAGTTCCTAGTCAATTTTAACTTGAGTGGAGTCTATATATAGTATTGTATATATCTACAGTACAATAATTCAATTCATAATGGTCTCTTCAACTTACAACTCATTTGACCAGGAAGCAAGAGCATTGCCTTTAAACGCATTTAGATGGAAAGTTAAGGAAATCATCATAAGGTGCCCATTTCATTGACCGGCTAGGGCTATTTACAAAAACGGTGACGTGGTAGCAGACATTCAAGACTTAGGTGGCGTTTCCACCGACCTCGCATTGCAGAATTGACGGAAATGTTTATTTTCCTCTATGCCATAGTTAAAATTGATCAATGATGATACAGTAAAATCACAAACAAACAAACTAAAATTAAAAAATGGCGTCATGGGATATGTTAAGTACAAACATTTTAATAGATTTCTATAAAAAGAAAAATTCTAATTTCCGTCAATGTCATTTGCATTCTGCAATGCGAGATCGGTTGAAACGCAACCTAAGTCTTGAATGTCTGCTACCTGCTACTGTTTTTGGAAATAGCCCTAGCCGGTCAATGGAATGGGCGCCTAAGATCAAGTACGATTCTCGCAGTCGTGATTTGCTAGCAGATGATTTCTTCTCGATTTCTGAGGCTGGCGTTAAGCCGACCACCCAAGAGTGCGCAGTTTTCCCCTAGACACGCCAGAAATCTTCTGAATTACACTCTGTGGATTCGCAAAGACTATTCCCCGCACCCTATCCCTACAATGGAAAAGACGTCGGGACGTCGAGAAGTAAAATCACAAACAAACAAACTAAAATTAAAAAATGGCGTCATGGGATATGTTAAGTACAAACATTTTAATAGATTTCTATAAAAAGAAAAATTCTAATTTCCGTCAATGTCATTTGCATTCTGCAATGCGGGATCGGTGGAAACGCAACCTAAGTCTTGAATGTCTGCTACCACGTCACTGTTTTTGGAAATAGCCCTAGCCGGTCAATGGAATGGGCGCCTAAGGAAAGCTTACACCTCTCTTTCTGACCTTTAACAGAATAACTTTTGGTATGTCTTGAAATGTAGATTTATTGTGTGGGGCCTGCATCTTCTCTCGACTCACCTTTGCCAAGTTTCAGCTGATTTGCTTCAACACTTTCAGTGGATTTAGGACTACTGCTAAGGCGGGTATTCCATATACGTACAACGTCAATGAAAATTATGAAATTGAAGGACATTTCAATTTTACTCTATGCCATTGTTAAAATTGATCAATGATCAATTGATCATAGAGTAAAATCACAAACAATGAAACAAACAATCTAAAATTAAAAAATGGCGTCATGGGATATGACAAGTACAACTATTTTAATTGATTTCTCTAAAAAGAAAGCATTTCTGTATAAAAATTATAATAAGGTTTAAATAATAAGGCGACGAAGAAAACAAAAACAATTTCAAGAAACAAATGCAAACAAATTTCAAAAATTTGGCGCATACGCTTCAATTGAAAATTGTCAATTTTTGAAGAAACATATGGAATGGCCCCCATCAATGAGAAATTGAAATGTCCTTCAATTTCATAATTTTCATTGACGTTGTACGTATGTGGAATGGCCTCCTAAGCAAAAACTCATTTACATCATGAACGCTAGACAGCAAATTATTTATTATTACAATGACACCAATAAGTAATTTCTTAAGACGTTACCATTCTACGAGTCATTCGTGGTACCTTTCTTGGATCAATTATTGGCGGATAAGAGCGTCACAACTGTCAACAGGATAGGTAGTTTTGGTATACTGTGTGTTTTGAAATGGTTACTAAATTTTGAATTGTACTAAATTGGCGAATGCATTTATTGTCTCGACAATTTTAACATTATAACATTTCATTCATTCGTTCATTCTTCCCATCATCGCTTGAAAGGTATCGTCATGGAATACTGCACGGGACAGACATGCATTATTACACGACAGAGTTACGTTAATCATTCAAGTAGTTCTTTTAGTAATAGATAAGGTCTGGTTCAAGAATTCGCCCAGAAAGGTATGCTTTAGATATCTCAGATGGGTTTTTTCGTTTCTTCTTCTTCTTTAAATGACTGTCATATCAAAGATTGACGATCGCCATGGATCATGGAGACTACTTCTGCTCTGAAAATGGAAGTCGTCTCTTGCTAAACCACTGCCTAAGGTTTTTCAACCGGGATGGTCTTCTACTGCCGAGAGCCCTCAGTCTTTCAATCAGCCCAGGACAAAAGAGTGTCCTCCACAGAAAAGACTGTGTTTTCTCTTATCCCGGCTCAAAATCAGTCCCCTAGGTATAGTCCACGCAAAATGAGAAAAGTATGGACATGGAATGTTTTTATCCTGTGCAACACTGTAAAAATACTCCTTGCACAATTTTGTATTACCTTGTTGCATTGGATGCAAGGCATAACAAAAATTGTGCAAAGAACATTTTTACAGTGTTCCACAGGATCAAAACATTCCATGTCCATACTTTTCTCATTTTGCGTGGACTATACCCATAGGAGGAATTTTGGGTCTCTTCAGCTACTTTGAAGACAAACTCGGGCATTATTCCAATATTAGATCCACTAACTATGGCTCTACGAAAAATTGGAAGTAGGACCTAAATTTAGATTCAAACAGGTGTTGACAACATCATGAAAAATATGGGACAAAAGGGGGCCATACTTTGAACCAAAAATACCGTCAAATTCAAATTGTGAATAAGAAATTATACTAACTGCAGGGTCGGTGGACGTTCTTAATACTTATTTACTTACTTACCCTTGATCTCTGGAATGGTCTCAGTCTTCGAGGATGATTGATCTGATTGGCTGTCAACATGAACGCTGACGATGCGGTTGCCACTAAAAGCCATTTACAAAACAAACAAAAAACTGAAAATTCCTGGTGAAGTGGTGTTGGGAGCCACGGAAAGAATCGTAACAAATTTCGCAGTGAAAATCATACCAGAACTTGCCAAAAATCATCAAAACGAGTCACACCCGAAAATCCATGGTAACAATGAGGCTTCCAAGACAATAGCACGCGGAGGAAAGTTGAGCCGGGAATAGTTTTCCTTTCAAAATGCCGAGTTTCCCAAACTTATATCCATTCTCATAGAAGAAGTTCAAACTGCGCGTCACAAAAAACCGGGCGCTTGAAGTTAACTGGAACGTATGCCTTGTGTGTGAGTCAAACTTTCATAAACTAATTTCTAATAACATTCATTGAAATTTATTTCGGGTAAATTTAAAGGCTTTTCCACGTGCAAATTTACTTCATCTTCTTCTTCTTCTTCCATCTTCTTCTTCTTCCATCTTCTTCTTCTTCTTCTTCTTCTTCTGATCTTTTATTTTTATTTAAAAAAATCTCGGTTGCGGGGCCGGAATATTCTGGCCCTGCTGTCATTTATAAAGTAGAGACACAGGATGCAAAATAGAATAGTGCAAGGCGATTAATCATTAATATATATTGACTTTTTTGTTCTATTACAAAGCCAACCTAGCGGAGTTAGGGCTATAAAGCCCTCTCTTACACTCAACTAGGAATGCTACGGCACGTTCCTATTTCCCGCCAAATATTTCGATAAGTTTATTTATTTGCTTTAGTTTTTATCTGTTGCGATTTTCTATTTTGCGGCATTTTGTGGGGAAGAAAGATCACCGGAGATATGAGAAGAAATTTTGTAATAAACCAATAAGACAAAACACTGCCACTAAAGAACCCTCGTCCCCCCCCCCCTTGAGCGATAACATACAGTAATTCAGCATGGGGTTATCATTATGGCTCGCCGCTGACCGTTGCGTTACAAGAAAGCAACGTTTCATAGATAGCGCCACCATGCAGAATAATGATGACATCCACATAAAGCGTCACTTAAGTTAAATGTAACGGTCACCATATTTGCGATACCCTGTGATTTATCACCCCCTGCAATATGTCAACCCCCTCCTCTTTATTACAGCTGACATCGTCAGCTATGGACGTTACTGATCCCCTTTAAGTGGGCTAATTGCCTCATTATGTTCTTTTTAATCGGTGGCAATGAATTTTGAAAATTAATTGTTGTAAGCAGTGATATATTTTCGAATAGGCGGCAACATTTTGGAGATAAATAATCTAATTATTTTGGTTATTGAAACGGCCACTACGAAGTACGTATTGGGGTAATCATAGTGTTTACGGGGAGGGCACTTAAAGGGGGGGGGGGCAAATGCTTAAATATACGTCACTGGTCGTAAGCGCCGTTATTTTTGTTTTATATTGTCTTCCTGGTCGGCCGGCAATGGTGGAACCGGATCCGGGGGGGGGGGGGGTTATGACCCCCCCTAAATGAGTAAATTCATAGTAAGTTCATAAGACGCCTGGTTAAAAAAAAATTGAATAAAACTCAACTTTTCAACAAAAAAATTACCTTTAAAACTCACAAAAAACTTGTGACCCCCCCCCCCTAAATTTTCGGCTGGATCCGCCCTTGTCGGCCGGCCTACCATGTCATTTAATAATAACTTACGCTGACGTTAATAACGTAAACAAAGCCATTTTATTATACTATAGAATATCAGTTTACATTCAAAAAATAGACTGTTTGCATTTTCAACCCCATAATAAGTTATTCTTTAACTATAGTATGAATTAGGCCTAGTGTTGCAGTCAATCGAGCTAGAATATTTCAAATCTTGATTCTAAATTACATGTGATACTGTCAGGATGCAACTTTATGGGGGGAACGAAATTTAGACTGTATTGAAAATTAAATGTAATGGAAAATCTTAGCTTGTTTTGGACCGATGATACAACTCTTCTTCGATTAGCATATTTTTACATTCTGTTGGCAACAACTTTTTACGTACTACGGGTAGCCCATAATTTGGTAAATCTGTTGTAGGTTAATTTATTTAATCGATAGCCTACTACATATGTTATTCCTACTTTGACCCACAACTACCCCCACCCCCAAATGGGCTGGAACCGTCTCTGGGTCTCTGTGGTCACAGCCCCTTGTTCCAGACTCCAACAACGTATGTCATAGTACGAGTATAAATGTACAACGGGCCGTATACTGACAGGCAAGTGAATACAATAACAAGTATTAATCAGCTATGCATACTACTAGTATTAGTTCACTACATTCTGAAATCAATAGCTGTAACTTGTTGCAAAAATCTAAGAGATAAATATTAAAAAGTATGAAAACCACTTGGCAGTAGTCCAAAGCAACGCAAAACTTAAAATAATTAAATTCAAATAAACGCCAGTGTTATGGCACAGAGAGTTTCAAAAACAAAAGTTTCTTGGGAGGGGAGGGGCAGAGCTCAAAAAACTAACCTGTTGACCCCATGGCAGCGCCACAGGCTTCACTTAATCCCCCCCCCCCCCCAAGCCGCCCCTGTCTCAGTTTCTCGTATTTTCCTCATTCTTCCGTTTTTAATTAATCTCAAAAACTTACCAAAACTCATTTCGAACTGAAGATGTTTTCCCTCAAGAAAGTGTTTTCTTCGTTATTGACATAAATGAATTTCAAGTTATGCGCGGCTGCGCATTAGAAACGTTCGCAACTAATTTAAAATTTCTTTCGCGACCCGCATTCTTAATTTTCTCTTAAGAAGTCACAGAATTGGGATTCTTAGCGGGTGCATTAATTATTAAGGATTACTATTATTTCTAATTTTTTGAAAAATTGTCAATATATTACCCTTCGTCCGGGGTTAAGGAAAAAACGAAGGGAAGTGGGGGTTTTACTCTGTAGTAGTCCAAGCAGCTGGTTTAGTAGCCTACAGTATTTTCTAATTTGATCATATGCAATGTTAAGGTTTAAATTTGGTATGGTGATCAAATTATAGCTGCAGAATACAGCAGAATTGGCGCCTGAATTCAAGTTTATTTGACTCTTTTTCCTTTTATTTCAATTTATTTTCAGGATTGCTTTATTACCACCCAACTATTGTTCATCAGCTAAAAACCTAGTCACAACACCAACACTACTCATGCATATGTATTTACTACATATACATATATAATATGCCTTTACTAAAACTCAAAAACATTTCAAAAAATACACAATATAACAGAGTAGAATTTTACTGTTAGATATAACAATAACAACTGTACAAGCACCCATTTTTATTAATAGCCTTCTTATGTAACAAAATGGCAAATACGGAAATTCGATGTTCTGTAGCCCCTTGACGACACTACGGGGGTTAGAAAGCATTATTGTCATAACGCCACCCCTCGCAACAAGCCCCCAACCAGCTCCCTACCAGCCCCCGACCGCCCATTTCCATATTACCTCGGCTCCTTAGAATAGAAATAGCTACTCTAGACGTCGGCTTTTCCCAAAATGTGTCATGCCACTTTGTTATGCATATCTTAGGCTTTTACCTTGCAACGTATAAACTTGATACATTGCTTGTGTATTATACAACTTTAGCTAGACCTATCTTCAAATTGCCGGAATAAGGGTTGTCGCATGTTATTTTCTTTTGCGTCGTGAAAACGTCGGAGAAGTGTTACCAGAATTTGCCCAGTTAAGTATTCTTAGGCGGGGTTTCCACCGACCTCTCATTGCAGAGTGCAATGACATTGACGTGGTAGCAGACATTCAAGACTTAGACGGGTATTCCACCGACCTCTCATTGCAGAATGCAAAAGACATTGACGGAAATTTGAATTTTTCTTTTTATAGAAATCTATTAAAATGTTTGTACTTAACATATCCCATGACGCAATTTTTTAATTTTAGTTTGTTTGTTTGAGATTTTACTCTATGATCATTGATCAATTTTAACTATGGCATAGAGTAAAACAAAAATTACCGTCAATGTCATTTGCATTCTGCAATGAGAGGTCGGTGGAAGACCCGCCTAAGTCTTGAATGTCTGCTACCACGTCAATGTCTTCGCATTCTGCAATGAGAGGTCGGTGGAAACCCCGCCTTAGGAACGGTACACACAGACAATCAAACGCTGGTGATCCCCTGAGTAATTTGCCATGGGAGTCAATGAGCTTCAGTAGCCGAAATTGGAGGTCATAGAAAATTTTCTAATAGGACATGAATATATTTCCAGTATTCCTGGGGTTGTAAGACGGCTTTTCCACTTGTCAGTTTTTCCTCATTTGTGCGACTTTCCCAGCATGACCACCTTAACATGGGTGGCGCGCATTGCAAATGTTCTGTCCGCTGAAATTGGCGGACACGGCAAATTGATGAGATTTTTTTTTTTTAAATGAGACTATTGTGCAGATACTTAACTTATCCATTGTAAATTAAGTTATAATATGGTAGAGACATCAATAATAAGTCTCTAGCATAATACTATATAACTTAATTTATAATAGATAAGTTAAGTATCTGCACAATAGTCTCATTAAAAAAAATCTCATCAATTTTAAATGCAGAAATGAAGAAAAACTGACAAGTGGAATAGCAGCCTAAGGAAAGTATATATGCTATAAGTAGACGCGAAATACCTTATTTGAATAGTTTAGTGCCCGCCAAACAGTATTTGCCGTTAAAAAAAAAAAAACCCAGTGGCCATAGTGGTGTAATATAGGTTGGATTATTCATAATACGAGTATAATAATTTTTAATGAAACTACAATAGGTTAGGAGAAAGACTATTCTTTGAACAAAAAGGCCTATTCTAGCTCCGGCAAAATCATAATGTAATTGCACCAACCGCAAAAAATCTGTCTCTTCCCATTAAGTACCAAGCTGGGAATAAATAAAAATAAAACTATTCCGGAAATTTTTCTTTACAGAAGAAAAATTAAATGTCCGGCAGAAAGTTTTCTTTTAACGAACCATTTCTAAAATAAGTTACGCATTAATAAGAACTATTTCTTCTTCTGAAACTCAAAAGCGTCAAATTCAGTTGTACTCGCATCCTAGGAAAGAATAGAAAACTGTCATGGCGAAAGAAAAAACTGACTTAAAAACTTTTGTTTTCATAGACGTAGAATGCCTAGAAGAAGCACATTGATTAGCATTGGATTCATTTTTTAGGCTCTACTTATTGTATTCTATTTATTTGATGTATGTATAGAACAGACAGACAAAACGCTTGCACGCTGTATGTGATCCAATTACAGAAGAGAAAAACATGGTAAATCTATAAGAGTGAGAAGTCAAAAGTCAATTGAACGTCCGATGGAAGGTGGTGTAAGGGCGGAGACAACAGGACGAATCTAACAAAAACTTAGAGTTTGAAAAAAAATTGTTATAACAACCCGAATTAGTAACGCAAGCTCCGGCACAGCCTTTAATCTTATGTATATATATTTTTTAACGAGAAATACACGGTTTTCTATTCTATTCTATTCTATTCCATAAAACCCAAATAATCATTAAGAAATTAACTCTGTCTTCCGCGCTTTCGGCAAGAACTGCCATCTACAGAGGGAAAACCACTAGCACAGTTACACCTTATCTGCGATTTGAGACTTCCTCAACTCGAGGAGAAGATGCAAATTCCCCATTGGTTTTCGGGCAATATTCGTGATTTTTCCGAATGAATGTCTAGCCTACTGGTTCACTTCTATAGTTGTCAAACCACACTGACTGAAGGACTACTTGTAGAGTTAGCCTTGCCCTTCCAATGACCCATCTGTTTTCAAACATTACTGGTATTGTTTACAAACGAATTTCTAGCCATTGGCAAACTGTCTCACTTCTATAGATGTCAACCCACACCGTCTGTAGGACTACTCGTTGTGTTGTCCATTGACACTTACCCTGCCAACGACTCCGCCAGTTTTCAAACATCATTAATCTTGTTTCTAAACGAATTTCTAGCCATTGGCGAATTGTTTCTCGATGTCAACCCACACCGACCATAATTTCCAATGGACATGCTGGAGATGCCTTACCTAACATACACATAAAGGTTCGCTTATGTAAAGGAAACCCCAGGGAAATTCACGACTAAGGAATTGTTATCAAATAAAAAATATTTTTTTTTTTTTAATTTTTGTATTTTTCTTGTTAGGTGTACAATTTAATTACATTTGGAAGGGGAGCCCAAAGGGCAAGTCCCGTGCTGGGCCCCCCTTTTACAAAAAGTAAAGGGAAATATAATACATTTCCAATCTAAAATCTTTAAACAATAAAATTTAATATAAAGACTCAGAAAGATTACTAAAATTAAATCAAACAAGATAATACAATAATAAAAATTGGAAATCATTTTTGAGCAGTCTATGCATTGTACGTCCATGACAATATATATACGCGTAGCAGGAAACTGTCATAGCGAAAAAGATTAGTGTAAAAACTTGAGTTGTACTTTGTTTCACTCTGATTTACACAACTGTTGGATAAAAGATTGTCTTCTTATCTAAGATTAAAACAGACAGAATAGTCCAAGTTTCGCAGTTTTCCAGTTTCCACGCGCTCCGCTTTCATAACTGAAGTAGTTAGCGTGAAATTTGCGAGTTTGTAGATGATATGCAACGCTACTCTTTTTGTTTTATTCCCTAAATTTGTGTTTACAAGAGTTTAACCCTACGATATGTAGGAGTCGGTGGGTGGGTGAGACCATGCCTAGATGTGTTCAACTTTCTTACACAATTTTGATATTCAACTTTCATTTCAACCAGTGGGTTCACAATGTGCGAATCTCACGACGCATAGCCTACCTAAGTCGCTTGAAACGTTGGAACGAATTATGAAATGAAATGAAACGAAAAACGGTTTTATATTAGGCAGTTTCAGTCGAGCTTTAGCCGCGCTAAGGGCTACTCTACCAGCTAACCTAATTAGAAAGTTCAAAATGAAAGTCAATAGCAATATATATGGTATGGAGGGATTTTGAGACTTGATTTTGACACAAGCTGAATAGAGACCAAAATCTGTGTATTTGTAACGCGGGTATACAGACGAACGCCGCGCCTATCCTGGGAAGATCGTGTCCTTAATGCTGAGGTCCTGAGGCGAATGGATACAGAAGCCGAGTAGCTGTTGACGGGTAAGAAACGGAAACTAACACACTTTAGCATGATAAACGAGAAGTATCGCGTTCTGCATGTAATAATCCAAGGGAGATAGAAGCATGGGCGCCGAGTTGTGAAAATTATTGGTATGGCCCGACATTGCCCGAGGAAATCTTATTTTCGGGAGAAGGTGTCAATTTGCCCCCCCCCCCTCCCCAATAAACATAAGGCTTCACTCTGTACCTATCATTTCAATAAAAAAAAAAAATAAATGAAAATACAAAATTTATCAAAATAACTTACACTAAAATATGAGGTGGTTATTTCTAAAATTATTGGTATTGCTCAGCCATACCAGTCCGAATATTGGTATAGCCCGGGCCATACCAAGCCTTATGGAACCGGCGCCCATGGATAGAAGGACAGGGGGCTCCCGGCAACATCCTGGTTGAAAACCTGAGACAATGGTTTGGCAAAAGCACCACTTCCCTTCTCAGAGCAAGATATTCAGGTTCGAATTACCATGATAATCGCCAATCTTCGAAGAAGAGGTATTTATGGAAGAAGTGCAGGTCCAATTGAAATTTACCATTTTCCGCTGCTACGAAACATACCCCGACCTTAATTTTAGCCTTAGCAAGAACAGACCAAATTTGTCCAATAATAATAATAATTTTATTACGGTATTATAAATTAATAATAAAATAAATAACAGTTCTAAATCTGATCATAGGCTGCATTATATTATTTATTATTATTATAGGCACTATTACTGCTGACTGCTGTGTATCTACTAGTAGTTCTTTTTCATTATGTTAGATTTATGCAGACTTCAGTCCAAGGACGGATACAGGGGGGGGGGGAGGGGGGTAGCTGCCCCCCAAAATTTGGTAAATCTATTGTAAATTAAGTTATTACGCTCTAATTTAGTCAATCCTACATATGTTTTTCCCATTTTGACCCTCAGCTACCCCCCCCCCCCAAATGGGCTGGATCCGTCCCTGCTGCAGTCCTAACCGAGGTTCAGACTAAGAATACCTACAAAAATGTAATTATGCAACCGAGTGCAGCGCGGCGGTGCGTGCCACGACTATTCGAATGCCCCTGGGCTCACAGATCGTGTTAAAGTCACTTCACCTTATTTAAATAACCGAGCAGCATGCTTACCTCTCTCTACCTTATCTTAGGTGCAGTTTGTTTAGATAAATCACTTTCTATGAAAGCTATGAAAGCTTTCTATTGGAAGATAATGGAGTTACTGAAGTACTTCTACTTCTGAACCTTCCAACTATCGATGGTGGAGGGGGGAGGGTGGGGGGGTTCAGGGACCCGAATGTCCCATCTTACCTATATAGAAATAGCTCTAGCGCTTCATACAAGCCGGACTTCGCCGAGTGGCCGCACGATAGTAATACATTTTTATATTTTGCGTAATGTTATAAGGGTGGCATAAGTAGAGCGTTTATGAGCCCATCGAGAAGCAGTAGATTTAATGAATTTTGTCACGTAAAGGTGATTTCTTTTTTCTCGTTGAATATTTGAAGAAGTGGCGGTTCTTCCCACACTTCCCTCAGGACTTATTGCGTCTCTTCTGCCGTAAAGGAATTGCCCTGCCATTTTCCTTCAGTTTAGCACGTGTTTCTCCATAATCTCGCATTCATGCTTTAGGGTCATACGCAGATTAACTCCAGCTTGAAAGTGAAGGTACTGGTGCAAGAAGTCGCATTAAAAACATATTTTGTAAATTGTAAATATTTATAATTATAATTAATTTTGTAAATTAATAATGTAAATAAATATCGACTTTTTGTTCCATTACTAAGCCAACCTAGCGGAGTTAGGGTTAAAAACCTTGTCCTTCCTGGACTAAAAAACTGCTACAACTCAGCAGGAACAGTGTTAGATCAGTAATAGCAGCCTTAACAGGACACGGCCCTTTTAAGAAGCACTTACTGACTATTCACGCTGTCACAGCGGAAAATACATCTTGCAGGCACTGCGCAGAGGAGGAAGAGACCTCGTCACATCTGCTCTTCAGATGCCCAGCGCTGTGGAGGAAGCGTCTAGAGTACTTCGGAGCTCCGTATATTGAAGAGGAACAAGTGGAATTATTGCCCTCTGCCGTCGCTGACCTAATGCGACACAGTTCCATATTCGAGAGATAAACTGTGTTGTAAAAATTAATTAGGGTGTTCGATGGGCCCTCATCTACTTTTCATCTTTTCATCTTTCATCATTTACATCTCTCTACGTCTTTGGTCCCTTTGGGACACCTAATGAACACTAATAATAATAAATAAATAAATAATAAATAGGGTTCTAAAAACACCCTTTTACACTTAACTAGGAAGGCCCATATTCTATCACAGTGGCGGCTCGTCCATATGGGCACTGGGGCAGCTACCCTCCCAAAATTTTCAGGTGAAACTACAACTGATAAAATTGAATTATGCAACCAGTCATTTCATAAAACACCGAAAACGCCCGTGCTAGGGTACCAGACCATAGGTTTTTTTTCTAACTTCTAACTTTCTGCCTTTTAGCAACCCTATCAGCCTGGCGGGGGAGTGAGTCGGTTTATTAACTTGAGGCACCCTAAGGGTAGACTCCTTCTCCTCGGGGAGAAGGGGAGTTGACTGAAAGTGTGGACCTCCTGTATATAGTGGATTCCGAACAACTTGGGGAACATAGTAAAGTCACGCGATTAATTCGGAGGGGGCCGGGACTCACCACGCACGTCAACTGACTGGTATAGTCTCAGCGCGTTATCATGTCCCACCATGTTCCCCTGCCAACGCTGTGCACACTACCAAGTTTGCCGCAGTATGAAACACGCTCTGCACTCGTTGATTCGACTTGGTAAGGCCATTGGCGCACCAGACCATAGTGACTCGGGACCCCCTCCGATATTGAGTGACTCTTCTTCGAATACACTGAGCATTTCTCTTATGGACTTAATGCCTTGAACGGTTTGCCTTATGAATGAATGGCTCTGCCTGGGGCATATTTGCAGAGTGCCCCAGATATTTTACTCAATAATTGTCTATTGCCCCAGTTATCAGCTACGAACGACATGATAAGCAATTGATCATTTATAAATTTGAATTATCTTTTTGTCTTGTTTTCGTAAACAAGGGCGGATCCAATGGAAAAATTAGGGGGGGGGGGGAGTCACAAGTTGTATGTAAGTTTAAAAGGTAATTTGTTTGTTGGAATGTAGAGTTTTATTCAATTCTTTTTTTTAACTCAATTTTTACTAAATTTTTTCATTTAAGGGGGGGGGGGGTCGAGACATAAATATTGATAAATGGATACGCCATTGATTGTAAACAACATTTTAAAGCCTAGATCCGCCAATGCGCCACATCTCCACCTTCTGAAGCACAGTACCTGCCGGCTGCCACTCACACAAGCATATTATCACTGTACCCCAAGGAGGCCGTCACAGCCAACAATCAACCTGACACACAACCGGGGTGAGGGGGTGTCATAACAACGCACAGATTCTACCCTTAATAGCAGATGATTAGTGTGACACATAAACATGCAGGCATTTGACACCCTACCTGTCCTATATGTCATTGTTTTACGTAAATAGTTATCTGTCAGATATACGTACAGTATGTGCATCTCCTCTGTCACCCCCTCCCCTGCTTTTGATTATTCAGATAACCTTCAATTTACTGTAAATAGATAAATGGACGCTAGGGGATGGTTTCTGAACAGGGTTGGACTGAACTTGAACGACACAAAAATTTAGCACAATGGGGTTATAGCAGGTTTCCGAAGAAAACCAAATATGTGATACAATAATTATATATTATATTATATATCGAGTCTGCCGGCCGCCATACCAAGTTGAATCCAGCGGACCAGAGCAGGTTCAAAGATGCAGATAACTTGGTCGTGTGCACAGTGCCGGTAGGGAAACATGGTAGGACTTGTCCTGGTCACCTCCGAACTAATCGTGTGAATTCACTGTGTTTCCCAAGTGGTTCGGAATCCACTATAATCAGGAGGTCCACTTTCCTATGGGCCCACACCGTGGCCTGGGACTGTGTCCAACCAGTCTGCTACCCTGTATCGAGTCCGATTAAATGAGCCGTGGTCGACTCTCGACTCTCGAACGAGTCTCTAATGACTCTCGAACGATTCTCAATTAATGCCTCTCGAAAGAGTCTCAAATGACTCTCAAACGAGTCTTCAAGACTCTCGAATGACAGCCGTATGACTCTCTAATAACAATCGAACGAGTTTCATCTCTCAAATGACCCTTGAACGACTTTGGGTTCCCTCTCGAACGACTCATGATCGACTTTCAAACGACTCTAAAACGAATCCCGAGTGACTCTCGAATGGCTCTCGATCGACTCTCGAATGGCTCTCGATCGACTCTCGGACGAGTCTCGATTGACTCTTGAATAGCCACCCATTTAAAATTGTGTGAGGTCGTAATTCCGTACATAAATATTCTGCAGATTGCTAGGTGTAAAATAATAAAGAAATTATATTTAAAGTGGGCGGAATATGTATTTTGGACTGAGATGGTTGTTAAAACAAGATTCCCCGTGAGAAAAATTCAGTATTAATGGAGCCCTTAGAAAAATTTTCAAAGTTTCCGAAATCTCCGAATCCTTTCTGCCTCTTGAAGAAATCCCCAAAGTCGCTAAAGTCACTGAATACATTCTGTCTCTTGAAGAACTCCCCAAAGTCACCAAACTTGCTGAGGCCCTTCTGCCTCTTGAAGAAATCCCCAAAGTCGCCGAAACCATTCTGTCTCTTGAAGAAATCCCCAAAGTCACCAAAGTTCTTGGAGCCCTTTTGCCTCTTGAAGTAATTCCCGAATTCTTCAAAGTCATTCTGCCTCTTTAAGCAACCCCCAAAATCGCCAAAGATGTTGAAGGCCTTTTGCCTCTTGAAGAAATCCCCAATATCTGTAAAAAAGAGGTTGTTCAAAGTTATGTTCAATTTGTTGGGATTTAGGCTACGGATGACGTTAGTAAGTAAGTAAGTAAGTATATATATATAATTGAACAATCATTAAAAATCGAAGCATAAATCCCCAGCACTAAGTACAAAAATGACTTGTCACGCTGGGGTCAAAAGTTAAGTACAATACATAATTTAACATTATTATTATTATTATTATTATTTTAACTTACAATCCAAAAAGTATAAAATTGAGTAGAATAAAAAATAAAAAAATTCAATTAAACTTGTAGTCTCTATAGGTTCGATGGGCACAAAGTTATTTGAGAAGAGATCTATGAAGAATTCTGAAATATTTGAAGTAAATGTGTATTGTCAGCTTTATTTTTAAAATTTTTAGATGAATTTAAAAAATGTAATTCAAGCAATTCAAGCAATTCAAGCAATTACCTATTGGGCTTTCAATTTTTAACATGAGTGAGAGTCTGTTCTACTTTCAATAGGGAGACAATTATGTATATATGTATGTATACAATATATCAGGGGATATACGATATATGTGGATGATGTTGTTGAACATCGACCAAAGTTTTTTTGCTAAATAAATTTGCGCGTAAAGAACTTACCGAGAACTGGTGTGGTTGTGTCTTCTTGGCCATAAACGGCAACAGCGAAAGCAGCCAGGGGTACCGGATACCAAGCACAATTATTGGAACATCCTGAAGCAACAAAATGATCAAGTGGGCAGTTCTCGGATTCAGAACCCGCTTTTATGCCCAGATCATTAAAAATTATCAGTACAATAATATTGTGACACTTTAAAATAGGTTGTGTTAACAACACATTGGCTATATTAATGTAACTACAAGAAATAATGGGGTCTATAATTTTAGGGTTTATTAGCTAATTATTATACAGTAGCAACTCTTATGCATAATCGGCTTATTAATAAATATAGTAACATTGTGGTTGTATAACAGCAAAGGCTTTCACGGCCGGAGTCGAATGAGGAACCAGTAGAATCCGGGCTTATGGGCCGTGGTCGAAGTGAAAGTGAACTTCCAAACGTTTCGTCAACATCTGCGGTCGACATCTTCAGTGGAACTGCGTAGACTTCTAAGATTGTATCTCGGAGGCTCAGCAGCGACTGTGACTGTGTCACAGTCACAGTCGCTGCTGAGCCTCCGAGATACAATCTTAGAAGTCTACGCAGTTCCACTGAAGATGTCGACCGCAGATGTTGACGAAACGTTTGGAAGTTCACTTTCACTTCGACCACGGCCCATAAGCCCGGATTCTACTGGTTCCTCATTGTGGTTGTAAAAGGACAATTTGGCCATATTTATCTTGTTACCTGAAATTAAAATGCCTAATATAGGCCTACGGTTATTATTATTCAAATCCAATTTGATTATTAAAAATTGTGGTTTTAATGTGATTTGGCCATAGACTTTAATGAGCATCTAGGCCTATGTAATATTAAATTTGTGTTCAGTCAACCATGTGCGGCTGCCCATTAATCACGTGATGTTTTTTAAACCCCTCCCTCCCCCTTGGTGGTACGTGGTGAGGTTTAAGTGCGTAAATTCCACTATTTCGGGCCTATTCTTTTTAAAAATCATTCCCCCGGGGGAGACCCCCCGGGCCTCCCTTCCTTGCAGTAGGTCTAATATTCTTTGGCTGTAAAGCCTAATAATTATTAGAATACGTTACAAGACGCACAGTATATCCATCAAAATGTGCAAAACTCCACAATTGCAGCAATTTTTTTCAAAACCGTTCCCGGGGGAGACCCCGAACCCCCCTTTGGCCTCCTGACCCGTCGGGTGGGGGAATTAAGATCATGCCCCTAATTAGAACATGCGTACGTCCATGGGAGAGGCTTTCCACTTTTTCTACTATTTTACGAAAGTACGGGGGGAGCGCCAAATGAAACACCACCCCATCATTGGCGTAAACAGGGGGTCCTGGGGGCCTATCCCCCTCAAGGGGACCAGTAACCCCCCCCCCAGTATTTCTGGTGGCAAGGACGTTATGGAGGCGAAAGGTACATTATCCATAATAACGAAAGGGAAATTAATTATTTCTTGGTATGCTTATTTTACATGAAAAATTGACCTATTTTTTCAAACTTTTTCTTCGGGCGAGGCCCGCAGGCCCTTCTCAGTGGCAGGTTTAATCATCAGTAAACTGTACTCAACTCAACTGTACTGCTTGCAAAATGGGTAAAACCTCACTAATTTGGACCTATTAATCAATTTTTTTTTCTATGGGGGATCACAGTCTTGGGGGTCCTAAAACCTCCCCCCCCCCAGAAATTTTGGGCATTTACGCCAATGCACCCCATTCGAAATCCTATCGGTAGCAGAAAAACTTTATGCATTGATGTTGCATGAAAACTGGACCCCCAAAAAAAACAAAATTCTGGCTACGCCACTGACCGAGTATCAATTATTGTAGTATCAGTAGGTAGCGAGATAGCTAATGTGAGTAGGTCCTCAGCAAATAATATAATATATAACAAGACTACTCTCGAACGAGTTTCGACCCTCGCACGAGTCTCCCATGACTTTCGAACGACTCTCAAATGACTCTCGAACGACTCTGAAATGACTTTCGATCGAATATTGAACGACTCGATTGACGAATGTGTACGAGTGAACCCGTGCATACTTTCCGAGTCATCAATGAAATTGTAGTATCTGTAAGTAGCGAGATAACTACTGTGAGTAGTTCTTTCTTCTTTGGCAAATAATATAAAATGTATTAAAACTACTCTCGAACGAGCTTAGACTCCAAAACTACTCTCGAACTAATCTCGATTGACTTTCTTACTAGTTTTAACGGTCGAACGTGTCACCAATGACTTTCGAACGCCTCTCGAATGACTCTCAATCAACTCTTAAACGAGTCTCTGTAGTAACTCTTGAACGACTCTTGAATGAGACTCGTACAACTCTCTTACTTTCTTACGAGTATCTACTCTTGAACGAGTCTCCAATGACTTTCGAACGTCTTTTGCCTGTAGAAGAAGTCACCAAAGTCGCCGAAGTTGTTGGAGCCCTTTTGTCTCTTGAAGAAATCCCCAAAGTCATGAAAGTTGTTGACGCCCTTTTGCCTGTAGAAGAAGTCACCAAAGTCGCCGAAGTTGTTGGAGCCCTTTTGTCTCTTGAAAAAATCCCCAAAGTCGCCAAAGTTGTTGACGCCCTTTTGCCTCTTGAAGAAATCCCCAAAGTCGCCAAGGTTGTTAACGCCCCTCTGCCTCTTGAAGAAATCCCCAAAGTCGCCAAGCTTGTTGGAGCCCTTTTGCCTCTTGTAGAAATCCCCAAAGTCGCCAAACTTGTTGGAGCCTTTTTGCCTCTTGAAGAAATCCCCAAAGATGGCGACATCATTCTGCCGTTTGTAAAAGTCTGTAAATAGAAATGGTTCAACGTTACGTTCCATTTGATCACCCCAATGCTGGGAATTATGGATGACTGTAGTATTTCAAGCAATTACCTTCTGGGCTTTTAATTTTTAACATGAGTGAGTCAGTTCCGCTTTGAATAAGGAAACGATTATGTATGTATATACTGTATATCCGGGGATTTCTAGGAATGATCTTGATGAACATTGACGGCCAATGCCAGAGTTTTTCTCTCATACAAATTTGTACGTAAAGAACTTACCTGGAGCTTGCGTGGTTGTGGCTTGGCCATAAACGGCAGCGACGAAGGCAGAAAATACCAAGCCCAATAATTGGTACATCTTAAGGCTACAGATTGTTCAAGTGTGCTGTTGACGGATTCAGAACCCACTTTTGTACCCAGCTCATTAAAATTATCAGTGCAATTACACTGTGGATTTTAAAATTAGTTGTATAAACAATGGGCCTATTATATTGGTGATTTTAATGTTGTTACAAGAAGTACGGTAATTATGTCTATTATTAGGTTTTTATGGGCTTATTATAGCAACTGTTATACATAATCTGCCTATTAATAGGCATACAACATTGCGTCGTTGGCTGTTAAAGGGCAATTAGGCCATATTGATATTGTTTTCAGAAATTGAAATGCCTAATGACTTATTTGGTTATCATTATTCAAATCCAATATGACTTATTAAAAATTATGGTTTTTATGTGCTTTGGCCTTGGACTTTAGTGTGCAGTCAACCATATATGATTGCAGTGATTTTATAGCGTGATTTCATTCAAATTTAGGCATATGTGAGGCCTAGAGAGACCTGGGTTCGTTAGTGAATTTAAATTGACAGCTGTTTTGGTGACATCGCCATCGTCAGATTAGCGAAAACCAAGCAAAAACATATATAAGAACCAGAATGAGTACCGGGTCCACGGTATTTTTGTATCACAAATGTATATTTGCATTTGCAGTTACAAATATATATTATTGTAATTATTGGTAGGTAGGTAGGTAGCATGATAGCTAATGTGAGTAGCTCCTTGACAAATAACACAGTATGTAATAAAATTACGCTCGAATGATTTTCGCCTCCCGAACGACTCTCGAACTAGTCTCGATCGACTTTCTTACTAGTTTTGACCCTCAAAATTGGCCCCAATGATTTTCGAACGCATCTCGCGAATGAATCTCGATCGACTCTCAAACGAGTCTCTAAAATAACTCTTGAACGACTCTCGAATGAGTCTCGCACAACTCTCTAACGAGCAATCACAGGCGCTAGCTCTGCCAGATAGAAGTGACCCCATTGAAGTTATGGTCCCTGTAGCTCCCAACCCACTTTTTAGGTGTTGCGTCGCACTGTTTAAATAACAATTTTTAGTGCAAATTTGAAATATAGGCATTGAAAATTTTGCAAAAGTTGAGCGGTTTTCTCGATATTAGTTTTGATAATTTAATAAATCCTGGTAAGCCAATAGATGGTGGAATCCAACAGATTCTGCACTCCACTGCCAGTTTCATTCCAGTTACAATTTCTATAGACTTGCCAACACTTCAATGGAAAGTAGTTGCTATAAGTTCACAAAATGTTAAACTGTCATTTATAGCGTTAGTTGGCTGTTTCACTAAGCAACAATCTCTAGAGCTCCAAGGTCGTTCCTGAGAGAAATTATTTCTGAGAAATATTAAACAACATTTGTTCTGCAATATCATTCACGTGGTAGACTTATATTGTCAAAATTGAAAATCTTCTTCCTCTGCAAGAGGAGCAACGTTATTTTCGATGTCTTCATTTTGCCAAGCATTTCCTCTTGGAAGAAGAGGGATATCGTTCTCTCTTACGAGAGGAAGGGCATTATTCTCTCTTACAAGAATAGGGACATCATTTCCTCTTACAAGAACAGGGATATCGTTCTCTATTACAAGATGGGGGATATCATTATCTCTTACAACAAGAGGGATTGCGTTCAGGTTGTCTTCATTTCGGTGTCCTCTTGCTTGAAGCATATGCTCGTGGATCCTACGCATCTCTAAGAAGTCACGCAAGTTAGCATACATACCCGCAAACCCAAATACCTGAAACGAACAATTACGACACATGGTTGATGGAGTTATTTCTGAATGGTGTGCTACAATTTTCCTGACAGATTGTCAATAAAATTTACATTAATTCCGATTGCACTATGGCTATTGGGTCTATAGGGGCTGGCTCATAACATCAGTTTTTCCCAGTTTTTTCTAATTTATGGGGGAGAGGGTATAGAGATTCCATTTTTCCTCCTCTTTCTTCCCTCTAAGAATCTGCAGACTCGTCTCTCACATTAGCAGACAGTAAATTCCAGCTTTTGTTTTTATAACATCATCTCCACATAACTTTAAAATACGTTTTCAAAAATATTTCAATTTTATTGTACTTACACTGTAAGCTGCCACAATGTCGTCAGAGAACACGTCAAAAAAGAAGCAAACCAATCCAATAAGGCAGTAGCCTATGCAGGCCAAACGAGTCACGAGCAGTTCCAACAGTAATCTTCTTCGCTTGCAGACATTGCAGAAGTGACAAAAGAATGTCAAAATACTATATGCCAAGCTTGTAGCAACTATTGCCCCGCAAGAAACGAGAAACCACGGCTGAGATAAGATATGTAAGCCTGTCGTTTGACGGTAGCTGAATAAAGCTACCATTGTCACACCAACCAACTGAAATTTTAGAAATAAAATAATAAGTGCGAGTAGGAGTGAACCTGTACATGATTATGACTGACATGTGGTTAATCTGAAAGCTTACTTCAAAAGGGAGCCAAGCTGATTTGACAGTGAGCCCATCAAGAACCAGGTTTCATTCGCAGCTCCTTAGTAAACATATTAGTGTACATTCCCTTAACCAAACATTTTCTACTAAGCCTCCAAGATAGGCCTACAATCCTAGCTGTTTTAGTAGAACCACTCATGATGTTGACTGCAGATGTTGACGATACCTTTAGAAGTACGCTTTCTGGTCAACTGCACTTCATCGATCCGGATTCTGTTTGTTGAGGAGGTGTCCAAGAAGACACCACAGGGTAAGGTCTATAATATTATAAGTTACAGGTATCTTCTTCGTCTTCATCTTCTTCTTCTTCGTCGTCTGATTCATCTTCGTCGTCTTATTCATCTTCGTCATCTTCTTCTTATCCTTCATTACCTACCTCATTACTAACTCTTTCGGGGTGTAAAAAGACTCTCGATTCATACATAAGACAATCTCTGTCGTTCTAATAATCTTTGCTTGAGCATGGATTCAACTATGGAACTTACATTGCTACAGGCTATTTTTATACATGAAACTTTTAAGAGAACTCAATTTAAACATAAAACCACTTACCCAGGTGGATAGTAGCGAAGAACTAAGGTTAACGGTTAATAAACTTGCGTAGACATAGCTCATAGGTAAAACTATTCCTAAAATACATTTGACATTTTCTACCGTGACTTGTTGGTACTGAGACATAATAATTATGAATCAAAATATATTTGCTTAGTCCGCTAATAACAAAAATGTAAAATTTACTTTAAAATAATTAAAATTA
Source organism: Psococerastis gibbosa (assembly GCA_963971405.1). Classification (NCBI taxonomy): domain Eukaryota; kingdom Metazoa; phylum Arthropoda; class Insecta; order Psocodea; family Psocidae; genus Psococerastis; species Psococerastis gibbosa. The sequence goes on along the minus strand of OZ020486.1, from coordinate 46,574,415 downwards.
TTTGCGGACTATGCATTTTAATTCATATAATGTTAAAAATATTGGCGGGTTTACCATTACGTACATAAGTATACAACTAATTACTAGTCACTTATTTAATGTTTACTGTAACTTGTGACTAGGAGAAGCGAGGAGCTGCTTGAAAGGTAAGATACTCCGAAAGGTGTATGGACCAGTGCAAAATCAGAGAGAGAGAGGGAGGGATAAAGAGAGTGGCGAACCCATGGAAATGATGAACTCTACGAGATATACCGAGCACCTACGATAGTAGCCGAAATCATGAGGGCCAGCATCAGGTTGCTAAGGCACGTGGAGAGAATGCCAGACAATAGGGCAACAAGAGCAGCCTTACACAAGGTGCCCCAAGGGAGAATACGAGTGGGACGACCACAGATGCGATGGCTGGACGACGTCGAGGTGGATCTGGCGTCGATGACTGGCGCAGGACAGCGCAGGCTGACACAGCAGGCCACGGCCCTTCACGGGCAGTAGCGCCAAGGAGTAAGTAAGAATAATGAATAGTGATGGACTGAAGTTCAAACAACAGATTGCATTGCTAGGCGTGAGGAGACTGACAAATAATAGGCTACTATACTAGCGTAGCGTTTTACAAGCCATGTGTTACAAAATACGTTATATATACAACTCACCTGTTTACATACAAGTAAGTCTAGTATCAAATCAAATATCAAAATCAAATAAATTTATTTACCGTTTTTATTGTACAATTACTTAGTAATGTGGTACAAATATGCCAAGATACAGACCATAACGTCGTGTTTCAACTTGCTATGCTATGAATGGGACAGCTTCCCGATTATAGTGGATTCTGAACCACACTTGGCTTCAACCTCTCACATGAATATTTATTTCTAATTATGAACAGATGTGATTAAACGGGGCGGAATGGGACCCGTGACTTCCTCTCCAAAAGTCCAGATAATTATATCCACTACACTACGGCTTTCACCAGAAACTCAATAACCGCCCAACACAATTACCAAACCTCATCAGACCAGCAAGTCTGACAATAAGTCTGGCAGGTTACTGGCATTATCTATCATGTACACGATCATTGAGGCCATTGAACATAGCAGTATATTGTATGTACAATGTTTTCAGCTTGATCGGACTGCTGGTTTCTGCAAGTCGAGTAACCGGAAAGAAGCACTGTGTTTCCACTAGCCAATGGCTTATTAATTAATTATTGTAATATTACCTATTTATTTTATATCTAATCAGAGTCACTGATGTACGTTTGTGGGTTATTTTCATGAGGGCTACTGTCAAATATTGTTAACGTCGCAAGTAAAACTTACAATTGACGGTAACTTGGTCTTGTATGCAATTTTCTCATGCTCGCTGAGCCTGTTATATTTGTTAATAATTAGTAAGAGAATTCTGCATCTCCACATTTCCGGGTCATAACAGTCCATCGTAATTTATAAATTATATAAAACAATGCTCAACCTGTAAGAGATATATATTTTTTTAAAGAAATATGTATATAAACAGCAAAATAAATACAAATTAAAAACTAAAAGTAGAAACCAAGAACTTTAACAGGAAAGCTTTAAAAATCACTGCCAAAGCTCTGTATAGGCTACCTCAATAAATATAAGCTAAAATATTTACTGCTTAAGCGTGCAGGCTACGTCCCGTCGGGAATAGACCCAGGGGGTGGTTCAAGGGGCTCCGATCCCCCCCCCTCCGAAATAAAAGGGCTTTTCACAAAATTTAATTTAATTTTATATTTTAGGGATACAATTTATCATTTTATGTAAACTTGTATTGTTTGAAGAATTGGAATAAATTTATTTGAGTTTAAACACTGGATAGAATGAACTTTCATTAATAAATTACGTAAAAATTTTTTTTAGACCCCCCTTCCCCCGAAACCAAAACGTGGGCACGGCCTTGGAAATAGGTACCCCAAAATCCGTTGTTTTTATAGACTTCCTATTTTAATTAATAATAAAACAAATATTTGGCTCATTAAAGTTGTAGAAGACTACATTATGCATGATATAATAAAATTTAATAGGTTATTTTTAATTTTTGGTATTTCTTATTGGTATTTCTATAGTCCAGTATAAATAAAAAATATCAACGTGACTAATTTGGGAAATTACTGGCATTTCAGTAGGGAACAGGCTCCTCTTCAATAATTACAAATATCAGAATATACTAAAAGAAATAATCATAAGCCTATACGGTACTATGGTAGGCCTACTAATATTTTTTTCCTAATTTATAGAGAATAAAAAATAACAATAAAGGATATGAAGAGCAGGTATCTACTTACAAGTTTGTCCAAGTTGATATTTGACCTAAGTATATGGTCACAATAAGGAAGGCCTTATCAACAAAATGAACAAATCCGATCTGTACTAGCACTGGAGTTGCTGAAATCTGCAGATCACCTTAAACCATTATTGCCTCCGCGCTATCACTCATCAATAGGTATAATAAAATAAATGTGTGGTCAAGGTGGAGACTTGGGTTCGAATGGCGTTAGCTTCTTAATTTTTGGTGTCATTTTCAAAATATAAATAATGTAAAATGTAACTGCATAATCAAGCAGAGATAAGGGATGAGTTATCTATGTGAATATCATTATATTTAATTTAGTAACAGTTGACCGAAAGGCCCAAATTTTACCCTTATGAAAAATAACAACAACTTCCTTTTTCCCTTTCTTCTTCTTTGTTAAACTTAATATGCTCCATAAGTATCCATATGTTAATCTATAGAGGGCGGTGAGGTCTCCCATTCAAATGCGGCATATATCGGGGAAGGGGGCGGGGAGCGGGCGGATTACGACGCCGCTCTTCTTCCTCTTCCTGAAAGGCTTTATGGAAAGGCAAAAGAATGTCGTGGGCAGTCCACATTATATACCAAAGCCAGAATCCCAGCACCTAAAACATAAGAAGGGGGAACTGAAGGATTATTTACGTTATAACCGAAATTAGAGGTGTAGGATGACGGGGCGTACTGAATGATTGATTGCAGATTGCCATGGTCCACAGGATTGCTGAGAGTAGACCGAGTGACGAGGAACAGCATAAGTACACGAGTCCACACGGTTGATGTTGGTGCCATGGAGAAGGACTGCTTCAGGGTGGTTTACACCGACCCGTCGTTTGGGGGTTTTCACTGCCTGTGGTGTGGGGGTTTGCACCGCCTTGGGGGTTTTCACCGCCCATTCACACCAAATTGAAGTTCTTAAACCTGGAAGGCTGCTTGTCCAAATGTCGAGGGTCACCAATGTAGGATGACGGGTCGTACTGAATGATTGATTGCAGATTCCCATGGTCCGCAGGATTGCTGAGAGTAGACCGAGTGACGAGGAACAGCATAAGTACACGAGTCCACACGGTTGATGTCGGTGCCATGGAGAAGGACTGCTTCAGGGTGGTTTACACCGACCCGTCGTTTGGGGGTTTTCACTGCCTGTGGTGTGGGGGTTTGCACCGCCTTGGGGGTTTTCACCGCCCATTCACACCAAATTGAAGTTCTTAAACCTGGAAGGCTGCTTGTCCAAATGTCGAGGGTCACCAATGTAGGATGACGGGTCATACTGAATGATTGATTGCAGATTCCCATGGTCCGCAGGATTGCTGAGAGTAGACCGAGTGACGAGGAACAGCATAAGTACACGAGTCCACACGGTTGATGTCGGTGCCATGGAGAAGGACTGCTTCAGGGTGGTTTACACCGACCCGTCGTTTGGGGGTTTTCACTGCCTGTGGTGTGGGGGTTTTCACCGCCCATTCACACCAAATTGAAGTTCTTAAACCTGGAAGGCTGCTTGTCCAAATGTCGAGGGTCACCATTGTAGGATGACGGGTCGTACTGAATGATTGATTGCAGATTCCCATGGTCCGCAGGATTGCTGAGAGTAGACCGAGTGACGAGGAACAGCATAAGTACACGAGTCCACACGGTTGATGTCGGTGCCATGGAGAAGGACTGCTTCAGGGTGGTTTACACCGACCCGTCGTTTGGGGGTTTTCACTGCCTGTGGTGTGGGGGTTTGCACCGCCTTGGGGGTTTTCACCGCCCATTCACACCAAATTGAAGTTCTTAAACCTGGAAGGCTGCTTGTCCAAATGTCGAGGGTCACCAATGTAGGATGACGGGTCGTACTGAATGATTGATTGCAGATTCCCATGGTCCGCAGGATTGCTGAGAGTAGACCGAGTGACGAGGAACAGCATGAGTACACGAGTCCACACGGTTGATGTCGGTGCCATGGAGAAGGACTGCTTCAGGGTGGTTTACACCGACCCGTCGTTTGGGGGTTTTCACTGCCTGTGGTGTGGGGGTTTGCACCGCCTTGGGGGTTTTCGCCGCCCATTCACACCAAATTGAAGTTCTTAAACCTGGAAGGCTGCTTGTCCAAATGTCGAGGGTCACCAATGTAGGATGACGGGTCGTACTGGTCGATGCAATGAATTAGACGATTTGAACGTAGAATGAATTTATTGAGTAAGTAATCTTCGACTCAACTTGAGTAAGTTCAGAGTGAGTCACAAAATAATGTTTACTATACCAACTGTGTACAAAGAATAATATAATGCTTATAATTAACAATTGATTTGACCCAGCCTGCTTCCACGTAGAAAAACTAACTCTGTGTCCCCAGCTAAAGGAGCTGATGAGACACAGAGGGTAGCTTAAAGATATTAGTAAGAAAAGGAAATATATAACTTACGTTGAAAGAATAATTAGCAATATTGAATAATATTTAAATATGTTGTTTCTAACGCCTGCCTTCAGCATTTCTGCTTTAAGCAACCCTGTCAGCCTGGCGGGGGGAGTGAGTCAGTTTGTTAACTTGAGGCACCCTAAGGGCAGACTCTTTCACCTCGGGGAAAGGGGAGTTGACTAACAGGGTGGACCTCCTGATTATAGTGGATTCCGAACCACTTGGGGAACATGGTAAAGTCACACGATTAAATCGGAGGTGACCACGACTCGACACGCACGTAGACTGCCTAAGCGCGATATCATGTCCCACCAGGTTCCCCTGCCAACGCTGTGCACACTAACAAGTTGCCGCAGTTTGAAACATGCTCTGCTCTAATGGAATCAACATGGTGTGGCCGTTGGCATATGTAAATATGGACATCGCCATCTATCGGGAAAAAGGAGCAGCTGGAAGCAGGCTGGTTGTTATTTATGTGGGACCACGTGGTCCCCACAGAAGATAAAGAAAAACTGGGCTTGGCGGGATTCGAACTCTATATCCTCTAATTTCGGTTAGAACTGAAGGATAACCGCATAAGATTATTTATTATTTACATACTGTACCCAGTTATAATGTACCTGTATGCGTATAATATTTGGGGTATTGTGGCGGATACACTTATGTAAAACTGTCTTTATTCCGGGAAAAAAAATTAAAACGCGGATTACAGCGAGTAGTAATAACACAAACAAAGAACATCGAAACTGATTACAAATATAATTGATTAATAAAAGGCCCTGACTTTTTTTTTTTTTTAAAAAAAAGGTTAATCGCAAACAAATATTAAATTAATTCATCCAATTTACCTTTTCAGTCGCCTCTGTAGGTTAAGTACCCGTATTGAGTTACGACGCGTCTCCGATCGCATGGCGTGTAGAGACTCGCAAAAGTACACTTTTTGTGATGGGTAAATTCACTAAAGAAACCCCAATTCTGTATAGTGTTCACTCGTAAAATCTTTAGGGGATGTAACACCACCCTACCCCCCCCCCCCCCACCCTGCCACACTCTGGCTTCACCCATGATAGGAAGACATGTTTATGTTACTTTTATTGTGGTATTAAGCTGTAATTATATATATATTTCAAAGCAGAATTTTCAATATTTTTAGTGGTCCCGTTTTCTTCTGGTCGTAGTGGTCCAGTGCTCTCCACTGAATAGTCTCTCACACCTTGTAGTAGGTGTCTCTCCTCTTCGTATGGCCCCACCAGTGGCGGACTGGGACTGAAAATCGGCCCTGGCATTTTCAGGTTCAGCGGCCCCTTCCTCAGGTCAAAAAGGCCGACGCGCGCTTACAATTTAAATTCAAAATACTGTTGTAATACTTATTAACACAACTTTTATTTTGAAATATGCTACGACTTTTTTCCCCAAACAACTGTTTTTAGTCTGGCCCACCGGGCAAATGCCCGTCTTCCTGTCGGCCCAGTCCGCCACTAGGCCCCACCATACTAACCTACGTTCCATATTGTTTGTGTTATACAGGTCGAAAATATTACCCATTTTTTTAACGGTACTTACACTCGTAGCTGCCGTACGGCAGTCAAAAAAGACGTCAGCTATCAGCCAAATGCATGAAAACAGGAAGTGAACAAGACTGTACCACGAATGGAACTTCATTTCGAAGGTGTCCTGGCCAGGAGCTCTCGACCAGCCTCCAATGTAGACCACGGTTGATCCCAATGTAAATCCTAAGCCAGCACATCCAAGAGGAACTATATACAGGTATGACAACCATGATATTATCCAATTCACTTTAGAAAGAATTTGCAAGCACACCAACACCCATAAGCCGATTGTAAGAAACTGAAACAAAGACAAAGACGTGGTATAGGGATGTCCGCTAGCATAGTCGATAAAGCCCGGGAGAAACGACTGTCACGGTGGGGCCGCATTGAAGGAAGGCAGCCATCAGAAGACCTGATAAGGCGGATAACACATATCGAAGCTGAGGGAAAACGAAGACGAGGACTGCACCGGCTAATGGTAGAAGCAAAAGTCCGGCAAGACCTCAGGATTGTAGGAGCAACTGCAGCCAAAGCACAGACTCGCAAGAAGTGGTAGAACCTGCCATATCGCTAACCCCACCCAGCGAGGGGAAAAAATTACCTACATAGCAAAGCATATTTTATTGAACATGCTAACTAGGCGGCACCAGTGCAGCCTAGTCTGGGTTTGTTGCCACCTAGTGGCACATAGTACCTCCAGTCAGGGACGGATCCAGCCCATTTGGGGGGGGGGGGGGTAGTTGTTGGTGTCAAAATAGGAAAATATATGTAGGATCGATTAAATCAGAGCGTAATAAATCAATTTACAATAGATTTACCAAATTTTGGGCGGGGGTACCCCCTTACCCCCCCCCCCCCCCGTATCCGTCCTTGCTGCCACTGGCAGTCTCCCACAGGAAGGCCAAAGTCCAAATTTGTACAATAAAAACACAATACAAGTATTATAAAACAAATAAATATTTTTTGTAAAACTGAAACAGAATCGTCAATCGAATTCTTAGTGCAGTTTGAATTTACGCGCCACGAGGCTATTCGTTAATATTTTATTTATAGTACTTTAGAATCGGATTTTGCTTAGTGCCACTGAGTGATGACTCCTTAAAGTATGCTCTGCTACTTAGGGTACAAGTCAGTAAGGCGCCCATTCCATTGACCGGCTAGGGCTATTTCCAACAACGATGACGTGGTAGCAGACATTCAAGACTTAGGTAGCGTTTCCACTGCACATTGCAGATTGCAAATGACATTGACGGAAATGTTTTTTTTTTATAGAAATCTATTAAAATGTTTGTAATTAACATATCCCATGTAGCCATTTTTTAATTTTAGTTTGTTAGTTTGTGATTTTACTGTATGATCATTGATCAATTTTAACTATGGCATAGAAGAAAATAAAAATTTCCGTCAATTCTGCAATGCGAGGTCGGTGGAAACGCCACCTAAGTCTTGAATGTCTGCTACCACGTCACCGTTTTTGGAAATAGCCCTAGCCGGTCAATGGAATGGGCACCTTATCACACTATGTACTAGGCTATATGAGCACAAAATAAATAAGTAATTACCACTTCTGGAAATTTCAAGAGGCCTAGTCTTGTTCTTGGGTTCATAACGTATTATCTGCTCGTTAATGTTTTTAGGCTTTTTCTTGTTAATTCCTCAATCTGAAACAAATCAACATACTTAATAAATAAATAAATAAATAAGGACTTTTTGTTATATTACTAGACCAACCTAGCGGAGTTCGGGCTATAAGCTCTCTCTTACACTCAACTAGGAAGGCCCGGGACCGCCTGCTTTACCTCAGAAGCATGGCCAGAAAATGTAGGAAGTGTAGGACTCGAACCTACAACCTTTCAGGTGAAAGTCAGAGTCCGTACCACTAATCTATATTGTCTTGACTTAATGTCTTAATAGGTCCTATAACATTTCTCACTTTCATGGTTCGCATAGAAAGCAATGCAACCACTGAAAATGTATTTAAGAGCAGGCTAATTGAATAATTAAATAAATATCAATCAATAAAGAATAGAATGGAAAATATTTGTATTGATTCATTCTTAATACAATAGGCGTCCAAATAACTTTAAACTATAACATGTATACACACAGATAAAAAATTATATTGTAAATCCCATGGCCGAAGTATGGTAGTTTCCGTTTCTTAACCGTCAGCAATCAACCGTCAATATTAATAATCTGTAAAGAGTAGGCCTACACCACGCTTCTGAACTAAGCGTTTAGTATGTTAATAGATTCAAGAACAAGTCTTTTTCCGATGCGAGCGCTTGACATCTTCAGACTCTTTTCAGCAAATGGCTTCCAATTTTACCACTTTTCAATTTAGTCTACATGGTGTGGGTGATGAATGTTAATGCAAACGGTGGCTAACAGAATCAGTGCAGTTGAAATGTATATATCTAGCAGAGGTATGACCCAGTTGCATTTCTAAGGCTATTTTTATACATGAAACTTTTAAGAGAACTCAATTTAAACATAAAACCACTTACCCAGGTGGATAGTAGCGAAGAACTAAGGTTAACGGTTAATAAACTTGCGTAGACATAGCTCATAGGTAAAACTATTCCTAAAATACATTTGACATTTTCTACCGTGACTTGTTGGTACTGAGACATAATAATTATGAATCAAAATATATTTGCTTAGTCCGCTAATAACAAAAATGTAAAATTTACTTTAAAATAATTAAAATTATTTGCGGACTATGCATTTTAATTCATATAATGTTAAAAATATTGGCGGGTTTACCATTACGTACATAAGTATACAACTAATTACTAGTCACTTATTTAATGTTTACTGTAACTTGTGACTAGGAGAAGCGAGGAGCTGCTTGAAAGGTAAGATACTCCGAAAGGTGTATGGACCAGTGCAAAATCAGAGAGAGAGAGGGAGGGATAAAGAGAGTGGCGAACCCATGGAAATGATGAACTCTACGAGATATACCGAGAACCTACGGTAGTAGCCGAAATCATGAGGGCCAGCATCAGGTTGCTAAGGCACGTGGAGAGATTGCCAGACAATAGGGCAACAAGAGCAGCCTTACACAAGGTGCCCCAAGGGAGAATACGAGTGGGACGACCACAGATGCGATGGCTGGACGACGTCGAGGTGGATCTGGCGACCCTTGGCGTCGATGGCTGGCGCAGGAGAGCGCAGGACCGCGCAGGCTAGCGCGATGTGACACAGCAGGCCACGGCCCTTCACGGGCAGTAGCGCCAAGGAGTAAGTAAGAATAATGAATAGTGATGGACTGAAGTTCAAACAACAGATTGCATTGCTAGGCGTGAGGAGACTGACAAATAATAGGCTATTATACTAGCGTAGCGTTTTACAAGCCATGTGTTACAAAATACGTTATATCATTGAACTATATATATATACACTGGAAATACACCAGGAGCGCTAGGGCTGTCGGCAACGGACAAAACCTGATATCTTGGATATTATGGCAGAAGCGTTCCATGCCATATACACATACCTGTAAATTTGATGTATTTCAATAATTTTTTTAATACGATTAATTGACATTTTCTGCTTTTGTAATATTTATTTATTTATTATAGAACAATATTCTATGGTCAAAAACCGCTATATGTTCTCTGACCCTAGTTTTAAAGCTTCTGCCTGTTTGGCCTATGTAAATTGCGTTACAATCGTTACAATTTAGACGATAAAGGTATAGGAGACACCAACACCAACAGCACATTCGCGAAACACCTTAACTCGGAAAATCACACATTCGATCCTAACAATTGGACAGCCCTACACAAAATGAAGAAAAGTTACACTTTAAATTTTTTTGAAAATGTTGAAATCAAAAGAGCTTTACACAAGAGGGAAAAATTAACAAACGACATAACATTCACACAATCATCCCCTCTAATAGATCTAGCTAGTAGGTTAGGAATAGGTAACCAGCCACGCCCCCTCCCACCCCCTCCTCCCCCCGCTCCCAGTCCTATATAAACCAAGGTTTCCTCTCTCTAGTCACATTTGCATCTTCTCCTCGAGTTGAGCAAGTCTCAAATCGCAGATAAGGTGTAACTGTGCTAGTGGGTTTCCCTCTGTAGATGGCAGTTCTTGCCGAAAGCGCTCAGGGTTTTATACTAACACAAGTGGGTTTCTTAGACAAAGTTAATTTCTTAACGATTATTTGGGTTTTACTAATTCGGGTTGTTATAACAAGTTTTTCTAAAACTCTAAGTTTTTGTCATTTTTTGTTTATTAAAATGAAATACCACGAAGTCACGAGTAATCTCATTATTTATGTTAAAACAGCTAGTCTTGCTGAACAACTCAAAATCTATAGGAAACTTAAAGAAAAATTCGCCATTGCTTCACTTAACCTCAAATTTAACCAAGATTGCAAAAGACTTAGAATCACTCCTAAATACATCCAAATTAAAACAACAACCTTTTCTACACAATCCAATAAAGCACTTAGAATCGCCCAGAAAGTCTGGCTTGCAGAAGAAATCAAAAAATGGTTCAAAATCAGAGACAGCATAAGCCTTTACCTTAAAGTTTTACATTCAGAATTATCTTTCAAACTTCACTTTTTAGAATGGACCACCTTCCAAGATCAAATATACACAAAAATTAGTGGCATCACTTACAAAAAACGCACAACACTAAATAAAAAAATTAAAGAACTGAGTCAAAACCAAAATAACAAATCCAACAGAATACATCACACATCACATCGCGACGCGAAACATCAGATACGCGGGACGAACAAGTGTTCCCAGTCTAACCCCCTTCATCGATCGATGCAGACTGGGGTAGGTCAAGGCCTCACGACTTCAGCGCAGACACTCACTACACTACCCACCGCAACACATAAATTCTATCCTCGTACCGTCAACTTATCTAACACGATTTTCAACACAAAAGAAATGGAACTTCTCAACAAGGGCCTCAAGTATTGCCCCGATATAGGTCTAAACAAAAACACGTTAACCAACTTTATGTCAGACACTGAATTTAGCCTAAAAGACCACAATAATGAAAAACACATAGCAGCAGATATTCTGAAAAACGTCAAACTTACACACAAAAACGATAACACTAAATCTATAAAAAAGAAACTAGCCCAAGATAACCTTACACTCACCAAGGCGGATAAAGGAAATTCTATTGTCATTTTACCTACCCATGATTATGTTTCTAAAGTCTTAGACCTCATTTCTGATGAATCCACATTCGTAAAACTTAAAGTAGACCCCACAAACAAATTCCAAAAAGCAACCAAAAAAGCCATTAAACAAAGCTCTAATACGATACCCCAAGATATAGCCTATAAATTTACCAACATGAACCCCGTAGCTCCTTCATTTTTTGGTCTGGTTAAACTTCATAAACCCAATCAACCTATCCGCCCAGTAGTTTCGTATAACAGTGCCCCAGCCAGCAAAGTAGCCAGTTTTCTCAACAAACACATTCGCGAGCTATCAAACTTCACACCCCGCCACAGCGTCAAAAACTCATTCGAGTTGATTTCCCGCCTTAAGCACCTTTCCTTATCCAGCAATGCCAAACTCGTCTCTTTCGATGTCAAAAATCTGTTTACTAATATTCCCGTACCCGAAGTACGTAAATTAGTTGCCCAGTCACTCTATCACAATAACACCTCGAACAGCCTTATTTCTGAGACCCTCCTTCTGTTAGACACATGCACTCATCAAAACTATTTCCGTTTCGAATCCGACTACTACCAACAAAAAATAGGCCTACCTATGGGTTCTTCCCTTCCTCCCCTTCTTGCGGAAATTTTTATGGATAACTTCGAACACAAACTTCTACTCAATAAAAATCCCCTAGTTAAATGTATATCTTTCTGGACAAGGTATGTGGATGATATCTTCTGCATTTGGACAGGAAGTAACAGACAACTAGACAATTTCTTAAGTTTTATCAACACAATTCACCCAAAAATCCAATTTACCATGGAAGTAGAAGAAAACAACTCCCTGAACTTCTTAGACCTCACCATCACCAAAAATAATGGTACCCTAGACTTCAAGATATTTCGTAAAGAAACCCATAGCGATAATATAATCCCTGTTGATTCTTCTCACCCATTCCAGCACAAACACGCAGCATTCCATAGTATGATTTTTCGACTCCTTAACATCCCTATGAATGAAACCAACTATAATAATGAATTAAATACAATAAAACAAATTGCCCAAAATAACAATTTCAATCTCAACCTAATAGACAGAATCCTACGACATCACAAAATCAAACACAACCTCAAACTAATTTACCCCCCAGAGAGCTTAAACCAGGTAACCAATAAATCATATTTCAGGATAAAATACATAGAAAAAATCACTGAAAAAATAAGTAACCTCATTTCTTCTACAACAGACAAAACACCAGCCCCGTACAACCGCAACAATTTGGCCAATAAACTCATGAACTGCAAAACCAAACCAGAAAAGGAAAAAGGCAATGGAGTTTATCGTCTAAATTGTAACGATTGTAACGCAATTTACATAGGCCAAACAGGCAGAAGCTTTAAAACTAGGGTCAGAGAACATATAGCAGGTATAGGAGACACCAACACCAACAGCACATTCGCGAAACACCTTAACTCGGAAAATCACACATTCGATCCTAACAATTGGACAGCCCTACACAAAATGAAGAAAAGTTACACTTTAAATTTTTTTGAAAATGTTGAAATCAAAAGATCTTTACACAAGAGGGAAAAATTAACAAACGACATAACATTCACACAATCATCCCCTCTAATAGATCTAGCTAGTTGATTAGGAATAGGTAACCAGCCACGCCCCCTCCCACCCCCTCCTCCCCCCGCTCCCAGTCCTATATAAACCAAGGTTTCCTCTCTCTAGTCACATTTGCATCTTCTCCTCGAGTTGAGCAAGTCTCAAATCGCAGATAAGGTGTAACTGTGCTAGTGGGTTTCCCTCTGTAGATGGCAGTTCTTGCCGAAAGCGCTCAGGGTTTTATACTAACACAAGTGGGTTTCTTAGACAAAGTTAATTTCTTAACGATTATTTGGGTTTTACTAATTCGGGTTGTTATAACAAGTTTTTCTAAAACTCTAAGTTTTTGTTCTGTCCTTGACTACACTTCAACTAGAATAAGCAGAATATAAAAAGAAGAAGTAGTCACTCTAGCTAGACCCCATGGACGGATACAGGGAGGCAGGTTCCCACCCCCCTGGATCCACCCCATGGACGGAGATGGGGGCGGATATCCCCCACCCCCCCAAAAAAAATATCAGTAAATCTATTTTATAAGTTAATTTTTATAACGCTCTGATTTAATCGATACTTTTTTCCTATTTTGACCCACAGCTACCCCCCCCCCCCATGAGCTGGATCCGTCCCTGATCCACCCACACCTGCATTCGAATTTTTAAATCTCATAGCCTACTTATTATGCTTACACGATGTGAATATTCTGTGTGCTATCATCGATGAAAAAATATTGCAGTGTAGTAGGCCAATGCTGTTGATTTAGGGATGTCAATATCAATAAGCCTAATAATTTCTAGACATTTTGCAGTACGTATGATTTGCAAGAAAGCCACGAAATTCGCCCAAATGGAAAATAAAAACACTTTTTTCCTCTGTAAATTTGCCTTATAGTGTTTCGCTATTTTTATTCACTATCAAAACTAAGGTTCTGCAGGACTACTACTGCCTACTTAGGCTGCAGGAATTTTCAGCTTCCTAAAAGAATTTTAAACTTGACTGTAACTAAAAAGTGCCTTGAGGTTGAAACAATAATAATAATAATAATAACAATAATAATAACAATAATAATAATTAGTATTAACATTATACAGGACAATCAAGGCCGTAGCCAGGATTTTTTCGGGGGGGGGGGGGGGGGTAAAAATTTCAATGGTATTACATAGTGGTTTTTATGTTTCCTCTCAAAATCCGATTCTATCTAGTGTCAAGCCATTTCATTTCGGGGCAGGGACGGTTTCAAAAAAAGTTTTCGGGGGGGGGGGGGGGCCCAAAAAATATCCTTTTCCTTATCCTATTCCCTTACTTGAGTAATAATTTCTCTTAATTTCCTTAAAAATTCCATTCTAACTAAAATAATGCTATTTCTCTCGGGGGGGGGGGGCAAGGATCCCCCCCTTGGCTAAGGCCTTGAGGACAATTGAAAGCGTGCAATTTCTTAACATAATGATTAAGAAAACTGAAATAAACCCATAATTGTTGCCTCAACTAATGACCAACCCATGGGAACACTTACTAGTGAAAAGTAATATTTTCCCCTGTTTCTCGACATATCTTGAACTATCAGTGCATTTATAACCATTATTTCAAACCAAAGAAAAACTCATTAGATGGGTAAATATATTAAATAACAGGCAATGAAATACGTCTAAATCGCATTGAAGGCAATGGAGTCAACCACTTCTTGCCATAATAACCCTTTTTGTCAGGTAACCAAAAGTGAAGACATTTGTTCAGCGTGGGCTAGGTGCCGTGGTAGCAATCCATGTATATCAATGCGTTATATACAACTTACCTGTTACATAAGTAAGTCTAGTATCAAATCAAATATCAAAATCAAATAAATTTATTTACCCTTTTTATTGTACAATTACTTAGTAATGTGGTACAAATATGCCAAGATACAGACCATAACGTTTTGAAATCACCTAAAACAGGGAGGTTCGGGGGTTTATTAACTTGGGGGCCTACAGGATTTGTTGCATTACTGTAGTATAATTAATATCGTATATTTATGAATAGGCTATATATTTTTTTGGTGCAGGGGAGTACCGGCCGAAGAAGCGGACGAAGAATTATTTCTTTATATTATTAACTTATTAACCAAATTATAGTGTAAATTAATAAATAAGTTATTGACTTTTTGCTGTATTACTAAGCCAACCTAGCGGAGATAAGGCTATAAATCCCTATTTTACACCAAACTATGAAGACCGGCTTTACATGCTCAAAATATAGCAAGAGTGGAACTGGCAACCTTTCGGGTAAAAGTCGGAGTCTGTACCACTACTCTTCATATCCTGTAGATGTAAAGGTACTCGTTACTCGTTGTACAAGTTGTTTGTACCGGGGGTAGAGGTAAATTTATAAATAACGACTTTTTTTTCTATTACAAAGCCAACTTAGCGGAGTTAGGGCTATAAAGCCCTCTCTTACACTCAACTATGAAGGCCCGGGACCGCCTGCTTTACATGTCCTCCGAAACATGGCCAGAAAATGTAGAAAGTGCAGGACTCGAACCAAGAACCTTCCGGGTGAATGTCAGAGTCCACGCCACTACTCAACATGTCTTGACATTTTATATTAGGCTGAAGCTCGTTTCAATGCTCAAATGGTCCTTTGACCTTTACGGCCCTGCCACCTACCACCTGGCGTAGGGTTGCAGATTCCATTAAAAGACCCTGGCTCAACTAGCTAAACGGTGCAGTTACAATATTTTTAAGTTTCTTGAATACCACCCTTACTTTTCGGGCAAAATGTGTACTTATTACTCACAGCGCAAGCAGGGAAAATCTACCATATTTAGCTTAAGGTCTGTTTTGTATTCTTAAACTTAATGTGGGTGATTTATTATAATTGCCAAAATAGCGCTATAGAGACCAAGCCGCCAGAGGGTCAGAACTCAGATTCAGTCCCTATCTCAACCCCCTGCAAAAGGGACAAAATCAATTTTTTTTTAAATAACCAATTTTTATATAAATTTAATATATTTCATATTACTATATTACTTAGTTTTAATCGACCTTCTAGCCAACGCCTTCGTGTTAATCGAACCAGGTAACTAATTTATTTATTTTCTTATAAATTTAAATAGATTTTTATATGGTTTTTGGAAAGGCAAAATGTTGCAGCTGCTACTCTGTAATATACACATGAATATACATAAATACGTCTATTTAGTGTAATAATAATAATTGTAACAAGACAATGACTTAACTTAGTTCAGAAATAAAAAACAATAAGTAATAATTAAAACCTTGTATGCACAGCTGCGTAAATCCTAATGCTTTCTATCGTCTTCGCAAAAGAACCTCAGAGCTGATGGTTTGTTTCTAAAAAAAACACGTCATCAAAGTCGGGGGCAAGGGGGCTTTGCCCCAATAGCCTCAGCAGTCAGCAGAGGGAATAGAATCCTGTAGGCTATATTAATAATACGCACACGAAAGAGGAGTTGTGCCACCCGTCCTATGCAAGGTATAATTTTTTTCGAGTTCATTTTATCATGTGCAATGGCGGGGGGGGGGGAAGTCAGGGAGGTCATGACCGCCTAAATAAGTAAATTCATAAGATAGTAAAAAAGGTTTTTAAAAGAAATTGATTAAAACTCAACTTTTCAACAAACGAATTACTTTCCATGCAAGCATTCATCACCTACGTCATAGAACTCTTCGAGGAGCCTCCGCCTAACTTTATTTTTTAACTTTACACTAGATATAATTAAATATTCTAGGCGTGTGAAAGTTCAAACCATACTATACGATCCGAGTCCCCCCTCGAAAAAAAATTCTGGTTAGGGGTCTATTAGGGGTCTATATATACCTGTAGGCATTGAATTCTACCCGAAAGGTTGTTGACTCAATGCAGACAACTAACGGATCCAGTCATGGGGCTAAAGACCCCCCCCCCCCTTTTTTCCCCAACTTACCCTATATAAATCCTGACTGTAGCCTTTCCATCCACTAGTTCAGCCCCCCCCCCCTCAAGAAATTTCTAGATCCGCTAGTGATGCAAACCATGGGACCGAAGGCATGCAAAGCCGGCGGTTTCTGGCTAAGTCATTTTACCTAACCTAGCAATGGACGGATACAGGGGGCAGGGGGGGGGGTAGCTGATTGACCACATATGTTGTCAGTTAATTTATTACCCTCCAATTTAAAATATACTTCTTGTTCTACTCTGACCCAAAACAAATTCTGCGCATTTCCTAGAGAGATCGTGTTTCTAATGCTGAGATCAGTGAGATCCTGAGACGAATGGGTACAGAAACCGAGTTGCTGTTGTCGACTAACATATTTCGGTCATATGATGAGATAATTAAAGTATCGCCTATCGCCTTCAGTATGGTAATAATCAAAAGGAAGATATAAGGACTGAGGGCTCCCAGCAGAAGAACATCCTGGTTGAAAATCCTGAGGCAGCGCTCTGCAGCGGTTGGGCAACAGTTTGACTTCCCCATTGGGAGCAGCAGTCGTCGAGGTTCAAATTGCCATGATCATCGCTTATCTTTGACATTTTGAGAAGGACATTTTAAGCTAATTCATTGATATACTGTATGTATACTGTGTATATATAATTTTATTTAAAATCTTATTTCTAGATTGTTATTCAATATGGAACCTTTACGTAGACAGAAGAATGCAGTTAATGATAATGCTGTTCCGATTTCCGATATTTTCATGCCCATGCTGAGATTTTTTGAGCTTGTAAGTAGACCACGTAGTACACTGTAAGCTTGGTAGAATACTAGAGTAGGTATGAAAGAAATGGTTGAGGCTCGAAGCTCGACAAAAGAAAATTGTGCGTCCTCAAGGCCGCATTTATGGGGGATCCAGAGGTCCGCCCCCCCTCCACCCGTTAAATATTAAAAATTACTGGCTGGTTGATGCTAAACACACTAGAAATATGAAAAACATGAAATATAAACAAACAAGATGACTATTACAGGTATTCACCAAAATTTTTATACTATACCAGTCAGTCTACGTGCTTGTCCAGTCTTGGTCACGTCCGATCGTGTGACTTTACCATGTTCCCCAAGTGGTTCGGAATCCACTATAATCAGTAGGTCCACCCTGTCAGTCAACTCCCCTTTCCCCCAAGGTGACTCAAGTTAACAACTCACTCTCCCCGTCTGGCTGACAGGGTTGCTTAAAGCAGAAATGCTGAAAGCAGGCGATGGAAACAACAGGTTTGCATGGTTTCATTTTTGTAGGATTTGTACGTATCGTAGTGAGATAAAGAAATTAATTCGGCTGAATAATGCAGCATGAAAATAATCGAAACATCAAACGTTTGAGATTCAATGGAATCTACTGTGTAAAATTCAATTGAAGGTAAAAATGCACCAAGCTTCATTATTGTTGGAGCGCATGCGTGACATGTCCATGACCCGCATATCCAGGTGGTAACAAGTTCACTTTTTCATGTGCGATACACTTACTAATAAATGAATTAAAGCATTAAATAATAATTATAATAAGTCTAACATTCTCCTAAACATCAAACAATTATTGACATTAAAAAAGAACAGGTCCGAATATGCTTTCCTATTTATCGATTAGTAGGCAGATAATATGAGTCATTGCATAGTAAATAATTTTCCTATGGTTAAATTTCAGATCCCTTGATATCCCAATGGCCATTTTTTCGGGAGGGGGGTCCATCTTACGTTACTGGAAGTGACAATATATTTAAAAACCCTATCTAGTGTACGCTGCAAACATTTCAAAGGGATAGGACCCCCTGGGCCCCCCTCTGGCCACGGCCTTGATATACCCTATCCCAAACTACATACAAAATTTTCCCGCAAATCGATTAACAGACAGACTGACTGACAGATCGAAATTTCGCAAGAAATAAGCTTTTTTGGGTTCCTGGTACCTCAAAACGTGTAAATCCATTGAAATCACGGAATCGAAAGATTTCCTTATACTAGATTACTAGTTATGTTTAAATTGGAAAGAAATGAATGTTAATTAATTAAATATTGTTGCTTTCCAAACTGTATACGTACAAAACGAAAACTTTGTGGTGATACAAATTTTCGATTCCGAGATTGCATCGGATTTGCATGTTTTCAGGTCCCACCGAGTAACCTAAAAAAGTGGTTCTTACGAAATATCTGTAGGTCTGTCTGTCTGTTCATCCATTTGCAGGCAAACCACTCGGTGGATTTGGAAGAAATTTTGCATGCAGGTTTGCAAAAATTTTACATCGGAAGCAATTCTTTTATTTTGGGCTAACACAATTTTGGGGGGTTTTATTCTAAAAAATGGCCGGAACGATTTATTTTAAATTCACATAATGTATCATATTATAGTCGTTTTTAATTTGCATTGGGTCACGTGCCCCTTTGCTTCTGAGGGTAAAAAAAAAATCTGCAGAACCTTTCTATCCATGATTTCAACCTTCAAGTATGTTTTAGGTGTTAAATTGGGTAAAAAACCGTAGAGGTCAATCGGATACATCCATTTAATTGTTTGTATGAGATTAATCTAAAAAAAAAAAATCTAAAAATCTGACTAGGGCCTTGGGGATATTGAGGGATCCGAAATTTAGCCATAGGAAGAAATTTTACTATGAAATTATTCATATTATCTATCTACTAATTGATAAATAGGAAAGCATGTTCGAGTATGCTCGGGCCGGTTCTTTCATTATTACCTTCAATTTGGCGAGCTGGTAAATTTCTTATGCTTCCCAGCTCGATAACGGTGAATGCGATCACAGAAGTTTGAAACACTCTGTATATTAATTAAAAAATACGCCATTATATATGGGGTTTTCAGCAAATCCCGAATCACTAATCGCGTAATGGACTTCGATGGCCAGGTAACGAACTTGCACTTTTGCGAGTCTTTATACACGCCATGCGATCGGAGACGTGTCGTAACTCAACACGGGTGTTAACGCACAGAGGCGACTAAAGAGGGCAATCGGATACATTCATTAAATTGTTTGAATGTCATTAATCTTTTTAAAAATTAAAAATTAAAAAATTAAAAAGTGACTTTTCCAAATGTAAACATTTGTATTTAATATTTCAGTTTATGACTTTAGCAGCAACTCCATCATTAGTAGCAGCACCAATGTACACCAAATGCGTTTCGGAGAATCATTGGAGATACTGGACGATAAGTAGCCACTTCGCTGCATTTGGTTTCCAGCTTCAATTATATCTCCTGATGTTTCTTTACCTTGTACGGCGACAAAACGGTCATAGGTTCATTGAATGCCGTATTTTACTTGCCATTCTGGCTGTCATCTATATAATTGTTGGCAGTTTTAACATCTACGTAGACTGCGCCGAAGGTATACTAAAGGAATATTATTCCGTAAGTAGACTATATGAATAGTTTATCCTACGCAATATGCAGTAGTACTTTCCTGGCGTGAGTTAGGTACTTATTTTTTACTTTAGCCAACGCCCACTCTTGGCGTTACCGCCGGTGCCCCACCTGCCAGTATAGGGATGTAATATCATTTATTGAGCTCTGGCCAGGGCAGTAGCTATAGGGGGGGGGGGGGGGGGGAGCCTCCCCCCCAATAATTTGGTTCTTGGCGAAAGTTGGTAATTTGCCTTTACTCTGTTGACACAGAGTTCCATACAAAGAAAAAAAACTAAATAAAGTTGGCTTAAAATAAGATTGTACTAATGTTTCATTCTTATGTAACCAACTTGCCAACTCGGTCTGTCAAACATAGAAAAAGGCGCCAGAAATTCAAATTTTAATTGTCAAAAGTATCCAACTCATACAGCTACGTTAACTATAAAAATAAACAAGGGCTTTGTTGGCAGACGACAAACACATGGATAATCTTCTGCAGTCAGCATCTATTGTCAATGGTCACCATCAAAATTGTAAAAAGCGATCTAACAGAAAAATTAGCGTATAAATGTAAAATCGAACATTCTAAAGAAAACTGCTGTAAAAATTGTAATATATATATATATATATATGAATTAGTATTTAAGCATTCCTTTGTAAGCTTAAAATATTTCCCGAGTTCCTAACTAATCTAGGACCTAAAGGCAAAGAGACCCTTTTGGACATGATCAACCTGTCGTGGGACGTGCACGTACCAGCTCAGTGGAGGAAAGGAGAGATTACACCATTGCTGAAGAAAGGAAAATCGTCCGACCGGATTGACAGCTACAGACCTATCACATTGAGCAGCTCCTGTTGTAAGCTAGCTGAAAGGATGATTGTGGCTCGACTAGAACAGTTCCTGGAATCGAACAACTATATTGACGAAAGACAATCTGGTTTTCGAAGAAACAGGGGAACTATGGACCAAGTTGTAACTTTTGCACAACACGTCAAGGACGGGTACCATAGACAAATGTCGACAATAGCCGCTATGGTCGACCTAAAAGCAGCCTACGACAAATTGTGGAAGTCCAAACTTCGGTACAAGTTGTCTGCACAGTATGGAGTCGCTGGAAAACTGCAGAGGTGGATCAAGTCTTTCTTGTGCCAGCGTCAAATCAGGGTGCGTTTCAAAGATGCCACGTCTAAGTATCGTATTCAGCGTGAAGGTCTACCACAGGGAGCTGTTGTCAGCTGCTTGCTCTTTAATGTGATGGTGAATGACCTAATTACAACAATTACAGCTGAACACGGAGTAAACGCCCTTTTGTATGCGGATAATATCCTTGTATGGGCTACTAGCAAAAATAAAGAAGCACTGGAAGCATGTTTGAACTCGGCTCTTAAGCGCCTTGAATCGTGGGCAGATGAAAACGCTATGACCGTAAGCACAGAAAAGTCCTTTTTCCAGATGTTTACTCTCTCAACGAAGCCCTACCGTGCTACTATCTCATACAAAGGAACTAACCTGCAGGAAAACTCAATTTCCACATATTTGGGGATCAAACTCGACTGCAAAATGATTTGGGCACCACAAATCGACGCTGCAGCTGAAAAGGGAAGCAGGAGATGTCGCCTTCTTAAAAGACTCACTGGCTCCAAGTGGGGTGCAAATCAAGACGTACTAAGCACAACCTATAAAACCTATGTCAGGCCAGCCATGGAGTACGGCAGCGAAGTGATGGTGATGGGAAGCGCAAGTCAATTGGAGAAACTAAATAAAGTTCAGAACAACGCACTCCGTATTATTACAGGCTCTGCAAAATCCACGCCAATTGCTGCTATGGAAATACAAGCTGGAGTGGAACCACTAGAAGTCAGACGGGAATGTGCAACATTGAAGATATGGGAACGTATGAAGCGGGCCAGGTCAACTTTTTGGAAAGCATATAACCCTGCTCGGGAGCGACTGCGTACTCACATGGCTCCTATTGCAAAGACTCTCGAGCTGGCAGAAAAGTATGGGATCAACTTGGGTGAAGCTGAAACTGCCAACAATAATTTTGAGTTCTTTAATAACCTACCTGCTGCAAACTTGACCTTAGAAGATCACAACCTACCCAAATCCGCATCCTTGGATATAGCCCTGCGTAAATCGGCCCTACAAACAATCCATAGCCGATATCCGGCTGCTGACTGGCTTCATGTCTACACGGACGGATCATCTATGCCCGGGTCAGGAAACACAGGTGCTGGGTATTTCAGTCCCTTATTTGAAGGGCACGCTGCTGTAGGAGCCCCCCTAAGCTGCTATGATGGAGAGGTTGCAGCCGTTACGATAGCAGTGGAGAGGTTAAAAGAAGCGGAGAGTCACAAAAAAGCAGTTATCTTTGTCGACTCCCATGCTGCTATCCTCGCCCTCTCCAGCAATAACGAAACTGACTGTCCTCGCACCATCCGATGTAGGCGACTACTCGACGAAATGGCTGCTGTTGGCTGGACAATTGCACTTCAGTGGATTCCGAGTCACATAGGTGTGGCTGGAAATGAGAATGCAGACCACCTAGCTAAACTTGGCGCATCACTACAGCAGGTTAAAGTGAAAACTACACTCTCCTCTGCGAGATCACTAATAAACTGCACATGTGCTAATCAAGTAAAAACTCGTCATGCCACAGCTGCACAGGGCAAGAAGTGGGAGAGGCTAGTAAAGGACGGGCCAATCAACCGAAACCTCCCCCGCCACGTGTTTGTTGCCTCCTTCAGAGCCCTCACTGGACACGACTACCTAGCTTCACACCTACATAGGATAGGCGTATTCGACTCGTCCTCATGCCCCCTGTGTGGACACCCCTCAATGGTGGCCGATCATCTCTTTGGATGCCCGGGGCTTGCAGACGCTCGAGACTCGTCGGTGAACACAGGAGAATATCTCCTCGCTGATCTATACTGGCTTGCGCGACACCAAATGGCAGAGATGCCAAGAGTGGGCATTGGATAATAAAAAAAACTTTACCACTGTTAAAATGCATAAAACCTCACTATTTTGCACTTATTGTTTCAAATTTTTCCCCCGGGGGGGTTACCTCCGGGCCCCCCTTCGGTGCCAGTCTGCATCAGGCACATGGGCCTTTCAAACAATGCACTGAAAATTAATGTGCCTAGCTTCGCTAACAAACACACCAATTGCAAAATCGCTAAGAATTAATTTGGCTTGGTAGGCTACACCCACTTTTCCCGGAATGGCCCCTCCGAAAATCTGTTCTGGACCTGCCCTAGGTAAAACATGAATTTGCCGACCTATGTAACAATATTATTGTAATACAACGCTTACCTAATCATCCCAGTTATTAATTTGGTAGGTCTATTTTAAGTTTTTGAGTTGGCAAACTAGACACACCTCCCCCCACCAAAAAAAAAAAAATCATACCTTCGCTACTCCCCTGGCTCTGGCGGTGCGGTTCCAATCATTGCTTCAGATGTCTGCAGGGATGAAGAAGAGAGCAAGAATGCAGGCCACCCCGCAGACCCAGAATAGATTTTATTATGGAGCTAGGTTTACAAGATTGGGTCAGAGGCGGTCCCAGACCTCATAAGAGGGGGAGGCACTTTTCAGTGGCGTAACGATAGGTTTTCAAGGGTGTATAATTTGGCGCCTCTCCACGCACTTTCATAAAAGTTGCTCAGGAGCCAGAGGGCGGGAATATTGTGGTTTTGCGCATTTTGAGAGCAATACGGCTGATATATTACAAAGAATCAAGATCATTGTGGACAAGAGGGGCTCGGGGGAAATATTTTGAAAAATAGGGCTGAAATAGTGAGGTTTTGCGCATTTTGAGAGCAATACGGCTTATATATTACAAAGAATCAATATAATTGTGGACAGGGGGGGCTCGGGGGAAATTTTTTGAAAAATAGGGCTGAAATAGTGAGGTTTTGTGCATTTTGAGAGCAATATGGCTTATATACTACGAAGTATCAATGTAGTGGCGGACAAGGGGGGCCCGGGGCTCTCCCCCAGGAGAAATTTTTTGAAAAATGAAAAATAGGGGTGAAATAGTGAGGTTTTGCGCATTTTGAGTGCAGTAACACTGTACATATCCCTAATGATAAGGTCCTGAGGCGAATGGATACAGAAGTTGAGTTTCTGGTAACAGACTAACAGTTACGAAACAAAAACTTCGGCCGTGTGATGTATGAAAAGTATCGCTTTCTGCATGCAAAAATGCAAGGAATGATAGAAGAACTGAAGGCTCCCACCTGAAGAACATCCTGGTTTACAAATCTGAGGCTATTGCTATGATAGTCGCCAATCTTCGATGGAAGAAGATCTGTAGCTTACGTTTTCTGTTTATAGTACATTTGCGTGTACAATATTGAGAGATAATAGTCGTATCAATCTATCGAAAACGAAACGAATTGCCACCATTCAGTATTCATAAATATTCGGTAATTGAAATGGTATAAATTAAATAAATAAATATTGAGTTTTTTGTTCTATTACTTAGCCAACCTAGTGGAGCTAGGGCTACAACGCCCTCTCTTACACTCAAATAGGAAGATCCTAGACCGCCTGCTTTACATATGTCCTCCGAAGCCAGAAAATGTAGAAAGTGTAGGACTCGAACCAACAACCTTTCGGGTGAAAGTCCTGACTGACCTGACTTGTTTACTTGTTGTTGGAATCGACTTGAATGCTCACTTATCTGAATTGGCCTTTCATCGATTCGAAACTTTTAATAGCTCTACAATCTATTATAAGTACATTGGCCACTGATTTTATAAATTTGCAAACCTTTTTCGCTCCGGTTGCCTTGACAGGTTAAATTATTATTTTTTACAGATTACTTCGTTCATTACGGCGGCACTTTACTATTTGGACGCTTTGCAACCCTGCAAATTGGGATTCAGCGTCGATTATGGTATACGTCATTGTCTTGTGGACGACGTGGATCTATCTGATTCAAAAGCATTGACCATTGTAGGGGAGCGAGCAATAAAAAAACGGAAAGAGGTGGTGAAAACTCTAACACTTCCGGCTCCAGGTATGCCCAATTTGTTCCCTAATAAAGCCACAATTTTTTTGTGATCTCCCCCAACAAGTACTACCGACCACCTACGCTGTTTCGTGCAATGCCATCAGCAACGCCATCAGGAGAGCTGTCCAAACAACCTGGAAAGCGGCTGCTGCTGGCAAAAGATGGGAAGAGATCACATCAAACTCCATACCGAGCATGCTGTCAAGGGATGTCGCTGTGGCCACTTTCAGGATGCAAACCGGCCACGACTATCTCCAAAGCCATCGGCACAGAATGGGACTCGTCGACTCACCTACCTGCCCCCTCTGTAATGAGGCTGAGGGCACGGCTGACCACCTGCCAAACTGCAGAGCTATGGACACAAACAGCAACAACAATGAAGACTCCTTGCGACAACGGTCAAGGCTCTACTGGGCGACACGGCGCCAAATGGCAGAATTGCCACGGACGGGCGTTGGATGACCTGACCTGACAATTTTTTTTTTAAAGTTTATAATCAAAATAACTTACTTTCTTATCCTTAATATGTTAAACATAATTATTTCAATTTTACAGAATATGCACAAAAAAATTTAAAGTACGCGCACGCGGATATAGGCATTTGCCGCAGTTGCCTTTGCCACTTAACTGGGTGTAGGTTAACATCGAGAACGTGCACCAGTTTACCAATGGCCAAAAATGCATACGAAATCCACGGGGTCGTTGGCATGAGGCAAGGGACATATAAGTTGGCCTATAGGTACAGAAAAAGTCCTACAGCACATAACATTACATACGGTAATAACATAGTAATGAGGGCGGGAAAAGTTTAACGTAATCTAAATAGACCTACTAACTCAACTGCGCTGGATATATTCAATATTATATTAAGAGACATTAGGCAACAATTAATGAGTTCATTTTCTCTTTTTTAGATGGAACCAATTGCGTTCAAAATATGGTGCTACCTCCTGAACAGAAACCTAAATTAATTTCACTTGAAAGGTTCGAGTCAATTATTAATTGGCTGAGAATCATTGAACTGGTAATTACGTAGTGTATACTGTAGATTAGGCAGAGGCGTAAAGTTTAAGGATGGTGGGGGGGGGGGCAAAACTGAACTGAATAGACCTTATGACGTCATCGTGCAGAATAAGGAAAAATTGAAAATGAAAGAGCAAAATAGCAGGATTTTACGCATTTTAATAGTAGAAAAGTATAGCTGTAGATTTTACAAAGCTAAAAAAGGAAGGCCTATATTCATATTGCTGCAAAGGGGACCATGAAGTATGAACTCACACTGTCTTACAATGCTTGGAGCTGGGAGGGCAGGTTGGACCGTGCTCCCCCCCCCCAACTTTACGCCCCTGAGAGTAGGGTATATAGAGTTCGGTTAGGTAGAAATCCGTTATCGTTACCCGCGTATTTCATATTTGAACGACGCACATCAGGACATGACCCTCCAAAAACGATCGAAAATGAATGACAGCCGCCAGTCCCGGGACTGTGTTAGGCTTACAGATTCTACTGATTATTTCGGTACTTTTGGTTTTAGTAGGGCTTTAAAAATGAGTGACCGTCCTTCAAATTTTAATGACACCTAAAATGAGCTATATTTCACTTAATATTGCTCAAATTTAAATGGTCAGATAGTTACCTTTTACGGACATGATACGTTATAAGCAAACGTATACAAATATGGCGTTTTCTACAAAATTTTCAACAGGGCAAAAAAAAAAAATATGTATTGTACTTTTGACTCCAGCGTGACAAGACATTGCTGGGGATTTATGCTTTTATTTTAATTTATTGTTCAATTATATATATACTTACTTCTCACAGTAGCGGATTAAACAAAACATTTTGGGAGGGGGGTATCTTATTTTAAAAGCAAGTGCCCCTTTCCGACATTACCTTTGTCACTAACTGTGTTATACAATTTAACATCTGCAATCAAAAAGTATCAAACAAACAGGCAAATATACACAAGAAATGGCTTCTCGGCGAACACCACCTAGCGCATCTATCACCTTATCACCCCCCCCCCCTTCCTTCTTAATCCCCCTCAATGAAAAAGAAAACTGTATCATTCTAAATTGAATGACGCCACTGTGTTTTTTAATAACAATTGTATTTAAAATTTCAGATAATGAGCACAGCAGTCCTAATGTCAACATTATACATGTGGAATTCCTTTTCAAACTTTTTTTCTGTTTGGGGTTTACTCAATCATTATCTTCTATGGAAAGTCCGCTATCGGACAGAACGTAAGAGGACGTCGGCTTGCTATACCGTACTAAGTTTCGGAATTACGTTATACTTAATTATAGCGGCTATTATCGTCTACAGTAATGAGAGTGGTATAAGTCGTTTTTCTTTTGTAAGTTAACAATTGTATACCACTATACACGTATGCATAGTATAGACCAAGGGCGTAGGCTTATTCATATTGCTGCAAACAGGTGGGGGGGGGGGGGGGGATTCAAAAAAATTGTCTCGAAATAGTGTGTGTTTTGTTTGCGAACTTTAACAGTTAGGCCCTATATAGCTATATACACGGGAAATATTTTTCATGCTAGGCCTACTATACTAAATGTATATAATTCCCAAATTTTCCATTGCTAGGGTGGTGGGAGGGGTGGGGTTTAAGCACAATAATAGCCGGCCGCCTTACCAAGTTGAATCCAGCGGACCAGAGCAGGTTCAAAGATGCAGATAACTTGGTAGTGTGCACAGTGCCGGTAGGGAAACATGATAGAACTTGTCCTGGTCACCTCCGAACTAATCATGTAACTTCACTGTGTTTCCCAAGTGGTTCGGAATCCACTATAATCAGGAGTTCCCTTGTCCTATGGGCCCACACCGTGGCCTGGGACTGTGTCCAACCATACTACTACTAACCACAATAAGCCCCCTTCCTCTTGTATTGGTATTGATGTAGAGTCATACCACAAAAGAAGCGTACAGAATCGTGAAATATCGTATGGGTAAAGCAGGTCGAGCAAGCGAACAACTGCTACTGATTTTCCTTATTATTGATATAGAATATAATCTAGTGAATTCTTATAGTATATATAGACTAGTTATATAAATATATTATTTATTCTGCTTCTTCTTAAAATGCCTCTTTTACCGATCGTACCGATGCACGAGTCACATATACAATTTGCTCTTAGATTACCAATGTTTCTGAACATGTCGAGCAGTTTGCTGAAGAAAATACTTTTTAACTATACGGGTATCACTACTTTTCTAAGTAGAAATTAACCGCCTATACTTAACTTATAATAGAGCCATGCGAGGAGAAAGACGGACAGTCCATATTATTTTGTGAACTTTGTAATACGGTACATATTGTTATATACGGTATATATTGTTATGTACGGTTAGGTGTAAGAGAGGGCCATTGACCCTAATCTCGCTGTATTTACATATATTTTTTTAATAAAGACTTTATTATTATTATTATTATTATTATTATTATTATTACATAGGCCTACTATTACATATTATATATATATATATATATATCTAATTTAAAATATTACATAGGCTAGGATTCATTCGAACCGCCCCATGCTTGTGTGTGTGAGTGAGTGTGTGAGTGGGTGAGAGTTTTATTCTTAGGGAATTTTTTCTAACCTTGTGCTGCAAATTTATACTTCCGCTAGGGTGGTCTCAGCTATAATAAAATCATTATTTATTTATTTATTATTTATTATTTTTTTTATAGATTCTGACATTTATGACAGCGACAGTCCATGCCTGCGATTATATGCTGCCCAGAGACTTGGGATACAAGGTGGATTTTCTGGACCATAAAGCGAGTCCTGAGAAATTTCATCCCTCTGTTTCAAAAGAATTGGCCAGTAAAACGGAGGAAGTGAGAATTGAAATTTCACAAGTGTAAATTTTCAATTTTATCATTTTTATCCACTTTATTAAATAGATTGCAAATTAGCTTGATATTAGAATTGTATGCTTTCCAATAATTATACGCCGTACATATATAGTAGTGTATATTGTATCTTATTTTGTAGCTACGTATGTACTATGTACCCAAGGCCATGCCAGGGTTTTGTTTCGGAGGGGGTCCAAAAACATTTTAACGTATTTTATTAATGAAAGTCCATTCTATTCAGTATACAGCCCTTATATTTTGGAGGGGGCCTGGATCACTTGGACCACCCCCCTGGGCACGACCTTGTTAATGTGCCTAAAGATTCTAGGTCGATGTGGTTTTAGTCATGTTCGCACCGTTTATCGACATGTCGCCTACGCCCTAGGTTCAAAAATAGAATTTGCCCTAGAACAGTTATTATTTTGCAGTATGTGTAGTATATAACACTGACATTAAATTAACCTCCTCCATTACATTACCTTAATGCCATTAAGTAAGCTCACAGACCTGTTTGGTTAGAATTACATATATACGGGCGGTTCCCACCACTTGCGCCTGCCGCGGGCGGCAGCTTGGCCTTCGGCTTCGCAGTCACTGCTCATGTAAATTAATTGTGGTCACACACAACACACACGTAGCACCAACAGTCGGGGTAAACGAAAAATAATGGTAGCGCAGTCTGCCGCTAGATTTCAGTTGATGTCGGCAGTACCAGCAGCCATGTACACGCACCAATGTAAAATATTCCAAAATCAAATTATAAAAACATTCTCCAGTGGACGAAAGTGTCAGTCTAAACCATCCTCGAATCTCCTTGAACACACACAACAATATTCATCATAATCGCTCCAGTCGTTTGAGAGGAGGCCCGGAACATACACACGGACAGTCGAAATATATACAGTATATTAAGATATATTATAGGTAGTAGTGTAACTGTTCTTACCTATCTAGCAATACGAATTTTTTGTCAATTAGAGCGTATATCGTAAGTAGAGGATTTAGATGAGCTGCACTTGTCGGGGCTTGGGGTCTAGTGGTTACCGGTTAAACCTAGATCGAACAAATCCCGTCCAGTTTTTTCTATATCCTCTAATTTCGGTTAGCGCAGTGTTGCCCTGAATTAAAAAATCCCTTTCGACTCTGACCAGGGACGGTTTCAGAACAATTTTTCGGGGGGGGGGGGCGGTGACCTGAAAAATATCGCGTTTCCCTTACTTGAGTAACAATTTCTCTTCATTTCCTTCAAATGTCCATTCTATCTAGTATAAAGCTATTTGTCTCGGGGGGGGGGGGGGGCGACCGCCCCCACCGCCCCCCCAAGGATCCGTCCCTGTCTGACCGATCAGGTGTAGGGAGATTCCATGCAAGCGCAGACCCCGCTTTTCCTCTATGCTACGCTATGTATGTAATAAAAAAAACTTCATTTTTTTTCCGACCACAACATCAACACACAAAATACTCTTGTGTTCCAAATTTCGAACCACAATGACGACTATGAATTTTCCCTTTGACGGGACGCCGCCTTGAAATCGTTGATTTGTCGCAAAAAGTGGTGATATGTGATTACCATTATCGTAGATAATAATACGAGCTTTCAGTTAGATAGATTTTATTTCATTACTCTGCGACTAATACTAACTGAGATATGAATTTTATATGGTTTAAATTGGCCGCCATCTTGAAACTATATGGTGGATCTAGCTGGTTAGACCACTTGGGGTACGAGGTAAAGTCACACAATTAAATCGGAGGTGACACGTACGCAGACTGACTGGTATAGTCTCAGCGCGCTATCATGTCCCACCAAGTTTGTCGCAGTTTGAAACATGCTCTGCTGTAATGGATCCAACATGGTAAGGCCAATTGCTCATGGATACAGTAGTGCACATGGTAGGCCGATATAATTGTCCTAGGGTTAAATTTCGGTTGCCTTGAGTTTCCCTATTCCTAACCACTGACCTAAACGATGAGAATGGGCTGACCAATACAATACATTGACACAGTAATAATCACAGGTTTGCAATGTATTTTGGCATGAATTATTATCCCTTATTATTATTATTATTATTATTATTATAGTTATACTTATAATAACTTTTTTGTCAATATATGCAAACAAAAAAATTATTTTTTCTTAAAAATATTTTTTTTTTTAAAATCCAAATCATGGTGTAGGAAAGCAACATGTTCATTTTTTTTCCTCTATGTAACACCTAAAACATTTCTGAAGTTAGAAGGCATAGATAAAAAAATGTCCCACAGAAAATTTTTTGTTTAGTCACATAAATATTGAGTATTTTTCTTTTTCACCCCCTCCCCCCCCCTCAACAGGTCCCACCGTGTACCCTTGCCAACGCTGTGCACACTACCAATTTTGCTACTGCAGTTTGGAAGAGGCTCTGGTTTCCTGGATTAAACTTGGTATGACCGTTGGTTGCACCGAAATCGAGTTACATTGTAAGTCTTGCTGAAATTCCAGCATGACATGTCTATTGAATTGAAATAAAATTGAATCATCCATGTCGAATAACAATTTTCAGTGAAAAACAGGATCGGTGAAAGTCAAATAGGTATAGTAGAAAGCCCAAGAAAGTTATGCTGGTTCAAATGTAACGAACCGTTTTATATACTTTCTTCTCGTAGGTCTTAAAACTGTTGAAAGTTGTGCAAACGAATCAAACCTTTCCCGTTCAATTTGAATGAACTTTGTTTGAAATAGCATAACTTAAGTTACGTTTGCATACAGAATCTAATAATTCATGAGAAAAATTAATGCCGTCTGCACAAGCGCAATATTGAATAAACTGGGGCTAAGTATCCCACGTAAAAATCTATGCTAAATAGAGATAATGTATGGGCCCCACCGTAGCCATAATTGTTTCCAGGGGGGGGGGGGATTCCATCGGGCCTTACCGGAGGTGAGGTAACCTCAATATATTTATAACTCCATTCTACATCTAGTGCACGCTGCAAATATTTCGGGGAGGGGGGGGGGGGGGTCCGGAACCCCGAAAGAAATATACCTATCTGTAATTTCATCAAAAAAATGATAATTTTTTTCAAAATAACCAAAATTTAGCTCGGGCAAGCGGCCTGTTTGTTTTTGTGACTCTATTTAGCACCTAAGGCATACCTGGAGTTAGAAGGCACCGATAAAAGGCTCATAATCTATTAGTAAAGGTTATTAATGGGCATTTCGTAATGTAATTTAGCAAAGGGTTAGCTGGACTTACAATGCCTACTGTGTTAATGGTCATTAGTCATTAGAGGCATGGGCCTCACAGTCATCAAACAATTAGTGTGGAGCTTATTGTCACGGTTAAGGGGTGAATTTTCGGGAGTGGGTGCTACTCCCATCATCACGCTAAGTCCCGAGAAAAACTGATGGTTTCTGGACAATTGACGACTCAATGCTCTTGTATTCTCGAAATTAGAGGATATGGAAAAAAACTAGGCTTGGCGGGATTCGAACCCACGATCTACGCCTAACCGGGGCGTCGTCTTAACCTCTGGACGATGCCCCGGTTAGATAGATCATTATGGTGGTGGTGGCCAACTACTTTGAACTGGTGTACTTGGTGACAGCCTTGGTACCCTCATTGACAGCGTGTTTCGCCAGCTCTCTTCGGGCAACAGGAGACGAACAGCAGTCTGGATCTCCCGACTCGTAATAGTGGACCGCTTGTTGTAGTGGGCCAGACGAGAAGCCTCGGCGGCGATGCGCTCGAAAATGTCGTTGACAAAGCTGTTCATGATGGACATGGCTTTACTGGAGATTCCAGTGTCGGGATTTACTTGCTTCAATACTTTGTAGAAGAGAGCTAAATAGGCTATAGTGAAGGCCGTAGCCAGAATTTTTTTTTTTTTTGGGGGGGGGGGGGGTTCAGAAATTTCATTGGAGATTACTTAGTTTTCATTTTTCCTCACAAAATCAAATTCTATCTAGTGTCAAGCCATTTCATTTCGGGGGGGGGGGGGGGGGGTTTGAACCCCCCATGAACCCCCCTTGGCTACGGCCTTGGCTATAGTAGTAGAAAAGAAAGCAGCATTGTTTCCAATGAAGATTAAAAAGAAAACAAAACTTTCAAACAACAAAAAAGACTCTCTGAAATCGTTAGAATAATAAAAAAAGACGACAATACTGGAGGAATTATGGAAATCTGGAAAGAAAAGCGATATCCCTCATCAAATTAGGGATTCCGGTTTTTTGAACCAATATCTGTTTCTTAGTGGCATTTTCGTAGCTGGCTTTATTTAGATTGGAACAGTCTGCATACCCGTCGCGTCAGCTGAATTTTGAATTGGGAGATTAAAATAATATTTCATTATTATTTTGCAAAATTTGCATATATTCTATATACATGGATCCCAAATTTGTTGATGCTATACGATTGGTGTGGAAAGTCTCGAACGATAAATGATTACTTCGCTAAGGTAATGATTGTGGACTGCGATGGCTAGGTGCTTGTACTTGTGCGGAGACGTGTCGTAAGTCGACACAAGTACCTATTAGGTAACTTAGTAAGGCGACTGAAGAGGTCAATCGGATACATTCATTGAATTGTTTGTATGCGATTAACCATTTCAACAAAGAAGAAGAAGAAAAAAAAGAAGAAGATTGTACTTAGGTAGAATCTTTATAGAAGAAGCTCTCATATAGGAGCAGTGGCGCCTCTACGGGGGCCTGCTGGGGGGTTTCGGAATTTTCTCTGCTTCCCGCTTCTTTTGAGATATTTTACAGACACTATATGGCAGAATTTTTGTTATTACAAAAAACGTCCAAATTAGGTTGGTACAGAAATCAGTAGGATTCTCGAACCTAATAGGTCCTAACTAAACGTTTTTGGCACCAATTCGTCAAGACTTGTATAGACTCCAACTTTCACCCGAAACGTTGTTGGTTCGAGTCCCACACTTGCTACATTTTCTGGCCATGCTTCGGAGGGCATGTAAACCAGGTGGTCCCGGGCTTTACAGCCCTAATTCCGCTAGGTTGGCTTACTAATAGAACAAAAAAGTCAATATTTTTTATATTTTTTATTTTATTTACTAATTTGCAATGTGGCGGAAGTTGGCACTTTCTTTCATTGCAGCTATTCTCAATGGAAAAGGTTATTTCTTTTCATTGACCTCCCAGATAGAAGTAATGCACCGCCCCCCCCCCCCCCCCGTGGCCCCATGACCTTAAAATGTATAATAATATAATATAAATGTATAATAATTTAATAAATAGCCAGTGGCGGCTAGGAGAAAGGAAGGGTAGTAGTTTCGTATTTCTTTATTTTATATCTCAAACCAGGCCTCATATCTTACAGCCTAAGTCTAAATCACTAAATCATGTGGGCAGCTATCATGCATAAGTCGAAGTTATATGGGAGCTATGGTGAACTCGTAATATCCTAGGCCAACCAAAACAATATTAATACAAATGCAGTTTTATTAAGTTCAGATTAACAAGCTACTAAGAACAAATCAGACGTGCTTAGTGCTTTGTCAATTTTCACAGGATATATATTATTTATTTACTCCTTGGCGCTACAGCCCGTGAAGGACTTTGACCTGCCCTGCCACATCGCGTCAGCCTTCGGCAGTCATCGACGCCAAGGGTCACCAGATTCGGCCAGCCCGCTCCACAAGATATAGCGTTCAGTATTTCCGCCCGCAGCGCTACCTGCAGGATCAAGGGGGGTTCATGGGGGCTCAACCCCCCCCCCCCTCCCCCCGAAATGAAATGGCTTTACACTAGATAGAATCGGATTTTGAGAGGAAAAATAGAAACTATACTATGAAATTTCTGAACCCCCCCCCCCTCCAAAAAAAATCCTGGCTACGGCCTTGTAACTGGGGAGCATAATCTGACTACGAAAGTGAACAGCACTGTTTTCTATTGTTAAATTACTATTAAATTATTTATCTAAGCAACTTTAATTTTTTTTGTTCCAATTTTAATGACTTGCCTAAACACTGTTCATATTCTATTCTCCCCTGGCGTTGTTCTTCCAATCGCTGTGTTCCATAGGACTGGGGCCACTCAGCGGCGGGGCTAACCTATGGACACGGCAGCAGTTTCGCATCATTGATAGCTGTGAGGTTTGTTCCAGTATAACTTTACTAGATATCGTCCAAATGCCCTTATAAGGGCAGCCATAAAAACAGCAAATATTGTAATGAGAAAAGTAGTTTGTTTAAGAACAGACGCTGAAGCAATTCAGGACAGGAGGCAATGTTTAACCATACCCAGCGTTGCCATAAATAACACTCATTGTAGTGCAGCCTACATATTATGCAGCCTTTTCGTAAACATTTCACACAGCTTAATGAAATTGCAAAACTGCGACACTCCATATGTAGTCTATGTCTGGTCAGTCCTAAGTGAGTTAAAATGGGAAGAAAAATCGGCGGCTCTAAACAAAACCCGTTTTGTAAGGTGAGCTCATGTACGGGAAGGAGTATAGAGTAAAGTAAGGGACATTGTCGTGTCAAGCGGGGGGGGGGGGGGGGGGGCGAGTACCGGGTCGCCTCTCTACCTGTTCACTGGGTCATGTACTGGGCCGATACGATACCGTATCTTAAAAGATCTAGGTATACATTACATTACTAATATTATGTACCCCCGTTATAAAGACATACAGTATAGCGTATGGGTTGTAGGATATAATTATTAAACTATTTATTACCAAATATATATTATTACTCAATACTAAAACAATTGCATTAGGTTTATAAGACATTAGAGAGCGAAATACTGGCAAAGAGAATCCGTATTCTCAAATGACTATTGCCTATAGCCTTGTTCACTTAGTTTCCACCTGCTAATTTCATGTACAATGAGGGATATTCCATTTTTGTTCCAGTAGATGGTGTCATTTTTTCCCTGGTTTGAGGTGTCTCGAGCCTCCATCGGTAGGTGGAAAAAAATAAGTCTTTTCTCAAGTCAGTGCCTTGCCCAGAAATTGCACTGCCACGCAAGACTCGGAAGTGTTCTGAAATGGAATTGAAATGTATTATTATTATCATTATTATTATTTTTTTTTTTTTTACGGCCACTTGGCTAATTAATATTACTTAATACAAATTGGCTTTTTGTTCTATTACTAAGCCAACTGGGATTACTTCTTAACATACCCTGTTATTATTATATTTTTATATTATATATATTTTATATTATTGTCAGCTATATAATTTGTTGTACGGTAGGTAGCTGTAAGAACATGGACCAGAAACAGGCATGGCCGTACCCAGGGGGGGGGTCCAAGGGGTCCGGACGAATTTTTTTAAATGTAAGCCTGTATTGTTTAAAGAATTAATTCATTAATAAATTACGTTAAAACAATGTTTTGGACCCCCCCCCCCCCGAAATCAAAACCTGGGCACTGCCTTGTATACAGGCACAGAAAACGTGAGCCACCCTATTGACAGTGAGCGTTGATGTCTTCAGGACCCCACTAGCCACGACTGCATTCAGGGACGCCACAACGGACTCTCTCCGGGGGGGGGGGGGGGGCGCAAGAAACCACAAATTACTACTATACTGTAGAATGTTTAAATAGGCTATATTAAGAAATTATATCACACTAACCCTTACCTAGATATTGCCGAAAACCGTGTGTCGGTACTCATTGGCACTAATGAAATTCCGCTATCACTTTGTCTATGTCCAATTGACGCACACGTTCCTTGTAACAGTTAAGTACCCCCATATGGTTAAGGCGCTCTTGATTCATAGTAGATCTCGAATAGCTCTTTACACGGCCCATCATTGAGAAGCTCCTCTCAGCAGTTGCAGGTGGAGGCTGGCACAACAAGAATAAGTTTCATCACTTCACGTATTGTTGCGAATATATTTTTCACCGCCTCATTTCGGGCTTCGTACAATCCAATGACACACTGAATTGTTGTAGGAGGATTTTCAAAGAGCCGAGCAAACATTTGCGCTTCTAATTTTAAAACTTCTCAGTCTACACCTTACTCAATAATAACATTTTTAGTCTCATTATTATTGGCCCACTCTTGGAATTTAGGCTTTTTTTTTGGAGGGGGGGGGGTGGGATGGCAAATGATTTCCAGGGGGGGAAATGTACCCCACCGCCCCCCCCCCCCTGTTGTTACATCCCTGACTACATTACTTCCCACGGGGTCCTTGCTTCGCACATTGCCTCCTGAGTAACAAAGGCGAAATGAACGCAGAACACCAACCAACCGAGTAGAAGACGGGGAAAACCACATCTTCGGGAGACATCAAGGAGATACTGGTCAGTGCGTCACCAAACGGCTAACCTGCCAAGGGTGGGCGTTGGCTAGCAAGTAAGTACGGTAGGTTACATGATACAAATTACAATAACCTATAGGTTAGGTTAGGTTAGGTTATGTGCCTTGTGGCTGTTTCCCCACAATAACCGTCACCAAAGAAAGAACCGGTCCGAGTTTACTCGAACATGCTTTCCAATTTATCAAAATTAGTAGAATAGAGAAAATGAGTAATTTCATGGTAAATAATTTTCCTATGGTTAAATTTCCGATATCTCGGGCCTCCTCCCCCCCCCCCCGGTTGTCACCTGACGTCACTGGAGGGACGTAAATTCTAGATATTTCAGACCAACACATTACCTTACAGCAATACTGGCAGGGCACGCAATATGCATTTGAGCGTGAATTTTCTATCATTTTTTCAAAAAAAAACCTTTTTTTTTACAAAACAAATACTTTTTCTGGGAAAGCAACCTGTCCGGTTTCGTTACTCAATTTAACACCTAAAACATGCCTGAAGGTAGAAATCATCGATAGAAAGGTTTCGCAGCAAAATTATTTTTTAGTCATTTTGCATTAAAATTAGTTATTTTTATTTTTTTACACCCAGAAGCAACCTATCAAGGGGCAAGCAACCCCACGCATTTCGTTAATATTAATAATGACTACAATATATGTGAATTTAAAAGAAATCGTTGGAGCCATTTTGAAAAATAATTTTTTAGACGTTTTTTTGGAGTTTTTTGAGAATAAACCCCCCCCCCCCAAATAAGTTAGCCCCAAATAAAAAATTGTTCCGAGGTATGATTTTTTTGAACCTACATGCCGAATTTCATCAAGTAGTTTGCCGGAAATCGACGCACAGACAGACCAGGCAGACAGACAGACAGACAGAACGACAGACAGACAGACATTTCGTAAAAAAACACTTTTTTTGGGTTCCTGGGACCTCAAAACGTGTAAATCCGTTGAAATCTCGGAGTCGAAAATTTCGACCGTCACAAAACTTTCCTTATATAGTACTAGGTATAAATTGGAAAGCAAAAATCGAAGCCTCTACTGTTTCAATGTAAATGTATGTTCCTACGAGAAGACACATTCATATGTGGTGCCATAATTCAGTGTTATATGAACGGCTGTTAGCTACAAATTTAGTGAACTGAAAAGCAGTATATGGGCCTAGATTTCATGCAACTACGTCTACTTACTCTGTTCAGCTATATACTCAATTATATTTTCCATTTGCCCCATCAAAATTATGTTCGCTTTTCCACCACCAATTCGGGGCACCGGTCGAGGCGTAATCACAAGAAGGTGCCTTGCAATAGCGCTAGCCTGCACTAGCACATTGTACAATTAATTGTGTTCCTAATTTTGGTTTGAAAACCTTCTGAAAAGATGGAAAAGGTATCCTTTTAGTGATGTAGGACTAATATTGGGTAGGGGAGGAGTATAAAGACCCACACCGCCTAACAATTACCATGAGCTAATAAGATTAATAATTTTTATTCCTAAAAAATTATAGGCTAAAAGTTTGTTTTTGACACTTGAACTGTATAATTTCTCGTAGACCTTTGTTTTCAATATGATATGAAATAATTAATGAATTTTTAGAGATGGAGATGTCTTAAGAGGATATGCTACGTAGAAAATTGGCACCCCAAAATTAAATACTGTTCATTTTTTATTTAATTGACTCACCAAGTTATTAAAAATTTGGCCCATCTAAGTTGTAGAATCGGTTATTTTGACTTTTCGGTTTTGTAGTTCTTCCAAAAATCCGAGAACACGCGAAATTTTAGTCCTGTCTGGTGAAAGAACTATAAGGCACCATAAATATAATATTTCCTATTATATGATGCAAGAAGTAGTCTGCTGCAACTTCCATGAGCCAAATCTTTAATGACTTAAGCTTTGTTAATTAAATTAAAAACAACAAATTTTGGGGTGCTCATTTTCTGCGTAGCATGTCCTCTTAACTACTAGATGGTAGAGTTTCATTAGTGTGGATAAATAGAAATAAGTACGGTAACCTATTCCTAGTAACAGTATATAGGCCTACTTACTTTCCCTGCCAACCCTAGCCTGTTGGCGGCAAGCAGGGGCGAAAGTTGGGGGTCCAACTTGCCCCCAGCTCCTTTGGCAAAGCCCCCCCCCTGCCTCAAGCATTGTAAGACAGTGGTTCATACTTCATGGTCCCCTTTGCAGCAATATGAATATAAGCATTCCTTTTTTAGCTTTGTAAAATCTACAGCTGTACTTTACAACTATTAAAATGCGTAAAACCCTACTGTTTTTCTCTTATATTTTCATATCATATTATATATATTATTTAATGTTATATGTCATATTATCCTATGACGTCATAAGGTCTACTGAGTTTTGCTCCCCATCATTCTA
Source organism: Psococerastis gibbosa (assembly GCA_963971405.1). Lineage (NCBI taxonomy): Eukaryota > Metazoa > Arthropoda > Insecta > Psocodea > Psocidae > Psococerastis > Psococerastis gibbosa. The sequence continues at coordinate 46,534,523 of OZ020486.1, read as the reverse complement.
AAACTTTACGCCTCTGGCGGCAAGCATGTCATTTGTGCCAATCATCGACACCACCCACTCCAGACTTTTCCTCTTTAACTTTTGTATTCCGTGTCCTGATGTTTGGGCTGTGTTGCCCCCAACTTTTATTGCATTGTTCGTGTTCACAGCAGCAAAATAATATCATTAATTTCAGAGCACGCAGCATACATATATTTTGTTGGTGACGTTCCGCTAAGCCATCACTCAATAACATCTCATTTTAATAAGGTGCCCATTCCATTGACCGGCTAGGGCTATTTCCAAAAACAGTGACGTGGTAGCAGACATTCAAGACTTAGGTGGCGTTTCCACCGACCTCGCATTGCAGAATTGACGGAAATGTTTATTTTCCTCTATGCCATAGTTAAAATTGATCAATGATCATACAGTAAAATCACAAACAAACAAACTAAAATTAAAAAATGGCGTCATGGTATATGTAAAGTACAAACATTTTAATAGATTTCTATAAAAAGAAAAATTCTAATTTCCGTCAATGTCATTTGCATTCTGCAATGCGAGATCGATGGAAACGGTTTCTAAGTCTTGAATGTCTGCTACCACGTCACTGTTTTTGGAAATAGCCCTAGCCGGTCAATGGAATGGGCGCCTAAGTACAGCATGAAGAGCAGATTACCTTCACTAAAGTCAATTGGCCTCAGTTCTTGTGCTCTCTCCTCGGGACTACCACACCAATCGTAGTTGTACAAATAAAATATATGCATCTATATATATCTATATATATATAATAAAATAATTGTGGCCAATCTGTTAATAAATGGGGTAGGCTACATATTATCATGTATCAAAATGATCAGAAACTTTTTCGGTTTGTCCTGATATTTTGACAACAGTAAATTTATGCGATTGATTTTTTATGAGATAATATTATTATTATATAAATATATTATATATATTGTATCATTATATAATTTTTACACTTATGAGGTGTTTGCTTGGCTCTTAAACAACCGCTGAATTGAACTATTGGAATGCGTTTTAAAAAAAAAAAAATCATAAAACGATAAAATTTTCTTTGCAATAGTAAAAGTACGTTTTGCAATATTTTGAAATGCTTTTAGAGGTTAAAATGAAAATGAAATGACTGTCACAGCTGGCAGAAAATGTCAAGCGGCATTCCGTCGAAATTCAAAATGAAAATTACTCCAGCAGAGAAATGCCGGCCCGACAGCTTAAATCTAACATTCTCCAGATTATAAACGTACGGCTTGGCAATTTTAAGATGTTATTGTAGCCCTTTTAGTTAGCCTTTTGCGTTATTTCTTATATTTCTACCCTGAAAAAATTTTTTTTCTGTTAAATTATACAATCAAGTACCTAATCAAAAAGTAATCGACAAGAAAGGAAAAGTATAAACCTTCAAAATATCGTCAAAATCAGGTAGTTCTGTCCTGTCATTGTCATTGTGCTAGTGCCTCAGTGACAGTGTAGTAAGGTCTCTAAGCAATTTAGGGAAGTTAGTAGCATTTCTCGCCGCTCTCACTTCATCAATCGGAAGTTTTCTAGGGTATGCAAAACCTTGTGGTTTAGGATCCAGTCGCTCACACTTGGCTGTGCGTGGTGCTGGCCTTACAAGGTCTCCCACTTGCCTCGTGTTGTAGGTGTGTGTGTCCTCATTTTGTTTAAATTTCCCCCACACCTCAGGCTTTAAAACATATAACATGCATCTGAATATTGATTATATCTTATAACTAGCCGGAACATTTAACTGAGATGCATAATCACAAACTAATTGGTTATAGCATTATAAGTGGCGCAAGACGTATAGAGTAGTGTACAACCTCTAAAGACTACATTTTCTAGTCCTTCCACGGAGGACTTCCTAGTTAATTGTGTAAAAAGAGAGGACTTTGTTGCTTTAACTCCGGTTGGTTGGGACGCAATTAAGTACCTACCACCTTTAGCTCATTTTATTGGCTTTTACACTCAGAGACACTATGAGAATAGTCTAAATGCCATTACAACGCCAATTAAAAATGATAACAAAAAATTCACAAAAAAACACAAAAGATTGACAATCATCATGGCATCGGGGGATGCTTATTCGTTACATTCGCAACTAGCCACCAAATGTGGTAGTCTTTCGCTATCTGTCACCTGCGACTCCTGGTAGCTAGTGGCCTGCAGCGCAGTCCTAGCATTAAAATAATACTCAACCATAATGGACGTAAGGAAAGGCCGGTATAGAAAGTTTCTACCATTAACAGGCTTTTCTTATACTAACGTATAATAAAATAGGAAATAAAGAACCAGTCCGAGTTTACTCGAACATGCGAACATGCTTTCCAATTTATCAATATTAGTAGATAGAGAAAATGAGTAATTTGATGGTAAATTATTTTCCTATGTCAAATTTCGGATATCTCGGGGGGGGGGGGGGGGGGTGTCCACCTGACGTCACTGGAGGTGAGGTAAATTCTAGATAGGTCAGACCAACACATTACCACACAGCAATACTGGCAGGGCACGCAATGCATTTGAGCGTGAAATTTCTATCATTAAAAAAAAAAAAAAAAAAAAAACATTTTTTTGTACAAAACCAAATACTTTCTGGGAAAGCAACCTGTCCGGTTTCGTAACTCAATTTAACACCTGAAACATACCTGAAAGTAGAAATCATCGATAGAAAGGTTTCGCAGAAAAATTATTTTTTAGTCATTTTTCGTGAAAATTTAGTTATTTTAATGTTTTTACCCCCAGAAGCAAACTATCAAGGGCCAAGCAACTCCCCGCATTTTATCAACATTAATAACAAATACAATATATGTGAATTTAAAAGAAATCGTTGGAGCCATTTTTGTGAAATAATTTTTTTACACGTTTTTTTGAAGTTTTTTTTAAAATAAAACCCCCCCCCCAAATTAAGTTAGCCCAAAATAAATGGTCCTGAGGTATGATTTTTGTAAACCTACAAGCAAAATTTCATCAAAATCGACCGAGTAGTTTGCGTGGAAATCGACGAACAGACTGACAGACAGACAGACAGAGCGACAGACAGACATTTCGTAAAAACCACTTTTTTTGGTTTCTGGGAACTCAAAACGTGTAAATCCGTTGAAATCTCGGAATCGAAAATTTGGACCATCACCAAGCTTTCCTTATACTACGTATAAATTGGAAAGCAATAAAATAAATACTGACTGGTTTTGGTTTGATTCTGTGGTTGTTCCAAGGGAAGATAGAACGATGGAGAGCTCTTGAGGGTAGAAAAAGACCAATCAAACCTGAGGCAGTGGTTTGGCAAGAGGTGGCTTCCATTTTCAGAGCAGTAGTTTTCAAGGTCCAAATTGCAATGATGATCGCCAATCTTCGATAGAAGAACCATTTTAAGAAGAAATACTGCCCAATAGGTAGGCGCCATATCCTCTCAGGAGAAATACTGATATTGGTCACTTACCGATGACAGGTTAACACAAGTTTCCTTTGCGCCATGTTAGTTGCACTACGGCCTACAAACTGAGACAGTCCTTTTCAACTGGTTTCGGTTTTGTTTCCTACTGGATAACTATAATTTTTATTGACAAACTAAGTAAGTACATACGATGAAATTGACTAAATTTTCACTGTTAAAAGGCCCAATCACTCTCAAAATGACTGCGATTTCCTATCTACGTTAAGATGTTGAATTTCGAGAAGAATATCTTATGCATCTGCCCCGATTATACAATCGATGAAATATGTGTATTGTTTATTTTGAATAGGCTATACAATTTGAATCTGAATTTTTTGTATTATAGGTTTCAACTTTCGTTCGACCCATCAGGGGGATTTTAAGATAAAACAATATTATAATTATTATTAATATTACAGAATAGCACAGAATGAAGTTGTAAACATTAATTATAGTATATCCTATAGGTACCGAGATAGATAATATGAGTAGTTCCATGGTAACCAATTGTCCTTGAATTACATTTCGGCTGCCTCGACTTTCCCTATCCCAAAGTACTGAATTGATAGATTCTTCTTCTTGAGTTGCAATCTAGGGATTGGTTTGCAGCGAATGTTGTATTTTTCTACTCCACTCTTGTCTGTTTTGTGCGGTCCTTTTTAGTTCTTTGTAAGTGTCGCACCCTAGGTCCTTGATAGATTATTATTATTTATTTATGTGTCTCTATCTTATTAAAAAAATCTGATTTGTTCATAATGAGACGAATAAAAATTATACTGTCAATATAATTTAATATTGTTATTATCTTATCTTGTAAATTGTAAATATACAGATCGTCAAAGCGGGTTTAGCACGCTGAAGTTTCAACTATAGTATTGTACTAGTGTGTTATTGTATTTAATCACTGTCCATGACTTATTTATTTTACAGGATGTGCTTTATATACTTCATCAAAAAACGATATGATAGAAGCAGTATGTTTTTTAAAGCAGCATTTACCATGCTGTCACAAATGGTAAATATATGGCATATTAAATTTAGCAGAAGAATTCTTGGCCATCAAGGCCGTAACCAGGATTTTCAGGGGTTCAGAAATTTCATTGTATATTACATAGTAGTTTTTAGTTTTCCTCTCAAAATCCGATTCTATCTAGTGTCAAGCCATTTCATTTGGGGGGGGGGGGAGTTCGAACCCCCATGAACCCCCCCTTGGCTACGGCCATGTTGGCCATGATTGAATTGAGAGTTACCTAACATACTAGTTGCTGCCCATGCCATCCGCAGTTGTTGATGAAACGTTTGGGACGGTATAGTCTAATAGATCGTAGTCTGTAGGCTATTCTTCCTCCGACCTTGAAAGCGTAAAATGGTTACAGTTAACTTATACAATAAGAAACCTATAGGTGGACTAATAGATGAAGTAGGGGTACCAACTGGTATAGTCGCGGGATTGCCAATTTCCTCATACACCTTTTTGGTTACGTGAAATTAGGAGAGTCCTGCTCATCCAGCAACGAGAAAAGAACTGGTACGAGTGAACCCGTACATACTCATGTACATACCCATACATACCCGTACACCAACGTTTCTATGAAAGTTTACAAGACATTTTCACAGCTTCAATTGACTGTGTAGGATACTAGGACCTCGAGACAATTGCCACTCTCACTTCGAGGCTTCACAAATCAAGTCTTTACAGTCAGAGATGTGTGGTTTATTACATATTTTTAAGACCGGAGGCGTGGGAGAGATAAAAAAATCCCTTCCGCCCCTATAACACGATAAATTAAAACCTAAAATTAACTAATTACAAATATTTAGAAATAGCTATAAAACGAGGCAACGGGGAGAACCTTGTAAGGGCTGCGCATAGCGTAAAGTGTGCGGCTGAAGGCAACACTGGAAGGCTTCCAATAGAGATAAAGGTTCTCCGCTCAAGTAAGCACTTTTTAAATTCATCTAAAAATTTTATAAATAAAGCTGACAATAAACATTTACTTCAAATATTTCAGAATTCTTCATAGATCTCTTCTCAAATAACTTTGTGCCCATCGAACCTATAGAGACTACAAGTTTAATTGAATTTTTTTTTTATTCTACTCAATTTTATACTTTTTGGATTGTAAGTTAAAATAATAATAATAATAATGTTAAATTATGTATTGTACTTAACTTTTGACCCCAGCGTGACAAGTCATTTTTGTACTTAGTGCTGGGGATTTATGCTTCGATTGTTATTGATTGTTCAATTATATATATACTTACTTACTTACTTACTTACTTCCTAAACCTTCAAAATGAACTGAGAGCTTGGCGAGAAATACTAATAACTTCCTAAAACTGCTTAAAAGCCATCTTATAATGAAAGCTACCTACTGTCAGCTACGTGAGATATATAGCTACTCGAAATTGTTTATAAGACGAACTTACTATAAACTTTCATCGGGCTATAAGTTATTATAAGCTAAGAAGAAAATATAGGTATGGTATTTCTTTATCGGCAATAACAAATTTCTAATTGCAGGTATTTTCACTGGCTTTGGTAATATTTCATACATTGGGAAAATACTACCTTCACATGGATTTCAAATTTACAAAATTTTGCACCACATTTCTAGGCATTCTGGGGGCCATAACTTACGTAGTCAGCACGTTACTGCTAGGATGCCATATATTTCGCCATGACTTTTGCCAGCGGAGAGAACCAATCTTCAAAACTGCAGGCACAAGGGCATTTCTTGGCTTGTCATTAGTTTACCTAGTTTTCTCGACATTTTGTCTGATTGCTGATATCTTTCTCGAGGATCATGCCGCTTCTCACAGTGTAAGTATGTACTATATACCGCTTTACTGGGAGTCTTCCACATATTTCCCCATGATAAGGGGATGGAAGAATCTGGGCTAGTAGGCCGTGGTCGATTTGACCTGCACCAACTCAGCCAGTTGCTTCTTAGAAGTGTAAGTGTATGTAGTGACACTGAATTATAGCCCCACACTTAGGGTTGATCCCAGTGGCGGCTCGTCAATAGAGGCAACTGAGACAGTGCCTCACCTAATTTTCCAAATAATTCGATTATAAGTGTATTTTGAATTAGGAAATGTAGGCTAATCAAATTCTAGAAGATACAATTACAACTTAAAAAAATACTTCGAAAAAGAACTATGAGCTGAACTAGATTCAAAAATTCACAACAACATAGCTATAACGATGTAGAGGCGCTATTTCCGACTGCCTCTCCATTGCTAGAAGACAGGGAAGAATTCGAGCTGTAAAAAGCTCAAACAGCGTGAAGATACATACTCAAAACATTCGCTGCACCCAGCTCAATGATGAGCTGATGAGACACACGCTAGACCCTGCCTCTAAACGAGTTTAAGAAACAGCTTTTTTATTTTTTTATTTTATTTTTGTATGCTGTGCCTCACCAATTTATAACCCCACGAGCCGCTACTGGCTGATTCATTAATTAGCTATTTTTATTTGAATTTTGTTTGTTATAGGTTATAGGTTTGGCAACTGCGTACTGTTACTGGAAGGGATACCTAGTTATCTCATTCAATCGAGCACATACACATGAGCATCCGGCCGACCTCCAGCAACTTCTTCCCGTAAGGGCGCCAAATCCAATACAAAACGGCATTCCACCTCAAATGGCCCAAAATCAAAATAGAATTCTACCTCGAATGGCTCTAAATCGAAATGGAATTGTTCCTCGAATAGGTATTAATCCTAACGAAGTTCCACGACAAATGGTTTTACATCAAAACAGAATTCCTCCTCCAATATATCTAATCCACAATAGACTTCTCCCTGAAGCAGTTACTAATGAGAACAGAGCTCCACTACAATTGGCTCAGGTGCAAAACAGATTTCCATCTGAAGGGGCTAGAATTCAAAATAGAATTGCACCTCCAGTGGTTATAATTCATAATAGGCATCATGCTAGAGTAGTTCCCAATCAAAACAGAGCTCCGCCACAAATGTCTCAAGATGAAAACGAAATTATACCACAAAGAGGTCAAAATCATAGAGCTCCACCTGACATAATTCCAAATCAAAACCGGTTTCTACCTGAAAATTTTCTAATTCGAAACAGAAATCTACCTCAAATGGCTCCTAATCAAATTGAATTCGAAATTCAACGGCAAATGGCTCGAAATCAAAATATAATTCAGCCTGAAGTAGCTCTAAATCAGAATAATATTCCACCACGGCCAGAGCCTGTTGGGCTGGAGGCGTCCCTGGAGCAAGTTGACTAATGGAAGAAGCTTATTATAGAAAACAAATTGATTTGTTTTATTTTATAACAACTTAAAATTGGTTCTATCGACAGCCTAGACAACACCGATACATAAGTCGTAAGCAGAACGAAATCCCGCCTCAAATTGCTAGAAATCAAAACAGAATCCAGCTTGAATTGGCTCCATAGCAGAATAAAGATCCGCCATGGCCTAGAGATGAGCCTGTTGGGCCAGAGGCATTCCTAGAGACAAATGCCGATACAAAATATATTGTGCACAAATACATAATTATTGTATCATCAATTTTCACAACAAATTTAGGATGAAGAGGCGACTTCTTTAGAACATTATAATTTATAGCCTATACGAAACATGCACAAAAACATGAATCCGGTCGCTCAAGTTTTTTTCATAATGCCCTGTTTCAGGTATAAGATACAATATGTATACGATATAATAAGTTATAAGGTGATAAGGTACCGTAATAAGGTATAGTTTGTAGAAAAAAATCTCATTGTTGTAGTTCGTTAAAACCAAAAGATTGGTTCTACAAATAAATAATTTTTACTTAATAAGCAGTAATTTTAAGTTACTCTGATTGGTTGAAGGAAAAAAAAATGGCTGATCCCCAGTCAAACAGAACAAATGTTCAGAAGGTGTTGGTTGCTATAAAATATCACCATAAAGTTACGGTTAAGCAATAAATCAGTACAGCAAATACAGTTGAATTTGTATTCTTTGTTAGTTAAAGTTAAATTTTCTGTGTTTTTTTTAAGACTTTTCATTTGTGACTCGTTTTATTACTCGTACCTATATAGACTGTAATAAATCGTTTATCTACGCTAAAAGCATTGTAATCCATGATTTTCATTTGTTTATCCCCCGAACATCACTATACAATGTTGAGATCGTCGATTATAACGTGATTGACTAGGTCTAAGGGTAAGCATTGAACTGCGAAACGGTTTTAATTTATTAATAAAATGCTTTTATTATATTCATTAATTTATTAATATTATATCAATGTTAGTCGCCAACAGGAACAGATTAGGGATCTTCGATCGCGTCATTGCCTTAGAGACTCAAAGAATTAACAAGCGCAGTAGGTTCTGAATTACATTTAACTAGAAGGCCAAGAGCATTGAAATGACTCTAGGAACTAGGTTTTGGTGCAGGACATTCGATCAAATACTTCACAACTGGTATTAGACAACAGTAGCCAGTAGGGGGTAAGAACCTTTCAGGTGAACACAATCAAACAGATTTTGGGGAAATCCAGGAGTGCCCAATTTCAAGGTTCAGCTGCCTCTAAGGAAATGTAGGTATAGATAAACCTACGAAAGGTTTTTAATCTTCTATGAAAAAAGTTTAAATTATTGTGGAAGGAAATGAACACATCATTTACTTGTTTATTTATTATTTACAAGTCTTTCTAAGGCCTGCTAAAGCACGGTTGCATCAAGTTTTCGCACTTACAATGCCAGTACGAACTTATTAAATTTATCATTTCTTCTGCGGCCACAGCTTCCTTAGGACCTTCTGACTTTATTTGTAAGTATAGATATCGAATTCGTATTTGAATAATTTTTTATCCATTTGAATAAGAATAGTCAATGATTATAGCTGTCTGTAAATAGTTTAGAATTTAGATTACAGCATATTAGAAATTTAAATAACTAATTAGCTAACTTTTCAATAGGTAACTAATTTAGTGGATAGGCACCTCATTTTTATTCCATAGTAACATTAAACTACTTTATTATTTAATATTTAAAACTTGTCCGGTAGTTGTGTTTGTTTACCTCACCAGTTAGCTGAGTTTTGAGTTCTGTTTAAAAAAAAAAAATCGCGCGAAATTCCACTACTAGCAGTTAAGGACTCAAGACGGCAAATCATTCATCAATGTATTTAACGCCTGTGTTTCCGAAAAAAAATTCCACGAAGTATACGTAAACCAACCAACTCATATATAACGTCTTCTAATACTTGTAACGTGCATTCTTCTAACCGAAATTAGAGGATATGGAAAAAACTGGGCTTGGCGGGATTCGAACCCACGATCTACGCCTAACCGGGGCGTGGTCTTAACCGCTGGACCACAAGCCCCGACAAGTCCAGTAAATGCCAAATCCTCTACTTATGCGGTTAAGACAACGCCCTGGTTAGGCGAAGATCGTGGGTTCGAATCCCGCGAAGCCCAGTTTTTTCCATATACCATATAATACTACAATATATTGCATTCTACTACCTTAATATGCAAAATTAGATAATTATAAAAGGGCCACGAGGACACTACACTTTATTCCGATTCCGTTCACTGTACAGTAGGCTACTGTAATTCCGTACACTGTACTGTAGGTCTGCTCTGATCAGTCACTATTGTACAGCATACAATTACGAGGAGACCTTGTAAGGCCAGCACAACGCAAGGCAAGTGTGAGTGACTGGATCCTATACTACAAGGTTTCGCCTACCTTAGGAATGTCCTGATTGAACTGAGAGCGGCGAGAAATTCTACTAACTTCCCTAAATTGCTTTGAGACTATCTCTTTGAGAACGCTTTGTACCCTGTCACGATTGAATATTTAACAAGTGTTATAGGCTATATTCAATGCTGTCACTGAGGCACTAGCACAATGATAATGACAGAACTACCTGATTTTGACGATATTTTGACGATTTTACTTTCTTGTCAATTGTTGATTACTTGTATTGTATAATTTATATATATTTATTTATTACACATATTTTCAGGAAATCATTGTCCCCGAAGAATACGTAAGCTAA